>OW387024.1:66002530-67334679 GCA_936439885.1 Nowickia ferox | reverse complement strand
GTTGTTTTCGTGACATGTCATTGTGTCTTGTGGCGTCTACCTGTGGTTATTAAAGGTGCAATTAAAATTCAGTGTTTTGACTAAAATACTAAACTTTCGTGGACTGTAACTTTCCAGTGCCGTCCTGTGCCATTCTAATTTTGTTTTCTAAAAATTGTATAATGTATTGTGATGTGAAAAAACCAAAATGTGTATCCACCTACGTCCACCTAATAACTGGATTATTTTTTTTAGTAAAAATGTCGGTGTCCAGGAGAGAGCTGTTTTTGGTTTGGCATGCGGAAGCTGATCCATCAAAAAGAAATTTGGCTGTGGATGCTTATGTATTTGCCAATGTTATTGATAGAGCTAACTACGACAATGATAAATGCATTCAAATTTCCAAGCAAATTAAAACCTTTTCCTCCAAATTGGCAACAAGGTGGAGAAAAAGCCATTATAATAATGATCAATTTAAGAAAAAGAACAAAATGTGGTTGGATGGTGAACTTGTTTTAGTGGATTTGATCTCAAATGCTGGGCGGCCTATAATGAATTTTAGTGATTGTCAAGAAAGTGCGAAGAAAAAGAGAGTATATGACATTGTCAAAGAAATACCGTGCGAGGAGCTCATGTCTGCAGCCAGCACAAGCTTATATAGGGCCGATAAAAGAAATGCATCTATGGTGGTATCTTCGATGGCTTCTGATGAAGAGATGCATAAAAGAATCAAAACTTTCATTCAATCTGACGACAATAAGCCTATTAAATATACAGCAGAGGAAGCCTTAGCCCTTTATATTGATGGTGGTTACACAAAGCGAGAGAGAAGTCCATGTAGGACTTGGTGTGTGGCACAAAACAAAGGAATGCAAATATTTTTCCCTCATATGATGTTCTACGGTCTGCAAAGAAACTTTGTTATCCTAATGGATTGCAAGTCTCTGATCATTCTTTCGAGGTAACCTTACAATCTTTGGTTGATCACACAGTGGCCAGATTGTTTACTGCGCATAGGCAAGAGCTGCAAATTACGGATAGTAATAAGGCAGCAGAGATAACTGCCATATATAAATGGGGTTGTGATGTGAGTAGTGGCCATGCAACATATCGACAGAGTTTTGATAATATTGATGCTTGCATGATCGACCAATACATGTTTGCGGTTTGCTTGGTACCTGTACAAATAGTTTTTGGATCTACTCTTGTTTGGCAAAATACGAAACCATCAACAACTCGTTATTGCAGGCCATTGAAACTACTTTTCCAAAAGGAAACAGCTGAATTGGTTATAAGCGAGATGCAGAATGTCGAGAGCCAAATTGCTCTAATACAGCCAACTAGCCTTGAAAACTTCACATTACGCCATCAATTTCTTATGACCATGATTGATGGGAAGGTTTTTAGTGTTGTCGCAAACTCTTCATCCCAAAAATGTGGAATTTGTGGAACATCACCGAAAAACATGAATGATTTGGAGACGATAAAAAATTTACCGTGTAAAGAAAATCTATATGAGTACGGTTTATCCACTCTCCACGCACGGATTCGTTTCTTTGAATGCATTTTGCATATTGCTTACAGAATTCCTATTAAAAAATGGCAAGTCCGCAGTACGGACAAGGAGATTGTGGATGAAAAAAAAGAAATTCAAGAGAAACTCAGGCAAGAAATGTCTATATTAGTTGATATACCTTTGCCTGGATCAGATACAACTAATAATGGAAACACAGCAAGAAAGTTTTTCAATAGGCCAGAACTAGCTGCATACGCGCCCGCCTGGTGGGTACTGACTCTGCGTCTGATGAGAAACCACTGTCGCTGCACATAACATCGCAGGTGCTCACGTGTTTGTTGTGGTTGCTACTAAAATCACCAAGACAAGAGTCTTGGATCGCAAGTGTTTCTGATGGTGTTAGATGATGATACCTTGCAGAGTATTCTATAGTATTGTAGAACTCCTCTTTTCTCATTCCCTGCACTACGAGATCAAATGGATCAAAACACATCAGATTGCTCAAAATCAGGGATAACTTTGTTCAAAGATTGCAGCTTTGCAATTCACATAGTGCTTTCTTGATATGTATACAGGCGGTACTGAACGCTTAGGTTTACCCGGTATTAAGATTTAAATGAAATAGGACCGTCATAGCGGGCACCCAAGTAAATTTCAGGCACATCTGTAGGCTTTAGCCACCAACATTTATGTTATTTTGGTATCGGTGTACCATAAGAACTTGTAAAATTCTTCACGTGAGTTTCTTGGAGACTATTGTAGTGGGTTTCTCTCGAGATTTTTGTAATCATTGTGGTGTAAACTCAAGTCGCTGCAATAGAGATCTTAAAGACACGATGCTGCGATAAGAAATAGTGAATACTATCGAACTTCAAGGTAGCATCCGCTGCATCTTGTTGCTATTGCTATTCAGCAGCGCTGCATCTTCTCTGGTGTGTCTAGTGCTCGATATTCGCAACAGACCGAGTATACATTTTTTAATCAACACATTTGCATTTCTAAGAAGCTAAGGACAAAGGTTTGCTTTTCTTCGTTACAAAGTTTCTGTGAAAAATAAAATTACAAATTAAATGTTTCTAAATGATTTAGGCAATTAGGGCCTAAATTATTTTTAGTGCTTAATTTTGAAGCCGGTTAAATTTTTTTATATGTACAGCCTTATTCATAAGAAATAATTTTGTTTTACAAAAGGCTTACAAAAGAAATTTTATATGGAGATCTGTCTGGTCTATACTTTTATGAATCAAAAATATTGTTTATGTGTATAAAGACCATACAGCTTTTAAGTGCAAAGTGTCAAGTATCGTGGGAATCGGTTGTGTAGACAAAATATCAGGGATCGCAAATAACGATTATTTTCCAAATTTAAACTGAAAAAATCACAATAATAGAGAAGTGCTACGGGCACAAGGAATATACCACAATACTCCATGTTACATGGACTACCTATAGATGCAATGATTTTTATTTTTTTAATTTTTATTTATTCCTCACAAAATAAGAGTTATTTTGTGATTTTTATTTATTCCTCAGAAAATAAAAGTCATTTTTAAAATGTGTTTATTAATTAATTTAATTTAACAAATAAGAGTTTTTGCATGGACTCTGGCGATAAATTCGATCTTAAATCTGTCAATATTAATTTTAGCGCAGAAAATGCTCTTTCTACAGAGACTTGTGTTGCTGGCGTGCTATGCAAAACCTGTGCCAATCTGTACAGGTATGGATATATATATTTTTTTCCTCCCAATATTTCATTACATCTGCATCCACGTCAATGGGCTTAGGATTGTAATTGTCTATTTCGCTTATCGCCCTTTTCATTTCCTCCTCCAGATCACCATGTGAGTCTTCATCCTCTGAATTTACTTCAATAGAGTTTAAGAACTCGTTTAATAATGAACCCGTGTTTGTGTCTTCAGACGACGGTAAAGCATCTGGTGTTTCAGCGTTTGAAGATGATGGTAAGTCAGAAGACTTTTGCGTTGCATCATTCTTCACAAAGAGTAAAATTTATTAAATTCATGTACATTAGACCACCCAATGGGCCGAAGTTTTTATTTTATTCGCTAAAGCCCATATGACATTTCATTTTTCTTTCATTTATCAAGTTTCATTTATCAAGCTGGTAACTCTTATGTGTTAATTATGAAGGTGTTGAGATATTTAGTACATTAAAAAATTTTGACAAATCAAAAAATATTTTTATGTTATGCAACAAATTAATTATAAAATACATAAGAACCGGTCTTAAAACCCTAACCAGCACAAAAATGTGTTTTTCGGACAAAATCCGTACCAAATATAAGAAATCCGGTTCCAAACCGGATAAAAATATCTTATATTTGACGCTGGTAATGTAGCTTTCCATTGGTGAAAGATCTTTTAAAACCAGATGAGCGGCTTGGGCGTGAAAGCTTAGCAAAAAACAAACTCACTTTCTTATAAATTGGTTGTTTTTGTAAATGAAATAAAATTATTTGTAATAAAAAATATCAAATTTGATTTTTTTTTTCAATTTAAATAGGCATATTTTGTAAAAAATTTAATTTCTACACGTTTCCAAATTGTATGAAAAATAATGACAATTCGTTACAAACAATATGTTTTTCATACAAATTTCAAAAGGAAAAAATTATTGTACGAATATATGCAGAATCTATACTAAAGTCTCTATTTTTCATTTTATTTACAAAAACACTGAGTTATTATTTATATTTTATTTACTGCCAGTTCATAGAAGCCATGCAAAAATTCTTGCTTGGCTATTTATATTGAAAACACAAACAAAGCACTCAAAATTTGTTTTTGATTTCAATGTAAATAGCCAAGCAAGAATTTTTACTTGACTTCTATGAACGGGCAGTTATTAGTTTAAAAATGACTTTTATTTTCTGAGGAATAAATAAAAATCAAAAAATAACTCTTATTTTGTGAGGAATAAATAAAAATCACAAAATAACTCTTATTTTGTGAGGAATAAATAAAACTCAAGAAATAACGATTAAAAAGTAATTTTTAAAATAAAAATTATAACCATTACGGTCCCTGCAAAATATAAAGTTTTAATAGGCGTGGATTTGCCCACTTTTCGAAATGCATGATCGTATCACTTTCAAAGCTCAGGAGACATAACAAGCTTTGTAAGAAACACGTAAAATATAATATTACATTTTAACGGGCATGGCTGCGCCCACATTTTAAACACGAGATTGTGTCCCAAAAAATACATGAAATCAAATGGAAAAATTAAATGGAGCCTAATGCTTTTTACAATCGATCTACAAATACCAAGTTCTGAAATAACACACATAAAAAATAGAGTTGAGTTGAAAACCTCCTCCTTTTTTGTGATCGCTTGAAATTATTTAAGTTAAACTTAAAGTTTTTTTATAATAAATTAAAATGTGACCTTGTCAAACCTGAGATTCATAATAAGTCTGCATATCTTTTTTATTATAGGAGAAGTTGTGCTTAGAACTGAAAGTGTAAAATTAAAGTTGTTACAATAAAAAAAACGTTAATGGTTCCATTGTTCAAAATTTGATTTTTAATATGTAATCATGTATTCTTTTATAATAATAATAAGGGAGTAGTTATAATAGATACGATCTGAGGTTTTTCGCTTTAGCATGTAGTGTTGATTGACAGTGACTTTTTTTAAATGAGTGAATCAATGGTCAATGTGTGTTGTATTTGGTTTGAATGATTTTACTCGGTAGTAATATTAACAAAAATACTAACAATGATCTCCCAAAAAAATAAATTTTTAATAGCAAGCTTATGGCTTCAGGCGAAAACAGAATGCTATAACATTATAAAAAAATACTCTGCAACAAGAAAGAAGGTAAGAATAATTTGCAAATAGCTTAAATTTAATTATTTTTGTTCTCAAGATTTGTTCATTAAAGAAATAATTTTATTTAAGACATGAGTGTGAAGGAGGTCAGGTTTTAAAAACTGCGTAATGTCATCTTTCAGGATTTGAAGAAACATATTTAACAAACTTAACTGATCAGCTTTGTGGACGATTCTTTCGGGTTCTTTCAATAACCTAATCATGTCAAATGTTATTTAAATCCAAAAATACGAGGGCGATACCAAAACTAGCCGACCTGACTTAAAGATGCCGGCATAAGTTTAAAAAAAAATTATTTATTTTATTTTATTATTGGGTGTCGTTAGCTCAAGTAGTTAGCACGTTGCACTGCAAAACCGAAGGTCCTGGATTCGAGCCTGGTTCTGACAGTCATTAAAAAAATAACAACACCATGCATTCTTCTGATGTAACAGTTGCTGTAGGAAAGTTCAAGTGATGAAGGCATAGACACTGGTCACTGAACTACTCCGGCTTCAGCGCATACTAATACTAATATAACATCAGGGCGCCCTCCTTCTTTGGTATTGTGTTGCAGAATCATCGGCGAAGTAAATTAATAAATCATATGGCTACTAAACACAGCTTGTTTTCGAAGCTGTGTTTAGTAGCCATATGTAAAATAATAAAGCTGTCCGTTATCCCTTCCTCCACCACCTATCTTATCTATCAATAACCCCTTTTCTAAAATAAAGTTACTGCTAGTAATAGTAGCAGGCGTTCATTGCCTGAGTGTTACTTCTCTTTACAAAAAAAAAAAAAAATTATGTATATGGGCATTTCCACAGAAAAGTACAACTTTTGTCACTTTGCGTTACTTTAGGACGTGCCTTGTTTTTCAAAGAAAAACTAATGTTTTAAATACTTTTTTGGTAAAAACTAGAAAACAATCGAACAGCATAGCTCTAAAATACAAGCTTGATTGCATGGTTACGTAGCGTAATAACAAAAGGTGAACTTTTGTGTGGAAATGCCCATATACTTATAAAAAATAAATTTTATAACTTTGTTTAGTACTTTTTCTTTTGGAGCCATAAAAAAATTAACAATCTGAGTGAACTTGTAAAGATGTAAGAAATTGATCACTAGTATTATGTAATTCAGTACTTTCATTTAAAAGGTCTGAGTCCAAACAATATTTAAGCTGAGCTAGATTCTACACTGGGGGGAGTCTGCTTCAGACACACTCAATGAATGCAAAACAAATTTTGATGCCCTAGCACATCATTTATTTTATACTAGTATGTATCGATACTCGTATGCTTATAGACCTGGATCGAACTCGTTCAGTCGGCCATTTTAGACACAAATCTATGATCAAACCCATTTAGATAACATGAGTTTGATCTAGTTTTGTGTTAAAAACGACCGACTGAATGAGTTCGACCCAAGTCTTTGTAGACTTGTATCGAACTCTTTCAGTAGCTCGTTTTAAACTCAAATACACCATTCGCGATGGCTAAAATTAATGAATAAAAGTTTAAATTGTTTCCTCACGCGCCCTATTCGCTAGATTTGGCTCCTTCAGGCTTTTTCCAAACTTGAAAAAAAAAATGGCTCGGTGATAAAAGAATTACCAACAATAAAGAAGAAACTACACCGTTCTTACCATAAATCGGGTCCGAAGCTAGCAAATATTGCTGGCTAAAGTATATCAAGCTAAGAGGAGATTATCACCCGTATTGCGTATCTCGAGTCGAATATTCGTGTACGAAAATGTTGTTCTAGATTAAAGAAAACCTGTACACATTTCCCTTTCGACTGACATACGCAATAAGGACTTATGTTTCGAAATAAAGAAAAACTTTTTGCGTCGACAATTTTAATACCGCCCTCGTATTTTTTTTTTGGATTTCTTCTCGTATACATTTATCGGTTTTCTGTCTTTGACTGTGTTTTTGTGTGTATGAGTATTTTCTTTACGGCTATTGTTATGAGCTTTGGAAATCTTACCTCGACGGACAGGCACACAGTGGTTGGGTATAGTTTAATCGAACATAGACCGCGTTGCAGACCTGTTGTATGGCACATTCGGGCAGTAAATAAATATGTTGGTTGTGTGGATAATAGTGATATTTTGTGGGTTTTGCGCCAGTAATGGGTTTCTGTAAAAGAAAGAGAGAAAATATTTACATTTTTATTTAATAATAATTGAAATGCATTTTTTATATTTATAAAAATAGTTTATTTTCATATGAATTTCTACTTTTTGCTTTTGTTTTCTTGTGAACATTTGCTTTGTGAAATTTTGCTTAAATACGATTTATTTTAATTGAAAATTCATTTCAGTCGTTTCTTTTATTTAATTTCTCTTTTGTGCTGTTTTATGTTTGTTTCCTTTTTGTTTTGTTAAATCTTCATATATTTTGGTTCTTTCTTTTTTTTATGTGAAATGGGTAAAGGATTTAAGATTTATCTACCAACGGGAGCGAGGGAAAGCAAAAACGTTTTCTTTTGCCATTTACTTTTAAATCTGGGATCAATTTAATAATTTTAATTGGTATTATTTTAAGGGTTTAGTTTTAATGCTTAAATTAAATCTATGGTTACGAGCAATAACAGCTTACGTTTTAGTAAATAGAATCACTTTGAATTATTCAGCTTTTGAGCTTAAAATTTGAATACCTTAAAAATAAATCTTACCACTTCTTATGACTTATAAATACATATTTCCAACAACAATTCTATGGCAATTCCGCACGTTTTAATTTCACGTGGAATACAGAACATACATGATATATATAAATGTGGCAAAAAGCAAAAACTGCTTAAGTCGATATAAGCTGATTTTGAGATAATGATACCTCCGTAATCTGCATAATTGAAAGTATCCCTGGTCAAAATCTCAATTAATTTGTATGATTTTTCAGGAATTTATAGCACTATGACCTGCGACTTATATTTTTTTAGACTTCTAATCTCATTTGCAATAATAGCATAATTTAGGTTATACTTTGGAATATTTCAACTTAAATGTATTATTTACAGTTTGTAGAACGATGTTTTTTTAAAAAAAATAAAGGTTAACAGAGAATTTTAATCAGAAATAATATCTTAAACAGGCTTAAGTTCAGTAATTTCAATTCTTGTTGAATGAAATATTTTTATTAATTAATGTGAGTTTCTAAAGAAGAGAAGAAAAATTAAATTAGACTTTATTAGCTGGGGGAAATACCGATATTTTTCTGTGCAGCCACGCACTTCATCAGCACCCAAGTCTATCTACTGGGTTAGAGATTGTTATTAACATCAGCTATTTAACGCAAATTTTCAATGAAATGGAATATGAGAAATGTTGTGTATACAATTATTGATTTACCTTTGGTAAACACATTTGTAAGTATGTATCACTATTCATTTTCTGTTTATCCGTTTCTTCATTTTTCTATTCAGAGAATTTCACAATTTAACGGTAAAAGAAATACATATCTGAAAAATGACTTGAACGCTTAAAAGTTCTCTCCTGCAAAACAGTCAAATATGACTTAAGCACTTTTTCCTTATTGCCACAGTTGTATTAGTGTACAGATCAGAGAATGACAATGAGTACTCAAAAAAATACTCGTATACATAAGTAAATAGTCTTAATTTTAGTAACTGCGTATAATTATAATTGTAGCGCAAAGTCTTCGTGCGGTCACATTTGTTCTCTCAAGCAAATATGACTAATGCATTAAACACATTCACTACAGCAGGCTACTGACTACAAAATATCAAGGATAGAATACACATGTTTATATGCGAGTGATGAGAGTGATTCTTTTGAAGACAGCAAGGCAAACGGGCAGGTTGTTGTCGGCCATTTTGAATGTTCAGTTAATTGTTTGGTTTCCACGTCATTACCATAAAGCCACGATTCGTCACCAGTTATGACCCAAATTTGGGTCGTCGTGGACAGAGTCCAACAGCTCATTAGCAATGTACATGCGATGCTTTTTGGTCGAAATTCAGCAATTTTGGTAGGAATTTTGCGGCGACCCGTCTCATGCCCAAATCATTAATAAAAATCGAATGGCACGAGCCAATCCATATGTCTAGGTTCTCAACAGCTTCTCTAATGGTGATTCGTCGATTGGCCAGTACCATTTTATTCACTTCATAAATTTTTTCGTCTGTTGTTGAAGTGCTCGGGCGTCCGGCACGCTCTTCGTCGTTCACATCTTCTCGGCCTTCTGAGAACATTTATTACCACCGATAAACGTTGCTATGGTCCAAGGTAGCTTTCTGTATGCCACAGTCAACATTCGGAATGCATCCGCGCACTTAATTTCGTTTTTCACACAAAATTTGATACAGGTTCTTTGTTCCATTTTTTTAATAGGTAAAAATCGAAGACGAGCCACAAGACGTGCAAGCAAAGCAGCTGTCAACAATTAACTGAACATTCCAAATGGCCGAAATTGTCGGCATAAGTGAGAGACATGAGCACCAACATAACGCCACAATATATCAAAATTCGAATATTCGTAACCCGCGAAAATTCAAAATTCGCAATACGTTTTGAACAAACCTCGTATGGGCCAATGACTCCGCCAGCCCATAAAGCGCACCAAGCAGTAAAGCTCTGTGGATGTAATGGTTGTTCGACAAAAGCTTGTGGATTCTCCTCACTCCTCCTTTCACCCATTAAACCAGAAATGTGCGTCATTTTCGATTAAAAATTTCAACAATTTGCACGCGTTGCTCTGGTGTAAGTCGATTCATAAAGAAATTTCAAAGCAAACTAAAAAAAAAACAACTATCAGCTGTTAAATGGGTGCTCAAATAAAGCAGTGATGCCAACTCAAAGTTGTGACACCCTAAACAAAACACGCTTTAATAAAATATATTTTTAAGTTAAACATTTGCTAACGTACTAATAATCCCACATTATTATTCGACTTATTAAGTAAAATATTTTTATTAATTAAAAAACAATGAAATCTGAAATTTGGAATTTAAGAGTTTTTCATGAGCACGCCCAGCAGGGATTTTTTGATTTTTGTAATGGTGGAAAATTTTAGGAATGCCAACATATGAAAAAATGTTAAAAAAGTTAATATCTCGAAAACGAACGGACAAATTTTTTTTTGAAATTCGGCACTATAAAAATACGAAGGGTGCTAACAAAATAGGCTACAAGCCGTGTAAACAAAATCTTGCTTGGAAAAGACGTTAATTTCCTGTGGCCCTTGTGCCACCTTAACGATAAATTTTTACAAAAAGTTTGTACCTTTTGCATCAACGAAGCCAAATCTTGTTTTGAAACATTATTTAAATCAATTTCACTGATTTTAAAATTGTAAACAGTATGAAATGTTTCCTTTTTATTCAATCACAAAATTCAAACATTAAAAATGATAATAACTTATAAAAAATGTTTTAATTTATATCAAAATTATACTTTTGTGCTGCACTGTGAGCACGTTGCTTACAAATCAACAACAAGTCAACTTCGACTGCCCATAAATCGGATGATATTTGATGTTTACAGTTATTTGCTTTTATATGTTCTTAATTGTTAGTGTAAAAAATTATTTTTGGCCAAGATTTTTGGGTCAAATGACCAACTGTGCATTGGCTGATTCTTTAACCGACTTCGAAAAAAGGAGGAGGTTATCATCCATCAATCAATTCGTCTGTATTTTAATATTTTTTTTTGAACATTGTTAATTCATAACTCGGTACATTTTAGACCGATTGTGAAAAGTTTTTTTTTGTCTGAGAGGGTATAGCTTTCAATTGGTCCCACTTTAAGTGGGCGGGCACATCCCACAATTTTGTTTGTTTGATTTTATGATGTAATACTTATGTATTTGGTTGCTGCAAATCCTAGCAAACACCTTTGGTTCTTGTCATTACACAATTCTAAAGTTGAAAAATGGGCGGGGCTGCTTCCATTAAAATTATTATTATATTTCACGTGGTTCTACTTAACCGATTTTAACGAATCTTACCACGCACCTTGAGCTCTAAAATAGACTCAATCATCCATTTAAAAAAATGAGTGGAGTCACGCCCATTAAAATTTAATTTTATGTACATTTCACGTACTTCTTTTTAACCAATAGTTTTACAAAAAAAATTTTTTTTGTTTGAAAGAGTTTACTTCCCGTTTGGTCTCATACATTTTTTTCGAAAATATTTTCAGCTCGAATCGTAGTTGTAAGAATTATGTAAAAGAAAATAAATGTAAAAAAGAACAACAGCTGTTCATTGCTTTCGCAAAAATAGAGCCTTTTTCTTTTTGTCTGAGGAGATATATGCATCTGCCGTGATCCCATTGTCGACAAAGAGTCGACCCACTAAAATTCATATCATTCATTCATTCAAAACTTATATGGTTGTGTATACGCTTGAACAACGCTGGGAAATTTTGCCAAAAAAATCATCTTTTCAGATGAAGCTCATTTTGATTTTGGCGCGTATGTAAACAAGTAAAATTGTCGCATTTGGGGCACAGAAAACCCTCACGCATACATTGAAAAGCCGACGCACCCAAAACGAGTCACTGTTTGGTGCGGATTTTGGTCCAGAGGCATAATTGGGCCAATGAGCAAGGAGTGGCCGTTACAGTCAATGGCGATCGTTATCGGGCCATGTTGAACGAATTTTTGTTTACAAAAATTGAAGAGGAGGATATTGGCAACATTTGGTTTCAACAGGACGGTGCTACGTGCCACACAGCCGAATCTACACTCGATGTTTTGCGCCCTATTTTCAAAAAAAAAAAAAGTTATCTGGCGGACCCTATATAAGGCTCGTTATCTCGTGTGCGGCCCCATGGTCCTTAGAATTTTGTTATACGGGGTGATTTTTTAAATAAATTTAAAGAAATGTATGAAATCTTTGAGTCTGTAGAACGATGATTTCATGTAAGTTTTGACCGCAAATATATCTGAAATGGTTCATACGCTGGGTCCAATTTTGGCATAATTTCTCCATCACATAGCCGATATCTCAATAATGTAATTTTTGTGCGAAATTTAATCACAATATTCCGAATAGCCGCCTCAGAAGGTGCACGAATGCACTTTCTTAACCGAGCATGAATTTTGATAATAAAATTTAATAATCTGCAAGCGTTGTTCGTTTTAAATCGATTCATGGTTAAATAGACCAAACTGAACATGTTTAACAGTAAAATGATACATGAAAACAGCTGAGTTGCCAATCACAGCGTTGCCAGAAAGAAACCTGCTATATTTCATTTACTTTCAATTAAGCGATTCTTATCAAATTTTGCTCACACTTTAGGCCGTTGAAATAACACGATCCTGCATTTGGAAAAATTAGTCAGTTAAAATTTAGTAGTAAATTTCGTGGACGTCTACCCAATCCATCCCTAAAGAATCTTTGCGCTCACTTTAGACTCTTCGAATTATGCATTTTTTTTTTATTAGAAGAGTGGTCGGGTATGCCCACTAAAATTTAATCGATACTAAAAAGTTGAAGCTTGTCTACTCGCTACAGCGATTGGACAAGTTTCAACTTCTTAATTTCGTATCGACGTTAAGTCGACAAATAGTTGCAGAATAAGCAGGAATATTATATCTCGCGTTTAAGCGAAAGCCTGAACATCTCTTGATTTATTGTATTGGAACGATTTCAATGAAATGATTTAGTTCCTTTCATGTTTTTATATACAAAAGATAAATTTTATTTTCACTGAATTAACTTCACTTGTTTTCTTTCTTCGATTAAGTTGTCGGGTTTTGTCAATTATAGTCATGATAATAATATTTTTTATTATGTATTATGTTTTGTCTTATTATCATCTGTTGCTGGGCATTATTTGTTTAGCTTTCTCTCTTTTTGTTAATATGATAATTTATTAAAGTTTTAAAGAATTTATATTTAATAAATTTTAAAAATAATAATTAATTACACTTTTTTATTTTATTTTTATTTTTATCTTTTTGAGTTATTGTAAATTCAGAGAAATTATTTATTTATTTGTGATTGTAAGGGCTTCTAATAAAAATTTAGTTTGGTGATCATTCACTAAAATGAAATATTTGTATTAAAAAAATAGACTATTTTTGAAAAAGTTATCAAAAATAAGTTATCATGTGAGTTTTTAATTAATTACGGGTGAATTGATGTTGCATTTGTTCATGTTAGATGGTACTGATTTTCACAAAAGCATTATTGATGTACGAGGGTGGGTCATTAACTCAGTGTCTTTCTGAATTTCCCGCCTTTTAATTGAAATGGCAACACTGCTCCTGTTAACAGGCAACTCGTCGGTTGGTTATTGGTTTGTGGCAGTCATAATGTATTTTGAATATACTGTGCCGTAACCGACAAACGGTCAGTTGACTCCTGTCTAAATTTTCAGCAAGCTGCTTCATTTATTTGGCAGCCGTTGGAAGCAGACTACCGCTCGTTTAGAGAAGAAAATGAGAAAAAGTGAATTTTGTGTGCTCATTAAGGGTGTGATATATTGGAATGATGAAGTCTATGAAAATTTTCAAAAGACAATAACAAGTCACGAGAGAGGCTAAGCTTGATAAATACTATGGGGAGTCTTCACCATCAATTTCAAAGGTAAAAAAGAAGTTTACTGAATTTCGTTGTGGCCGTACAAGCCGAAAGTTCTACATCCGAAACAATTTAAAAAATTCGCGATATAGTTTTAGCCCATCGGAGACTGAAAGTGAGAGAGATTGTGGAAGTCATAGGCATCTCACATGGCTCAGTGGTCACTAGTGTATGAGAAAGATTTCCGCAATCGACCACAAACGTATGTGCAGTTTCCATAGCAAAAATCCTTGAACTGGACTAAGAATTGATCCCTCATACGCCCTATTCTCCAGATTTAGTCCCGAGTGACTACTCCTTGTTCCAAAGCTTGAAGAAATGGCTCGGCGGTAAGAGATTTGATTCCAACGACGATTCATCTCACAAAGAAATTCCTATTTTGATGACCTCGACAAATCATATTTTTGGGAAGGTACAAAAAATTGGAGTAAGTGTATAGTACCCAAATTTGGCAATAGTGAAAAATAAAATAACTTTTTATATAAAAACATGTGTTAATGACCCAGACTCGTACCTTATTATTCGAATTGTATACGCATGTTAAACAATTACGGCAAAACTATCATCTGCCTATTAATTTGTTCGCGTCCAGGAAGAGAAATTAGAATTGAGCAAATGTAGGAAGTTTGTTCAAAACATATCGCGAATTTTTAATTCTCGCGGGTTACGTATATTCGAATTTGGATTTTATTGTGGCGTTATGTTGCTACTCATGTCTCTCACTTATGCAGACAATTTCGGCCATTTTGAATGTTTAGTTTATTGTTGACAGCTGCTTTGCTTGCACGTGTTTTGGCTCGAATATGCGTAACCCGCGAACATTCAAAATTCGCGATACTTTTTGAACACACCTCGTATGTATTTCTTCAGATAAAATATTTTATTATATAACAAAAACAATTCATATTACAAAAAATAAATACATAAGGTGCATATATTCGATTGTAGAATTGCATAAATGTGTATTTGGGAAATTAGGAAATTTAATTTTGGGGTAAAATATTTCTCGGTAATTATTTTAAATAGGTAATTAAACGAAAGTTGATTAAGCGTGGACTTTTGTAAGAAAATGAGTGTAAGAAACGTGGATTCAATGTTTGGGGTGAATAAGCGATAAAGGTATTTAACCGATGGGTAATTAAACGGGGTATTACTGTATCTATATCTAATATTTCCCTAATGTCTCTGGGGACAGTGCTAACGGATCATTTAGGATGATACTACAGTGCAGCTCCCAATTGGTCTATTGATTTGTTGAGCATTTCTTTTACCAGATGCAAAAGGATGAATTGCAGAAGACTGAAGGCTAAAAATTTTTGCAATTTGTGTCTCTTGTGCGCTTTTATTTAATTCAATGGCAAAAAAACATCTGAAAAACACTTCCCATAAACTGAGGATACTTTCTCAAAATCTAGTCCTTTGTTTGGTTGTATTAATTATTTTCTGTTTTATTTCCTCGTGTGCTACGAGTATGAAATGAATTTTTAAGTACATACGAGTACACATGCACTTAATACTATTTCGTTTAATTTAAACAATTTCTTTTTAAACTCGCTTAAACATGCTCCTGGTACATTAAAACGTTTTCACTGCCTTTAAAACAGTATTAATAAATATCATTAGACTAAAATCAAGACACGATTCCTTGCTATTTTGGTCTATCATAAAAATAAAAATCGCTTGGTGTTGTTTGTTAAGAAAAACCAAAAAAAAAAGCAAAACAAAATACATTTTTTGCACAATTTACACCAGAGAATACAGAGTAGAAAGCCTCGTTGAAGAGTTAAATGAGAAAAATAAAACTAGCTGAACATTTTGTGGCATCTTTAAAACACAACTAACGTCTTCGTTTATTCCTATAAGGGGCTGAACTTTAACCTTCATGTTGTTGTTACTGTGGACTACCAAATGTGGTTAGTTGTGCGAAGTAGTGTGGGATAGGAAGAATAGGATGATGACTTTTCCTTATTTTAATATGCAATTCGTGCTGTTTTCTCTTTGAGCTTTTTTTAAATGTGTGTAATTCGGGAATGAAAAATAGTTAATAGAAAAAAAAAAAAATAATAAATAGAAAATAGAAGTATGTAATACAATGACGACTTCGAAGTGACTCATGGAATGAAACCGTTTAACGTTTAGAGAGTTCTAACTTTTTTTATTTCATTAATCAATCCAGCAGCCTGGCCTACGATATCGACAGAAAACATTCGATCGATTACTTACGTATATTGAAAACAAAAACAAGTCTTCTTTACAAGTTATCGATTGAACGTTCTCTGTCCACATCGTGGGTCAGAACGAAAATTTTTTTTATTTGCAGGCATTACAAAGATCGAATTTCGATTCACTTAATACTGAAGGAGAAAATACCACATGATATAATAAAATTTAACCAATACGGCTATATTAGGAGCAGGTCTGCTGAGACAGCCCTACAGGAAGTTGTATACCATGTTGAAAGATCTTTTGATCTAGGCACTTATACCCTTTCGGCAATATTTCGATCTCCAGTATTATCCGCATCCCTAAGGACTAAGTCCCTCTGTTATGCAGACGACTCTATTTTCCTTTTTTTTTTAGTTTATATTGCTTGTGAAAAGTTATTGAGTGCCCCTAGGTCAATGAAACTTGCCAGAAATATATATGTCTTATAGTGATAGGCTGGTAAACCTTGAAAATCAGAACAATCGCACAAAGGGGAAACAAGTTCCCCTCAGAGGAACTAATCCTACCTCTGAAATATTAAACTTTTTTTGTTAACTTTTGCCATACTTTTGTTTAGCAAATGCAACTTTTAACGTCGACGAAAATTCAAAACCCTAAACTTGGACCCATGAAACCGTAAGATGCCATTTTCGTTCCCGCTTCCTATTGTAGGCGGTGACAAAAATATTATTTGCAAAAATAATGTAAATATTAAAAAAGTGTGCTACTTATGCCTTAATATCATAAAAATTAAACTTTTGAGCTTTTATGGGCAAGAGGAAGTATCCCTGCCCTCAAAGCAAAACATTTTATGACTGACAAAAAGGTTTCTTACTCATATTTGCCTGTGCAAGATGAACAAAAATAGAAAAAAGTTGAGATTTTCAAAAAATCACCAAAAAGAATGGGGCAAACTTGTGCAAAATTTTGTTCTTGCGTCTAGAGATTTTAAATATTATTGCGGTATAAAGCATAATTCTAAATGCAGAATTAGCCGAACGTCTCCGTCCCCTAACGAAACAGCTGATCGTTTTTGTTGATTGAAAACAATGCAAATGCTTACCGAAATTTACTGTAACGTTGACGGCACGTCTCAACCTGCATAAAATGGAATTTCCTAACGTTGTTAAGTGACGTTTGTATACCAGTGATGGCACTTTTGTATGTTCAATGGAATGGGGGTATTTTGGCTCTGTTTTTCGGTACTTTTGTTAATAATAACATCTGTGTGATAGACAACTTAAAATAATACATACATATTTGCATATAAATACACATACATACTTACGGACATAAATACATACAGATTTATGTACATATATGTAATAAAGATATATATATATAAATTCACTATAAATGTGAAATATATGAAAGGATTTAAATGGTATCAAAACATTTTATTGTGTATGCACATATTTTGGTATAACACTACCCTGCAGAAAATGCGAATAGTGAAATTGTAGTGATTTACTACTGACGAATTGTACCCCAGACAATGCTTTTTGCTATAGACATTTAGCATGTACGTGTCAGTGAAAAGCAACTACTGACGTTGGTACTACTCAGTAGGTATTTCTTTTGGGACCATATCGAGACATTGGAAAGAGATAGTCACTAGTACATTTTAGTAATTCTAATGATAATAAAACTGAATATTTTATTAAAAATTTTTGTTTTAATAAAAAAAAATATATATAAAAAAGGGGAACATTCGTTCAGTAAGTAAGGATTTAGTTTGCTGTTTGTATTAAATATAAATGAAAAATTCAAGGTTCCGTCGAATTATTAAACTCAAACACTTATGTATGAATCTGGACTTACTGGACTGGACTTTTTAACTGATCCCACAAAATCTTCTACAGGCTCATAAAAATTTCCACAATTATTTCATTTTAAAATATTTTTATTTTTATAATTACAAAATGGATTGCTTTTTATTTGTCTTTTGCAATTTCTTTTTATTTGATTTTTTGAATTATTTTTTAATACATTTTTTTATTTACCCTTTATATTGATTTCGTAAACTAATTTTCATAAAAACTTGAATTTTGCTTGAAGCCACTTGTATTTTCAACAAACCAATAAAACATTAAGAAGAAGCATAGTTGTGTGTATCTGACAAAATTTTTTCTACGCATCAAAAACAATGTTAATATGTAGACGCTCGTTTGACAATGCCACCAATATAGTCGAGAAAAGTGGTGACTCGGGGACACTTGCCCCATGTTTTCTGCAGGGTATCTCATTACACACATACATATGTATGTATGTATGTATGCACTGGTATATGCATATTTATTTATTATAAATGTATAACATACATAGATTTATTTTTAGGTACATACACCAATCCAGTTCAATGAAAATTTACATAGTTTAGGTACTTTTTCTTCGCTACAGTCACTATTTGAACTCTTTTTAATTCCCCTCACTGTTTTGTGAACAGCTGTTTCTCTTTGATATTAAAACAACAAACTAAAGTAAAGCGTACTCACGTTTTTAGATATTCTATAAGTGCACAAACGTGCTAACAGTACGGTACCGTACAGTAAGGCAACAGCAAGGTTCGGCTAACCCAGCCTTAAATGTAGTTACCTTCACTTTTAAGAACCTTCTTTTTTTTTTTTTTGCAAAAAAGTTTAATTTTATTTTTAATTTTTAAACGAATTGTTTCAACATTAATATTCAATATAATGTCTTTGTTTTAATACTAAAAATAGCTTTAGATCAAGTCTTTCAGTGAAAAAAAAATGAACGTAATATCTTTATTCGTTGAAACAAAAAAAAAATCCTTAAAACCTAATGCAATTTTCTTCACTTTCCTGACTTTAGCAGTATCTCAGAGCTACAAATCACAACTTCAAGTCTTCAAAATTTAATAACGATTTAATAAGGAGACAGAGAATATATATTGAAAGGGCTACAGAAACTCTTAGCTTATCTTACAACTGGAAAAGAGAGCGAGGTCTTGTTGTAAACTCGTAAAAAACATAAATTTGTAAAATTGTTTGTTCAAAACAATACAAATTACCAAAAAGGTCAAATATCTAGGAGAGTAATACTTGATTTCTCGAATCCATATAAAAACATAAAAAAAACAAAGCGATTAAGGCTCAACGAGTCTGGACCATTTGCAGAAGCGCTATTGGATCCAAATGGGCATTAAATCCCAAGATGACACACTGGCTTTAGAAGGCGATGGAAATTCATTCTTTCAGTTCTTCAAATTGATATACTGGTTAAATATGAGGCAGCTTTGGCCGTCACAAGACTGATGGTAATGGGTAAATTGCTAATAGAAGAACATACAGCCAAGCACCTAAGTATAATACATACCTTACCCAATTAGATATATAAATAGATAGCAACAATAATAGGGAATAACACCGACACTATCCTTAACACGGACGGATCAAAAATTGAAAACCGATCAAGTAGCGGATTTTACGACATGAGTTGTAATATTCGCTTGCCGGGTTATAAACAGTCTTTCAGGTTAAGATCACGGCTATAAGAGAAGCCATTACATATCTAAAGGATAGTGACAACGAACTACCTATTCGTATATTTACGGATAGTAGACAAGTTATCGAAGCCTTAAAAAATCATAAAGTTCAATCTCGAAGCGTCCTGCAATGGAACAGTGAGTTAAACTCGTACAGGTATTGTAGAGAAATCGAGATAATATGGATTCCAAGACATCAGGGTGTCTCTGGAAACGAAGGGGCGGACAGGCTTGCAAAAATGGAATCATTACTGAATAACATCACTCTGGAAAATGTAGTGAAACATTTGCAAGAATTTAAAAATTAATTTTGCAACAATGGGGATATAGAACAACACACCAGACATTGGCAAAACTCTGCTGTTGGAAGAGTGACCGAAATTCTCTGGTGAAACACAAACAGTGAAAAGACAATAGAGATTCTAAGTTAAAAAACCAACACTTCGGAATTTGGTTAGCATAATAACAGCCCAGTAAAAGATTTCAAAAAAAGTAGTCTGGTTTGGAATTAAGCAATTTTTGGTGGAAGCTCTTCCATACTGGATTACCAAGGCATGAGACTAAAATAATCGATTCTGGAGAAGTATTTAAGTTTTAATCTATTAAATCTAAAAAAATCTTTCTACTCGTTTATCAATCTGTACATAATTTTTTTAAATTATCTAATGTGATTTGTAAGCGAGTAATGAAATTTGGCAATCAGAAAAGTAAGTCACTATATGGCAAGTAGTTCTGCAGGTAATGTGTAATTTTTTACAGGGTGAGAGTTAAGAAGTCACCTGGCTCGCATGGGTGTTGTTGTCGATACGACATGTAGAGCTTGCCAAGAGGACGATTATGAAACTCTCGAACACTATTTGTGTCACTCTCCAGCATTCAGTCAAATTAGAAGAAAAATCTTCCATCTGGAAAATTTACCAGATAATGTAATTAGAAATTCAGACTGGAAAACCCCAAGAAAGTATATTGAGGAGACTAGGTTCCTAATTTGATTAAGTTTACTAGGTTTTCATGGTTTGTATTGGGTATTCTAAAAAGTGATGACGAACTGGTTCAATTTAGGGGAAACATGCATCATTTCTTTTTGTAGGTCATGTGTTTGTGTGGACATTTAAATAAATTTCTCCTCATTAAAATGAATAACTGCAACTAATAATGCATGTTCTCTTGATTCGAAGACGTTTTTTTATAGTTTAAAAAATTAAATATTTTTTACACAAGTCGGTGATGAATGTTGCCTGATTTTAAAGCTTTTTGGATGTTAATTTTATTCACATTAGTGAAATGACGAATTTATTCAATTTCACTAAGGCGTGAAAATAAATTACAAAAACATTTTTTTTTGCCAGGATGTCAAAACAAAATTTCCATAATAATTTTTACCGAACCACAATTGCAATTTAAATTAATTTTTTTTAATAATTTTCATTTCATCATTTTTTCTTTCAAATCTTTTTTCATTAATCGCATAAAAACTTCTGTAACTCAATTAAAATTTATGTCCTATTCCCCTACTTGCCATCACTCGCTTATTGAATTCTTTCCTGAAACTTGTCGATTTCAAAATGAAATAGAACATGCTCGCTGTTTTTTGTTTGTTTTGTAATCCATATTAAACTGAAAATCTAAAACTATGTTTTATTATATAACTTGATGAATAATTACCTTTTTTTAATTTTATCGAATGACTTTTACGAAGAAAGTTTGAAAAATTCAACATACTCGATTCTACCAGAAAACTTGTACATGTTGCCTTTAATCTAGTACAAAATTATCGTAGACGAATATTCGACTCGACATTCGCAATGCTGATGGTTAACTCGCATATAATTTAAAAATTGTTAGAATAAAAAGGTAAGACATTCGAATGATCGAATAATTTTTTCTTCAACACGAATAAAATCTAAAATAAAGTTTTATTAGCTCGATTAAAAAAATATTCGGTTATTCGAATACAATTTTTTAAACTGCAAACATAAGCCCTTTCGTTTTTACTCGTATTATGTTGCGCTTATAAGCAATAACGTTTGAAATTTGCTTTTTATAAAAAGTATTCTAAAGCTTTCGTTTTTACATTAAAAGAGCTTTTTTCGTTTAACCAAAAATACACATGCAAAATATTAATGCTGTGACGGAATAAAAAACTAAATGTATTTGCAATGTATTAAAAAAAATATTGTATGAAAAAAAAAATCATTTAAAATTCATTTTAAATTTTATCAACGAGGGTGTGAACAATTTAGTTGTTAATTTGATAGATTGGAATAGATCTGGTCCAAAGACCGGCACTGCGACACCTGATGGATCTTTTGTGCCATAGATCTGTAAATTAAATTAAATCCATCTCTGTATGACGCTGCTTATGAAAGTCAGCACAGATATTGGGAAAGCCTGCCTAATATCATCTGAATACAGAAACTCAGAATGAAAAACACGCCTTCTACTATTACATAAGGCGATACACTCACAAAAAATGTGTGGCGTTGTCTCGTCTTCAAGTCAAGCATAAATGACACAAGGGTGAACGAAAGAAAACCAGTAACAAGCCGTTAATTACTCCTGTTGATTTTCAGGATGCCATTATATGTAAATGTATCAATGCTTTGGCCTGCCTTAAACCAGAAGAAGTCAGCCACATTTCCTTAGCGGTCGAAGTATCGTCTGCTTTGATCAGATATGTTGCCGTCGACCGACTTACGCCACAAAACGGCTCTGGGCCTATAAACGGAGTAGCAGAGGCCCTCTTGGCCAGTTCATTCGCTTCGTCATTCCCCGGATGACCGCTGTGGCCAGGTATCCAACAAATAGGAACCTTGTTCCGTATGAATAGCTTTTGTAATGAGTCAAAGCACTTTAAAACAAGCCTGAAACGAAATTCCCATGAAAGGAAAGACTTAAGAGCTGCCTGACTAACGGAAAAGATAGCTATGTGCACTCCTCTAGTGCTCCTATTTAAATTAATTTAATTAAATTTGGTGATTGCCTGTATATCCGCCTGAAATACCGTAGTCCAGTTGCCCATGGGCAAAGATATTTTCACTTTGGGCCCAACAACTCCAGCATCCACTCAATCTTCCGTTTTGGATCCATCCGTATACAAAAATAAGGTTCTAGAATCCACATCGTTTCCGTTTTCCTCCCACACTGCCCTTGGTGGAATTGTGACATTTAGTCTCCTGTTCACAGTTTGTCCTGTCACTAGGCATTCCTAGCAACCTTAAGCTGGGCATTTTACTCAGGATAGTCGAACGAGCAGATCTTCCGAGACCCATCCTTTAAGCGGCCATTGCCGCAGAAGATCTAATAAAGATTTGCGTGTGTGTGTGTGGTAGTCCAATTAAGGCCTCAATGGCTAAAGTTGGCCATGACCTCATTGCGCCTGCTGCAAGAAGACACCCCAATCTTTGAACTTTGTAGAGTTTAGTTTGTCGCCACAATCTGTCGAGTCTTTTGCCACCAAACAATCGCGCCGTAGGTGCACCTTCACAACTCTTCACCGCCCATATCGCCCTAGTGGCTTTCTGTGTTACACATGCAATATGTCGGCTCCAAGTTAGCTTTCTATCACGAGTAACTCCCAAGTACTTGACATCAGTCGAATAAAGAATATTGCATTCACTCAACGATACTGTCCTTAGACCAAGTTTTCTTCTAAGACAAAAAGGTACCAGAATAGTCTTATCAGAGTTGACCTTCAGGCCATGTCTACCACACCATGTCGTTACAGTGCACAAAGCATCGTTCATCAGCATACCCTATAACTTCGTGTGCTTGTTCACCAAAGGAGTGGTGATAAAACACCACCCTGGGGACAGATTTTCCTTGTGTTTCGTATTTTCCGTTGTTTATTAGAACTAAGTTTTTTTTCTTAGAACCCTTACTTTATTTTGACTCAATGCTAAAAATTCTTGTGATTTGTGTGTCAGTTAAATTATGAAAAAATAAGGCAAAAATTATTTGTTTACACTGAATTTGATGTTGATTTTTTTTCTGTCAAATAATTACAGAAAGTTAAGTTGATACAATTTACAGAAAAAGTCATTTACATTTATTTGATTTTTTTTTTGCTAGTTATACCCTGTTTCCAGGCGACCCGTCTAGAAAATTTTTATGAAAACCACTCAAAAAACTGAGTGCTTTTCATATAAATTTTCTACTCAAGTCGACCGTCCGTGTTGTGGAAACAGGGGGTTAAAGTAACAATTAAAATAAAAAAATTATTCTTAACTGTTTTAAGACTGCAGTTGATATTTTAACATTGAAATTTAAATAACATTTTCGTTAAAGTCAAATGAAAAATATGTAGACCGTTTTTTAATTAATTTTATGCACAGAATTTTATGAGTGTAGAAAACTGAAAACTGCGCTGCAATTGGAAATTGAAATGTTCTGAAGTGCTTCGCTGTAGTAAATAATGCACAAATAAATGCCAAATATGAGGTACAAACATGGTTATTACTAAAAAAGATTATCAGCGAACTGGTATTTTATTTTGAATTAAAGTTTGCGCGTATGATGCAGAGCAGTAATGCATTTCCGGACAGAACCTCTTGTTGTTACTCACATGAAAATAATTAAATGTTAGAAAAACGTAAACATGGTTTCGTTCGTTATTTTGAAGAACGTATACACTTATTCGTTTTCGAAAAACAGGCTGTAAAACTTGGCATTGATACGATTACGCGAATTCAATCCTTCATTCATTAATTTTCAATAAATTCTAAAATTTGTTCGAATAAAAATTAATTAATTTTTTTTTCACATTCAAATATAAAAAAAGGAGGAGGTTATCAATTCGTCTGTATTGTTTATACTTTTTTTACCGATTGTAAAAATTCTTTTATTTTTTGTCTGAGAGGATATAACTTCCCATTGTTTCCATTGTGAAAAAAGTGGGCTGGGACACGCCCACAATTTTTTATTTGATTTTATGATATTCTGCTTCTTTGGTTGCTACGAAAGTTACCCAATACATTGGGCTCTCGTAACGACACAATGTTGAAGTTGAAAAAATGGGCGGAGCCACGCGCAATGCAACTTAATATTATATATCACATGATTCTATTTCAGCTATTTTTACGAAACTTGGCACACACCCTAAGCTCAAAAAAGGCATAATATTGCGTTAAAAAAAAAGTTGTCGTGGGCACGCCTATTAAATTTTAAAATAATATTTCACGTGCTTGTACTTAACCAATTTTTACGAAGCTTAGCACACACCTTGAACTCTTAAAAAGCCATAATATTATTTAAAAAAAAGGGCATGGTCACGCCCCATAAAGTTTAATCTTATATTTCACTTACTTCTTCTTATCCTCTCCTAACAGATCTTTGCATTAAAGTCGGTTTTTTTGGCAGAATTATTACCATAATCCTTGAAAAAGTTGTAAAATATTTTATAAAATAGAATATTTGCACAAAATATATTTCCTTCCAACATAATCCTGCGTGTGCATGCCGCTGGCTGCCTTTGTTTTAAGTCTGTTTAATTTTTGTTAGATGCCTTTTAACTTCCCGCTTTAGGAAGTCACTGATTTGAATCCGTTTTTCGAAAATTGAGTTTTCATCATATATGAACGCTTTGAGGTTCTGGGAGTCTATTCTGACTATTTTCAACATTATGTCCGTAGGAATGCATGTTTGTGTATGTATGTATGTAAACATCTCATAACTTAAGATCTGGTCAACTGATCGTTAGCAAGTTTGCCTTATTCAGAAGATTTTGAGCTCACTTAGATGTCGTAAGATAGTGAATCGATACAGCTCGGCAGATTTCAAAAATTTTAAATATTAAATTTTTTCAAAACATTTTTTCCTAAACAAATTAGTTACTGCTACACCGATCGAGTTAAACATTAACAATGAGCTCTTAATCTGAAAAATACACGTCGTTCGTAAATTCAAAAGTCTCCATCAAATCGATTTTAGAATTCACTGATTTTTATAGAGTCTGTAACTTAGCGAGAAGGTTAAGCGATTCCCATATTTTTGTTATATCTACGTATGTATGTATTCCAAATTCACCCTGAATATTTTTTCCTTTGCATTGTTAACAAATAAAATAATTTTGGACATTTTAATATGCTATAGGGCGTGTAATCAAACTATTTAAAATATGCTACTGATCAAGACGACACGTTGCAAAGCACTGCCCTGCTGCATTCCAATGTGTAGGGCGCACACTTTGCATGCTTTTATTTGCCACTAATAATGATTGTAAGATAATTTTTCTTATTTTGTCCTGTTTTTTAGGCTTTTGTTGCTGTTCCCTTAAAATCTGCAACTAAATTATGTGTGTTAATTTGGTTTGTGCTGTATTTTTTGTGCAAATATTTTTTTTGCAACCGTTTAGTTGTGACTGGAAGCGTCTTTCTTTCTAGCTCGTACGTCGTATGTACTTGACATACAGTGTGTTGCTAAAGTGTAAATCACCTTCACAAAAAGAGAAAAAACGCATACCAAAAAAAATTTGAAGACAAATATCGTTAAAAGAAAATACACAACAACTATAAGCAACAGTTTTTCTTGCCAAAAGACACGAGGTCACGTTTAAAGTCATGAGAGTTTTCAGGTTTTTATGATAATTATTGAGGCTTTGTTTTTTTTTCTTTACTTAAAGTTTTTTTTTTAATTTTCATTGCAAATAAATTTAAATTTCCAAGTGTCATTCATTTAAATAAAAAACACTTAAAAATTGGTTTTTTTAAACATAAATTTCTAATAAGTTTTTTTTTGATTTATTTGCATTAAATTTTCAATTAGTGATTTTCTCCAACAAAGTGTGGCGGTTCATTAATTTGATCTCATGGAAAATTCATTTGTGGGTGTGTTTTATTTTTAAATTGAGCTCAATTATTTTCTAGATTAGTTGTACACTTATTTTATAAACTAGGCCGTAAATATTTGAAATATAAAAAACAAAACAAAAAAAAAAAAAAAGAACAGATTTAACCGGACCGTTTTTAACTGCTCTACTCTTCGAAAGAAGTGAAATTCATGTTTTTGTTTATATCATTATACAGTGATTAGATTATTATCTACTTGTAGTTATTTAAGAAAGTAATGAGCAACATTTTTATTCCACATGCAAAGTTTATCATCATTTGCTCTTATTTTCTAAGGTTGCATGGAAATATTTGCTTTGCGAACTTCATATATTCACCATAATGGATAACTTTTAGTATACGAGGTCTGTTCGATTTTCGCATATTTTTTTTCTGTTATGTTGGTACACATGTCTGTTATATATATATGATGGCAATATCAGCCATTTTGGATTGTCAGTTTGTTTTTGACAGATAAAAAGGTTAGTCGTGTTTTGGTGTGCTCTTTGATTTTTTACTAAATTTTGAGCAAAAACAACGTCGCATGGACATCGCTCAGGAGCTGTTGAACATCGTCAACGACGATCCAGATTTCCTCAAAAAGGTCATAACTGGTGACGAATCATGGGTGTATGGCTATGACATTGAAACCAAAGCCCAATCATCCCAATGGAAGCGTCCAGAAGAGCCAAGACCGAAATTAGCACGTCAAGTTCAGTCAAATGTGAAGGTTTTGCTCCTTGTTTTCTTCGACTGCAATGGCGTGGTGCATCATGAATTCTTGCCACAAGGTCGTACGGTCAATAAGGAATACTACCTTGAAGTTATGCGCCGTTTGCGCGAAGCAATTCGTCAGAAACGCACAGAATTGTGGAAAAAACAATAATGGATTTTGCAACTTGTGCGTGAGTTTTTGGCCAAAAACAAAACCGTTATCATGCCTCAACCAAAGTATTCACCGGACTTGGCCCCCGCTGACTTTTTCCTCTTCCCAAAACTGAAGACACCGATGAAAGGAAAGCGTTTTACTACGATTGAGGAGATAAAAGAAAAATCGAAACAGGAGCTGTTGGCGATACCAAAAAGCGCGTTTCAGAAGTGTTTCGAGGATTGGAAAAAACGCTGGCATAAGTGTATTATATCTGAGGGAGATTACTTTGAAGGGGACAAGATAGTTATTGATGAATAAATAAATACTTTTAGAAAATTTTAAAATAACGGTTATTTTTTGATCAGACGTCGTATAAAAATAATAAGGTAAAAATGCATGAGTTGGCGTACTGGGAACCTTGAACAGTGAATTAACAATATAAAAAAACAAGCAGGCGTGTTATGTACGGCAATGCCGAATTTTATATCCCTTCACCGACGTACATACGTATGGAGGGTATGCATACTAGAGTGGGTAAAATTAAGCTCTGAGTTAGCGACACATAGCCTAATGAATCACAATGTTATTGACTGGTAGGAATCAATATCACCAGCACGCTGAACATACAAAATCAACTACAGTCATCTCCCTGCAGGAAATGGAACTGACACAAGACTAGTCACGTGATCGGTCCCCAAGTGATAGGGACCAGTCCGAGTTCTAACACTTCCCCTGAAGCGGACCAGTCACTTTTACATGGGGATGGCCTAGGATGGGGCTAATTGATGCTTTGTATGCACCTTGTGACTTGTCACTGAACTATCTCACATAAAGCTAATTATTTAAAAATGTCATTCTGACACTTAACTGCAACAATGAAAACTTATAACTTTGTTATTGTTAAAAATAAAATTTATAATTTATTTTTTTTAAGCGGATATTTTTTGGGATTTGAACTCACAATCTCCAGCATAACAGGCTTGCACACTACCCACTCGAACACAGGGGCACTCATATTTCAAAAGTATAAACGCGAGTTGAGCTTTGGTTAATATCTAAGTTGAGTTACGGGACTGGTTCCAGGGTGGCTTGGCGGTATAATTGGAGGGAACAATTAACATTATATTTATACTTTTTGACAGGTCCTGGCTCTAACCACATCAAACTTGTTCAGTGCCGCTTATTATAGTACTAGACCAGGTTGCAATTAGATTGACAGCAGATCAAGATGATACACCACGAGAAGGGTTACTTTTGGTAACACTCCCATTTTCTCAAGTCATAGGACGAGTACGTTTGGATTAATTGCCGCCAAAATTTCTGCAGGTCTATGACATTTTGGACATTTACTTACAAAATTGAGCTCTGAGTTCAAAAATAAGAACTTCAAAAATAAGAATCGACTTCAAAAATAAGAACTACAAAGTTAAAAATAGTTTAAATTCGAAGCGAATACTTTTTATTTTTTGCTTCATTTTATTAAAAAAAATTTCCTTTTAAGAAAAAGTTAATTTTTTATAATCATTTTAATAAGAAGTGAACCCAACGCGATTTGTTAATTTTATCCAGTTAGATTTGTTGCGATCTACCACACTGTGCAGAGGCTTTTGGGATGCGAATTTGTAAAATTTTATTTATTAATAAACACTGAAAAGTTGAAAATATGAAAAATTCTCTAAAACATAGATACAAGCTGTAAGAATTATCTCCCAAGTGCAAATCGCCCGAAAAACAAAAATGTAGAATTGCCCAAAAATTGTTGTGAAAAAAATTGGGTAATTGCTAAGGTATTCATTCAGCCCCGTATAGAGGGAATTCTCCGCAAAATGGCAAAGCTATGTTGGGTTGGCTTCTAGTGGACTTAACGGCTAGAAAGCTCTACGTACCGCCGTCAAACTAAACGCAATAGGCGCATAAAACAACAGAAATTCGGATCATGCCTTCATTTTAGATAAAGTGGATAATATACCGGATCTTATTGACTACTGCACTCCGAAACCGTACTTATATAGGAATTTTCAAATTTCATTGACAAGGGTTTTCCCCACCGAATGAAGCCGTACAGACGGTTCAAAAAGTGGGGGAGAGTTGGTGAGTGTTTATACACAGAGAAAAAACTGACTAATAGAATCAAGAAGATTTTCTCTATGAAACGTTTTTAGGCTAAGGGGTATCCCAGCAGAAAGAAGCGAAGATTTTTTCATAGAGATTCCTTATTATTTTTATGTGGTAAATCTTTTTAATTTTATCAAGCAAAAAAACCACATAAAATTAAAAAGAAGACTTCTTATTCACAGTTTTTTTTTACTCAATGTCCATTATTTTTAGCACCAAAAAAAAAAACTCCATAGAGAAAAACTTTTTGATTCTATTAGGTTTTCTTATAAATTGTAAACTATATATATAAAGGTATTCCTTATTGTTTTCATTAGGTTCCTATATGATTATGTGTAAATCATATTCTTAACTTTTTTAATAAATAAATATTCTTGATTTTATTAGGTTTCTTGTTATTTCATATCTATAAATAAATATAGAGACAATGTTTGTACAATAATTTCAATGCCTGTTAGCATATTGGTTAGAGTGCTTGTCTATCAGTCAGAAGGTTGCTGGTTCAATGCTTGTCTCCTCTCAAGTAATAATATGTATGTATGGTGAGTTAGTTAATTAAGAATATCTGTGGCCAGAATGAAAAAGTGCTTAAGTCATATTTGACTGTTTTGCAGGAGAGCACTTTTAAGCGTTCTAGTCGATTTTCAGAAATTTATTTCTTTTACATTTAAATTGGAAAATTCTCTGTTAAATTTTATATTTTTAAGCAAACATCGTTCTACGCACTGTAAATAATACATTCAAGATGAAATATACCAAAGTATAACCTAAATTAAGCTATTATTCCACATGAGATTAGAAGTCTAAAAAAGATAAGCCGCAATTTATTTTGCTATAACTTCGTGGAAACTCGCTCAAACTAATTGAGATTTTGTCCAGGGGTACTTTCAAATGTGCAGATTACGACGGTACCACTAACTCAAAATCAGCTTATCTCGACTTAAGCACTTTTTTCCTTTTTGCCACAGATATAATATAATATTTATGTATGTATAAATAACATCTACATATACATACATATATATATGGTGTAGAATTTAAATGAAAATACATACATAAATACAAAGAATAAAGACATAAAAGATTGTTTTTAATTTTTTATTAGGTCTCCTAAACTTAAAAAAACCTTTTTGAAGAAATCAATACGATAACCTAATAATAATTACAAGATTTCTTCTTGATTTTTTCAAAAAGGTTTTCCTTATTAAATTAATAAGATTTCCTTATTGAAAAAAAAAACATAGAGATATCTTATTAATTTTGTTCTATTTTATGGGGTATTTATTGGGCACTGTTTTCTCTGTGTAATAGAAATGTCATGGTTATATCAGAAATTTTTAAAAGGCAATATATATATTTAAGGAATTGATTTTTTACGTATCCACTGTCATCCAGGGACGTAGCATTATATATCGTTAGAGATTTAGACCAGAAAAAATGTAAATAGAGCTAAGCATGGTAGATGTAAATTGTATTCTTACCAAATGCCAAAATGAAACAGTTGCTATCACCCTTTTACATATAAAGGGTCCGCCAGATAACTTTTTTTTTGAAAATGCTATAAAAAAACTACTGAATATTTTTTCAAATTTCTTTTTTTATTTGAAAGTACAATCCTTCCGGTTAATAATGAAAAATAATTTCATTCAAATGGCTGCCTCGGCTGGCCATGCAGTAGCCTACACGATCGGTCCAATTTTTAAGCACATTATCGATTGTGTGCAGCTGTATTTCACCAATGGCTTCACAAATATTGTCCTTTAAAGCGTCAATTGTCTCTGGCTTGTCGGCGTAACACTTATCTTTCACGGCACCCCACAAATAATAGTCCAACGGTGTCAAATGGCAGCTCCGAGGTGGCCAAACGACATCAGCTCTGCGGCTGATAATGCGATCTTCAAAAACAGGGCGCAAAACATCGAGTGTAGCTTCGGCTGTGTGGCACGTAGCGCCGTCCTGTTGAAACCAAATGTCGCAAATATCCTCCTCTTCAATTTTTGTGAACAAAAATTCGTTCAACATGGCCCGATAACGATCGCCATTGACTGTAACGGCCACTACTTGCTCATTGGCCCAATTATGCCTCTGGACCAAAATCCGCACCAAACAGTGACTCGTTTTGGGTGCGTCGGCATTTCAATGTATGCGTGCGGGTTTTCTGTGCCCCAAATGCGACAATTTTGCTTGTTTACATACCCGCCAAGATCAAAATGAGCTTCATCTGAAAAGATGATTTTTTGGCAAAATCGGCATCTTCTGTAAGTCGTAATGTCGCAATATTTCCTAGCGTTGTTTAAGCGTATACACAACCATATTCGTTCAGCGGGATGATAAAACTAATTATCTGTCAAAACAGACATGAGCTGAGTGTTACCATTCACGAAATAAGCACTAGTTGAAAAAAAAACGTTAGATGGCGACCCTTTAGAACTTAATGGACATTAATATAAAAATAAATAAAAACGAAAAGAAATAAAAAATAAAATTATAATATATAATTTGTAGATTGTAAACCGTAATGTTGACAAACCGTTCTGTACAGGTGGCAATTTCTGCCTGGGTTAGTGCAAGGAGATAATAAATGTAATGCATTTTCAATTTCCAAATATTTGAGATATCAATTATTATTTTGCTAATAAATTAAGATTTAACCAAAAAGTTAATTAAGCAACTTCAAGTGCAAAACTAGACCATAAATAAGTATTAACTTAAAAAAAAGTGTCTTACAACGACACATTCCTAAACTTAGTTACACGTTACAGCTTGTTTTTACTTCTCTCTCTAACGCACAACTCTTTTTTTTTTAGTAACAATTTTATGGAAAGTCTTTTCATTCGACTTAATGCAATCACATGACATTTCAAAAAAAAAAAAATTAAATGAAAAATAAATAGATGAAAAACAAATAAAACAAGAGATAAGAAGAGTGTGGCATAATTGTATGTTTTGTTCAAGACTATTTGTAATGCAACATGTTGCATTTCTTTGTGCCTTGCAAATAAAACTCGAACCACAACTGTAGACTGGTTTTTGATCAATTTGTCCATGACAACATGGACACAAAACATTCCATTATTTTGTCAAAGTAAATGCAGGCAGGCAGGCAGGCCAGGCGAGGCCGGCTACATGACATTAAAAAATAAGCAAAAATAGAAATATATGAAAATAAAATAAATAAATGATGTTATATGGAGCATTATTATGTTGCCATAAATGTCGTTTATTATATTTATTAACTATTTATGGAATGGTTATACATACATTTAATTCATTAAATAGTTTATTTTGTTTAATCAAAATTTGTTCCCATTTCCGATTAATTAATTAAATTAATTGTTTTAATATATTTTAATTATAGTGAGACTAGTTTAAATTCCCAGTTTAAAATCATTAGAAGGTATAATTTGTGTTTCCAAGCGGTTAGTCAATCAATGGTGTTTGATTTCTAGGCTTTCGTTATTCTCCCACCAACCTGTAGATTTAACAAAGCTAACAGTGGCAACACTGGGGCTCTAAGAAGGTCAAAAATAGTTGCGTTCGAGAACTCAAGAGTTTTTAATTTTTTTACTAGATTTTACTGGATTATGTTCACGTACACATAAACCATTAAATGAGAGGGCGAATTGGGAGAGAAAAATGACAGTTCATTGACTGAGGAAATGCAAATTCTTATTGGCAAAATTTTCTCACTACAAAATACAGTAAAACGAAACCATATGTTTGTAAATGTAAACAAACAAAAGCAAAGGGAAACAAAAATGTTTAGTTTTTGATGAAATTTTCGAAATTAAAAAAAATTAAATGAACTATTGAATTATAAACAAAATGAAATTTGTTTTGTATGATGCCAGAAATATATTCGGGTACGTTCCGTTTTCCGCGTGAAATTAAAACGTGCGGAATCGCTATAGAATTTTTGTTGGAAATATGTATTTATAACAACAAGGCTATGACAATTCCAAGCGAGTTAATTTCACTTGAAATACAGAACATATTGATTGTTTTTAAACGTGAATAAAGTGAACAGTGAAAGAAACTCACGGACCTGACATTATAGGTTCGATTCTACTACCAAAGAATAGTAAAGCCCAATACTTAGTTTGGCGATTTTGATGACCAATTTTTTATGTGCCTCCAAAATTTTCGAAAATCAATGCGCTCTCAAGATATGGTGTCATCAAGTTGTGGTCAACAGCTAATTCAGACTTGGTTATACCTCTTAACTTTATATGGTAACAATGCAGCCTACAAAATAAATTTTTTTTAACATTTTATGCCAAAAAAAATAATTTCTTCGTGCACTTTTTTTTGCAAAAATTAAAAATTTTTTTCAATTTTTTCAGACTAACTTACAGAGATTTGTAATTTTTTCCTAACAATATTTGGCAAAGTTTTTGTAGTTTTACATACATACCTATTTCTTGCTGTCAAAAAAATTTCGTACGTTTTGCTTGATTTGACTCGAAAGAAATTAGCAGCTGATCATCAGCTGCTGCTGGTATGAATTCGCCTTTAAGTTAAGAATATCAACTACAAACAGCCAATTTTCACAATGCAGCACTATGATGCATTTACGAAGACCAGTTCCTTCCTCATATACATACTTACATACATACATGCTTGAAATAGTTAATTAATATAAATTTTACGTCATTCTGTGGCTGAGCAAAAACTGTGTGGGCTTTAAAAACCTTAGTCCGGATTGAATACTCAAACAAGCTGAGTTTCTCTTAAGAGTTTTTATTTTTTTTATTTTTATTTATTGTATCTTAAAAAACTTAAATAACAATAAGTATTCAAATCTTAAATCTAAATTTAATAATAAGGCCCAACCAATGTCGGACATAAACTTATGCCTAAATCAGTAAGAAGAAGAAGATTTAGCACGTTTTTGTTTGAAAATACTTTTGAGTTCTTGTTTTTGAATTCTCTAACAGACCAACCTAAATGAGTAACCTAAATTAGAGCGTTAACGGTGAGCCAGAAACAGTAATTTTTACTCACTTTGATTAGTCCTAGTTTACACTAAGCAAGTCCTATTGCTAAGCTGATTAGTTTGTTAGGAAAGAGAGACGAGGGGAAAAGAAATGTTACTGTTCCCCTCGTCTCTCTCTCTCCATCAAATTAATCAGCTTAGCAATAAGAATTGCATAGTGTAAATATGGACTTAATAAAAAACTCTAAATAGAAATTAGAAATAAAAATAAAAACGCCAAATTGACCTGAAAGTAGCTAAAGTTACATTACTTAACAACAACAACAGTGCTTTTGCAGCCAACTTCACTTTACGCACTGTCAAAATAGGATTTTCCAATTGCAAAGCGTTGACGCCGCGTTATTTCGGTTGGTCTCATACATTTTGTAGGGGCATGAGAAATTTTGACATCCAGACAACGCTTTGCGTCGTAATTTAGGTTGGTCTGTAAGTTATTTGCATCAAAAATAGTTGTTGTCTTTGATAATGAAAAATAAAAATATTTTAACCATGTTTTAAAACATAAAAATAAAATTAAAGTATTATACAATAGTTTGAAAAATATTTGAAAAAATATGTGTTGGATATAACACAGATCAACAAAATGAAATTTATTGTGTAAGGTCAAAGGTTTCGTAGTCAATTTGTATACACTTGATATTGAGTATCAATGCCTATTATTAAGTTTTTTTTTAATTAACTTTTTATCTCGAGATTTTCCATTATAAAGAAAAAAGAGGATGCTGCATCACATAATTTGCATATACTCGAGAACCAGTTCTTCGATTACATCGAAAAATACACAGAAGGATAGCTAAAAAATTCTTTAACAGTCTTATAGTTTCGCAGATATTCAGAAAGTTTTATAAAAAAAATAGATTTTTTCCAAAAAATTAAAAAAATCGTGTCCTAAAAGACTCATTAAAATTTTAAACTGAAGAAAATTTTAAATTTTATTCTTAATTGTGTATGTTACAAATAAAATGAGCAAAATTTATTAAAATCATTAATTTCATCTGTAATTTTGGCTATTAGGGCCCTATTGTCGCTCTTTTTTAAGCGGATGTGTCCAGTAAAGTTCAAGATATTACGAGCAAGTCGATTAGGATGTGAATCGAGTTTTGTTAAATATTTGCCTGCGTATTTTGCAATTACAGCAGCCACAAGTGGTATATTTAGATCACGATGTAAATTTGAATTTTTGATCTACCATGGCGCCGATGTTATTAGTCTTAAAATCTTGTTTTGCCTTCGTTGGATTCTCTCTATATTGGAAGCTAAAGCAGTGCCCCATAGCTGAATTCCGTAGCACCATATTGGTTTCAAAAGCGACTTGTATATTATAAGTTTTTAATCTAGACTGAAGGTTGAATTTCTACCAATCAGCCAATGTATCTGAGTTAAATTAAGTTTCATTTACGTTAGCTTTGAGTCAAGATAATGTTTCCATATAAGCCGTCGATCAAGGTGTATACCAAGGTATTTTACATGCGAATGTTGAGGAACAACTTGATTGTTAATTCGAATGGGCGAACAAGTATCTCTTCGTAGGGTAAATGTTACCTGGACACACTTGATATGTGATAGAAAAATATGCTCATAAGAAGAAGAAGATAAGAAATTGTAATGAATACAACGGTTATCAAACATTCAGTATTAAGAGAAGCTAAAAAAAGCTTTTTAACAAATTAGCTATTTTGTATGCATATAACAAGGGTGGTTCATTAACTCAGTGACATTTTGGAGAAACACAGGTTTTTATATAAAAAGTTATTTTATTTTTAACCTAGTCTTCTTTGAGCTCTAGACACGTAGTCCAACGTTTTTTCGAGGTCCTTAAAATAGGCATTTGTTTGGTCAATAATTTCATCGTTGGAGCTAAATCTCTTTCCACCAAGCCATTTTTTTAGGTTTGGAAATAGGAAGTAGTCACTAGGGGCTAAATCCGGAAAATATGGCGAATGAGGTACCAATTCGTAGCCCAATTGATAGAGTTTTGCCATTGAGACTGCACACGTGTGCACCCGTGCATTATCTTGATGAAAAATAAATTTTTTCTTGGCCATATGGGGTCGTTTCCTTTTTAAATCCTCATTAAATCGGTCTAATAAGTTGGTATAATATTCGCCGTTTATTGTTTTTCCCTTTTGAAGGTAATGGATGTGGATTACCCCGCGTGCATCCCAAAAAACTGTTGCCATCACCTTAATAGCCAACAAGGTTACCTTGGCGTTCTTCGAAGCAGTTTAGACTGCCATGTTTCATACACAGTTACAAAACGCCGCAAAAACTCATTCGTATTGCGGTTAAACAACTCCAAACAATCCTTTGAAATTGTGACACGTTTACGTTTATGGTCAATTGCGAGCAAACGCGACACCCATCTTGCAGACAACTTTCTTAAACCCAGCTGATCACTTAAAATCGAAACCACACTGCCATATGAAAATGCCTATGGCATCAACAATCTCACGCACTTTTACTCTTCGATCGTGGATGTTTTCGACATTTTCGGGTGTACACAGAAAAAAAATAGACAAGAATTATGTTCAACAAAACCATGTTATTGAAAAAAAATTTTAATTTCAATAATATTTGTCATTAATTTAATACAATATTTAACAATACCGCGCATTTTAAAATATCATTTAATTTAATTTATTTGTGGTGGTGTTTATCTTTCTTGTTGGTTGACCCAACCCGGTGATGTGCTGTTGTTGTTTTATTTTTTGATTGCTCGTGTTCTATACGTTAGAATTCCGACAAGAAGCCGGAAAACGTCTTGGCTTTTTTTTTTACTCAACAAAGTTATTTTTAAATTATACCTATCAACGCAAAGCGCACATGTAGAAGAAATATAGAAATCATGTTTGCGTGTATTCATTATTTGCGTAATTAAATCGGTTTGCTCTTTAGCTGAGTGGTAAGCACGTTAGTCTATTAGTCTACAGATCGCCGGTTCGATTCATCCCAGACGCATTTAGTTTCGAAGGTTGTGTGGAAAAATAACTTTAAAATTGAGCAAAAAACCAAATTCTAAATAAGAATTAAAAAAGAAAAACAAATACATACATCAAATCCCGATAATTCGTACCCCGATAAATCGTAATTCCCGATAATTCGTAATAAACTGTCGGTCCCTTGAAAAAATCTCGTTAATTCGTAAGATTTCCATACATTTTGGTCCCCTCGCTAATTCGTAATTTTTTTTTTTAAATAAAATCTTCTTTACCTCTTATAAATCGTAATTGTGTGCTAACTACCACTTATAATTCGTAATAAAAACAACAGAAACATGTAAAAAATGATTTTTTGTTTACCGCTATTTTTTTGCGTGGGTTTTTGCTTTTGCTTGTGTGTGTGTTTATTTTCTTAAGATCAGTTTGTTACATGAATAATAAAGAAAAATGTTAAAGCGCATAAAACTCTGTCGGTGTTACAAAAACAAAAAATTTTTGTTTTTTATGTTTTTTTATCGTTTTAGTAAACAAATTGAAAAACCCCGTTAATTCGTATTTATTTTATTTTAACCCCGTTAAATCGAAACCCCACTAAATCGAAAACCCCTATAAATCGTAAGAAATGGCCGGTCCCTTGCAATTACGAATTATCGGGATTTTACTGTACTAGAAACACGCATTAGAATTTGAAAAACAAATTCATTAAACATTTTTGTTTTCTGTTAACAACTCAATTGTGAATTGGAAATAATTGAGTTGATTTTGTTTTCTTATGTTACAAATGTGTGTTTGTATTTACAAAAATACGTCTTTTTAAATAATATTTTAATTGTATTCACAAATAAATTAATTATATTTATATTTTATTTTTTTTCTTCTGTGTACTGACCTCAATTGGCCGTCCAGAACGTTCAGCGTCATTTGTACTTGTGCGATCACAACGAAAGTCAGTAAACCACTTTTTTACCATTGAAATCGATGGTGTAGAGTCTCCATAGTATTTATCGAGCTTTTCCTTGGTTTGATTGACGGTTTTTTTTTCGCAAAAAATAGTAATTAATGTGCACTCGAAATTCACGTTTTGACATTTTTAGAAAAATACAAGAGGTTGTATGTTTTGAACAGCTGTTAAACGCAAAGTAAATGACGACACTTGCTCAAAATTTTACAGTAGTCTATTAACAGGTGGTACTTGATGGAGTATTACATTGACAATCTTAAAGAAGACATAGAGAAAAGTGACGGAAATCTTGGTATAAGAGGCGACTTCGTATGCTACCAGGACAGCGACATCAACATAAGTCTTGGAACATACGGAACTGGCTACTTTATAATTGCCCAAAAGTAATGGAAACTACTCCCCCATCACCAGAACTGAATCTGGGGCGGCCACGCGACAGGCAAAGTGTTTTGACCAGCGTTGCCACTGGTGGAAAAAGAAATTACACAGCTGCAAGTCTAAAATATTGCAAAACCAAATGAAATAGTGCAAAAAAAACCTAAGAAAAATTTAATTTTTTATTAGTTAATTTAAGTTAATTGAAATTTAAAAGTAGATATTTTTTAATTTATAAAAAAGGTACAACAAAATTAAAATTATGTAATATAAAGTTCACTAATTCACAAATATTTACTTCAACGAAGAATAATTTACCACTTTCCTCTTAACATTTTGTCAAAATTTCATAAAATATTATTTAAGGCAGGCGTTTGAGAAGAAGGTGCTCTTCATTTTGCTTTTCTTAATTTAAACTTATTTAACTAGAAGTACTGAGCGATACATATTAAATCATATCATCTTTTTATAATTTTAAGCTAAAAACTTGCACCAAAATTTAAAAATCGGTGCTATTGCATCAGCTGATAACTCAGTTTTGGGGTATCAGTTTTAATTAAGTTCAGTTTACTAAAGATTCTTTCAACAGAAGCGTTTAAGAATGGTAATATCACAACTATTAAATTTAGAAAGAATTTTTTTTTAAGAATTTTAGACTTGTAAGTTTCAAAACATCCAATTTATCGCATAGATTAAGTTCTTTATGGTCTAAAAGTCCATATTCATGCCACTCATTTTCCTAAAATCTTTATACATTACAATTTGTTGTGTCTCGGGACAGTATTTTAAGCAGCTAAATAAATATAAATTTCACTTCGCTGTATAGCAAGTTCCTCGGTTTTATTGGTCAACAAAAAATAACTGATTTTATTTAAAAAAATTCAGCTTTTATGTAATTAGACAAGAACAAATTTGCAGGACTTTGATTACTTCAGCTTGTAATTTGTACAAAAGCAGGGATTCTTTTTAGAACATTAAATTAAAATTAGTTAAACGTCCAAGAGAATGTGAAAGGGACTCCAAATAATATTTTGTAGCTTTTTCATCTAATGAAGAAAGCATTGATTTTGAATGATCTTTAAAAACTTCCAATCTTCAATATAATCTCAATACTTCATATTTTTCCGTAGAACTTTCAATACAACAAGCTGTTAATGATAACAATTGCGTTATAATAGGTGATAAGATTGTATGGCTCTTTACTGGGAAATATCGTAGAAATTCTCGGAGTTTGCATTACGTTTATAATAGGACCCGAGATTTCTTAGCAAATCTTCTAAATATGTTTAGTATAATTTGGTCCTTATTAAAAATTTTGTTGGACTTTCATTAAGATTTACAGCAATATTGTTTTGTTAATATCTTTATAATAAACTTTGTTAGTGACATGGGGATTTCCCACAGGGATGAAGTTTCGTCAGTAGAATTTTGTATTAAGTCGGCTGTTATCGCTTTAAAACATATAAAATAGTGCAAAATTACACAAAAAATGTATGGTGCAAAAATAGTGCAAAGAACTTTAAATAGTACAGATTTTGCACTATTACACAGAAAGTGGCAACGCTGACGTTTTGACCCACTAAAGGAAATCAGTAACAGAAGAATGATATAGTATTGAACCCTAATTAAAAAAAAACTGCTTGAAAGTATAGCACGACGTCTTCAAGCTCAAGCTGTGATATCAAGCGAAGGGGAAGGAAAGTCAACCAAGTATTAAAAATCAACAACACCAGAATTATCTTTGTGTCCCACTTTACGTGTGAGTAGCTGCATGTACATAATCATTCGCCAGCCCAACATTTCTAATGCCTGTTTCGTTATTTCGAGAGCACAGTTTCACGTATAATAATTTAGATATTTTCTAATATTTCATCTTTAGTTGTCCTTATAAAAACTCCATAGAAAAATAGCAGGCACATGCAACAATTATTAATCTTAAAAAAAATAACAAATAAAAAATTCAACACGTACTTATAACATTTGAAATGTTGCATTAATAATCTTGCCAATTGCAAGTCCCTTAAGTTGCACACTTTCAATGTTTGTTATTAATGTACGAATAGTGTTTTTTTGTTATTAATGTACGAATACTGTTTTTCTATTTATTTATTACTTTTTACCTCAAAGCTGTTGTGTTAATAACATGAACTACACAAACAAAATATTTCTTTTTTTTAGCAAAAAAAAAATAAAAAATAAATAATGCTGAGATATTATCAAATCTTGTCGTATACAAATATGTGTGTTGGCTGTAAAGATTTTCTTACTTTTCATTTAACTTCTTAACATGGCCGCATTTGCTTCCTTCTGCTGTCTTTGTGTTGCATTTCTTTAATTTTTTTCTGCATACTTTTCCTTAACTATCGCACGGTGACATGCGATGTTGTGTGCTGGGTTTTGTAGTGTTGCTACATTTCTATTATGACAGCACACATTTTAAGTTGCTTTTCCATTTACTGCTATTTTTTTTTTTTTTTTTTTGCTTATAATACGATGCACGGCTGCGGACAACACTTCCATGAAAAAAAAATGAAGAATGTCTATTGGTGATTATGATGATGTTGTTTTGGTGCCGTTGCTGGTGTGGTTGGTGTTGTTTGTGCTTCTAGTTAGAAACTAGTTCATTAAATTGAGCACAATATCGTAATAATAATGAAATGTACAGAATGCTTCAAATGTTCCATGCTCCAACAATTTATATATTTTGCACAATGGGCTGGAAATGGGTGCGAAAGAAGGTCTTATTATAATAACCCAGCAAAAATATTCATCTAGCTGGAAGCAAGTTGGCAGGTCTTTCTCCCTTACCAACCTGCTTCCAGGCTTCGGTATCACCTGGTTTTTGTATTTTGTACGTGATGTCTGACACTTGGCAGCTCTCCAGGTATGAACTTCTGAATGCATGTTGGATGTGCAGAAAGAAGCCCATACCTCATGCCTTTTTTATATCTGTGGCAATAAGGAAAAAGTGCTTAAGTCAGGAAAGCACTTTTAAGCGTTCAAGTCGATTTTCAGAAATTTATTTCTTTGACAGTTAAATTGGGAAATTCTCTGTTAACCGTTATTTTTTTAAGCAAACATCGTTCTACACACTTCAAGTAATACATTTAAGTTGAAATGTACCAAAGTATAACCTAAATTAAGCTATTATTCCAAATGAGATTGAAAGTCTGAAAAAGATAAGTCGCAAGTCATAGAGTTATAACTTCCCGAAAAATCACCCAAATTAATTGAGATTTTGACCAGATGTACTTTCGAATATGCAGATTACGGAGGTACCATTAACTCAAAATCGGCTTATCTCGACTTATGCACTTTTTCCTTTTTGCCGCAGGACAGATATGTATATAATTAAAAAAAATTTTTCTCTTTATATCTGTGGATATAAAAGAAAACAAACAAAAGGTTAAAGAAATAAATTGCTGAATTTTTTTCCAAAAGGTTAAAGAAATAAATTGCTGAATTTGTTTTCCTTATTGCGACAGATATTTTGAATCAGGAGTCGATCCCAGGATCTCCGCATGTTATTCTAGAATACTTCCCACTGACCTATCGAAGCATACATTCGTTTTCATCTACAATTCAATTGAAAAATAAAAAATTAAAACACGAAGTAAAAATTTCATTCGCTTCCAAATTTGTATGCACTATTAAAAAAATTTAGTATTTGAGCATAAACAGCCAACCAACTTCGTAGTGCTTGTGTTCAATTTCGTCATTCGCTTACCTTATTGCATCCTCGTAAGGCAGAGGGGATGTACTGTATGCTTTTTTGCGTTTCCGAAGCGCTTCTTTTTGTCTCAGTGCTTACTTGTACCAAATTTATTTTTGCTGGGGATGCTACAAATTAACCGAGTGAAAATTGTCCAACAAAAACGAATTGAAAACACCTTTGCAAATATTAGTGTATGCCAAGTTTCGTAAAAATCTGTCAAGTAAAAGCACGCGAAATATAATATATTTGAATGCAAGTTCGTGTCGCTGTTACAGCTCAGAGTGTATGCTATATTTCGTAAGAATCAGTTAAATAGGAGCAAAATATAATATTAAATACTATCGGGCGTGGCCTCGCCAATTTTTTTAAGTTCAAGAATGTGTGTGATAAGATTCTTAGTGATCCAAAAAATACAAATACGTAAGACCAAAGGAAACAATTTAACGGGCGTATTTCGGCCCATTTTTTGTTGCCAATGAGATTAAATGTAAACTACACCCTTTTAGAAAAACAAAAAAATTAAAATCGATGTAAAAATGACGGAGGTATGAAGTAAAACACATAAAAACAAAAATACAGATGAATACATGTGTTAAAGTTTAATGGGTGAGACCTCACCTAATATTTCGATTACGAGATCGTGTGAATATGAAAATTTAATATGTGCATTTAGTAAAGCGAGACGGTGTCATTAAAATATATTTAGCTGTATACAAAATTTCGAGAGAATGTGTTGGGTAAAAGTGCTTAAAATACAGGGCCAAATTATGCAGGGCGTGTTGCCGCTCACTTTTCTAAATGCGTAATTAATTACGTCTTTCTAAGATCTTATAGTGTATGCAATAATAAATTTTAAGAAGCGTGACCCCAACCCCCTTTCACCCAATGTACACTTTCTGAACGCGAGATTGTTACAGCAAGTGCCCAAACTTTGTAGGAAATTTAGTGAGTGTGATCCGGCCACTTTTATGTGGCTTCCACATCAAGTACCAGACATAAAAAATCAAATCTTGAAGCACCTTCTTGTTTGAAATCATTTAAAAAACCCGTGTAACACTGGAAAAATATTAAGGATCTATTCGGATTTCGCTAGAAGCGATAAAAAAATATCGGTGTTTTGAAAGTTTACGTCTGGGTCTTGATTAAAGAAGACGAGTTGTAGTCCTTTCCAGTTTGTTGTACTTAAGAAAATTATTTCTTATGGAAAAAATAAAGCCCAAAGGAAAAATGTCCATTTATGGCCCAATTCAGACGTTTTTGTAGGAAAATATTTTCGCGTGTGTGGTTTTGAATTCTCTAAATCACTTTTTTTTTCAAAAATGCTTGTTGTCTTTGATAATGAAAAATTAAAATATTATTGCCATATTTATAAAACATAAAAATAAAAAATTAAATTATGCGATAGTTTGAAAAATATATTTGAAAATATGTGTTGGATATAATAAATTGTAACGAAAGCGTTAAGCATATACACAAACCTTCTAGCACAGGCAATTACTAATAATTGTCTTAAAGAATCAGACTTTTTGCCGTCCATAGGTAACACAAACACAATCGTCGAACAGAATCAGGGCATTATTCACTACATACACACAGAACTTTCCTTTAAGTACAAACAAACAATCGACTTAAACTTTAATTCTGTAAATATTTTTATTTATTTAATTTTTAAACAAAAGTTCAATGGGCTCAATTCAATTTATAATTGAACTTTAAATCTATTAAATTGTTTTATTGATTACACTGTGTGACAAAAATGAATGAAATCGAAATAAGTGGGACGTGTTACTATTTATCTTCTAGCTGTTGTCGAGTATAAAAACAATCTGTATTTGACATTTTCCTAGCACCCGAATCCAAAGTAGAAAAGTGACGAAAAACCGAAAAAATTATATTTGGCGAGAAAATATACACATGTATCTGAAATTTACTGAAACAAGGTATATTGAAAGGTGTTAGTCTCGTCTTTCTAAATCCGTTTGTACATTTAAAATATCCAACTTAGTTAGATGTCGATAAGTGCATACGGTACGAAAAACCGGTTTCTTAACCGTAACTTAAGTTTTTGGGGGCGTTTGGGAAATTTCAAATACAGATTGTTGTTATACTCGACAATACCTCCCAGAAAAATAGTAACACGTCTCAGGTATTTTTTTTTGTCACACAGTGTTATCTGCATATTTTCAAATAGAAATTTTATTTTCTATGTAAAAAGTAACTAAAAGAAAATACGATTCAGAAAGGCATTTTTTTCTTCAGTCTTCTCTTCCTCGCATTGTTGTTTTTTACGGTCTTGTATTAAAAAAAAATATTAAATAAATTTTCTGTGAAAATAACTTCCTTGTTCGTAACTAAAGTTCAACAGTATTGTTGTGGTTGCTATTTCTGTTCAATAAATAAAGCACATTTTCCAGTTGTAAATTCTTCTTTCAAATATTTTTACATACAATAAGAGCACATTTTCTTTTTGGCCATTTGCCTTCCAAACTTCATCGAATACATCTTCTTTCACATTGAAAAGGTGGTAATTTATGGTTGTTTTCGAAACATGCATTTTTTTATTTTCCTCCTCCTTCTTTGGTTAGAAAAATTCCATGGAGTTAGAAAACTTACCTGCAAATAAAGAAGAAAACAAATTGATTAATTTTCAATTGTTTTATTTTTCTTAATAAATAATTTCAAAAGTAGCGATTTTTTTTCTTTCTTTTAAGAAAAGTTTTCAACAAAAACTAACAACAAAAATGTGGAAAACTTTCACTATTTCTCTATATATAATTTTTTGCTTTCATCATGTACCATGAAAAATTTCATAATTATTTTTGTGGAAGCTTGTAGAAGAAAAATGTAGTGCTGCTGCAACAAAAAAAAAACGCTAGAAGCATAAATTTTCTGCAACAGTTGCTGGTAAATAGCGTTAGTGGCAGAAGCAGCCGCATCAACTAACAACGCCCACTTCATAAAGCCATGAGTCCATATGATAATTTTTCTTTTCTTCTTTTTTTTTCTTTTTTCATTTTAATAATATATAATCTTTATCATTTTCTTGTCTCAACTCTGAGTTTATATTAAATTTAATAAAAATAAACAAAAAAAGAAATAGAAATATTCGTGTGCAGGAGAGAAAACTTAATAATTTACACCTACTTCACCGCAACCTAAATTCGTTTGGCAGATGTTTTATATATGAGAAGTTGGCGAACAACCACACAAAATTCGGCACCAATTTCATTCTTCATCGCGGACCAACAAAACGCCATATATCGGCGAGGGCGGAATTGCATTCGACATTTACACATGCTAAACCTCAAAAATAATTAAACTCTGGCAAATATGGCCTTCTGAGATACTTCTACTTATATCACGGCGTCTTTCATAACCTTCAATACAGTACTAATTTCATTCTTCATCGCAGACCAACAAAACGCCATCCACCGGCGTGGCTAATGCTAGGAACACAACTGGGACGAAAGACGAGTGTTTCGTTGCGAACTTTCGTCATCACAAATAAAACACATTTGTGCATATGAATGAACACAACACCGCCGTCGAACGAAATACGTTGTGCGTGACGAACTCTCGAACTCTCCGATAGATTTATTTCTATTTTTTAAGCCGACGAACGACGAAAAAAACAAATTTTTCTGTCTCTTTGCACAAACAATAAACAACTTTATCAATTATAAGAGCAAAATTCGCTGAGTAAATTCGTCATTCACAGAAAAAAGTATTCACCAATTAATGTTTTCAATTAATAATTTAATTGATTCAATTAAATTTTTAATTGTATTAATTAATTTGAGTGGAAAACTTAACTGATATTATCAAATTGTTTATAGATGAAAGTTTAATTAATTTTTTAATTAATATTACAAATATTTTAATTAATATTACAAACTCATTCATATTACTTTTTTGTGTGTTATTGTGCCTCATACGACGAATTTACGCAGCGGATTCTTATAGACGAATTCGTCGAAGTGGACGATATTCGTCGTTCGTCCCAGTTGTGTTCCTAGCATAATTCTGAATTTTTATTCTAGTTAGTTAGTAATTACTTGTAATACAAATATGCAGCAGAGAAAACTTGATGATTTGCATTCGGCAGCTGCTATTAGAAAATATATTACAAATAGTAAAAAAAGCACTAAAAATTATTATACCAGCGCCAGTATGGTAAAAAAAAACAAATAGATTAACAACTAAATGCATGATATGGTTCTAATTGCAAAACTTCCTAGCATGCTTAACACAAACTTACGACTAATGGCCCTTAAGCACTAAGCACATTGACCACAGCAGGCTACCGACTTCAATATGTCAAAAAATAGATTACACATACATATTTATATGAAAACGATTATTTTCACGACAATAAGGCATCTCACGGCGGCAAAACTAATACTTTTTTTTTTCTTTTTGGCGACAATGAGCAAATATAACGCTGCTAATATAATACAAAATGTGTTATAAATGAGAGCTTACAATTATTTCATATCATTGAACAGAAAGAACATTCCGAAATTCATGTAACTGAATAAATTGATTCATTTTAACACTTACTTGATATGAGCACATTTTAAAAGAGTAATTTTATTTTTATAAATGTGAAATATTTATACTTGAATATCAGCTTTGTCGTCTCCAAAACAATTAAGTAGCTGGCTACAAGGCGACAAATGCAGCTAGCGGCATTTGAAGTCATACGTTCGGGTCGGCGAAAAGACCTTTTTTAATTGTTGAGCGAGTGTTAAATAAACTGTGTCAAACCGCATTTTTAGTTCAACTAAATTTTCAATCTGCCAGGAAAGAAAACATCAAGTTGAGAGATAGTTAATGCCCAATCATGTACAGACATCGTCCACTTTTCCTCTGCCTTCTTTATAAGTCTACTGGAACTAATTTTGATATAAAGACATTTAGTGTGATTTGTTTAAGATATTGCGAGACTTGATTTTTTTATTGTTTGTTAATTAATGTTTATACAAATGCATGATCGCAAAATTATTCAATTAGCTAGTACCACCGTATAATTAGCTATTTATAATAAGAAAAAAGTAAAGAAAACCTCAAAAAAAAACGGCAAAGAAAATTAAGGAACAGACCAGTACCTGGTAACTCAGTAACTTTTTGCGAACCGAAAATCGTAATTTTTATCGATATATTTATTCGTTTGCGGTAACGATAATGTGATTCTGTAATTATTTTTTTACGATATATCATGTGGCATCCCTGCATACAAAATGTCACATTAAGCGAAAAGCACAAAGAATAATTAATAAATAAAAATAAGTGAATTTGAGGTTGTTATTTTACTTTTTGTAATTCAACCGACAGCGAATATCGTTAAAATATGTTACTGAATAGCAAAGTCGATAAATTTTCTTTACGATACGATTATCGTAATAAAAGTTACTGAATCAAGGTACAAGGCTTGAAATGCGCGCCACCAAAGGATTCTATTATACTCTGTATTCCAGTTTATGGAAGAAGGATTCAAATTCTTTCTATATGTACTCAATATAACAAAATGTCAACATGCTGACATTTTGTTTTTGTGTCTGCAATGCTACCAACTTGTTCTCACAAATTTCTACATCAGATGCGTAAACAGTTTCTGATGAGGTAATGCCACACAACGAAAAATATCGGAAATGGCAAACGTTGCCACTAGTGCGCACTTTTATTTTTACTTGTGATGTCAGAAAATGCCATAGTGTGTACTCGGCCTAATGCTTTAGAATGGCTTTGAAAGGTAGAAAATTTAAAACAAGTTTTCTCAATCTCCGCACAGAATCTCAACAAAAGGAAGTACTTGCCATACGTTTGCAACTTCCAATAAGCACAAGTGTTTACATTCTGATATTTTTCTCAAATACGTTATGTATTTGTTTCCTGTTTTTTTTTTCTTCTTTTCTTTAAATGCAAACAACACAATCTAAAAAAAGTTTAATAGGTATTTCCTTGTCATAATCACTGTAACCATTAACTTCGGCGTAATTTTCCAATGACTGCAGAATGATTGTGTAGTTTTATTGTTAAGTGAATAGAAAATTTGTTATCTTCTTTTTGCCCCGTACATTATTCAGAATTAACTCATTGTTTAAACTTTAAAGCATTTAAAATGTTAAAAGAAAGGGAAACCCCACCTAGAAAGACAACGATACATAAGTATGAACATGCATGGTTCAGCAGATGTTTAAGTATATTCTTATTAAAATGTTGATAATACATTTTTGAAAGAAAAGGGTTATAAAATTCAATTAAATTTCAAAATTGTAAGTTTGTCGAAATAGAAAAATGCTTAAATGGTAGACGAAATTGGAACAACATACGAGTAAATAAATGTATGCGGTAATTATTAAAGTTTTAATTGGCCGTAAAAATGTGCAATTACCTTTGGGTTAATTCTGTAAGACCAAAGCAATAAATGAGCTATTAAATATGTACATACATACATAAATATATATATATACTAGCTGTACCCTGCGCGCGTTGCTACGCCAACAACTAAAATAAATTTGAAGGAAAGACATTACACAAATATTTAATTAATTTTCAGTAATTTGATTGATTTTTAACGTTTCGGAGGGGGAGAAATTTCCCTCTATCGCCCTCTTGATCCTAGTTTTGAAAATGTATATAGCATTTTTAGACGCAGATCTATCTATGTTCTAAATTTCATTAAAATCGGTTCGAATGTTTCGGAGGGACTGCAATACCGCCCCCCTCGCCCTACTGGTCCTTGTTCGAAAAATGTACATAGACCATGCGAATTTTTAGAAGGAAATCTATCTATGTTCTAAACTTCATTAAAATCGGTTTGAACTTTTTGGAGGGACAGAAATTTCCCCCTATCGCCCTCCTGGTCCTAATTTTAAAGATGTACATGGCCTATGTGACTTTTTGGACGCAGATCTATCTATGTTCTAAATTTCATTAAACTCGGTTTGGACGTTTCAGAGGGGCAGAAATTTCCTCCCTATCGCGGTCCTGGTCCTAGTTTTAAAATTTTCTCTCCGTAAGAACCCTCCTCGTACTTCAAGAAATATTATAAAAAAAGAATTGGCGAAATCGTTGCAGCTGTTCTCAAAATTTGCGCTTAGCAACACATTCAGCGATTAATTTTTATATTATAGATTAACTTATATTATTAAAATCACTATTTCTGAAAGGGGCGTAGCATTTACCGGGGTAGAATATATATAAAAACACGCGCCGGTCTTTTACAAATATTTTGTGGGGTGGAAGGCGAAAATCTGTTGGGGCATTGAAGAGTTCACCCCTAACAAATAAACGTGTTTTTGATTTTTATATATATTAAGATGTATTTAGTTTCCTTCTCGTTACAAATAATGTATCTCATACATCGAGGAAACATTTTTCTGGATTACTACCCTGATACTATCAATGAAATAGTAACTAGCGGAACTCACTCTTCGTTACCAGTTGCTGGTGCAGACATGGAAAAAGTAGCAAGTCTAGCATATATACATATGTACATATGTATATGCTACATTCTTCAATAGTCGTACCACAGCAACATCAAAACCAAAAAAAAAAAAATGGTACAGTACGAACTCGATTTGCGCAACCGAAAGGAAATCGAGGTTGTTGCTTCATATACATATATAAACCAAACTATAATTTATTATGGAAAATTCATACATGCCATTAAAGGGTCACTCAGACTATTATACTTTGTATTTATACATGTAAAAAATTCAAATAATACGTGCAAGTGCGATATTGTGAATGCAAAATGTCATAACGAATGGTAAATAATACGATAAAAATCTGACATCCCATAATACTTGACCATTTTTTGAAAATTTTCTAAACGATAATACTTTTCATCTGATCAGAGTTGCATTATTACAAAATCCAAACTAACAAGTCGCCTGTTTCGACGCCGACGCCGTGCCGTCGTTTATGCTATATGTCTTTGTCTTAAACCCGATATAAATAGTGAATATGCTTATCGTATTGAATAATTTTTCGTGTAAGCCATGCCTGAAATTTAACGAAACTGTCGTATTTTCATTTTCTTTATCTTATTTATATCAAGTACTTTAACCGCCGTCTATTTTCAAAGGCCGGCACGACCACAGCTTGCTTGAAACTGCTCTGCCGCCGAAAGTAAACAATTAATGTAGGCATGTTAATTCTACACAGCTGTTTGCTTTTTGCTTGCTTTGTGTTTTTAATGTAATATGAGGTGTGATGGTGTGAAAACAAAATGTAACTTTACGTTAGATTTTTTGACAGTCGAAACAAATATCTTTAGATTTTTTTCTCGTAAAGTGTGATGAAAGTCTTTATACATGTATAATAGTCTGAGTGGCCCTTAAAAGAGTTATAAAATAATAATTTATAAATGAATTGAAATTTAAAACCAGTCTTCATATTTTGAGTTCTACTCATGTTAACCCAGTGATTACCAGAACATTTTTTGTCTTACATTTTGTTGATAAATGTAATGTAAAAAAAAAAATCGCGAGTTGGAAGTTTTCCGTATAATTAATTAGTGTCCGAATTACTTTAAAAAGTGTATAAGTTTGTGATTAAAAATTATATGTTCGACTTGTAATAAATTGAAATAAAAATAATTAAACTCTCATTAAACAAGTACATATCATAAAAAAAAGAAATAACATTTGAAAATAATAGCAACAAACACAATAAAAACTGAGAAGTAAAAATATATGTAGATCAGATCATGATATAATAATATAGGTACACGCGAATCTACAACAAATGTACAATAAATAAAACAACAGGGCTTTTTATTTCTGTTTTTTGATGGCAAATGTCAAAAACCCAAGAGAAAACAAGAGACATGTACTTGCGTTTTCTCTTGGCTTTGCAAAGCTTTATTTGTATTTGTACATTTTTAATAGGCACCATGCGCGTGTTCTCTTGTATTTGCAAAACTGGTTTTTATTAGCACAGTTTAATAGGAACTGTTACAGTTTAATAGGCACTGTATTGGTAAAACGTAAACAACAATTGGCAGATCACATCACAAAACAAACTCCATCAGCTGGCGCTTCGGGGTTACCTGTATTATTGTATCATGAATCAGATTATCTGTATAAACTAATTACAACAACAGCAACAGTAACTCTACTTTTACAATTCAAATAAACAATAAGCATAATTACAAACATAATACTTACATACATACATATGTACATGCAAATACGAGTACAAACATAAAATTGCAACAAATATCTTTATTTCTCTCTGCATAAACTCGAGTTCAATAAACTTTACATCATGATACAATAATACAGGTAACCTCGAAGCGCCAGCTGATGGAATTTGCTTCGTGATGTGATCTGCCAATTGTTGTTTACGATTTACCAATACAGTGCCTTATAACCTGTAACAGTTCCAATTAAACTGTGCTAATACAAACCAGTTTTGCAAATACAAGAAAACATGCAATCATGTTTTACCAATACACGCGCATGGTGCCTATTCATGATACAATTATACGAGGTACTTGCACGACTACAACAAAATTGCAACACCAAGAAACACACGTATTTTGTTGGTAGAAACATACCTATAATTGTCAGAAGCAGATGTCTTTTGTTTTTAAAAATAACAATCACAGGGTAACTAAAGTACAATTGCAGAGGCGGCATTCATGCATGATTATAGTCATTCAGTGATGCCAATATGTGTGTAATAGAAAGTGTGTAATTTTTACTCTCATCTGTAGACCATGTAATGAGATTCATGTATAATATGTGTGCAATACTACTTTGGGTTGTATTTTTATTTAATTTTCTTTTAATTTTAATCTACACAAAGCATGTGTAGTGTAATTTTCTTCAATGAGCAAATTCATTGGTAAAGGCTCAGTTAGCCGACTGTAATGTAATGTAACTGTAATGTAGGAAACAGCTGATCGATATTTTTATATGAAAAGTATGTTACATTACATTACATCTCTATAACCATTTCCATTACTTTTCACATAACAATATCGATCAGCTGTTTTCTACTGTTGCAGTTACATTACATTACAGTCGGCTAACTGAGCCTTAACACTGTAATCATTTTATTCACACACATACACTAACATTTTTGCAGCTTGTAAACAAAGTTTGACAACTTTCTGCATTGTATATACACTGGTGCATATTCCTATAAACGCACATCACTTTTTTGAAACAACTCTACAGAAACGAAACTTAAATATAATTAAGGGGCTATATATTTATTTAGAAAATATATATTGACTTCACTTTTATTATTATGAACAACAATTTTTAATTCTATATTTATTTATTTATTTTATTTGTATATTTGGCGATTTTATGGAATTTTCATAAGCATTTTCCTATAAACGCAATTTAAGTAATGATGCAGTTTGGCTATATTAGTAGTGGGTAGATGATCCGTTTGTTTTAATTACTTCAAACATACGGTCCGGCATTGATTCCACTAAATTTTTCATTAAATTCCGATCGATTTCTTCCCAGGCTTGCTTGATTCTTAATTTTAACTCTGTAACGGTCATTATGTTTTGATTTTGAGCATTGTTTCCATAAACTTTACGTGCCATGTACCCCCACAAGTTTTCCATTGGGTTTAAATCCGGACTGCAGGCCGGCCAGTCTAACAGGGGAATATTATGTTGGCTAAACCACGATTTGGACTCTTGAAACGTGTATTGCCGCGTTGTCTTGCTGAAAAATGCAATCTTCATCCATTTCATCGTCCATAAATGTGATAAGAGCATATTCCAGAAGTTCGGTGTAAATTGTGCTATTCATTTTAGTTGGAACAAAACAAATTCTTGTTTTTCCAAGCATGGAGAAAGCTCCCCACACCATAACACTCCCTCCACCAAAATTACGTTTTGACATTCGAATGTCATTTGATCTCAAATCATGCCAATAACAAGAATATGAGTCTGGACCGTCCAAGCTAATTTTTTTTTCGTCTGAAAAAATTACTTTCTTCCACTCATCAGTCCATTTCATGTACTTGCGTGCAAATTTCAAACGATTTTCTTTATGATGTTGTTTTAGCATTGGCTTACATATGGGTTTCTTCCACTTTATGTTCTCATCTGTTCGCAAAATATGTTGGACGTGCTTAGAAGTAACAGGAAGTTCAAGTTTCGATTTTATTTGTGTTGCATTTAATTTGTTGCGGGTGGCTTCTTGTTTAATCATATTAATTTGTCGTTTTGTTAACTTTGTATTTCCTTTTGTAGGCTTTCGCACTCCATATGTCAGTCCTTTCTTCAAAAAATTACGAATAACGCCTTCCGAACGGTAAATTTTTCTCGCGATTTCTCTGTTAGAGCAACCTTGTTCGTGAAAAAATTTAATTTGAATTTTTTCTTGGTCGGTGAGAAAAGTTCCTTTCGGCATACTTTTATACTATTAAATTTTTCGATTAAAATACAAATATTTGCTATAAATGCATATAATGGCATCAAATACTTACATTTAGCTAAAAATTCCTAAAACTGTTGAAATTTTTCTCTGAATGATTTTTTAAGCAAGTATTTCTTGTCTGCGTATATAGAAATCTTCCACTAAAATGAGTACTAGCACTTTATGATCGCTCAAACAAAGCAAACAGAAAATGCAAAAAAAAAAATTGTGTTACTCAACAAAGTACCGTTACGTCGCTACTCATTTCAATCAGTCAACTCTGTTTATTGTTGATAATGGCAAATATACAACGTAAAGAAAAGAAAAATGTACATGCGTTTATAGGAATATGCACCAGTGTATTAACAGGCTGGGCTTGTGCAAGTACCTTGTATAATTGTATCATGGTGCCTATTAAAACTACAAATACAAATGAAGCTTTGCAAAGTCAACAAAAAACGCAAGTACATGTCTCTTGTTTTCTCTTGGTTTTTTGACAGTTGCCATCACAAAACAGCAATAAAAAGCTCTGCTGTTTTATTTATTGTACATTTGTTGTAGATTCCCGGGTACCTACATATATAATTGTATCATGTTTGAACATGTTGTCTAAATTTCTTATTTTGAATAAATTTATTTAATTTTTTTGCTAAGAGAATATAGGCAATATATTTCTGAGAGTAACTGTATGTATATTATAGCAGTTAGTTTGTTTTTCAAACCGGTTAACAAATGACAAAGCAAACAAAATAAACATAAAGAAATACGAACAAATTGAGAACCTTCTAATTTTTTCAAATTTGGTTATTAAAACTTACGCTCCTGACATTAACTAAAAATTGTTCACGGTCAAAAACAACGAAAGCAAATATTTGCTTCTACGCGCTTGAGTTCTTACACGCAAAGAAAAAACATGGTTCATACAATCGCAATCGCAAACAAGCATTAATGATTTTATGCTTGTGCCAAACATATCTAATAGTGGAGTCATTCGAAATGTTATACCTTATAGTATATGCATATTTCATATCAGTTGATCATAAAATATCGTCATCATATCATTGCGCTGATTTACACGGGCATAATTGTGCTGGCATAATATGCCAGCTTTAGGGGTGAGAGAGGCAAAGAGAGTTGTTTTGTGGTTGGCATAATTTTAGCAGCACAAAACCAATACGCACAGCAGCTTAAGAAACAGCCCTATCCGAAATTAAGTTAACTTTAAACTAACTTTAAGCTAACTATTTCGCAACTAGTACTGACTGGCACTTGGATTACTTTTCAATGTAATCAACTGACTATTTTAATATTGCGATGTCCTAGGCAGTAGTCAATTGTCTCACTCTCTCACATTACTTTCAGCTAACTTACAGTTGGCTTTTTTAAATCACCTGGTAGTCAGTAAATTAAAAAAAAATTTTTGGGGTTCGAACATGTATCATCACACGTTGTGTACTTACTCAACGCGCTAACTACACAGCCAAAGTACCATTTAAAATAATAACAGCAAAATGTTAATATAAAACTGGAATGAGTTTCAAAGTAGCTGAGAATAAATTTGTTGGCTCTCACCATATTCGATTGCGTGCTCAACTTAAGAATTAATTTTGGATTTGTTCTGGATGACTTTGCAGTTAGCTTTTAGTCAGTCTAAGAAAAGTTAACTATAAGTTAACTATTTTTGTAGTCAACCACACATTCTCCGACAGGGAGCAAATATTAAATGAATACGAAATACACTAACACACACAATGCTGTGTATACGCATACATTTTATGCCAGACTAATTAGTCTCGTGTAATTTGGAACATAACAAAAATTGTGCGGCTTAAAAATTGTTCTCGTATAAACTACCTCATTTACTCAAACAACGTCATAACTTAAGGTAGAGGTCCATAGCTCGCTTTTTGCGCGTTATGCTTTACACGCGTTTCATCCTCTTGTTTCATTCTATACTTTGTTCGCGTTGAGTTACATGCACTGCTTTTCATGCGCCATTTTATTTTTGTTTTGATCAGCTGTGTGCGTTTGTTTATAAATACTTATAAAGAAAAAATGGAGAGTGAAATCGAGTTTTTAAAAGAATTTGTATAGTTAGTCGTAAAAGTAATCGATAACTAATATGCAAAATTTGTTACTGAGAAAAGTGTGGTGAAAAGTTAATTAAAATACATCGCATTAATGAAAATATTCACATATTTTATTAAACAATTTTTTTTTACTAAGAAATTTTTTTTATTGAAAAAAAAGAAAAAAATTATCCATGGCAAAATAATATTTATCGATAACGTAAGAAATAAAGTATTATTTAACATATTTAGCATTCAAGAACAGCTGACTTTCTTTCATGGTGCTTGTAACGCGTACAAAAGTAGAAAGTAGACCTACATTTTGCTTTGAACGCGTTATGCTTTACACGCGTTTCATCCTTTTGTTTCATTCTATACTTTGTTCGCGTTGAGTTACATGCACTGCTTTTCATGCGCCATTTTATTTTTGTTTTGATCAGCTGTGTGCGTTTGTTTATAAATACTTATAAAGAAAAAATGGAGAGTTAAATCGAGTTTTTAAAAGAATTTGTGGAGTTAGTCGAGTTTGTATATTTAATTTTATGTGCAAAATATGCCTATGAACAATTTCAAAAAAGAAAAGGTTTTGGGTACGGCCGTTGTATTTAGAACGGAATTTAAGTGGGTCTTTTGAAACCACATTTAAAAAATTAAAACTTCTGACCCTGAGCAATTTCGAACCGCGACAAGAATGTCTGCAGATGTCTTTGACTATTTATTCAGCATTTTAAAAGATAGTCTTGAGAAGAACTCGGCCAGGGCTATTCAATCAGATTTTCTAAGCAGCTATTTAATACAGATTTAGCGGAGATGACACTCAGTACGTAAAAGTAATCGATAACTAATATGCAAAATTTGTTACTGAGAAAAGTGTGGTGAAAAGTTAATTAAAATACATCGCATTAATGAAAATATTCACATATTTTATTAAACGAGTTTTGTTTACTAAGAAATTTTTTTTATTGAAAAAAAAATAAAAAAATTATCCACGGCAAAATAATATTTATCGATAACTTAAGAAATAAAGTATTATTTAACATCTTTAGCATTCAAGAACAGCTGACTTTCTTTCATGGTGCTTGTAACGCGTACAAAAGTAGAAAGTAGACCTACTTTTTGCTTTGAACGCGCCTACGCGTTCTGCGCTTTTTGCAATGTAACTTGTCACATACTATTACATTGATTCTACCTTTTTGACAGATGCATAGAAAGCGTAACGCGCAAAAAGCGAGCTATGGACCTCTACCTTTAAAAAAAAACTAGTTTGCCAGAAAACGAGTTTAAAGTTTTCAATTTACACAAAACTTAATGGAAAAGAAAAATTTTATATTTGAAATACCGAAGTATATTTATTTGACATAAAGTCTTTAATTTATTTAATTTGAAGATTTGGCTTGTTTTTATGGTTAAGCAATTGTATATATGCAAAAAAATTTTTGAATTTAGTTAACAAACTTCGTATGTATGTTTATAGTAAGACTCTTAATACTATATTGAGAATCACAGTATTCTTTATGTCAAATAAATATACTTCGGTATTTCAAATATGAAAATAAATGTTTTATTTTTCTTTTTGCTTTTTAATACTTTTATTGTTGCCCAATGTGGCAGCTAATGGTAGAAAGGTGGTGGAAAATAAAATAGATAGACAATCGAATAAAGATGCTTGTTTTGTAAATATTTTTGTTTGAAGCTTTCACACTTATTATGTTTGTATACTGTGATTCTCAATATAGTATTAAGAGTCTTACTATAAACATACGAAGTTTGTTAGCTAAATTCAAAAATTGTTTGGGTTGAAGTCTACTGATGATTTCCAAAAGCGGGAACGAAATGCATATAGACAATTGCTTAACCATAAAAACAAGCCAAATCTTCAAATTAGAAAAATTTTATTTTGGTTTCAAAATAATACACAATATGAATAACGATATGATTCGGCGTCATTAATATAAAAAATCCAGGGCGAGTTTCTTGTGACATATAGATACTATTTTTGCCATTTTAGCCATTTCTTCAATTATTGACATAAAAAACCATGTTTACCTGACTGCGTGACTCAAAGAAGGGTATTGTGCTTATCAGCCTATGTACGAGTATGTACATGTGTATGTATGTGTGTTCCTTTGCGGCACTATATACTCGTATAAACCGAAGACGTGAATCGATTTTGACGATGCTTACATCAATCGATTTGACTTAATCCTGGGCGTGTCACTAAAGAGTAGAACAAGGAATTATAGAACAATGAACATTGTCTCTTTGAACATATTAGATATTATTATGCTTCCAAGGATGAAATGAGGCAATAAGAAATCCTTATATCAAAAATAAAAGAAACAGTTTTTAATATTTATATACAACTAGCACTTTCACGCGACTTTGTTCGCATCCAAAAAGAAACTGAGTAGACTTTAAACTGTGTTTGAACCAATCTTATCAAAAACAGAAAAAAACCTACAGCAACTATTCTTTCCCGTTTTATCCTGTTCCGGGCAACTTTCTTAATTTTTGCTTTCATATTATTCTTCTCCAGACAATAACAAAAAATAAAACAAGAACGAATGGGAGGAATCGGTACATGCCATGACAAGAAAAAGGTATTAATTTTTAGGGATCCTTACACCAAAAGTGAAAAGGAACCCTATACGCTCTCCGTCTGCCCGCCACAGGCTGTTTTCTTGAGAACCGTAAGAGATAAGGACCTAAAATTTTGACAGAATATGTAGAACTTTAGCCGCTACAACAACAAGTGTATGCCAGTTTAAAATTAAAGAGTATTCCAAAACGAGCAACGCATAATGTTTAAATCCCATGTAATATACATACAATTATATATAGACACTTGAAATTTGCAAAAATACTGAAGTGTACCTATCATAATAAACTGCACTATACCAGAAATAACACAATTAATAACATTAAATTATTCATTATTGCAATTTAAGCCAAATAAAAAAGTATTATTTTTTTCTTGTAATTGTCACACAATCATTAACATTTTCAACATGTAAATTTTATTAAGGAATATGATAACTGAAAATATTGTAAGCAATAATTAAAAAAAACAAGTCATTAACAAGGAAATAATATTAAGTGGGGTACACACTAAAGAACATGAGTGACAGTCAAAAATTCATCAGTTTTGAATGATAGTGTTGGCTATTCAGACTATCGTTCATGTTCGACACTCAAACCCTCATTCAAGAAAAAAATTGAACGCACAAACATATGTATAAAAAACACAAATTGGATGCTCATTATTGCTAACAAAATTTTTTCAAAACAATTATTTTAATGTTTTCTTATCGCTAACAACTCCTTGTACCATTTTGTCTTGACATTTTCTGCCATATTCATAAAAAATATTTCAGGTTTATTAAGCGCTTATTTGACGTATTTCTGCGGGAAATGTGTCAAATAATGCCCTTATTCTTTTTGACGTTGTATCGTCTTGTCTATGGAAGAAAAAAAAAGCCGCAGTTGTGATTATTTAAAACAATTATTATTATTATTAATTGTCTATGCTAGAAGGTTCGTGAATTTGCTTTATGATTTTGTTCCAAACATTGCATCCAACACATATTTTTTCATGTATTTTTCAAACTATTGTTTAATATTTTAATTTAATTTTTATATTTTAAAGACATGGTGACAATATTTTTATTTTTCATTATCAAGGACAACAACTATTTTTGAAGAAAATAACTTAGAGAATTCAAAACCAAAAACTCAAAAGTGTTTTCAAACAAAAACGTCCTAAATATTCTTACTGAATTAGGGCATAAACCTAAAATAATTTTTATGAATTATACCGTTTGTCTTTAACATCACACAAATCCTTGAATTTTTTTTTGACATAAATTTATTTATTGTATCTCCAAATATGAACTTACAATAAGTGTTCAAATCTTAAATCTAAATATAAATATTAGGCCCCACCAAGGCGGGACATAAACTTACTGATAGTAAATTAATGATACATACGAGTTGTGCTAAGCAAAAAAAAAAAAAAATGAAATAAATAAAAGTAGATTCAAGCAGACATCTGGAGTGTTGAGTATAAGCGCCGTAGTGTCCCTCTCTTTTAAGCGGATGTGTTCAGTAAAATTCAAGATGTTACGAGCAAGAGGATTAGGACGGGACTCGAGTTTTGTTAAGTACTTGCCTGCGTATTTTGCAATTTCTTCAGTCACTAGTGGCATATTTAAATCACGATGTAAATTTTAATTTTTGATGTACCATGGAGCCAATGTTATCAAACGTACAATTTTGGTTTGTCTTCGTTGCATTCTATATACATTAGAAGGTGAAGCAGTGCCCCATAGCTGAACTCCGTAGCACCATTGGTTGGTTTCAAAAGCGACTTGTATATTAACAGTTTGCAGTCTAGGCTGAGTGTTGAATTTCTGCCAATCAACCAATGTATTTGAGTTTGATGAGTGTGATGTTTCCATGTAAGCCTTCGATCAAGGTGTATACCAAGGTATTTCACTTGAGAATGTTGAGGAATATTTTGATTGTTAATTTGAATGGGGGAACAAGTATCTCTTCTTAAGGTAAAGGTTATATGGACACACTTTTGCTCATTTACTTTAATTCTCCATAAGTTCAACCATATTTCCAGCTGGATAATATGCTCCTGGAGATTTCGGGATGCCTTCTAAGGGTTTTCTTGCATACTTATACAGGCTGTATCATCGGCAAATGTAGAGATAAGAATATTATTGCTCACAGGCATATCACAAGTATATATTAAATACAAGACTGGCCCCAAAATACTACCCTGTGGGACACCAGAATATATAGATTCGGGCACACTTATGAAGTCTCCGTCCACAACAGTGAACTTCCTATCAGTAATATAACTTTCCAAAACTGTTTGTATGTTTATTGGCAGATGTGTCTTCAATTTTAAAACTAGGCCTTCGTGCCATACTTTGTCAAATGCCTGAGAAACATCAATGAAGAGGGCAGAACAATACTTCTTTTCTTCGAATGTCTTCCTTATAAATTGAACCAATCTATGCGTTTGCTCAATTGTGCTATGCTGACTTCTAAAACCAAATTAATGGTCAGGGATGCACCCATTATCAGCTAAGATTTTGGAAAATTTAGTCATGAGCAGCTTTGCGAAAAGCTTTGAGATTGTTTATAGTAAGCTTATAGGCCTATATGAGTCAGCCTTAGTAGGATCTTTGCCCGGCTTTGGAATCATTTTAATCTTCGCAAGTTTCCAGTTATTTGGAAAATAAATAGCAGGATTCGTATTGCATTTAGAGGCAAATTCATCAGCATCTTGTTACTAATTCCATCAATACCTGGAGCTTTCTTCGGGTTAAGTTCAGCAATTATTTTTTGTACTTCACGCAGCTTAAACCTTAAGGGACGAGGGGGTAGGGAAACAACACTCGGCAAATCAACAGCACCCGTACATGAATAGGGAGTGAATACAGATTTTAAATGCTCAGCTCCTTGAATTTAATAAAATTATTTGAATTCCTTAAAAAAAATAATTTTCCGCGTCCAATATGTGTTCTTTATGCTACAAAAATATCTCTTGACTGACGCTTTTTGGTACACACTATCAGTCAAAAACCAATATGCCCGCTGACTGTCACTCAACCACAAAAAATTCTGTGGTTGACTGACGAATTTCGTGTTCACACTATCGATCAATATAAAATTTGAGCAAAACTGTCACTCATGTTCGATAGTGTGTATAAATACCGACACAAAAATGTAAAGAAATCAGAATCAATTTACATTAGGTTAGGTTAGGTTGCAAAGAGGAGCCATTACGCTCATGTCCGGGGACCTACACAGTCCAGGCCTGTTGTGCGCTCACATGTAAATTAAAAAACGAACCCCAACTTTATAGAAACTCAGTATCGTTCACGTATTCCCTCAAACTTTTTCAGTCAATACCTCGGGATCTCTGCCGGGCTAAAGCTGGACAATCACATGCCCTGCATTCATTGTCATTTGTGGCTCCCATCGGGTACAAATGCCCTTGTAGATTAAAGTGCCCCGTTAAGATATCGGTCAACTTTCCTAGCTCGGGATTGTTTAGTTTCAACAGTCCCCTTGTTTTATCTTTGTCCAGTTCGCCCAATAAAACGTTGGTATCTTGGTATTGCAATTCCATCATGTAATGTGGGCCATCTCCGCCCAATTTTGTAACTCAATCTTCGCTGCCTTGAAAGGCTTTGCATTAATTAGAGTTACTGTTTGTAACGTTCTGGCCTTTTTCGCCAGTTCATTTGCACGTCCTTTCCGGTTACGCCGTAGTGGGCCGGCACCCATACAAAACGAATGTTGCCATGTACTGCGTAATCGTTTATCATATTTTTGCAATCTAAAACGGTCCTAGAGTTTACTATTTCGGTTGGGATCAGTGTTGCCAGAAAATGATGATGAGAGAATGCTAAATCGGTCAAAAAATTCTGCTAAAATGTTCTACAGAAGACAAGTATAATGCCAGATTTAAATTTATATAGAAAAAATTATTGAAATGGCTTTGAATTTTATATTTATACAAACTTATTAGTATTTGCAGGTATTTTTAGAGCACATACAAATATAAAATAGTTAATGATTGGTGTTTTCTGGAAATGTTACAATTACGTTTTAAATTTTTTTACGCACTATAATTGCAAAATATTATGTCACTTATTCAGTAAAACATTTGTTTAATTATAAATACATTGAAATTGCTTATTGAGGGGTTAGCTGGATCCTATGCGCATTTCACTGTTGCTAGTGCAGATCATCAGGGAACCTTTAGCCTGCAATACATGTACTACATTTATGAGAAAAGTCCTCCATGCAGAAGAATTCTTTTTAACAAATTACAATTTTTTATTTTCAACAAATTCTGCTAGAAAGCATCTGGCAGAATATTTTGAAAGTTGAATGCTTTTTAACTAGTGAAAATGCTAAAATGGCAACAATGGTTGTGATTGTACTATATGCCGACTTGCTGTCGGTAAATATATTGAACTCTGCGGGCCTAATTTCACACTGATCCATTTTAAAGTCTCCGTAATCTCACGAACATCGTCTTGTAAGACTATACTATGAAGAAACCGATGCTTTCCCTTATCTTCGAGCCATCCGTGTAGTAGCGAACCCCAACGGGTGTTTGTTCTTGGGTTCGATTGACCCATTAGTGTCTTTCTGGTATCAATCACCCGTATTGCGTATGTCGAGTCGAATATTCGTCTACGAGAGTTTTGTTCTAGATTAAAGGAAACGTGTACGAGTTTTTTTTAACCCTTAAGTGAACACCAGTGCCTGGCCAGGCATTTTTTAGATTTTCTTCCATATTTTACATAGACCGATCCTCCTAATATTTTTTGAATTCCTCAATAAAGGTGTTTTGTATAAAAAAAGTTAAAAAAAATATAGTTCTTTATCTGTGGGCGTGGCAATCAATCTTAAAAAATTTTTATTCACGTTTGAAACACCAGGGCCCAGCCAGACCCTATACTATTATGTATAAAAAACATTGCATAAAATCAAAACAAAATGTATAAAAACCGCACTAAACACAAAAGAAGTGTTTGCTTGCGTTAGCAACAAAATGTTTCTTCTGTGACTGATAGTAAAACGGTAATTTTTGTTTTTTTTTTTTACAAAACACAGAATCGTTTTGCTTTCATATTTTATAAATGATTTTCTCAGTTTTGTGTTGACAGTTGATAAGTGTAGAGTGTTACAATGAGTACTGAAGTAGACAAAGTCTTAGAAACAGTTTCCAAATCTGATCCTAACTATTTTGAAAGGTTGGCAGAGGCAGTCGCCAATGACATACAAAACGAAATTCAGAATGAGGTTCATGAAAATGAGGATGATGGCATAGAAGTTGAAGCTTCTGATATTGAGGAAGAATTAGAAGTTGATAATGAAATTGAAGATTCATCAGAAAGTGAAGAGGAAAATGAAGAACAACTGGAAAATCAGGAAACCTCCAATTCAATTAGTTTTGCCTACGGAAAAGATGGAACAAAATGGTCTATATTACCACCAGCTTCTAGAAGATTTATGTCTCATAACGTTTTGAAATGTATTGGAGGGCCAATAACTGGAAATGGCTGTGAGCTAGAGATATTCAAAAGATTTTTTTCAAATGACATCAAAGAAAATATTTTGTGTGAAACAAATAAACATGCTAAAAAAGTTTATGATTTATCAAAGCAAGTTTGGACACCAATGACTATGGAAGAACTAGAAGGTTTCGTAGGAATACTGATTTGTGCTGGAGCTACTCACAACAACACACAGGCAATATCATAGGTCTGGAGAGCTACAAATATACCTTTATTTCGCGCAACAATGTCCTTGAAGAGATTTAAAGATCTCTTACGGCTTATACGATTTGATGACAGTCGTACTAGGTCATTCCGAACTCAGTCTGATAAAGCAGCACCAATAAGGGATATTTGGAACTTGCTAGACATAAACCTGAAAAATAATTATGGCCGTACGAAAATATTACAGTCGATGAGCAACTTTTTCCATACAGAGGGAGAACGAAGTTCACCCAGTACATTCCTTCGAAACCTGCTAAATATGGTGGTCATGTGACGCAAAAACTCATTTCCCATTAGAAGGCAATATTTATACTGGCAGAGAGCAGGGTCAAATTCGAGCAGAAAAACAAGGAGAAAAAGAGCTAATGCGCCTTGCAATGCGCTACAAAGGCTCGGGGAGAACAATCGTTGTTGATAATTTTTTTACTACTCTTGACTTATGCAAACAACTAATGGCTATTGGTCTCGGCTTTGTTCGCACCCTCAGAAGCAACAAGCGATGTATTCCACTAGAAATGAAAAAGCAACCAAAACGAGAAGTAATGTCTAGTGAATTTGGGTTCCATGACAATATTTCAATATGCTCTTATGTTCCAAAGAAAAATAAGGCCGTTATATTGTTATCATCAGTTCTATATGATACATATGTTGCTGGCATGAAGAAAAAACCGGAAGCAATCATGCAGTATAATAAAACCAAAACAGGTGTAGATGTTATGGACCAAATGCTTGGCAAATACACAACCAAGCGAAGAACAAATCGATGGACGTTTTATATTTTTTTTACTTTTTTTGTTTTGTAAATTTAAATATATGTATTTGAGTATGAATAAAAAATATAGTTTATTTCAAAAACCTACAAGTATATTTTATTAACTTGCATGTTGTAGCAATTAAAAGTCCATACAAAATACAAAAGGTCCAGCCAGGCCCTGGGGTTCGTTTATGTAAAGTCATTTTGGTGTTTGATTAAGGGTTAATCTAGAACAAAACTCTCGTAGATGAATGTTCGACTCGACATACGCAATACGGGTGAATGTCTCGCATTCAGTTATAATCCTAGTCTCACGTATCCGGTCGGACATTTCCAAAGTCTGGTCGTATCCGTACAGTAACGTCTATATCAGGGGTGCCCACGGCCTATACGCTTGGTACGCATTTGTTTTTCTAAAAGCGCGAAGCATTGGCTGAACATTCTAATATGTATACACAACTCTTTGTATGAAATACACACATACACATACCTCAAGTTCAAAGCAACAACACTTTCATACGCACAGCAACAAGAACGAATGATTTGTTGGTACCAAGCGTAAATTTTGTTGTTTTTTATGATTTTGTTGTTTTTTTTAATGATTTCGTGAGTATGAAACACTTGAAGAAATCATTTTGTGTTATGAGTTTCAACTGTACAGTTTATTTTGTAGAATGAATGACACGTGGGAAACCGACTTTTTTTTCGCTCAAAATTTTGAAAATCAAGCACAATGTATGATTTGCTTTCAAATAATCAAGACGATTAGTAAATATGATTTGGAAAGGCATTTTAATACAGTTCATACGCATAATATTGCTGATATGACAACAGGTGGGTCAAGAGTTCAGTTAGTTGCCGAGTTTAAAAAGTCTTTTTTGGTTCACGATGCGCTTCGAATCTTGCATTACATTGAAAGTTGTGCTGAGGAAGTAAACAATATTAAAATGAAATATTTTTGTTTTTCCTTGTGTGCGTTAATATAGTGTATACGTATTGGTGTTTACGCTTCCATAAGAAGGTTTTGGGCACCCCTGGTCTATATGCTCTGATGGTGTGGTATATTGTCTTGTCAATTTACATTAACAGCTTGTCTCTCTTTATTGATTCCAACATTATGACTGAGTGCCAAAACAGTGTTCGGGTGAATTAAAACTGCTGCGACTAGACGCAGCATTCAAAACAAACTAGAACCCCCTTTTTCTTTATAAAATACTAGAAACAAAGTTATAGAAGGAATCACTTAATTATAGTGTCTTTTTATACAGACTACAACAATTAACACTAAAATAAAAAAAATCTAAATTAAATGGCATTCTATCAATTAATGTAATTTTGACTTTGTAATTTTGACAACTTGCTGTATCTTGCAAATTTTCGAAAACACAAACTAAAAACTCACAAAATTTAAAAATCTTTAAACCGACCAAACCGATAAAGATCGCCAAAACGAAAAAAGCGCCAAACTAAAAAAAATCTCGAAAACTAAAAAAAATCACCAAAAACAAAAAAAAAAGCGCCGAAATGAAAAAACGCCAAAACAATGAAAACGTTAAAAATAAAAAAAAATCGCTAAGTCCTAGTTTACACTACGCAAGTCTTATTGCTAAGCTGATTGGTTTGTTAGGAGAGATAGAAGGGGGAAAAGAAACGTTTCTGTTCCCCTCGTCTCTCTTTCCTAACAAACTAATCAGCTTAGCAATAAGACTTGCATAATGTACGTATATCAATAAGTTTAATAAAATAAAAAAATTTCGATTAGCCAGATATTTACAAGCGACTTTTTTCATATTATGAGCTACGATTTCCCATGGCCTTAACATAAGTAAAGCCATCATTAATATTGTTCCGTTATTCTGCCGGCATTATTGCTAGTCGTATATTGCCAACATGTTTATTGCCAGTCTGGACGGGGGGTAAATAAATACATAGTCAGTAGTATCAGTAAAGTCAGTAGTTGCTTTCCAATGATACGCACATGTTAGGTGTCAATAACAAAAATCATTGTCTGGGATGTAATTGGTCAGTAGTACTGGGGACAAAGTCAGTAGTGAATGAGTACTGTTTCACTAGTTAAATTTCCCAAATGGATTCTTTAAACCGGGTTTCTCACACATACAAAAAAGTCCATATGAACGTTATAAATTAATATTGTTTCCACAAGTGTTTTACAAATTAGAAACTATTAGAGTTCCTATAATTTTCAACTGATACCGATCAGCATTTTTTTCTTGTTGCTTATTTCTTTTTTCTTATCATTCAGTTAGTTATTTTTTGACAAAGTAAACATACGCACGTATGAATATACATACATAAGTATGTGTGTACGTACATATGTACATATGTATCTACACACAGAAAAATTTCAACTTAAAATCTACGTTAACAAGGTTAATTTAAACTTTTTCGGCAATGATTTTGCCTCATATGTGTTTCATGTTAATCTAATATGATTTATAGTAATTTTCAAAGAAAATTTTTCCTTTTGAAATAACTTTATTTCACGTTTATTTAACATTTACGTGCTGTTGATATCAAAATGAAGAATCATGTTGAATTGTATTTTATTAATTATAATTTATGTTTGTTTGGCAAGGCATCAGAAAAAGATTTGAACTCGGAACTCATCGCGTAGTATTCCATGCGCTTACCCCTGCAGCCACAACAAATTTAAATATTCTCAGTTTCATACCACAATTGTGCTAAATCTCACACATTCTTATTCTCTTTCAGTTAGTCGTCAATGAGACAGCGACGATAGCACATGCGTCGCGGGTGTATTAAATTCTTTATAGATACAGTGACAGAAAAAAAGTGGTATGCGGAAAATATTCTATGATCACCACTGGTTTTCGCGGCATTCAATGTGTTTTATGTTACAAAACTTTTAAGAACAGAAATGAATATGTATTTAAAAGACAGTTTAATATTTTTTGAGTAGTTTCACTAAACAATATTTTCTATAAAAACTTTAAAGACCAATAACTCGGGAAATATGGGTCGCAGCCAATTTTTTTATTTAATGTTTTCTTCTTATTTTTCACGTTTTCATCAGATAAGCTATTTAAAACTTTCTTTTTGGTGATTATTCACAGTTTGCTACGAAAAGTTCAGAGCACCATAACTCGGAAAATATGGGTCTCTGCCAACTTTTTTATAAAATTTTTTTTCTTATTTTTTGTTTCCTATCACACAGGTTCCTTTTAATTTTTTTTGAACTGCTTTATTAAACTGCATTTGTTTCAAATATTTATTTTTTTCTATGTACTTCATTCAGAGACGAATGAGACAACTTTTCTCACACACACAACTATAGATTTATTTTTGACATCACTGCTCCAGATACACATTAAATGTATACCATCATGAATGAAATTTCAATTCAACATTATTTAATTGATAATTTAACATACAATTTATTTTAAAAGTTTTAGTCTCCAGGATTCGAACCTGCGATCCTCCGACTACAAGAATGGTACACTGCCTACTTAGTACATTTTAGTAATTCTGTCCACACTTTTGATAATGAAATCGCATACAAATTTTGTTCAAATGTGTTTTATTAAGAAAATATAGTATGAAAAAGCATATAATATGAGAAATCAGTTCATTCGTTCGTTCAGCATTACCAGCAAGTTGAGATTTTGTTTATCATTTCTATTAAATATAATCAAAAATGAAATGTTTCCCCGAATTAGTAAAGTCAGACACTTACGTATGGATCTGAAAGTGTGACAAATCCTTAACTGTTGGTACAAAATCTTCCACAGACTCAACAAATTTGTATAATTGACACTTTCACTTAACATTTTTTAATATTCATGGATTGTTTTTATTTTTAAATATATTTTCTGCAATTTATTTTTGTTTGATTTATGGAAATACTGTTTAATACTTTTACGAGTATGTTAACCTTTTAAATTGATTTCGGAGAATAATTTTTATAAACAAAGCAATAAAACTTTAAGAAGAAGTATACATAGTTAGTTATGTCTATCTCACATGTTATGTCCTTTACATTAAAAACAAAATTAATATGTAGACACTTCCCTGACAATGTCGCCAAAAAATCACCAAAATAGTGGACAAAAGTGGCGACTTGGGTACGCTTAACCCCACGCTTCCTTTAGGGCTAGTCTGAATGTTTATACATATAATTATCTTCGCATAGTTACATACATACGAGTACATACATACATACGAGTATATACACTGCAGAAAATGCGAATAGTGCTAATGTAGTGATTTACTAGTGACATTGTCAGTAGCACTTCTGACCAGGTGTACCCCAGCCAATGTAATCGCCTATTGACATTTAACATGTCATTGAAAATCCACCACTAGACTGTAGCACTACTGACTAAGTAGTTTTTTTGGGACCACATGGAGACATTGGCACCAAAGATTCACTAGTAAATTTTAGGGGCTCTAGTCTACAATATCGATATTTCCTCGCTCGATGTCCGTAGTAAAAACATATATATATATATTATATTTTTGTACAATATTGATATTTTATTTGTTTTTGTGTTTTATGTTTTTAATTATTGTTAAATACATGTATATATATTAACCTTATAATTCTATTTCTTAAGATAATTTTTATAAACACTTAAATTTTGCTTGAGGTCACGTTTATTTTCAACAAACCAATAAAACATTAAGAAGAAGCATAGTTGTGTGCATCTACGCATTAAAACCATTATTATTAGACGCTCTGTTGACAATGTCACCAGTATAGTCGACAAAAGTGGTGACTTGGGGACACTTAACCCTATGTTTTCTCCAGGGTACACATGCATGTATGTATGTGTTGTGCTGATTTCTTTGTCTTGAAACCCAAAGAGTTTCTAATTTTTAAAACACTTGCGAAAACAAAATTAATTTATATCGTTCATACGGACTATGTACTCGTATGTATGTGTGTGTGAGATAAACGATTTAAAGAATTCTTTAACTTTCACAATCGTTGATGAAAATTGGCGTTTCACCAATTTTGTACAATTTTTGTGTATATTCCAGCACATTATTAAAAACTTTCATATACTCGTATGTTTTTTACATAAACAAGGTCTTGTACTTGTTTTTTTTTTGTTCAATATTGTTAACTTTATTATGATGTATTAATTGCATCTTTTTCCACCTCATAGAGAATTTTCAGACGAAAATATGGATAAATCCGAATTTTATAGCATTCCTTTGCAAACCTCTCTCTTCTCTCAAATCCGCACACATACTTTTATAAGTTTCTTAAGTTTAGACGTGCAATCAAAACAAGCTGCATATCTTAGTACGGTAGGTAAGAACGGACATCAATATAAAGGCTTGTTCTTGTAATTTTTTGTCGAAAGCAGACAAGATCTACCGCATTAATCTTGAGCTTTCTGATAAATTTTGTCGTCAGGGTTCAAGATCTATCGTTTTCATCTTGAATTTATTTTAGTTTATTTTTTGTTTTATTTCAATATCTCCTTTTTTGGTTAATTTTGAAGATCTACCGCATTTATCTCGAACTTCTCGGTTTTTTATATTCAAGATCTCCCGAATTTCTCTTAAATTTCTTTTGTTATTTTTCAATATCCACTGAATTTCATCTTCAAAATTCGTTCAAGGTCTACTGCATTTATCTTGAACTTCTCACAGTCAAGATCTGCCGAATTCACCTTGACTTTCTTTTCGCTTATTTTTCAAGATCTGCCAAATTTATCTTGAAAAATCAGTTTAAGGTATAACGCTTACATCTTGAACTCCTCGTAATCAAGATCTGCAATTTTAATCTTGGAATTATTTTGTCTATTACAAGAGTTACCGAATTCCTCTCACCCGTATTTAGTAAACGGATTCAAGGTCCTCCGAACACTCCCGCAATTAGACTGAGTCATACCCCAGCTGGAAAAGTATGCCACGTTGCAAATTTTCCCTTTGTAGTTCTTTATTCCAATTGCTCAACTTTTTTTTTATTATCATCACTGCCGAATAAATTGAACCTACTCCCATTGCTGAATATTATCACCCTTATTGCAATTGTCAACACATCGACGTCATGTCAATGCAATACAAAAAACTTGGCGCTTGTCTACCACTTGTCGAGAACAACTGACTGCTATTGACAGGCTCATCAGAACTAGACTGTCAATAGCACAAAATTGTTCTCGAGAGCGAGTAGACAAGCCCAAATTTTTTTGTTTATTATTGATAAGACGTCGACGTTGACGTTGACAACTGTAATAAGGCACCATTCACATATTACGTAGAGCTATTTTTGGTTATTATTTCAGTCAGTTTGTTTCCAGTTTCTACTTCTTTAAACTTAAATGATTAATTTCGTAGGAAAAAGTTTTTACTTAAGAATTTTACTAAGAATCTACTAACAACACCGACTGATATAATTTTTGAAGGCAAAGAAAAAAAACAATATTTTTGTATGGACAAATTAATTTTTTTATTTTAAGCGTTTTTTTAGAATAGTTATTTTGACATTTATACACAATGAATGCGATCTGTGCACAAATTCCTACATTTTGGTGAAAATAAAATATCGGTCCTAAAATTCCTACATGGATTTGGATTTCCTTTTACTTTGTGTTTGTTAAATATCGATACGAAACATATCGATATTTTTCCCCATTTGCTCATCTCTAGACAAATATAATCATAATCATTTCTCGTATTCCATTTCATTAAAAATTCATGTTAAAAAGCTGATGTTAACAAACAATATCTGCGTGGCGGCACAAACATTTTTTTTGATAGTCTACGAGTAGTTTAATTTTTCTTCTCTTCTTTAGAAAATTATGTTAGCTAATAAAAAATATTTCATTCTATAAGAATTGAAAAATACTGAACTTAAGCCCGATTAAGAAATTACTCCTGATTAAAATATTTAAAAATGTAAAAGGAAAACCATGACCAAACCGCTTTGACTACAATTTGTCTATAAATTGTTTGGTATTAAGTTAGTTTGCTGCAAAATATTCAAAATTAAAATTTTTCATACCGTGTAGGAATCCATTTAATTTATTATGTATAGAAATTTGTGTTTTGTATAATTTTCAAATGTTATTTGTTATTAATAGGTATGGACAGGAAATGAATGCTCCTTGTTAGTTTAAGAAAAGAAAAAAAACTATTTCCCAAGAGATTATCCAGTTCTATAAATATTTATTTTATCCCCTTCACACCAATTCAATGACATTTTGCTTTTAAAATCCAATTCTCCATAAGAAAACCACAGAAAAAGAATATTTGTATGTACAATAACTATAAAGTGATCGATTACTGAACGGGACGACATTGTTAAATTACTTGATCAAACAGAATAAATGATCAAACAGAATTGCAGCATAAACACATTTTCCATACAAATTGACTCAAAAAAGCAGTTCTAGAAAGCAGTCGAGCGATAGAATCTATTTTATTTTGACAACGTTTTTTTCTTATGCTCTTACATAAAAATACTCATTCTCTCAACAATGCTACTACACGTTCAATAAATTTCATACATTTTGTAAATAAAACTTTAAAGAAAAACAATTAAAAGTGCTGTATTCGGCTGTGCCGAATCTTATATACTATTCACCGACGTATGTCGGAAATTAAAAAAAAAAATAGTTTTATTTAGGTACTTTAATATCCAGAAAAAAAGTTCATAGTTTCCAGCTCTGGAGCTGTAGTTTTTATTTTTATAAATTTCTCACCAAACTTGTTTTTCCAAAACCTAAAATGTATATAATTTATAAAGAAAAAGAAAACAAAAATTAATTAGTCCTAGTTACTTTTATGTATCGTAAAAAGTGTAAGTTTCCCAACCCTGGAATCATTCTTTTAGATTTTGCTGATTTCTTACACCAATCTCTTTCTTTTAAGAATATAAGACATGTTTAATTTATACAGGAAAAGGAAAAATTAGTTTTAGTAGGTTACTTTTATATAACAAAAAAATTTAAAGTTTTCCAACCCTGGAAATGTCTTTTTTTATTTTTTTATTTTTAATACCAATTTTATTCATACTGAAGTATAAAATAAGTTTATTTAATAACAAGAAAAAATTGTTGTCGTTAGTTACTTTTATATGGCAAAATAAAGTTTAACTTTTCCAGCCCTGAAACCGTCTGTTCGATTTTACTGATTTTCAATACCAATCTATTTCGGACAATTTCTGACACACCGGTTGAAGTCCAAAGTTTCTAGCTTTTGTGGGAGCTTAGGAAAATCGATTTCACGTACAGACAGACGGACAGACGGACATCGCTTATTCGTCTTCCCTATGCATAAGGATTCAGAAAATATATACTTTATGGGTCGCTTATTAATATTGTGGAAATTAAACACAGAATGCCAAACATATCCATACCCTATATTTGCCTTTAGCGAAAATCAAAATTTGAAAATTTAGAAAAAATCAAAAAATTTTATGAAAAACGCAAATGTTAAGGGTTTTGGCATCTGGTCATCATAAAAGGGCGCGAAAAACATAAATTCCAGAAAAATTTAGCCGCCCAGGTATGATCGTTCTTCAGGAATTCAATAATTTCCATAAAAAAATTAAATTTACTTGATAGTTAAAAAATTATAGTTTCTTTACATTTTTTTATGACTTCTTTTTGTTTTATAAAGAAAGGTATAAATATATATATATACATATATATAAATAGCCTGCATGTTCCGATTTTTTTTAGCTCATTTTGTTGATAAATATGGCCAGGATTCCATTTGGAGTATATAATTCCAAGATTTTGATGTCTGACAGAGCTCTGTTGTCAGGTTAACATAGCTCTGTTAATGCAATTGGTTTGTGTCTCGGGTTTTAAATTTCGAAATTTATCTTCACACACGTTTAAATTTTAAGCGTGTAAGCCTTCATTTTAGGGGGATTACATAGTTAAATTTCAGTCAGTACAATGGCTACACAAAAAAAAAGAGATTGTATCAAAAATACCAGTGCTCGACTAGCCTAAGGGGAGCTCATGGCCCCCTGACGCACTCTTCTATTCGCTCTTTCGAGTAAAGTATTTTCTTTATTTCCCCTTGCAACTCTAATTGCGTTTAAAAAAAAAGTTCAAAGACATCATCAGCACAATATTATAAATTTCATCATGCTGCTTCTCAAACTAAAAACAAAGAACAATATCTACCGAACAAAGAATTCGTTTCGAATATTTTCACCAACAATTTTTGATGAAAACTTTATACAAAATATTTGTAAAAAGCAAATAATTAATTTCCTTAAAAATCTTATCGATATCAAAAACGTTCTCTAGAAAATTCCTCAAACGTAAAAATTTCTTACAGAAAATTTTATATCAAGCAAAAAATTTTTTTTTGTATAAAAATCATACCATAATTTTGTGTTAAAAACTCGATAGTAAAGTTCCGTTGTCCAAAATTCATCATCTAAATATTTTTCTGTGGGAAATTTATGGGCGACGAAAATGCGTCTAAAAAATTTTATAGAAAATTCATTAGTAGAAAATATTTTCTTTAGAAAATTCATATTTGCTGAGCATTTAAAATCCGTATTTACCCCAAACACATGTACTGGTGCTGTTGCTTTGCCGAGTGTAGTTGCTCTACCCCCTCGACCCTTAAGGTTTAGGATGCGTGATGTACAAAAACTAATTGCTGAACTCAGTGCGAAGAAAGCTGCAGGTATTGATGGAATTAGTAACAATTGGAATCCTGCTATTTACTTTTAATGCCATATTACGACTGGAGTATTATCCACAACGCTGGAAGCTTTCCAAGGAGAAAATGATTCGAAAGCTGGGTGAAGATCTCACCAAAGCTGAGTCATACAGGCCAATAAGTTTACTGTCAACAATGTCAAAACTCTTCGAAAAACTGCTCTTGGCAAAATTGTCCCCATTTCTAACTGATAATGGGTGCATACCGGACCATCAGTTTGGTTTTAGAAGTCAGCATAGCACCATTGAACAAACGCATAGATTGGTTCAATTTATAAGAAGAACATTTCAAGAAAATAAGTATAGTTCTGGCCTCTTTATTGGATGTTTCCCAGGCCTAATTTTAATATTGAAGACGTATCTACGTACCGCAAAAGGGCATTACTTATTATCCCAAAGTTGCAGTTGCCACTATTAATTCTTTCATTTGCGCCACAAGTGGTGGCGTCTTTTTTCTTATTTTTCAAGTTTGTAAACATACTCATCGTCATCATAAAAATTGATTGCATTATTTCATGTCAAAAGTGATTTGTTTGTCATGCTGAGTACCTCAAATAATTTCATTTAATTAAAACTTCAATGCAACGTCCATTGCGATCAAGCGATTAAACAAGACTCACACTTGCTATGCGTGGAATTGAAAGGGGTGATTTTTTAAGAGCTTTCGGATTAGATGTACATTTTTATCGTGAATATGTCTGCAATGGTTCATACGCTGCAGCGCACTGGATCCAATTTTAATTTAATTTTTCCACGAATAAATTCTTCAACATTGTCTTCCAGTGTGTCAACCGTTGTAGGTTTGTCCCTTTAGACATGAGCTTTAACATGGTCACACAATAAAGAGCCTAAAGGCGTTATATTGCGCGATATAGGCGGTCAATTGACCGGCCACAAACGTGAAATAAACTGTTCACTGAATTCGTCTCTAAATTGGGCCATTGCTTCGCGTGAGATGTGGCATGTGGAACCGTCCTCATGAAACCACATGTCAGCCAAGTCCAGCTCTTCCATTTGTGGCAAAAAAAAAAAAAGTAGCAGAGGCACAATTGCTGCAAATAGCGCCGAATCGATAATTCGCCACAGCTGCGATATTTTCCTCTGTCCACACTCTACGTATGCGTGTTGGTAATTTAATGCTCAATAATATAATTTTAGTGCGAAATTTGATCACAAGATTCCAAATAGCCGCCTCAGAAGGTCGCCCAAACTGACCATAAAATGGAAGAAGTGCACGGATGCATTTCCTAAACAGAGCATGAATTTTTATAATAATAAAATATAATAATCTGCAAGCGTTGTTCATTTGTAAGTCGATTTGTGGTGAAAGTATAGACCAAACTGATCATGTGCAACAGTAACATGATACACGAAACAGCTGAGTTGCCAATCACGGTGTTGCCAAAAAGAAACTTGCTAAAAAATCACCCTTTATAATGAAAAGGAACTATATACATATACGATATTATCTAACAAACGATTCAAATCAGAGCATAAACGCAAAAGAGATGTATATACATATGTACATCGCATGTATGTTGGTTTATATTTTCCTTCCTCTTCAATTTAAAAGCACAATAAATATTTGAAACGTGAGCAAAAAATGTTAAATGTTAATGAATTAATGGAAAGAAGCGTTTTAGAGAAATTTAAGTATTTTCAAATACTTTTCATCGTTCGTCGATTGCCGGAAATATTATTTATAAACTCATTAATTTCAATTTTATTTAATACTTCCTGCTCTTTCTTGTGAACCTAAACTAACTCTTTAATAGGAGGATTATAAGAATAAATATTTGTAACATTTAAAAAACTTAAAATACAACCAAGCATATTGGAAAATTTTTATCAATATATTTAGGGGGTTTTCATGCAAAACTATTTCCCCAACTGTATCTCATCACAGAGTGATGTGAGCGGCCAAAAATCAAGAAAAAAGAAGAAACAAAAAACTTGGAAGACTTTAAGGTTTTATTGATGCGCGCTCGATTTTGCATAGACCTTAATTTATAGTAATAAAACGAATTTATAAATAAAATTGATTTTTTAAAAAGTTATAGCCGCTCAAAGATGAAAGTTTTTGATTGAAAATTCAATGTTGCGAATACGAGGTGTGTTCAAAAAGTATAACGAATTTTGAATTTTCGCGGGTTACGTATATTCGAATTTTAATTTTATTGTGGCGTTATGTTGGTACTCATGTCTCTCACTTATGCCGACAACTTCGGCCATTTGTAATGTTCAGCTAATTGTTGACAGCGGCTTTGCTCGCACGTGTTTTGACTCGTCTTCGATTTTTACCTATTAAAAAAGCATGGAATAAAGAAGCTGTATCAAATTTTGTGTGGAAAACGAAATTAAGTGCGCGGATGCATTCCGAATGTTGACTGTGGCATACGGAGAAGCTACCTGGGACCGAAGCAACGTTTATCGGTGGTACAAAATGTTCTCAGAAGACCGAGAAGATGTGAACGACGAAGAATGTGTCGGACGCCCGAGTACTTCAACAACAATCGTCGAATCACCATTAGAGAAGTTGCTGAGGACCTAGACATATAGATTGGCTCGTTCCATTCGATTTTTATCAATGATTTGGGCATGAGACGGGTCGCTGCGTAATTCGTACCAAAATTGCTCAATTTCGACCAAAAAGCATCGCATGAACATTGCTAATGAGGTGTTGGACTCTGTCTACAACGACCCAAATTTGCTCCAGAGGGTTTATGGCTATGACGGGGACACCAAAGCTCAATCATATCAATGGAAGCTGCCGCACGAACCAAGACCGAAAAAAGCGCGCCAAGTTTGCTCGAATGTGAAAGTTTTGCTTACAGTTTTCTTCGATTGCAGAAGCGTGGTGCATCATGAGTTCTTGCCAAAGGGTAGAACGGGCAGTAAGGAATATTACCTGCAAGTTATGTGCAATTTGCGCGCAGCAATTTGCCAGAAACGCCTGGATTTGTGGAAGAACAGAAATTGGCTTTTGCACCACGATAACGCCTCTGCTCACACATCGTTGCTTGTACGCGACTTTTTGGCCCAAAACAACACACTAACACAGATCTGGCCCCCTGTGACTTTTTCTTGTTCCCGAAACTGAAGACGCCCATGAAAGGACGACGCTATGCTACGATTGACGAGTTAAAGACGGCTGAACAAGATAAAAAAAAAATTATTTTTTGAAGTGCTTCGAAGATTGGAAAAAACGTTGGCATAAGTGCATAATATCTGAGAGGGATTACTTTGAAGGGGACAAAATAGATATTCATGAATAAATAAATAATTTTTGAAAAAAACACAAAATTCGCGACACTTTTTGAACACAACTCGTAATACCCAATAATTAATTAAAAATGCGATTTGTTAGTTATGTGCTTTTGCACTTCAGCTGGCGATATATACTCGTATATGCTTTTTTATTTCAAAATATTTTCAAGATTGACAAGTACATAAATTCAATTGTATTTGAAGTTAAAATCCAGTATTTAAATTTTTATATAAGCGCTGATTTCTTGCATTAGATAAAGCTATTTTGCGGTAGTCTTCTTCAGGTCTCCTATCTGAAAGTAAAGAACATATATGTAAGTATATCAATGTAGATATATGTATGTATATGTAAATAGTCAAGTACACACTAGCAGGACGGCGAGTAGTGGTAGTAGTAGTTGTCTTCATAACAATAACTGCAAATAAAAAACGCAATCATAAGCGCATACAAGATAAATATACAAATATTCATATACATACCACTAGCACGAGGCGGGTAAACTATAACTGCAAATAAAAATGTAATCGTTAGAACATACCAACATACATATAAAGGGTCTTCTGTTCGGCAAATATTCCGCGCGCTTCGCCCATTTTGCGGTCGCCAGTACTTGCCAACTTCTTTTGGCCAAAATTCGATGATATGAAAACAAACGACATGTGGTTTCAGCTGGGCGGCGCTAGATGCTATACAGCTCATGCCAGATTGGGCATTATGCACAAGCAACTTGGGGTCCTGGTCATCTCAAGTGGAATTAATCTGGACTCAGAGATCCTTTTTCTTGTGAATTTTTTAAGTCGCATTGCTATGAGAATAAGCCACAAACAACACTGAGCCTCAAAGCCAACATAATTCATGCCATCGCTCAAATGCAATCTGATTTATATGCTACAGTCATGGAAATTTTAACATTTTGAATGCGCGCAATCCGGCGAAACTGCCGAAGACATTTTCACGATTATACAATCAATCTTTAATCTGCATCATTCCAAAGCAGCTTTGGCTGCAGCTCCCCTCCAGATGGCTGAGAGAAAAGAGGACCTTCTGCTGCTTCAAGATGCCTGGACATACCTACATAAGGTCTGCGGGCTAATACACGCGAATGGTTCAGATGAATTCAGGTCATGCATTCATATATGGCGCATGAGAGCGAATCACCTCTAAACATTCGCGAAAGAGGAAATATGGGAGAGCCAGCAGAATCTGCAGCTGATGCCCACGCACCTCACGTGGACGGGTAAGAACCCACTTATGCTAGTAAGCAATAAGCATTCTAACTTAATTAGGTAATGAACTGAGGGTCTCTAATGGTTACACGTGTTCTGACCATTGATATAATGATAGCAGGCGTAATACCCAAGCAAAATAGGAGGAAAACAAATTGGAAGGAACAACATGAAATCCTATTGCATCTTCATCTGGATCCACCGATCACTCAAGATCGGCAAGGCATTGAAAATCCATGCATGCTTCTGAATTAGCCACACTAGAATCATGTGAACTCAGTATCTGCACGGGTAGAGTTAAACTACCATAGCGGGATCCTGAAATTGCTACGGCTCGCATATAATCTCACAGGCTTTTCAATGAAGTTGACAGGCTGAAAAATTGATTCGTTTATAACTCATTGATAAATAAATTTAGGAATTTGATACGAAACTTGAAGTGCAAATCCTGTTGGAGAAAGTACACCAGAGATTTGTCGGCTTTGCAAAATCTTATCAACCGTCTGTAGAAGCCGTAAATTTCATTAAGAAATCATGTGCTAGTTGGACAACCAGTGGTCATGAAACACTTGAGGTGCTTATGGACTTTTTCTTCCCTGACTGCATGGGTAAATGTCTGACCGTTGTATCAAAAAGCCACATACCAACTATTGTGGCTTGGCTAATGAGGATGCATACGGCCTACCCTTAGCGACCATAGATACCGTTGGTTCTCATCCCTGAAGGGGGTAAAACATTTCACACATTCTGCAAGTTTTCAGATCTATATGTCTGTCCTCCTTTATTCTCAAAACCATCATAAATCTAAACAGGCTATCAGCATCTGAACCGGCTATTAGCATCTGAACATGCCTACACTAATGGCAAATCAGTTGAGAGTGCCCTCCATTCGCTCTTTGGTTTTGTTGAGAAATAAATGGAACAAAAGAAATATGTATCGGTGGTCCTCCTAGATTAGAAGGTGCCTTCAAAAATTTAAAACCAGAGACCATCATAATGGCTTTAAGAAGACTGAATATACATCAGTTGGTTTCAGGTTTGATGTGGAATGTACTTACAAACAGTGTCACATTGTATTTACTCTAGGACGGGTTGCGATCTGAAAAGCAGCAAAAAGAATGCTATTCTTTCCCCTCTTATGTAACCTTGCCCTAAACTTTCTGCTGATGAAACTTCATTCCATGATGCTTCAAACCGTGACGTCTGCTGATTACATAGCGGTGGCAGTATCCAGAAAATATCCGGATACCCTCAAAGCGTCTTCTGGATTTAGTGAGAACCATCAGCAGGTGGATTACCGCAAGTGGTCTCAGTGTAAATCCTCAGGAAACGAAGCTTGTACTCTTCACAAGAAGATATAAGATACCATAATTTTTGCTTCCAATTCTAAACGGAAGAGAACTGCATACAGACTTGGGAAATAAATTCCAGGAACTCCAAATGGCTCTTCAACTTGTTAAAAAATCTCATACTAACTGCACTATATAAGACCACATACTATCGAATCATAAAGGGTATCCTAAGCGTATCCGTTTCGATTATTACAGCTGCACCATGTACAACACCATCAAAAGTACTCTTTACAATGATGTATCTGATGGTTAAACAACTAGCCATGAACCCCGCGATCAGAGTGGAAGCAGTACGTGAGTGGAAGTAAGCTACCAGAGGCTTTGGAATTTCACAGTTCTTAAATTCCTTACTGCTCATTCATGCCTCTGTCTGATAAAGGATATCCTGTGACGCGTTAGGGTACACCCACCTATCACAATGAGAGCGTAATAGAGATATATACGGACCGATCCAAGACAGACTTTGGTGTGGGTGGAGGCTTCTTTTTCCCCGTTTCAATAGAGAATGAGATCCAAGGTAAAACAGGCTGAAATATCAGCCATAAAAAGAGCTGGGTGACGTACTATAGGATATATGTATAATATATAAATCCAAATTTGAACAAGCCTAGAGAGAGCTTCTCTGGTTTGCAAGCTGTAAGAATTTGCCCGGAAATATTCTTGCGATGAACTAGACAGATTATTATTCCTGACGGCACGGATCACATGGTTTTCGATCTGTTAAAATGCTGCAAGATTCAAATTCAGAAAAATCGATTTGAAATCGCTCAGACCAGATGATCTAACAAAGTCATCTGCTCGACATCAAAGCTAATATGACCTCAATACGATTGTAGTATCGCGTGCAAATATGCACACTTGTTAGGACACTAAATCTACCATTTAACGATTTCTGTTAAAGTAGCCATAACAAGGAGGAGAAAAAGAGTGTAGAAGACCTCCTCTGTCTTAGATCGATAAACTCGTTCATCCGCTCTTCGCGTATCCGCTTCAGGAAACACAACGAGATAAACTGGACCAAAGTGGACCAAAGAGTATATATACCACACACACTTTGTTTCAAAAAAAATTTAAAGATCGGAGCTATTGTAAAAAAAATTAATTTGCATATAAAGTGAGCTTTAGTCAAAATTTGTATGGGACTTTTGTTTACCAGAACTATTTTTTTTAGATTACGGCAGTAGCACCACAGAGGATACCAGAGATGTCACGAGACGGATGATAATTGCTGCTTTCGGAGGTCTCGCTCACTCTGTTCTTTACTTTGTAACCTCATTCGCAGTATGATTTTTGTAAATAAATGCTGAAAATTAATATTTTTTAATGAAATGAAATCAAATGACTTCTGTAATCGTTTGAAAACAACTTTTAATCACCTTCTTAAGCGTAATAAGCTTATTCGCATTATGGTTTTTAATTCAACACAACAAATTCTTTCATTTAATTTTGTACAATTGCTTACTTCTTCAAATATATTTTCAATTTATTCTTTGTGGTCTCATTCGCTGTGTAATTTTTGTAGGTAGAAGGGAAAAAATAAAAATTTTCAATGAAAATGCTTAAAGTTAAATCAGGAATCATTTGCAAACGAATTTTAATCACTTTTTAATACCAGTAATCTTTTTCACATTCTGTTTTTTTAATTCAATACAACAAATTCTTTCATTTTGTAAATATGTGTGTATGTATGTATGTATATTTGTTCATTTCACAGAATGCACATTTTCTCTTGTTTGTTTTTATTATTTTGTTAACATCTTAATAACAAATATACTAGAGTTGTCCCTTTCTCGCAGAACCAGCGCCACAAATGATTTTAGCTTTTTTCATAAGTCACTTGCTACAACGCTGGTATACTTTGTGGTAGCACGTTGCCCGTTTTCTCGCTACCGGAGGCTTTTTGGTTGCTAATTTTCAGAAAAATGTATCTATAATAAAATTTCTTTTAAACAAACTTTATTTGTAATAAAGATTGTCCTTCTTAAAACCAGCGAAACATATTCGAAGTCCTTTCGCCAAGACAAGAATACCAAATAAATTCCTTTGCCCTCTCATTTTCCCATAGCACTTAAATTTTCAAAAGCTCCTTCTTTACTGGATGTAAAAGAACTTGAGAACAAGTTGATAATTAAATACATTTAATAATGTAATTAAATGTGAATTAGATACAACGTGATACCGATTGCACACCTTATGTGCCGAAACTCGCAGAACGTAATCGGACGATCTGTTCGACAACATATTCCAGATTTCTTCAAGGAGACTAAAACACACACAAAATTTATTTTCTATGCGCATGTCATTAGAAGAAAGAGAGACTTTTCTCCTTTTTTTACAGCCAAAAGTACAAATATCGAAGAAGTACTAGACACCCATTCGCTTATACAGTTGTGATGCGTTTGAATTTTTATCTAACTCGGGTATTTAGATAATAATAGTAATTTACTCATCTCATCTGTATTGAGCCTTTGAATTTTTTTATGAATTTCCAAAAATTCCCTCTTAGGGGATCTATACGTCCAGAGAGGAAGCTGCATACCGTTTGGGCTGAGCGACAATGAATTAGTCAGTCAGTCAATAACGTTACTTTTTTTTATATACTAGTATATAAATTCATATATAGACATACATACCACTTTGACGATTAGAATTTGCATTGCCCCAAGCTTTAACTAGAAATAAAAAGCGTAATAATAAGCACATCCACAGATAGTTACATGCAATAAGCTGATAATTACCATTGCTGAAGCCTAAAATACAACCCAGTGCAATGAAGGCCATTAAGAACATTTTTAATTGATTCATATTTATTTAAATTTATTTTCTTAGTTTACTTTCAACACCGAGACTTGTTATAATAATGTTTTTTTAAAATGTGTTATTGGAGTTCTCAGCTCGCACTTTTTATACTTAACCAGAAGCATTATCTAGTGTTGTTAATTATGCGTGTTTTATATTTGTTCGAATCAAATTTCATGATTTTCTTTTTTGTTCGAACAGGCGAATAATTTTGAACTTTTGTTCGAACATTCGAACGAACAAAGAATAAAAGATTGTATGCGAATAATTAAAAAAAAACTTGCAGAAAACGACACGAGTGCGTATTATGTTAATATATTTTATTAACAAACATAAAATAAAATTCATTGCACAAGAAAAACAAATAATTTTAATAAAAAAAAAGTAGAAATATTGGGCCTTATTACGAGTGTCGTTTGACTAAAGAACATTGCAGCAGTTTTTCTTTAATATAATACAAAATCGTCGTAGTCGTAGTCGAAATACGACACTCGTAATTAGGCCCATTGTTAAAAACCAAAACGAAATTAGTTAAAAAATATTCATGTATACGAGTTAGAGATGGGCGCGTGTTAAATTTTTCCAACACGACACGAACATGGATGCCAAGATGTCCAACACGTACGAAACATGCACGCGAAACACGAAACTGCACGACACGCACAAAATCAAATAGCAACAAACTTTTATATTCAAATAGATACATATTTTTGCTTAATTTCAGATTTTCTGTCACGAACACTTCGTGTTGAGTCGTGCGTGTTCGTGTCACAAAAAAAAAACACGACACGCGCCCATCTCTAATACGAGTACACATTTACAAACATTTTTTAATATCGTATGTCATTGATTTCTTTTAAAATAGTAATTTAAGAGCAGCAGATAATCCCACTTTTTTGCTTGTGAACGGATCTTTGTTTACTTTTACGGCCTGTCCCACGATGTCACTAGAAATCGTTCGATCGACAACTTGTATTGCAAACAACAATAACATTAAAATTTTTTTTGTTGTTTTCAATTTAAGTATGCGATCGAACGATTTCTAGTGACATCGTAGGACAGGCCGTTAATAAAAGAACAAGTAGAAAACTTTATTTCGTTTCGCAAATTGTTATTGTTGGTGATATATTCATATGTATATATATTTAAAATCGCAGTAAAAAGCATATGCGCATTCCACGAGGCAGTCTACTTTTGTGTCGCCTGCGACACCAAGCAATTAAGCTTGTATTTCAGAACCATATGACTCGATTTTTCTTAAAATGTTACCTTATGTAGAGCTGCTGACGGCCTATACAAGTATATAAAGAAGCAAAAAAAAAAAAGTTCGTTTTCTTAAAAAAAACCAAGCATATTTGCATATAAAGTTGAAATTTCTTTGGAAATGCCCATATACAGTTTGTGTAATCCTTTCTTTGGTGTTTACAAATAATTTGAATCAACCTCAATATAGTTGACGATTTTTATATTAGAGATGTGCAAATGTCGTGATTTTATCGTCTCACGTGTGAGTCACGCGTGATCAAATTTATAATTAAGTGCGTGACCGTGACTTAAAAATTTACTCGTGCGTGATCGTTCATGACATTTTTTTAAGAATTTTAAATTTTCTTATAATAAATACTGCAATCTATGTCTGAACTGCATCAGTAGCATCAGAGTGCCCAACATCAGTGGCTTTTTATACAAATGAATATAAATGCGCGAATACATTTCTCTCGTGTTTCTCTCGGTCACAGCTCTGATCTACATATGTACATACATATGTATATACATACATATAGGTAGAATGTGTATTTTTCAACCAACAAACAAAAAATTAATTATATATTTTTCGTAAGCATGCGTGATCGTGATATGTTGTACACCCGTCGTGCGTGATTAAGAATATTTTATACGTGAGCGTGCGTGATCGTGAAAATTTTCAAAATCATTCGTGCGTGAAAGTGCGTGAGTAAAATATTTTTCTGCGTGAACGTGCGTGTTGTGAGTCAAAAACCGCTCACGTGCACATCTCTATTTTATATTCAGCAAAATCAAAACAACAAACAAACAATAATTCCGCATGAGTTTTCTCACTTTTCCCTTTTCTCCTATCATGAATTCGTTTTTTCCCTTTTTTTTTACCAAATTCGGGAATAAAAACTCCCCGGGAAAAAAGTAGGTATTATGAACGCAGTTGAACTTTCTTTTTTCGCTAAAAATCTTTCTCTTGCAAAACAGAAGGGAGTTTACATAAAAACATGGTTAATACTCCATTAAAACAAACTCATTGTTGCCATTTTAGCATTTTCACTGCCAGATCTGGCATTTTCATTAGTTAAAAAGCATTCAACTTTCAAAATATTCTGCCAGATGCTTTCTGGCAGAATTTGTTAAAAATAAAAAATTGTAATTTGTTAAAAAGAATTCTTCTGTATAGAGGATTTTTCTCACAAATGTACATGTATTGCAGGCTAAAGGTTCCCTGATGATCTGCACTACCAACAGTGAAATGCTCATAGGATCCAGCTAACACCTCAATAATCAATTTCAATGTATTTATAATTAAACAAATATTTTACTGAATAAGTAAAATAATATTTTGGAATTGTAGTGCGTAAAAAAATTTAAAACGTACCTAATTGTAACATTTCCAGAAAACACCAATCATTAACTATTTTATATTTGTATGTGCTCTAAAAATACCTGCAAATACTAATAAGTTTGTATAAATAAAAAATTCAAAGCCATTTCAATAATTTTTTCTACATTTAAATCTGGCATTATAGTTTTCTTCTGTAGAACATTTTAACAGAATTTTTTGACCGATCTAGCATTCTCTCATCATCATATTCTGGCAACACTGAACAAAATTTATGTACATAAACTTGTATTTTATAGTTCTTTTATTTGGAAAACACAAATAATGCCCAAATAAATCATTTATAAACTTTTTTACATGTTTTTTAAATTTGGTGAATTTTAATAATTTTGTTTACTCTCTCACTCAAAAAAAAAAAAAAGGGGGGAAACAAAATGTCAACAAACAAGCAAAACAACGAGCTCCGTAATGCGGTGATGCCACGTATTACTCTTTTTGCTTCCCAAGGAATTTATGATTGAAAGATTATTTCTCGGGAAAATTATTTTCCGTTGGAAATAAATTCCGAGTGAATATTCATGATTGGGCTGGTTACTACAATTTCTTACTTTATTGATCAAATTTTTTACATCAATTAATACAACATTATCAGTTATTTCAGAAATGTCATCTACGATAATTGATACTTCACCGTATTTGAGATTACTTACGATATTTTGATAACAAAATAGTCGTGAAAACAAAGTATTTGGATATTCTTTTTTTTTCGCTTTTTGTGGCATATTTTAAAAAGTTAGAATTGGATAGGAAAGGTCAGGAATAATATTAAAGCATTTAATTATTTTTTACGTCGTTCATTAATTGTATTCTTAAGGTTTTTGATTAGATACGAGCATGTAGTAAATTAGTTATTCTATTTATAAACTCTTTATCAGGAATTCTAAGACACCTTCCAACTCCATTAAATGAATGCCTCCATTATCTTTTCCCAGCAAGAAAACAAAATAAGCGTTCAGCGAACATATACCATCAAGCTTTCACAAGTATTTATAATTTGGGATAATTTTATTATTAAGCATCCTATTGCTAACAAATTGAAAAGTTATGAAATGTAAAATACTTTTTATGCCAAGCAATTAAGGAAATTGTTCGAATATTCGAAAGTTCGACAAAAATTATTCGAAAATTTCGAACAAAAATGAAAAAAAATTTGTTCGAATATTCGAATAATTTTTATTCGAATGACAACACTAGCATTATCACAAGGAATTATTATTTCGTCAGTTTATTTTTATAAAAATATAAATTCTAAGAAAACTTAACATCAACTTCTTGAATAAATAGTTCATTTATTGTGTGCAAACTTAAAAATAACATCGTCTTAGCGTTCAGCATTTCGTTTTTTAATGCCAAATAAATTTCATACACATAAAAACTCAAGCGCGTGAAAGCAATTAATTATGTATTTGCTTACTACACCTTTTCCAATTGTAATTCAGAAAACGTCAATTCTAATCTAGATTTGTCAATTTAAATTCAAAAAGCGTCAAATATGATTCAGATAATAGTAAATATTATAAAGAAAAATCACTTAAAATGTTCTGGCCAAGAATTATCCGTGATTTTTTTTGGTCTACTTTGAGGATATTATAAAACAAAGATCAAAGAACACCAAAGATTTATCTGGATGCTCTTGTTGGAAGGAAATTACCTTAAAAAGCTTCGTTTTGGATGACTATCGAATGAATTCTCGAAGCAAATATAATGCATTCCCAATGAATAGAAACCAGAATCGCCCGGCGGTCTAAAGTCGACCATCTTGGGCATGCTTGGGCGTAAACTTCTTACGTACGGACTTTATTGGAGAGATAATTTTATGAAATTAATATTTAAATATGATTTCTGTCATGTGGCCGCCACGGCTGGCGCGTAGAAGGCGTAATCTGGAACACCAATTTTCAACAACTCTTCGAATGTTGATTTCTAGGTGTTCTAAGTGTTAACACGTTAAGTGACTTAACATAACCCCAAAAAAAATAATCCAATGGTGCTAAATTACACGATCTTGGTGTCCAATTAATTGGGCCATTGCGTGAAATTATTTTTTCATCAAAAGTTTCTTTGAGTAAATCAATTGTAGCGCCCGCTGTGTGGCATGTGGCTCCGTCTTGGTGGAACCACATATCAGCAAGATTAATAAGGTACGAAAAAATTTTGCATCATGTTGTAATACCGTTCACGACTGACACATCGTTTTTGAAGACATATGGGCGAATGTCTCCGCCAGTCCATAAAGCGTACCAAACAGTAATTTTTTGTGGATGTAAAGGAGTTTAGACAAAAAAAAAGCTTGTGGATTTTCCTCACTCCAAATGCTATAATTCTGCTTATTTACCCATTCAACCAGAAATGGGCTTCATAGGAAAATACAGTTTTGAATGGAAATTCAAAATCAATATCATTTTTGTGCTTCAGCCCATTCGCCGAACCATTTGCACGCGTTGCTCTGGTGTAAGTCGATTCATAATGAAATTTTAAAGCAAACTAAACAAAAAGCAACTATCAACTGTTAAATGCGTAATCAAATAAAGCAGTGACGCCAACTCAAAGTTGTGACACTCTAAAAAAAACACCCATTATAAGAATAAAAGCTGTTGTTTTGTTTTATTTTTTAAAATTTTTCCCATTTATTTTCCTGTCATTGTATATATTTTGTATAATACTTCGACTACACGAGCAATTTACACAAATTGATAAGACCACCTATAAACAATTTGATTAGATCAGTTAAGTTTTCCCACTCAAATTAATTAATGCAATTAAAAATATAATTCAATCAATTAAATTCTTAATGGAAAACATTAATTGTTGAATACTTTTTTCTGTGATTTGTTGTGTTATAGCCAGGGATCGTAACAAACGATTATTTTCCAATTTTAAACTGAAAAAATCACACTAACAGAGAAGTGGCGTTGGCTGAAATAGTTAGCACGTTGACTTCGAAAACGAAGTTTCTGGGTGCGAGTCCGGTATCAGACAGTCATCAAAATAACACCACGCATTTTTCTGATGTACATTAGTGTTCCTTTGTATCAGTCGTTGTAGGAAAGTTCATGTGTTGAAGGCATAGTCACTGGTCACTGAATTATACCGACTTCAGCAGATACTAATCCTAATGTAACATCGGCGCGCCCTCCTTCGTTGTGTAGTAGAATCATCGGCGAAGTAAAATAACCAATAAAATGGCTACTAATCACAGCTTCAAAAATCTAATACGCCTCATTCAACACCATAGGCGCTGCAACAATGCATTATTAAAAAAAACGTGTAAAAAGCATAGTTGTAAGAGAATGTAGCTTTCCTCTGTCTCTTCCTCCACCACCTGTCTTCTCTATCAATATCAATAGTAATAGTAGTAGGCATTCCATGCCTGAGTGTTACTACTCTTTCTAAAAAATGCAAATGGTATACACCAAGATACTCCATGTTACATGGACTACCTATAGATGAAATGATTTTTATTTTTTTGATTTTTATTGAAAAACTCAACTTTACCGATTATTTTTTGATTTTTTATTATTCCTCAGAAAATAACTTCTATTTTGTGACTTTTATTTATTCCTCGCAAAATAACTGTTTACTTTATACTTTTTGATTTTTATTTTTCCTGAAAAAAATTCAATTTTTAAACTGAATAAAATATAAAAAAGTAAATTTAATTTAACATATTAGAGTTTTTTGACAGACTCTGGCGATAAATTCAAGTTTAAATCGGTTAATATTATTCTTAATGCAAAAACTACGCTTTATACATTTTCATAATTAAACAAAAAAAAAAAACAAAAAAATTAAAAAGTAAACAGTTATTTTGTGAGGAATAAATAAAAATCAGGAAATAACTTTTATTTTCTGACGAATAATTAAACCATTTTAAGGGTCTGTCCCACGATGTCGACAACGTTTGACTTGTAGCATACTTACATTTGAAATAACAATAATATCTTAAAATTTGTTTTTGTTTTGAATGTAAGTGTGCGACAAGTCGAACGTTGTCGACATCTTGGGACAGGCCCTAAATCTTTTTCGTGATTAAAAAAGCATCTTATAAGTCAGTCTATAATATTTATATCTTTGTGCTAAATTTTAGTTAAATATGTTTCAGCGAACTTGTCCTGATAATATTACTTCTGTTCATAATACTACGTCTGTGCGAACTTGTTTTAAATGTTGGACAACCCTGCTTCTACGTTTGCCTTAATCAAAAACTATGTTGTTGATGTTGACTTTTTAGTTGTTAATGCTCTAAAGTATGCTACATTATTTTATCAAGTACGTATGTATATAAAATTCATATGCTCATACAGATGGATACAGTTATAACCAGGGTTGTCAGACTTTTTCTGATCTTTTTCGCCAAATTGATTTTAAAAATCGCCCAAAGCAATTGTATTGGGTGTTTTTTATTGAGGTATAGAACTTTAAGTTGGCATCACTTTTTTAACTGGCGGCTATTTTGTCAGCTGTCAAGTGATTAATATTTAGTTTGGTTTGCCATTTCATCATGAACAGGTTGACAAAAGAACAACGCTTGCAAATCGTGCAAATTTATTTCGAAAATAATGGTTCAGTTCGCGAAGTTTACCGCAAGCTCCGTCCATTTTATGGTCGACATAATCGTCCATCAGAGCAATTAATTCGGTTAACCATGGATCGTTTTCGCACTACGTTTACTCTATGTGATAATACGCATCCGCAGAGACGTCGAACAGTGCGCACCGAAGAAACAATTGCCGCTGTAGAGCAAAGTGTTGAAGAGGACCCGAATGAATCGATTCGCCACCTACCGACTATTTTGTTCCCGAATTGGATGGCATGAATGTGGATGAGTTGTGGTTCCAACAAGACGGCGCTACATGCCACACAGCGCACGTCACAATCGCTTTATTGAAGGAAACATTCGATGAGCGCATAATTTCGCGGAATGGACCTGTCAATTGGCCACCAAGATCGTGTGATTTGACACCATTGGATTATTTTCTTTGGGGATATGTGAAGTCGCTCGTCTACGCCAACAAATCAGAAACGTTAGGGGACTTGGAAGCCAACATTCGTGGCGTTATTGCCAACATACGGCCCCATATGCTCGAAAAAGTGGTTGAAAATTGGACCTGCCCGAAATCATATTTAAACGTTAATGGCATAAAATTATCCTTCCAATAAAGCCAAATTGATGGACATTAAAACGATTTTCTTGTGTTTTATTTCAATTCGAAGTTCTATACCTCTAAAAAAACACCCTGTATATAGTTTTTCTCAATATATACGTATATGATAATAAATTTGTTTTTATGCAACTTTTTTAATATAAATAAAATTATCGTATACAAATTTAGCATAAAATCGCAAAAAGTAGAAATTCATTCAAAACAAAAGCAAATTTTTAAATTTTGTTGTTTCAAATGTAAGTGTGCGACAAGTCGACGGTTGTCGACATCGTGGGATAGGCCCATAAAATCGCCAAAAATTATTTATTTGTATATTTTCCTCAGCCACATTCAAAACGCATTAATTACTATAATTAATATAAAAAAAATCATAAAAAAAATTTGTTTTAATATCTTGAAGTCGAGTTTTCGTAGAATTTATTTTTGAAACCAACTAATTTTCTTGAATTGCAAAAATTTTCAAGTTCAATTTTGTTAACAAAAATATTCATAAAAATTGCAATGTCGCCAAGTCAAAAATTTAGACACCAGACAAGTTGAAAACCCGCCATATCTGACAACCCATTTTTATAACGAATATCGGTAGCACAATGCGTGTGAAATTAAATTGAACCTAGCGAAGACAAAAACCAAAAAGATAATTGAGAATATTTTATATAAGTATTTTGAGAAATTCCACACGGAAAGGACTTTGCATATTATGTGTTTGAACTATATTTGTTTCTATGTTTGGCATTTTTAGTAACGCAAAATCAATGGAATATGTGAATTGTTTTGATTCATCATGTTAGAAATTGCTAAAAGCTTTTTTGTAATAAAAGTTCAATCTTTCCCTCTTTAATTTACAACAGTATTGCCATTGTTATTTGTTATTTATTGATTATGCTTATGTCAGTTAATATGTAATATTTATTAATTTTGATTTTTAAATAGGGTTCGCCATGTACTGGTGATAACGATTTAGTTATGGTACATATTGGCGTAACTAACAAAAAATTTTAAATCGATTTTTTTATTGATAATTGTGAATGCCATTAAACTACATGTCTCGGCAAAATTGTACACTTCAGCGAACAAAAACAAGGGAATTTAACTACAAATTTGTTTAGTTTGGGCTTGTCCTCTAAAATTATATTTTGTGTTAGTTACGCCTTTTTGCATTTAGCTTACGATATGCTCCAATTGCCGTTCTCAATTCAACTCAGTTTGATCGTCCGAAAGTCAACCCATCTTTCACATTAGTTCTGGCATTTACAATTTAAATGAAAATTTGTTGTAATTCTTAATGCAAAAAGAAAATAATTTGTTTGTTTGATAGTTGGGCTTAAGATAATTTTAAAATTTATAACCCTAGACTGAAAAAAGTAGTCAAAATCCATTTTACGACTTTCGAAGTATTAAATGTTGTATCTAAATAAAAGCGGCTAGAGAATGAACTCCGCTTCAACTTTCTGCTCAATTTGGCACAATAAAATCGGGCATCAAGTCCATTTTGTGAAAAAAAAAAAATTATTTTGCAATATTTAAAAATTTATCTGCAGGTGCATTTTAAATTGATGGCAAAGAGTCTCTATAGTGCGTATCAACAACCCTTTCATTCGTTCAAACCATTTGTCATAGCAGTTTTTCCATGCCTCTTGAGACACCTCCAAAACATGGGTTTTCTTCGGCGCTCTTAAATCTTTGACCACGTAGTTTACCTTTGATATTCGAAAACAAGAAGACTGTACGGAGGATGAGTCATCAATTTCATCGATGTTTTGACTGCTCATAAATTCACTTGTTTAACGAGATGTGTAAGAGCGCGCATTGTCATGATGAAAAATGATTTGTCTTCGGAAGTTAGTTTTACAAACAAAAAAAAAAAACAAGCAAAAAGAATTGACAGTTCTACATTGCTCAAGCGAAACAGTGGCCACATGCCCCAATCGGCCGAAGAAACGTTGCCTGTTTGTTTCGCTGTGCTTCTTCCACGAACAACTTTTTTTTATTTTTATTTTGCTCGTCTTGGAATACACATACGGTCGATTGCTCTTTTGTTTCCGGCTCATAAGCATACATATACCCATGATTCGTCAGCTGTCACATCTCTTGACACACTAAGGTTGCACTTTTTAATTATTTCCTTACACCATTTGACGCGAGCCTTTTTGTTTTTGAGGGATTGATTAATTATGGGGTATCCAATGAGAACAATTTTTTTTTTTAAACTAAGTGTTCATGCCAAATCGAATGTATTGAAGTAGAACTAAGGGGCCATCCATATATTACGTAAAGCCCTTGGGGGGGGGGGGGGGGGGGTTCGAGTTTTGTTATGATTTGTTACGGGGGGGTAGGGGGGGGTCTTTAAAATTTTTACGTAACGTACACTTTACTAATTTCGTACAAAAACACTTCGATTTTTCATTTATTTATGTATGTATTTAATTTATCAAAGAAATACATAATAAATCAAGAATCATGAGTGTTAAATAGATATAAATATATGCATATACATATGTATGTACATAAATACATAATTGTTATTATTTATATTTATGTTAGTCTAACATAAAATAAAAATAAAGGAACAAAAGTATTCGAATTCCCGAATATTCGTCCATTCTCAATTACTTGCATTTTCCCATAAATAAAATAAATAAATGCATAAATCCTAAACGAAACTTAAGAAAATGCCATAAAATGTCGAAATGATTTAATAACAGTATTATTTTCTATTATTATTTACTCATTTAATATATGTATGTGCATAAAATGAATTTTGCTTTTTTTCAGTTCCCTATTTTAAAGTTATTTAAAAATACATACATATGTATGTGTATGAATTAAATTTAATTTTTTTTTTAATAAAAACTTAAAACAATTTAAATAAAGTTCTTGTTACGTTATTGTGAGGGGGGGGGGGGTGTCTAAGAATTGTTACGATCTGTTACTGGGGGAGGGGGGGGGGGGTCAAAAATCGGAAAAAATGGCGTTACGTAATATGTGGATGGCCCCTAATGTACAAGGATGCCTCTATCTCACAATATGTCACATGATGATCGTGCATTATCAGTTGACGCACTGCATCGTTGTTTTGTGGCACAACAAGCGCTTTTGGAGGACTTTTACGGCATTCGTCGTCGACAGAACTGCGACCACGATTGTATTCACTATACCAGCGATATGCTGTGACTTTTGATGGTGCTTTATCGCCACACAAAGAACTAAGTTCATCGACACATTCTTGTTGAGATAATCCACATCGCAAGTTGTGAAAAATAATCCAACGTAAACCTTCTCTTCAAATTTTCGTTTTTTTTTGTCAAGTTGATTTTCTGAACTCAGTGTAAACAAAACAAACGTACTGAGTACGTTTATGCTAAAAAAATGTCAAACTTTGTTATGTTGTTGCCAGATTTTAGCTATTGGCATTAGTGTTGCCAGTTTCTGAAATATAAATAGTGGATCTCGTATATTCGACAGTACTCTAGTGATAGACAACAGTTAACGGAATCAGTCTTGGATTTAAAATTACTGATCTGATCAAACTACCCGTCCCGTCCGTATTAAGAGTTCCAATATTTTTAATCAAAGTAACAATTTTTGACTTGGACACAGTTTGCGGCTAGAGAATCCGCAATGGTAAACTTTGTCCTTGCATTTTGCTGGACATTTTTATATCTTTTTATTTTATATGACAAAACATTAATCTTTTAGTTTTTCTGCATCTCTATCAAAAGTTAAAAAATTGATTTTTCCAAGGATTGGTTATCAACTACTCGTGCAATTTAACACTTTGATTAAGTGCTGTAAACTAATCCATTTTGTTGTGTATTAGCAAGTCTTGGAGTAAATGGTTATTGGTCTTACATCATATTGCCATTCCAACAAATTGATTAAAATGAGTAAAAAGGACATTTTCAATATTTATATTTAAGTCATAGATTTGAAAGCATAAACTACAAATAAAAATATATTTTTTTTGTATTTTCTTTTTATTTACAGGTAAGAATTAAAAGGAAGTCACATATTAATTGAAATTACTGTAAGTAAACTATATATTAAATAATTAAAAAAATAATAATAATATCATTTAAAGACATTTAAAAAAATTTTTCATGAAAAACTCATAACACTGGAGTACTTAATTCATATAAAAAAAAGGCAAAGCAAAACTATTTGAAAATAAATTAATTTTCCCTCTTTGTCTTCATCTTTTGCTAAAATGCATTTCGAAAAAAAACTTCACTTCAGTAAACTTTTTAGCTCTTTGTGGAAAATCTTCAACACTAATTAATCAAAGTTGTAAGCCTTTGTTAAGATAGAAATTCTTTATAGTTTGTACTTGCTGCTGGAGCTGTGTCATTCTCGTTAACTACTCCATGCTTCGCGCTTAAGACATGTACAAACATGAGTATTTATCTGGATAATTTTGTATAAATGCCAAAGTAAATTTTTCTCGTGTGTGCAAAAAAAACTACTGTACTTTACACAAGAAATCGTGAAATAATTAACGCCCTTTTTCTTCCATATACTTCAACTTGTTGTTCTCTACTTTTTTTTTTGAAATAAACTTTGATCTTTGATGTTCTTTTAGTTGCCACAAATTTAACTTAAATGAATTTTATTACAGACTTCCAAGATATTGGCACCGACTTAATACAACTAGTCAATTATGGATTACAACTAACTTCAGTTGAGTTGCCGCTTGATAACTAAAAATTCTTGGTTGCCAGAAAGTTGTATATATTAATTAAAAGTGGCAGCTGCTACTGGAGTGTTGCCGTCAGAATGCGCAATTTCAGCAAATGGCAACTGCGAGACTATGTCAAGTTTCAGACTCGTTAGTTTTTCTTGAAGCAAGTCTGAGTTTATGGGAGATACGAGAAAGGGTACTGACTTGCTTGTACCGAAAAGTTACTTCAATTCTCTTTTGTTATTATTTCATTCGCTGCATTAAAACAATAGCAAAATTTAACAAGAAACCGTCTGTGTGTAACCCCCTTCTCGACTAGCAATAAATATCTCAGCAATAAAGCAATAACGGCGGCAGAAAAGCGGCACAATGCTGCTGATTGCTTGACTTATGTTAAGACTATGGGAAATCGTAGCCATGATATGGAAAAAGTCAACAATATCTGGTTGGTTAATCCAACAAGTTTTTATTTTTATAAACTTATAACAATACAAATTATTTCACTACACACGTTTTCAAGAGACTATTTTCCTTTTTTAATAGGTTAATGCCAAACGCAATACAGACAAGTCAAATATAAATTAACAACGAGTTTGATGTTTCATGTTCGCAATAATTGTCAATGAAAACCTGTGGACAGTTATTGCTGCAATTATTGCAAGCACTGGCAATGAGCTGTCTCCACTAGCAATAACATAATTTTGACAACTGCTGCAATATATGTTAACATATTTTAATTAATTAAAATGGTTGCAATTGACGTTTATTTCTGAAGTGAAGAGCTGATTACATTGTAGACCGAATTGATTCACTGTTTTACGACATCTAAATGAGCTCTACATCTTTCGAATGCGTCAAATTTTCTTCAATTCGGCTGACTCGTTCTCAAGTTGTGAGATGTTTCCATACATACGGACATTATCGCGAAAATAGTCAGAATCGACTTCCAGAACCTCAAAATATCGAAACATGAAAATGTATTATCAGCTGCTGAATAGAATTACATGGCATTCGTTACTCATTTGCATAATCAAATACAACTTGAAAATTATTCGACTGCTCGAATAATGTATTCGAGTTATATTGTATGTATTATATTTAATTTTTATATTAAATCTTTTACACGTTACTTATTTGAAAAATCGAATTGAAGTTTGAATTTACAAGATTAGTCGAAAAATTGTATTGCATTGCATTTCGTTACACGCATAAAATTTTCCATTGCATTTCGAATCAGATGTTCGATTCACTAACCATTCGAAAAGAGATTGAAATTAATGTGTTTAAACGACCAATTTCCTTCAACTTTGTGTCCATATCAAAAACTCTGTGTTGTTGTAAAATAACGCTTAAATTAAGACAATTTGGCATCAGTAACTTAAAATCGACAAAAATGGGCATACGCGGTTGTTCATGAAAGCAATCCTCCCCGGCTTTACATCTTGCAAAATAATGATGAGTGGAGCCACTGCCAGACATTAATTAAGCGCTGGTTTATTTTTTATGTTGTAGAACATTCTTGAACAACTTTAATGTCCATGAAGAATTACACGAATGAAACGCTGCTAATCCTTTAAGTCATTATGACGAATTAAAACCTTTCTTGGCAAGTTGAAATGTCTATACGAGAGCGTAGTACGAGTACATGTGGTGGTGCAACAAACAACTTTATTTAGTTGACCATTAAAAAATTCTTTTTTTTTTCGTTAAAGAATTAACCAGCAACTATTTACAAGTACAGCAAATAAACAAACGAAACAACATCACGATAAAATAGAACATCATCAGTTTTCAATGACTAAATACGGGGTGCTTTTTTAAGAGCTTTCGGATTTGATTTATAAAAAAAACACACATAAAATTTAGATAAATGTATGAAACTTTTATTTGAAGATGATTTTATGTAAATTTTAAACGCGGATATGTTTGAAATGGTTCATAAGCTGGGTGAAAATTTTGGCATAATTTCTCCATCATATCGCCGGTATCTCGCGAATAAATTCTTCACTGTTGTCCTCCAGTGTGTCAACCGTTGCGTGCTTGTCCCTATTAGTGATGAGCTATTTTTCGAAACCTGTTACTTTTTCACAGAGATTGAAAAATCACTAATCACAACTGTGACTGAATTTATCAAGTAACAGGTTTTGCAAATGTAGTTCTTTCATACAAACTGTGAATGCTCTTGCATGCGTACTTTACAGTAAATAAAACTACCACATGAATTTATTTGTATACGTTCACCGTTTGTCGAGAAAAAATCATCTAATCGTATCAGATCGTCTTTTCTGGCAACTATGTATAGCTCTCACATTTTTGTATTTGCAATTTTACTGTCTCTCTGACTCTCATACGACAGTTATCAATATTTGGTTGAGGTTGATGCTAATTGTTTGTTCTTGTCGCTCTTCTTATTAGCATTTATCAAAATACCAATACTAATACATACTCTTCTTATTCGATTTTCTCAAAATAACAGAACTGCTACAAACAAAATACTGCTAAACTGTGATCACAATCACAGTTTAAAAGAACAGCGATTTAGAAATCACGTTCACAAGGAGCAACATTATTAAAAAATCACAGTTTCGCTAAACACTAGTCTCTATAAACATGAGCCTCAACATAAGCCCGCAAAAAATTGTCTAAAGGCGTTACATCGCACGATCTAGGCGGCCAGTTGACCGGCCTCAAACGAGAAATAAACTGTTCATCGAATTCGCCTCTCAATTGGGCAATTGTTTCGCGTGATGTATGGCATGTGGCACCGTTTTGATCAAACCACATGTCAGTCAAGTCCAGCTCTTCCGTTTTCGGCAAAAAAAAGTAACAGAGGCCCAATTGCTGCGAATGGCACCGAATCGATAATCCACGGTCATCAACAACGCTGGCGGATGCAACTGCGATATTTTCCTCTGTCCGCACTCTACGTATATCCGTGTTGTAATGTAATTTTGGTGCGAAATTAAATCACAAGATTTCGAATAGCCGCCTCAGAAGGTCGCTTAAACTGACCATAAAATGAAAGAAGTGCACGGATGCACTTTCTTAACCGAGCATGAAGTTTGATAATAAAATTTTGTGATCTGCAAGCGTTGTTCATTTGTAAGTCGATTTGTGGTGAAAGTATAGACCAAACTGAACATGTTTAACAGTAACATGATACACGAAAACAGCTGAGTTGCCAATCACATTATTGCCAAACGGAAACTTGCTAAAAAAATCACCCTTTAGAAATAGGGAACTTTTTTTTAATATAGAAATAATTCCTCACATGTTTTCCAGGAGGCATTATGACTCTTGGTTGGTAGATTTGAAATGTCTTGCTTGTCTACCATAATGGGTTAATCTATAACAAAGGCGTATGCCGACAAATACTTTTTCATAATTAAAAAGTAAATTCGTTTATTATATAGATACTATAAATGATTTCTTGAAAAATAATTTGCAAGAAATCACATAAAATCTCAAGCTTGATTCGACTATTTCAATTTATATAATAAAATAAAAAATGAAATACATTGGGCCTAATTACGAGTGTCGTATTTCGAGTACGACTACGACGATTTTGCCCTAGATTAAAGAAAAAATGTATCAATGTTCTTTAGTCTAGAACAAAATCGTCGTAGTCGAAGTCGTAACACGACACTCGTAATAAGATCCATTATTCCATTTATGGCCACGATGGTCACATATTTCAACCTGTTTGGCGTGTAAATTTTTGATTTGGCGCCATGGCGATTGCTCTGGCGATAAATGAATTTGTTGGCAATTTTTTAACAAAATTGAACTTAAAAATTTTTGTAATGCAAGAAAATTAGTTTGTTGAATGCGTAGATTGAAAAATAAATCCTACCAAATCTCGTCTGCAAGAGAGTAAAAATTTTAGTTTTAAAATTTGTTAACGCACATTGCAATTGATTATTGAAGGCTTTAGCTGGATCCTATGCGCATTTCACTGTTGCTAATGCAGATCATCAGGGAACCTTTACCCAAAAATTTCTTAGAACAACTAGAGTTAATATGTTAAACTTTCATTTACACAAATAAGAAGCTTTTTTTCAGCTTCGAATTGTAGTTGTAAGAGTATGTACACCGAAAGAAATAGACAAGAATTATTTTCAACCAGCGTTGCCACTGGTGGCAAAAGAAATTACACAGCTGCAAGTCTAAAATAGTGCAAAACCAAATGAAATAGTGCAAAAAAATCGAAGAAAAAATTTAATTCTTTTATTAGTGTTTTAGTTAATTGAAATTTAAAAGGAGATATTTTTTTTTTAATTTATAAAAAACGTACAACAAAATTAAAAATATTACATAAAATTCACTAATTCACAAATATATACTTCAACGAAGAATAATTTCCCACTTTCCTCTTAATATTTTGTCAAAATTTCATAAAATACTATTTAAGACAGGCGTTTGAGAAGAAGGTGCTCTCCATTTTTCTTTTCTTAATTTAAACTCATTTAACTAGAACTACTGAGCAATACTTATATGTACATTCTTAAGCTTTTTTAAATCATATCATGTTTTCATCATTTTAAGCTAAAAGTTTGCACCACAATTTTTAAATCGGTGCTACTGTATAAGCTGATAACTCATTTTTGGGGTATCAGTTTCAATTAAGTTCAGTTTACTAAAAAAAGCTCTTTCAACAACTATTAAATTTAGAAAGAAAATGTCGCCAGCACAGTTTTTATTTTGAAAATTTTTATACTTGTAAATTTCAAAACATCAAATTTATCTCATAGATTAAGTTCTTTATGGTCTAAAATCTTTATACAATACTATTTGTTGTGTCTCGGAACAGTATTCTAAGCAGCTAAATAAATATAAATTTCACTTCGCTGTATAACAAGTTACTCGTTTTTATTGATCAATCAAAAATAACTCATTTTGTTTTAAAAAAAAATCAGCTTTTGTGTAATTAGACAAGAACAAATTTGAACAACTTTGACTACTTCAGCTTGTAATTTGTACAAAAGCAGGGATTCGCTTTAGAACATTAAATTAAAATTACTTAAACGTCCAAGAGAATGTGAAAGGAACTCCAAATAATATTTTGTAGATTTTTCATATAATGCAGAAAGCATTGATTCAGTTATTTTTGAATGATCTTTAAAAACTTCCAATCTTTAATATAATCTCATACTTCATATTTTTCCGGAGCACTTTTAATACAACAAGCTGTTAATGATAACAGTTGCGTTATAATAGGTGATAAGATTGTATGGCTCTCTCGTGGGAAATATCGTAGAAGCTCTCGGAGTTTGCATTGTATAATTTGGGCCTTATTAAAAATTTTGTTGGACTTTCACTAAGATTTACAGCAATATTGTTTGGTTAATATCTTTATAATAAATTTTGTTAGAGCCATGGGAATTTCCCGCAGGCATGAAGTTTCGTCTGTAGAATTTTGTACTAAGTCGGCTGTTATTGCTTTAAAACATATAAAATAGTGCAAAATTACACAAAAAATTTATGGTGCAAAAATAGTGCAAAGAACTGTAAATAGTACAGATTTTGCACTATTACACAGAAAGTGGCAACGCTGTTTTCAACAAAACCATGTAATTGACAAAAAAATTTTAATTTCAATAATATTTGTCAGTAACTCAATACGATATTTTATCAATACCGCGCTCATTTTAAAATATCGTTTAATTTAATTTGTTTGTATTGGCGTTTATCTTGCTTGTTGATTGAGCCAACGCGGTGATCTGCAATTGTTGTTGTATATTTTGATTGCTCGTGTTGTATACGTGTGAATTCCGACAAGCAGCCGAAAAATGTCGTGGCTTGTTTTTTTACTCAACACAGTTATTTTTAAATTATATCAACGCAATCCGCACATCTAGAAGAAACATAAGAAATCATGTTTTGCGTGTATTCATTATTTGCGTATTGAATGACGATTTGCTCTTTAGCTGAGTGGTAAGTACGTTATGGCAATTTTTTTAGTTGGTAATCAAATTGTAATTATTTTTAAGTTCTAATTAAATACGAAATTGTGTTTTTGAGTGCATAATTAAATAATAATAAATAATACTTAAATGCCCAAATTTGTGTAATTGAGTATTATTTAAGTTTTATGAGCGCACCATATGTTTTAATGCGTGTGTGTGTTTATTGAAAACATACACACGAACATCATGTGGTCGTATTGAAAACATCATGTGGTCGTACTAGAAAGAATTTCCTTTAATTTTCATAAATATATAACATATACAATTCATAGTTTCATATCATGGAATAAATAAATAGAAAAATGCATTCCGATGCTCCTTTGGTTTCATGAAATGTGTTTTTATGCAATTTTAATTTTCTGCATTTTGATAGCCTAACTTTCTTATTTATGTTAAACAGCTGTTGTTTGAAAAGCCTTCCATAATACTGGGAAATTTTGCAGTGCTACCGTACTTTCAACGTAATTTAATAAGAACTTTAATTAACCACTGAAAAAATGAAATCGTATTTAATTACAACTTAATTTTAAATAAAAATTAGCTAATTACGTACTTAATTCTTAAGTTAAAAACTAGGGGTTAGTCTATTAGTCAAGAGGTTGCCGGTTCGACTCATCCCAACGACGACAAGTCACTCATTACAGTTCGTTTGAGCGACCCAGTAACTATCGACTTGTCGGTCGTCAGGCATTCATTGTTAACGTAAGTGATGAAACAGAATAAAGTCTGCAACTTCAGGAAAATCGCACATATGAATTTATGCCCTTTAATACTACTTGTAGGCCTGTAGCACTTTTAAGTTGATAAGTGTAAAAATTTGTTTTATTTTTTTCAAATTCACTAATAATTTTTCGGAAATCTTTTTCATCATATATTTGGATCTTAGTTTCATCAATATTACCTCGTTTACTTGGAATGATGTGAAAAGTATTTTCACCAATGGCCGACAATAGTTTTTTTTTTAGAAGCGCGTTAGAATTCTTTCTCTCTCAGATATATAGGTGGTGGCTTGATGCAGCGGGCTTGTCGTTATTGTCTTGGAATAATGAAAAGCGATTTTGACGTTTAGTAGATGATGCGCTGCTATCCCTAGATATCTTTGGAGCAGATGAAATTTTTGAAGAATTTGGGCTTCGCCCACGCTTTACCACAGTTATATATCTGTCCATTCCGACTTGGACCTTGGGTTTTGAGCTACTGTTATCTGTAGTGATAACTTTGTTAAGTGATGTAAACGAGCCCGAAGGTGGTGATATCGTTGACTTACATATATGAAGAAGGACTAGGCAATTGTAATGTTAACGAATCACTAGTTGGCATTTTATTTTTATTGTCAATAGCGAATAAAAGTTTTTATTCCTTGGCGTTTGTTAGTAACGTATAAAGATTTTATTCGATTAACAAATAGAAGAGAATAAATGAAATGAAATATTAGTATAAATGAATATTGTGGAAATTACACACGGAATGACAAACCTATATATCCGTCACCATTTCTAGTAAAGAGTATAAAAATAGGAAAGAATTGAGAGGGAACCTTCTCATGTTTTGAAGTCGATTACTAACAGTTTCGCGTCAAATTTTAATTATTAAGACTTCCAAGTCAAGAAAGTAAAAACAAATATTTGCTTCCACGTGCTTGAAAATAAATAAAAAAAAAAATAAAATGAGACATAATGAATTAATAATGAAAAAATAATGCTATTAATTTATAAAAAATTAAAGTTCGCCTCGATGTTTGCTTTTGCTAGCAATTCTATACCCAATAGGGATGCCAATCGGGTCTGATTTTCCGAATCCCGGGGTTCGGGAATTTTAAAAGCGAATTCCGGAATTTCGAATTTTTCGGGATCCCGAAATTTGTTGAGATTCAGGGATTTTTCGGGACTCTGGGTTTTTTGAACATTAAATGATATATTCTATTTATAGGTATTTATTTAAAAAAAATCGTATTTGAAAGAGGCTCACAAATAAAAGTTAACAACTCAGTTATAACTTCAAGTTACAGCAAAATATCATGTCAGGTGGAGACGTAGAGTTACAAACACATAGAGAACAATTATGAATAAAATTCCATGAGAAATTTTTCGCGGGGAACAATTCGAACCAAAAATTCTAATTGGAAAAGGGAGGAATTTTATTCATAATTGCCCTGATAATTTTATTATTTTCAAAAAACCTATGGCAAATAATATAGAATTATTCAAGAGATTTATTATTCGACATATTGTCATAATTATATTATAAGTGAAATTTATTTGCAAATAAATAAAATAAATAATAATAATAATAAATAAATAAATCTCTTGAATGTTTCATTAAAATATTATTTTTCATTTTGCCTATAAATACTTTTATTGTTATCCAATGGATTTCTAATTGTATAAAGGTGTAGAAAAATAAAATAGATTCATATCGAATAAAAATTATTTGGTGGGTTTTGTATAAGTTACTAAGCCTACTATGCTTATTTTTCTTTTGTGATTTTCAAAAATATTAATATTTGTGAATTCTCAAATAGTTTATGAAAGTCTGTGCTGTGCGTAAGATAAGAGGATTGTGACTGTTCACGATGTGTGGTTGAAGTCTACTGACGATTTGTTAAAGCAACAATGAAATGCATATAGACATCGCTTAACCACCAGCAAATAAATTTCACTTATAATATAGAATTATGTTCAAGAATACGAATGTTATTAATATTAATGCTTTTATTACTGAATTGATTACAGAATTATTCACCGAAGTTCTGGCACTTTGTTTCAGCATTTGAACAAAATCAAGAAACCTGCGAGTATAGTTTATGTACTTATATATTCACATATTGTGTTTCGACTTTATCGACAACTAAACTAAAGGCGTTGCTCACGTCAAAAAGTGCAATAATGCACTTTACACAGTTGCAAGATTTGACGTGAATACCTTTATTATTTAACACATTATTATTAAAACTGTTAAAAATATTGTTTATTATCATCAAATATTGTGTTGCCACGGTTACTATCCCCACGCCGCCATTTTTTCCATTGTACTTTAGGTCATCTCCTCGAAAATCCCTTTCATTTGATACCCATATCATAAGAGTGATAAAAAGAGTGATACGACTCTTTTTGGTGTCCACCATATTTTTGTCGTCATCGTTGTAGCTATATATGTGACGCGTAAAATAGAAAGGGTCCTAAGGGTAAAAACCGGTTTTTTTCAGGAGAGCCATTTTAAAGATTTAAATACGTGTATCTTTGGTGTACCATCACTGAATAAAACGCGCATATCTCTGGGAGGAACACTTTTGGGGCATGGGATCGGTCTCATTCGATGCTCAGATGTTGTCCACATCAAAAAAAAAAAAGTGAAAATTGATTTTTTTTACCCTTAGGTCCCTTTCTCTATGCGCTGTCACATATGTATGTATATGCATAAATACATACATATGTATGTACATACATGTGCATAAACAAATCTATTTTTTTAAATTTAATGTAAAAATAAGAAATTGATTTTTATTTCTGCCTAAAAAAATAAAAATTAGAAAATAACAATTATTTCTGCCCAAAAAAATAAAAATCTAAAAATAAGTAGTAACTTCTGATTTTTATTATAAAATGCATAACATTTACGGTCCCTGGTATTAATTTTTCATAATAAATGAGATAGAAGAATACGAAAAAGAGTTTTGAAAGAAATTATATTCCATTCAAAGATGAGAACAATTCATCATGTTGAGCACAATTGCGCACAATCTACATTACTTTCATATTATCACTTTTCCTTTACATGGTATTTCGTAGACAACATTTGACTGCTCTAGTTTTTGAATAATCTATGCCATCTTGTATCTGTTTGCATCAAAAATATCTAAGTTTTTGTAATCTTTCTGAAACCAGAAGAATATGTGACCTGCTCCACGAAAAGGGACCTCTGCGCCGAAAAGAAGTTATTGAGAAAAACGCGTTTAAATGTGAAAAGGTGAAAAGCAGCAAAATACAGAAGAACCACCAGAAAAGTAAAATTTTGATATTTTTGTAATTTTGTACCTTTGATATTGAACTTTTTTTAAATTTCAAATATTATAATATAATATATTATATTATATATTATCTGTTTATACCACATTTTTAAGTTTTTTCATTAATTATTTGAGAGAGCGTTTTTTCCTATAAGAATCACTCAAAAAGTAAAAAAAAAATTTTTCGGCGCAGAGGTCCCTTTTCGTGGAGCAGGTCACATATACATAGTACGAGTATGTTAAAGACTGGTGTATTTTTTCAATACAATTGTCTGCATTGTTTCCAATTTATGCCCTGTAAGAGAGGAAAATCAGTACTGATCAAAATATCCTTAATAATTTTATACATCTACATTTAAGAAATTTATTATTCGACATATTGTCATAAGTTTATTTTAATTTGAAATTTATTTGATGGAGGTCAAGCATTGTCTATATATTTCATTGGTGCTTAGCCAAATCATCAGTAGACTTTAACCACATTTTGAATAGTCACAAACCTCTTATCTTATGCACAGACTTTCAAAAACTATTTGAGAATTCACAAATAATAATCACAAATAATAATATTTCTGAAAATCACAAGCGAAACACAAGCAATAGGCATAGAAACTATAACAAAATCCCAGCAAATAATTTATATTCGATATGAATCTATTTTATTTTTCTACACCTTTATACAATTAGAAATCCATTGGATAACAATATTGGCATATCCACAGGAATGTCAACTTTTTGTAGCGTGCGACATCAAAGAAATATGTTTGTTTTTTTCAAAGAAAATTAAACTTTTTTAATCTTATTTATATATTTTTGTAGGCCATCAGCAGCTCTACATTAGGTGAAATTTTCCTAAATATTGAGTCACATTGTTAAATGCTGTCTCACGCGACAAAAAAGTGAAGTTTCTCGTAGAAATTCCCATATCTAATAATTTTGCTATAACTGTGTTAGCCACAATAAGCGAAGCAAGTGATCGCGTAGGAAGACCTTTCTTCACCATATATGTATGTCCGTCTTACTGTTATATTGCAAATATCTTTGATCATATTATGCAAAATCTTAAGTTGTCCAGGAGACAATCAAATAAAACTATTAATCACGATGATTTATGAAAATCAGAAGGCCTTTTCCGTGACTTTTCGAACTTCCCATCAAGTACCACCTGTTAATAGACTATTATCAAATTTTGAGCAAGTGTTGTCATTTAGTTTGCGTTTAACGGCTGTTCAAAACATACAACCTCGTGCATTTTTCTAAAAATGGCAAAAAGTGAGTTTCGAGTGCTCATTAAACATTTTTTTTTCGAAAAAAAAAAACCTCAATTAAGCCAAGAAAAAGCTCGATAAATACTATTTGGACTGTGCACCATAGATTTCAATGGTAAAAAAGTGGTTTAGTGACTTTCGTTGTGTTCGCACAAGTACAAGTACGCTGAACCGTCTGGACGGCCAATTGAGGTCAGTACACCCGAAAATTTCGAAAAAATCCACGATATGGTGTTGGCCGATCCAAGAGTAAAATTGCGCGAGATTGTTGATGCCATAAGCATTTCATATTGACCATAAACGTAAACGTGTGACAACTTGAAAGGATTTTTTGGAGTTGTTTAACCGCAATCCGAATGAGTTTTTGCGGCGTTTTGTAACTGTGGATGAAACATCTCCGCGTGAAATTGCTCCAAAGAAGGTCAAGGTAAGCTTGTCGGCCAATAAGGTGATGGCAACAGTTTTTTGGAATGCACGCGGGATAATCCACATCGATTACCTTTAAGTGTATCGAGTTAAAAGGAGATGGACGATTGATTGATTGACGAAAAATGTATCATTGTCATTTGTCACGTCATGTAAAAGTGCGCGGACGAAAAAAATAATATTATCTTGCATTTTATCGAAAATAACTTTATTTTATTTCAATTCACTTTCATCAGTTATTTTTTTTTTTAATTTTTTCGCTAATAACAAAAAAAGCATCATCATTATCATTATCATTGATACGAACGCTACGAAGTCAAACTAAAAATGGTGATTGACGTGTTTATTTGCGCGTTTGCTTTTAATCGCGTAGTATACGACACATACGAGCTGATTGAAGGGCTTGATTGATCGTGTCCAGTATCCATGCTGATATATTCTGCAATACGATATACTAAAGTTCTTTTCTATAATACTAGTCGCTAATTCAACAAGAGTACTCGAAAAGAATAAAACAATATCAAGTAACACCAATATCTCATTGTTACTTTATAAATTTTAGAAAACTTAACAAAATTTAATATTAGAAGCAAAAAATTTTAACAATAAAAAGTTGAGAAACGAATTTAGGCTCTCTGTACATGTTTTTTTTTATTTATATAATATGTAGTTATATAAATGTTGAAATATGTATACGTGCTTACATAATATCGTTACCTTGATATAGAAAGGCCCTAACTAATTTTTTTGATATCATCGAGTTTTTCGTATATTTCGATAAAAGAACATCTAATGTACCAAAAAAATGCAAAAATCTCTATTTAAAAAATTAATGAATTACGGCCCTTCTATATTAAGGTTAATTTAAACATAAAATTAAAACATATGTTATGATTATTATTTATTTAAGTTTTAAATTTTTCTCAGAATTTCTTTTGTTAATAAAATAAGCTGAAGAAATAATAGTTTCTTTGTGATACTGCTTTCGGTTAAGTATAAAAACCGCGAGCTGACAGCTCCAATGACACATTATAAAAACTATTATTGTAACAAGTTTCGGTGTTGAAAGTAACCAAAGAAAATAAATAAAAAAAATGAATCAATTAAAAATGTTCTTAATGGCCTTCATTGCACTGGGTTGTATTTTAGGCTTCAACAATGGTAATTATTAGTTTATTACATGTAACTATCTGTGGATGTGCTTATTATTGCGTTTTTATTTCTAGTTAACGCCTTCAACGCGGTAAATTTGATCCGTAAAAGTGGTATGTATATGAATCTATAGACACACACTTTTACTAAAGTATACTCTCGGTTGACCTCTTCAAGTTCGAAAAGCTGAATACACTCAAACTCTTTTAGTAACACAAATACACTATCGGCAGTTGCAGTCTACTGCCAACTCAGGTTAGGTTAGGTTAGGTTAGGAAGGGTGGTGGTCTACCGCACCTCCACTCGGAGACCCATTGGGTCCATTGTGATTCCCTTCTGTTGCACAAAAAATTAATATTTACCCCTATTTGTAGTAAGAAGTGACCCTATTACCCGTCTTTGAGCCACCGAATTCCCATGATGAAGCCCCTGATGTCCTCTAGTTTACACTTCCCGATATCAGTAATGCTTTCATGGAAACGTCTGCTCAGCCATCTAAGCTTATGACGTTGCAGCTTCGGGCAGTGACAGATAATATGTTCAATGGTTTCTGGTTCCTCTTCATCCACGCACATCCTATAGAAATCTGGAGTGCCAGTTTCCCAAATGCTGGTTCTTGCTCTGACCGAGCAGTGACCTGTCAACGCGCCAATCACAATTCGCATCGCCTTCCTATTCATGTCCAGTAGCAGTTTGGATCTTCCTGAGTCAAGTTTTGGCCACAAACCCCTCGAGACTCTACGCCATGAACTGTTGGTCCTGCTTTCTATCCAATTACTGAGTTCCCTATAGTAATGACCTATCGGTAATTTCACCGACCTGTCTGACATTCCTTCATCTAATGCCGACCCTATTCTTGCCAGCTCATCGGCAATTTCATTTCCCTCAACACTTCTGTGGCCAAGAACCCAACATATTCTGACACTATACGTATATATCCATAAGCAAGTTGAGGGCTCTCCTACAGTCACTAAGAAGTTTCTATTTGGCAATGTGTCCCTTCAAAGCTTTTAGCGCTGCCTGGCTGTCGACGTAGAAGCTTACCTTCTCACCTTCAGCTACATTCCTGGCCACCAGCTCCGTGGCCCTGAGGATCGCCAAGATCTCAGCCTGGAAAACGCTGCATTCATTCGGCAATCTAAAAGAACTACGAATGTTCGTTCCCAAGATACGAACACCATATGGGCACCTGTGCCTTCCCCATTGCTTCCAACTCAACTGCCGAGGAATTTTACAAGACAGTGACTTGTTTTCACTTGTAGCAAGTAAATGAAAAAAAAGTTAGCTAACAGCGTTGCCCTATTAATACTTTAGTACAAATTTACTGGATTGCAGTGTAATGTTATAAAGGGTGTTTTTATTGAGGTATAGAACTTTAAGTTGGCATCACTTTTTTAACTGGCGGCCATTTTGTCAGCTGTCAAGTGATTAATATTTAGTTTGGTTTGCCATTTCATCATGAACAGGTTGACAAAAGAACAACGCTTGCAAATCGTGCAAATTTATTTCGAAAATAATGGTTCAGTTCGCGAAGTTTACCGCAAGCTCCGTCCATTTTATGGTCGACAGAGCAATTAATTCGGTTAACCATGGATCGTTTTCGCACTACGTTTACTCTATGTGATAATACGCATCCGCTGAAGTCGCTCGTCTACGCCAACAAACCAGAAACGTTAGGGGACTTGGAAGCCAACATTCGTGGCGTTATTGCCAACATACGGCCCCATATGCTCGAAAAAGTGGTTGAAAATTGGACCTGTAGAATTGGCTTTATTCGAGCCAGCCACGGCGGCCACATGCCCGAAATCATATTTAAACGTTAATGGCATAAAATTATCCTTCCAATAAAGCCAAATTGATGGACATTAAAACGATTTTCTTGTGTTTTATTTCAATTCGAAGTTCTATACCTCTAAAAAAAACAGCCTAAGTTTTTACTAATTTTACATACACACATACTCGTATAAAAGCTAATTTAATATTTTTTTTTCTGAAATATTCATAAATTAATCAGTTAATGCATCTTTTAGACATAAATATCATTGAAAAACAATACGACTAAAGTTCAATGCAAGTTGCAAGACAGTCGGGCATTTGTGCGAAATTTGCGTCATCCTTAATTTGTAATTAATAATTTAGATACATATATTTTATTATATTGTTTAAATGACAGTTCATATATTGTTCTTGCCAGTGTTGATTAAAAGCAACTAAAAACCTTTTGAAGTGCATCCGTGCAAAGTGGCATACATAAGTATACATACGAAAGTTATATTGTGAAGTAGCTTTATTTTAATGCTGCTCGAAATTGTATAATTAATTTCACTCACAATCTTGTGCAAATGGTCTTGCATCGTGGCATGTGCAAAATGGTACAGTATATTGATACTCACCACTTAACAATTCTTAGTGGTGAGTATCAATATACTACACCATTTTTCACATGCTACGGCTATAACTTGACGTATGCAGGTTAGGAGATTAAGGCTCAGTTAGCCGACGGTAAGGGAATGTAACTGCAACAATAGGAAACAGCTGATCGATATTGCTATGTGAAAAATAACAAAATGAAAATGGTTATGGAGATGTAATGTAACATAACCAACTTTTCACATAAAAATATCGATCAGCTGTTTCCTACGTTGCAGTTACTTTCCATTACCTTCGGCTAATTGAGCCTTTATTCGCGTAGATACTGTATTTGGCGTAATAAATACATGTCTGAATCAAACAGTTTTTCATTAGTAATTAGTAAATAGTAATTAATTTTTTGGACACTTGTGTCCCAGATGTGTACTCGGCATTAAACGTAATTCGTACTATGACTTTTACCATATATCTTGAGACACGATTTTTGGTGTTTGTTGGCGAAGTAGAAAAAATTACATTTTATGTTGTCCGTGTTTTTTTTTAATTTTCTTTACACATATTTCAATTTTTTGTATGTCGCTTTATTTTATTTTTTTCATTTAATGCAACAACGGCTTTTTATAACAAAGGTTGTTTTTTTAGAGGTAGAGAACTTTGAAATAGAATAACACAAAAATTTATTTTTTAAAGTAACATGACATTTGCTTTATTCGAAAGATAATCTTCTTTCATTATGATTTAAATATGACTTCTGGCAAATGACAGCTACGGCTAACTCGGACGTAGTCTAATCTGGAGGTCCAATTTTCGATGACTTTTTCCAACATTTGTGGCCGTATATTGGCAATAATGCGGCGAATATTGTTCTCCAAGTGCTCAATCGTTTCACAATATCTCAAAAAAAAAAAAAAAGTCTAGCGGCGTTAAATCCCACAATCTTGGAGGCCAATTCACGGGTGCGAAACGTGAAACTATGCGGTTACCAAACGTTTCCTTCAATAAATCAATTGTGGCAAAAGCTGTTTGACATATTGCTCCGTCTTGTTGGAACCACAGCTTGTGCACATCAGGGTTATTCAATTGATGAATGAAGAAGTCAGTAATCATAGCTCTATCCGCGGATAGACTGATTCGGGCCTTCCTCTACGCTACGCTCTACAGCAGCAATGACTTCTTCTGTACGCCTGTACGTCTCTGTGGATGCGTATTATCATTTAGAGTAAAGGTGGTGCGAAAACGTTCCATAATAAATCGAATTAAAAGTGGACGTAGTGCGCGATACGTATTTCGAACAGAACCATGATTTTCAAAATAAATTTGCACAAACTGGAAGCGTTGTTCAGCCGTCAGTCTATTCATGTTAAAATGTCAAACTAAACATAAATCACTTAACAGCTGACAAAATGGCCGCCAGTTAAAAAAGTGTTGCCAACTTAAAGTTTTATATCTCTATAAAAAACATCCTTTACAAAACAGTGTTGCCAGAATTAGGGGGAAATAACTACATGTAAGTATTTGGGTAACTAATGAAGGAATGTAGAAAATATCGAAAAGATATTTTATTTTGGCCAAAATGTAGCTATTTGTTCTCAGATTGCATTTTTTGTGTACTCGTCAAAAAAGATTCCGGTAGCAAGATAGCGGACAATATGCTAATATTTACATATATAAGGGGCTTAATAGCAAAGGGGTACAAGTGCCAAAATAAAAAAAAAAATTAAGCTAGATGCAGCAATCAACACTTAATACTAATATACATACATACATATGTATATCACTCTATTATAAAAATTCAGAACTTTTTGATAATCTCAGACTGAACTCCATTGACCGAAAGTTTTACTGCCAGCAACAACTTAACAGAAAAACAACTTTGAAGCTTATATTTTCCTAATTTTCTTTTTTGCACTTGTACGACTTTGCTTTTAAGCCCCTCATATAGATAAGTATACGTACAGATGTATATGTACATATTTTTGTTGATATGGGCTGACGATATCGGTTTTTATTTACAGTTATAGTTAACGCAACGACAACTCCTCGTCCTAGTGGTATGTATACGAGTATAAAATATTTTTGTTGGTATGTACATATGTGCTGACTATATCGCCTTGTATTTACAGTTATAGTTAGCCCAATGACAGCTCGTCGTCCCAGTGGTATGTATATGAATATATGTATGTATGTATATTAGAGTGGCTCAATTTGTATGAATTAAAAAAATTTACCGAGCGGTTGTCGAAATCGTAATCTACATACGTCAAATTTTACGAAGGATTGCTCAAAAACCTCGTGGGCACTTCGTTATGCTCTTTTTTACACGTAATTTCGTACAAGCATGAACTTTACTCTCTTTTGTATTATATATGTATGTGTTTGTCTGACTTAGGTCTAAAGTCAAAATCGGGCTACGCGTTTTTAACGAGAAGCTTTTCTTTTCGAATTTTATATATATTTTTTTATATGCTAACACTTTATTGAGTATTCTAAGAAACTTGACAAAAGTGATTATGTTTCGGCATGTTCGAAAGGAAATTTCATGGGCTCGCGAAAGCTGTGTAGTTTCCACAATGCAAACAAGTGACTTGTCTAGAAAATTTGTATAGGAATCACTCAAAAGTTTGAGTGCTTTTCATATATTTTTTTTCTAGATAAGTCGCTTGCTTGTATTGTGGAAACTACACAGAAATCATGGGATAACGCAAAACTTATAATTAAATGGTACACGAAAAATTTAAAGAACGTTGTGAAATTTAAAAATAATTTAGATGTTTATAAAATGTTTGTATTTAAATCCGGGATGGAAAAGTTGATGCAAATGCAGGACTATTTGAAAGTCAAAAATACCATAGCAATCCAATGACAAATTAAGCTCTCTATTGAAAAATTGTTCCCATTATATTACATGCCACAAATGGCACAAAATAAAATGTTGAATCTATGAATAATTAATTTGCAGAGCTGCTTGATGCAAAGATTGTGAATCACCCTTATTCCAGTTGTCAACATCGTCGTCACTTCAATACTATACCAAAAAATTGGGGGTTGTCTACTCGCTCTCGAGAATAATTTTGCGCTATTGACAGTCTATTTTTGTTCCCTCATGTCCAGAAAATAGAATGACGCTATCAATATCAGTCAGTTGTTTTCGACAACTGGTAGACAAGCCGCAACTTTTTGGTATTGTATTGAAGTGACGACAATGTTGACAATTGGAATAAGGGTGATTATTTAAGAATTAATATTAATTGATAATAATAATTAATAATTGACAATGAAAAAAAAAATAATAATTTTAATTCAAGTTTATTTGCTGGTGGCGTTGGATTAAGTACATAGTTAGCATGTTAACTACCAAATCGAAGGTCCTGGGTTCGGTCCCGGTATCCAAACAGTCATTACATAACAACACCACACAATTTTCTGATGTGCATTAGTGTCCCTTTGTATCAGTTGTTGGAGGAAAGTTCAAGTGATGAAGGCATAGGCACTGGTCACTGAACTGCACCGGCTTCAGCGAATACTCATCCTAATGTAACATCAGAGCGTTCTCCTTCGTCGGTACTGTGTAGCCAAATCATCGGCGAAGTAAAATAACCAATAAAATGGCTACTAAACACAGCTTCATAAACTTAAATACAACTCATTGACACCAAAGGCACTACCAAAAAGTAGAGTTTTAAAAGAATGAAGCTTTTCTCTATCTCTTCCTTCGCAACCTCTCTTCTCTATCACTATACCTTTCCGAAAGAAGGTAACATCTAGTAATAGTAGTAAGCATTCATTGCCTGAGTGTTACTTCTCTTAAAAAAAATATTTCACTGGTGCTCATCAGTAGACTTCAACCACATATTTTGAACAGTCACAAAGCTCTCTTATCTTATGCACAGACTTTCAAAAACTATTTGAGAATTTACAAATAATAATACAGTGGAGGCTCAAAAAAGTTAAGTAGTTTGTTTTGGGGGTGATGAACTTTTCCGAAATCTTAACTTCTCCGTAGTATGAAAAATTCAAGAGGTTATATGTGTTTTTGTACATTGTTTATTTATTTTTTAATTGTCAATTAATTACTGTTAAAATAGGACCACTGATTGGACAGTTCCTTTCGCGTTGATCTAAGAACCATTTGTATAGTTGATTCTCCAAATCGACGTATTCTGCTTTATGTAAAGTTTTTAACTTAATTTTTTCATACGTATTTGACACTGTTGCATAAATATTTTCTTTATTTTTTTTAATTTTTGAAATTGCTGCCTCAGATACGCGAAAATCCTTAGCCAATCGATTAGCAAGAACGCCTTCTTCTAATTTTTTTAAAATCTTGCATTTTTCGCCGACTGACAATCTTTTTTGCTTCCCTGCTGCTAACATTGTTGCAATCAGAACAAAACAAATTCTACGACTAATTTCTTTTAAAACCAACTGATGAGAGCAACTACATTATGCATATAAAATTCACAAAAAAAATATATATAACGGTAATGGTTTTATTTTTGCATGTATACAAGCGTATATGACTCACTATATATATAAATATGTATTGAGGATTTACATACAAAAGTTGAGATCATCTTAGAAAGAGAAAAAAACTATATATAAAAAAATTGTCTCAGAAAAGTTGAGAATTACTTAACTTTTTGGAGTCACCAATGGTGAATAAAAGCTGCTTAACTTTTCCATATACTTAACTTTTCTATGGCTTAACTTTTTCGAGCCTCCACTGTATTTTTGAAAATCACAAAAGAAAAATAAGCGTAGTAGGCTCAGAAACTTTAACAAAACCCAGCAAATAATTTATATTCGATATGAATCTACTTTATTTTTCGACACCTTTATATAATTAGAAATCCATTGGATAACAAAAAAAGTATTTATAAGGCAGAATGAAAAATAAAATCTAAAATGTGTTTTTTTTTTTTACAGAATTACTCTATTCAGGATTCAAGGTCATTCAAAATGATTTAAATGCAAATAAAAGACAATTTTATTTCATTTATTCATATCCGACGTTTCGTTGGGATTTTCCAACATCTTCAGGGATACTATTTTTATTGAAATCTGGTAACATTAGTAAATAAAAAAATCCAAATTTTACATTTAAGAAATTTATTATTTGACATATTGTCATAAGTTTATTTTAATCGTAATTTATGTATATAGACAAAAACGGGATGGTGATGATTTTTTGGGCAATCAATCCTTCGTAGAATTTGACGTAGATTACGATTTTGAAAACGGCTTGGTCCAGAAAATAACTAACCCACTGTAATATTAAAGATAGATTTATGTATATATATTTGTTGGTATGTATGTGCTGACTATCTCGGTTTTTATTTACAGTTATAGTTAACCCAATGGCATCTTCTCGTTCTAGTGGTATGTATATGAATATTTATTTATGTATTTGTGTATATATTTTTGTTGATATGTGCTGATGATTACGGTTTTTATTTACAGTTATAGTTCACCCAACTGCATCTCGACAGAAAAGTGGTATGTATGTACATGTTGTGAGCGCCAAAATAAAGTAAAGACCAGAGAATGACAAAAGTATCGTTTGAAGTACTCCTAGAGTATTCGCCGTCAAACAACTATAAATGTGTGTAGATAAAAATAAAAAACACGCTCATATGCGAACACACATTAATTTTAAACCGAATACGTATATTTATAGACATCCAAAAATTATGTTTATGCACCTTTTTTAAATTACGCAGCACAAACGACAGCGACTAAAATTAAAAGACTGTATGAGCTACAATCCCACGCACGAATATAAAAATATTCTGACTATTAAATCAACTACACATGCATGCATACAGGGCTATTTTATTTGCGCACACACATAAAGCATGTTTTCAAACAGTCACACGCACATGATTGTATCCCCAGTATCAGCGTATTTTTTTTTGCCGATTAAACATCCATAGCCATCCTAAACATACTCAAACTGAAAGTATGAGAGAGAGTCAGTGCGTTTGATACGTATCGTATGTGCCTTTTTTAACCGACTTCAAAAAAAGGAGAAGGTTATCAATTCGTCTCTATTTTTTTGGCGGTGTTACTGCATAACATTTCAGACCGATTGTTAAAATTCTTTTTTTGTCTGAGAGTGTATAGCTTTCCATTGGCTCCATTGTAAAAAAGTGGGCGGGGAGACGCCCACAATTTTTATTATTTAATTTTATGATATTCTACTTATTTGATTGCATCTTTGGCTCTCGTAATTACACAATTTGAAAGTTGAAAAGATGGGCATGGTTACGCCCATTAAAATTTATCATATTTCACGTGGTTCTGCTTAACGATTTTTACAAAACTTACCACACAAATTGAGCTCTAAAAAAGACACGATTCGCCATTTAAAAAAATTAACAGAGTCACGCCCATTAAAATTTAATATATTATTTTAAGTGGTTCTACTTTACCGCTTTTTATAAGACTTAACACGCACCCTAAGCTCTGAAAAACACACAATATTGCATTTAAAAAATGGGAGGAGTTACGCCCATTAAAATTAAACTTTATATTATCTTATCTTCTTCCATCAGATCTTTGCATTGAAGTCGGTGTATTTTTGGCACAATTAAATTTTTAATTGTAGCATATTTTAATTTTTCCCCAAAACGAATGCCCCTATTACGGTTCACAACTCAACTAAGTTTATTTGAAAATGTAACAACTTAGCTTTAAAACAACTTAACTGTTGATTTTTTGGCATTCTGAATTACAACTAATTCTAGTTGTATTCGAAACAATGCTCGAAAAGAAAAGGTTTTTATCTACGCTATGTTTTTTGAAACCATAGCAGCCATCACAAAACATTTTAAATATTTTTCGTTTTGGCGTGATATATTTTTTAGATTTATGAACGTGGCAACAATATTGGTTGACAAATGGGATTGGTTAGCGTCTGGAGTAATGAAGCAAAACTAATACTAAATAATCGAAATAAAAAACAAAATACAACTGATAAAAAGCAGTTGTCTCATGGTGAAAAAAGTTGTAATCCATAATAAAAATTTGACAACTAAACCATTCACTTAGTTGTAAATCATAATAGGGGCCGAAGTAAAGATGCTCTTGTAAGTTGAAATCGGCTTTAGTCATAGTGGCTTGAGAGAAAATATGTGAACGCACAAATTGTTTGCACTACAATTAGGATTATGCTCAGTTACTAAAATTAAGACTATTTACCCATATATATTTTTTTGGAGTACTCAGAGTGACACTCTCTGGTAAAGACCTCATATTATTTTAATACTCGTTCCCATTCCCGTGGGCGTTTATGTTTTAAAATTAAACTTAAACAAGAATTTCGCATCACCGTTGGCGTTATCGATGTTTATCGAAAGCATATCGGTATTCTCCAAAAAAGAAAATAAATTGAAATTTTAAATAACTATTTAATTCAGTCTTCATGTGCTTAAAAACCTTAAGAAATATATACTTTAGGGTGGGTCAATTGTTTTTATCGACAGGCGTCTGGCAAAAACGAAATCTACGCAAAGTTCTAAGAAACTTCTCCTCAGAAACAAAAGTCTAAAATCAAAACCATTTTTTATATTTTTATATACTCGTATGTCTATCTTGTAATAAAGGAGCGACATGGCAAAAATCCATGAATTGGGCTACTCCAATTTAGCCTCGAGTGACAATTTCTTGTTCCCAAACTTCAAGAAATGGCTCGGCGGAAACAGATTTGTCTCCAACGACAAATCATCTCACAAGGAAATGCCTATTTTGATGATCTCGACAAATCATATTTTTCGGAAGGCATAAAAAAATTTCAGAAACGTTGGACTAAGTGCATAGATCTCAAAGTTGACTATGTTGATAAATAAAATAACTTTTTATATAAAAACCTGTGTTGTTTCAAAAAGTCACGACGTTAATGTCCCTCCCTCGTGCACTGCTTGTAGGAAATATACGAGTAGCTACATGGTGACGTCAAAAGTACGTCAAAGCCACATGCTCAATAATTTTTTTTGTATATCATTGTAAGGGGTGATTTTTCATGAGCTTTCAGATTTATTTAAAAAAAACACATTAAATTTAAATAAATGTATGAAATTTTTATTTGAGTCGGTAGAACGATCTACGAGTATATAATATATAATTCAATGTTTAAAGATGATTTCATGTAAATTTTGAACGCGGATATGTCTGAAATGGTTCATCCGCTGGGTCCAATTTTGGCATAATTTCTCCCTATAGACATGAGTCTCAACATAAGTCCGCAATAAATAGTCTAAAGGCGTTAAATCGCAGGATGTAGGCGGTCAATTGACCGGCCTCAAACGTGAAATAAACTGTTCACCGAACTCGCCTCTCAATTGGGCCATTGTTTCGCGTGATTTGTAGCATGTGGCACCGTCTTGCTCAAACCACATCTCAGTCAAGTCCAGCGCTTACATTTTGGGCAAAAAAATAAAAAAGTAACAGAGGCCCAATTGCTGCGAATTGCGCCGAATCGATAATCCACGGTCATCAACAACACTGGCGGATGCAGCTGCGATATTTTCTCTCTTTTTCCTCATTCACCGTATGCGTGTTGATCACAAGATTCCGAACAGCCGCCTCAGAAGGTCGCCCAAAGTGACCATAAAATGAAAGAAGTGCACGGATGCACTTTCTTAACCGAGCATGAAGTTTGATAATAAAATTTTGTGATCTGCAAGCGTTGTTCATTTGTATATAAACATAACAAAAATTTAAATTAAGTAAATTATAGTTTTAACTTTAATTGGACGCTCACAGTATACATATGAATATTTATGTATGTATATATTTTCTTTGTATGTGCTTATGATTACGTCTTTTATTTGCAGTTATAGTTAAAAGAAGGACAACTACAACTCCTCGTCCTCTTTGTATGTATACGAATATTTACACATTTATATTGATATACATACTTATATATGTACATATGTATATATTTTCTTTACTACTAGAAAAAGACACTTCAAAACTCTATCCCCAGTTCGGCAGCAGCAGCACTTAAAATTAAAGGAAATTAATTTCTTATCCTCAGATTTATTTAAATTTAAATTCTATTTAATTTAGATGGTTTCATTTTTTAACTGGTTAATTAAATTTCTTATTAGATTAAGTTTAAAGTATGGCATAATTTCTAAATATTATGGAAAGTTCTGCAACCATCAGCTGTTTAACCTAAGCAAGAAAGTTGATTTTTCTATTGATATTAATGTTAAAAAACACTGTACAAAACTTAGAAATCACTTTGCTATTTAAATAAAAAAAAGAAAACTATGCTTGGACTTATTAATAGTTTTGTTTCTTCACTTCCAACAATTGTATCTTTAATAAAAGTCGTAATAAGTTGAAATGACTGTTTTATTTTTCTTTTATTTTGTCCCAAGGTTATTAACTCAACTTGTAGACAATTTAAATAGCAAGAAATACATTTTATGAACAAACTTATTATTTAATTATATGAAACTAGGTATACAGTGAAACCTCTCCTAAGGGACACCTGCTATAACTGGACACCTCTAATAACGGGACAAGTTTTGTAGATCCAACACGTTCATTAGTTTTTCCATACAAAATGGATTCCCATAACCGGATGCAGACACTAAATTGTTATAAATATTTTTCTAAATACCTCTCATAAGCGGACAGAAGCGGTGAAACACGGCAACTCTGAGTGGCCCTTCACACACGATCATAATTTTGCTAGCAATGCCAACTTGGTGCTTTTTGCAGTATTTTTAGTGCTTTCTGAAGACTCAAAACGCCAAATTTTGAGCGTTGGTGCCAAACTAAAGGCCCAACTCTAATATGAACAAGCAAACTTAAGCAACTGTGCGATTACATACAATACGTATGTGTGCAACTATAATGTACTTAATGAAACTTTTCGTCAAGTTTCGTCAAACGTCATTTGCTTAAGTAAAGTGCCAAACTGAACGCACGTTCCGTACGGAAACACATACACATGTGTTTGCTTATGTATATTCACTATTGTACTTTTCAGTAGGCAAAGCAAAGAAAACATGCAATAAATTGATAGATATAATTATTTGTGAATTTTTAATAGATAAGCACATTATAACGAATTAATTAGATTGAATTGCATTCATTTAGGAGTTATGAGAAGACACAAAATTACTGCAAAATTATGAACAATACCTAGATGTGCAGCTATGGCTAAGGAGTGCTTAAGTTCATGTAAGTACATTATGGCCACCTAAAAGTCACCTCTGAAATGTTTAAGCATTTGACAGGCTTATCGTTCAATTCTGACATTAACTTAAGCCAGCTTATTCATATTATAGTTGGGCCTTAAGAACAAGCACTATGTAGTGCTTTTAAGAAATTTGTGTATTTCTTAAAATTACTTTAATAGAAACTTGATGTATGAATTTTTTCAGTGTAAAGCATACGCACCTTTTTCGTCTGATATATTTCCTTAAAGATGATACTATCGCCGAAATAGAGAATATCTTAGAAAATATTAAACATTATTAAACTTCACTCGTTTTGATCTTCACTCGTTTTTCACGTTAGTGCTTTTTAAGCTTTTTAGATCTCAAATTTACGCCTTTTAGTGCTTTTTTTCAAATTGTGATGTGCCTTTAGAGCCAAAAAAGTTGGCATCACTGAATTGAGCTGGCATAACATTTGAAGATTAGAGAGGCAAATATATTTATAAATATATTTTACTTAATAAGTAAAATAATAATTTGGGATTATTAGTGCGTTAAAAATTTTTTAAACTTAAGCCAGAACTAGCTTTTACTTTCTGTTCTATTACGAATCAGCTGACTCTTTTTTGTTTATAGAAATCTAATACAAGTTGTTAGTTTTTCTGTTTCGTTATGTTCTGTTTCGGTTCTACCTGTGAAAATCAAAAAATTGTTAAGTAATTGTAAGTGACAGCATAAATTAAATAAAAATATTTTGAAATAAATTGTAATTTTTCTTTTAGAATTAAAAAAAATAAATTTTTAAAAGAAGAATATAAAATTATATTGAAACTTAACAATGGAAGAGACAAAACTAATCGCTTTATTGGAAAACTGCGACCCTTCTGGTCAGAACCAGCTGATAAGTCACTGCAGAAAAAGTAAGTACTCAAATTTAGAAGCAGAAAGGCACAGCACAGAACAGCAACAGAAAGTAAAGACCAATGGAGCCTTTAGAGTGCTTTTTAGTTGGCATAATTTTTCAGCCATCTAGAACACCGCGTTACATAGTGTCCACACCTGATGAATTTATATCATGATGCATGTCAAATTGATATCATGATGAAAATTCATCACTTATAGACTCAATTTATTAATATTATGGCAGCGTTATGAGATAATCATCAGAGCTCAGGGCCTGATGAATTCATTTGTCATTTTATGTGTTATTGTGCATTTAACGTTTATTTATTAAACAATTTTCGTTTAAAAAAGACGACACAACAATTATTTGTGACCAAAAGATTAAACAACACGCAAATTAGATATTTTTGGCAAGTGTTTTTCAAATATTTGTTTGATTCATCATGATATAAAATCATCAACGTCTACCCCTTTGTGTTGATATTAATGAAAAAATTACAGTTGCTTTGCCGGCGTCATATCACGAGTTATGATATAAAATCATCAGGTGTGAACACTATAAATAGCAGCACAAAACTTAAACAACTTAAAAAACAGCAAATCGTCGGGTGGTTACTGGTGAATTCTTAATAACTGTGCGGCAAACCATTAACCCAGCGAAATGTCAAATGAATACTAAAAACACAAACACACATAAAGCTTTGTCTCATGTGTTCTGGAAAGAACAAAAACTGTGCGGCATAGAAATTAGTCCCGTGTGTGAAAGGCCATTCATATTTGTATAATAGCTAATAAATCAGTGAATGTTTAAATATAGTTTGAGTTAATTTTCATAAAAACTTAAAATATATTTAAATACACTTTAATTTTTTTTTCAGTGGCGAATTAAAGTTATTATTAAATTATGCTGAAAGTACGGTAGCACTACAGGATTTCCAAATATTATGGAAACCTTTCCAAAGAACAGCTGTTCAATATAAATAAGATACTTGATTTATCAGTTTGCAGAAAAATGAAATAGCAAAAAACACATTTTATGATACAAAAAGAGCATCGGAATGCATTTTTCTATTTATATATAATATGTGTTACATTTGTTGTATATTTGCGAAAATTAAACCAAATTCTTTTTAATTCGACAACATGATGTTGATGTACATGCATTCAAAAACACACACATGCACAAAACAAATGGTATTTACGTTTGTAACACTTAAACAACACTTAAATGCACAATGTTGGCTATTTAAGATTAATTTAATTTTGGGGTTAAAAACAAAATTTTGTGATTAAACATGATTTAAAAATAAAATACATATAATCATTGACTGATTTATTAGCCCTAAGTATCAATGCTATTGGTGACTCCCCGGTTAGCGCAAATGTAAATACCGATGCTTTGAAGACGGCAAAGAAATTGCTGTTTATTTGAAGAAGTCCTTTGCTAAGCTCGTGTCCCAAAATGGCACAGGCAAAAATTGTTTTTATCAATTAAAGAAAAAAAATTGGAAATTTTAAACGAGTTTGAAAAAGAAAAATGTTCGGTGCGTGAAATTGCGAAGATGTAAAGTGTCGTGTGTATTTAAACAATTCAAACAAATTGCCCGTTCGAAGCATTTTTCTATAGACTGTTGGACACAACTCTATTTTTCTAGAGACGACTTTGTTACATTTCAATAAATAAAAACATTTTGAAACCCAACAGCTGAAATTATACCAATCTAAGTTCAAGCAGTCTACTCTGCATACAATAAACTAACAAAAAATGTGTTACTCTCTCATAAGCGGACACCGCTAATAACCGGATAAAAACACGGCAACGGTGAGTGTCCGGTTACGAGAGGTTTCACTGTATATGTATGCATGTATATGTTGCATATTAGTGTAAATCTAACAAAATTATTTTTAATACGACCACATGATGTTCATGTACGAGTACATGTCATCAATAAACACTAAAAAAAGCTTAAATAGAACTTAAATACACAAAATGGCCATAAAAATCAAAATCTATTTGTATTTTTAAGCAGAATTTAAAGATCGATCACATTTAATTATCAAATAAAAAAAGGGGCTTCAATGTACAAATTTATTTATTAAATAACTTTGTCGATTTTTTTTATAAAATGAAATTTTATTAATAAAAAAAAGTTGTTCAACAGTTTTATTTTTATATTTTAGTTTTAAAGAAAAACAAAACAAAAACTTGCCAAAATAAGGTTAAACATTTTTAAACAATTTAAGAACATTTAAACTAAAATATGAAAGCTTTTTTAAAAGTGAATTTATGCTATTCCTTATATTTGTTTTAAGTTAATTCAAGCAGCTGAATACACGCTCAACACACTCTTGAAAATTGATTTCATTCATTGCATTTGTATAGTCAAAAACGTAAGTCTTATGGCCACTAATATGAATTTAACTTTCGCCACTGCAGCTCTAAAAGTGCAGTCCTCTATTTGTTAATTTACCCCGTAGAGTCGCATAAAATTGTACAACTTACAGTTTTTTTAAACCTTTTTTTTATTTTCTTTAACATATTCTTTGAGAACATACAATTTAGATTAACAAAAAGGTAAATGAGTTGAAAAGAAGCTAAACAAATAAGCTAAGAGAAGAGCTATAAGAAAGTTTTAAAGCTAAGTCCAAAAAAAATATGTAAGCTAAATTTAGCTCGAAATAAGCTAATATGGTCACGCTGGTTATAATTTCCCAACTTATTTTCACTTAAACGCACAATTCACAAACTAGAGAACAGTAAATTGATTTCTTTTGTTTGTGAAATAACGGTTGTATGAATACATGAATTTCAACTTCTTTTCTGCTCTTAATTTATTTTGTTATCTGCAAAATCACATAAAAATACAAAGTTCCTTATACACAGTCCTCATCGGGTCGAAGGTCCCCTCGATCGAGTAGTTCTCTCAATCCTTAGTTCCGCTTAACCGGAGTATACTGCATTTTATGAAATTATGCGATGTTTTATTTTGGACTTGCATCGAACTCTTTCAGTAGGTCGTTTTAGACACAAATCGATTCAAACTTGTGTAATTTAAGTGGGTTCGATTATAGGCTTGTGTCTAAAACGAGCTACCGAAAGAGTTCGACCCAAATCTATAGTGCTGTTAGTATTGTTGCCATTTTAGCATTTTCACTGCTATATTTAGCCTATTCTTTCATAAAGAAAGCAATCAAGTTTTTAAAATATCTGCTAATAAACAGATGCAAATTTTTTATTGAGGTATAGAACTTTAAGTTGGCATCACTTTTTTAACTGGCGGCCATTTTGTCAGCTGTCAAGTGATTAATATTTAGTTTGGTTTGCCATTTCATCATGAACAGGTTGACAAAAGAACAACGCTTGCAAATCGTGCAAATTTATTTCGAAAATAATGGTTCAGTTCGCGAAGTTTACCGCAAGCTCCGTCCATTTTATGGTCGACAGAGCAATTAATTCGGTTAACCATGGATCGTTTTCGCACTACGGTTACTCTATGTGATAATACGCATCCGCTGAAGTCGCTCGTCTACGCCAACAAACCAGAAACGTTAGGGGACTTGGAAGCCAACATTCGTGGCGTTATTGCCAACATACGGCCCCATATGCTCGAAAAAGTGGTTGAAAATTGGACCTGTAGAATTGGCTTTATTCGAGCCAGCCGCGGCGGCCACATGCCCGAAATCATATTTAAACGTTAATGGCATAAAATTATCCTTCCAATAAAGCCAAATTGATGGACATTAAAACGATTTTCTTGTGTTTTATTTCAATTCGAAGTTCTATACCTCTAAAAAAACACCCTATAGCATTTAATTTTTTCTTTTTGGACCGATTTAGTATTCTCCCATCATAATTTTCTGGCAACACAGCCTGTTAGCCCTTAAAATGGCATCTGCTAAAAGTGTTGGTTTTTGTCTTTGCTAGTTTAATTTCAATTCAATAATGACAGGCAATGATACTATGGGCATTCTTTATAACCGTATCCCTTTTTACGAGCATATAAATGTTAATTATCATACTAAACTACAGTGCCTCACTCACTCATTCACTGACTCATCATCGCCCAGCCCAAACGGCTGAAACTGGAGATTTGAAATTTATATTGCAGGTTTTTCTTCAGATATAAAGGTCCACTAAGAAGGGATTTTTGTAAATTCAAAAAAGGAAACTACGATTCATTGACTCAAAAATTCTGAAAGCAGACAAATGCGGCGAAAAAAGTAAAAGGGCCCCTTGTGGTACTTTTTCGATGTATGAACTTTTGGGCGGTCAAAATGGGTAAAAACGGAATTTAGTACCTTTTTTGCACCTCACATATCTTGTAAACTATTTCACTTAGAAATAAACTATTTTTCGTGTTATTTCCTTTAAAAAAAAAATGAAAAATTAAAATTCAGTTTTTTAGTTATGAAATATTGTAAGTCCCCGTCCATACAGTGAAACATTTGCTGCAAAACTTTTTAGTTTGTCGACGAAGGTGGAAAGAAGAATAGAAAAGGGTTCTTTGTTTCATGTACATGCAGTTCTTGTTGAGTACGTCACTCTCGTCTCATTCTCATGAGAAATATATGAGAAAATGTATTAAAAATTTCACAGTCTGGACACGAATGCAGTTTCAAAAGAGAAATCAAAAATGTTTCGCAGCAAATGTTTCACTGTATGGACGGGAATTAAAGAAAATAAATAAAAGAAATAATAAAAGTTTGTATGTTTTTTATCTTGGAACGAAAAATCCGCTGGACCCCACTTAACGAAAATTCGGAAAATTCGCCGCACAAATATATTGAATGCTGGCTTATAACCCATTATGGGCCAACATTGTTGTTCTTAAAAATATTACAAATTTCTATCGGAGATGTAATAATTTTTTTTAAATTAATTTTAGGTAATCAGGGCAATTCGGGAATACGCGCTTCACGTCTTCGTCGTTGAACGTTCATTTTCGACAGCTCGACGTTGACAGATTCTAAAATAAAAGCAAAAAAATAAGTAAATAAATAAGCTGTGAAGTGGTTGTTGAACACGGTGGTGTTACCAGTATTTATTATTAAATCACAAAATAATTAAAGTTGTCTTTTGCATATATGTAATTTCTTAACAAAGCAATGTCACTATGAACTTTAAAGCTAAAGTAAAATATTTTTTTGCATAAGGGGGTTAATGATTAAAAAAATTTTTATTAAAAAAGTTGTTCAGAGAAACTACATACGAAATGTCTTAACGAATTCCTTACGAAAAGTCTGACTTCAGAAAAAATCGAAACATTTGCTTTGCGGGGTAATTACATAATAATGGGGCGCACATGTACGCCAGAACAATTTCAGGGAAGGAAACTCTTTCCAAGTATTTTTGGTTACTCATAGTTTCTAATATTTACAACTAAATTTTTGGTCTTAACATCCTTCGATAGTTAAAATCTTTACAAAAATACTTTTTTCCACGCGCAATGTTGCCATTTCAAATATATATTATAAAATTATAACTTTTTAACATTTTAAATTGATATTAAATTTAAATTCCCCAAAAAAAATATTTCTTTAAAATCTCTTTGCAAGTTTTTGCTGTTAACTCCACAAATAAGAATTTGATTGATGGCGTTCCCTCAAAGATGAATGTGGTGCAGGAAAAGCTCTATTGCAGGCACTTTTATTAACTTCTTTTTTTATATTTTTTGTTTTATCTGTTATTTTATTCTTCATAAATTGAGTTTAAGAGGAATAGCGCTTTTAGTAATGTTGATTTTTTTTAACTACATCTCAAAAGAGGGAAATAATACAACAATTCAAAGAAGAAAAAAATGCATACACTCTTAAATATTTATGAAGTTGAATTTATGGAAGAAAAACTTCAGAAAACTGAAGGAACAAATTCACCACCCGCCCCTTAATGCTGGGAACACAACTGTGCCGAACGAATATTCGTCGGCAAAAATAAAATATATATTTGCATATGGAAATACACACTATCAACGAACGAACGAACTCTGCAATAGAGGGTCTGTTCGTAAATGCATCACTGCTCTGCATCATATGAGCAAACTTTTATTTCAAATGCAATACAAGTTCGCTCATAATCTTTTTCAGTACTAGTCATGTTTGTACCCCACATTTTAAATTTTTATTTGTCTATTACATAATAAATTTTAGTAAACTAATTTAAATCATTTCAATTTCTATTTGGATGAACAAATCAGTAGCATGTAATGTATGTATGTAGTGTAATAAACATGACATTTTTTTTAATGACTTTCATACAATTTTAAATTCTTTGATTCATTTTACTTTTAAAGCAAACATTAAAGAACTTTATCAACAGCTGTTCTTGTTATTGTGTTTCAGAATACGAATGTAGGCAGCGCATTTTTACCGATGAATTCGTCGTGTTGGGCGAATAACAAAAGTATACTGAATGAGTCCCATCGTGTATTTCGACTCCGACTACGACATTTTGGTCCTAGACTATAGGAGACAATTTTGCAATGTTCTTTAATCTACTAAACAAGTGAGAAGTTGTTGTATTTGAATTGTAGTAGATATTTGCATAAAAATGCAAAGCTGCCTGTAAAAAATGATGAGTTTAAAAGAAACACACATAAAAGAAAGCCCTTAAATACCTTAAATATCTTTTTGTTAGTTTGGATTTTGTAATAATGCAACTCTGATCAGATGAAAGGTATTATCGTTTAGAAAATTTTCAAAAAATGGTCAAGTATTATGGGATGTCAGATTTTTATCATATTATTTACCATTCGTTATGACATTTTGCATTCACAATATCGCACTTGCACGTATTATTTGAATTTTTGACATGTATAAATACAAAGTATAATAGTCTGAGTGTCCCTTTAGCAGCACAAAACTAGTACATACACAACTATAAAAAAACAAGCAAATGTCAAATGCATAAAAAACACTAACACACACAATTCGGTTTCTTATACAAATGAATACACGTACGCGAATACATTTCTCCCGGTGATAATTAATATATAGGGTGTTTTTTATTGAGGTATAGAACTTTAAGTTGGCATCACTTTTTTAACTGGCGGCCATTTTGTCAGCTGTCAAGTGATTAATATTTAGTTTGGTTTGCCATTTGAACATCATGAACAGGTTGACAAAAGAACAACGCTTGCAAATCGTGCAAATTTATTTCGAAAATAATGGTTCAGTTCGCGAAGTTTACCGCAAGCTCCGTCCATTTTATGGTCGACATAATCGTCCATCAGAGCAATTAATTCGGTTAACCTGTCAATTGGCCACCAAGATCGTGTGATTTGACACCATTGGATTATTTTCTTTGGGGATATGTGAAGTCGCTCGTCTACACCAACAAACCAGAAACGTTAGGGGACTTGGAAGCCAACATTCGTGGCGTTATTGCCAACATACGGCCCCATATGCTCGAAAAAGTGGTTGAAAATTGGACCTGTAGAATTGGCTTTATTCGAGCCAGCCGCGGCGGCCACATGCCCGAAATCATATTTAAACGTTAATGGCATAAAATTATCCTTCCAATAAAGCCAAATTGATGGACATTAAAACGATTTTCTTGTGTTTTATTTCAATACGAAGTTCTATACCTCTAAAAAACACCCTGTATTACGAGTATAGGAGGTTTAGCGCCCGTAGACCCAATAAACCCACTTTAGTTAAAGCTTACATATCCTATTTCCGTTAGGAGGTTCCATTCTTCATTTTGTTTAAAAAATTTTGGATATCGGACTGGCAGTTCCGGAGATTACTTCTTACAAACATATATGCATACAAAAATAGAAACTTTTCAGCTTTATAATATTAGTATAGAAGTATAGATTGTTCAGATCATAAGTATTTTTATTTCTTGTAAATAAGTGCATACAAAGTATTAATAAATTATACATAAATTTTTATATGTGTATGTAAACAACTAATTTTGGAACGTGTTTATCCATCTAGCTATACACAATAATGTATCATTCAAGGACCATAGTATACTAAAAGAACATCAAGTGCCAACATTTAAATTATATAAAAAGTGATTTGGCACTATTCAAGTGATTTTGGCACTATTTGGAAACAGATTTGTCACGAAATCAAAATTTCCAATTCCCATCACTGATGCTTACAGTCATGAAAATTGTAGAGAAGGTGTATTATAACTTATAAACTCTAGTAAAGCACTTAACTCATTTTTCAAAAAAATTTCAGTTAGGTCGGTTAGTTGAAACAGCGACGATATGTATATGGTGGCGAGTGATGAATAAATATCCCGAGTACCAGCGTACTTTTTTGTCCCTGTATAAACGTAATCAGAGTGTAAGTATGAGACAGAGTCAATGCGTTTGATCGGCATGTGTTTTTTTTTTAAAGAGAAGTAACACTCAGGCAATGAATGCCTACTACTATTACCAGGTGTTACCTTCTTTAGGAAAGGGATAGTGAGAGAGAAGGCAGGTGGTGAAGAAAGTGATAGAGGTAAGCTTCATTCTTTTACAACTCTGCTGTTTTGCACGCTTTTAATAATGCAGTATTACAGCGCCTCTGGTGTTAAATAAGGCGTATTAAATTTTTTTTGAAGCTGTGCTTAGAAGCCATTTTACTTGTTATCTTACTGCGCCGATGATTATGCTACACAACGAAGGATGTGTGATGTGATGTTAAATTAGGATTAGTATCTGCTGAAGTCGGTATAGTTCAGTGACCAGTGACTGTGCCTTCATCGCATGAACTTTCCTACAACAACTGATACAAACGGACACTAATGTACATCAGAAAAATGCGTGGTGTTTTTATTATTTAATGACTGTTGGATACCGGGCTCTAGCACAGAACCTTCGGAATTTGTAGTCAACGTGCTAACTACTTCAGCCAACAGTCAACGCCACCCTCTTGGCAGACTTTACGGAATACAGGACATAATCAATATTTGATACAAGCCCTTGTTGTCCTCAAAAGCAGCGAAATCAACACTCTTGGTCTTTTATTATTAAATGTAGCGTATTTTAGTTTTTATAGCTATGCTATTTATGTCACGACACAGGAGCTAGGACGTGATTTTCGTAACAAAAATAATCCACACTATTACAGTTATAAATTTATTTTTGTTTTGATTTCTTTATACTGAAAATAAGCAAAATAAATTTTTTGATTTTGTTTTGTTTCGTTCTTTGGAGTGAGTGAAACAAAAACACTGAGAAGAGTTGCTCAAATTGTTTTTGTATTGTTTTTGACATGAGCACAAACCAGAGAACTCAGCCGATTGGCTATAAGCCGGCATTTAATTTAATTAATTTAATTGTACGCCGCTGGAAAATAAAATAATGGGAAATAAATGGAAACGTTTTGAAATATTTGCGGCGAATTTGACATCATCATATAATATAATTTTATTGCATTGTTATTTAACACATTAAGTTTGTTTTTCATTGTTAAGCAGCATAGCTATAACCGGGTGCCCTAAGACACCTCTTTTCTTTTTTGCATAAACGAAGTAGAGATCTTCGTGTATGTTGGAATCTGTACGTACGAATTGTTTGCACAACAATTATTCCTAAAAATAAAATTCTTTACTTTTTTTTCGAGTACTCATTGTCATTCTCTGATCGCAATTTGAAATTTACAACATTAAAATGACGACTGTTGTAAGCCATAATCGGGCCCTAAAATCTTCGCTATTTGATTATGTTGCAGACAGTGGCGTGTGTGGCCTTATAACAACTTCCTTGCTGAAAAGTTTCCATTCCTTTACACTTACTGGCTTGAAAAGGACAAATGCAACAAAGATTTTTCATTTGCAAACAAGAAAATTAAACAAAAGAAAAAAGCTAGTTTAAGTTATGAAAAATGTAAAGTTGTTTGTGATTGCATTGAGTTTTTACTACGAATAGAATGTGCGCATAAAATTTAACATTTATGAGATACCATCTGACCCCTGAAGACCATTTTCAGCCGCATGTACGACTACATGATATTTTTGCTTTTTTTTTTGTTTGAAAATTCTAAAATAAAATTATTATTTATGTGCAGATATTTTATAAGAATAAACAGCAGCAAACAGCAACAGCAACAAAACAAAAACATTTATGAAAATTGTACATGCAGCCAGCCAGCATATTGAAGGAAGTGAAAAACCCCCATCTCAAGATGACAAAATGCAAACCGAAAACATCAGGCCAAAACAAATAGTTACTGAAAATAATATGCATATCGCTGGAATATGCAGCCTGTTTAGTTTTATTTATTTTTTGGCCGGCTTGTTGTATTCCGTTGTTCAAACATGAATGTTTAATGCAAAATTGTTGAATCATTGATTAGCAATTTAGATTTAACAAGACAAATGTACGAGTTGAACAACAGGAAGCAACACACAAGCAACCCAAGCAACCCATAGAAAGAGTACGTTCGTTGTTGCCTCTGCAGCACAAAGATAAATTATTGCATTAAAATTGCTCAATTTAACTCTTGAGTGGAGGAGGACAATTTTATGGGCATTCAAAGTTTATTTTATTTCATATTATTGCAAATACATACATATATTTATTTATTCTTGCACCGATCGCTACCTTTGCACACTATTCACTCAGAAGTACGAAAATCTTATCTTTTTATTTTTATTTTTGGTGAAAGTGCTACAAAAGCTTTTTAAATTTTAATTTGACACATTTTTTCCTTCAATTTTATTTATTTATTTTTTTCTAAGAGGACACTCCCTCCCATATTTCTAAAAGGAAATAGAATTGGCAAAGAAATTTGCTTAGATCACAGCTTTTGCTAGGCGAATTTTAAGTGCAGATGTTTTATTTAACTTTCAATTATTTTTGCTTGTTCTTCTTTCCACCACGTTTCCACTTGTGCCAGGTGAAAGTTCGTCTCGTAGTCTTTACAAGACAAAGTTTGGTTACAGCTGAATTGTGAGTACAATAAAAAAATGGCTTCTAGCCTTAAAAATATAATATTATTTCCCTCGTGGAATACGTATTTCGCAAAATTGTAAATACAGATTGTTGTTATACTCGACAATATCTACCAGGAAAATAGTAACACGTCACAGGTATTTATTTTTTGTCACATAGTGTTATTATTGGCTTACAGAAGCAACTAAAGTTCGAACAATAATAATTAAACTAACTTAATAAGTGCATATTTTTATTAGTTTTAAATACATATATATATGTAATGTATATTTAATGTACATAAAATGCAATTTTAAATGCATGAAAATCCTATACGTATTCATAAGTTTTGGGAGCAACTTACTTGCAAGTTATTTACTTTGAGAATTTCTCAATCAATGGAACATACCTAAAAAGAGAAGAAATTGAAAGTAAATATGTAAATAAAAGTTTTAAAAGATTTAAGTGAAAATAAGAAATAAGTTTTTAATTATCTTTTTGTCCAAAATCAACATCTTGTGTTTCACTTGTTAGCAACAATGCTGGTGTTTGTGTATTTTTAATTTAATTTTAATAAATTTTATATGGAACTTTTAATAAACAAAACATTATCAGCGGTATTAATAAACGATTGAAAATTTTGAAGAAGGGTAAATTCTTTGTGACGGGTGTGACCATGATATATTTATTTCCTGCAATTCAAAAATATATGATTTATATTTAAAACAAAGGTCACAGTTCCCAAGGATGTTAATCTTAAAAACATTAAGCAATACGTAGGCACTAGTGTTGAGCGATACTGTGATTGTTTAATAATGTTGCTTCTTGTGAATGTGATTTCTAAATCGCTGTTCTTTTAAACTGTGACTGTGATCACAGTTTAGCAGTATTTTGTTTGTAGCAGTTCTGTTATTTTGACAAAATCTAATAAGAAGAGCAGTTGTGAAATAAACAGTTACTGTGATCACGGTTTAACACATTTTAGCTCTTCTGCTTTAAAAGTATTTATTAGTATTTGTATGTATTTTGATAAATACTAATAAGAAGAGCGACAAGAACAAACAATTAGCAATCAACCCCATCCCAATATTTTGAATTGTCGTATAAGAGGCAGAGAGGCAGTAAAATTGCAAATACAAAAATGTGAGTGCTATACATGGTTGCTAGAAAAGACGATTTGACGATTTTTTCTCGACAAACGGTGAAGGTATAAACGCAAATTCATGTGGTAGCTTTGTTTACTGTGAAGTAAGCATACAAGAAAATTCACAGTTTGTATGAAAGAACTATATTTCCAAAACCTGTTACTTGATAAATTCAGTCACAGTTGTGATCAGTGATTTTTCAATCGCTGTGCAAAAGCAACAGGTTTCGAAAAATCACTCATCTATAGTATCCACTGAATGATCTTTATTTCTGCTCAAAACAGCCATTAGAAGGGTGTGAACTGATTTTTGATTGTATTTAATAAATAGTTACTGCCCGTAAAAAATAATTTTTTACTAAAAAAAAACTTGTGAAAATATGTGACGGGTGTGACCTTATTTATTTGAATGATGTGGCCTAGTGTACAAACTAGAAAAAGGCACCAGAGAATCTGAAGGAACTTCTTAATATCAGTAATTCCTTTTGATACTTTTGAGACTGCCATTTTTTAATGAGCGCTGTGACTTATAACTACTAATTTTGGTTTATTTAAAATGGCTTCCATTTCACTTGCATCCTTTTTTTTTGCAGTCTACACTTTGGTTTTCTTTTTCGAGAATTTTTGTTTTTTTCCACTCTTCTTTTTTCATAATTTTCTTCGAATTTTTCTTTCCCTGTCCCTTTTTCGCTCTCTAAATGCGTTTCTTCCTTTGTTCGTCTTTTTTTATTTTTGACATTCATTAAAAAAATAGCTCTTGAGCGTTGGTGTGATGGGTGTGACCAAATATTCCTATTCAGTAAAGTGCGACTTTGACTCGCACACGATGGGGTCCGTACGGACACTAGATATGTAATACTTTACAAACTTTAGCCAATATAATATATAGTTTTGGCATTTTTTCGTTTTTGGAATTTTTTTCGGTTTTTAGTTTTTTAGTTTTGGCGTTTTTTGCGTTTTTTTTTCGGTTTTGGTTTTCGGTTTATTTTAGTCTTAGTGATTTTGTTTTTTAGTTTCGGTTTTTGGTGATTTTTTTCATTTTGGCGATTTTTTTATTTTGGCGATTTTTTCATTTTAGCGATTTTTTCATTTTGGTGATTTTTTTCATTTTCGTGATTTTTTCGGTTTTTTGTGATTTATTTTAGTTCTAGAGATTTTCTTTTTAATTTTGGCACTTTTTTCGTTTTGGCATTTTTTTTTTGGTTTTTGGCGATTTTTTTCGGTTTGGCGATTTCATAAATTTGGGAGTTTTTAGTTTTAGCGTTTGTGAAAATTTCAGGAGTTTGCCTTTAACGGTTTCCAAGATACAGTAGTTGTCAAAATTTCATAGTCAAAATTACATTAACTGATAGAACACCCTTTAATTTTGATTTTTTTTTAATTTTAGTGTTAATTGTTGTCGTCTGTATAAAAATCACTGACTTTGCAAATTTCAAGTGTCTATATACAATTGTATGTATATTATTTTCGTTGTTCGTTTTGGAACACCCTTTAATTTTTAACTGTCATATATATTCAGCTCTTACAGTTCTCTAGAAAACAGATAGTGACGGACAGACGGACAGCGCATGGCGAAAGCAATAGGGGCCCTTTTCAGCTTTGGTGTACGGAACCAAGAATGATAGAAAAAAGATTACGCCATCTCGCAAGAATAAATAAACTCTTTTCTGCGCATGATGGAACTCTGACGTCACTCAACCTGTGTTCTCATTGGCTAGTATGATTCAGCTGTATAACTATTACACACACACACAAACGCATTTTCTTATCTCTTCGCTTAATTTTAATTTTGTTTTATTTTTCTTAGTTTTGCAGCTTTTAAACAACCAATTTAACCCTTTGACTGTCTCCAAACAAAATCTTTTTATTATAGCGTACGTCCACGTTCATAATCTAGTAAAAATAACGTGCATCACATATGTATGATACACGGGCCAATATTCCAAATATTTATTATTGGAGAGTTCTTTACTATCGTTTTTTTTCGGTGTTGTGTTAGCACTGAAGTTAGTACGCGTGTAGAGTCAAATAACGGGAATCCCATTTTTTCAATTGTCGTTGGCTTGCAGTACTACATAGAAACTTTTATTTGTTAAAGCAAATAAGACAAATTGTGTATCACATATGATGCGTAAGCGTATCAGTCATGATAATTTTAATTATTTTAATATCTAATATATAAAAATAAACCGGGTTTTCCTTCCTGACGCTAAAACTCCATAACGCACGAACCGATTTCCACGGTTTTGCATTCGTTGGAAAGGTATCGGGATCCGTGAAGTTTATAGCAAAGAAAATTCATGGAAAATTTCAAGAGAAAAACATGAAAACAGGGAAAATAATTTTTCACATACAGCGCCATCTCTGATACATAGCATGTACTACTACAAAAATATCGTATAATAATAATAGTATATGCTTATTTGAAATCGTTTCCAAATTGATAAAAAAAGAAAAAGTTGAATTTTTTTAATTATCCATAATTTTGTTTCCTTTGACTGATTTTTATTAAAAATAAAAAAATAATTTTGGTTTCTGTGTAGGGTACTGTTTCGGGAAATTCTAAAGAATTCTTGAAACTCGTTTGCTCATACACAGAAAAAATATTTCTGCAATAAACAACTTTATTTTCGATTTTATCGTAAGCGACAAAAATTAAATATTTCAGGAGAAGTTTTTTCTTAAATATTCAAATATGTTTTTGTACATAAATTGTCGCTTACGATAAAATTTTACAGCCCGTATCTTAAAAGTTATCAACAATTTCGGCATTTTGATAATTCTTAACTAAGGGTAGGCCCATAAAGTTTTAATTTCCATTAAAAATTATATTTTCGCTTACTATAAAATCGAAAGAAAAAAGCTCGATATATAAAACCAAAAATCAGTTAAAAATGTACTTAAGTCAATTAAACTTTTGTTTAAAAATTTAATTAATTACAAATTTTAATTGACTCAATTATATTTTTTTATTGATTTTTGGTTTTATTTTCAATTAAAGTTTTTTATGGCAGGAATATTTTTCTCTGTGTATGTTAATGCAACATTATTATTTGCTTTAACAATCGCTTATGAATATCCACGTAAGTTTTTAAAAATCAAATGCAGATGGAAGATATAGATATGTGAAGCTTTTTATGCATAATAATTTCGTTGTTTAGATATATTTTATTCTTTCATTAATTATCACACAACTGCTAAACGTTGTTTTACAATTGCAACATTCCAATACAATACAATACAATGGCTTCGCCCATTCAAACGTTTTATTTATTTATTTTTTATTTTTGTATTTAAATAAACTTGATAAATTTGAATATAATGGCATAATTATGTTTAGATTTAATTGTTTGCCTTAATAATTCAAATTCATTAAATACAAATTTCACTTTCTTACTGCGATTTGATTTATCTCTTTAGCACGAAAAAAAAATCTGAAAGATTTTTCTACTTCTCGGCCGGAAATCCAATCAATCATGCAGAAAGCTTAAAAGCCACACTTTTGTTTCTATTGCACGTACGAGTGAGTATCTTCCCTGTTATTTCTTTTTTTTTTGTTCATTTGCTAAGAAAATGTGTAAATAGTTTTGTTTTTTCTTTTCTTAATTTTTTTGTTTTCTTATCTAGATTATATATTTGTTTAAAATGCTTTCTTTTTTCTTGTTTCTTTTTTTTATAAATTTATTGCCACTATATTTTATTGCCTTAATAATCTCGGCTTGGACTGGACTACATTAGTTGGTTAGTTGGTTGGCTGGTTGGCTGGTTGGTCTTTCTATTGTTCTCTCTTGTGGTATTTAGTTTTTAGTTCAATGCCAACCACAAACACTCCGAAATGTAAAGAAATAACTTTTTCTTAAGCTTTTTTTTTTGTAGTACATTTTTATTCCTATTTTCCTTTAAGTATGCATTTCCCTTAAGGTTAGTTTCGTTTTTATTTTTCGATTGTTGGATTTTCATTTTAATGGCAGCAACATGTCGTGTTGCCCATAAAACCAACAAATATCTTAAAACCTCGAACAGAGAACTTTAAATGGACTTTCAGATCAAGCAAATAAACCAACAGATTCGAAGGAAACCATTTTTCTTTAAGATTAAAAATATTGGAAATTATAATTGATGGGAAAGGGAAAACTTAAACATAAAAAGTTTAAAGAAATGAAAGTAAAATGTTTAAGGGAATCATTAAAAATCAAGAAACAAGAAAAGAAATAGTTCATGTGAAACCCAGTTGCATTTACACAACACACCGCTCATTTACTTGAAAAATGTCACAACTCAAAAAAAGTGCGATTTGTGTGTTAATAATGTAAATTTAATATCACATATCATATCATATGGTTATTTACATTGTGTGAAAACTGCATACGTTTATCTTGCATATTCATTTCTTGCAGTGTTGCCACTTTCTGTGTAATAGTGCAAAGTCTGGGGTCTAATCGTCGCTTTCGATAACGAGCTGATACGATCACGTTTTTCAGTTTGAGATTATGGCATTCGCTATCGAAGAATGTAATAATATGGTTCGATATCGAACCGTACTATTTTTAGTTCTTTGCACTATTTTTGCACCATAAATTTTTTGTGTAATTTTGCACTATTTGAATTTAATGGCATTTATATTTATATGTTTCAAAGCGATAACAGCATAAGTCGACTTAAGACAAAATCGAGTTATGTATATGTGCTACAAATTTCTAGGGGCGAAACTTCATGCCTGCGGGAAATCTCCATGTCTCCAACAAAGTTTATTATAAAGATATAAACAAAACCATATTGCTGTAAGTCTTAATAAAAGTCCAATAAAATTTTTAAAAGGCCCCAATTATACTAAACATATTTAAAATATTTGGATCCTATTTGTAATAGTAAAGTAATGCAAACTTCAAAAATTTCTACGATATTTCCCCCTAGAGAGCCATACAATCCTATCACCTATTATATCGCAATTGTTATAATTAACAGCTTATGGCATTGAAAGTGCTCTGGAACAATATGAAGTATTGAGATTATATTGAAGATTGGAAGTTTTTGAAGATCATTCAAAAATAACTGAATCAATCTTGGACTTTTGACTAATTTTAATTTAATGTTTTAAAGCGAATGAATCCCTGCTTTTGTGCAAATTAAAAGCTGAAGTAATCAAAGTTGTGCAATTTTTTTTTTTGTCTAATTACATAAAAAACAGATATTTTTAACAAAATGAGTTATTTATGGTTGACCAATAAAACGAGCAGCTTGTTAATTTAGCTACTTAAAATACTGTTCCGAGGCACAGCAAAATGTAATGTACAAAGATTTTAGTAAATTTTATATAAAAAAGCAACTTTCATGATGACCTTTATAATTTTTATTGATGTAGTAGAACCAAAATTTGCACAATCATTGAAATAAAAATCGATTTGACTTTTTTAAGCTAGATTATCAAAAATTAGATGATGAGTGGCGTGAATATGCACTTTTAGACCATAAAGAAATTTGAAATTTACTAGTCTAAGCTGTGCTGGCGATATTCTCTTTCTAAATTTAAAAGTTGTGATATTACCATTCTTAAACGCTTCTGTTGAAAGAGTTTTTTTTTGTAAATTGAACTTAATTAAAACTGATACTCCAAAAATGAGTTTCCAGTTATCGATTTTAACATTATGGTGCAAATTATGAGCCTAATTGGAAAAAATAGTTTAAGGTTAAAAAAACTAAATCATGTATAAGTATTGCTCAGTACTTCTGGTTAAATGAGTTTAAATTGAGGAAAGAAAAGGGTAGAGAACCTTCTCAAATGCCTAGTTTAAAGAATATTTTATGAAATTTTGACAAAATGTTAAGAGGAAAGTGGTAAATTATTCTTCGTTGAAGTAAATATTTGCGAATTAGTGAATTTTTTGCTACATTTTAAATTTTGTTGTACGATTTTTATATGTTAAAAAAATATTTAGTTTTAAATTTCAATTTACTAAATAGCTAAAACAAATATAATAATTCTTTCTTAGATTTTTTGCACTATTTCATTCGGTTTTGCACTATTTTAGACTTGCAGCTGTGTAATTTCTTTTTCCACTAGTGGCAACGCTGATTTCTTGTCGAATTATTCCAACACGATTATTCCAACACGACCCGAACACGAAACACCCACGCGAAAAATTTGCCCAACACGACACAGCACGCACGAAATCAAATTGACGGGTTACAAAATAAATACGAATTTAAAAAAAATGGTCCTAGGGATTTAATGGTTCAGCATGTCAAGATGCATTTCGTTGCAGCTGAACAACGTAAAAAATCGTTTAATTATTAATCGTGATAATTATTAATAAACAAATAACACCAAAGTAAATTGTAAATATTCTGACAAACACGTAGTAGAACGGAACAACTAGCTGTTTTCGAAGGCCACTGAAAGCTCAATTTAAATTTACAACAGTCTTGCCATTGTCGTTTGTTCTTTACCAATAATGCAGGACGTTATTCATATGTTATAAGTCCATATTTACACTATGCAAGTCTTATTGCTAAGCTGATTAGTTTGACGGAGAGAGAGACGAGGGCAACAGTAACGTTTCTTTTCCCCTCGTCCCTCTTTCCTAACAAACTAATCAGCTTAGCAATAAGACTTGCATAGTGTAAATTAGGACTAAGCAGGGAAACCGCAAATATGCAATTGCATGTTTTTTTTCTCTATGGCGTATTAATGCGGAGATAAGATATTTTTCCTTTCCAGAACTTTTTATGAATTTTTTGGCATTGATTTGTTACTGCATATTTTGAGTATTTTTCGAATTTTAAGAGCATATTTGACGCTTTTAGAGCACGATTTGATTTACAAATGCCAGGATTTGTTATGATTGAGTCACGCGTGATCGTGATTGAATTTATATATTATAATGATTTTAAAAATTAACTCGTGTGGTTTTAGAAATTTAATTCTCACGCACTCACTAGCTAACTTTGTTGTTAAAAAATCTATTTTTGGATCATTCGTATCCGTTGTCATCCAACGGCAGGCAAGTCATCAGTAGCGCGCGTGAACAAAAAAAAATCGTGAACTTGTTTTGTTGGTTAAGAACCGTCTATATACATTTCGATGCTGCTTCGGTATATCTTATATAAAAAAATCCATGTTTATTAATCAATTATGCAGGACGTTAATTTCGTTGGATTTGGCAAAGGCTTTTGATAGAGTGAGTCATACTCGTCTGGTGTATAAATTGTATAGATCCATACAGGATTTTCTAGATCGGCTTGTAAATTGATTTATTCTTATCTTACAAACAGGAAACAATATGTAGTTAGTAATGGATGTAGCTCTGGAATGCTTCCTATTATTAGTGGGGTACCGCAAGGGTCTGTCCTAGGGGACATATAAATGATCTTTTTGGGACTCTAACCAGTAATATGTGCCAGCCGTTTTCCTTTGCAGATGATATACAACTGTTGTTTAAGGGTAGTTGTGATTTTCCTGATGTGCTGCAAAATATGACTAATTATATTGTCGGTAAGCTTAGTGATTGGATGGATGATAATCAACTATACATGTATTATTGCTTCTAAGATCAAAGCGATGCTGTTTGGTGGTAGTGGATGTCGTAATATTTCTATTATATTGGGAGGTGTCTCAATTGAATTTGTTGACAAGATTAAATGTCTTGGATTTATTATTGATGTTAAGTTGAATTTTTACAGTTGGTAAATGCGTGGAAAAAGCTGACTTGTGGTCACTCTATAATAGGAGATCAATTGAATGCTCTACCGGCCAATATTGATTACCGAACACCCATACCTCTGCTTGACAGTAGATTGAAGTCTAACACATCGGGTGTGTCTAACTCGTCTATAGGAACAGAGGAAGATCTGCTTGAGGTGGTGGAATCTTTATTCCTCGCTTTCAAAAGAGGATAAGCTTTAAGCTAGACAATAGATGTAGTATACTACAGGCTGAAATCTGAGCGATAGGTAAAGCGGCTAACTGGTTGAGGTATTACAGGATATACAACTGGGATATCCGTATCTTCACGGATAGCAAAGCTGCCATTAAAAATATTGCGGGTGTCTTTACGACATCGAATCTGGGGTACATGATTGCCGGATGTCTCTTAACAAACTGGGAATGCATGCCGATCTGAAGCTACAATGGCTTCCAGGACATGCGAATTATGTTGGAAATGATATTGCGGATGAGCTGGCTAAGGCTGGAGCTCAAATGCAGGATGAGGACACTGATCGGTTGGTGGGTGTTCCGATGAATTGCTGCAAAATGCAAATACAGCAGGACCTTCTCAGAGTTGCACAGGCTAGATGGTCAAATGAGGTAACATGCTCTGCCTCTAGAATGACATGGCCCTGTTATGACATGAGGAGGTCCTAAATATTGGAGAGGATTCCAAGAGGACAACTCCGTATACTGCTATATAGGTATACATGCTGGTAGATTAAATCTACCTTATAATGACTACTGTAGAAGCTGTCATTACGAGGAAGAGGAGGAAAATATTGAGCACTTTCTCTGTCACTGCCCAGCACTCGCGGAGGTGCGGTCAATCTGCATGGGGGCTCCGATACTGCAAGGTTTGGAGAGCCTGTCAGAATGTGACATCGACGATGTGAATTCATTCATACGCCTTTCGGGTTGGTTTTAACAAAACATAAATAGTGAATAGAGGGAATGAGGATGGGTAGTCCACCTCAATCCGCCCAGGTAGCACAACGGGACCTCAACGAACCCAAGTGGGCTGGTTTTACTATATATACGCCTGTTATAACCTAACCTAAGTTGAATTTTGAGAGTCATATTAACTCCTTAGTTTCGAGGGTTAGCTTTGTGTTACGTAAACTATATAGCTTGGATTTGCTTTTACCTTTCCACATTAAGAAACGTGTTGTTCATGGGTTAATTATGCCTTTATTTTTATATGCTCTGGAAGTTTGGGTTATATTTTTAAGAAGATTCGCTTAGCTTTTAATAGAGTTATCAGGTATCGTTATTCACTTAGACTGCGCCAACATGTTTCATCTTATGTTTTAGATTTTTTAGGTTTGTCATTTGCGGATTTTGTTAAATTTCGTAATTTATTACACTTCTATAAGATATTTAAGTTGCAAGTACCTTTATTCCTTATTGACTTATTTGACTTTCGTAGATCACGTAGAAATAGGCAAATTATTATACCAAGTTTAGCAATAATATTGGAGCGTTCATATAATGTAAGAGTAGCTAGGACATATGATGAATTACCATCTAATTTAAAAGTATTTAATTTTTCTGTGGAAACTTTCAAAAGAAAGCTTTTTCTACTCATGCCTCAAAATAGCGTATTGTTGTAGTTTTTTTTTATAAAACAGTATACCATGGACCACCGACTGACGCCAGCTTTCATAATTTTATTACTTCACCTTGTGATGACGGCGTTCCAGTTAAAAACTTGTGCTTTATTTTTTATTTTTTACCATCACTAGTATGCACTTATTAATTTATTTGTTTTACACTTTGTTTAGTATACATTCATATTTATATAATTTTGGTTATTTTTTGTTATATTATAATATTTGTTGAACATTTATAGATATTTTTACATATAAACCTATTGTAGTAGTACCTACTGTAGTAGTATTAGTGAAAACCGATTATGGCCATAAGGCTAGGTTTTCGTGTTATGAATGAATAAATTAAAATTAAATTAAGTTAATAATGATTTTATATGGGGATACACGTCTCTCCCCTCCTATAGCACCAAGATTTTTATGGAACATGCAGTTTTTTTTAAGACTTAGCCATATAAAATTTAGTGGACCTCAATATTGTGACTCTGCAGATATAGGAAAAATAATAATTACTTTGTATGGATGGTACTCATCTCCCCCCCCCCCCCTGCTTCAGCGCAAAATTTTGCTGGAATATGCGGTTTGTTCTAAGAGCTTCTCATATAAAATCTAGTGACCTTAACTATTGTAGTTGTGGACGTATGAAATGATCTGCGAAAAAGGGCTTTTGGCCCCACTGTGCGTCGTTGAACCTTGTTGAAATACCTAGAAAGAATTAAAATTTATAACATCTGCATAACATAACAGCCACACATCATTGAGAATGAGAAAAAAAACATCCTCCATTTAAATAACTCAGCAATTATACTCAATATTAAAAAAAAACGATCTATCGTGTGGTTGTATCTATTGCTGTAATTGTTATTGGACGCACTATGCCTTTTGTTGCTGTAGTTGTGGCTGCTACTGCAACACAACATGTTGCTTCTTCCTCTTTTCGTAATACAACAATAATAAAAACACATGCATGTTTTACTTTCAATTCATGGTTTCTTGATTTTCTGGGTTAAAAAGAATTCAAGATCTTTTTCTTTCATTTTATTTAATCACTTGTTGTCAGTTTATTGGGAACTATTTTAAATGAAAAATGAAATTAAATAAAAAAGCAATCTATCTAAACTTGGAAACTTGTTCGATTGTATTCGTTACATTTGCTTTTAATTTTTACTCTTAACATTTTGCATATTATGTATGTAGTTTGTTTTTAATTTAAAAAAAAAACTTCTTTCAGCAACCTTGTAGAGACTTTTGTATAAATTGTTGCTCACGCTAGTAATCAACTTTAGAAGCAAACAATTGAAAAGAGATTGAAATGAAAGGTTCCATGTAAATAACTATGTACATATTTTTGTAAATGCATACATATATACATAAGTAATTTATTTTTTACTAACAAAAAATTAATAAATACATACACTCCTCTTCAATTGAATGGAACGATATAATTTTTGTTATTTAGCATCAAAAGACCTGCCATCGAATTCTATCTAACTATATATTTATATCTTTATATATAAACTCGGACTACTCGTATATAATTGAGAATTGCTAAGTCCTGATTCACTCACGTCAGGTCTGACTCGTCAAGTCTTCAGTTTTTAGGAGAGAGAGGAAAAGAGAATGGATAAAGGCAGAATTAGTTTGTACGTGCTGTTCCGTTCTGAATCAGCTGTTTTGTTTCTGTTCAATTGAAAATCTGTACGTGTGGTTTGTTTTTCCTTTTTCGTTCTGTTCTGTTACGAATAAATCTGTAGAAAATAGAATTCAACGTTAAGTGACAGCCAAAAGTGTGTACGTATTAGTTTGTTGTGATATTTTGTATACAACTGAAATCAGTTCTATAGGTTGCCAGCTGATTCCTTGCACAGAAAAACTAACTGCAAAATATTTTATACAGAAAATAACGGCACAGAACGACAACGAAAAGTAAAAACGAATGAGGCCTTAAGGGTACTGGCTTGACCGTACCAGTCAATTTTCTTTTATCGTTTGTTTTGTCATTCGTAATACTCTACGACAACGTAAATTGATGAAACTTGATGAAACAAACTTGACAGAGTGTATGAACGCAAATGCAGTTTCAAAAGAAAATTTAACAAAAATTGATCAAGTAAACTTGATGTGTATGAACCAGGACTAAGCATCTAAACATCTTAAATAAAAATACAATACATATACTGCGTTCTAAGAAATGGAATGATTGTTACATACTTCAATTAATATTTTAATTGAATATTGTTTACAAATTCAAGAAATTTATTGTTCGACATATTGTCATAAATATCCTATGAGTGAAATTTATTTGCTGGTGGTTAAGCGATGTCTATAAGCATTTCATTGTTGCTTTAACAAATCGTCAGTAGACTTCAAACACACATTTTGAACAGTCACAAACCTCTTATCTTATGCACAGACTTTCAAAAACTATTTGAGAATTCACAAATAATAATATTTGTGAAAATCACACACGAAAAATAAGCGTAGAAGGCTTAGGAACTTTAACAAAATCCAGAAAATAATTTTGTATAAGCCCACTACTTATTTTTCTTTTGTGATTTTTAAAAATATTATTATAATCTTAATAATTTGACATTTATGTCTAAGAAAAAACTGGCATGAAGTTAGTTAGCATAATTGACGAAATTGAACTACGTATTAACGAATTAACTAAAACTACAAAAATGCAAAAATTAAAAATATTCCGAAAAAAACTAAAAAAAAATCAACAAAAACCGAAAAAATCGCACAAAAAATAAAAAAAAACAAAATAAAAAATGTCTACATCAAACGAGATATTCGATTTCAAAGGCCAAAGTTCGTATAACAAAGGGTGTTTTTTTATAGAGGTATAAAACTTTAAGTTGGCAACACTTTTTTAACTGGCTGCCACTTTGTCAGCTGTCAAGTGATTTAAGTTTAGTTTGGTTTGGCATTTAAACATGAATAGACTGACGCCTGAACAAAGATAGTGCAAATTTATTTTGAAAATCATGATTCTGTTCGAAATACGTATCGCGCACTAGATTCTGTTCGAATACTTTTCGCACCACGTTTACTCTAAATGATAATACGCATCCACAGAGACATCGTACAGTGCGTACGGAAGAAGTCATTGCTGCTGTAAAGCGAAGCGTAGAGGAAGGTCCGAATCAGTCTATCTGCTATGGAGCCATAATTCCTGCTTTCTTCATTCATCAGTTGAATAACCCTGATGTGCAAAGTGTGGTTTCAACAAGACGGCACAACATGTCACACAGCTCGAGCCACAATTGATTTATTGAAGGAAACGTTTGGTAACCGCATAGTTTCACGTTTCGGACCCGTGAATGGGCCTCCAACATTGTGCGATTTAACGCCGCTAGACTTTTCTTGGGAGATATTGTGAAACGATTGACCACTTCGAGGACAATATTCGCCTCATTATTGCCAATATACGGCCACAAATGTTGGAAAAAGTCAACGAAAATTGGACCTCCAGATTAGACTACGTCCGAACCAGCCGTGGCGGTGGTCATATACCAGAAGTCATATTTAAATTATAATGCCAGAAAATTATCTTTTGAATAAAGTAAATTTCATGTCAATTTAAAAAAATAATTTCTGTTTTATTCCATTTCAAAGTCTATACCTCTTCAAAAAAAACACCCTATATTACATGTATGGTGTCCGCACGGAACCCTTCGTGTGCGAGTCAAAGTCTCACTTTACTGAATTTATTAATTTTTCAGAATCTTTTTGCACTTAGTTGCCACATTGGGCAACAATAAATGTATTTGTGTTATAGCAACTAATTTCAAAAACGGTTATGAAAAATGAAATATGACATATTTTTCAACTTGAAGTTTTTGAAAAAACATACGTAGAAACGAGTAGTTTTTAGTCTTTCCATTTCCACCATGATATGATTTTGTGAAGCCTTAATAACTGACCTCGCAAAACCTCTTTTATTTTCTCCAATTACAATAATTTTCTAATGAATATATCATACAAATAATTAACAGTTAAACTAAAAAAAAACATAAATTAACAAACAAATAAAACACACAAAATGTAACAAATCTCAACCTAGAATTTCAAAACGGTTCTATAACCATGAATAAAATTTACATAATTTGAGATAATTATAAATCCAAAAGCAACATTAACACTCACTCGAACACAACTTCTATCATTAGAATGGAGGCAGAACAAAAGAAAATTTTATTTAGAGATAAATTAAATTAAAAAAAAAATAAAGCAAAAATGGCAATGAAACAAAGAAAATAATATCTTTCCTCTTGTTCGAGCAAAAAAAAAAAAAAAAAGAAGACTCAAAAACAATAGATTTCATATTGCATTCTTGGCCTGAAAATAGACTAAAGCAAAATAGAACAAAAAAAAAAAAAAGAATAGAATTAAATTATAATCATCATATTGTTAGACACAATTTCCCCTAAAGGCTTGAGATGAAAAGATGAGAAATAATTTTTGAAAGCGCTGTAGTTTTTTGTTTTTTTGCAAACCACATCTGTGTAAAAGAGACTGGAATGTATTTGATTCAAAATGAAAGTCCTGCTTCTTTTCTCTTTGTATTGTAATCGACCATGGGGCACAGACCAATAAAGTTAATAACTAAGGCTTTATTTCAAATATGGCCATGATTATTCTTTTTTTATTTTATTTTTTGAGAACAACACATTTACCCTCCCCAATAGTCAACATTTCACTGAAGATTGTTGTATTTGGAAAGACTTTGTTGTTGGCCTGTATTGTTAAAAGACAAGCGAAATTGTGAAAAGAAGGCAAATATTTAGAAAGACTAAAATATGTTGAAAATTAAAATTTTAGGCCTAAAAATCATTTATTAAATAAATAAATAAATACACTGCACAACAAAATAGAGTATTTTTTTAATTAAAAATAGCCGATCCTTGTGTATTTTTATCTCCTCATTACGATAGTTTTTCCCTATCAGCTCTAATTTGAAAGATATAGTGATAGTTAGATATAGTATAGTTTGACCCACCGACCATTTAAAATTAAATGAGCTAGGTATGGGGTTTATATATTTCGAATATCTCCTCTCTGAATCCAAAACATATATTTTAATATATTTTTTTTTTTTTTGCTCCATTTCAACTATTTTAAGGTTTAATAAGTATTGTTTTGCTGTAAATGCCACAGTTTGGCGTTTGCGTCAGATTCCTCATACAAAAACATGCAAAGTAAAGTTAACTCTTGTTTTGCTTCATTTCTATAAGAAATGAAAAATAAAAAAACAAGGTGCCGTAAGAAAAATTCAACGGCGACTGTTAAGCAAACACATCATCACCCAGAAGCAGCCGCCGATTAAATGTTTTAATATATATAAACTTATTAAACACTAAAATAAAATAAAAGAAACCTTAATTATGCATGTTTGAGTATAACAGAAATAATTTCATTTCATTCTTTATATTAAATACACTTCAATTACTTGTTTTTCTTGCGTAAATGTGTAAGCGGATCAATAGTTAAAAGTATTACGGCGCGGCGGCGGTTTCTTGGTCGGCGTTAAACGATCGACTTGTTTCTCTAGAATGCAAGAAAAATAAACAAAACAGCAAAATTCTCAATTCACAGTAGTACTCTATGTATGAAGCACAAAAAGCTACTTTTTGAAAATAAATAAAGAAAATTTGTGTATGCGGCACAAAACGTATTTTTACTTTTACAATAAAGTAATATTGGGGGCTATTCTGGAAGACGCGTCGAATTGGTGAAAGTTACATACAAAACAAAAACAAAACTGTGTAAATGTAAAAAAAATTGTTTTTGTTTCACATACAAAATTAACCGTTTTTAAAAGAGAGAGAAACGCGTTGAAATTCTCACGTTTATTTCATTTTAGAAATGTATTACAAACAAAAACAATTTTTGAAAATTTGTTTTTATTTTAATGTAAAGTTTCACTTTTTCGACGCGTTTTCCAGAATAGCCCCCATTAACTTCTAACTTTATTCATGAAAGTACACTAAAATTTAAGGCCCAACTATAATATGAATAAGCTGGCTTAAGTTAATGTCAGAATTGAACGATAAGCCTGTCAAATGCTTAAACATTTCAGAGGTGACTTTTAGGTGGCCATAATGTACTTACATGAACTTAAGCACTCCTTAGCCATAGCTGCACATCTAGGTATTGTTTATAATTTTGCAGTAATTTTGTGTCTTCTCATAACTCCTAAATGAATGCAATTCAATCTAATTAATTCGTTATAATGTGCTTATCTATTAAAAATTCACAAATAATTATATCTATCAATTTATTACATGTTTTATTTGCTTTGGCTACTAAAAACTACAATAGTGAATATACATAAGCAAACACATGTGTATGTGTGTATATGTATGTTGTAAAAAAATAAGTGCAAATTAAAGTTTTGCTTTATTTTCTGAGTTTCAAATTAAAAATCAATAAAAAAATATTTAAAAGCAATGAGTATTTTCTGCTGTTGTTTATTTGAGTTTAAAAAATGCACAAACTGTTGTTTATGTACGGAACGTGCGTTCAGTTTGGCACTTTACTTAAGCAAATGACGTTTGACGAAACTTGACGAAAAGTTTCATTAAGTACATTATAGTTGCACACATACGTATTGTATGTAATCGCACAGTTGCTTAAGTTTGCTTATTCATATTATAGTTGGGCCTTTACACATTTCTTCCAAAATGGTGTCGGAAGCAATGGTAAAAATACAAACAAATTCTATCAGGTATACTTTGAGAAAACTTCATGTAAACCTTCATTATTGCTTTTTCTCCATTCCGACTTTTTGGCATATGCTCCCAACCATTAATGGTCTGACGATTTAGTATTTGCATCATAAATTACACCACTTTTTGTGTTATTCCCTTAATATTTGACGAATGGTCTCCCAAACTTAAAAAAACTTTCCGGATTACTAATCTACACAAAAAGCCCTTTCATTAAGATTGATTCACATTGTTGAGTATATCAGGGTATCTTACTATTATTGCAAAGATGTTAAAAATCGTGTGTTTTTAGTTTAGACCTTGACAATTTTCAGATCATAATTTTTTTTTTAGCCTAATATAAATAATCTTTTGTATTGTTGTTCGCTGATTACGAATATGGCTTTATTTATTTTTTTTCTATCCCCTATTGTTTCAAAAATATTGTGCGTTATATCTACTCGTACCTTTGATTTGAAGTGAAATAACACAAAAATGGATTTTTTAAATTGATTTAAATATGACTTCCGGAATATGACCGCCACGGCTGGCTCGGACGTAGTCTAATCTGGAGGTCCAATTCTCGATGACTTTTTCAACATTTTTGACCGTATATTGGCAATAATGCGGCGAATATTGTCCTCCAAGTGGTCAATCGTTCCACAATATCTCCAAAGAAAAGTCTAGCGGCGTTAAATCGCACAATCTTGGAGGCCAATTCACGAGTCCGAAACGTGAAACTATGCGGTTGCCAAACGTTACCTTCAACAAATCAATTGCGGCACGAGCTGTGTGACATGTTGCGCCGTCTTGTTGAAAACACAGCCTGTGCACATCAGGGTTATTCAATTGACGAACGAAGATACCAGTAACTATGGCGCTATAGCGGCGGATAGACTGATTCGGGCCTTCCCCTACGCTATGCTCTACAGCAGCAATGACTTCTTCTGTACGCACTATTATTATTATATTATTATTATCATTTAGAGTAAAATTGGTGCGAAAACGTTCCAGAGTAAATCGAATTAATTGCTCGGATGGACGTTTATGTTAAGCGCAAAATGGACGTAGTGCGCGATACGTATTTCGAACAGAACCATGATTTCCAAAATGAATTCGCACAATTTGGAAACATTGTTCAGGCGTCAGTATATTCATGTTAAAATGCCAAACCAAACTAAGCATAAATCACCTGAAAGCGGACAAAGTGGCCGCCAGTTAAAAAAGTGTTGCCAACTGAAAGTTGTATACCTCTATAAAAAACAGCCTATACGTAAAAAGCGTGTGGTATGTAACTTGAAAAGCCGAAAACCATAGAATGCATATAACGTATAAATAGCGGCGAATGCGCTGACGCATGTTGTGTCGACTTTCAGCTTTAAGCTGACATTATCATAGACAGAAATATTATTTGGATTAACTGGTTAACAATTGATCATTTCATTCAAAGTAAATATGAGTAGACAAACAAACTCCATTTAACCACTGACGACAACAAGCTATTGAGAGAGAGAGTTTTAAAGACCGTCTTTTCTTTAAATGTCAGCTTTTGATAATGAAAAAAAACGTACATTGTCTGGCGCTATTTTATTGTGTGTGTTTTATAATATTTATCAGTTAAATGCATAAATTTAAATATTTTTTGTTAAATAAAAAATACCTAAACAAAAAAAAAAGTGTGTCAGTAGCGCAAAAAGCAGAAAATAAATAAAATAAGTTACAGTTATGGCCCCGTCAATATAAAATTAGAATTTTGAAAAACAATCAATTAAAAATTAAATGCTAAAGGTATTCTTAAGCAATAAAATTCTAATAAAATTTAATTTTCGCAATTGTTGTTTATATTTGAAAGAAATTTTAATAGCTTTCGAAATCTGAAATGATTTTCTTATTCTTCGTTAACAAAAAGCCATTAATTAATGAAAGAAAAAATTATAATAGAAGAATTTATAATTAAATATTTAAATAAAATTTTATAGTCTGGATTACTTTCACTCTGCTTTTGTTTCTCTAACACTTTTCTTTTAGTTTAAAGAAAATTTCAGTATATAAAAAAAGAAATCAACATAAACTTTTTTTCGAAAGCTTATAAAGAGATACATAAATGAAGAGATATTAATCTATAGTATAGTTTAGCTAATAATTTATTTAAGAAGCTGTTAAGAATGTCTAAATCAGTTAGATTTTAGGAAGGAAACGCAACCAGCTCAAGCTTTATTTATGTATTTGGGTTTATAAACTAAACTCTGCAAGAATTTTCATTAAGTAAAATGTTAAAGGCCGTATTCAGAAAAAAATAATTTAGGTTCACAAAATGTTTAATGGTAGGTGAAGACTTAGCAACGTGTTTATGCAACCAGGCAGGTCGCATTGTCGGTCGCATAGTGTGTAGTCTTGTTGTCTTGTCGCAGTTGCATTCGAAGTTTAAAAAATATTAAAATGTTTTGATGTTTATAGGTTGCATTGTAGGTTGCAGTGTCTGTGTCAAAATATGCAACAAGTAATATAAAGGTGTTGCGTAAACACGTTGCAAAGTGTGTACCCACTATTAGAAACAAATTCCCATACAAAATATGTTTTGTAAACTTTTTGTAAACCAAAATTATTTTTTCTGAATATGCACAAAAAAAAATGATTCTGATATTTGATGATGAAAATCGCTGATTCAATAAAAAAATATTTTGAATTTTCTGTGATGACGATTTTTGCATTATTGATGAATAAAATAATAAAGAAAAAATAAATTAAATGAATCTAAGAAAAAAGTTGTTGAGTGAAATTTTACTTTCAGTGATAATTGTTGTTGTATGTGTGGATGCATCATGCATGCTACGTTTTTCAACCACTTTTTGTGTGTATATCATCCCTGAAGGTAACGTGGGGTTAAGTGTCCCCAAGTCACCACTTTGTCGACTATTAATAATATTTTTAATGTGTAGAAAACATATTTTCATATACACACAACTATGCTTCTTCTTAATATTTTATTGGTTTAATGAAAATAAACGTGACGTCAAGAAAAATTCAAGTGTTTATAAAAATTATTTTAAGAAATAAAATTAAAAGGTTAAAGGATAAATGTGTTGAACAATAATTAAAAACATAATACACAAAAAGAGATTAAAAAAATAAAATAACAATAAATATTGTATAAAAATAGAAAGTGTGAAAATTGAACAGTTTTAAATGAAAGGTGCCAATTATGGAAATTTTGGTTTGACCCTGTGCAAGATTTTGTGCCATCAAGTAAATATTTGTCACAGTTTCAGATCCATACGTAAGTGTTTGACTTCATTAATTCAGCGAAACATACAATTTTTGATTTACATATACATACATATTTATTTAATAGAAATGACAAACAATTTTCTGCACGTGGTGACAGCGTCTACAGTGAATCAGTACAGTACAGTTTTGCTACGGACATTTCCCACAGTGTGGTGATATCGTCAATAGTAAGTCAGTACAATCTCACTACTGACATTTTCGCCATATGGTCCCACAAGAACTACAAAGTCAGTATTGAGGCAGTCTACTGGTAGATTTCGTAGGACAAGCCTGTATAAATGTCAATAGTGATAGCATTAGTTGGGGTATAATTTGTCAGTACTACTAATGACATCGTCAATAGATAATAGGGTATAATTTTACTATTGACATTTCCTGCAGGGATTGGTGGGCGCTGTGAATGGATTGGTGAACTGTCAATGTATTAATGTTGCAAGTTACCCACCAAACACAAAAGCACTTACTTTAAATATTAATTGAAAAGAAAACATTTTCTAAGTGAACAATCAGTTGAAAAAAGCTTTTTCAAACTTTACTTTGGTATGGTCCACTGATAGCAACCATTTTTTTATTTGTTCCAAATAAATGTTTTTATTTTTATTAAAATTTTTCTCTTTCCCTACCATTACACTTATGAATATCGTTATGAACAGCATCATAATGTGTCTTATAGTATGTTTCCATCGGCATGATTTAGACAAATCATGATGACTTGTGCAAATCATGTTAATTTATACATGATTTATTATGCACATGGATAAATCACCTCAAAAAAGTTGATTTATTTTAAATAATGTCGAAAATACTACTTTTCGAAATCAATTTATGTATGTATGCAATCCTGCTTTGCTTTTAAAATTACAAACTCCATCCCTGGGTCATCAGCAGTAGTGATTGACAATTTCGAAAAAATTACATTAAGTAATATTTAATAAATTTTAAATGTCAACTACATGTGAATAAAATTCACATTACAGCTGCTGCGCACACCTTATAAAGCACGTGCATAAATTGAATACGAAAATTCGAACAGCAAATCGCTCACAAGCTCGGTGGAAACACTTTGAAGTGATTTACTTAAACCGACTTGATTTAAAGTCGGTGGAAACATACTAGTAATTAATAATTACGTATTCCCTTTTTCTCTACTAAAATTCAAAAGAAATCTTTTGCCGCAATCTGGTAACTCGATATGTCACGAAATTTTATTCGACACGAAAGCTCATTCGATCACGAATGCAACGATTTGGCCCCAGGTTTTTGAAAATATTTCTGGAGTATTTTTTTCTGTGTGTAGGAGATAAAAATTTAAGCAAAGCTCATATTAAAAATTACAGGAACATTTACATATACGAGTACTATAACTCGTTGAAAATTCATATCAAATTATTTTTGAGCAATTATGAAAAAGTCTCAAACGCAAAACTTATTAAATACGAGAATGTTTCGCGATTTCGACTTCTGTGCATAAACAAAAGTTTAAAATAAGGTTTGAACGCATTATTTTACTTTCATGTCATCTTTTATTTCCATATACGAGGTGTATTCAAAAAGTATCGCGAATTTTGAATTTTCGCGGGTTACGTATATTCAAATTTTAATTTTTTTGTGGAGTTACGTTGGTACTCATGTCTCTCACTTATGCCGACAATTTCGGCCATTTTGAATGTTCAGACAGCTGCTTTGCTTGCACGATTTTTACCTTGGTTCGTTGAGATGACTGCGCTTTTGTTTCCACGTTATAACATAAACCCACGACTCGTCACCAGTTATGACCCTCTGGAGCAAATTTGGGTCCAACAGCTCATTAGCAATGTTTATGCGATGATTTACAGGTTCTTTGTTCGAAAACGAGCCAAAACACTTGCAAGCAAAGCAGCTGTCAACAATTAACTGAACATTCAAAATGGGCGAAATTGTCAAAATTCGCGATACTTTTTGAACACACCTCGTATAGCATTTTAACCAGTACAAAAACCAACTGGAGCATAATAAAGCTAAATTTCCTTAAGTCTACTTAAGCCACTATTCCATATTGTCACAGATGTCGAAGGGCCCTACGCTCCTTGTAGGAATTCCAAGGAACAAATATGTACATAAAATATAACTCCATATGACCTGATAAACTACATATCGCTCATTTACTCAAAGAACGTCATAACTAAAAATAAAAAAAATGCGATTTTTGAGTTAATGGCGTAGAATTAATCTTCATATCGTTATTAATATTGTGTAAAAATGTCATACAAATATTTTGTTTACTGTTTACCGCTCTAGAGAGAAAAGCTAAATTTTCTTTCTCCATTAAGTTGTATGTAAATTGAAAACTTTAAACTTTTTACTCATTTAAGTAAATGAAGCTTTTCGAAACACTTTCATACAAAATTGTATGACACGCTTAAAAAATGTTTTAAAAAATAGAAATATGTAAATTAATGTCCATTAAATATATTAAAAGCTTTTCAATCAAGAAAAGCTTTTATGTTGTATAATTAATAAAGCTCTCAGTACTTTAGCGAAAGCATAGTATTATCGCATTAGTAAAAAGAATTAATTTTAATCCGATTTCTTTTCTCAAAAAACTATTAAAACTGTTATTATTTAAACAAAGATTTGTTTAAATAATTTGCCAGTGAAGCATTCATTCAAGCGTTTCTTTTTCAAAGATACTCAAACTTTTTTGATGACATTATGATTTTGTCAATTAATTTCTGCTTTATTAAGCCGCCTAATGGCTATTGATGCGCGATCCTTTTATTTATCTTTTCAACTGCTTTCAACTCAATAAATAACGGCATCTTTAGATAAAAATATCAATTAATTAGTAAAATGTATGTTTAGATATGTTTCTCATCTTCCCCTTTCATTTATTTTCAGGTAAGTGCTAAATATTTGTGTCAACCAAACAATCGACTGCCAAACAAACAAACAAACTCATATCGTAAAAGTCATGATTTCGATACTAATGAACGTAAGTAAAATATAATAAAAAAAACGTGTCTTTTGAAAGAAAATAATAAACAAATACCTGAATTGTTATTTTTAAAGTTTTCTTTAATAGTCTGCTGTCGAATCTGCTCATCATCCTCGTCATCATTTCAAAAATAATAAACTACCAGTATGAGTGGATTACACATATTTTTCGTCTCTATTTTCAAATGCTGCTTATTGGATTTTTTTTTTCAACTCAATTTGAAAAAGTGTCTGTATATGGCAAAAAAATAAAAAAAATATGCCACAATTATTTATTATTGGCCTTAAGAGTTTGTATTGTATTGTGTAAAAAATGTTCAAGTGATAACAGCAGCTACACTTAAAGTGAAAAGACAAACAAAGTAGTCATCATCATTGTCATCGTTTATTTGTTAACTTTTTATACTTCGCACTTTTTTTTCTTTAAAGCGAAAAGGGATTGATTTTGAAAAACTTAATTTTTCAAAGAAAAGTGTAAAAATCTTATTACTTTGACAATTTCAGCCATTCAATGCAAATTTATGCTTATGTAAGCTAACCCTTGAAATGTGAACGAACACAGCTGAATAAAGTTTTTTTATAAGCGAAGACTAGCTTAAAAAGCTTTTTAAAATAAAATTTGAAGTTTAAAGCACACATACTCTGACAATTGCATTTGAGGTAAACAGCTTTGAGAGCACTAAAATTTGTTCTTGTTTCTATAGCGGCCCACCCACTTGCAATATAATTGACCAATTTTTCGTATTGTACAATAATATCGCCAATGTGTATGTCATAGTCGAAGGTGGCACAATATATTGGCAAATATCAAAAGAATTTCGATTTTTATGGTACAATCAAGACAATTGTGTAATGTGGTGCCAACATTGTCCAAAGTTGTTTACTTTTTCACTGCCAGGAAAATTTTGCAATATTTTCTTTAAAAATATTGTGCCATATATTGCATAGTATAGGTCAAAATGACAATAATATGTACAACAACATATGCAATAATATTGTATGTATAATGGATGGGCCGCATTGCCACTGCGATCTGATTGGCTGTTGTGCTCTCGTCGGTGTAAAAGCACAAAAGCTCTTTTGTAAAAGTTTGTACATTGTGCATATGGCTTGGACGTAGCTAATGAAAGCAACATGACATAATAAAACCCTTGAAATGTGAATGAACACACGTGAATAAAGCTTTTTATGAGCTTACACTAAAGCTTTTTTTTTGAAGATGAGTTTTTTTGAAAACTATAAAATTTGTAGTTTTGGCTTTTACAAAAAAAATTTTTTTTAAAGCAATTTTAATGGACTTTATAGTTGGATCGTTCTGTAATGTAATGTAACTGTAACAGTATGAAACAGCTGATCGATATTGTTATGCGAAAAGTAATGGAAATGGTTATAGAGATGTAATGTAACGTAACCTACTTTTCATATAAAAATATCGATCAGCTGTTTCCTACATTACAGTTGCATTGCATTACAGTCGGCTAACTGAGCCTTAAAGTTGCAGTAGCTTAATTAAGAGCGATTTGGAACGCGATTGGCAACGCCACAAATCTTACACGGGATGACAGAAAATCGTTCCGAATTAAAGAAAACCTCGTTGGAAGAATAATACACCAATAAATTATTATCGTTCTTTAAATAAACCTATAAAAAAAGCTTTAAAATAAGATACAGTACAAGCTCGATTTGCGCAACCAAAAGGAAATCGAGGTTGTTGGTAGCACAGCAGAAAATCATGCAAACAAATTTGTAAATTCAAATGCAAAGTTTTGTAATAATTTGTTTGAAAAAGAAACTCTGATTTTTTCAATCAACAAATTGTCTGATTCAACAAATTTTTTACTGAAATTAACGAGCAAATAAAACAAAAAACTGTTCTGTACAGCACACAATTTCTATTGCTTTGTCATTGTATTAAATAATGTTTTTATATGTAACTAGTGCTAGCGCACAGGTGATAGTATCCTCCTGCGCTGACTATATTACAGATAACATTGGCATCAGAATCCATTGTCGTTTACCAAAGGCAAACTTTAAATGGTTTAAGAGCCATACAATGCAATTGCCCCATTTTTATTATTGCAGTCCAGCTTGGATACGACCTTAGAGGCGTTCAGGCATAATGCAACAGAAATCGTCTCTAAACAATTTCGTTACAAATATTACTTTATTATTAATTGTATGAATTATAATTTATCACCCTACACAATTTTTTTTTGCTTAAATCAAAATTGGAATAAACTATTTACTGGAGCAGTAAAAAATATTTATTGAAATTAAATTTCAAACATACGTATGTTTGAAATTTTGATCGAATCAGGTCGTTATCGAAAGCGGCCATATACCCCTGCACTAAAGCCCGATTAAGAAATTATTCCTGATCAAATATTTATGGCGATTAACAATTATGAAAATTTGATATATTTTTTTTACTAAAAATGTAATCAGTTTTCTTAAAATTATTTTAGCATATTTTAGCATTATTCTAAAAGCGATTTAGCTGCAGAATTTATTCAGATCTCGCCACACTGTGTGTAAGCCTAACTTAAATTTTTTTGTGTATACTATTCTAAAGTTTGTTGGCTTGATTGACAACCTATCAATTTAGCTTTATGGTGAGATTTTGCAAATTTGGTAAAACATGACATTAAGGGACAAGTATAAGAGTATAAAAGCTTTGAAAGGTTACAACAAAAATATAACCTTCCCAAACCGAAAACACAAACCTGGGCAGGGTGCTAGAAAAGTCAAACGTCACGTAAACGTTAGAATTATTTTCTCTACATGTCTGTTTGGTTGGTTGGCTTTCAACACATTTCAAAAGAAATTGTCGTCTCACTTGTCTGTGTCTTGCCTCATTCTTTCAATAACTAAATTTTTTTTGTTGCTGTTGCATTTTCAGCACTTCAACACACTTCAGTTTAGATCCAAAAAAACTTACAAGAAGTCAATTTTATTTACAAAATAAATACTCAAATACAAAGAAAAATGTAATCAATTGATTTTTTTTCGTTCTTTTCAAGATACACAGAACTATGTACGAGTAGCATGCAACTTGTATGTATAAGAAACAAACAAAAAACCAACTTGTATGCGGTATTAAGTTGCGGCATTGCATACAATTTATAGGTCAGTAGTAACAAATTTGCCATAAAATGTAGGCGAATGAATACATGTTTGAAATTTATAAATGTTTGTCTTTAAAACAAAGAAAAATGCAATTGAGAAAAGAACACGCCAAGTTATGTTAAAAAAAGGAGAAGAAAATTGAGTTATTAAATCCCAAAAACAGAAATCAAGAAAATCAATTGTGTTCTTTTAAAGGCAATTTTCTTTTCTTTTCTTAGTGTTGGTTTTCTTATGGTTTGTCGCTGTTGTTGGACTTACAGGCCTTTAACATTTCTCTTATGAATTAAACATGATGGTTTTTCTTTGTGATTTTGGTAAATTTTTGGTCATCATGTGGTTGGTGGGTTGGCTGATTGCTCTGCCGCTGGGACTTGTTTATGAAATTTGCCCAAAAGTCGCCAGAATAAAAAGTATCAAAGAAAAATAATTGTAATTGACAAAAGTATTATTAAGAATTTTCCCATAAAATTACACACACCAACAATTGCTGAAAATAATTGTATGAATTATTTATGCATTAAATTTGTGTTGAAGCGTTTGTTGTACGAAACTATTTTTGGACTGTTAATGGGTCGTAGTAAAATGTGTTGGAATGCAAGATCGCATCAACTGTTCCACTCTTGATGGTGTAGAGAAAATCGTTGTATTTGATGCAGTCAATTACCATAAACATACGAGTATATTCAACTATTGTAGAAACCGCCTAGTACTGATAAATAAGATTGGCAACGCTATTTATGTAAAACAATCGTTAAAGCAGAGTTGTCAATAAAATGAATCAACGGCCCTGTAACTGATTTCTCCATGTTTATTTCTTTCCTTTACCCAAACCCACTTCACTTCTTAACAGCACAAATACGAGCAGGGGTCGTATGACACATTTGTTCCGGCCAATGCACGCAGTCAGTGTTGTCAGATTAGGGGATTTATCCCCAAATCGGAGACTTATTTTTGGAAATGGGGATAAGAATTTTGGTTTGAGGATTGAGGAATTAAATGGGGATAACTTTTATGTTTTGGGGATTTGTATTTTACTTAATATTTATTTTTTTATTTATTTCTCGGAATATTTTAATTTCAATACATATTCCAATTGCTCTTTTATTAGTTTATAAATAATTTAAAATGATGAACTCGTCTTTAACATTTGTTGTTAGCAAGATTTAAATAAGGTTTATTACAAGACAAACAGGTACTCGCATTTGGGAGATTGCTCATCAGCTAATTTTATTGTTTACACGTACATATGTACTATATAACTTAAATTTTTTGACAATTAGTTCTTTACCTTATTTGATGCTTACAATTTTATATACAAACTAGCTGTACCCTGCGCGCGTTGCTACGCCAACAACTAAAACAAATTTGAAGGAAAGACATTACACAAATATTAAATTAATTTTCAGTAATTTTATTGATTTTTAATGTTTCGGTGGGGGAGAAATTTCCCTCTATCGCCCTCTTGATCCTAGTTTTAAAAATGTACATAGCATATGTAACTTTTTAGACGCAGATCTATCTATGTTCTAAATTTCATTAAAATCGGTTCGAATGTTTCGGAGGGACTGCAATCCCGCCCCCTCGCCCTACTGGTCCTTGTTCGAAAAATGTACATAGACCATGCGAATTTTTAGATGGAAATCTATCTATGTTCTAAACTTCATTAAAATCGGTTTGAACTTTTTGGAGGGACAGAAATTTCCCCCTATCGCCCTCCTGGTCCTAATTTTAAAAATGTACATGGCCTATGTGAGGGGCAGAAATTTCCCCCCTATCGCGGTCCTGATCCTAGTTTTAAAATTTTCTCTCCGTAAGAACCCTCCTCGTACTTCAAGAAATATTATAAAAAAAGAATTGGCGAAATCGTTCCAGCTGTTCTTAAGATTTGCGCTTAGCAACACATTCAGCGATTCATTTTTATATTATAGATTAACTTATATTATTAAAATCACTATTTCTGAAAGGGGCGTAGCATTTACCGGGGTAGAATATACAGGGTGTTTTTTTAGAGGTATAGAACTTCGAATTGAAATAAAACACAAGAAAATCGTTTTAATGTCCATCAATTTGGCTTTATTGGAAGGATAATTTTATGCCATTAACGTTTAAATATGATTTCGGGCATGTGGCCGCCGCGGCTGGCTCAAATAAAGCCAATTCTACAGGTCCAATTTTCAACCACTTTTTCGAGCATATGGGGCCGTGTGTTGGCAATAACGCCACGAATGTTGGCTTCCAAGTCCCCTAACACTTCTGGTTTGTTGGCGTAGACGAGCGACTTCACATATCCCCAAAGAAAATAATCCAATGGTGTCAAATCACACGATCTTGGTGGCCAATTGACAGGTTAACCGAATTAATTGCTCTGATGGACGATTATGTCGACCATAAAATGGACGGAGCTTGCGGTAAACTTCGCGAACGATTTGCAAGCGTTGTTCTTTTGTCAACCTGTTCATGATGAAATGGCAAACCAAACTAAATATTAATCACTTGACAGCTGACAAAATGGCCGCCAGTTAAAAAAGTGATGCCAACTTAAAGTTCTATACCTCAATAAAAAACACCCAATATATAAAAACACGCGCCGGTCTTTTACAAATATTTTGTGGGGTGGAGGGCGAAAATCTGTTGGGGCATTGAAGAGTTCACCCCTAACAAATAAACGTGTTTTTGATTTTTATATATATTAAGATAAGATAACAAGCAACTTAAACATGTTTTGGTGGGCAGAAGCTTATTCATATCAAGATACCGCTGGATCACGGCCGTTTAAAGAACTAGTAGAGTTTTGTATATATTAAATTTACTTTGTGTATCAACGAGCAACGCTTGTCTTGAACGAGTTTTTTCGGCAGTAGAGTCAATAAAGAATTAAATAATTAAAATTCTGTGCTAAAATCTCTGTTACGAATTAATATAAATTTTAAAAATAATTTTAAAATTGGGGATGTCAGTCGAAAGAAATCTGGGAACCCTGCACACAGTGTGTATATTTACACGAAGTCATTCGTCGTGTTTTAACTCCCCTTATAACTTTGTTCCCGGCAATCGTAAAATTCATATAACCTCATATGCGAAGTTTGAAAGTTTTTCAATGAAAGCTTCCTGGAGATATGGAGGTGCAAAAAGTACATATTTTAAGACATACTCACTGACTCGCTGACCACTGACACATTCATCAAATTGATGAAGCACTTACGCTTTAGATAGAGAGCTGAAATTTGATACACAAGTAGGACTAGGTGAGCAACTAACTAGAAAAAAAGCTCAGAATTAAAAAGGCAAATATAAAGCGTTTAACTCAAGCAATTTTATTGATATTTGGCATACATGTGGCGATAATGTAACACGCCCATAAAATACAAGTCTCCTTTTTCATGTACTTCGGCTCATCCCAATTAAATATAATATTTATATATTTATTTATTATTATCCGTTTCCAACGAAACTTGACACGAGTGATAATACGCCCATAAAAATAAAAAATGAAATTTGCGCTAGAGAGGTGAAATCTAATACGCAAGTAGGTCAAGGTGAGAAACAAACTAAAAAAATCTAAGAACCCAAACATTCTAACCAGGAGTGGAGGGGCCACGCTAATGTTGCACTGAACTCAAAACTAAATATGCAGCTTTTAACTGAAGCCATTTTATAAAAATGTAAGCCTTGAAACTATCATCTTAAATAGTGGGCGATGATAAGCGCTACCCATAAAATGTAAAGCTAGAATCGGCACTAGAGAGCTGAAATTTTATATACAAGTAAGTGTAGATGAGTTAGCAATTGGGCCAGAAGTTTTATCCAGGGGTTCGAGCCATGTTCTTAAAATTAAATTCGATATACAAATAAATCTAAATCAGAGATCACCAAAAAAAAAAAATGTAAAAACCTGGCAGTTTCAGTCGGGCGCATGAACACGCACTTTAAACTCGAAATTAAAAGTTTCAGTTAAGGGGTGAGTAATGAACTAGAAAAATCCGAAAGCATCTATTGTTAAATTAGGGAGGTAGGTCCACGCACATACAAAGTTAACGTAATATTATACGGTAGAGAGCTGAAATTTTGTAGACAAATAGGCTTAGGCTACCAACCAAAAAAATTGGGAAAACTAGAAATTAAAACACAAGCTGCTCTATTGAAACGTTGCATGCACATTGTATTTTCGCAAGGCTATAATTTTTTGTTCTTGTTCACAAAACTGCATTTGCCGCTAATAACAAAAAAAAAAAAAAAAAAAAAAAATCATCATCCGAAAAAGATGAACACAAAATTAAAATGCTGATTTATGATTTTATTTGAACATTTTCGAAAAAGTGTCCATACAACGACAACAATACATACCCACTGATTGACACTTTTTTGATCGTCTGCAGAGCCCATAACAATTAACAAATCAAAACTAAATCTATTCACGAATAGCTTTGCCGTCGTCTGTATAGCAAGTTTTTAGTGAACTACTTTCACTGCATTAATAACAAATTTCTGAAATAATTTCAAATTACAGATGTAAGAAAATGCATGAAACATTCTGCATGAATGCAATGAAGTGCTGGTTTTCAATGAGACCCTGATGATATTCATATCTTGAATTAATCTTTTTCTCTTAAATTTATCAATAGCTGAATGCATAAACATTTTAAACCAAGAGGTTCCTTATGCACATCATAACGTTTGCAAGCTTTTAAGTTTAGGCTGATTGCTCAGCCAATTTTCACAACATAAATTTACTTGTAAGTGCCTGCATCAGGTGTTCAAGTTGCTTTACACTGAAAGTTTTAGTTTTTTGGCAGCACTTGGCTGCACTCTAATGATTTCTGTATTTTATTTTATAAAAAAAGTCAAAAACATTACTTCATGGCGATTCTTTGCTTCATTTCAAAATGGCAAATTAAAATTTTAGTCGTGTGTCATTTCACTGAATGATGGCAATTTCATATACAATCTTTTAATTTTCTTTTTTTCGCAGCTTCAACAAATATTTATTAATGCACATACTTTTTATCTTCACGTCTCTTGCAGCTTTATGGTATATTTATTTTAAAAATGACAACTTGGTAGGCAATAAAAAATTATTTTGCGTGCAACAAGTGTAAACACTTCTGCTGCTTGAATGGTTGTATGATTAACTACTCTGCTGTTGATGTTTCACATTAGAGATGAGCGATCCAGCGATTTGTTTTTATACTTTGATATAAACTACCATGACCGTGATCGCGGCTTAACAGATTTGAGCTCTTATACTACCCAATAATTTCGTTTGTTGCAGAGTTAACAAGTTTACAAGAGTAAGCAAAATAGCAGCCAACTCTATTTGGCTTATTAAATATTGTCATATAAGAGAAGAAGAGGGAAAGAGAAACAGTAAAGTTATAAAAACTCATTTCAGCAGCTGACAGCTTCTCAAACTCCATATAAACAAACCTTTTAAGAAACATTTAAGCCACTTCAGAAATATATATTAAAAAGTTAAAAATACTGTAGATTCAGTTAAATAAAACATTTTAATATATGTTTTCTATAGTGCTATTATCAGTTATTAGTGATGATCGTAAAAAGATTAACAAGCATAGTTTAAAATACTGAAGTATAGTGATATAACTTCGTGCTAAGATGAACACAGAAAAGTGCATTTACCGATGATAAATCAATAATTTTATATCCAATAAAATCATTTCTTATATTTCCTTTCATTAAAAATACATCTTAAATAACTGATGTTAACAATCTACACCTTTTCGAGTTGTAATTCAGAAAGCGTCAACTTAAATTCAGAAAGCATCAGTTGTAATTTAGATTTGTCAAGTTAAATTCAGAAAGCGTCAATTGTAATTCAGAAAGTATCAATTTAAATTCAGAAAGCGTCAATTGTAATCCAGAAAATAATAAATATTATAAAGAAAAATACCACATAAAAATTGTCTGCCCAAAAATTATTTAAAAGATGCAATGAATGACATGGTGGTCGGTCAATAATTTATTTAAAATAATACTATGAATCTTCATTGCATTTTTTTTTGTTATTATAACTTATTAAATTAAATCAAAAGAAATATTTACATAGTTAATAAAATTTGTTTTCTTTCTGAGTTACAATTGATAATTTCTGAATTACAATATACGGTTTCTGAATTACAATTGATACTTTCTGAATTAAAATTGACGCTTTCTGAATTTAAATTGATAAATCTAAATTACAATTGACGCTTTCTGAATTACAACTGTCAAAGGTGTATTAGATATGGGTGCTGATGAAATGTGTGGTGGCACAAAAAAATTTCGGCATTTCCCACAGCTAAATTACACTTTCTTGTCTTCTTTAGAAGATCTCATTATTTAATCAAAATATTTCATTCTATAACAATTACAAATGCCAAAACTTGAGCCAATTTTATATTTTCAGGGGCGTGGTCATGTTCAATTTTGCAAGTATTACTGTCCGCCCACTTTTCTAAATTCAAACTCTGGTCTTTTTCAGAGCTCAAGGTGTGTGCCAAGTTTCGTAAAACTCGGCCAAGGAGAAGCACGTGCAATATAATATTAAACTTTAATGGGCGCAGCCCCGCCCTTATTTTAAGCACAAATTTATGTCATTCCAAAACTATTTACCAAGCTTCGTGGGAATCAGATAAGTAGAATAACATGTAGATATAATCTACTACTTACCTTTCATGGGCGTGGCCCTGCCCACCGTTTTAAATGAATGATTAAGTCATTTTCAGAGTTCAAGGTGTTTGCCAAGTTTTGTAAGATTTCGCTAAGTTGAACCATGTTAAATATAATATTAAATTTTACTGGGCGTGGCTTCGTAAATTTTTTAAATTCAATATTGTGTCATTATAAAACATCAAGATGTGTGCTAAGTTTCGCAGCAATCCCATAAGAAATAATATATATGAAGTCAAAGAAAAAAGAATTAATGGGCCTGTCCCCGCCCACTTTTTTGCTGGCACGAAATGAAAGCTACACCCTTTTAGACAAACAAAAAAAAACAATTTTTCAAAGCGCTTTAAAAGTGGCGAAGCTATTAAGTAACATTCATACATACATACGAATTGATGACCTCATCCTCTTTTGAAGTTGATTAAAGATTAAAAGTATTGACCCTTATCGTGAACGCTTTTCTTCTCGAAATATTAACACCTTTTTGAAGTATGAATATATCGAGCTCTATTTTCGTTTTAATCGCAAGCGACATGTAGTAAAAATAATTTTTTTTTATTGAAATTAATATTTTATGAGCCTATGCCGAAATTGTTGTTAACTTTTCAAATATGGGCTGTACAGTTTCATCAAAAGCTACAATTTGTGTACTTTACTTTCTTTAATTTCTGTCGCTTACAATTAGATCGAAAACGGTTCCCGATATTTGGTTCATTTGCAGTAAATTTTATGGTGTATTAAATAATTTTTTTTCGCTGTACCTAGAATATTTGAAAACACAAATTTACACTTAAAACTATTTCAGTTGAAACCCAAATGTGTGTATTTCTGTTTAAAAAACTTAAATTTGTTTGATGTTCAATTAATTTTTAAGCCTTGCTTGATTTTTACATTAACCGAGAACTGACAGCGGAAAAATTTCACGGGTAATTCACAATAACATATTTCCCCTCGAGGGGAATTAAACTTTCATGGGAACAAAAATTCCATTTGTTATTCACGATAAGGGAGGTTAATTTTCTGCTGTATGACAAAAAAAAATTAAAACTCTCAAGTTATATAGCATTGTTTATAATACGACCGAAAAAATCTTAGCGCTGCAGTTTCCAGATAGGACAATTAGGGAGTTCACAATAGCGTCTTAAAATATGTGTTAATTACTACGTTTACAGGCGCACTATTTGCAAATAAAAATATTTGCAAATAAATTAACTCACTGTTTACACGGCATTGTGAATGTATAAAAACTTGGTAGCACTTCTGTAGAAAAGTTACTTATGTTTACAAAAAAAATTGTGTAAATGTATAAAGTAACAAATAATCATTTGCTTTTATTGCCATTATTTTCTTCTATCAATGTTTTTTGTGCATTATTTACCAATTTTTTGTTTTTTATTAGCAAACATTTTTAAGTGTGGCAACCTCAAGCATTTTATTTGCAAATAGTGCGATAATCGTGAATAGTTATCTGAATTACAATAAAAACAATAATATGGCAACAATTTACAGTTTTATTTGCAAATAAGCCCTGCGTATAAACGTAGTAAATATTGCAATGTTTCAATATGGGGTGGCAAGTTTGTTGTTTTTGTTTGTTTGTAAATTAATTTTTTTTTTTTGCTTGGTGGCAAATTTAAAAGTATAAGAAGCATCTCATTTTCAATGTGGAAACATGGTAATGTTAAACTAAACATGTTAAAAGTGTCAGCGCAGCTGTAGTTGATGAAAAAATATTTGTATTTTGCACAGAACAAAAGTTATTTTGAAAAATTTATCCAATAATAATTTCTAGTTTAAAAAATTTTGTTATTTTAACCCGTTAAGCAGTTTAAATTTTTTAATTTCGTGGGATCTCTCTCTATATGTTTCTTAAGAAATTTGTGCGGTTTTATTAAAGTAAACAGTTTTACAACTTTTTCTAGATCTTGATATGCTAGAAATATATATCAGATATTTATTAAATAAATTTTTCAATTGCTTTGCAAAAATTTCTAAATTTAATATAACTGGTAAAAATTACCGGTGGTCTGTACTAACGTTCATATAATTTGACGTCTGTAGTTACGGAAGAAAATAATTCAGTCTCTCATAAGCATTCGCACAAACATGCATTTTACTCTCTCTGTCTCTCTCTCTCTCATATTATACACTAATATATCATGAATCAAGAAAACAAGATTACGCATTGCGCAGATCCGTTATTTTATTTTCTACTTGTGACGTAGACATAGAATTTTGTTGTAAACAAAATACATATATTTGTTTGTTTAATGTGCTCTCTCTCACACACTTTTTACAACAAACACACGTGTGTATTCTGTATTGACGTAGATGCGTAGTAGAAATTTTTTTTTGTACGGCTGAGTGAGCAATCTTGTTTTCTTGATTCGTGAATATACCCTCTAGTCAGCCTAGAACCATATGTCTCTATGTCAACACTCTTTTCTATAGCGACAATTCCACTAGTTTAAATGTCGACAACTTTCCTTTTATGCGCGAGTAGAGATACGTTAGACAAATTGTCAATGAACGCGTCAATAGTTTGGTTTTTTTTTTCATTATGTTGTGCAATACTGTTAAAATACACATGTATGTACATACATATGTGTTTAAGTTTGTTGCCCTAACATTACGAAATTGTAGATGAGGGTCACTAAAATGTACTACTGAATCTTTGGTGCCAATGTCTCCATGTGTTCCCAAAAGAACTACTTATTCAGTAGTGCTACAGTCTAGTGGTGGATTTTCAATGACAAGCTAATGTTAATTGTCAATAGGCGATTACATTGGCTGATCAGTAGTGCTACTGAAAATGTCAGCAGTAAATCACTACATTTTCACTATTCGCATTTTCTGCAGGGTATAAATAATTTAAAGATGTATGTGTGTTTGCCTGACTTTGACTCGTAACTCAGCTATAAGAAAGATGGAGAAGGAAATACAAATATTTTTTTATTTCTTACACCTGAATTGCGAGTTGATCAACAAAAGTTGAAGTGTGTGAACCGGGACATACTGTCTATCAAAGTCAGGCAAATACACATACATCTTTAAATTATTTATATATATTAGCATGAATCAAGAAAACAAGATTGCGCACTCAGCCGTACAAAAAAATTTCTACTACGCATCTACGTCAATATAGAACCGGGAGTATGTGTATTCATATCGTTGCCTGCTGACAGTGAAAAAATTAAAATGACACAATGTTGCCACATTAAAGTTTTAATATACTCATTGTGAATTCCCTAAATATAAATTATCAAAATAAAATTCAATGTGGCAATTATTTTCACCGTGAGTTAACGATAAAATTTGTTACAATAGTGACTAGAGATTTTGAAGTGTGATGGGCAAACATCGCTCATCTCTGCTTCAGATGCTAGTGTTGCCCGGCTTGGTTTATGTGCAACATGCAGCTTAATGGCAAACTATTTTATCCGTTGGCCTGTCAAGTGGCAAAGAAGTTCTGTTATGAACGATTTTTGTTGCTTGCAAATGCAGAAAACAAGTGACGTTTGCCAATGTATGTTTTTTTAATTTGTAATATTGTTTTTACAAAAATGTACAGTTTCAAAAGTGTTCTCATACTCATAACTTTCGAGCAGCACTACAATAAAAAAAATAAGCGACCACAGAGTTAACTTTACTTTGGATTTATTGCCAAGATTTGTTTTTATAGCTTTTTCTGCTATTTTTATTTTATATTTTTTTTGTGGCAGTGAAGGATAATTGTACCAATATATTTTCTTTTCTTGTCTATTTCATGGTCTAGTTTTTCTTTCTATGGCTTTTGTCCGACTGTAGAAAAATTAAATGAAAATTTTCGTTCATCCCGCTATTTGAACATTTGCATGATTCTTTGAAAGTTTGAAATATTTGCTTGGTAATTTAATTTGCTTCTCTATTAAAGCTTTAATCGTAACGAAATGTTTTTATTTTGGTATTGAGATCATCTAAAAAATAAATAAGTACATAACGTTTCAAGTTAATTTGCTAATTTTTCCAAATAACAATTAAATTAAATGCTTACTGCCTTATTCATAAAAAATATTTAAGCGCTTATTTAATAAATAAACCTGTAATAAACCTAAAATATTTTTTATGAATTAGACCGTTAGATTTTGAATTAAAATTTTAGTTGAAATTTATAAGAACATCTGACATAAATGAATTGTTTTATGTCCAGACTATTTCATAAATTTTCAACCCAAGTTTATATGCAAAATCCAAAAAATTTTATTTTTTTTTGCATAAAATGTTAATAAAATTTATTAAAAGCACTCTTAGCTACATTATTGTCATATATAGTTAAGCGCTATCGCTAAGTCTGAAATAGCTGTTGGCCAAAAACTGATGACACCATGTTTTGAGGGCGCACTGCACTGATGTTCCAAATCTTTGGAGGCCCATAAAAAATGTGTCACCTAAATCGGCAAACTGAGTACAGGGTTTTACTATATGCTGTCAATACACACGATTTTCCACCCTTTCACAGTGTTATAAACTGTCTAATAAATATATTTCTGTGAATTTGCATAAATATGCTTTTTTCAAAATACTGTAAAGCTTTTCTGTAATTCCCTTTTGATTTATTTCGCTTTTTGAAGATTTTGTGTTATTTTTTATTATTATTAATATCCACATATTTAACTAAGATAATTTTGTTGTCCATAGAGATTTTTCTTTAAGTTTAATTCGGCAATTACATGTCAAAGAATTAATAGCTCTTGCCAACGTTTTCGTTGCTTGTCTAATATCATAAATAATTTTTAATAAACATATTAAAAGTAAGCACGAATTTTATGTAAAATTTAAGTACTTAGAGGTTGCTTATGATATTTTTTTTAAAGCATGAAACATAAACATTATACTGCATTCATAATCTTAGTTTAAAAGTTAAACAATTTGAAGCGGACTTTTTGTTTATAAGTGTGGGAACTTTAAAATTAAAAAAGAAATGCAAAAATCTTATAAATTTAAGGTTTATGTACACAATTATTTCCACAGAAAAGTCCACCTTTTGCCACGTTATATCATTAAGGAATTAAGCTTGTATTTTAGAGCCATGCTGTTTTAGCTTTAACCGACTTCAAGAAAGCAGGAGGATATCAATTCGTCTATATTTTTTTCACGTTTGTTACTCACTACATTTTTTTTTACTAAACTTGGCTCACAACATGATCTCTGAAAAAGACTTAATCTTGCATTCGAAAGTGCGGGAAGGGACACACCCACTAAAATTCTATATTATACAGGGTATTTTTTTAGAGGTATAGAACTTCGAATTGAAATAAAACACAAGAAAATCGTTTTAATGTCCATCAATTTGGCTTTATTGGAAGGATAATTTTATGCCATTAACGTTTAAATATGATTTCGGGCATGTGGCCGCCGCGGCTGGCTCGAATAAAGCCAATTCTACAGGTCCAATTTTCAACCACTTTTTCGAGCATATGGGGCCGTATGTTGGCAATAACGCCACGAATGTTGGCTTCCAAGTCCCCTAACGTTTCTGGTTTGTTGGCGTAGACGAGCGACTTCACATATCCCCAAAGAAAATAATCCAATGGTGTCAAATCACACGATCTTGGTGGCCAATTGACAGGTCCATTCCGCGAAATTATGCGCTCATCGAATGTTTCCTTCAATAAATCGATTGTGACGTGCGCTGTGTGGCATGTAGCGCCGTCTTGTTGGAACCACAACTCATCCACATTCATGCCATCCAATTCGGGAACAAAATAGTCGGTTATTGCTGTGCACGGTGGCGAATCGATTCATTCGGGTCCTTTTCAACACTTTGCTCTACAGCGGCAATTGTTTTTTCGGTGCGCACTGTTCGACGTCTCTGCGGATGCGTATTATCACATAGAGTAGACGTAGTGCGAAAACGATCCATGGTTAACCGAATTAATTGCTCTGATGGACGATTATGTCGACCATAAAATGGACGGAGCTTGCGGTAAACTTCGCGAACTGAACCATTATTTTCGAAATAAATTTGCACGATTTGCAAGCGTTGTTCTTTTGTCAACCTGTTCATGATGAAATGGCAAACCAAACTAAATATTAATCACTTGACAGCTGACAAAATGGCCGCCAGTTAAAAAAGTGATGCCAACTTAAAGTTCTATACCTCAATAAAAAACACCCAATATTTAATGGGCTTCTACTTTTTTACGCCTTGAGCATTTAAAAAATTGTGTGGGCCATGCCTTTGAAAAGTTCGTATTAAATTATATGTGCATCAACTTAACCAATTCCCACGAAACTTAGCAAACAGTCTCGACTCCTTTAACGCCATACAGAAAAGAAAGCAATTCACTTAGACAAATTCATTTGATTTAGAAACGAATTGCAATTCATTTTTACCAAATTCATTTGAATTGACTCAAATTTCATTCAATTAATTTTTTGTGTGAAAATAATTAATTCAAAATTTGCTAATTCAGTGCATGAAAAATTCGCGACTTAATTAAAAAATTAATGATTCATTTACAGCTCTGCTGTAAAGCAACGTGGTGGAAAAATATAAACTGAGATATTTAATTTTTATATATATTAGTGCCAAGAAAATTGTGAATTTTCAATATTAAGTTTTTTAGTTTTGACCAAAAAAAAAATGGAAAAATTTCCTATGGTGACGTGGTGGAGGGACCTTCGATCGCACAATGTTTTATTCTGTTAGGAGGAATAAATGAAAATACAAAGGTTTATCAAAGCTTTATAAAAAATGGTATTAACTTGATTTGTGTTCAGTAGCTCATCTTAGTTCAAAAGTAAATATGTGCAAAAAAGTAAATAAATATGACCAGGCCAATGCTATAAAAGCTTTTTCGAGATGTGCTAATTGGGCTAAGCTTTTAGAGTGCACATGCAGCGTTACCGTTTGTGCGACTAAAGTGGCAATTTTAAACTTTTCTGAATCCTTGCCTCTTTTGTTGCCACTTTTTCAAAAATCCCCTTTTTGACACTTTTTTTTATAAATAAATGCTTTATAATTTAACAATAGTTTCGGCTTGAGGTCATCCATGCGAAATGAAAATCCAAACATTCCAAAGGTCAACTATACGTTAAATTATCTAAGTACTTAATATTTACATATGTTTATGAATTTGCTTCTATGTATCTTCTAAAGAATTGTTGTTTACTTTTAATGTTAATTATTATTATATTTTATTTTATTATTTTACCGCTTTTATAAATGAACTGATTGTTTTCTGTTATGTTTTTGTTAATTTTTACTAAATTCCAATGTTTTGTTTAAAATAAATACCTTTATGAAAACGTTGCGACTTTTTTTTTCAAAATCCCCTTTTTTGTGCCACTTTTTTTAAATCCCCTTTTTGTGCCACTTTTTGAAATTTCTCAACGGTAACGCTGTGCACATGCTTTTATTTTTCGATAGCAATATATTTTTTTTAAGTATAGTTGTATTTTATTGTCTTAATCTTCCATTCGAATTCGATGAAAAATACATGAAATAATAGGATTGAGTATCCGAAAATTATTCCCAATACTCGATACGTGGTACCCACTTAATCAGAAATTTGTTTGAGATTCGAACCGACAACCTCGCGCATGACAAGCATGCACACTAGCCACTCCAACGCAGGGCCACTCATATTTCAAAAATATAAATACCAGTTAAGCTTAGATTAATATCTAAGTATAGTTACGGAACTGGTTCCATAGTCACATTGGAAGGAGTAAATAACATAACGTCCCAATTGATTAATTGTGTTCCTAACACAACTGGGACGGATTTCGTCCGCGTCGACGAATTCGTCGATAAGAGTTCGTTGCGTAAATTCGTCGTGTGAAGCACAACAACGACGAATTTACTCAGCGAATTCCTCTCTTATATTTGATAAAGTTGGTTGGTTATTGTGTGTGCAAAGACAGAGAGAGAGAGAGAGAAAAAATTGTTTTTTCGTCGTTCATCGGCGTCCAAAATAGAAATAAATCTATATCAGAGTTCGTCACGCACGACGAATTTCGTTCAACGGCGGTGTTGTGTTCATTTTGATATGCATAAATGTGTTTTATTTTTTATGACGAACGTTCGCACCGGAAAAATTCGTCGTTCGTCCCAGTTGTGTTCCTAGCATAAATTGACTCAAGATCAAGACGAATATGTAACCATTTACACGATATGCCTTTTTCACTATATCTCTACTCCGTAGTTTTGGTAACACTCGCATTTTCTCAAGTCATAGGACGTATACGTTTGCATCAATTGTCACCAAATTTTCTGCAGCGAAATAATAGCTCTCATAATTGCTCAATTATACAGGCCTGTCACAGAAATCGATCGAAATTGTTTTCATTACGAATGTTCATTTCGATCGATTTTGTTTTACCTTCTCCATATTTCGCTCGATTTTGTTCAATACGAAAAAGCAGTAATTCGATTGTTTTCAACACATGGTTATTAGAAGAGAAAAAAAATAGGAAAGGCACAACATTTTTTTTTAACTTGAAGTGAACAAAATTTAAAAATTAATACACGAAATGTCTGCAATAACTGCAGTTTGTGGTGCGCAGGGACGTCAAGACTTTACCGGAAAATTACGGGGAAGACGATTGGGGGATGCTTCAGGTTCACTTTCATATCCAAACGCAGTGTATATGTTAAAGTTTGATTTATTTTTATTTGACTGAACAGAATATTTCACTTTTTACGATGCTGCATTTTTCCTTAAGACAATTTTATAATTTGTACAAAAAAAAATTAAATAATACAAAAAAAAATTTTAAATAAATTGTTGGAAAACATTTTTCTTTATTGGAATAAGTTGTTTCAAACATATTTTTGTACTTTCACATAAGGAAAATTACAATTCCGAGCATTAAATTTAAAGTGGTTTCATTTCGAGCATATTCTTCTTTTTTCGTTTGCTGAAGAACCTAATTACGGAATTGAAATCATTTCGATCGAATTTGGATTCTGTGACACTCCTGATAATTGATAAAGTTGGTTATTGTTTTTGCAAATAGAGAGAAATTTGTTTTTTCGTCTTTCGTCGGTGTGAAAAATTGAAATAAATCTATCGCTCTGTTCATATCGCACAATCAGTTCAATAGTGTCATAACTAAAAAAAAATTGTTTTGCAGAAAACACCTTTAAAGCTTTCAATTTACATACAAAAAAATGAAGGCATGAAAAAATATTCTTCTCTCAGGAAGTGATAGTACAAGGTATTTATATGAAATTTTTACGCAAGTTAAATACGAAATGTATTATTAATTCAAAAAACGAATTTTTTGAGTTATGACACTATTGAACTGAATGTGCGATATGCACAAAAGTTCGCAACGAAAAATTTGTCTGTCGTTCGTACCAGTTGTGTTCCCAGCAAAATTCATAACAAGATCACCAGTTTCTTATTCTAAAATATTTGTTGTAGCAGTGAAAACTAAAATAAAATTATGGTTCAAACAGTTACAAAAGATTTTTATTCTCGGCTCTTTCTTTGTACACGCAATTCTGATGCGACTTGGTGTTTATTTTTATTTTATTTTTTGCTTTCCTAAATATTTGTACATGTATGTATGTGGATATATGTAAATGTGCATGAACGTCACAATAAGTCATTGGTGCCCACAAATGATTTTCCTTACCTCCCGACCACACTATCAAATTTGTGTATCTCAATAAAAGCAATAACGCCGGCAGAATAACGGCGTCAAATTGCCAGTGCTCAACATTGTGTCTCGAGGTGGCGAACACTGTAAATAATATCTTAAAACATAAAAGTATTTTTTTTTTTTTTTGAAGAAGGTCATTATATTTATTGTATATTAAGATGACTGCTAGAAATAAAAATGTGAAAATGTTATTTACTTTGCAGCAAGTAATAAATATTGTTGGTGGCGTGGATGAAGATGAACTCTATTATTATTAATAAATTGAATTTTCATTCAATATTTTCTTATGTATTTCTTAGTTGTTTTAAATTTGTTTGTGTTTGCGTAAAAAAATAAATATCATTTGAAATTGACGGCTGTGTAAAAGATTATTGCTCAGCAATATATTATAACAGTTGTTGCTGAATATGTGTTTTAATCAGGGACACCGCAAACATGTTTTTTTTTTCTGTGTGACATAATGCGGAGATAAGATATTTGTTCGTGTCATAGCTTTTTATGAATTTTGCACATCTTGGCACATTTTATTCTTTAAGGCATTTTTTTCATATTTCAGTCTTACACGCAAATTTTATAGAGAATTTACAGAGCATTACCTTATTTACATTAAGCATTTTTTTCATGAAATTAGTTGCATGAAAATTTCTTATTTGTCAATAGGAGACCTGGAGGAACAACTTATGTCAAAAAAGTTGTCAAAACTGCATCAGAGATTCATTCTACGTCATTGTTTATATAGCATTCTCTTTTATAGCGCTACAATTAGCAAATCAAACAAGTTTCGTGCAACAAAATTCATAAAATTTCATGAAAAAATGCTTAATGTAATTCAGGTACGGTACATGTTTGACGCTTTTAGGGCATATTTTCATACTTTATATAATTTTATTATGTTAATCAGCCTTATACTAAATAAAATTTCACATGAAAATTTGCGAACGAGTGAAAAATCGGTATCAAAAAACTTCATACGATTGAGAAATAATCTGACAATTTATGAAAAAAAATCATGCACATAGATTTGTCTTTTGGAAAAAGTGGAAATACAGGGTGGGCCAAAAGTTACCATGGGGCTTAAAAGTTTAATAACTTTTTCGTTTATTAATTTTTTTTATATTTTTTTTCTCAGATTATATAATATACAAAATGGAAATTTTTTTTACACTAAGTATGAAAAATAATGTCTCTTAAATGACCACCGTTTTCAGCTTCGCACTGATGGGCGATTATGATTATGAGTGATGAAGCTCATTTTCATTTGAATGGCTTTGTTAATAAGCAGAACTGTAGGTTCTGGGGTTCTGAAAATTTAAGAGCCATTCATAAACGCCAATTGCACCCCATTAGGTGTACAATATGGTGTGGGATCACATCTGAAAATGTCATTGGGCCTTACTTCTTCGAGAATGAAGATGGAAGTGCTGTAACCGTAAATGGAGAGCGGTATCGGTTTATGATAGAAAATTTTTTACGTCTTGCTCTTGAAAACATACCTGGTATGTGGTTTCAGCAGGACGGAGCCACTGCCCGTACTGCCCGAGACACAATGGCACTTTTAAGTCAAATTTTTGGAGAGCGAATAATTTCCAGAAATTCGGAAATAATTTGGCCCAGCGCGATCGCCAGTTTTGACAGCACCCGACTATTTTCTTTGGGGTTATTTGAAGTAGCGAGTGTATGTGAACAAGCCAGAGACAATCCTTGAACTCAAGGCAAACATGGTTGCAGAAATTCGAACGCTACAGCCACAAATTTTGAAAGATGTTATGGAAAATGCTCTAAAACGAGCCCATCAGTGCGAAGCTGAAAACGGTGGTGATTTAAAAGACATTATTTTTCATACTTAGTGTAAAAAAATTTCCATTTTGTATATTATATAATCTGAGAAAAAAAAATAAAAAAAAATTAATAAACTAAAAAGTTATTAAACTTTTAAGCCCCATGGTAACTTTTGGCCCACCCTGTATGTTAGTTTTTAATTTTATTGTAATTGATTAAACGAAATTAAAATCCTTGTGAACGAAAAATTTGATTCGGAAATTTTCACATGTGGAATTCATGATAAGGCTGAATATGTTGGTAAAAATTTTTATTTTTCGCCATCTAAATCTCATTTCCAATATTCTATGCATGTAGTGTATACATTTTGCTTATTTATTACGCCATACTTCATGATCGAAAGAAACAGTTGTATGTACCAGCACTATTTTGCTACCATTGTGAAATAAGATTTTCAAAAAAAAAAATATATTTAAAAGCAACAGTCGTAAAGCAGCTCTGGGCGAGTCAACATCAAGCGTCGTTGGCAATTATCTCTTAAGTGCAACCAGGCCACTGTTGTTTATTGGCCTTCGAGAGTTTTGCGTCTCACTCGCACTGGTTGACTGATCTGCCACGGATAACCGTATATTCTTGCGGTTCTTTTGTGGAATTTCTTTAACAACCACGTTGCTACTTCAAATGTGAAGGCATATGTCGTGTACAGTCAGTCACAAAGCCTTTTTAAAAAACTGTTAATAACATCTTGGGCATATGGTCTAACTACCCCGCCCATATTTGTGCAACAATACTTTGCAAATTTACTTTGTAAAGTATTTCTTAAATAAATAAATAAATATTTAAAAGCGATTCTTGAGTATAGAAACAAGACCGAATGATATTTTCTTTTGCGGCTCCTGGACAGTTATGGGTCTTCAGCAGCTTGCAAAAAAATTTCAGGCGGATCAAATTATTCAATGAATTCTTTGTTAAAAATTTTGGTTAAAAGAACCTACTGCTGGTCCCATATAAAATTTGTTTCAAGAAAAAAAAATACAACCAAGGTGTACGTAGACATATGTATTCGAATGTATAATGAAGTGTGTGGCGGCACAGAAAAATTTCTACGTTTCTCCCTGCTAAAGTCTAGTTTAATTCTTCTTCTCTTTAGGGCTAATAAATCAGTGCAAGTTAATCTCTATTTTTGGCTTAAACTGTGTTTAAACCAGCAAACATAAATCAATACAGTATTTAGACCATCAGAAAACACATAAAATTGGCCCTTGAAACTAACAATATGGTTTTGTTACTTACAGACCATACGTTTTGCATTAAAAGAGCACTCAACTTTTCTCCAAGTCTCTACTTTTTCTTCAGATCTTGTTCGGCCTGTTGTCTTACACTCTATTATTCTTTCATACTATTCTACTTCGCCAAGCATAAATATAATTCCTTTCTTAGTAAAATTTGGCGACCTTTAATTAAATTTTTTTTACTTTTTTGCATTTTTGGTTGTGCAAAGAATTAATAGCCTGCTGCAAAACAGCTGTTTTTTGACATTTATTCTAGTGCTGCCACAATATTATTTTTTTAAACTACACATAAGGTATGGTTCACTGATTAACTCCTGTTGAGTTTAAACTACATACAAATTTGAGTTTAGTTTAACTAAACCAGTGTTTAAACTTTGATTGATTTATTATCCCTTAGAAAATCACGTTAGTTAGTAAAAATATTTTATTTTATTTTGATTTGAAAGGTGACTTGATTCCATACATTAAATATTGGTTGACAAATGGTTTAGCTTGGCGCCTGGAATAATGAAGCAAAGCCAAAACAATAGTCGAAATAAAAACTATCAATAAGGTTGTGAATTATAATAGGAGCATACATTTTTAAAATTATTTTCCTAAAGCATTTAAAACTCACGTTGATTTGTAGTGATTCCTTTCTAAAATGTTCTGATGGTGTTAAACAGAGTTAAATGTAAATATTTCTTTAAACTTCATTCGAGTTATATTGTTTGATATCGAACAACATAGCTTTCATTATAATACATACATGTGTGCCCTTAATTATGAAAGTGTTCTAAGTCACATATTTCTTTGGTCGAGATAATTAGCAGATTACCATTGATCAAATCAAAAAAATATTTTTATATTATGCAACATTTTAATTTAGAGTTAATTTAATTTATTAACTGCCAGTTTATAGAAGCCATGTAAAAATTCACGTCTGTCTATTTATATTGAAAACAAAAACAAAAACGAGAATTTGTACATGGGGCTTCGATAAATTGGCAGTAAATATTTATTTAAACTTTTTAAGATTTCAATAATATTTCGAAGCAAAAATTTTTATGAGTTAGACCACTTTCGTAATTAAGGGCACATATGTATAAGAAAAAAGTTTATGTCTCTAGATTCCATGATAATGACGTTTTATAGATTCTATTCATTACCAGCAACTCATTGTTTTAATGATATAAAATAATAATGAGGCAAATAAATCTGTGGCAAAAAGGAAAAAGTGCTTAAGTCGAGATAAGCTGATTTTGAGTTGATGGTACCGCCGTAATCTGCACATTTGATAGTACCGCTGGGCAAAATCTCAATTAATTTGTGCGAGTTTTCAAAAAGTTATAGCAAAATGAATTGCGGCTTATCTTTTTAAGACTTCTAATCTCATTTGGAACATAAGCTTCATTTACGTTGTACTTTGGTATATTTCGACTTGAATGTATTATTTACAGAGTGTAGAACGATGTTTGCTTAAAAAAATAAAGGTTAACAGAGAATTTTCCAATTTAACTGTAAAAGAAATACATTTCTGAAAATCGACTTGAACGCTTAAAAGTGCTCTCCTGGAAAACAGTCAAATATGACTTAAGCACTTTTTCCTTGTGGCTACAGAAATATCACCTCTACTCAAAATTTGACTTCATTGCTGGTCTGCCTTTGAGTTAAAGCAAATTACATTTATTTACTACTTCCAAGTAATGTTCAAGGTATGTACTTTCCATAGAAAATAAATAAAATTATTATTTCTTGAAATTCTTAGTTTGTAGAATGTTAATGACTGAAAACATTCTCTAAAGGTTTCATTACTCTTTACTTTCTGCTGCTGTGCTGTGCCGTTCTGCTTCTAAATTTTAATAGTTACTTTATCTGTAATAACTTATCAGCTGAAAGGTCACAGTTTTTCCACTAAAGTGATGACTTTTGCATCGTCCTTTGCTATGTTTCAATATAATTTTATGTTTTCCTGGAAAAAATTTAATTTTTGAAATTCTAAAGGCACAAACACAATTTATTTCAAAATGTTTTTTATTTAAGGCCTGTTTGTCAATTGTTGACAACTTTCGACTTGTCGCACACTTCCCTTCAAAACAAAAACAAATTTTAAAATTGTAAAATTTAAAATTTTGTTTTTGTTTCAAATGTAAATGTGCGACAAGTCGAACATAGTCGACATTGACAAACCGGCCCTTAATTTATGCTGCCACTTACAATTACTGAACAATTTTGTGATTTTCACAGAAACAGAACAGAACGAAGCAGAAAAACTAACGACTTGTATAAGATACGTATCCAGAAACAAAAAAGAGTCAGCTGATTCGTAACAGAACGGAAAAAATCTATATTCTTTTCTTTTTTTTTAATTTTTCTTTTTATAAAGTCGTTACATTGTAAAACTCTTCTTTCTCAATAAATTGAACAATATGTATTCGCTTTCAGCTTGTTTTTCTTTTTGGCTGTTTTAACTTACCTTATCATTTGTAACCACTCCCGCTTGCAGTGATTGTTTCTGTTGATAGTATTCCTCCTCACGAGCATTATTATTTAAACTATCAATTATGGCTGAGGCATTAACATGGGCATCGTAAACTAAATCTTGACTGGCACTTGATGCTGCCGATGACAACAAAGAGGATGATGGCAAGGACGGCGAAGAAGGCGACAATGGCGAAGCGGATGAGCCGTATGTATTGCTGGCCGCCGAGACAGCATTAATGCCATAAGAGGCAGCCAGATTGGCAGGCGCAGCATTGTATTTATCCAAAGATATGCTGGAAGGGGATATCGCCTTGGGTGGTTGGGATTGATAGTTTTGCTGTTGCCCATATTGTGCAGCAGAAGGTGATTGTTGATATTGTTGCTGTTGTGGCTTTTGTGATATTTTTTGATATTGTTGTTGCAAGGAGGGTTGGGTAGCAACCGCGTTGGAGCTGAGTTTTTGCTTATTACTGGCGTTTTTGTTGTAGGCGCCAGTGGAGGGACGTCTCTTGGCACTATTTGCATTTTTGTTGGCCGAATGGTGGGGTCGTTTTGTGGGGCGTGTTTTTGAAATTTTTCCACTGGTAGTTAAGGTTCTCTGGCTGCCAACGGTGGTACTTAAGGTGCCCATAGTTTCAGTTTCATCCGAGGCCGCCGTTATGCCAGCCATATTGCTATTAGATCGGGGAGCTACAAATTGGTCGGCAGGGTCTGTGGTATCCGTAGAAGGATCAAAAGTAGTGCCTTCATATTCCTCCTCAGTATCGGGTGATTCGGTTGTTTGTTGTGCCTCATCTTGTGGGCTATGCTCGGCCATCATTTCTGTGGTGGCTGCAAACTCCTTCGTTTGTGTGGCCTGTGAGGTAACAGCAGCTTGGGCGGCTGCCAATTTATCCATAGAAGTTTGCAATTGCAATAAAGTAGTTTCATCCAGCACCAAAGTAGGTTCGGTCTTATCCTCTTCTTCGGCATCCTCAAAGTTTGCAGGCACATCGGTGGGTATCAAAGTGGAATTTTCTTTGTCCTCACTCGCCTCCTTAGACTCGGTTTCGTTTTTTTCAGGCTTAAAAGTCTTAGTGACATTTGTATTTTCCTTGACATGATCTGTTATGTCCAAGGACTCCTTTAGCCTGGCCACCCTTTCCACAATTCTCTCAAGCATGTCCTTTTGGGATTCAGGCAGATTTTTTGTATCCAACGTCAAGAGTTTGTTATACTTTTCAATGTTTTGCTTAACCGTTTCTATGTCAGCCTGCATTTTGGCAGCTGCTGGAGCCGCTGTAGGCTTAGCTTCAGCTGGAGCATAATAAGTACGAGCTCTGCGATTACTAAAGCCCACCAGTTCGATCACACCAGGATAATTGTCACTACTGGTGGCCTCGCTTAAGCCATACAGCCCCGCTAGAGTTAATAACAAAACACTCGCTCTGAAGTTAGAACCCATGTTGTTGTAAGCTTTTAATAACTTTTTAAATTATAATTTATAATTAACTTTTGCTTAAGGAAAGAAAATAATCTTTTTTTTCCTCGTTATCAGATATTAAATTTCAAACTAAAATGAATGTCATATAACTGTTTGTTTAGTCTTTAACGTCGTGCCAGAAACTTATCTCTCTCTATACATATATTTTTGCTCAAACTTCTTTTACTTCTATTTTTAATTTTCTCGTTTTCTTATATATTTTTATTTTTAGGTATTCTTTTTTTATTCTTGATTTTCTAACCACTTTGCACTCGATTTTAAGCGATGAAAAATATTTAAAAAAAAAACGGAATTTATCCAACTCACGCTCGAAACAAATGTAACTAGACACAAACAAAACAAGATTCTCTTCGCGTTAGAAGAAAGTTCAAGTTTTAGCCAATTTGCGACGAACCGTTAACGTTTTAACTTTTTCTTTTTTTTTTAATTCAACTATTTCTCTAATTTATTATTTTTTCTTCTTGTAATTCAAATCCCGCAAACTTTTTATTTAGATAATGTACTTTCAACCGCTAGACTTGCAACTGGTAGCACTGTCGTGTTACAAATGTTTTATGTTTAGGTTTTGCAGCCTCTTTTAAAAATTTTTCCTCCAACCTGGTTTTAAACACCCAACACTAGAAACACAACAATCGTATGTAATTCTGGTTGTTTTTGTTGTTTCATTTCTTTAGATTTTTCCCAAGTTCATGATGTCTATAAAAATCAGGTTTAAGCTAAACAGCTCGCAGCACACAGAAATTTCTATCGCATAAGTTTGCATGGAATTGTGGTTGCAGTGTTTGCTTCGAACATGCTTCCATTATTATGCTACAACTTTCTTTGCTCCATCGAACTAGTTGCGCAGCACTTTCTTCTATCTCTTGCTTTTCCCCCGTAATTCTCTTAAGTGATCGCTTCACTCGGTCTCTCACTATCTATTTCTTTGTAAGAAAAACTCTTAAAAGCAACACAACTATTACATTGTTACTATTTGCCTTAGTAAATTTTTTTTAGATTTAAAACATATTTTTTGTTTTTTTTTTTTTGCTTAACAGGCGCAAGTGAGTTGCTTCTGTAATACTACACTGTGCAACACAAAGGAAACAAAAGTTTTAAAAAATTATTTACTTTCGAAAAAATAATGCCCACCATGACCCATACACAGAAAAAATATCATCGAAATGCCACCAACAAAACAAATTGTTAATATTTAAGAAATTTATTATTCGACATATTGTCATAAATTTATTTTAATTAAAATTTATTTGCTGGTGGTGCTTAGCCAAATCATCAGTAGACTTCAACCACATATTTTGAACAGTCACAAAGCTCTTATCTTATGCACAGACTATCGAAAACTATTTGAGAATTCACGAATAATATGTTTGAAAATCACAAATGAAAAATAAGCGTAGTAGGCTTAGAAACTTTAACAAGATCCAGAAAATAAATTAAAATTAATCGAATATAAATTATTTGCTGGGCTTTGTTTAAAGTTTCCGAAACGGGCCATACACTACGAGTACAACAGCATGCAAGCGCAATCAAGCGATTAAAGGTAGAGGTCCATAGCTCTCTTTTTGCGCGTTACGCTTTCTATGCATCTGTCAAAAAAGTAGAATCAATATAATAGTATGTGACAAGTTACATTGCAAAAGTAGGTCTACTTTCTACTTTTGTACGCGTTACCAGCACCATGAAAGAAAGTCAGCTGTTCTTGAATGCTAAAGATGTTAAATAATACTTTATTTCTTACGTTATCGATAAATATTATTTTTTTTTCTTGTTTTTTTCAATAAAAAAATTTCTTAGTAAAAAAAAACTTGTTTAATAAAATATGTGAATATTTTCATTAATGCGATGTATTTTAATTAACTTTTCACCACACTTTTCTCAGTAACAAATTTTGCTTATTAGTTATCGATTACTTTTACGTACTGAGTGTCATCTCCGCTAAATCTGTATTAAATAGCTGCTTAGAAAAATTATTGCTTAAGCCAATAATGTGCATACATTTATATGTAATTTTCAATTTACTTACATTAAAGTCAACAACAGCCGACAATCTGCTGGAATAGCCCTGGCCGAGTTCTTCTCAAGACTATCTTTTAAAATGCTGAATAAATAGTCAAAGACATCTGCAGACATTCTTGTCGCGGTTCGAAATTGCTCAGGGTCAGAAGTTTTAATTTTTTTAAATGTGGTTTCAAAAAACCCACTTAAATTCCGTTCTAAATACAACGGCCGTACCCAAAACCTTTTCTTTTTTTGAAATTGTTCAAAGGCATTTTTTGCACATAAAATTAAATATACAAACTAAATTAAATAGACTAACTCCACAAATTCTTTTAAAAACTCGATTTCACTCTCTTTTTTTTCTTTATAAGTATATTTATAAACAAACGCACACAGCTGATCAAAACAAAAATAAAATGGCGCATGAAAAGCAGTGCATGTAACTCAAGGCGAACAAAGTATAGAATGAAACAAGAGGATGAAACGCGTGTAATGCATAACGCGCAAAAAGCGAGCTATGGACCTCTACCCTAACCGATCATGCTCGAACCACATAACATACCAGCCAGCTAGTACAATATTCTCTCCTTAACTAAAATTCAAGAAGGATGATTTTGAATAGTGAAACATTTTCTGCCGCAATTGTCATTGATATCTTGTTAATATTACAAGTTACATATGTATGTGTGACTAAAGTGCTCAAATTCCATTTTCGATTGAAAAAAATATGTTTCAACAAATAATATTTTTCAAAAGCATATTTACTCCTTGACAACCAGTAAGCTGGTGCAAAATATCAAACTCTATTTGACATCGCTACAGCAAAATTTACAATCACACAAAATTGCCATACACGACCGAACCGCTGGCACAAACACTTGATTGCGCATGCATGCTGTTGTAATGTATGGGCGCCTTAAGCCTTTTTTTTCTTTTGTGACTTTCAAACATATTATTATTTGTGAATTCTCAGATAGTTTTTGAAAGTCTGTGCGTAAGATAAGAGGTTAGTGACTGCTCAAAATATATAACAAATTTAAATTTTTCTATAGTCAATTAAATTACTCAACAAAATTTTTTGTTAAATTATATCTGTAGTGAAAAGAAAAAAGTAGTTAATTCGAGCTAAGCTGATTTTGAGTTAATGGTACCTCGGTAATCTGCATATTCGAAAGTACCACTGGCCAAAATCTCAATTAATTTGTGTGATTTTTTAGGAAGTTATAGCACTATGACTTGCGACTTATCTTTTTTTTAGACTTCTAATCTCATTTGGAATAATAGCCTAATTGAGGTCATACTTTGGTATATTTCAACTTAAATTTATTATTTATAGTGTGTAGAATGATGTTTGCTTACAAAAATAAAGGTTAACAGAAAATTTCTCAATTTAACTGCAAAAGAAATAAATTTCTGAAAATCGACTTGAAAGCTTAAAAGTGCTCTCGTGCAAAACAGTAAAATATGACTTGAGCACTTTTTCGTTATTGCCACAGATATAATTATTAAGCCTGACCATTGTAGGACATAAACTTAGTGATGGTAATTAATAATACATAACAGTCGTGCTAAGCAAAAAAATATTTTCAAGCAGTTTCATCTGAAGTGTTGCGTATTAGAGCCCTTGTGTCCCTTTTTTTTAAACGGATGTGTCCAGTAAAGTTCACGATATTACGTGACTCGCGTTTTGTTAAATATTTGCCTGCATATTTTGCAATTTCAGCAGTCACAAGTGGCATATTTAGATCACGATGTAAATTTGAATTTTTTATGTACCATGGAGCCGATGTTATTATTCTTAAAATCTTGTTTTGCCTTCGTTGGATTCTCTCTACATTGGAAGCTGAGAAGCAGTGCCCCATAGCTGTATTCCGTAACACCATATGGGTTTCAAAAGCGACTTGATATCAAAACCTTACTATTTAGACTGAGGATTGCATTTCTACCAATCAAGCAATGTATCGGAGTAAATTTAGGTTGCATTTGTGTAAGCTTAGAGTCAATGTGCTGTTTCTATGTAAGCCGTTGATCAAAGTGTATACTGAGGTGAATGTTGAGGAAAAACTTGATTGTTGATTCGAATAGGGGAACAAGTATCTCTTCGTAGGGTAAACGTTACCTGAACGCACTTCTGTTCGTTTACTTTTATTCTTCATAAGTTTAGCCTTAGTTCCAGCTGGGTAATAAAGTGTCCGCCAGATAACTTTTTTTTTGAAAACAGGGCGCAAAACATCGAGTGTAGCTTCGGCTGTGTGGCACGTAGCGCCGTCCTGTTGAAAACAAATATTGCCAATATCCTCCTCTTCAATTTTTGTGAACAAAAATTCGTTCAACATGGCCCGATAACGATCGCCATTGACTGTAACGGCCACCCCTTGCTCATTTTCGAAAAAAATGGCCCAATTATGCCTCTGGACCAAAATCCGCACCAAACAGTGACTCGTTTTGGGTGCGTCGGCTTTTCAATGTATGCGTGCGGGCTTTCTGTGAACCAAATGCGACAATTTTGCTTGTTTACATACCCGCCAAGATCAAAATGAGCTTCATCTGAAAAGATGATTTTTTTGGCAAAATCGGCATCTTCTGTAAGTCGATCGCAGGCAATATTTCCCAGCGTTGTTCAAGCGTATACACAACCATATTCGTTCAACGGAAGGATAAAACTAATTATCTGTCAAATCAGACATGAGCTAAGTGTTACCATTCACGAAATAAGCACTAGTTGAAAAAAAATGTTAGATGGCGGACCCTTTATGTTCCTGAAGATATTGGGATGCCTCGTGAGGGTTTTCGTGCATACTAAGGCAGGCTGTATCATCGGCAAATGTAGATGTATGGATATTGCTGCTCAAAGGCATACTTCCCTGTGGCACACCGGTTGATATAGATTCGGGCACACTCCTTCCACAACAGTGAACTTCCGGGCAAGAATGTAACTTTCCAATAGCTGTAGAAAGTTTATTGGTAGATATGATTGCAATTTTAAAATTAGGACTTCATGCCACACTTTATCAAATGCCTGAGAAACATCAATGAAGAGGGCAGTACAATACTTATTTTCTTTAAATGTTCTTCTTGTAAATTGAACCAATCTATGCGTTTGTTCAATGGTGCTATGCTGACTTCTTAAATCAAATTGATGATTCGGGATGCATCCATTATTATAGTTAGAATTGGGGACAAGTTTGTCAAGAGCAGCTTTCCGAAGAGTTTTGACATTGTTGACAATAAAATTATTGGCCTATGTGACTCAGCTTGGGTAAGATCTTTGCCCAGCCTTGGAATCATTTTGTGGGGATATATGAAGTCGCTGGTCTGTGCCGATAAGGTCGAAACAATTGACCACTTGGAGGACAACATTCGTCGCGTTATTACCAATATACGCCCACAAATGTTGGATGAAGTCATCAAACATTTTACCTCCAGATTAGACTACGTCCGAGCCAGCCATATATAAATTATAATGACAGACGATTATATTTCGAATAAAGGAAATTTCATCTTTGTTTTATTTCATTTCGAAGTTCTATACCTCTATAAAAGAGACCCTTTACAGCATACGAGTATATATGTATGCACTTGGATAAGGCTATTCGTTTATACACCCAGAGAAAAAACAGCTTAAAATCAATCAAAACAGTATTGAATTAATAAGAATCATTAACGAAAGTCTAGCAATGTTGAAATTCCTTATTTCAAAATGGAAAAATATTAATTTAGAGCACTTAGTCATTAAATTTATTTATTTTTAAGTATTTCAATATACATTTTCTATTATATTGAAAATAATTGAATTAATGTCAAGCGTTCTTATTTTTAAGTTGCAACTTTTCTCTCTGAGTGTAGTTTTACGAAACGCAAATGCAAAAAAAAAAATTATTTTTGTAATGCCAAAATCGTCCATCTCTTTAGTATAGAATAAATAAACAGAAATCGGGAGGCTCTTGAAATTATTAGAATTTTCGAAATTGTTCAACGACTACATTTCTTTAAAAAAAACTTTTTTTGCTTGTATTGTTTGTAATAATTCATTAATTCAGCTTCATTTCGCTTGTTAATTTTATATACATATGAGTACATAAATATATATGTATGTGTATATGTATGTATGTATGCGTATAAATACCCTGTGTGGTTGACTACAAAAATAGTTAACTTATAGTTAACTTTTCTTAGACTGACTAAAAGCTAACTGCAAAGTCATCCAGAACAAACCCAAAATTAATTCTTAAGTTGAGTACGTAATCGAATTTAGTGAGAGCCAACAAATTTATTCTCAGTTACTTTGAAACTTATTTCAGTTTTATATTAACATTTTGCTGTTATTATTTTAAATGGTACCTTGGCTGTGTAGTTAGCGCGTTGAGTACACAACGTGTGATGATACATGTTCGAAACCCAAACATTTTTTTTTAATTTACTGACTACCAGGTGATTTAAAAAAGCCAACTTTAAGTTAGCTGAAAGTAATGCAGAGTGAGACAATTGACTACTGCCTAGGACATCGCAATGTTAAAATAGTCAGTTGATTACATTGAAAAGTAATCCAAGTGCCAGTCAGTACTAGTTGCGAAATAGTTAGTTTAAAGTTAGTTTAAAGTTAACTTGATTTCCGATAGGGTATGTACAAATGCATGTGCATTGAAATTTGATTAAGAAAAAAATGTATGGTGTTCTGAACCTGTAAAATAGAAAAACTTACATCTAATTGAAATACATTACAAAGGAGTCATGTTGTATACGTAAATGTGTTGCATACAACAATTACGAGTACATGTAATCTCTGAAGTTACCGTTTCCATTATTCATTCAATCTTTGTGCAGCGGTTACAATGTAGCAAATCTCGTACACTCACTCATGTACTCGTATGCCTTATTGCAACATCAGTGTGGCATTTAACTCAAAACCAATTCTAAAGTTATAAATTCTATTATTACTTTTTATTTTGCCTTTTTACTTTATTTCAATTTTTGTGTTTAAAACTTGAATGAATGAGTGTGAGTTTTTAACCTTCTGCAAAGTTTGCTTCTTTCTCTTGTTTTTTTTTTTTTAATTTACATTTTAGTCGAATTTAAGCATAAAGTTTTTTTTCAGATAATGTGGGAAAATTTAACCCTGTTCTTTTATTTATTCATTTCTTAATGGAAAAGACGAAAAAGCCATCAACATCTGTGTTTTAAGATGTCTTGTAAAAAATAGTGGCTGCTACTTCTTGCACGGCATTAATTGTTTTATCTAATTTTATTTTATTTATACACATACGAGTACATACATATATTTTTTTTTTTTATTTTATGTTTTCTCTAACTTTGGATACTTGGAACTTTCAAGCTAGAGAAAATTTTGAAAGCTGCTCTTTTTTTCTTTGTGAATTCATTTTAATTTTGTTATTAGGGATTTAAAAAAAGAAATAAGTTAATTTAGCTTAACTTAGATTAGATGTTTTCTCTAAAAATTTATTTATACATATACAGTTCATTAAAAATACTAAAAGATAATCCTAAAATTAAAAACTCACATCTTCGTCGTTAAGTGTGGATCAGAGAACTGTACTCAACCTTTAATAATTTTTGCCTAAATATATTCTTATGCAAATTGAATATGGAACAAATTTTAAATTGCGGAACAAATGTGTGCACATGATGTCGGAACTTTTAATAATTAAATGATAAAATTGACTTTTAAATAATTTTTCAATTAACTTTTTTTAATTGTTTTAAATAATAATTTACGCAAATATCTGGCTCAAAAAATGATATTAAATGAAATGAAAAGATACTTTTTGTAAAAGGTACCTTGTGTGACAGGTATACTATTTTAAAGGTAATAAAATTAAAAAAAAACACTCTTTTTAGAAAGGTACTTTTTGCTAAAGGAATTTTTTGCCAAAGGTACTTTTTTGAAAGGGAACTTATTGAAGCGTACTTTTTGCACAATAATATTATTTCAATAGCTCATTTTTCTAAACAGGTACTTTTTGTAAAAAGTACTTTTTGTAAAAGGCACTTTTTGTTAAAGGTACTTTTTGTAAAAGGCACTTTTTGAAAAAGGCACTTTTTGTAAAAGGTACTTTTTGTAAAAGGCACTTTTTGTAAAAGGTACTTTTTGTAAACGGTACTTTTTGTAAAATGTACCTCTTATAAAATGTACTTTTTGTGAAAAGCTATGTTTGTAGTCATATTTGTAAAAAAAAGTACTGTTGTAAAATGAACTTTTTTTCAAAGATACTTATGCAAAATGTACCTTTTGTAAAAAATCATTTTTGTAAAATGAACTTTTCGCAAAATGTGCCTTAAGTAAAAGGTACTTTTTGTAAATAGATGTTTGTGTAAAAAGTCGTTTTTGTAAAAAGTACTGTATGTAAAATAATTATTTTTAAAGGACTTTTATATAATGTACTTTTTTATAAAAGATATGCTTTGTCAAAGGGACTTTTTGCAAAATGTACCTTTTATAAAAAGTACTTTTGTAAAAAGTCGTTTTTATAAACAGTATTTCTTATAAAATATATTTATTTTTTAAATCTAGTTTTTTTTGTTAATTGTACTATTTGCTAGAGGTTATTTTCGTTAAAAATACTTTTTGCAAAGAGTACTTTTTGTAAAATGTACTTTTTGCAAATTGTAGGCTTTGTGAAAGGTATTTTTGCAGAAAGTGCTACTCGTATATACTCGTATGTACATTATACCGTCTCGCTTTAGAGGCAAAACAAAAAAGTTTGCCGTACACCACCGAATATAAAGTATTGTTGCAAGGCAGTTACGCAAAAAAAGTATTTTTTTTTTGCCGAACGTAGGGGTGGCCAAAATACATTTTTCGTTATATCTTCGGCATTTACAGTAGGATCTTAAAGTGTGATATATCGTTGTTTTTGTCTCGAGAAGACCAATGTTTTGCTTCAATGTTCATTGACCTCAAATATACCGTTCTTGTATTTACCGCCCAGATCTCAGTTCCTACAACCCTAATGTGCCACCCTAATTTCAGAAAATTAAAGCTCGCAAAAAAATCATTTAACTTTTAATGAATTGAACAGGCCTTTTAAGCCAAATTACATGTGATAATTATTAATGAACAAATAACATCAAAGTTAGTTGTAAATATTCTGTCAACACATAGTTGAATGGAACAGCCAGCCGTTTCGAAGGCCTGACCTTCATCATCAGCGTTCTTCTGTGTTTGGTCCACTGTTTGTGGTGTCAATTGATGTAGATTTCTGCCTTATATACGAAACTTTTCTGCAAATGGAATATGTGGATTGGTTTGATTCATCGTATTTCAATTTGCTGAAATGTGTTTTGTAATGAAGGCCCAAATTTACCATCTCTAAATTTACAACAGTCTTACCATTGTCGTTTTTTCATTACTAATTATGCACATGTTAGTTAATTTGCTTATTTTTGTTCTACTTAACTCATTTAACTTTTGCTAAGGAAGTACTTCGATACTTCCAGCAGAACTATTTAAAATATGTTTTATGTTTTTTTGCGGAATGTAGGGGTTGTTTCTTAAATTTTTTGTCATATCTTCATCGGTCGGTCGATGTTTTTGTCTGACTTTTGACCTCAAGTACCCTCTTCTGGTAATTACCCATCATATCTCAACAACTACAAGAATTAAAAAATTAATGTAAGATCAAAAAATGAAATTTTAATCAATCATATTTTTACATGATTCAAGTTGGCTGTATTTTTTGGCGGCTCTCATCGCATTATCCGGTATGAACAGCTCGAAAGATACGATACAAATAAAACTGATCGCCTCGAACATTCCAAATTTCGAAATTTTTATTGGCCTGACCAAACGGAATAAGCAATAAAAGATCCGAATTATTAATTAAATGCTTACTGTCAATATAATAAACTTACAGATTACAGATCCTGGACAGATTATGTTTCTTTCTTTCTGTTTGCCAAGCAATGATCTCAATAGAGCATTTAATGAAAATAGTTCTGCTGGAATTATTGATATACTTTCTTAGCAAAAGTTAAATGATTTTTTGGCGAGCTTTAATTTTCTGAAATTAGGGTAGCACATTAGGGTGATAGGAACTTAGATCTGGTGGGTAAATACAAGAACGGGATATTTCAGATTAATGAATATTAAAGCAAAAAATTAGTCTTCTTGGGACAGAAAACATCGATATATCACATTTTAAGATCCTACTGTAAATGCCGAAGATATAACGAAAAATGTATTTTGGCGGCCCCTACATTCGGCAAAAAAAAAATAATTCTTTTTTCGAAACTGCCTTGCAACAATACTTTATATTGGGTGGTGTACGGCGAACGTTTTTTCATATCTCTCATTTTCTAAAACAACGTCATAACGTCATAGTTTTATTACTTTTTTGTAAAAATTTCATACAAATATCTTGTTTGCTTAACTCTCGAGAGAAAAATAAAATCTTCTCTTTTCTCGTTTTCTCGCAAAGAGGTTTTTGTGTTATGACGTTCTTTTAGAAAATGAGGGAAATGTGTAAAAATTATTTGTCAACTTAATTCTTAAAGTATTTACGTTTGAGAAGGCCAGTTGCGATCATGTCTAATTTTAAGTGATATATTCATTCCTTCAGTATTTTTAGAGCCTGTCCCACGATGTCGACAACGTTCGACTTATCGTACACTTACTCGTACACTTGAACAAACAACAAAATATTAAAATTTTCTTTTTTTGAACGTTGTTGTCATCGTGGGATTGGCCCTGAGTTTTTATTATGGGAACAGGAAAAAATTCCAAGTGTTTACAGATGTATTAGTGAAATAAAAATTTTGATTTAGTTAATTTTTAATATTATTGTTTGAAGTTTATTTGTTTCTATATTTTATTATTTGATCAGGCTAAAAAGTTCGTATCGCTTTGTAAGCCAAATTGCATGTTATAATTATTAATGAACAAATAACAAAAAAGTTAGTTATAAATATTCTGCCACTACACCTTCATCATCAGCGTTCTTTTGTGTTTGGTCCACAGTGTGTGGTGTCAGTTGATGTAGATTTCTCAAGTTTTCAGTGCAAATAGAATATGTAAATTGTTTTGATTCATCGTATTACAATTTGCTGAAAGCTTTTTTGTAATGAAAGCTCATTTTTACCATCTCAAAATTTACAACAGTCTTGCCATTGTCGTTTGTTCTTTACTGCGTCATCTGTTAACAATCGCTAATCTTAGATCGCAAAAATTATTTTCGGGTGGAATAGTGAATGATAGAAATTAATTATTTTTCCAGTTTCCAATGAACTTGCTTTTTTGTTTGCAGATTTTTCACTCTGAGGTATCTTTGGTGTTACGAGTATTTTTCCCAACAAGTTTTATACTTGTCGTAGTTGAGCTATTTTGCGAAATATTCTTCTTATCAGTGAAAATGCTGTTGCAATGCAATTGCCTTGTGTTATTTTATAACATTTTTAGTTGTTGTGCTGTTTTGCGAATTGCCATGAATTTGAAGCATTTGTATACCTGATTTAAAAAAAATATTTAAAAATAAAAATTAAACTTGTTGCTGTTCCTTCGTTGTTAGAGTTTTACATCTTGATCTTTTTAGGCACTTTGGTGGCAATTTTCGCATCTATTGGTAGAAACTTTGATACAAACACTGGCTGTTTATTTCAATAAACATTAAGTATTGTATAAATGCTAAATTGTTACTAATGTCGGTTGCATCCTCCAAGGAAAAGAACACACGAGTACATATGTAACCCAAAAGCAGACTCTTTCTTACCTTGTGCCGCAAGTACTAGAATGAATAAATTTTTGTGTCTTTGTGGGTAAAAATTGATTTTTTTCATCGTTCTTTCTCCAGTTTTTGCAGTAATTGATGCCAAATGGAAGTGGCAGAAATAAATGTGGTAGAAATTGCATGAGTATGTGGCAAGGCTTAAAATGTAGTACGCAGTGGCAGTGGAAGCACTAGTATATACAAGTAATAGGTATCATCATTTGATTCGATTTCTTTTCTATTACATGTTATTTTTTTATTTTGTTTGTACACGGGCTACATTTTCAGCTGTATTGCTGTTGCTTGAAGTAGTGCTAAATACTTGTGTAGTTAGAATCTGTGAGAATCAGTATTTAATCGTGGGTTTTTTTATGCAAATACACAGAAGAAGAATCCACTTACACGGTTGCATGAAAATATGAGTACTTTTTAACATTTGATCATAAAGCCAAATGTAAATTTAGTTTAAAATGCGGTTGAAAATTATGTCGATATTTCACAGCCAGCCAACGCAAAGTTTTCGTATTCTATTTTTCAGTTGGGAATTTAATGAAAATAGAGCGGTTGAGGTTTCTTCAACTACTACACTGTACTACAAAAAAAAACAATAATTATAACCAGGGATTCGGTCAGAGCAGTGAATTTTTTTTATATGGATTATGGCAATATTTCGCGTGAAATTTTGAACAGAGTACCAGGCTTCACACGTAAGTAAATTTACCTGTACCAAATGTAGCCTAGAGGGTGGCGTTGGCTGAAGTAGTTAGCACGTTACAAAACCAAAGGTCCTGGGTTCGAGCCCGGTCTCTGACAGTCATTAAAAATAACAACACCACTAATTTTTCTGATGTGCATTAGTGTCCTTTGTATCAGTTGTTGTGGGATAATTTCTAGTGATGCAGGCATAAGGCACTGGTCATTAAAAACTACACCGACTTCATCAGATACTAATCCTAATGTAACATCAGAGCGCCCTCCTTCTTTGTGTAAGAGAATCATTGACAAAGTGAAATAACCAATAAAATAAAAATGGCTACTAAACACAGCTTCAAAATTTAATACGCCTCATTTAACACCAGAAGGCGCTGCAACAACACTGCATTATCAAAAAGCGTGCAAACAAGAGCAGAGTTGTAAAAGAATGAAGCTTTCCTCCTCCATCTCTTCCTTCATCACCTGTCTACTCTATCACTATTCTTCCCTATCACCCTCTCTGACTATCTTCTCTTCAACTAACAGGTAGCACAAAGGGATCATTGTATTGGACCCAAGTGAGCTGGACTCTAAATTTCACCCTTCCTTACCAGCAGCCTGCTAACCTAAATGTATTGCTTGAAAGTATGCAACATTGTTTAAAAATGCGTGCGAAAAAAGTACTGCTCATGTTGTTCCGCAGCTGAAACAGAAATGCTGCCAGAAACATTTTGCATGGAAAAACATGTTGCCAGATACATTTTACTTATTTTTCGCAGTAAGAACAGAGTACTATACTACTCTTGCAAGTTTATTTCGCAAATATTTCATACCAAATACTTTTTTTTTAGTTTGACTGAATTTCTCACGAATTTGTGAATAGAGAGCTTAAACGCCTACATGCTTACTGCAAACAAATAAATATGTATATCGATAAATAAAAAATAGGCACCTTCCTTACACTTTACACTTTACACTTCATCACTTAATGATTCTAAATTTTGCTTAAAAATTATTACGCAAATTTATCAAAAGCAATTTCAAATTTAGGATGCCTGCTTTAGATCTCCCGTGAATAGGTATCAAAATGGGAAATTATTATAAATGATTTAAATTTTCTGTAAATCTGAAGCACAAGCGCTGGATTTTCTTATTGACTTCTGTGGAAGTGGTTTTGTTGTTGTTGGGTATGTCGATATGTGCATCCGTCTTGAGGATGTGAATTGCAATAAAAAATCAAATATAACACGAAATAATAAAATTTCCACAGTTTCATAGTCAGCGGCTGTAGTTTATTTCTACTTAATATTTCTATTTTCAGATTAACGTTGGCTGACCACAATCATTTTAAGACTTCAAACTGTTTTAAGCAGCATCCGTAATTTAGCAGCCAACTTGAACTTTTGCAATTTTACTTTTTGTTCATCATCAGCTTCAATATTTTCCATTAACTGCTACATTTTGCTCATAGTTCAGTTCTAATCAGATTTTTTTTCTTCCTTTTTCGCCTGAAATAGACTCTGTTTTATGTTTGATGCTTCTCTATTGTTATTGTTGAAGTTGTTTTTATGTGTATCGAACTCTTAAATGCTGGCAGTAATTTACTGGGTTGGTATTTATGTTTTTGTTGCTCTTGCTGTTGTTGTTTTTGTTCTGTGTTTCAACATCTCAAACGAATTATCAAGCCGCATTTTAAATTGCAACATTTGCATCTTCTTGTATCCACTCGTATGTTGATAAGCAGCAAAAAAAAAAACATGCAACTACTTACATACTTAGTAGTAGCTTGCAATTTCTAGCAGTTGTTAACTTTAACATCACCTGGATTTTTTTTGGATTTTTCATGCATTATTTTTTTTAGATAATCACATTCAATGCTGGAAAACTTTGTAATAAATTTAGTGTTCAAAATTTTTGAAAAATAAAATATTTCTTTACCATTTCCAAAATAAAATATTCAAGGAGCGAAATGTATTTCCTTTTTCAATCCCAGCAAAAAAATTGCTTCAAATAAAGCAGGTTTTTACTATGAGAGAGTAAAAGTAGAGCTGACAAACCTGATGATATCGCTGCTGATTTTTGTATGGCAAGTTCCCGGTTTGGAGTACTACATTTTTTGCTCACAAAAGCGCTTTATTTTGAATATAATAAAACATGCAAATATAGCAGTTATCTCAAGCGCTCTTTAAAGGATTAATAATATAAACGTATTTACTTATTTAAAGAGCGCTTTTCAAGATTACATTAGCAAAATTTCTGGTTTTAAAACCTGCATTATTGTGCCGCTGTTAAATCACCTTTTTTCTATAGTTTGCTTCATATATGTTCAGTGCTGCTAAACAGCTCATATTTTAAAGCGAACATTTTTTACTGGGATGTTACTTTTTAAATAAATTTAGCATTACCGAATACCGAACAATTCGAAAAATTTTTATGCTTGGGAAAATACTAGCAGCTATTTTCGTAAATATAATGTCATAATATTTACTAATTATCTGCATTACATCAGGTTTCTTTAAGCAATGCTTTGTTTTGATTAAAAATTTTCAAAACCAATGTATCAAAACGTGCAACAATAGGAATGACTTGCAAATCATCTCTCCATGAGTAATAAAACAAAATGTGAAAGGGCATTAAATCACTTTAGCGTGTAAGAGGTGATTTAAACAAGCTTAAGCAAGGAACGTTTCGTGTTATTTCCCTGTTGTGTTTTTATGTACTTATACTCTAGCTGAGCGCAGCAAACGTTGTCTCACCCTCCTATTTTATATATTTTTTTAAACTATAAATTACTTCACACAGTGGTCACTTGTTGGGTCAAGAGCAAAAAAAAAAAAAAAACAAAAACCTACCGGGTATTAACCCGAGATTTTTTAAGAGCTTTCGGATTTGATTAAAAAACACATACAATTTAAAAAAATTTATGAAATCTTTATTTGAGTCGGTAGAACGATCTATATAATTTTATGTTTAAAGATTATTTCATGTACATTTTGACCGCGGATATGGCTGAAATGGTTCATACTATTCGTACTCTGGGTCCAATTTTTGCATAGTTTTTCTATCATATCGCCGGTATCTCACGAATAAATTCTTCAATATTGTCTTCCAGTGCTTCAACCGTTGCATGCTTGTCCCTATAGACATGCTCCTCAACAGAGTCCCACAAAAAATAGTCTAAAAACGTTAAATCGCATGATCTAGGCTGCCAGTTGACCGGCACCAAACCTGAAATAAACTGTTCACCAAACTCGCCTCTCAACTGGGCTATTTTTTCGCGTAATGTGTGGCATGTGACACCATCTTGCTGAAACCACATTTCGCCGAATCGATAATTCACGGTCATCAACAGCACTGGCGGATGCAGCTGCGATATTTTGCTCTGTCCGCACTCTAAGTATGAGTGTTATTGGTTTAATGTGCAATTATGTAATTTTGGTGCGAAATTTAATCACAAGATTCCGAGTAGCCGCCTCAGAAAGTCTCCCAAACTGACCATAAAATGGAAGATGTGCACGCATACACTTTCTTAACAGAGCATGAAGTTTGATAATAAAATTTAAAGATATGCAAGCGTTTAATCATTTGTAACTCGATTCATGGTTAAATTATGGACCAAACTGAACATGTTTAACAGTAACATGATACACGAAAACAGCTGAGTTGCCAAACACAGTGGTGCCAAAAAGAAACTTGCTAAAAAATCACCTTTTAGCTCCATAGATCACGCGTTACAAACAAACACACAACGATTTTCTATATATATATACATATGTATGTTCATATGTATCTGATGTTAAATTGTTTTACTAGCCGTCCCCACTAGACATGAACTTGGTATGGGCATCATATCGGACATCGCAAATGGCTAATGGAGACCGCTCATGTCCATGTTTCGTCCATGCTCTGACATGGATGCCCGTACATATGTCTGAGCAACAATTTGCAATAGAAAGAAAAGAAACAGAGCAAAATTGGTAAATATTCAATCTTTATTGCGCTACCGCAAAATACTTTGAAATTCCTGAACATGGACATCGCACGTATTCACCACAACAAAGAAGTTTATGAAATTTTCACAGTTGCTGTGCCGGCGTCATGTTCATGTCATGTCCAAGTCGATGGCTCGTGAAGACGTAGGGTTATGTTTAATTAAATTAAACTTAGTTAACGCATTACTGCCTAGTGGGCATTTAAATAACCAAAAAAGTGACGGCAGAAAAAATCCTAGTGACGGCCAGATTATAAATTATTGCTTCAACTTACGTTTTTATCTAGAAGTAGAGCTTGGTTAGTCCAAAGTGTATTAATACCAAGTGGCCTTATCAGCGCAGCTGATGGTCAGCTGACTTTACCCCATCCGTCAAACTCCATATAAAATAGCATAAAATCTTAACCCGAACTCTCAACATACAAACAAAATAATCTTACAACAACTTTGTATGTATGTATGTTGTTTTAATGATAAGGCTACTTGGTATTAATACACTTTGGACTAACCAATCTCTACTTCTAGATAAAAACGTAAGTTGAAGCAATAATTTATAATCTGGAATTTTTTCTGCCGTAATTTTTTTGGTTATTTAAATGCTCACTAGGCAGTAATGGGTTAACTAAGTTTAATTTAATTAAACATAACCTTTGCTTTTATTGATTTCGTGTTTTTTTTCAGAAATCTTGTCACCTTAGTTACTGCAACTAAGAAACCAAACGTAAAGTCAAAATTCCCAAACTAACAGCCCAACCTAAATTAGAGCGTTGACCGTTGCGTTAGCAGCAGAGTTCGTGTTTGCAGTACATTCAAAGTAAATTTTTTTTTATATGTTAAAATGTATTGTAAATACGTACCCTGCTGCTAACACAACGCTCAACGCTCTAATTTACGTTGGGCTGTAAGGAAACAATTTTTTAGAAAATAATAATTCATATGTGCCATAATTATTTAAGTGGTCTGAAGTCTATAGTACTCAGCACTACGCCATAGCCACAGGCGCATGTAGCTTTTGACATGCCGTGTACGAAATATAAAATACGTAAATGTTGGTTTTTCAAATACTCTAACGTTGGGGGGATTATACGCGTAGACACGGTTCTTGGCTTAGCCTCCAAAAAAAAATCTAGCGGTGTCAAATCGCATGATATTGGTGGTAAAATCGTAAACTGGTCATTAAATAAATGACCCTTCAGATGACAGATATTTAACAGCTGGTGGCCTTGCCATACCGGTGGATTTGAAACCATTAAATGGATAACTCTGGATAAGCGGTGTTACCAGTTTAACTTGTTATTATTTTCTATAAAAAAAAATAAATAATAAATAAAATCATCTCAGTGTAAATGTACGAGTTCAGAAAATTAAATTAAAAACTAAACACTAATGATTGACTTATTGCATTTTAATATTTCAAAAAAGCTTAAAATTTATTGTATGTAATTTGATTTTGGTAAAATAAAACACATTATTTTTTATAAAAAAATAAAATTGTTGGTTTTGTTACAATTTATACCAACAGGTCCAAAGAAACATCGAACGAAAATTCCATAATTGCAGCAGGAACAAAACTCTTAATGTAAAAACCTTCTATTTGTGTCATCAAGGCAGAAATTTGTTGTATGGTTTCTGAGTCCCGGTTCAGTCATTTCAACTTTTGTTGATCAACTCGTAATTCAGTTGTAAGAAAAACGGAGAAAAAAATATAAATATCTCTTTTTTCTTACAGCTAAAGAGAAATAAGTGGTGCATGTTAAAAAAAAACAAAATATATAAATAAATAATAATAATAAGCAGCATTTACACAATGAAGCAAGTTGGCATCAATGACACAAACAAACTACAATACGCATTTTTATTTATGAAAATCACAGACTCATTAACGAAAAAAAAACGGTTGGAATATTATAAAACTGATTTAATTTTAATATTAATTTTAAATTTTACTGCACATTTCAACTTTCATTTCACTGCAGTCAAATGAAATTGAAGTTTTCTTTTCTTTTCATTCAAATTTTTGTTAATGGCTTGATTTAGTTAAACTTTTCCATCTCTCTAAATACGAGTACTTTTGGCTAATAATGATTTGATTTGATGCCTCCCAAATGAATAGAGATCATGATCTTTCTTTTGAAAATGCTATGATGAATCACAAAGCTTAATATAAATAAAGCAACAATAATAAAAACATCAATTCTCTAATGCATTTATTACAACAATAGTTTATTGTAATTGAAGGTAAAAAAAGAGTTTCAGTTTAGAAAGTAAAAAAAGTAATCTATTGGGAAAGCAAAAAAAAAAAACACAAGAGTTCCAAAAAACACAAAACTTAAAAAGCAGACCAGACCCAGACCACATAATAAATAAGCTAAAAGCGAATTTTATGAGTTTGAATTTAAGTTTTATATTTTAATTGATAAAAAAAATTTAAAACAGCAATTAGCAAATTTACATAGAGTCAGATGGACAATCAATCGCAAATAGATAAAAATAAATAATTTCGTATTTCTAAATGTTTTTGAATAATTTCATCCATCAAGATTAATAACATTTTGTGTCACTTTCATTTTTTCTTCTGGGACAACTTGAGATTTATTTGAATCCCTTTTGATTTAGATTATCTGCCGAATTTTGTACCTTTCCCACATTAACATATTGAATACTTTAATTCTATGTATTCAGAACCTTTGTAGCCTCATGATTAAGCATTATCTGCCACAAAATTGATATATATACATATATTCTTTCCTTGTATAATTTTTTTTTCCTATAAAAAATTATAGTTTTGGTTTTGCTAACAAAAATATTTTCATCTTTCCTGCTTGCTATTATAAATTACATTTACTAGAAAAATGATAAATGCAAGACTAGAGCTGGCTTATCACGATTGCAGCAACATTGTTGCAAGAAACAAATTCTGTGGTAGGAAAACAACAAGTTTGTTTTATGCACTTCTCCAAAAAATTTTAAAGGTATACATGCATACATACATACATACATATATACATGTGTACATGTATAGGTTTGTCCTGCCGTATTTAACTTCCGAAATATTCATATGCGGCAACATAAAGAATGAGCGATGTCCGTGAAGTCCACTTTGCAAAGACCCCAGAAAATCATGAGGTTTTGTTCTTGGACTGTGATGTGCCAGAATTTGTCCTAAATAGATTGATATGGAAATCAGCCAAATCAATAGTTCCACGGCTGGAAAATTGATTTTTTTTTTTTGGTTTATAGAAGTAACTCACTAAAACTAATTTTTGTTACTTTTTTTGGGGATTATTAAATTAATTTTATTTAACTTCCTGCTATAGGAAGTTACTGATTTTACTCCACTTTTCGAAAATCGAGCTCCAATTATTTCGCCGTTTTGAAGTTCTGGGAGTCAATTCTGACTATATTCGTGATGATGTACGTACGGATGTATGTGTGTGTGTTTTTTTTTAACCTAATGATAGCGCACTATCAATAGTGGACCCACGATAACTTCATCAGCAGCACCACGAGACTACTTCAATATATTATCAAGGTGGGTAGTATTCTCAGTAATATACATATGTACGAGGTTTGTTCAAAACGTATCGCGAATTTTGAATTTTCGCGGGTTATGATATTCGAATTTTGATTTTTTTGTGGCGTTATGTCTCTCGCTTATGCAGCCAATTTCGGACATTTTGAATGTTCAGTTAATTGTTTAAAGCTGCTTTGCTTGCACGTGTTTTGGCTCGTCTTCGATTTTTACCTTGGTTCGTGCGGCAGCTTCCATTGAGATGATTGAGCTTTGGTTTGCACGTCATAACCATAAACCCACAATTCGTCACCAGTTATGACCCTCTGGAGCAAATTTGGGTTGTCGTGGACAGAGACCAACAGCTTATTAACAATGTTCATGCGATGCTTTTTGGTCGAAATTGAGCAATTTTGATACTAATTTCGCGGCGACCCGTCTCATGCCCAACTCATTGATAAAAATCGAATGGCGATATGTCTAGGTCCTCAGCAACTTCTCTAATGGTGATTCGACGATTGGCCAATACCATTTTCTTCACTTCATAAATTTTTTCGTCTGTTGTTGAAGTGCTCGGCCGTCCTGCACGCTCTTCGTCGTTCACATCTTCTCGGCCTTCTGAGAACATTTTGTACCACCGATAAACATTTCTTCGGTCCAAGGTAGCTTCTCCGTATGCCACAGTCAACATTCGGAATGCATTCGCGCACTTAATTTCCTTTTGCACACAAAATTTGATACAGGTTCTTTGTTCCATGTTTTTTTAATAGATAAAAATCGAAAACGAGCCAAAACACGTGCAAGCAAAGCAGCTGTCAACTAGAGATGTGCACGTGAGTGGTTTTTGACTCATGACACGCACGCTCACGCAGAAAAATATTTTACTCACACACTTTCATGCACGAATGATTTTGAAAATTTTAACGATCACGCACGCTCACGTATAAAATATTCTTAATCACGCACGAGGGGTGTACAACTAATCACGATCACGCACGCTTACTAAAAATATATAATTAATTTTTTATGTTTGTTGGTTGAAAATTAGGTTCTTAGACATACATATGTACATACTCGTACATACGTATGTATGTACATACATACGTATGTACGAGTATGTGCAGGCTCATTCTACCTATACCCTGTCGGAAAATGTGTGGTTGACTATAAAAATAGTTAACTTATAGTTAACTTTTATACTGACTAAAAGCTATCTTCAATGTCATCCAGAACAAATCCAAAATTAATTCTTATGTTGAGTACGTAATCGAATATGGTGAGGGCCAACAAATTTATTCTCAGTTACTTTGAAACTTATTTCAGTTTTATATTAACATTTTGCTGTTATTATTTTAGATGGTACCTTCGCTGGGTAGTTAGCGCGTTGTGTACACAACGTGTGATGATAAATGTTCGAACCCCAGAAACTTTTTTTAAATTTACTGACTACCAGGTGATTTAAAAAAACCAACTTTAATTTAGTTGAAAAGTAATGCAGAGGGAGACAATTGACTACCGCCTAGGGCATCGCAATGTTAAAATAGTCAGTTGATTACATTAAAAAGTAATACAAGTGTCAGTCAGTAGCAGTTGCAAAATAGTTAGCTTAAAGTTAGTTTAAACCCACCGAGAGAAACACGAGAGTAACATATTCGCGTTGGTGTATTCATTTGTATAAGAAGCCGATTTATGTTCGGCGCTCTGGTGCTTCTTTGGACAGCTCAGACATAGATTGTAGTATTTATTAAAAGAAAATTTAAAATTTTCAATACAGCTATATACCCACGCAGGAGTGTTATCTCGTGAGAGCGTGAGAATTCGTGCATGAGTTTTTTTTTAAATCACACAGGAGTAATTTCATTTAAGTCACGGTCACGCACTCACGCGTGATTAATTATGAATTTGATCACGATCACGCGTGACACGATAAAATCACGACATATGCACATCTCTACTGTCAACAATTAACTGAACATTCAAAATGGCCGAAATTGTCGGCATAACTGAGAGACATGAGTACCAACATAACGCCACAAAAAAATCAAAATTCGAATATACGTAACCCGCGAAAATTCAAAATTCGCGATACGTTTTAAACAAACCTCGTACATCATCCTTGCTTTAATTAGTAAGGAGATTCGGAGCTGATCTGCACCTTTAATTAATAATTTTATTAGTAAATTCCTTACAACGTCCATGTATTTTGAGGAGGAAGCATTATGTATGTATAATCTAAAATATTGTTACGGATATAGCTGCAAACAAACATAGTGCAAAATTATCCAGAACTATTTACCTAAAAGAACTAAATAATTACAAACATACACACACGCACGCATATATATACAAACATGAAGAAAACATAAACAAAACTATTGCAACAACAACGTGGTATAGCTTCTGCTCAGAGAAACAAGTCGATCGGCTACAAGTCGGCTAAAAGTCGACTTTGAGCCGCCGCCGATAATTTGTTGGCAATCTAGCCGCCGCCGAGGCGACCGTCTTGTTTCGGCTCACAAATGTTAGCCGATGAAATTATAATTGAAATATATTATAATGATTGTAGGTTTTTTAATTAGAAACGAATGTTACATATAACTTAAAATACCAAATTAATATAATAAATACCAAGAAAATCGTTACTGCACGTCATACAACAGCGATAAATCTACGCACTTGGGAGCTCTGGCTATAAAGACATTCAAACACTGCTTAGAGCCCTTTTAGATGAAGGTTGACATAGCTGCGACAACGCTTACGTTCTCTTTTAGAGTCCCTTCTGAAATAACATGAAGACGTTTTTTCAGTTTAAGATTATAGCATTCGCTAGCGAACAATGTAATAATATGGTACGATATCGAATGCCATAATCTCAAACTGAAAAAACGTGATCGAATCAGCTCGTTATCGAAAGCGACGAAAGCCATAAAGGAACTAATTGTTAGTTTGGGAAACGTAGAATTGATATGTCCAAATATTTTAAAAAACATATGAATTTGCAAAATTTGTTCTCTGTCCTATAAGCTCATATTGCCTTCAAAAAACTGACTAGTGCAAAATCGAAGTTGTTGGAATTCCAGCAAAGTCTGCTTCATCTGAGCGGATCTTTTCCGATTCCGGAATACTGTATAAATAGAAAAAGAAGTCTTTTGAATCCAACTACCGCAAAAAAGCAGTTGTTAGTTCACGAAAACAAAAAAAAAACAAAAATTGAACCACACCTTTAATTAATGCAAAAGTAATATTTTTTAAATAAAATAAACATATTTACATATGTATGTATATAACATTTAAAAAATCACATAGAAATTCTAAAATATACGTTTTTGGTGCATTTCTTGGAAAAAAAATTAAAGTCAGCGGCTGAAAGTCGAAAGGCGGCTCTAGCCGACTTTTAGCCGCCGCCGACAATTATTATGCTAAGCCGCCGCCGCCGACATTTTTTATCGACTTGTTTCTCTGCTTCTGCTTGTTAATCCACACACACATGGTAGAAACAACCCTGTACACAGTATTACAAGCATAAAAGTAGTATTACCAGCAACTCTGAAATTCAAAATAACGGTCAATAGAATTATCCACAAATTTCTAGAAACAGTTCCTATGGTATAAAAAGTGGTAACTTGTAGGAGAGCCAGTCAATGTGAATCAGATAATTTTGCAGCCAATAATATAGATCTGACGTAATAAATAATCAAGTAAACACAGTTTGTAATAGTTCATTAGTCAAGAATAAATGGAAGTAGATAAATGGAGAAATATTTGTGTGTTATTTATTTTTGAGCAATCAAAATAACTCTCACGTTACTGATTCTTCTACGAATCTCCTCTAACCTGCGAAGTTGTAAAAAAACATTACATTTATACAGCGATTCCAGTATAATCGGGACTATATTCTTCGGTCTAACACTAACGCACTGCCTTCTAAATGCGAACTACAATTGCAAAATCGTGAGCAGACGAAAAATGCATGCTCAGCATTCACTATAAAACGGAACATTATCGTGTTCGAAGCATTACAATATGACATAAAACAACCAGTTAAGAACTGTGTGCGATAGTAATTTAAATCACCATGTTTTTTAGTCAACCATGTCTTCTTCCCTTTTCAGTTGTTCGCCACTTTCGTAAACATAAATCGGTATCATGTTTCCTATCTAGGACTTCTAAAGCGATGGACATTATACCTGCAATGGTAAAAGCGGCTTCGTCCGATACAGTTCAAAATGCGCTATATAATCTCAAAGCAGCCAGGGGATATCAACCTCACATATCTAGGGTATATCAGTGAATGTGGCCATACAGGCTGTGGGTATAAGATAAAGTTCCTAACGACACCAAGGTTCAGTTTTTTCTGAAGATATTTTGGGCCGAGATAGCGCCAAGCAGGTACTTGACGCTTTAGAAGCCATATATCGGAAATTTTTTCGAAAAGATAGACTTGTAGCAATTATCACGCCTAGATATTTCAGAAATGCATTGTATTGTATGCAGCAAGTGGCAATATTAAGCGCAATAGTTTCCCCAGTTTTCCGACTACTTATCAACACCGCTTCGGTCTTATGGTCAACTAGAGTTGATCCCACTAAGCTTATTCAGGACTTTGTGTTCTCTACAATGGCCATCGCATTCGGCTTCTTTGGCTTCACATACGCTATATCATCTGCGAATCCAACTATTTTCACTTTTTCAGGTAAACTAAATGTTACTACTCCATAGTACATTAAGTTTCACTACCGTGGTCCAAGCACCGATTTTTGGGGCACTCCACCAATAATCTTGTGTCTCTTTATACCTACAACAGTCTCATAACCAGCAGATGTCGTGGGATGTCTAAACAAGTTAAGGCATCAACAATATGGTCCCAGTTTATACTACAACTTAGATAACGTCCACTATTGACTTTGTTTTCCTGTAGCCTCATTTGTTTTCTGATAGACCACGCCTAGCTTCTACATAATTTTCGATTTACCGGAAACTGAATTCAATCCACCTCTAGATGTGGAGCCCTAGCCAGGGTATAGCCCAGCATACCAGCGCCCCCACAAATTTCCCTATTTTAGTTTTCTTTTTTAGGCTGGATTGAACTCCATTTCCGAATAAAATTGAACTCTGTGACATGGCCGTATTTTTCTGATTCGATTATTCTAAATTGCACTAAAGACAATTGTAAATTTTTATGACAAACATTAACAGAACGAGGAACAACATGCTTTTTTCGAAGGCCGTCACACCTTTACAGTCAGCATTCTTGTGTTAGGTCCACTGTGTCTGGTGTCAGTTGATGTAAACTTAAGTATATGTGAATCGTTTTGATTCATCGTACTCCAAATCTGTTGAAAGCTTTTATTTGTAATGAAAGCTTCAATTTAAAATTACTTATTTTAAACGGTCTTGTAACTGAGTTCTTAAATATTTTTAAATAAGTCATTAATTTTTAAATATATCGCTAGATAGATAGAATTGATTGAATATCTGGTCCAAAGGCCGGCACTGCGACACCTGATGGATCTTTTGTACCATAGATTTGTAAATGAAATTAAATCAATCTCAGTATGACTCTCCTTATGAAAGTCAGTACAGATATTGGAGAATCCCGCCTAATATCATCTGAACACAGAAACTCTGAATGAAAAACACGCCTTCTACTGTCACATAAGACGATACACTCATAAAGAATGTGTGCCGTCGTCTCGTCTTCTTCCAAGCATAAACGACACCAAGGTGAATGAACTTGGTTACTTTTCCACAGAGTTTAGTTAAGTCCAAAGTAACCAGAAAGAAAACCAGTAACAAGCCTTAAATTATTCCTGTTGAGGTTCACGATGCCGTTTTATGTAAATGGCTGCATCAATGCTTTGGCCTGCGTTAAACTAGAAGAAGACAACCACATTTCCTTAGCGTTCGAAGTGTCATCTTCTTTGATCAGAGATGCTATAGTCGACCGACTTACGCCACAAAATAGCTTTGGGCCCATAAAAGGAGCAGCAGAGGCCCTCTTTGACAGTTCATCCCCTTCTTCATTCTCTGGATGACCGCTGTGGCAAGGTATCCAATAAATGGAAACCTTGTTCCGTATGGATAGCTTTTGTAATGAGTCAAAGCACTCTAAAACCAGCCTGGAATAGAATTCCCATGAAAGAAGGGACTTAAGAGCTGCCTGCTATATGCGCGCCTCTAATGCCCCTATTTAAATTAATGTCAACACTGCCTGAAATACCGTAGGCCATTTGCCCATGAGCAAAGAGATTTTTACGTTTACAACTCCAGCACCACCAACTCCATCTTTCGTTTTGGATTCATCCGTATACCAATACAAACTTCTGGAATCCACATCAGGACCGTTTTCGTCCCACACTGCCTTTGGTGGAATTGCGACATTGAGTCTTCTGGCGAACCTCAGTTCACAGTTTATCCTGTCATTATTTCCTGAAATTATTTAGATAAAGCTATAATTTTTTTCCAGTGTATTCTTTGCATCCCTAAAGGCTTGTACTCCGTTCAAAGTTGTGAAAAATTTTCAGCACCATTGATTATTTCGCGTGAAAAATTTGACATGTATTAAATGTAGCCCAACTCGCTGTTTTTTTTATAAATTTCTTGCTTTTATTGCTTGAAAGTATGCAACATTGTTAAAATTCCGTGCGAAAAAAGCACTGCTCATGTTGTTTCGCAGCTAAACTAAAATGATGCCAGACTAATTTTGCATGGAAAGACATGATTTTACGTGTTTTTCACAACAAGAACAGAGTACTACTTTTGCGAATTTATTTCGCAAATATTTCACACCAAATACTTTTATATGTAGTTTGACAGCATTTCGCACGATATTGTGAACAGAGTACCAGGCTTAAAGCGGAAAAAATACGAATGAATTAATGCATAGGGCATATCCCCAACTCTCTTTATCTCTCTCTCTCTCTCTCTCTCTCTGTAGCTCTCATCCCAGCTCTCCTGTTAAATATATTAAAGTTTCGAACAGCTACATTTTGAAAGACTTTTCATTTTCCCTGGATATGTATAAGAGACAATGCCCCTGACAGATACACATCCACCGTAAGTTTGTTTGGCTTTTAAAATGCTTTAACACGAATATAACAATCATGCCTTTAAAGAAAAATTCTATTGCCAGTTTTGATTTTTTTTACATAAGTTTTTTTTTTTTTTTTTTGTAATTTAAACCCATTTGTGGAATATATTTATTTAACTGTTGTTTTAAAATCAACATGTTTTTTTTTTTTTTTTTTTGAAAGTCGCCCCAAACTATTTACAATTTCTCTTTATGACAAACAAGTCATTTTAAACCAAAATCTTAACTATAATTGTTATTTGCTGCATACATTTGCATCATATTAGAAGATGCATGCAACTTTTAACATCCTCTTCAAATCTAAAATGTACACAGAGACAATAACTTCTTGTTATTTCGTAGAAGAGCACAAGATATCTTTGAAAGAATACAATGAATGAAAACCGCTTACAGCATACGAGTACTTTTTTTCTAATTCTTTCTTAAACTTGAAATTGAACATTTCAAAAGCAATAACTGTAATTATTAAATAATAAAAGCTTAGAAAAAAAAACAATCATGCAACACTAAAGTACACAAGCAAACAATTGTTGCACACAACTCATGTTGTACGATATAATAAATATAAATATAATTCAAGACAATTATGACCCTACAAGTGATGAAGTAACGAGCATAAACTGAAAGCAGTCTAAATTAAATTAAATCGTAATCACACTCCCATATCATACCCTGAAATCGAGTTCAAGTAGTTGTTGTTCCAGAATATTTTACAACCGAAAATGTCATGTCATTGAACTTTTTTTTCAGTTGTTTTAGTTTCGAACTTATTTTTTTTTTTCAAAGATACATACGAGTATATGTATATAAATTATAAAACAAAAAAGCAGAAACAATTGTCGTACGTCATTTGATTATGGCTCAGGCGAAAAACGGTGCAACAACCTTAATTTTTATTACACATAGAAAAAAAAAGAACCCGGTAGAGTTAGATAAAAAAATGCTCTTAACACTTCAATTATTTCAGAGGACATTAAAAATCGTAAAAAAATTAAACGGAAAATATCAGACACATACTCACGCGATTAGCATGTATGAAGCTTACAGTTGTGGCTCGAAAATTAGCACAAATGGCAACTTCGTGATGGGGGCTGAACTCCAACACAAATTTATTGTTTGTGCTATTCACAGAGTAACGTATTCATTTGCTTTCTTGTCTATCCGAATTACTGGTACAGACGATTTACTATTTGATAAGCAGCCCCCCTTTTTTGCTATTGTAGCAAAATATCCATATTAAAACAACGCTAATGAGCTTTTCTGTTACACACATTGCCTCAGAAAATATCTATAAGATGATGCAATTTATAAAAAAAAATTTCACAAATGCGACGAAAGGAAAATTATTAGCATAAACAGATCTGTAGTAATTAAAACGGATCAGCTGAAAGTTACGAGTTGGCCTAATTGGAGCACAAATATTAACTTTACCAAGCAGGAACGCAGAATCAACTTCGCCACGAATGCAAGTAGAAAAGATTGAAAATGTGTTTGTCTTTACTCTCTTGAACTTATTCACTAGTTCATTTTTGACCCAAATCTATGTTCAAACCTATTTCAATTACGTGGGTTTGATCATAGATTTCTATCGAAAAATTAATTAGTGAACGAGTTCGGCCCAAGTCTGATAGTTTTCTATGCCAATACAGTTTAATAATTTGCTAAAAGAATGGGGCGGGTGGTAATTGAACATCGCCTCAGGTGAAAATTTCCAACACGTTGTTCCACAGTCCATGTAATTTAAATGGGTTTGATCATCGGTTTAGAGGCGACTGTTGACAAGGCAACAAAAGCACTAATGGTATGTAGATCTGTCGCAGGAAAAACATGCAACCACACCCAAAATCTTGAGATGGATATACACCATGATAGTGAGACCTATCATCACTTATGGTGCTGTTGCCTGGTCGGACAGGGTCAGGCTGGCTATGACTAGAGATCGGTTAGAGAAATTACAGAGGCTAGCATGCCTTTGTATAACAGGGGCTATGAGGACGTGTCCACAGCGGCTATGGAAGTCCTCGCTGAACTCACACCTCTGACGATTGTGATAGAGACTGCTGCCAGACAAAAAGTAATAAGCATCGCTGGGAGGGGCACAGACAGAGACTGTCTAATTAGCCAATGGGAGCAATCATCCCTGGCAAGACGATTTCCCCTACTTGCGCAACCCTCTGACGTGATGAATAAAGTGTATGACTTCGACAAGAGGTTTAGGATGGTTCAGGCCAATAGAAGGGCATGAGGGGAAATAGAACCTCGGTGTACCTTTGGAACTGGCACCATGAGGTGGTACACTGATGGCTCCAGAAAGCTGAGGGCTCTGGAGTGGGGGTCGTAGGACCAAGGCCTAACTACCACGAGTGCTTGGGAAAATCTCCTACCATTTTTCAATCGGAAGTTTATGCCATTGAGAGAGGCGCACAACTTAATCTGGATAGGGGCTACCGAGGGAAAGAAATAGCCATTTGCTCGGATAGTCAGGCTGCCATCAAAGCACTAAGCTCATGTGAGTTTACCTCTAAATTAGCTTGGGAATGCCGCATTAAGCTAAATCAGCTAAGCAGCATGAATAAAGTCACACTCTGCTGGGTTCCTGGACACGCTGGGGTGGTAGGAAATGAAAATGCAGACAAAATGGCCAGAAGGGGGCTAGTACATCCATGGTCGGACCAGAACCGTTTTGCGGTCTCGGATTGGACAAAATCCGGGAAGATATATCGACGGAGATCAAGAGTAATAGGGAACACCTCTGGCTCAATCTCCCTGGGTTGAGGCATGCAAAGCTAATGATTGCAACGTATAACCAAAATCGTTTCATAGCTTTCATGTCCCTGAGTAAAAACAATCTAAGAATGCTCACAGGCTTCCTCACAGGTTATTGTAGACTGAGAAAAGACTTCAGCAGACTTGGCAATGAGAGTAACAGTCTGTGCAGATTCTGTGAGTACGATGATGAAACTCCAGAGCATATTCTGAAGGACTGTGAAGCGTTATGCCACAGAAGATATATCCAATTGGGCAAGCACCTATTGGAGGATTGGGAACTGCCAACACTAGACCCACTGGCAATCCTGAGATTCATCAGGAGAGTAGGTCTGGATAAGGTGCTCTAGCACCTGGCAAGAGATACAATAGATCTACTTTGGTCGCAGTGTCCTGTGTTTCCCATTTGACTTCATAATTCATTCCTTCATCATCGGTTTTGGTGAACGAGTTTGACCAAAGTCTATAGTGCTGTCTAACCTCAATGTTTCCAAAACTTCTTGTATAAATAGATATGTAGCTTTTACAATTATTGATCATATTGTGCTATTTGTCTAACCACAGCTGTTGACCAAAAACAAAGCCGCAGCACAAACTCAAAACAATAAAAGCCGCTAGGAATTTATTTTAAAACTTGAATAATATTAACAACAATAAAATAATAAAATAAGAGTACAATTAACAATTGAAAAAAACTCGAAATACAGAAACTAATGAGCGAACTGCCACCCAAATAGAGTTAAAAAAAACATTAAAAATTTTAATTGAAAAGAATTGTGTGTAATTAAGAGAGATAAGAAGCACATGAAACTCATAAAATGAAAACAAAACAAAAACTTTAACCATCATTAACTTAAAAAGGTAATAAATTTAAACAAAACAACTCATATTGTTTGTATATTCTGTTAATTTTATTCTGCAGTTATTAAAAATTTGAAAAAGAAATGTTTACGGTTTGAGCTGGCGTGTGAAAGTTTGGCTGTAAGATTTTGTCTATGGAAGTTTATACGAAAAACTTATCTAACGCAGGCAGCGCCAAAGCAACTCACAGTCTGGCTGACTTTCAAAACGTTAATTTGCTTGTCTTAGAACAAAATTTAGTATTTCATAACTTTGCGGTACAACACATTTACAATGCACACCTTTTTACAATGCACGCCGAAAAGTATTAAGAACGCCACCATTTAAACAATCAGCGCATCGGTTTCAAAGTTGGTGTGTCCATGGTTGAAATGTTTCAAAATTCGTATGTAAATACCGCATCAGAAATGTATATAAACCTTGTACTGATGCGTTTTTGGAAATCAGACTGTCTTACTCTTTCTCTAATTAACGTACATAATTTAACGTTGGGTGGATTTTTGAGTATCAATAACATTGTCAGGCGATTATTTTTTCCTTCAGAAGGTAAATTTTTTAAGCACCCAGCTAAAAAACTTTGCATTTTGCGGCTTTGTTCAGCAGAAAAGAAACAGTTTCAGGGAAATGGATGAATGTTCTTTAATTAATTTTGTAATTATCACTATTCTTTAGCGGTATATTTTATGTTATCTCCATTCACTAAAAATTAATAAGAACTCTGAAGCTGAAACATAATTGTGCTGACAGCATACTAAACAACATGTCACAAAGCTTAGCAAGACTAATGAGTGCCCATGGTTAAATTATATTTTCATATCAAAATTGAACAAATATAAAAGATCTTCCTAAAATATAAAATTTTCACCTTTATTCCCGTTGTCGACATTGACGTCTCTTTAACACAACTGACTCCTGTTTGCAGGTTTATGCTATTTTCTAGACCTTATGGAACAGAAATGGATCGTCAGTAGCACAAAATGGTTCTCGAGAGCGATTAAATGAGCGCCAATTTTTTGATATTGAGTTAAAGTGGCGTCAATGTCAAAGAAAAATATTTTAATTTAGTTTTCTTTTTGTAATAAAAAAAAAGTTTCAATCACCCCACTCTGTATTCTTTTAGATTTTAGATTTTTCTGTTTTTATTAGTTTAGTTCTATGTAGTTACTTATATGTACATATATACTAAAAAGGTAAGATTTTCCAGCTCTGGAGCTGTTTTATATATTTGAAATTTTTTATACCAAACTCTTTATTTCTGAAAGACTAAATACATTTAATTTATAAACAAAACAAAAACATTTATTTGATCAACTTACTTTTACAGCCCTGGAATCATACTTCTAGATTTTTGTGCTTTGTTATACCAATCTATTTCTTTTTAAATATATAAAACATGTTTAACTTATAGAGAAAAAGAAAACATTTTAGTAATTTACCTTTATATAGAAAAAATAAAAAAATAAATTTTCCAACCCTGTGATCGTTTTTTTAATTGTTTTAATATCTGATACCCATTTAATTCTTACTTAAATATAAAATGTGTTTAAAAAACTAAAATTAGTTCTAGCTAGTTGCTTTTACATGGCAAAATAAAGTTTAATTAAACTTTCCAGCGCTGAAACCGTCTTTGCGATTTTGCTGATTTTCAATACCATTCTATGCCGGACCATTTCTGACACACCAGTCCAGGACCGAAGTCTAGCTTTTCTGGGAGTTACGCAAAATCGACGGACAGACGCACATCGCTTATTCGTCTTCCCTATTCATAAGGACTCAGAATATATATAGCTTGTGGGTCAGATATGAATATAGTAAAAATTATACACGGAATGACAAACTTATGTATACCCGTTACCATTTTTGGTGAAGGGTGTAAAAAAATTCGCCGTACACCTTCGAATATGAAATATTATTACGAGGCAATTTCCTGTTATTTTATTAAAGTTTTCGTTTTAACTTCGGCATTTACAGTTGCATCTTAAGGTATGATATAACGATGTTTTTATCTCGACGAGGTCAATGTTTTTCTTTATGAGCCATTGAGCTCAAGTATAACATCGCAGTATTTCTCCAACTGATATCAGTACCTGCCACCGTAATATCAGAAAATTAAAGCTCGCTTAAAACCATTAAACTTTTCCAAAGGAAACACTAAAGTGGACGGAGTATCTGCTGAACATCGTTCGGTAAGCCACGAACCCAAGATATGTGTTGTAAAAAGTAGCGAGTTTCGTGAATTGGCAATGGTCGGTTTGACACCTCTTCAAATGCTGTATGAAATTTCATAACAAACTGCAGAATAATTTCCATTTTTTTTTTAACAAAATCCCTACTGGGTGTCGTGTACTTTCTGGCCGATTAGGCTCCAGAAGGTACCATCGAATCGAAATAAAAAACTAAGACCGCATTTATGACAGCAAACCTCATATTTTAGACGGTGCAGGGTGTTTTTTTAGAGGTATAGAACTTCGAATTGAAATAAAACACAAGACAATCGTTTTAATTTCCATCAGTTTGGCTTTATTGGAAGGATAATTTTATGCCATTAACGTTTAAATATGATTTCGGGCATGTGGCCGCCGCGGCTGGCTCGAATAAAGCCAATTCTACAGGTCCAATTTTCAACCACTTTGTCGAGCATATGGGGCCGTATGTTGGCAATAACGCCACGAATGTTGGCTTCCAAGTCCCCTAACGTTTCTGGTTTGTTGGCGTAGACGAGCGACTTCACATATCCCCAAAGAAAATAATCCAATGGTGTCAAATCACACGATCTTGGTGGCCAATTGACAGGTCCATTCCGCGAAATTATGCGCTCATCGAATGTTTCCTTCAATAAATCGATTGTGACGTGCGCTGTGTGGCATGTAGCGCCGTCTTGTTGGAACCACAACTCATCCACATTCATGCCATCCAATTCGGGAACAAAATAGTCGGTTATCATGGCTCTATACCGGTCTCCATTAACGATAACTGACTCTCTAGCATTATTTCGGAAGAAGTATGGCCCAATGACTCCACCAGCCCATAGAGCACACCAAACAGTCAGTTTTTGTGGATGTAATGGCGTCTCAAGGGTCTCATGTGGATTCTCTTCACTCCAAATGCGGCAATTTTGCTTGTTGACGTAGCCATTCAACCAAAAATGAGCCTCATCACTGAACAAAATTTTGCGATGAAAATCAGCATCGAGATCAATCTCATTTTCGGCCCATACACCAAAATCACGACGCATTGCATGGTCTCGCGGCTTTAATTCTTGCACAAGCTGGATCTTGTAAGGTCGCAAGCCAAGATCTTTGCGCAAAATCTTCCATAAAGTTGATGGACAAAGCTCCAATTGCTGTGCACGGTGGCGAATCGATTCATTCGGGTCCTCTTCAACACTTTGCTCTACAGCGGCAATTGTTTCTTCGGTGCGCACTGTTCGACGTCTCTGCGGATGCGTATTATCACATGGAGTAAACGTAGTGCGAAAACGATCCATGGTTAACCGAATTAATTGCCCTGATGGACGATTATGTCGACCATTAAATGGACGGAGCTTGCGGTAAACTTCGCGAACTGAACCATTATTTTCGAAATAAATTTGCACGATTTGCAAGCGTTGTTCTTTTGTCAACCTGTTCATGATGAAATGGCAAACCAAACTAAATATTAATCACTTGACAGCTGACAAAATGGCCGCCAGTTAAAAAAGTGATGCCAACTTAAAGTTCTATATCTCAATAAAAAACACCCAATATTAAGAATTAAAAAATAATAATCCCAGACAAGCTGCAACCAGTCTAATGTTCACCCTTCCAAAAAATTCAATTTGACATACTACATACTTCATCACGTTTAGTACATAGAATCGCAAATTTGCTATTCTTCCCAACGTCAGACGATTCAATCTTGAGCCAACATTTCATTTTGGTATTCAATAATGTCTTCTCCAAACTCTGAACTAACTTCCTCATCGCCCATCGTTAACGGCCAATCTATAATTCTTGTCCACGGAATGGAATATTTTACGCGTTCTTCAACAATAGCGGTTCCCCAAGCAGCAAAAGTTAACCTCCAAAAGGCAGGTTATATCAACATTTTAGCAAATTATTGCGCCCATAAGCGCACTTCTAACTTTTCCTTTCTGAAACTCCTCTCTTTTCTTGTTCTTCGCTTTCTTCTGAGCCCCCTTCTCTAACGCACTCACCATCACACGTAACATAAACAGACCCAATCGGCAACTCGTTAACCTAACCTAAGCGAGACGCTTATCAACAGCGTTCAGTGCGTAGCTAAGTGCCATTGTTGGCTCATTTTTTTAATAGAAGTAACATTCAGGCAATGAATGCCTACTACTACAACTAAGTGTTACCTTCTTTAAGAAAGGGAGATTGATAGAGAATACAGGTGGTGCAAGAAGAGATAGAGGGAAGCTTCACTATTTTACAACTCTGACTTTTGAACATTTTTAATAAGGCAGTGTTGCAGCGCCTCTGGTGTCAATGAGGCTCATTAAATTTCTGAAGCTGTTTTTAGTAGCCATTTTATTAGTTATTCTACTTCAGCGATGATTCTGCTACACAATACGGACGAAGAAAGGCGTTCTGAAGTTACATTAGGATTATTATTCGCTCAAGTTGGTAAAGTTCATTGAGCAGTGTCTATGCCTTCATCACTTGAACTTTCCTACAATAATTGACACAATTATACACTAATGTACATGCCAATTAGGTTAACCTTTGTACCGCCTTTCTGCTTGCATTCTCCTTCAGTCTATATTTTGTATATTCCTATTTATTTCTTGTCTCGTTGACTGTTTCATCTTCATCAATTTTATTATATCGCTTGGCCTTGCATATTTTAAATAAACTCGGTTTCTTTTCCCATCTTGTAAATCTCTGCCTGATAAAATATTTTTCGTTTAATTATATTCTCTCCCCCAGCCAGCAAATTTTAAAAAATAATTCAACCAATTTAAATTTTTCAGTCGTAAGTTAGCCCAGCAAAAAAAGAACCGGAACTAGTTCTAAAGGTTTACCACTTTCATTGCATACCAATCACTATAGGTACTGAATTTAATACTCTAAGGGCCATTTTCACAACGAATTAAAGTATAGTTTAAGAGTTTTAAAACTAGTATTTCAATACAAAATACTGGTTTTAAATTCTGAAAGTTTACTTTTGTATCGTTGTGAAAAAGGCCTTAAGGCTGTTGTTTATGTTAAAAATTATTGTAGACAACCTTTTAAGTGCATACCACTCAGTTATTTGGATCACTTCCGTCCTATGACAACTATGTGTTAAATTCATAGATGATTTACCAGAAATAGAACTACTTGGAGCTGAGTTCATCAGTGTTGTAACTAATGATTTGTATTGTCATTTTTTACTGGGAGATAATTTCTTTATTTCAACACTATCGGCCGTGTCGCATGGCTTCACATAGGAAGCTTACAGCAAAAGTTAATAGCCGCACCCTCTGCCACAGATCGAAAATTAAAATCAGGCTCCGTTACGATCTTATCTTTCGGATGAAGAATTGGACGTACATACGTCCGGAAATACTAAAATGTCCCTTATTAACAAAAAACTTATTTACTTATTACACATACGAGTACATACGTCTATATATATATTAAAATTCTTGAATGTTAAAGATGGATTTTTTTTGATTTGTTTTGGGGAATATCAATATCAAACGTCATGTCGCATGATTATCCTTTCTGTTTAGTATCGCACAAGAAGTAAGTTATTACTTTAATACTTCCTAGTAATGCAGGTGGTATGCAGTATATTATTGAAAGGTAAATAGTGTTTTTTATAGCGTTATAGAACTTTGAAATGGAATAAAACAAAGATGAATTTTTTAAATTGACATGAAATTTACTTTATTCGAAAGATAATCTTCTGGCATATGACGCCACGGCTGGCTCGGACCTAGTCTAATCTAAGATTCAATTTTCGATTACTTTATACAACATTTGTGGCCGTATATTGGCAATAACTTTTGCAGTTTGCGGTTACCATACGTTTCCTTCAATAAATCAATTGTGGCACCAGCTGGGTGAAATCTTGCGCCGTCTTGTTGAAAGCACAGCTCTTGCACATCATGTTTGTTTAATTGAAGAACGAAGAAGCCAGTAATCATGGCTCTATAGCATATAACATTGACTGTAACGTTCTGACCAGCATCGTTTCAAAGAAGTACGGACTAATGATTCCACCAGCCCCTAAAGCACACCAAACAGTCAGTTGTTCTGGATGTAATGGATTGAGGATTGTCATCACTCCAAATACGGCAGTTTTGTTTATTTACGTAATCATTCAAACAAAGGTGAGCTTCATCGTTAATCAAGGGCAACCTTGTTTTGGGCCCATTTACCGAATCTACGCCTTGCTAGGTGCTCGTGTGTCTTCAGTTGTTGCACGGGTTGAATTTTGTAAGAACGCAAACCAAGATCTTTCCGCAAAATCTTTCATCCAAAGTGGATGCACACATATCCAATTCCTCTGCATGATTGCGGATAGACTGATTCTGGTCTTTTTCTACGCCACGCTCTACAGCAGCAATGCCTTCTTCTGTACGCACTGTACGACGTCTCTTTGGGTGCGTATTATCATTTGGAGTAAACGTGGCGCGAAAACGTTCCATAGCTAATCGAATTAATTGCTCTGATGAATGATTTTCAAAATAAATTTGCACAATTTGGAAGCGTTGTTCAGGCGTCACACACAAAACACAAATCACTTGACAGCTAACAAAATGGCCGCGAGTTAAAAATGGGTTGTCAACTTAAAATGTTATTTCTCTATAAAATAAACACCCTTTACAATATGTATTGATTGCTAATTTAATCCCCTTGCCAAGGATGTGCCGGGTATCTACAGCATTAGTGACGGGATTCAGCTTGTTTTCGATTGTTAGGAAACGTTTTGCCTAGTTTTGCAAAATGTATCATATATCAGTCAATTAAGTTTGTATTGTAGACTTCATCTATTGCTATATAAATAAAAAAAAAATTAATTCCTTCACACACACAGTGCGTGCCAACCAAATAAGTCCATTACAGCTTTTAATTATACAACTTTGAAACACAAAACAAAAAATCAATCAATGAAATAATTACAATGGCTGGCAAATTATTCCAGGTGATGATACAACAGCAAGTGATCGCAAATTAAAAGCGAATATTTTTCTCTTTTACTCTTTGGAAAGAAGAAAAAATTTGCTAAATTTGTGTTGAAAATCCAACCTCCTGCCACATTTTTGTATAAAATTGAAAAACAAAATTACTTGTTTGTTATTTGTAGCCTGTTTTATATCAGTCAATTTTAATGGTCGGTCCATTACTCTGGTCTACTGACACTTGGTTGGCATGGTGTAGACTGATGATGAGGTGCATCATCATCATCATCATTACATGTTTGCAACAAACTATTTCACATTATTTTATATTGCCTACTGGTTATTGTTGTTGTCTTTCTTAATGGTCCGTCCGTTCGCATTGTTCGATGACCAATAATCATGCAAATGACAAATTACGCGCATTATGCACACTACCTCTCTCATTCAACTTTACGAGTATGTGCGAGTAGTGCACCTGATTTTAATCGACAAGCCAAGACGCAAAGCGAACGCATATTTGCAATTGTGATTGTTACTCTCAAAAAATAAATATATAACTATATAAATAAAAATAATGAGAAATGGAAAGAGTAGAGTCGACGGCGCACTGCCGCCGATTTTCTATGACTGGCTATCATTGCTGCCAGACAGGAATATTTTGAAGTGAAAATTATGCGTATTGAGCCAAACATAAATTTTAAAGAAACAAAGTGATGTATAAATTCAATTTAAATGAATTTCACATGCATTTGGTATCAAATTGTTCATAAAAAACTTTTTAAAGTATATTTCAAATTCATGTTCACCCTTATTTCAGTTGTCGGCATCGCCGTCACTTTAAAGGTAGGACCACACGATTGACGCAATGCACCAATTATTGGTTCATTTTATACGCCAATCGTGTGATTTCACAATTTATTGCCTCATACGACAATCGAAAACAATATTGTGCTGATTTATCGCAATCAAATGCAACTCTGGTGCGACAATCGTGTGAACGGTTGATAGGCAACCATGCCCCAATAAAAATGTTAGAAATGCACCAATATTTATTGTGTTCTCGAGCGGCAATCAAAGTAGCCAATACGCGACAATTTCTTAAATTAATTTATTTTGTTCGTGTGTTCCAAGTGTTGTCATAAGTATCGACTTAAACTTACTTTTATATGTAATTATAACTTATTTGAAACGTTAGCATGGAACTGTGAGCCAATCTTAACCCATATACATACATATTTAGTTTTTATTCGTTTAAAAGAACGAAAATTGCCTCTGCTTTGTATATTTAAGGAGCACAAAATATACAAAGCAGATGCAATTTCATTTGTTTTAAAACAATAAACCATTTTCATGTGCAAAATAAAACAGACAAAAAATCATTTCTTTTTAAAAGAAACCCGTTTGCAAGTAAAACAAAATAAACTAAAAACTACCAAAACAGCTGTTTGTTTCTGTTGCCGTAGAACAATCGTGTGACTGGGCTGCGGCAATTATTACCACAAATTCATTCTTCGCCAATCTGCGACAATCAAATTTTTATGAAATGGGGCAATCATTTGACTGCAACGTATTTGATTGGGACAATTTTATTATTGTACACCAATTTAGCACAATAAAAATTGGGTCAGATTGGTGTATTTGCGGCAATCGTGTGATCCTACCTTAACACAATAGCAAAAAATTGGGGCTTGTTTCCTCGCTCTCGAGGACAATTTTGTGCTTCTGACAATCAATTTCCGTTCACTAAGGTCTAGAAAATAGCATAAACCTGCCAAAAGGAGTCAGTTGTTTTCGACAACTGGTACACAAGCCCCAATTATTTTGGTTTTGTGCATTAAGGGTGATTTATATTTATAAACCTTAGAATTTTGAGTTTATTCATTTAAAAATGACTGTGCACAATACTTCTTTATTAAAATTCCTTCCTTGTGTGAGTTTTTGTGTTAAAAATGGAAAAAAAAACTAAGGCCTCTATTATGATTTACAACTAAATGGATAGTTTAGTTGTACATAGTTGTAAAATTTTTTTATGGATTACAACTTTTTTCACCATGAAACAACTGCTTTTTATCAGTTGTATTTTGGTTTTTATTTCGATTATTTAGTATTAGTTTTGCTTCATTATTCCAGACGATAAAACCAATTCCATTTGTCAACCAATATTGTTGCCACATTCATAAAACATGCAATTTAAAAATAAAACACAAAGCCAAAACTAAAAATATTTAAAATGAGACAATTTAAAATTTTTGGTTGAGCTATAGTGAATTTTAATCAGAAATAATTTCTTAGTCAGGCTTAAGTTCAGTGATTTCAATTCTTGTTGAATGAAATATTTTTATTAATTAATGTGAGTTTCTAAAGAAGAGAAGAAGAATTAATGTGATGATCGTAAAAGATAAGCAAGAATGATTAAACATACTTAGATAGAGTGACATAACTTCGTGCTAACCTGAATAGAAAAATGAAAAAACGGATAAACAGAAAAATGAATAAGTGATACTTACAAATGTGTTTACCAAAGGTAAATCAATAATTGTATACACAACATTTCTCATATTCCATTTCATTGAAAATTTGCGTTAAATAGCTGATGTTAATAACAATCTCTACCCCAGTAGATAGACTTGGGTGCTGATGAAGTGCGTGGCTGCACAGAAAAATATCGGTATTTCCCCCAGCTAATAAAGTCTAATATAATTTTTCTTCTCTTCTTTAGAAACTCACATTAATTAATAAAAATATTTCATTCAACAAGAATTGAAATTACTGAACTTAAGGCTGACTAAGAAATTATTTCTGATTAATATTTAAAATGTTTTACGATGACTACTATGGTTGCGAAAAACACAGCATAGATAAAAACCTTTTCTTTTCTAGCATTGTTTCGAATACAACTAAAATTAGTTGTAATTCAGGATGCCAAAAAAGTTGAGTTGTTTTAAAGTTAAATTGTTACAATTTCAAGTAAACTTGGTTGAGTTGTAAACCGTAATAGGGGCATAAATATATATTTAAAGTATATTTTATAAAAGCTAATTTTTAAACTTTATTGTTTACAAAAAAAAATTAAGCGAAATAAATCTCGAACTAATTTTTTTTACCAAAATCGATTATTTTCGGACGATATTAAAAAAATTTGTCGTTTAAGCTTTTTTTTACAGTTATGGCTCGATATACACCAACCTCTTAGCATAGACAATAAACTAAAATTGTCTTAAAGAATCACAACTGCGACTTTTTTCTGTCCATAGGCAGGACGACAGAATTGTCAAACAGAATTAAACCATTGAAATCGGTTGAAAATTGGCAAAGTTGCCATTGTCTTAAAAAATATTTCATTTATGAAATAGTTCATGCAAATAGTAAATTTGCAAAAGGAAATCGGTAAAAAAATTATATAAGAGTTATTCTCTTAAAAAAATCTGTTAGCATTATTTTGACCAAAAAGCGATAATATCTGTGGCAATAAGGAAAAAGTGCATAAGTCATATTTTACTGTTTTGCAGGAGAGCACTTTTAAGCTTTCAAGTCGATTTTCAGAAATTTATTTCTTTTGCAGTTAAATTGAGAAATTTTCTGTCAACCTTGATTTTTTTTTAAGCAAACATCCTTCTACAGTGTAGAGAATCTACACACTACAAGTAATAAATTTAAGTTGAAATTTACCAAACTATAACATAAGTTAAGCTATTATTCCAAATGAGATTAGAAGTCTAAGAAAAAGATAAGTAGCAAGTCATACTGCTATAACTTCCTGAAAAACCACACAAATTAATTGAGATTTTGACCAGGGGTACTTTCGAATATGCAAATTACGGAGGTGCCATTAACTCAAAATCTGCTTATCTCGACTTAAGCACTTTTTCCTTTTTGCCACAGATATTAAAGTGCATCAGAAAGAAGAATAATCGTAAAACATCTGGCTGAAAAAGAAATACATACATATGTATGTATGTATGTATGTATTTTCAGTAGTGACAGTGTAAGTCTAACGGTATTAAATCATAAAATAAAAATAGAAACCAATAAAGAGAGAATAACAACAGCAATAAAAAATAAACATGAGTTACCACTCTTGTTGCCCCAGTGCTTAAACAGGCTCTGCACATGGTCACTCTTTTGGTCACGATAATGATCTTTAGGAAAGATCTAGTGTTTAGATTTGTATGATACATACATAAGTGCATAAATATGTACATAGTTATGTATGTAATATATACATATGTACATACATATATGCATACCCACAAACACGGTCATTATACAATTCTTATCTTGGCCACTGATACGCGAACAAGAAAAATTACAACAATAATTCATTTTGATTTTGTATTTTTATGGTTTTACGATATTGTTTTAATTGTTCGTTGTGAGCGCTTATTTTTGAGAGTTCGAAACCTGATTTTCTTTATATGTAGTTTTGCATTTATATTAGAATTTTAATAAACGAGTTTTATTGAAAATTCGTTTATTACTGAAATTGTGTAAATCGCATAGTGCTAAAGCCTCATGCAAGATTTAAAATGCTGTGCGCACTATTTTTAAATGACTTCAAAGAAGGAGGAAATTCTCGGTTGTACGGCAAACGTTGTCTTACCCTCAATTACATATTTTATTTTTTAAACTATAAATTACTGCCATCAAATAAGAATTTTTACAATCGGTAAAAAATTTACTGAGTTTTGAAGTAACACTGCCAAAAAAAAATAGAGACAAATTGATAACATCCTCTTTTTTTTGAAGGCTGTTAAAAAAAGAGCTGCCAAGGATCAGTTCTAATGATTTTTACATGGGTTTTCATTGCAAGAAGTTCTCTTTTTAACCGACTTCAAAAAAAGGAGGAGGTTATCAATTCGTCTCGATTTTTTTTGGCAGTGTTACTTCAAAACTCAATACATTTTTTACCGAATGTAAAAATTATTTTATTGTCTGAGAGGGTATGGCTTCCCATTGGTCCCATTGCAAAAAAAAATTGGGCGGGGACACGCCCACAATCTTTTTATTTGATTTTATGATATTCTACTTATTTGATTGCTGCGAAACCTATCAAGCACCTTTGCATCTTGTAATTACACAAATTTTAAAGTTGAAAAAAGGGCGGGGCTACGCTCATTAAAATCTATTATTATATTTCACGTAGTTCTCCTTAACCGATTTTTACTCAACTTACCACACATCTTGAGCCCAAAAATGAAGATAATCTTCCATTTTAAAAAAATTTAATATTTTATCTTTAGTGGTTCTACTGTACCTGTAACATACATCCTGAGCTCTGAAAAACACAAAATCCTGCATTTAAAAATGGGCGGAGTCACGCCCATTAAAATTTAATTTTGTATCCCATAAATTTTTTTCAAAAATTTTCTATCAGATCTTTGCATTGAAGTCGGTTTTTTTTGGCAGAATTATTTTATACATCATCAATGACTGATTCCGAAGTCATGTTCATGATGTTGACTACATATCGCTCATTTACTCAAAGAACGTCATAACTCGAAAAATTTGTTTTTTGAGTTAATGATGCAGAATTAATCCTCATATCGTTCTTCATATTGTGTAAAAATTTCCTACAAATATCTTATTTATTTAACTCTTGAGAGTTAAATTAAACTTTCTTTTTCCATTATGTTGTGTGTAAACTAAAAACTTTAAACTCGTTTTCAGGCAAACTCTTTTTTTTTGAGTTATAACGTTATAAATAAAAATCTAATACTCCATGACATGGATTTGATTCTCCTGAAAAATTAAGACACATCGTAAGTATTAGCGCAAACTACAAATCTATCTAGAATCTAGATGTGGTTAATAATCGATTCCTGAAAAGTAAAAAATACACACTTATTGAAATTCTGAAAGTAGAGAAAAAGTAGTTCCTAAATAATTACTTCCAATTTTTTTGTACTAATACTTTAGTATCTATGCTAATTCATGCAGCGCCCTCTTTTGGTCGATACTTGTATCTTCAAATAATGCGCCTATTTAACACCAAAAGCGCTGCAACGATGCCCTAGAAATTAACAAAACGCATAATAGTAGAGTACTGACTACGATTTAATTAAATAAACTCCTCTTCTCTCTATCTATCGAGCACTTGACCATTTGTAGTTGCAGGTAGCGCAAAGGGGCCTATTATTTGAACCCAAGTGAAGAGAAAATTTGCTTACTCTTTTCAGCAATATATTAAAGCTAACCTAACCCATATTTGAAAGTTGTTCTTTTAGTTGCATGTTACGAATTAAAGAAGGTTTACAACACATTTTGTTTTTTACATGTTTTTGCAAATGACAAAAAAAAATTAGATCTTAACCATGGGTTCACGTTCACATTGAAGCAGGAAAAACTTAGATGTGGAAAATTTATAAGCAAATTAAAGAAAATAGAGGCTAGCAGACAAGTAAGTCTTACTTCTTTCCTGCTCACTGTATTGAGAAAGTTTCCAATGACAAGTGGCGTTTGTATGGAAACTGAAGGGGCTTTTATTAATGTGAGTTCCGACACTCTTATTCAATCTTTAGCATAGTTTCAAGTTGACCAATCATTAATTGATTGGGTAAACTTCATGCTGGAGAACAGATGGATAAGCTACGGTATGCACAACATAAACGAAAGGAATAGGGTGCAACGTGGGGCCCCTCAAGGAGAATAATATCTCCCTTTGTTTGGGTAATCACTGACATCATGATCCTTTTAAGGGGCAAGGACCTTAATCAACTTTTCATGGAAGCGGAAACGACTCTTAAAATTGCGCTTAACTATGCTCGACCGATATGACTGTATATTAACCAGTAAAATACGGAGATAGCCCTTTTTAGCAGAAAGACAAAGATTAGTTTTCAGGGAAAGACGATCACGTTATTGACACATTGGCTCTATTATAGGAATGCGATTCGACCCATTCTAACATACTTATCGATGGTATAGTGGAGCTCACGAAAGAGAAATTGCAACACTAAACATTGCAGACTAAATACTAAAATTTTGGAGAGGGTTCAATGCATATATATGCTGCCTTGGTACAAGCGGCACTATGAGAACTACATCCACCAGGGCATTGCAGACATTCGTATTTTATCCGAAGCAGCTCAATCCTGTAAAACGTATACAAGTGATGGGTTAATGGATCGGACCATGATCAGATATGACCAGATATTGGACATGACCGACCGTGTATGTGAGACTAGGGTTATAAATTAATGTGATACATCAACACCGGAAAGACACTTCCGGGTGAATCGAACCATAAAACAAACACCCGTGGGAGTTCACTGCTACACGGATTGATCCAAGCTAGTGCAAAGAACGGGCCTAGGGTTATTTAAATATGAAGCAGAGATCGTTTACCTGGCTAGTCTTCTAGGCGGAGGTCTTAAAATGGTTCAGTGTGAATATAAAACCTGCAGATACCAACATCACTAAGTAGGCCAATCAAGGACGAGAAAGTAAACTCTAGGACCGTTTTGTGTTGCAAGAATATGATTGACGACTACACAGTAAACAACAGAATTCGTCTTGTATGGGTGCCGGTCCGCCACTCGTAATCGATAAGGAGCATGCAAATGGTCTGCTTTGTTATTAATATTACAATTTGAAAGCTTTTGCTTTCATTTCAAATTAGAGAGTAGATCCCCAGAACATTACAGACAGTAACTCTTATTAACGCAAAGCCATTTAAGACAGCTTAGATTGAGTTAATAAATTGGACGAAGATGGGGCACACAGGCCACTATGGAATTGTGATACTGTGTGTGTGATAAAACGAAGGTTCTATGGGGTAACCCGCAAGAAAACAGAATATTTACAACGAACTTTGGTGTTATTTGTTCATTAATAATTCTGTGGCAATAAGGAAAAACTGCTTAAGGCATATTTTACTGTTTTGCAGGAGAGCATTTATAAGCTTTCAAGTAGGTTTTCAGAAATTTATTTCTTTTGCAGTTAAATTGGGAAATTCTCTGTTAACCTTTACTTTTTCTAAGCAAACATCGTTCAACACACTAAAAGTAATATATTTAAGTTGAAATATGTCACCGTATAACCTAAATTAAGCTATTATTCCAACTGAGATTAGAAGTCTAAAAAAAAAGATAAGTCGCAAGTCATAGTGCTATAACTTCCTGAAAAATTACACAAATTAAATGAGATTTTGACCAAATATGCAGATTACGAAGGTACCCTTTACTCAAAATCAGCTTATCTCGACTTAAGCACTTTTTCCTTTTTGTCACAGAATTATCACATGTAATTTGGCTTACAGAGCGATACAAATTTTAGCCTAATAAAATCATAACTATAGAAACAAAATATAGAAGGTTGACCGGCGCACAGTGGCGCCCGTAGAGCAAACGAGGTTGCAAAAATCAAAATTTTCATGTGCGCCTGCGAAATTTTAAATGAATCCATCTTATAGTAAACTTTTCAACGATCTCAAATATGCTACTCTTAACAATATCAGATTTTTAGTTTAGAAGACATAACTGTTCAAAGTTAACCAATTTTCGGATTTAAAAAAACACACAATTTTTAGGTAGTTTGATCCGATTTCAGGTGTAATATCACGAAAACTAGGCAACGAATAGTATTTTTTTTTGTTTTTAGTGATTGATGTGCTTATTAAATGTATAACAATAAAAAAAATTGTGCTGTTTGCTTTGTGTTTCTCTAGGTAAATCAGTATTTAAAAACTATCCATTTTTTCACTATTCTTCAACTTTGACGGAAAATAAAAAAAATTTACCTTTTTTTACCTCCGCCATATTTTCAAAATATGTTCTTTAACTAGTCTTTTACATAACTCAAAAGGTTTTATCTGCCTTTACGTGCCTATTTGGCTTCTACAGGTAAAAAACGTTAAAAAGACATGGTTGCAGAAATTGTATGGCGGGCATCCCTTACATGCCTTGACTGACAGTTACTTTGATGTAATAGTTTGAAAATTGCATTTTGAGTCAGTTGTCTACCTGAGAGCCTCTGGCGAAAAATTTGGTCCTAATATTCCGTTACAGACACAAGATGCACAAAAAACTACTCATTGAAATAAGCAGGTACGCACCTCACTTAAAAATTATTTTTGGCGTACATATGGTGAAGAACAATACTGACTTATGGTACAGGTAGGCACAAATCTCATTTGGCTACGTGCATAATATCAAAACTGTATAATTCAGCCCAAATGCATATGTATGCATGTAACAGGTACATTTGTAGACATGGTAGCATAGGCCTATATATTGCAAAACAAGCTTAATGCCTGCATTAGTCTACGACTGAAAGTTGGCGAAACAAGTATTGAAAACATGGCGTTGAACAATTTAAAACTATTTGAACTGTTTAGAAAGTCAATTACACCAACGTGTTTCGCGGAAGCTGCTTTAGAAGAACTCGATAGCTTATACGGAAATATTGAGAGAAGCAAAAGTATAAAAAATAATCTTTGTATGATACATGCCAAAATTAAGACAAAATGGGTGAAATGCAATCGAACCATTAACATCTTCAACTCCAAATACGAGGACTGGCTTAATGAAGACACCATCCTGGATATATTGGCAGTAGATAAACCCTCCACATCAACCAGAGGAGAAAAAGGAAGGCCAAAAAAAAGTATGGAGGAGTGTTCAATTTTCACAAGAAAGAGGAAACTTGCCGATGCCACCAATGACTTGACCACGAAGGATTTATCGGATGCGCTGTCTATTAAATACATAAAGGATAGTGAACGAGTTAGGTCGCAGATTACAAAATCTGTTGCTGATGCAAGCCCACTGCGACTAAAAAGGATTAAGGAAAGCATTCCCACTCCCACAAACGCACATATTAAAAAGTATAGTTCCGAAGAAGCCTTGGCTCTGTTTTTGGACTTAGAACTTTCCAAAGAGAAATATGAGATACTACGGGCATCTTTAATGCGACACGGGGCTGACCTTTTCCCCGGATACAAGCATATTACGCAAGCCAAAATAAATTCACGACCATTGCGTACGGAGTTTACGGAAGTCTCTGCGAAAGCCAATCTGCAGGATCTTATGGACCATACAGCAAAACGGTTGTTGGAAAGTCTTCCTGAAAATGAGGTGGAAATTCTTCCTCAGAAACTAACATTGATCAGCAAATGGGGCTGCGATGGATCATCCGGACAAAGCGTTTATAAGCAAAGGATATCTTCCGATGACACTACAATATCTGACGGAAATATGTTTATGGCATCTGTTGTTCCATTGCGGCTAAAATCTGATGTTTCCCTACACTGGAAAAATCATCGACCGTCATCAGTGCATTATTGCCGACCAATAATGTTTCAGTTTGCAAAGGAATCGGCAGAACTCATAAGGACCACGGTGAAGGACATTGAAGAACAAATAAGCAAGATTAAGCATACAAAATTGCAAATTGGAGAAGGAAAATATATTGAATGTAGTTACGAGTTCCACCTGACCATGGTTGACGGAAAAGTCGTAAACGAACTGACAGGAACAACCTCAACATTGACATGCCCGATTTGCAAAAAGAGTCAGAAGAACTTCGGTAATTTAAACGATTCTACAAACGAGGAGAATTACGAATATGGAATGTCACCATTGCACGCAAGGATAAGGTGTATGGAGTTCTTGCTAAAACTGGCGTATACCCTACCACAACAAGATGAAAACATCGATGAAAATACATCAATTAAGGATAAGGAAAAGATCAGAAAGAAGCAAATACAGAATGCTTTTTGGAAACAACTTGGACTAAAAGTAGACTGCCCCAAGTGTGGATACGGTAACTCAAACGATGGAAACACTTCAAGGAGATTTTTTGCAAATGATGAGGCAGTAACTAGAATCACTGGAATTGACAATGAAATCGTCAAAAGATTGGGAACGATCTTGAATGTTTTAAACTGCCAAGAAAGTGTTAATTCTACAAAATTTGGAGAATATGCATCGGAAACTGCATCTCTTTTAGCAAAAATTTATCCACAGAAGAAGTTGACCCCGACCGTCCATAAAATATTGGCGCATGGCAAAGATATAATTGAGTACCAGTCTTTGCCAATTGGAGAGCTTTCTGAAGAAGCGCAGGAGTCTCTTAACAAATTTTACAAAAAATATAGATTGCAGAACACGTTCAAAGCATCAAGGGTGAGGCAAAATGAGGACCTCTTCAACATGTTAGCAGCATCTTCCGATCCACTTATTTCTTCCCTGCGGCACGTGAAGTCACGAAAAGAACTACAATGGAATTATACTTTAGAAATGATTAGTCTTTTAAATATACCTTCTGTTACGAATTGTGATGAATATTTTACAGAAAATTCAAAAAATTAATTGAAAAAAAATTTGTTTAATTTGTTGGCTAATAACTTTAAAACAGAAAAAGCTTTCAAAAGAACTAAGAAATATAAGATTGGTAAAAATAATTTGATTTTGTTACCATAAAATAGATGAGTTAGAAAAAAATTAGAGTTTAGAAATGATTTGTATTTTAGACATACTTTGTCTTACCAAGAAAATGAATATTTTACAGAAAATTGAAAAAATCATTTAAAAAAAAACTCTTTTGTTGTAATTTTTTAGGTAATATCTTAAAACATGAAAAGCTTACAAAAGAACTACAAAAAAATATAAAATTCTTAAAAAAAATTTTTTTGTTACCAAAACTTGGATTTTTTCACAAATTTTAACTTTGAAAACCCATAAGTAAGCACCTATAAGGTGTAGCGTCCACTCCAACCGCTCATTTTATAGGTTGAACAATTATCTATGACATGCAATTTAAATTATTCGATTATCTTGTTCGGTTCAAAAGATATGATTTTTGCAACGAAAAAAGGCAAATGGCGCCACTGTGCGGCGTGGATTGGAGCCACAGAGAGCAGTGAACGCAGGGCGTGCAGGGAGGACATTGCACGATTTCTTTGCCATTGTGCAGCTTTTTCACATGCACGGCTGGGTGAAAGAGATATTGATTGGAAAACATTCAGGGATTACGTTAATGATACTGAGGTCCCATGAAGGTGGAGATTGGGAGCACACCATAGATAATAGATTATGTTTATGCCTGTCATATGATCGCAATAGCTCCTCACGTCGACCTTGCCTAATTAATTTAACCTAAAGAAAATAAAAATTATTTAAAAAAAATTTTAATAAAAAATAAATGTTACTGACTCTTTCACTATGTCGAAAGAAAAACCCTGCGAAAGATAAATTATAAATTTTCACTCCACCATGTCGTCAGCTTTCTTTCGCTTATGACTACGTGTGTCACTTTTTTCTTCAGTGTTGTCAGATTAGGGGATTTATCCCCAAATCGGGGATTTTTTTTGCAAATGGAGATACAAATTTCCCATGAATTCATTAGGGATAATTTTTATTTTTTGGGGATTTTATGGGCATTTTACTTAATATTTTTTATTTATTTCTTAGATTATTTTAATTTCAATACATTCTCCAATTTTTATTTCATAAACAATATAAAATGTTATCAAAACGCTTAAAATAAAAAGTGTTACTGGTAACAATGAACTCGTTCTTAACATTTGTTGTTGGCGTTGGCGAGATTGCTCAGCAGTTGATTTTTTGGTTTACACGTGTATAAATTCCAAGTTTTGTGACAATTAGTGCTTTAACATTTTTTATATTTGTAACAACTCAAACATGTTTTGGGTAAAAGTTTATTCATATCAAGGAGCAACGCTTGCGTTGAACTAAAATTAGAAACAAAATTCAGTGCGTATTGCTCGAATCTCTGTTAAGAATTAATATACATATACATACATATTTAAATATAAACCATGTGTACAAATAATATGAACCACAGTGCAAATAAAATATTAATAAGAAAATAATTAAATAAATTAAAATAGTATTATTTTTAGTAGGGATTTTTGGGGATAGTACAAATTACTTTTTAGCGAATTTCGGGGATCAAAATTTTCAAATTGAATTGGAACCCGGTTTTCCTTTTACGTGTTTGTAAATCAAAGTAGTGCAAATTCGTAAATTTTAAGAATTTCTAGCGATTTTTTTGTATGCTTACTGAGATTTACATGCAAATAAATACAACCATATTGAACAAGAAAAATAATTCAACAAAATAGTCGCACAGTAACATCATGTTATTATTGTTTTGCTTTACAATTACATTCGTTCGGCTGACAATTTGCGAGTACTTTGTAAAGGGTGTTTTTTATAAAGTGACACAAGTTTAAATCATAATAAAACAAAGAAATATATTTTTAATATCAATGAATCGGGCTTTGTTGGAAAGAAAATTATATGAAATTAATGTTTAAATATGATTTCTGCCATGTGGCTGCCCCGGCTGGCGCGTAGAAAGCGCAATCTGGAACACCAATTTCAACACTTTTCGCAGCATTTGCGGCCGTATTTCGCCGATAATTCTTCGAATGGTGATTTCCAGGTGTTCAATTGTTTGTGGTTTAGCGACGTAGACAAGTGACTTGACATAACCCCAAAGAAAATAATTCAATGGAGTTAAATCACACGATCTTGGTGGCCAATTAATTGGGCCATTACGTGAAATTAGTTTTTGATCAAAAGTTTCTTTGAGTAAATCAATTGTAGCGGCCGCTGTGTGGCATGTGGCTCCGTCCTGTTGGAACCGCATATCATCAAGGTTAATGCCACGTAATTGAGGTACGAAAAAATTTCGAATCATGTTCCTATACCGTTCACCATTGACAGTAACATTCTGACCATCATCGCACCAAACAGTAATTTTTGTGGATGTAATGGTGTTTCGACAAAAGCTTGTGGATTCTCTCTCCTCACTCCAAATGCGACACTTTTGCTTATTTACGTACCCATCCAACCAGAATTATGTACGCCATAAAATGGAAGAAGTTCGCGATGAGTTTTACGAATAGAAAAATTATTTTGATTAAAAATTTCAACAATTTGGAGGCGTTGCTCTGGTGTAAGTCGAAACATAATGAAATTTCAAAGCAAACTAAACAAAAAGCAACTATCAGCTGTGAAATGGGTGCTCAGGCAAAGCAGTGATGCCAACTCAAAGTTGTGACACCTTAAAAAAAACGCTTTATAATGAATATAAAACAAAAATGTTAAATAATATTTCGATGAATATATTTTATGACGTTTGCCATAATGTGAATAATATAGTGATAAAATAGTATTTTCATAAACTTTATTTTACTAGTCGAAAGTAAAATAGCAAGTGCTTAATTTTGACATTGCGTTCACTTTGTTGACGACTCATTCGAATTAGTGCCACGATAATTTTATATGAAAACACTTACTTACGTCTTCTTGGGAGGGACTTGTTGTTCGAGTCAAAGTTCGTACAGATTGAGAAATGAAAATCAGTTTTCTTTCGCTCAGAATGCGCATGAAGACATCCTGGAAGAGGCAGTTAATTTCTTATTTCTTTTTTTATTTATTTAAGTACATACTTTTTGTTGCATACTAGTAAAACAAGTTCTTGCTGGCATAATGATGTTCACACCGAACTCAGTTCTCTGTATTCACACATATTTTTAGATTTATAACTTTTAAACACTTAACGAGCTGACTAACAGTCACTGACTTGGGTGTGAAGTGCTTTTATTATTATTTTTTTTTAATTATTGCCAAAACAAAGGTGAATAAATTTAACGAAACAATACAAAAAATATGTAATTAATTATGCCATAATTTTATTATTTTATTCAATCTTTCTATCTTTATGCAATTAGTCAACGTTTGGTTAACAAAAGATGTTTTTATAAGCAAATAAAAAACACATGTAAATAGATAAATGAAATTTCTACGCAACTGTTAATATTAATATTATGTAAAATATTCATCAAATTAATTTTTTTAACTTGGAGTGGGTTAAAAATAATAACAATAAAAAAGAATGCGCTTATTTTATGTCACAAACAAGCATTTTTTCCGTTACCTTTTCTACATTTGAAATTCATTAAGCGCTTATCTAAAACATTTTAATCCTCTTACGAACCGCAATTTTAAAACAAATTGAGTGTAAAGCCTGCGTATAGAAAAAAACGCTTTTACGAATGAAAGTCTTACTTCAGCAAAATAATATTCTTGCGTGACTTTGTCACTTATTATTAAACATTAAACATGCATACATGAGATAAACTTTTAATAGGTCACATCAATTAATTGTTTATCAAACTGGATCACACAGTAGAAATTAATTGGAAACTGCTGGAGCTCTTGCATGAACTGAATGTAGATATTATTAGCACTTGGTTGGTGTTAAACATAATTTTTATAACAGTTGCGCTTAAAGTTTCGCTACTTATGATCAGGGCTCGGATTTCGATGAAAATTCATCTATTTTTTTTTTTTTTGCAGTTGCTTTTATAATTGCTGTCAATAAAGAAATGCCAGTCGTAAAGCAGCTCTGGGCGAGTCAACCAGGCCACTGTTGTTTATTGGCCTTCGAGTGTTTTGCGTCTCGCTCGCACTGGTTGACTGATCTGCCGCGGATAACCGTATATTCTTGCGGTTTTTCTGTAGAATTTCTTTAACAACCACTTTGCTACTTCCTATGTGAAGGCATAGGTCGTGTACCTTTTAAAAATACTGTTAATAACATCTTGGGCAGTGATGCCATTAGGATACGAAAGATACATTTTTCGTATCTTTTGATGACTTCAGGTACCATGTGTAATCCCGACATTTTTCGTATCTTTTGAATCTGTACGCAAAATGTACAGAAAATATGAACATCTTTTTTTTTAGGAAATATGAACATCTCTATTATTTTCAGAAAATTTATATGAACTTTCTGATTTAATCGCCTTAACTCGTATATTAATTTTTACAAAAATGAATTTGTTTTGATAACATCCAAAGATATACATACATACATGTACATATAATTAATTTTAAAGTTTGCTTACTGTATTTATAAAAATTACATGTCTAATATTTATGACTTAAATAAATATGAAAATGAATTTATATTTAATTTTCTTTACAATATTCATTAAATATGAAATAAAAATGTTATGTTAATAAATGTTAAACATTGAAAATGGACTTTAAAATTTTTTTACAAAGTGTATTTTTTTGGGAACTAAAATGTATCTTTCTCGAAATTTCACTGGCAACACTGGTCTAGTTACTCCGCCCATATTTGTGCAACCATATTATGCAAATTTACTTTGTATAATATGTATAAATAAAAAAATAAATAAATAAATAAAATAAATAAAGAAATACTGTATAAACGATTTTCTTTTAAAAAATTTAAAGATTTTTGGATTTTTTTTTGCATTTTTTTTTACCTTTTAGTTTTAGGTCATTTCTTATTATTTATTCTTTTCTTTGGTAAGTTTTTCATTGCCTTAAGTCATGTTCAAAAAATTTGTACAAGAATTCATTACGAAGGGAGAGTTTTAAGTTTTTGCTTCCAGATATATTAAAACTTTGTCCCTAAAAAAGGGATATAGTGGATCAAAAAGTTTAAAAATATGTACTCTGAATTTCATTGATGGTGAAAGTTTTTTTTTTGTACATATACATATTTATTTATTGTATTTTCAAATATGAACTTACAATAAGTATTCAACTCTTAAATCTAAATATCATTATTAGACCCGACCAATGTCGGACATAAACTTAGAGTCGTGCTAATCGAAAGTATAAAAGAGTCGTGCTAAAAAAAAGTATAAAAGTATATTAAAGGAGCTGCATCTGGAGTGTTGAGTATTAGAGCCGTTTTTTAAGCGGATGTGTCCAGTAAAATTCAAGATATTACGAGCAAGGGGATTAGGATGGGACTCGAGTTTTGTTAAGTACTTGCCTGTGTATTTTGCAATTTCTTCAGTCACTAGTGGCATATTTAAATCACGATGTAAATTTGAATTTTTAATGTATCATGGAGCCGATATTATCAAACGTAAGACTTTGTTATGTCTTCGTTGGATTCTATCTACACTGGAGGCTGAAGCAGTGCCCCATAGCTGAATTCCGTAAAACCATATTGGTTTCAAAAACGACTTGTATATTAACAGTTTGCAGTCTAGGCTGAGTGTTGAATTTCTGCCAATCAACCAATGTATTTGAGTTTGATGAGTGTGATGTTTCCATGTAAGCCTTCGATCAGGTGTATGTATACCAAGGTATTTCACTTGAGAATGTTGAGGAATATTTTGATTGTTAATTCGAATGGGGGAACAAGTATCTCTTCTTAAGGTAAAGGTTATATGGACACACTTTTGCTCATTTACTTTAATTCTCCATAAGTTCAACTATATTTCCAGCTTGGTAATATGTTCCTGGAGATTTCGGGATGCCTCATAAGGGTTTTCTTGCATACTCATACAGGCTGTATCATCGGCAAATGTAGAGGTATGGATATTATTGCTCACAGGCATATCACAAGTATACATATATTAAATACAAGACTTGCCTCAAAATACTACCCTGTGGCACACCGGAAGATATAGATTCGGGCACTCGCATGAAGTTTCCTTCAACAACCGTGAACTTCCTATCAGTGATATAACTTTCCAAAAGTTTTTGTATGTTTATTGGCAGATATGTCCTCAATTTTAAAACTAGGCCTTCGTGCCATACTTTGTCAAATGCCTAAGAAACATCAATGAAGAGGGCAGAACAATACTTCTTTTCTTTAAATGTCTTCCTTATAAATTGCACTAATCTATGCGTTTGCTCAATTGTGCTATGCTGACTTCTAAAACCAAATTGATGGTCAGGGATGCACCCATTATCAGCAAAAATGTTGGAAAATTTAGTCATGAGCAGCTTTGCGAAAAGCTTTGAGATTGTTGATAGTAAGCTTATAGGCCTATATGACTCAGCCTTAGTAGGATCTTTGCCCGGCTTTGGAATCATCTTGATCTTCGCAAGTTTCCAGTTATGTGGAAAATACTGCATTCGTAAAATGGCATTAAAAATAAATAGCAGGATTCTTATTGCAATTAGAGGCAAATTCATCAGCATCTTGTTACTAATTCCATCAATACCTGGAGCTTTCTTCGGGTTAAGTTCAGCAATTATTTTTTGTACTTCACGCAGCTTAAACCTTAAGGGACGAGGGAGTAGGGAAACTACACTCGGCAAATCAACGGCACCCGTACATGAGTAGGGAGTGAATACAGATTTTAAATGCTCAGCAAATAAGTTACCTTTCTCACTATCGACGGGTCTTTTAAGATTTCTAGCAGCGCACCATAAAGAGTAATTAGATGCTGACGTGACATCGAGATTTTCCAGATAGTTTTTAAGAGATGCAGTTTTTTCATATGCAAGCAACTCTTTGAGTCGTTTAGTACATTCTTCGAGTCTGATTTTATTTAGGGGTGATCTGTGTTGTTGCCATTCTCTTCTAGCTCTCCTTTTTTCACATACAAGACGTTCAATATCCGTAAAATAAATTCTATTAAAGCCAGTCTGCGGTTGGGAGGTAGTGGCATGTTCAGCAGCCTGTTTAATATTTTCGTTAATATTGGCAACGTTAAATTCAATATCTTCGGATGTTCTTAGCTTAATGTTTTCCGTACAATGACTACTGAGATACTTTTTGAACCCCAGCCAATTAATACGATTGATCATCTTCACGTATGGGTGAGGTAAGACACTTCTTAGTGGGCTACAAATTGTAACGATTGTGGGATAGTGATCGGAGGAAAGATCTAGTTAAGCTTCAACATTAACTAAATCCCTAGAGATATTTTTCATGACGCCAAAATCTATAACATCCGGAATTATGTGTATATCCGTAGGCCAGTAAGTGAGCTCCCCACTTGAAATAACATCCAAGCCCATTTTTTAAATTGTGTTGAATAACGCTCTACCTCTAGGTGTAATAAGGCGCGAACTTTAGAACGTATGTTTTGCATTGTAGTCTCCAGCTGCTACGAAACAAGGTCCAAGAGATTTGTAGAAATTATCGTATTGATCGTCGGTGATTGAAAATCTTTGAGGGCAGTAAATTGACGATATCACGAAATTTGTACAAAAATTTTCAATGCAGATATTTGTTGCTTGTAGGTTTTCTTCACAAATGTTGTCAAGAATATAGTGCTTGAGTCTTGACTTTATTAGAATTGCTGATCCACCGCATGCTCTTCCTCTCGGGTCCTTTGTATCATATAAGGTGTAGCAATTGATTTTGAAAGGGCTTATCGAAGTCAAATGAGTCTCAGAAACGAACATTACATCAATATGTTTTTCCGTGAAGAAGTGCTCAAGTTAATTTTTATGTTGGCGAATGCCGTTTGCGTTCCAGAAACATATTTTTAACGTGTTCATGGCTTCTTAATTAATGCTTGAAGCAGAGTATTCTGCATACGCAGCATTTCTTGCATCATGCTGGTCATATTTGTTGTAAAATTGTTTATAGTTTGCACCAGATTATCAAAAGTAGCTTCAAGGCGATTAAAATTAAAGCTAGAGTTTGTACTTGTCGAATTATTTGGCGGTGATACTTTTTGCGCGGGAATAGAATTTGTCTTAATATATAGCATCGGCATACGAAACACGTGAATTAATTGGTTGGCTTATTTGAGGAAAAGTGGCGGAGTAAGCGTTGGCTGATTGCGCTGGAGCTAATTTAGGTTTTTGTCCCATAGTCTGTTTAAGGAAAGAATATACAGGACATCCTCTGTAGTTAGCGGTGTGATTACCTCCACAATTACTATATTATTTTCTGCCTGATCTTTTGCCTTCGTACAGCTAGCAGAACCGTGCAATTCACCGCAGATAACACAAACTGTAGGTAATTTGCAGTAAGTTTTAGGTATGGCCATATTCTTGGCAATTGTGGCACTGTACGGGACCTTAACGCTTACGTGGCTCTTTAAGTGTGATTTTTCGGTGCAAGAGAAACTTTACGCTATAAATTGGATGCGTTTCATTTTTTTTCAACTGCATGTCATTCGGCTCCAATTCAACCCGAAATAGGGGTTGTGGGACCTTTTCTCTGTTAATTATATTGGTAACATTTTTAACCTTAAATCCTTTTTCAAGAAGTGCACATTTTACTTCTTCGGGGTCAACATATGAATCTATGCCCTTTAATACTATCTGTAGGCCTTTAGCACTCTTAAGTTGGTAAGTGTAAAAATTTGTTTTGTTTTTTTCAAATTCGCTAACAATTTTTCGAAAATTTTTTTCATCATATATTTGGATCTTAGTTTCATCAATATTACCTCGTTTAATTTGAATGATGTGAAAAGTATTTTCACCAATGGCCGACAATAGTTTTTTTTTTAGAAGTGCGTTAGAGTTTTTTTCTCTCAGATAGACAGGTGGTGGCTTGATGCAGCGGGCTTGTCGTTATTGTCTTGCAATAATGAAAACCGATTTTGACGATTAGTAGATGATGCGCTATTATCCCTAGACATCTTTGAGCAGATGAAATTTTTGAAGAATTTGGGCTTCGCCCACGCTTTACCACAGTTACATATCTGTCCATTCCGACTTGGACCTTGGGTTTTGAGCTACTGTTATCTGTAGTGATAACTTGGTTAATTGATGAGCACGAGCGCGAACTTATATGAAGAACTACTAGGCAATTGTAATGTTAACGAATGACTAGTTGGCATTGGACAAAGCGAAGTTGATCGCTGATGAAAAAGTGGCTTCGCCGTTAAAAAAAGACTATCATCAGGTTTTTTATTTTCATTGTTTTCATTAAGAGCTTCAGAACTCACAGTAAAATATGCATTTCTACCGTTAGAACTTACTTCACAATTTTTTTTATTTGAGGTACTCATGGTGAAAGTGGCAGAAATACCTTTAAAACATTATATATTTAGATGGAAACAAATCAGGGTTTCTTGTACAGCATATATACAGATATTTCTAGAGGTGGTTTTGACGCTAAAAGCTACAGTTGGAAACTTAAGTACTAACAATTTTTTAAATTTTACGGTTGCACCTATTGTGAGTATATGCAGAAATGAACTTTCAATCTTCAAAATAATTTCTATAGATAATCGTAGATATTTTCGCTTTTAATGCATAAAAAAGCATTTAATAATCACCCTTATTCCAGTTGTCAAAATCGACGCACAGTGGCGTGAAATAAAAAAAAAATGGTAAAAAGTCCGCAACTTTGGAACTAGTCCGAACTACCGATTTCGATGAAACCAACTGTTTTGAAAAGAAGAAGTGTTACACTTTGGAGGCAGTATATTTTCAAGCACCCTGTTGTAAGACAGGTAGCTCCATCGAAATTCTTTCGGAGCTTGTTACTTTTGCAAATATCAACCGATCTTATGGGTATATTCACAATTATCGGGAATAAAAGGCGAACAATTTGTTCACGTGAAATATTTCCCGTGAACAAAAAAATGGTGAACAAAATTAGAAAATAGTATACTGATACAACAACAACGCATACATTGGCGATCACAATTTTAGGGAAAGGGAACACTTTTCACCCGAAATTTTATTCCCGGCAATGGTGAATGTATACAGTGTGTATATTTATTTTTATATGTTTGAGCCATATGAAAGTAATTAATTAAAAAGAAATATATTTAATAACAGCTACAAGAGGTCATAAAAATGTGGGTTTGTTTCAAAAGCAGAAAAAACACATAAATTTTCACCTGAATTGTTATACATTTTAGGACTGATATAATGGCAAAGGTATACACCGCTCAATAGACAATTAGGTCTTCTATTGTGATTACATAGAGAAAAAATAAGAAACATTTGAAGCAAAGCAACTGAGATCAACAATTTAGGCAAAAAGAAAAAATTTAGAAAATTTAATTTTATAATCAAAATTTGATATTAAATATTTCGAAAGTATTAGAGGAATGAGAATAATTTTTTTTCAGTTTGCAAAGCTAAGTGTATACTATTGAATTAAATTAAAATGTTTGCTAATATATTATTTTACAAAACTCTTTTTATAGGGAAAAAGATTGTGTTAGAAAAATTTTAAAATTTTTAGAAAATCTCCTCTCCTGCTTACATTTATGTGTAGGATGTCAAGAGTTTCTTACAAACTACTTAAAACAAGTTTATTTATAATAAAAGACCAAAAAATTTACAAAAAAGAGCGTGCAATTTTTTTGCCACATCCAAAAATTAGATTTTTTTGCAAAAAAAAAAATGATAACTTTCGATCAATGCTAGATGTAGGGTGCATCAGCCAAAAACTCTAAAATTTACTTCACAGTATTTCTTAAAACCTTTTCTTTTTGAAACAATCAAAGCTTTTACCAAATACTTAATAATTTGTTAAAATATTACAAAAAAATTAAGAAAAAATTTTTTTTTTCACGAAATATATGAAATTTTCACATAATTTTCAAAAGTCCAAATTGCAAAATTATTCCTTGCTAGAATTTTTGAGATATCTAAAAGATTCTTTTTCATATGAATTTGAATGAAGTTCTATTTTGAAAACAACAAGACCAAACGATTTTTCCTAAGTAATAAAGAAGTTCTGTACTAACAATTAAAAAAAGTAATTTTTCAAGTCAAATAACTTGGAAACTGTAGGAAGTAAAATTGTGCATTGGGCATGTTTAATTTTTGTTTTTTTTTAACGTGGATTGTGCCGCTGAAAATTATTAAGATCGGTTAATATTTGCAAAAGTTACAAACTCCGAAAGAATTTCGATACCCGCAGTTTCCAACTTTGACGCTTTTTGAAGCTACCCTGTCTTGTAACAGGGTGACTCCAAATGTACTGCCTCAAAAGTTCCACACAGTTAGTTATATCGAAATCGGTTGACTAGTTCAAAAGTTGCGGACTTTTGAGCACTTTTTTTTATTTCACGCCACTGTGCGATGTCACGTCAATACAATACCAAGCGAACAATTTAGTGCTATTGACAGTATATACTACTTATATGTCCCCTAAGGTCCAGAAAAATGCATGAGCCTGTTAATAGCAGTCATATATTTAGAACAGTGGGTAGACAAGCCCTAATTTTTTGATATTATATGGACATCGATGTTGACAACTGTAATAAGCGTGAATATATTTTGTAATTCACAGCAAATTGATTCAGATAAGCAAGTTTTAAGAGAATTTGTTTACACCTTTGTGTCTTTTTTTTTTAGTATTTGTAAGGTCATTTTGTAACTTTTTTTTGGAGCATTTTTTCGTATGTGTTTTAAGTCATTAAAATTCTACTTTAATAAATTTGTATGTAAGCTTTGTAATAAATTAGTTGAATCTAAATTAAAATCAATTTGCTGGGAAGTACAATTACGAGTATTTTCTTAGGTATTTTTCAAAAATAGGCGTACAGCTACGCCACAGCGTGTTTTTTATAGAGTGACACAAGTTTAAACCATAATAAAACAAGAAAATATATTTTTAATATCAATGAAACGGGCTTTATTGGAAAGAATTTTTGATAGAATAATCGTATAAAAATATAGCAGAAAATAGCTAAAAGAAGAAAATTTTGATTTAAAAAATCAAAATTTTTCTCATTCAAATTCAAAACGCATTAATTACTATTTATTTAATGTAAGAAAAATCATCAAAATCAAATTGTTTTACGGCCTGACCCACGATGCTCGATCGACAAATTGTATTGAAAACAACAATAAACTAAGAAAATTTGTTTTTGTTTTCAACATAAGTAATCGATAGAAAGTTTCTTGTCGACATCGTGGGCCAGGCCGTTAATTTATTGCAGACTGGTTTTGGTAGGATTTACTTTTTTAAACTACTCCTTCAACAAACTTATTTCCAAGAAATTTATTTATCGCCAGAAAACTCGCCATGTCGCCAAACCAAAAATTTGAACGCCAAACAAGTTGAAAAATCGCCACGATTGGCGAGAAATCGCCATATCTGACAGCCCTGCAGTGGATCAAGGTTGGTAAAAAAGTTAAAATTTTAAGTTTTTACTCGAATTCTGTAAGAAAACACTAAGATTCACTAAGTCCGCTTTTACAATTGGGAAATTGAAAGGCAGACATTTTGCTCATTCTCTTTTGAACTTGCCCAAACCTTTTACAATTATGAAATTAATATACAGACAGAAAATTTATAGTTTGTTTTCTTCTTGACGTTTGCTACTTACATACATTTACACATAAATACATACACATGCCTTGATACACATCAAGTATGCATACAGCCCCTGAAAGGAGAAAAGTCATGTGAAGCAACAAGATTTAAATACGAAAAGTAGAAAAGAGAAAGAAAAATTGTCCAGTACAGAGGGTCATGTACTACACACTCTACCTCTTCAGCCCCTCGCCTACAAACTTCGTCTGTCTGCCATTCAATTTCTCAATTGTAAAAGGGGACTATAAATCTTGATAATGTATATATGTGTTTATAAGGACTGGATTGTTCTGATAAGCAGAATTCTTGAATTATCGCTTGGTTGTGATTTTTATTCCAAATGTAGGAGAGTTTTTTTTATCTTTTGGATAGAAAAATAAATCCACTTTCAAAACATTTTTTTTTTATCAGATCAAAAAGATCAACTTGTCATCGGTTTGAATTTTTTATTAACCCAAGGTTGGTTGTGGCTCCACGCCCTTTAGAGATATATAGTTCATATTCTTATGCCTCTATCACGGTTTTCAACTTTTAAAATAGTTTAAATTGGCAGTTGACTTTTCAGTTGTGTTTTCAGTTGTATTGTTATTTACAACTCTGCGTAAGTTTGGTTGAGAAAAACGTTGAGTATACAACATAACTGCTTTTTAGTAGTTGGGTTCTTCTAGTTACAGGTTGGTGCGATATAAAAAGCAGAAAAAATTAAAAAAACGTAACTAGAAATATTTATTATGCTTAAGAACAAAATTTTCAGTTTCAGTATCGGCACATACAAAGATTTCTTTGAATATGGTTTTAGGTAATCCAACAAATAACAAAACGTTTCTTTGTTCTGCCGGAAATAACTAAAAAACCTTCGCTATTTCGATTATTTCTTACCTTGCATTGGGTAGTTCAAGAGGGTTGGAATCACCACGATACGTAGCACATCTATATTTGCGACTTCGTTTTCGTCGTCATAAAATAAATCTACACTTATTTGTATCCATTTGGTATGATTTCTTTGAACTAAAACACTAAAAACAATATTCTTTTCTAAAACTTTCTGTTTAAAATTTTCTCACAAATTAATTGCTTTCTGTCAAACTTGATATTTTAAGTTGGTAACGCGATGACAATTTCAACTAAAAAACAGTTGTGGTTCATAATACTAAAACACAGTTTGGTCGTGTGTAAGTTTGATCTACTCTTAGACGACCAAACTGAATTTGTTTGTGAACCAAAGAGCATGAAGCTCTGTGACACCTCCTCAAATTTCATAACAATCGCTATAATTGCAGAATGGAACGTAAGTTACATAAAAGTTTCTTGAAGTTAATGATTTCGCAATGCATATGATTGAACTTCAGAAATATGATCGCGTAGATCAATTTTATTAAAAAAAACTTAAAAAGGAAAAAGAATTGACAAATTACATAATTTAACTTTTTTTTTTTGCTTCTCCTCTATTATTAAGAAAATTAAAGGACGTTTTGTGTTTCAGGTGACAATGTATGTATATTTCCTTCTTATAAATTCCGGATCGGGATTTCGGGAATCTATATCAAAATCCCGATTTCCATTTTTGACGATTTTTGGTTATATTAAGAATTTGTTTAAATTGACAATTTTTGACATAAACGAAGATTTTTAAAGTATTAAAAGCGTGAGAACGTGGAAAGATAAAGATTGGAAGTTATTTGTATTTATTTTGTAGTCGAAATGTCGTTGAAAATGATATTGTTTTTTGAGTTGAAAAAAAACCCAATCTCCGAAAGGAATTAAAAACAGCGAATACCCATTTCTCATTTCTCTCATAAAAAACTAAATATATGACACAAAAAAAGGAATCAAGTCAAATTAGCTTCACTTTAGCAATATTCTATATATATCAACTCTTCCAAAGCAATTTGCATGCTATTAAGCATGTCAATAATAAAAAAAATCAAAAGAATTGTTGGCGAGTCTGTTGAATCTACAAGTGTTCTTTCTTTCTAACTCTGTTAAACTACATATTTCAAACTGCTTAAGCAGTACAAAAAAATAACTAATAACTAATAATAACCAATAACTTTCAACATGTGGCTGATGTTGTTTGTTGCACACACACATATATGTACACATTTCTTTTTCCTGTTCTTGTTTTAAATTTAATTTGTAAAGCAGTTATATAATCAATTTAATGAAAGAAAGAATTCTTAATAAGTCTTTTAGAAATAAAACGAAAAAACCTCTAGATCAACAGTTTTAGAGATGTTGCAAGCAGTTTGTAGTTGGACTTGAAACTGTGCAACACTTAAACGTGAATTACGTCGTGCTGTACCACCATTTACTTGAAAGCCACAAGTTTGCTGTTTCTTTGCCAACAACAAAAAACTCTATACATACATACATAAATACATACATATGTACATACGAGTACATACATACATATGTATATGTACATATTTCTTGCAATATCGAGAGAGCTAAATAATCATTTGAAAGTCTTTGAAAAAGTTTTTATTGGTATTTTGATTTTTTATGATTTATTTTTTAAATAAAAAATAGTAGAATGCGAAACCAGAGGCATTTTAATAATATTTATTGAATTTTCTTATGTCATATTGCGTTTGAATTGAAATAAAATTTGTCCCTCCCTCTGTTTGTAGCTTTAGAACAATTGCAGCCCAAAAATTATTAGTGTTGGAACAGTGAACAAAAACAGAAATACTTCACTTATAATGTTCTCTTTTCTACAAAAAAAATCTAATTTCCATTCAAAAAGTGGAATTTCATGTTCATTTCTTGAACAGGTTTTGCTCGCTAAAAGTGAAGTATCTCATGTCACCCTCACTAATGGTAGAAGACATTGCACTGTATGCCCCAGTGTTGTTGTTGCTCTGTTGACTTTTATTTATGCATAGGGTTGCCAGACAAGATTGGGGGAAATCGCTTCAAATCAGGATAGTAAAAAATAGTAAGTTTTCTTTTATATTTATATTATTTTAAAGAACTTCTCCATTGTTTTCCATGCAAACATAAGAAAACATAAAATTTTTAATGCTAGATTGTCAGTGATATAAAATTCAAGTGGATTCGGTGTAATAAGATCGTCTTAAAATATATTCAGTAAAGTGCGGCTTTGGATCGCAAGTAGCTCGCAGGGTTCCGTAGAGCGCCTGTATCTCTTTGCCGATTTTTTCGGTTTTTTATTTTTTTTGTTTTTTTTTCAACACGTATCTGTAGCTTTAGCAACTTTTTCGGTTTTTGGCGTTTTTTTTTTTTTGGTTTTTTGACGACCTTTTCCTTTTTGGGTGATTTTTTCATTTTGGTGATTTTCCATTTCGGTATTTTTTAGTTTTGGGATTTTTTAGTTTTAGCGTTTTTGAAAATTTCAATAGTTTGCCTCTTACGGTTTGCAAAATACAGCAAGTTTGCAAAATTACATTAACTGATAGAATACCCTTTAATTTTGATTTTTTTTTTAATTTCAGTACTAATTGATGTAGTCTGCATAAAAATGTACTAACTTTGCTAATTTCAAGTGTCTATATACGAGTGTAATTGTTTCTATATAACAATGGGATTTCATTAATCGGTTGTTGTAGCGGCCTGTTCTGTAAAAATTTCAGGTCCGTAGCTCTTACGATTCTCGAGAAAACAGCCTGTGAAAGACAGATAGACGGACCTTGTCAGTAATTAAAAAATCAAACACCCGACTGAATGGTCAATTGAAATGAAAAATTATAAGAGAAAGCTAAAGATGATTTTAAAATACTCGTCGAATGATACCCATTTTGATATAGTTCCATAAATTTTTATTTTATTTTTTGTATCTACAGAATGGCGTCTGCTGGCCGCCATGTCTAGTTTTGACTACTGTCATATCTTTAGGATTAACACAAATCGATTGATGTAAGAATCACCAAAATCGGTCCACGCGTATCGGTTTATATAGTGCCGCAAAGGAACACACATATATACATACATACATACATACATACGCATATACGCACATACATAGGCTGATAAACACAATACCCTTCTTTAACAAATAATTTTAATTCGACATAAATCTATTTTTCTACATCTTTATACAATTAGACAACCATGGGATAACAATAAGAGTATTTGTAAGGCAAAATTAAAAATAATATCTTATAAGCTTGCAAGCCTACTACGCTTATTTTGCTTTTGTGATTTTCAAAAATATTATTGGCAAATTCTCAAAGGGTTTTTGAAATTTCGTGCAAACGATAAGAGTTTTGCGACTGTTCTAAATGTGTGATTGAAGTTTACTGACGATTTGTTAAATCGACAATGAAATGCATATAGACAATGTCTAGCCACCAGCAAATAATTTCTCTCATATATAAATATATTTATTTTGTATTATTTATCTTTTTGCTTTAACATGCACAATATTTTACTTGTAAATAATAAAATTAGGGAGTTCCTTCTGCTTCCCGCAAAAAATCAAAGTGCGTTAATAACATTGATGACTTTTGCACAGAAAATTTTGCTACGATGTTTTTCCTCAGTATGGTAATACTACGTATAAAAATAAGTTTAAACTACTCGTACCACTCCAAAACATCAAACTCAATTCATGTTAGATAAAGCCAATTTTCAGATTAGCTAATTAGACAAATAAACTAAGATTTATTTCGAACCCCAAAATTGCTCCTAAGAGAATGTAAGAAATAACTTATTACAAGACATGAGATAGGTTGAAAAGCATGTTGTGCGTTCTACTTTTAAAAATATGGGAGGGCGTTCGCAATTAATAAAGCGAAAACTTATTAGACGTGATACGGCTAATAACCTAGTTTCCTCAACTTATATGCTTAAGTGTTTCCAAACTGAATCCTTAAGATATTCTATATCTAGTGGATGTATTTTCTGATTTGAGTGAATGCAGGGCAGTGGCACAAATAATGTACCAGCGTTTCATAACTTTCCTGGCAATATCTACGTGTTATATCATCAACAGCATCAGTGCGCGCCGCTTAGGCTTTTTAGCCTCAGAATATTTTCTCTATTTGAGTTTGCAATGAAAATTTTGATCATTATCCTCTCACTCTACGGTGGCAATCCGCCATTTTGAAACCGAGAACGACCTTGGTTAATACAAAAACTGCACAAATCAGCTTTTAAGAAAGAGACTATGTCAGAAGCAATTAATATGTACATTTGTGACAGACAATTATAGTAGTTTCCTACTATACTTGTTTTGTGCAAAACAACTGTTTTACTACATGTTTTCTCAAGTAAGTTGTTCTGTCCCAAAACATGACCAAATTTGTCAGTTCAACACTGTATTGTTGACTCAAACTTCGAAAAAAAGCCGTAATATGTATACTGATAAAATATGACACTAATAGAAAATATTCTTTCTTTAAGAAATTGTACAAACCAAAACACGCGTGAGCGGTTTTTGACTCACGACACGCACGCTCACGCAAAAAAATATTTTACTCACGCACGAAAGATTTTGAAAATTTTCCCGATCACACACGTTTACGTATAAAATATTCTTAATCACGCACCAGGGGTGTACAACTTATCACGATCACGCACCCTTACGAAAAATATTTATATAATTAATTTTTTATGTTTGTTGGTTGAAAAACAGGTTCTTACACATACATATGTACATACATACGTATGTATGTGTGCATTATGTTTGCAGGCTCATTCTACCTATATGTATGTATGTATGTATATACATATGTATGTACATAGATCAGAGCTGGCCACCGAGAGAAACACGAGAGTAATGTATTTATTATAAGAAAATATAAAATTTTCAATACAGTTAAAAAAATCACGCACGATTACGCACGAGTAATTTTTTAATTCACGGTCACGTACTCACGCGTGATTAATTATAAATTTAATTCGCGCGTGACTTACGCATGACACGATAAAATCACGACATTTGCACATCTCTGATTTATATGTACTTAATTGAATGAAAAAGTGAGTAATTGAAAGCAATACTGTTTGTTGTCTTTATAATAAAATCAAATTGATTTCGAAAATTCGTATACCTAAAACACAAAAACTCAGAAGTGCTTTGTGAAAACAAGTTGTTTTGCTCATAGCGAAAACGTACTATAATAAACCTTCTCTAAAACAACAATTATGACAGATATGCATAATTACATATGAGTTGAAAAGTTGACATTCTCAGATGTACAAAACATGTCGTGTATGGCAGGCTTTAATGAAATTTTCGAGGATGTTGCCAGCTCATAATATTGAATAACACATTGCATACTCGGTGTGCGAAAGTCGAATTTCACTTATAATAAGGCCCTTGCTACGTATAAAATGAGCAGCGACTCTAATAATAATGAAAATTTAGTCGATTATTTATTTTGCATGATTCCGATATCACTATCGATAATAAGAGATGGATGCAATAAATTGCTCGACCACTATCTGGCGTAGATTGTAAGCATTCGAGAAGAAAGTAATTATGCATTCAGGGCGGGTAAAATTTTAGAACTTTTTCTAGGAGACAAAGCACTGTGTGGTGCCTCCTATTGAATACCACACTCTGGCACACATTGTTGCCATTGTAGCATTTTCACTGCTACATCTGGCATTTTCATTAGTTAAAAAGCATTAAACTTTCAAAAAATTCTGCTAAATGCTTTCTGGCAGAATTTGTTGAAAATAAAAAATTTAAATTTTTACAAAAAATTCTCCTGTATATACGATTTTTCTCATAAATGTACATGTACTGCAGGGTAAAGGTTCCCTGATGGTCTGTACCAGCAACAGTAAAATGCACATTGGATCCAGCTAACTCCTCAATAATCAATTTCAATGTATTTTTATTAAAAAATATTTTACTGAATAAATAAAGTAACAAAAATTATAAATTTAAAAACCTCCCGATAAATCTAGAAAACGGCTGCACCGATTTTCTTAAAACATAGTTAAGAACCCTCTCGATCAAGTCACCTTTCAAACAGAAAAACTAAATCAAAATCCGTCCAGCCGTTTGGTCTGTACGTGGACACGGACATATACACAGACACACACTAAAAACTTATAACACCCCTTTTTCCGTCATGGGTTAATAATAATTTAGGATTATTAGGACGTTAAAAAAATTTTAAACGTATTTGTAACATTTCCAAAAAACACCACACTATTTTATGTTTTTATGTGTTATAAAAATACTTGTAAATACTAATAAGTTTGTATATATGTACATGAAATTCAAAGCTATTTCAATAATTGTTTCTACATTTAAATCTGGCATTATACTTTTCTTCTGTAGAACATTTTAGCAGAATTTTTTGACCGATTTAACATTCTCTCATCAGCATTTTCTGGCAACACTGCTGGCACATGGGCTAGTACAGTAAACCCCGGTTAATTACCTTTTCAAAAATGTCATGATTTTTGGGGTAATTATCCGGGAAAGGCATTAAAGCGAAGACGTTTAATTACTTCATGTAAGTAATTATGAGAATACGCTTAAATACCTTTAGAAATGCATTTATCCGAACTCACTGTGGTATGTAGTACATTATTATTTGAAATAAAATGCGCATACATTTGTATTTCTTCAAATAAAATATTTTATTATATAGCAAAAACAGTTCATATTACAAAAAATAAATACATAAGGTGCATATATTCGACTGCAGAGTTGCATAAATTTGTACTAAGTTTTGGGCAAATTAAACGAGGAGATTTCAGGGGAAATTTCATTTTGGGGTAAAATATTTCTGGGTAATTAGCCAAAATGGGTAATTAAACGAAAGTTAAATAAGCGTGGCCTTTTGTATGAAAATTAGTGCAATAAAACGGGGCTTCAATATTTGGGGTGAATAAGCGATAAAGATATTTAACCGATGGGTAATTAAACGAGGTATACTGTATGCATATATCCCCGAATAGTACATTTAGATGATAGTTTTAGATAATATATCCCAAAGGGCTACATCTTTTAGACAACGGTTGTGTTAATTCAGTGGACTTCAGTCCATGCAATGCGAATTTTTCAGGTGTTATCTTGACCCGATTATCCATAAAACTTAAGTTTTGCTGCCCAATCTCTTAAATAACATAGTAACAGCTGTGCTTATATTCATTAAACGAACTAGCTTCGCTAAAATGCCTTACAAAGATGCAGAATCAAACAGTTCAAAAGACGATAGAATTTAAGCTTTTTAGGGTGAGCTTTGAGGTCGGATCAGTGGTTTATTAGTGGTACTACGGGCACTGGCGTTTCATCTGCTGATGATGATTTAATAGATAATGATTTAAGTATGACGACACCGTTCATAACGACTGAAAATCGTTGAAGGAGTTTATGCTGGCTCCACAGGCTTCAATAATGGATGCTCTCCATGGACACGTGAGTCTGGAATACTGTCTTCTTTTGTACTTACTACAACGCTCCGCCACTTCGGGAGAACAACTTGCAGCGGCTGTTAACCTCCACAGTCATTACGTATTATAATCTCGGAGGAGTACACATAGCAGCTATGGTATTTGCCAAGACAAGACTCTTGGCTGTCTAGTGTCCGACAAATGTTAGTGTTTGTTAGGATTCGGTTAATCAGACAACTTTCTACGTGCTATTGCATGCAACATATGCTGATCTTCGCCAGTCTTCTTCGATGCATCACAGAGTGCTCAACTGTTTCCTCTTATTTGGTTAATCTCTCGTATTTTTACCGTCTCTCTAAAGCAGAGATAAGCAAGCTTTAGGGCAAAGTCAGGCAAACACATACATATATAATATAAAACAGAGTAAAATGCATGCTTGTACGAATGAACGTGTAACAAAAAGCATAACGAAGTGCCCACTGGCGGCCTTTTGCTTATCTATGCCCTAAAGCCTCTTAATCATTGTGAGATTTAATGACCCAAAGCAACTGACATGCCAGGTACTCACTTACGAGTATGTATCAGAAAAATTTTGTACAGTCAGATTGCTAAACTTTATGAATATGATGACAATTTGTTGACACTTGTACATACATATAAAAAACAACCCTGATGTTTGGAAATATTAAACACGCATTAGAATTTCTTCGTATGTGGCGCAATTTGCTGTTGTTCAAATAATCGAGAAAATTTCACTCAAAACTTTTGCACTACAAACATTGGAAATCATCATTTACATTTTTACCAATAATTTTTTTGTTTTATTATTTTATAGGCAGTTCGTGACCTTCCCAGTTTTAAATACAATACAAAAGAGAAACAAAGTAGCAAATGATTTACGTACTTTCTTTTCTTCAAAATAGTTTTCACATACTTTTGACGTCAATTCACCTCGATTTAGCACCCAATAACAACAACAGCAACATAAACTAATCAAAAAGCAGCGGCAAAGAAAAACTGATTGATATGAAATTGAAATAAAAAGTGGTTGCAAAAGATAAATTGACCGATGATGGAGCTTAAACAGTCGACGGAGGGAAAGAGTATTAAAAGAAGATTACACTGGCATGTCAAATTAATGGCAAAAATTGTTCACTTAGAAATTGATGTCATTGTGGTTGAACTTTTTTTTTCGTTTTGTAAATAATTTTCCTTTATAAAATATGTAGTCAGCTTTAAGGCCCTTGTGTCTCTCAATCTCTCGCTGTGTCAGTCTGTCGCTGCCAACTGCAACTCATTATGAATTTTCTCCATTATATTTTATATGTATGTATGTACTCGTATTATATTGTGGAGGTTTATTTCCAGAGGCATTTTATTACGTTTGGATACATGAAATCAACACCTCATAAATCAGTGAATAAAATTACTGTTACTTGATTTTAATGGTAGTGACAGTCAGACTTTAAATGCGACGAACAAATGAAGATGAAACTTCATCGATTGTTGCTGGAAACTTAAACGCAGCACCAACTCTGATAAATATTCAACAGTTGTAAGCAAACCACAGAATTTATTTTCTTCATAGTTTTTTTTTTCAATTTTTGTTTTTGCATTGAAAAACTTAGTGGAAAAGGAAGGATTTTGTTTGTCTGCCTCACAGTGGGCTTAACTCACGTTGCTCACAGACATACATCTGCTTGTATATGATTTGTATGAGATCGAAGTATTGTTACAAGTGAAGCGCGCTTCACTATCCTACACAGTCGTGCAATTTTTGAGAAAATACAACCCTGGTATAATGGAGTCAATGAAAATTTTCTAAAAACAATAAGAATTCATCAGATGAGGGTTGAATATTTTCTTAGATCGTGGGATTGTGAAAGATAGTGAGTCATGGCCTTTAATGTGGTTGTACACCAGTGATCCGCAAAATAAAACATGTTTGTATTGGTGAGAAAAATGAGAGTAAAATAAAGTTACACTTGAAGAAAAGTTTTGTAATTTAGAATACATTCTGTGGTTATTAATTGTTCGAATATTTGTTGTAAACAAACAATTTAATAAAAATTTACGAAAAAAGTGAAAAATCTAATAATCCATTCAACAATGTAGTGTATAAATTCCAAATTAAATTTATTCACAGATCTGTGAAAACTATTAAAATGTCTTTTTATAAGTTTTTATAAGTTTCAAGCATATATTTCCTTCTAAGTAGTAAAGAAGTTCGGGTCTGAAAGAAAGCTCTCCTGACATCGTAATTATTTGGCCTTCGAAAGTTTTGCTGCACATTCGAATTGCTTAATTTTTTTTTTTTTTTTTTGCTTTAACTGTATAAATTCCCGGTTCTTTTGTGGAATTTAGTTATAATAAATCACGCTGCTGACTGATTTCTCTGTTAAGTCATTGATCGTGAAATAAACGACTCTATTGTAATAGATTAAAGAACACCGCACCATTTTTTCCCTAATCTAGAACCAAAATGTCCACGATAAGGCCCATTAATGCAACACTGTTGGTACCGCAGAAATTGTAATATCGGAAAAAAATTTTACTTTATTAAAGAAAAAAAAAATCATATCTTAAAAAAAAGAAAAAAAAACACCTCCTTCAAAGTTTCAGGATCTTTAAACAACAGTTAGGGCTATTACTGAAAAAAAATGGAGCAAAAAAAATTATAGGTTTTTGAGTAAGTCCATTTTAAAAATTTCAAAACTTTGCAGATATTACATTTTTCCAAAAAATCAAAATTGTTCTTACATTTTTTGTAGTCCCAAATATTTTCTTTTAAATGACATAAGAATCATCTCTTTCTATGATATAGTTTTTGAAATATTGAAAAAATAAATTAAAATTCTGCGAAATTATCAAATTTTGAATGTGATGGTATACGAGTAACTTTAAAAAAAATTTTTATAATATTATTTCGTTGGTATATGTATGTTATAGGATCAAAAGGGGTCGCGTCTAACTCTTAATAGATTTGTTATGGAATTACCCATACATACTTTTTTTAATAAAATAATTGCATAATTAATTATATTTAGTTTATTAAAAAAAAACGGATGATGATTCCAACACTCCACTGTATAATAATGTTTTGCCTCATTATCATGAGAACAAAATAACTACTTTGACTAGCGTTGGTAAAAGTATCATAAAACTAATAATAAAAAAATAAAAATAAACCCTGTAACAAAAAGCAAATAAAAATTATAAATTAATAAGTAAAAAAAAGAAACAATCGTGCGAAATGAGAAATTAATCAAACGTGAAGTTTGTTTGCAAAAAAAAAAAATGTTTTAAAACAAACATTTTTCTTGGCGTTTTTTTCTCCTTCATTAAATCTTCTCTTCGAACTTAATAAATGTCTGAATGGCTGTAGTGTGTGATTAAATTCATCAGGAGGAGAAATGAATTAAAGTTTAGTGTTGAACATTTCAGTAAAGTGGCAAAGATGTTGATTATTTTGCGGTTTTTGAACTGACGAAGAAAATGATGATGATCAAATGTCAAATGCAAAGACGATCTAAAGAGAATAATTTCCTTTTATTTCTGTATCATTTTATCTCATTATAAATATTTGTGTTGGAAAAAAAATTTAAATTATGCTTGAATGTACTTACCAACATGCCATAATAAAACCATTGACCCACTTAAAATGATTAACCAAAAAAAGCATAAAAAATAAAAAAAATATTTCCAGAAACAACAAAAACTATTAAACAGACGTGCAAAATAGACAAGCAAGAGCAACAAAAACAAGGCGAGCTTATGATGGAAATAAATTTATGCTGGTGAATAGAAAAATTCACACGTTTAGATGCCATTATCAATCATGCGACTAAAATGAAAAATCTGTACCCAACACAATCATAATCAAACACTGAGGAGGATAATATTAATATCAATATTAATAATAATAATAATAATGATATTTGTACTGAGCCGCACATGGGTGTTAGTACGTTCCATCTATTACTTTGATTTATATCTTCATTAAATGTCATAAATATGGCAGCTAATGCGATCATGTATGCCAGTAAATCATAATAAACTTATGAATATTGAAATGTGTATGTACATAAATACATTCATAAATAAATAAATAAATAAATACGAGGGCGGACCAATCAGTCCGTGACTTTTCAAACTTGCATCTTAGGTCTATAAAATGCAACACTGTTCCCATCAAGTACCACCTGTTAATAGACTACTGTCAAATTTTGAGCAAGTGTCGTCATTTACTTTGCGTTTAGTAGCTGTTAAAAACATACAACTCCGTGTATTTTTCTAAAAATGGAAAAAAGTGAATTTCGAGTGCTCATTAAACATTATTTTTTGCGAAAAAAAACCCTCAATTAAGCCAAGGAAAAGCTCGATAAATACTATTTGGACTGTGCACCATAGATTTCAATGGTAAAAAAGTGGTTTAGTGACTTTCGTTGTGTTCGCACAAGTACAAGTACGCTGAACCGTCTGGACGGCCAATTGAGGTCAGTACACCCGAAAATGTCGATAGAATCCACGATATGGTGTTGGCCGATCGAAGAGTAAAAGTATGTGAGATTGTTGATGCCATAAGCATTTCATATGGCAGTGTGGTTTCGATTTTAAGTGATCAGCTGGGTTTCAGAAAGTTGTCTGCAAGATAAACGTAAACGTGTGACAACTTTAAAGGATTGTTTGGAGTTGTTTAACTTTGGATGAAACATGGACACATTACTGTACTCCGGAGACCAAGCAGCAGTCTAAACAATGGGTTTCTCCGGGTGAACCTGCTCCGAAGAAGGCCAAGGTAAGTTTGTCGGTCAATAAGGTGATGGCAACAGTTTTTTGGGATGCACTCGGGATAATCCACATCGATTATCTTCAAAAGGGAAAAAAATAAACGGCGAATATTATGCCAACTTATTAGACCGATTTAATGAAAATTTAAAAAGAAAACGACTCTATATGGCCAATAAAAAAGTTCTTTTTCATCAAGATAATGCACGGATGCAACGGTAAAACTCTATCAATTGGGCTACGAATTGGTACCTCATCCGCCATATTCTCCGGATTTAGCCCCCTAGTAACTGCTTCCTATTTCCAAACCTAAAGAAATGGCTCGATGGAAGGAGATTTAGCTCCAACGATAAAATTTTTGACCAAAAAAATCCCTATTTTAAGGACCTCGAAAAATCCTATTTTTTTGGAAGGCATACAAAAACTGGAGAAACGTCGGACTAAATGTATTGAGTTAAAAGAAGATTATGTTGAAAAAAAATTTTTGTTTTGCAAAAGAAACTGTGCTTCTTCAAAAAGTCACTGAGTTAATGACCCACCCTCGTATGTATGTATATTCCAGCAGACAATCAAATCAACACATTCCAAAGATTTTCTTTCACTCGTGTTGAATTTGTTTCGCACGCACGCACGAAACTAAACTGATGTTTTTGTTTTTGTTTTATTGAATAAATGATTGATTGAATAATCATGGGAATTTGAATTTGTTGTGTCAAATTAACACATGAAATATTCGTCGTTTTAGAGTGTGAAGAAATATAATAAAATATTTTTCAAGTTGAAGTGTGATTGCTGCAGTTATTTCTCTTAAATTTGTTAAAAAAAAATAGATGTACCTGGAGTAATCTTAGTAAAAAAATCAAGAATTGTAGTCATAGACACAAACAAAACTTTTGTCTTAGCAGTGAAATTGAAAATATGAAAAATGTAATAAAATTTATATTTATTATGTAAAATTCCTTTGTTAAAAGTTTTACGAGTAGTTTTCGTAAAAGAGAAGAAAATTTAGAAGTCAGGAAAAGTATGTACTCCCTGGCTTATGTAAGTAATGCCGGGTACACATCTGGCACACATGTGCCCAAAAAAGCGTAACCACTAATTTATAAAGAAAAACTGTTTGATTCAGCCATGTATTTATTGATTTATATATATTCCAATAATGTTGGATTCTATAAAATTGTCTATTAGTTACATATGTATGAAACTGTTTAACTTAATAACTACGTGTCTGAATCAAGCAGTTTTTAATTAGTGGTGGTTTGGGCACATGTGCGCCAGATGTGTACCCGGCATAAATATGAATTAAAATTTAACTATCAGAGACACAAATTATAATGTCCAGCACAAAAGGGCGGTCCCAAAATTTAGGCCGCAAAACACAACATATGTGGCTGAATAATCACGAATTATCGCTATCGGACAACGCAAAATATCTAAAAGTTATACTGGACCAAAAACTTTCATGAAAACTGAATGTTCAACAGAGAGCTAGAAAGGCAACGGTAGCATACTACTAAACCCCAAAATGCTTAAATAGATGTATACAGCAATTCTGCGTCCAATACTGACTTACGGCTCTGTAGTATGGTGGCCTGCCACAAGTAAGAAATACGTGGTAGATCAACTTTATAGAATACAGAGATACGCTTGCGTAGGTATAACAGGATGTTTACGTACTAGTCCTTCGGAGGCTCTGAATGCTATACCAAACCTTATTCCGATCGACCTTCATGTATTGGCGGTATCCTCAAGTAGTGCGATAAGATTAGCGGCACCTGCGAGGTGGATATCAAGGTCTTATGGTCATGCCAGAATCCTGGATCAACTGCCCCCTACGCTGTGGTAAACTACTGATTACATGGTGCCTCATCTGGACCTTGATAAAGTATTTAAAGTTCTGATTCCATACAGACAGGAATGGAAGGAAGGCACAAAAGTAACTGAATACGACGTCAGAATATACACTGATGGATTAAGAATGGTCCTTTCGTCTCCCTAACGATGCCATAGTCTTTCAGGCTGAAATTTTAGGGCTAACGGAAGCGGCTAGAGTGCTGATTGATGGGAAGGTACAGGGTAAAGTTGGTATCTTTGTCGACAGCAAAGCAGCGCTTCTATCCTTAAGATCATATATCACTTCGTCTATTCTAGTCGATCAGTGTAAGAGTTTGATATCTATGCTGGGTGGTCAGGCTGACTTCATCCTCATCAGGGTTCCAGCATATAGAAATTTTTCAGGTAACGAACGTGCGGACACACTGGCTTTGCTATGAATGTCTCCAATGACGAATCGGTAGCCATGTCGTTTGGTACTAAATCTGAATATAGATGGAGCAATATAGTCACATGCAAGGTTGCTAAGAAAATTTGGCCTTGCTACAATGATAGGCGTTCAATCCAATTAACAAATAGAAACCGTAGGCACATCTCGAGGCTCGTTGCAATAATGACGGGGCACTTGACGGTCGGCAGACATGCTAGTAGGATAGGTCTGTCCTATAATGAGCTCTGCTGAAGTTCTCGAGAAGAAAGCAAAGAAGAGACAATGTTCCACTTTCTTTTCGAATGTCCAGCTTTCCATCTCTTGAGACACAAATTTTTAGGCAGTCATGCACAAGACGATCTTTCAGATTTATCTGAGATTGGGTTGAGTGACCTTATCAGTACCTGGATTCTGTAACTTTGTGCGAACCGAAAATCGTAATATTTATCGACATATTTATTCGTTTGCGGTAACGATAATGTGATTCTGTAATTTATTTTTTACGCAAGTCTCCAGCTTTATCTTACTCTCCATTTAATTAAATTTTATGTGGTATCCCTATATAAAAATGTTAAAATAAGCGGACAGCACAAAGAATAATAAAAAAACTCAAAGAATTTGAGCTTTTGATTTTATTATTGTTTTCTCCAACCGACAACGAATGCCGTTAAAATATCTAACTGAATAGCAAAGTCGATAACTTTTCGTTATAATTATTATAGCGATACGATTATCGTAATAAAATTACTGAATTCAGGTATAGATATCTCAACGCGACGGGTTGGAGCTAGTAACGATCACCGTATCAGATAACTGACGAACGGTTCTACATATTTGGACACCGATGAGTGTACTGGTCCTTTCAAAAAGGAATCATCTATGTATACTCTAATTGAATGCCTGTGTGTAGTAGGCAGCCACGTAAACCAACCAAATCATACACATCGTCTCTACGTCAATCATTGAATGGTTTACATTACTCAGCATCTCTTTTTTTTAACAATTAATTAAAATTGATTTGACGTAACAATTAGTTTATTTCCGTTATACATAAATATCGAACGAACTGGTATTCTTAATGAAGGTTGGTCAACCTCAAGCAAAATACATCAGACTTTTTTGCTCACATATTGTATTTTTAGAATTTCATATAAAATTATAAACTGGTTTCTTGTCAGCCAGTTGAACATCATGCAATAAACTACAAGAAATTACTACATGCGACTACTATTATATACCTGTTTTCTAAATATTTTTTAATTTATTTATTTATTTTCTAGTTCTTGCTTTAAAAGGCTGTTGACACTTAAAAATTCAATTTCTCATTAACAAAAAACAAACAAAAAACAGTTTCTTACACAATCGTGCCCTACAAATTCCTAAAAATAATAAAAAAATTGCTGCAATATTGTGCATACACACATACGAGTATGTACATATTACATGAACCACACATACGTTTATATACATACATTCCTTTGCATATGTAACAAGGGCCGTGCCCTGCAGTTATTAAAAAAGAAAAAAAATTCAAAACAATTTTAATTATTATAATATTTTGAACTTTTGTTCAATATCGAATGCAGTGATTTGCCGCTTAAGAGCAGATTTAATTGCATTTCAGAAATAATTGTAAACTTTCGAAAACTTAATTTGCAAAAAGTAATTTTACGTAAAATTTCTTGATTTCTTGATTAGTGGTAATATTTTGAAAGTTCCAAAACTATTCCAGAAATGCCTCTTGATTTGGTCTTTAAAGAGCCATTAGCAGCACAATTTCTACATACCAAAATACATATGGAACACTACAGTTTTCCACAATGGCCATCGGACTTCAGTTTGAAGTATTTTCTGCGCTGAAGTGATGTGCTTTATCGCAAGGCGCAACAGTAGCTTGGCGTTAAAAAATTATGATAGAAATGCTCTAGGTATATTATATTAGGGATAATGTGGTGTGAAATAAACTCGACTTGTATCGAACTCTTTCAGTAGCTCGTCCTTGACACAAAGCAGTGGTCAAACCCATTTAAACTACATGGGTGTTTTTAATTTTGACTTAAATTACTTTCATAATTATATGCACATATAACGCTATGCTTAGACAATTAGCAACCAGAATTTCAGAACTACTGGGTCACTATGTTAAAGATGAACGAGAGCTGTCATGTTTTGTATGTTATTGTGGCATAATAATATCTTATAAAAAAAAGTTGTTTTCACAATGGGAATATGAATATGTAACTCACAATAGTAATAATAAAAGTGTTAAGAATAATCCCCATTATGTTAAATATTTTGATTAAAACTAAAACGAAAATAACACAAACAACCAGAAAATTAATAGTATGTAGATGGGTCAATTATGTGTAATTAATTGTATGGCTACAACATCACAACTTTCGAAGTGCAAATGTGGTAGACTAAAGTATTCATGCACAAGTGACAGAATAAAGTCTTTCGGTAAAAAAGCCATTTTAACTGGCTCGTTTGTATATCATATAACATTTGTCCCACAGAAAGAAAAAATAAAGTACTTAGGAAATTATTTTTTCAAAATAATAAAGTCCAAATGCAAACTTTGGAATGAACAGTAAAAATTCTTATAAAGCCTGCATGGCGGAATTTTTAATCCAAGCAGCAATTCAATTTCGAATCTTAAGTGATTGACAACACTTAAGACCATTCGAATCTATATAATAGGGACCTGCAAACACATTTAATAATTTCCATACAAATACAAAATGGTGAATAAAATTAAAAATGGCTGAGTATATAAAGCAGAAATTTACATCAACTGACACCACACACAGCAGACCAAACACAAAAGAACGCTGATGATGAAGGTTTAGTGGCCTTCGAAAACAGCTAGTTGTTCCGTTCAACCATGTGTTTGTCAGAATATTTACAACTAACTTTGATGTTATTTGTTCATTAATAATTATCACATGTAATTTGGCTTACAAAGCGATACGAACTTTAGCCTGATCAAATCATAAATATAGAAAATTAAAAATAGTACACTAATACAACAACAACGCAAAAATAGGCGATTGCAATCTTAGGGAAAGGGAACACATTTCACGTGAACTTTTATTCCCGATAAGGGTGATTGTTGAAGCGACATCTGTCGAATTGGATGTATTGCAGATTGAATATATCTGCTTTCCAAAACATCATGGACAAATGTAGCGCTAAACAACACGTCAAAATAATAAATGGGTATTCTGTTCGTGAGTTTCTTCTATTTTGCGGTCGCCACTGTAAAAACTCAACCAAGACCCGTAGAACGTTATGCAAAATCTGCCGAAAACATCGCCCATACTCGAGTCTGCAGGAGAATCTGAGGCAGTTGGTTTCGCTTCGCTCACCAGAGCTCTGCCTTTCTCAGACCAGAACTTGGCGAACTTGATGAGCTGACTTGGGCTTGCTCCCGTATAAAATGCAACTGACTCAGGAGTTCGAGATAAACGACCATAGGCAGTAACGTAAGATCGCTGAATGTGCCCTAAAAACTGAATCTAGTTTTAATCGAAAAATCATTTTCAGCAATGAGGCCCATTTTTGAAAGAATGGGTACATCAACAAACATTATTGTCGAATTTGGGACTATACCAAATCACATGCATCCCGAAAAAGTTCAATAGGACGGCGCTACATGCCACACACTCATGCCACATTGAACATTATGCACAACCGAATTCAGGGCCTGATCGTCTCACGTAGGGGTGATGATAACTGGCCACCAAGATCACCGAAACCAATACAATCACTGCCATTGATCAAATTCAGCCTGATCTATGCGCCAGAAATAAAATATTTTCACGATGTTATATGTACATAATTGCATCAGCAAACATTTAGAATGAATAAACAAGTTTCATGACATCTTACAGACACTTTGTTTTATTTAAATGTAAAGATAGAAAGCGATTAACGATAGACCCCTTATTCTGGTAGAGAAATAAAAACTTGCTGTTTTGAAAGTCAGCGTTTAATGGTTCGGGTGGATGAAGTTATACTCCCTCCCTGGCCACATTTGAATGAAACCACGGCATTTTAGGTGTATGATGCGTTTTATGTAAAATCGCACGAAGAAAACGTTGGTGGCCACTTTAAGATACGAACTTTTTTCCGTAGGTATCTTTTGTGCTCCTCTCGAAAAAGGTTACACGAAACTAATTTTAAAGGCTACGACTTACTATCCTGCACAATCGTACGATTTAATAAAAATACAACCCTGATTTGATGAATTGTCATTGTCTTTTGAAAAATTCCCTAAACTTCATCACACCAGGGTTGTATTTTTTTGGTAAATCGTGCGATTGTGCAGAATAGTGTATCACGACCTTAAACAGTGATATAACGGACTCAAATGTTCTACGAAAATATTTCGTATGAAATTTTGTTACAAATATTTGGGAATATCAAGACATTGAATTAAACATAACCATCAGGGAGTCGACTGTGTCATTGAAAATGAAAGAAAATACATGAAAATTCAAAAGTATTTCCTTTCGTTTCGAATTATAGAGCAGATCCCCAGAAATAAGTTAAAATTAATAATAGGTAATTTTGAGTTTTCATCTATGTCCTGGCATTAAATTGATATGCGAGCTTTGGTATATTCAGAGACTTATAATATAAACGTATGGGGTACTCACATGATTTCCTTTTATGAAAGAGACCAATACATAGAACAATTATAAGGTTGAAATGTTTTGAAGGACATATTCTTCGTGAGATCTTAGGGCCGCTTCACATAGAATCCTTCATATATTATACGTCGCATTTTTCGACTGACATTAACGCAACGACGGAGGAAGTTGACACAATGAATACTTTGTTGACGGAAATATGTATATGAGCAGCTTCAATAGGTTTGTTCTGCATTTCTTGAATTAAACGTAAGTTTTTTTAGTTAATTTATTTGCTGGTGGTTAAGCATATCATCAGTGGACTTCAACCACACATTTTAAAGTCTACTAATGGTTTGGTAAAGCACCAATGAAATGCGTATAGACATGCTTAACCACCAGCAAACAAATTTCACATAAAGTGGTATTATAACAATTAGGGAGTTCACAATAGCATTTTAAAATATGTCTTAACAACAATTTTGATACTTTAATGTGGGCGGCAAGTTTTTGTTTGTGTGTAAATCAAATTTATTACCAAATGGCAAATTTAAAAGTATAAAAAACATCTAATTTTCAATATGGCAACATGGAAATCTTAAACTAAGCAAGTTAAAACTGTCAGCGCAGCTGTAATTGAAAAAATATGTGCATGTTTCATTGCCTGTAGGCATTTTGCAAAACAAAAGTTATTTTAATAAATTTATCCAATAATAATTTCTAATTTAAAAAATTCTATTACAGTATACTCTGTTTTATATGGAGATGGCACAATGTTTTCACATTAAAATTGTAAGATACTCATTGTGAACTCCCTAAATATGTCAAATAATAAATTTCTTAAATATTTATATTAATAAATAATATCTACCTAATTTTGTAAGTATCATAATATTTATTTCATAAATAACAATCAGAATTGCAGTGAACATCTTTGTGTATTTTATTAGTAATGTGTGTTTTACAAACATTTTGACTTTTCTTGAATACATTGTCTATAATTAAAATATTTCTTCATTTGCTGAGCATGCTGTATGTGTCTATGTGAATGTGTTTTTGACAATTAGACAAGTGACAATTTTTACTGTTGTCTTTATGTAACGTCGACGACGCCATTCGCAATAAGGGGAATATCTGATATAATACTGCATTACTACTAATATTGATTTCCATACGTAATATATTTTGCATTGTATGTAAGAAACTTTGTATATCAACTTAGCTGTCAGTTCAAAATGGCGAAGTTTAACGTACGACGAATTCTATGTGACTCGGCTCTGTTATAACAAGTGTTTATTGTACAGGTATATTTTAATTATTTTTCTTTGCCAGAATCAGTAGTTAAAACCTTGTTAAATTTTTCTGTGTTGCATAATTGTTATTTATTTTTCTGTATGATACTTTCATACACTTCTGTTCGTATTATTTTCTTTTGCCACATATTTAAACAATAAAATGTACCGCACAACAGCTGCTTTCAGTTCAACATTTTATTAAAGAAAAGAAAAACAAAAACAAAAACAGAAACAGAAACATGACAGCCATGACATTTTATTGCCTTTGGAGACAACAGCCTGATATCAAATGTCCAAATATTTTCAAACTGGGCGGGGCGTGAATTGCCTTCCAGCAATTGTTATAAAATTATTTGTAATTAAAAAGAAAGATTTGGCGTGTTAATGAACAATTTAATGGACGATATTATGTTTCTTATGTTAAACAAATAATCAAAATTTATGGAAATAATAAGTTTTACATTTTTCTTTCGTTTGTTTAATTTTTTTTTAATATATATTTGTTGGACTTAGAGTATAAACCTGCTAACTCACATCGAAAAAGTTTTACAGGAGAGATAAAATACTGTTAACATTTTCTATACATAGCTTAAGAGATTAGCCTGAAAGATTAAGTTTTTCCGGCATCGTTCTCTTTCTTTGTTTGCCATTAATTAAACCGCCAAATGTCATTGGGGTTAGCAAGTAGTTAGACAACAGCTGATTCGTTGTAAACTTTACTAGTATTGTTGTTTTGTAAAAAATTTTAACGTTGTCAAGCATATTCTTTGTATTTAGCTGTAACTTATTCTTTTTTTTATATTTTAATTTTCACGAACTAATTTCAGCACCAATTCAATAGTTTGCACGATAAAGTTAGACGAGCGAGCACTGTTCTATCCATTTTTAAGAAATAATATAACAAATATGAAAAAAAACCATATGCTTTAGCAGAGCTGCCAATAGTGCAACTTAATAATTTGATAGGGTTACCATTCTGTGCTCATGTCAAGAACTTTAAATAAACAATACACTGTGAGTATGAAGTATTAGTTAAACAATAGTTATCATTTTAGGGCCGTTAACAATAAAAAATTTAAACTGCAGTTAACACTAAACTTAAAATTTAAACTATAGTTTGTACAGACTTGCTAACACATAGTTCAGTTATTTTTTAACTTTCAGTTTATATTTAAAAATTTTAGTTATATTTAACTAAAACAATATATTAGTTTAAGTTTTAACTGAAGGAAAAAATTTTAAATATGTCCAACTAAATAAAAATAAAGTCTACCAAAAATTAACAAAAAAAACTTAAAAAAAAATTAAAATAAATATTGAAAACATGGCTCTTCTCGACAGTGGCCAACAAAATATCTTCCTCCATAGGTGAAAAGTTTGGGCAACTGTAACATATACATATGTATATATAATTACGGAACCCCTTTTTCTCTATATTCCACTCTGCTTATTTGAGTATTTGATTATCAAAATTTCCAATATATAATTATTCAAATTAATTCTTTTTTATACATCCATATTCTGATTTTTATTTTTTAGTTCATTCAAAATAATTGATAACAACAGCAAGTTAAGGAATTTCTGTTTTTCGTTAACGAATATTTTAAACCTTCAGTTAAAACAAACGTTTAAGATAACTGTAAGTTAGTAAACTTTCAAATAAAGTTAGTATAACTGAACTTCGTGTTAATGGGGGTTAGTGTACTAATAATTAACTAATGATGACTGTAAATTTGGCCCTAAGCTGACGATTTATTGATTATAGTACGTATTAATTTTTAAATAATTTTCTTTTTTACTTATTCAAAACAATAGCAAAATCTAATTTTTAGGTATAATTTTTTGTTTCGTTACAGGTAAGACTTTTCAATTACATACTTTATGCCTCAAAGACGTGTTTTTTCAGGTACATACATATTTATATATCACAGATCTTATGTCAGTGAAAACATAAACTATATATATGAACCCCTTTGGAAAATAAAAACTCAAACAGGGAAAAATTTCGCAAATCTAGCGTCTGACCCGACCGCCTTACATACATATATCTCTTTAGATTTTTATGGCTTTCGTATGCTTAAAAATTAATGTATCCGTGTATTTTTAGCCTGGTAATGAAAAATTGGCGTTTTCAAAAGGTCCATAGTCAAATTAAGAAAATAGTTTACTCCGCTGAAGAAAATTTGCAGTAAAAATCGAGTTTAGTCCTGATTCACACACGTCAGGTCTGACTCGTCAAGTCTTGAGTTTTTAGGAGAGCGGGGAAAAGAGAATGGACAGGGGTACAGACTTGACCGTACCAGTCAAGTTTCTTATTTCGTTTTGTTTTGTCATTCGTAATGCTTTACGACAACGCAAATTGATGAAACTTGATGAAACAAACTTGACACACAGTATAAACGCAAATGCAGTTTCAAAAGAAACTTTCATTGTGAACGATCAGCCCTTTTGCGGAGATGCTAAAAATCCCATTGCATACTTTGTTGCGAAAACAACTGCAGAAAGGAAAATAAACAAAAGCATTTAAATTTCTCATATTCCCATCCATCCGCAGACCGTGGTGTGAATGATCAGTAAATTTGCGCAAATGTCAAAAAGCCCAAAAAAAAAAAAGAAATTTGGGCAATGGTGCATTAAAATTTTGTTGCGAAAACAGCTGGACAAAAGAAAATCCACAAAAGCACTTAAATGTCCAATCGCCCTAAAAATGGTGAATAATCGCGCAGATAACAAAATGTACAAGCGCCCATCTTTTGTTCATTATTATAAATAATCGCCCAAAACCATTATGGACCAAAATTATCTCTACGAACCCAGCCCGAAATCTTAAGTAGGCAGTAAGCAGTGTAACTTTTAGCTGGCAAAAATTAATAACTCTCGTTTCGTAGCAGATATGGGAATTAAATTTAGTATGGGTAACCCCTATACATTAATGAAACTTTGTAAAAAAATGGACATGGTCCACCCGGTTTGGTTAGTGGTGAAAGAAAGTGGTCTATAAATTTGACCAGACCCACTTATCTATATGTATTTCAACGCGCTGAATCCGAATCACAAAGTAGACCAGAGTTGTAGAAAGTGACTTAAGAAAAAAGCTCAAATCATCTGATTTGATCACTGTTAAAAAGGGACAAATATAGTGTTTTTGTTATTGAATATTTTTAGTACAATAATCAAAACAAACAGCAGAAATTTATACTTAGTGAAATGAACAATTGAACATTTTTACAAAATTAAATGAAAGATTTTGCAGTGTTGAACTAAATAAAACAATGTGTAAAATATTATTAGTATTATAAAAGTGATTAAAATTAGTTTCCAAATGCTTACAAACTCAATTTTAAACATTTTCCTTCAAAAATATTAATTTTTAACTTCAACTTGCAAAAAGCAAACAACGAATGAGACCACAAAGCATAAATTGAAAATACACTAGAGCAGATGAACATTTGCACAAAATTAAATGAAGGAATTTGTGGTATTGAATTAAAAAACACAATGCGAAAAGGATTATTAGTATTAATAAAGTGATTAAAATTTGTTTTCAAATGATTAGAGACTTCGTTTTAAGCATTTTCGTTCGCAAATATTAATTTTTATCATTTATTTACAAAAACTAGGCTGCGAATGAGACCACAAGTAATAAAATGTAATTACTTTAAAATAATACCACGCGAAAGAAAAAGTAAAGAGGATTTGATGACTGTGTGAGCGAGACCTCTAAAAACACCACAAAATCACAATTATCTTCCGTCTTACTTTGTGCTCGTGACACCTCTGGTCTACTTTGTGCTTTCTCAGTGCTGACTAAATGAAAGAGCATAAGCATACATATGTGTGATTTTCTTGTCCACAATTGTGGTATGGCGTCCGGTACACTGGTTTAAGGGTATTTTTTTTAAAGCAAGCCCACGAAACTAATATCAATGCATGTGTGTGTTTGGATGGGTGCAGAAAAATAAAAGATCATACACACAACGTGTATGCGTATACACATGCATGACGAATGTATACGCGCCCATGCGTATGAAGAAGCAAGCATCACAAATTCTTCCGTCACGAAGTATTTTCTTCTTTACGCCTATACCTGCAATAAATGTCTTGCCAACGGTGTTGTTTAGCGTTCGTTTTAGAAGACTTCGCTGTAGTAAAGCATTTGAAAAATCCCTTATGTCTTGAAAGTTCTTGTAAGTGGTCTTTTGCAGGGGTCTAACGCGTATTCAACGAAAGTAGTTGCTATTGTGAATTTCGCTTATTGTGATTGCTCAAATAGTGTATCAGCTAAAACAAAAGTAATATACAAAATAAAATTATACAATATACGAGTACATGTGTATATAACTATGATTTATCAGATGCAAATGAAAGCTTACTGGAACTGCCCAACTATTATGTACGTAAGTAACTATTTATGTACGTAAGTAAAGTCCTACATGGAGATTTTTACATGTCTAGGAAATTTAGAAAATTTGTTTACAGTTGAAAGATTAATATGACTTAAGCAAGTGCATATTACAGTTCTCACTCACCCAGTAAAGGTTCTTAGCAAACTTATGAACATGAAAAGTTTTTCTCAATTTTAATTAAGGAAATCCATAAATATCTTTAAGCAGGACTTAATAATTTTTTTAACTCCTCATGATTGCAAACTTAAATATCAGTCCTATAAATAGATATTATGCATTTCATTAATTCATACCAAGAAAATTTTTGTTAACAAAGAACACATTTTATAACAATTAAAGCCACCAAAGGCATCATCATGAAAGAAAGAAAAAAATATTAAAAGAAATCACAAAGCTAAATGTGCACAGACCTTAATTACTTCTTCATCTTTGTTCGGTTTCCTTAGCGCGCAAAGTTAAAATTCATTAACACAAATACTGGGACATTATTCCTGATGAAGCTGCTTGTCAAACACAAAATAAAAACCACATTAAAATTAATTTGTAATGGTGAGAATGTGAAAAAAAGAAGGGAACCCTCTTTTTTCACGCTGAACATTTCAGTGTGTCACTGACAACTGCAAGTGTCACAGTCACCATACCAAAGTGACACATTGTCGTTGTTGCTGCATCATTTTTCCCCTTACTTCCCAAGACTTGATGATTGATGTTGTAAATTGTTTCTTGAATTCATAGTTTCATATTTTGTTTTATGGCCCTGGGGCTTATCACGCTAAATGCTGCAGAAAAATCTCGCTTGCCTTCAGGCAGAAATAATGGTGGAAGTTTAAACATCCATACATACACACACACTACATACATATGTATATATGTATGTACGTAGTAGATAACTTTATAAAAACTTTAATAATTGCAAAGTTGCAAAAATAGCTGCAAAAAATTGTTACACAAAAGCGCATCATTTACATGCCTTAACTTTCCTTCATTACATTTTTCATGTAAACACCATTGTAGGGCAGAGACTTGAAGATATGAATTGTTTGCTTTGACATTTGGAAAAAATAAATATATCATTGCGTCAAAGGCAGTAACCATTTTGAGGTCAATATTTTCGACCTTGTACGCCCTACGATAGAGAAGAAAATACAACTGGTCTGTTAAGATAAAATTTCCTTTGGCATTGCATTCCTTTAAATGTTTGAAAGCAACTTTTGTAGTCGTGTCTGCTTTTGGACCCTTTTGTTTATTTTTAAAGCGAACGTTCAATGTAATTCCGCGTTGTTTGTTTGCCGACCAACTTAGGCAGCTAAGTAAAGATTTTTACTGCTTTTTCTTTTCCCCTCTGAAAAAATTTAATAACAGACACATCAAAAAAAAAAAAAAAAAAAAGCAACAGCAACTTGCATAGAAATTTGTCTAACATGAAATTGCGAGTGCATAAGAAAGCGCAGAGCCATGTCATCTAAATAGGTTATTGTGCTTGTAACTTTGTCTATTATAACATTCCCAGCTATGGTAAAAGCTTACCACTAATTGAGCTTAAACAGGCTTCGACTATAAGGTTGGCTCAATTGTTTACTAGAAATCCCATATTAAGCAAAATTTATTATTTACATAAATTAAGAGAACTGGTGGACTTATAATCTCTTTTTGCCGGTTGCAATTGCCAATATTGGAACGAGTGAAATGAACAAATTATGTGGCACTTAAAAGCATTATTTAGAGTTCCAAAAAGTCGCACTTAGTGTTTAATATGTACAGTTAAAAAAAAACACTTTAAAAAATCACTTTCCAAATTAACAAGGCTCTAGAGACTGATTCTAACAGAGGAGATAAGAAAAACATATATATTTTTATAGATATGTACATGAAAAAAAAACTATGTTAAAGTCCTCCTCTCCACCCAATTTATCACATTCTTTTATCTTTTTGCAAAATCTTTCGAGGAACTTTTTTGTACACACAGAAAAATTTCACATTAAAATCTACATAAACAAGGTTAATTCAGTATTTTTCGGCAATGATTTTGCTTCATATGTGTTTCATGTTAATTCAACGTGATTTACAGGAATATTCACAGAAAATGTTTCCTTTCCATGTAACTTTATTTATTTGTTAAATCAAAATGAAGTATCATGTTGAATCGAAGTTATTTCAAGTTGGAAAAACTTGAATTTCATTTATTTGTGATATTTTTTTTAGTTATTTAACTTACGTTGATGCGTGTATTGGCACAGGCATCAGAAAAATTATGTGTTGGCTTCCCCCGCCAATTTTTAAATACATCATGAATTAAATTTTAATTCAACATGATTTAATTGATCATTTAACATAAACTTTATTTGAAATGAAAGCTATAATAAAAAAAAACAAACTGCGAAGCTATTTAAGGTTGCCTGCAGGATTCGAACCTGCGACCCTCCGACTGCAAGAGCAGTACACTGCATAATAGCCAACAGCAGGAAGTTTTCGTTGACAATACGAAGTTTTTCGGCTATTTACGAACATCAAAACATATAAGAACAAAACAAGAACATGTTACACCATAGTGTATTGCAGCTATAAACAACACCAACGCCAACATAACTTCGTTGAAACTTTGAGACATTCTCAAATTTAGTAATAAACTCATTAGAAGCCTCCACTAATAGGCAAGAATTTCTAGATTTTCTTAATAGATTTTTCAAGGTGTAGGTTTAGTTTTAGAGAATTATAGAATACGACTGCGTATTAGCTTCATCATAACATGTCAGCATGTTTTTTTTTGTCGTTTCATACTGATATCTCTGCGGTGTCACTGGAGTTTTTGAAAAAATACCTACAATTCCTTGTCTAAAGATTTCGTTTCAGTGAAGCTACTTTTTCATATTGAAAAAAAAATAAATAATCCTATGTGGGGTGCTCTCCTTCTGAAGATAACACTTTAGTGTAGGGGAGTTCGATTGTAACGAACAGCAGTTATATCAAATTATTGCGTGTAAAGGGTTGTATGGAATTTCAGGTTCTCATATGAAAGAAAACTTACGGAAATTCAGGTTGGTAAATTTCATTAAAAAAAATCCATTTGCTTCTACGGAGTTTCAAAAGAAAAGTACACAGAATTTTTTAAACTTATTGCATACTTTAGGGATGTTATAAACTATTAGAGGAGACTTTTTCCAAACAACTGAAACAAAAATTGGGGTCTGTTCCACGATGTCGGCAGAAAACGTTATATCGACAACTTGGGACAGGCCGGCCGTTAATGTTCATGCAATTGTTTGGTCACGGAATTCTTGACCTTTCTTATTTGTAGCAAATTGTAATTAATTTTTAGTGTTTTTGTCTGTTGTATATATATTGAAATATAAATGAATTTGTGCGTATGCAAACATAATTCTACACAAAAAGCTACACGATTCTTTTTCCGTGTAAAACGTGAAATTCTCTAAAAACTTGTGGGCTTAACCCACAATTCCTCCGGTCCGAACAGGTTTGCTTTATCTATATATATATAAAATCGCGGGTGTGTTTGTTCCTAACGCATGATCTCTGGAACTATAAGAGCTGTGGAGCTGAAATTTTCAACACAGGCTCGGGTCAATCCTGGTATTCGGTTTTCGTTTTCTTTTTTTACCCAACAAGTGACCACTATGTGGACAATGTTAGCCGGGCTCATTTAGTATTTTATAAAAATTAGTACGTTTATTGCGTACTTTGGTTCTAGCGAATTTTCGCTTATATAAATCAGACAAAATTATGCGCTTATAGCAAACAAACGAAATCGCAAATCTTTGTCTGACCAACGTAGTAGCACTATCAGCTGTTCTCTTGGCTCAAAAATAAAAAAAACTTATTTGATCTCCTATAGCGTACAATTAGTTTCATCTCTGCCGATTGCAATTACACTAATTATTTTTCTAGTAAAGCTTTTTTTATATAACATTTTTCTTTGTTTCTTAATTGTTCTTTAATTTTACATTTATGTAATTGCTAAAGCTAAAAATTTTTCATTGCAATTAATTTTTCTTTTCCAAGTGCACATAATCAGCCGCACCATCTACATTTTTAATGCTGTCGTAATTAAGCCATCACATGTGAAAATCTTAAGCTTTATAAAAGTTGCGTATAAGTGAAAGGATTGCGAGGACGAGGGCTTTTCTTTAGTTTTTATGGGAATAGATGTGCTGCTATTAGTAGTCCATAACCTGTTGGACTTCAAAGTGGCTGCAGTTGTAGTAAGTAGAGTAGAGTTCCACGAATTAAGTACAATTACCATTAATGATAGGAAGAATACATTGGACAAGTGGTAGTTTATAGTGGCGGTTTGTATAGTAATAAATTTTAGTTAACACCTAAACAACAACAAAATCAATTTTTAATATTTTGCGGAACAAGTACAATCCGAAATTGTTCGTTCTTTACAAGTTTCTTTAAGTAAATTAAGTATAGTATGCGCTGTGTTGCATGTGGCTCCGTCCTATTGCAAGCTCCTGCCAGTGAGATTAATGCCAGAGGATTTAGGTACGAAAAAACTTGTAAGCATTTCTTTGCACAGTAACATTGTTACTAATGACTCCGCCGCAAACGCTTATAGTATAAAAATTATTTCAAATTATTCGAGCTTAAAGGAATTGGGCAAGATATTTACAAACACTTATATATTATCTTCACTGTAAATACGACGATTTTACTTGTCTACGAGCCCATTCAACCAAAACTGAGCTTCAAAGACCATTATTTTAATAAAAAAAATTTAAACAATTTGCAAACTTTGCTCTCCTGCAAGTCTATCCATGATATAATTACAAATCACACTAAATAAAAAGTACCCATCAGCTGTTAGGTTAGGTTAGGAAGAGTAGTGCTACAGCGTACATCCACTCGGAGACCCAGTTGGGTCCATTGTGATTCCCTTCTTAATGTTTTCATGAAAACATCTGCTCCGCCATCTAAACCTATGATGTTGCAGCTTCGGGAAGTGGCAGATAATATGTTCAATGGCTTCTGGTTCCTCTTCATCCCCGCACATCCTACAGAAATCTGGTGTGCCAATTTCCTAAATGACCAGTCAACACGCCTAGCACCGCTCGCATCGCTCTCAAATTCATATCCAGTAGCAGTTTGGATCTTCCTGAGCTAAGTTTTGGCCCTCGAGATTCCACAATCCTCGCCATGAACTGTTGGTTCTGCTCTCTACCCAATTACTGAGTTCCCGGTAGTAATGACCTATCAATAATTTTACCGATCTGTCACACATTTCCTCACCTAACGCTGACCCTATTGTTGCCAGCTCATTGGCAATTTCTTTTCCCTCAAAACTGCTGTGGCCGGCAACCCAACATAATCTTACAGTATATTTGTCCATAAGTAAGTTGAGGGCTCTCCTACAGTCATTAACAAGTTTCGATTTGACATTGTGTCCCTTCAAAGATTTTAGCGCTGTCTGCTTATCCACTAGTGTTGTAAAAGTATTGAGTATTTGAGTACTCAGTACTCAATACTGAGTGTTTTTTCCCGTTACTCAATACACAAAAGGAACTACTCAATACTTTCAGGGTTGCATTTTCTATTATTCTTCCTTTAAAATGCATCAAACTTAAACATCAAACTTATACTTATATATCTGTGTGCAAATTTAAGCTTGATAAAAATATATCTCTGTTTATATATCTGTTTGGAATTATTTTGATACGAAAACATCTACTGAAACAATGACTTCAAAATGCATCATTGAACTAAGCAACTTTACTCATGAACATATTGGACAGAAAAAGTGACCCTTTAGAGTTGTGAAAGGAACGTGTCACCAGCAATCAGGTTCTTACAGATATGAAAAATCTCTTAAATTCTGCCATTATCGATTAAAAATTTTATTTGTTATAAGTTCATTTAAATATATTTAATTTTTGTGCAGGTTAGTTTGCTTTAATAAGCAATAATTTTTAACCTCTCATATATGCACGTACGTGTGTTTTTAATTTTAAATTCGAAAAACCGTTGAAGTATTGAGTAGTATCGAGCACCCAATTGAAAAATTATTAAGTAGTATTCGGTATTCAAAAGCAGACGCTTTTTACAACACTGCTGTCGACGTAGAAGGTTACCTTCTCACCGTCAGCTACATTCCTGGCCACTAATAGATATAGATATAGACACCAGCCCCTGTGCCTTCCCCCATTTTTGACCCATCTGTAAAGACCGCACTACCCTCATATAGCTTAACGGAGATGAGGGTGATGGTGTTCTACTAGTAAGGGTGTTTTACTAAAATCAATTTCAACGACCTTATGGTCCGTGATCGCAGGGGTTACGGACCCCTGATCACTAAAACTGATCTCATGTAGGATTGATGTGTGACCTGCTATTCTTGTCCTCACTAAACCTGTTTCAACAAGTATAAGGAGACTCCTAGTCGCCCTTCTCACCACAAAGTCTCCTATAGGAAATAGGTAAAGAATGACGTCCAAGGCAGCCTGAGGTGTGCTCCTCTGAGCACCTGTGATGCCCAGCGAGACACACCTGTCATCAGCTGTTAAATCTGTTATCAAATAAAGCAATGTTACTAACTCCAAATTGTAAACCTGAAAAACGACACCTTCTATGTACGTAAACTCCTCGTCACTTAAGAATGGCTTAAGTGATTCTAAAGGGCCACTCAGACTATTATTCTTTGTATTTATACATGTCAAAAATTCAAATAATACGTGCAAATGCGATATTGTGAATGCAAAATGTCATAACGAATGGTAAATAATACGATAAAAATCTGACATCCCATAATACTTGACCATTTTTTGAAAATTTTCTAAACGATAATACTTTTCATCCGATCACAGTTGCATTATTACAAAATCCAAACTAACAAGTCGCCTGTTTTGATGCCGATGCCGTGCCGTCGTTTATGGTATATGTCTTTGTCTTAAACCCGATATAAATATTGAATATGCTTATCGTATTGAATAATTTTTCGTGTAAGGCATGCCTGAAAGTTAACAAAACTGTCGTATTTTCATTTTCTTTATCTTATTTATATCAAGTATATACTTTAACCGCCGTCTATTTTCAAAGGCCTGCACGACCACAGCTTGCTTGAAACTGCTCTGCCGCCGGAAGTAAACAATTAATGTAGGCATGTTAATGCTCAACAGCTGTTTGCTTTCTACTTGTTTTTTTAATATGTGATGGTGTTAACACAAAATATAACTTTACGTTAGATTTTTTGACGGTCGAAACAAATGTCTTTAGATTTTTTTCTCGTACAGTGTGATGAAAGTCTTTATACATGTATAATAGTCTGAGTGGCCCTTAAGCAAATTGTGCGGCATCCTAAACACATTGACTACTTATTTGTTTTGTATTCAAATTGAAATCAAATTGAAATTTATGTTTTAATGCTACAATTACAAACTATAAATAGTAATTTATTTTGACGAACACAGTAACAAAGACCTTAACCCGTTGTAGTGAAATATACCAGTGAGAATCAAATTCAGGACACAGGAGCTAGGACGTGGTTTTCGTAACAAAAATAATCGACACTATTACAGTTATAAACTTATTTTTGTTTTGATTTCTTTGTACTTAAAAGCAGAGTATGAAAACACACGAAACAAGTTGTTTGATTTTGATTTGTTTCGTTCTTTAAAGTGAATGAAAGAAAAACCAAACAAAAATAATGAGAAGGATTGCTCAATTTGTTTTTGTATTCCGTTTGCACATGAACACAAATCAGAAAACACAGCCGATCGGTAGTATGCCGGCTAACAGCTGCCGCCGGCCACAAACAATAAATTAAATTAATCGTACGCCGCTAGAAAAGAAAATAATGGGAAATTGATTGGAAACGTTTTGAATTATTTGCGGCGAATTTGACATCGTCATATAACATAATTGAAACAATTTTAAATATAATTTTATTGCATTGTTTTTTAACACATTAAGTTTGTTTTATATAGCTAAGCAGCATAGCTATAACCGGGTGTCCTTAGACACCTCTCTCCTTTTTTTTAAAGAAATAGCTCGCATACAATGAATGCCTACTACTACTACTACTACTAAGTGTTTTACCTTTTTTAGGAAAGGGATAGCGATAGCCAAGACAGGTGGTGAAGGAAGAGATGGAAAAGCTTCATTCTTATACAACTCTCCTTTTTTGCATGTTTTTTTTATTTTTTAAGGCAGTGTTGCAGCGCCTCTGATGTCAATGAGGCACATGAAATCTCCGAAGCTGTGTTTAATAGCTATTTTATTGGTTATTTTACTTCGGCGATGATTTTGCTCCCTTTTGCGATACATTTTACTGTCTCAATCACACTGATTGATTGATTTGCTTCGGATAACTTCATAGTTTTTTGAATTATTTATTATTGAGTGATAAGCGAATAGCAAAATATGAATACGTGCAACAAAGCTGAGATTCAAAAATGAAGTTCGGTTCGTTTTACGGAAAGAAAGTATCTTTGGTGATAATGCTCAAAGCCCTTGACAATTTGTGCACTCAATTATTCGCCTGGTTAGCAAAGACTAACTAACATTCGCCTTAAAATGTAACTGCTAAAATAAAGCAACACAGCAGCCTTTAAAATGTCATTAACATCTTTTAAACAAAACCGAGTCATATGCAAACTTCTGTCATCTACAAGTGCCACCAAAAACATGTCAAAGCAACCCAGCAGCAAAAAGAAAAAAGAAAAGGAGCCACTAAAGAATAAATAAAACTAGAGTGAATGTACCTGCTAAAGATTAAATCAAATTCAGCAGATACAAAATTATAAAAGTAACCAACAGATACAACGGAGAAAAATATACAAACATCCAACACATGGGCAATAGGCAAGCAATAAATGAAAAAAAACAGACGAAAAAAAACAATTGTTGTTAAAGCAAAAGTACAACAAAATGCAGATTGACTTTAAATTTATTTAAAACAAAAGCAAACGAAAAATTTGTGTAATTAAGAACGTGGGTATACTGCTGGTACTACACTGTGACAACAGCGACAACGACAACTTTGGAGACTTGACATGGCAAACAACAAAAAATTTAAGAAATAAAAGTTTTGGACTTTTGGCTGCAATGTTTTGTGTGAACTTTAATTTTAAAGTTTTGGGCGCTGGTCCATCAGCAGAAAAACGAAAAAGTATGTACATATTTATGTAGTGGAAAACAGGCCACGAAAGGTTTTGTTTAATTTTTTGTGTAATATGTAATTGCATCAGTAGGAGGAGAAACAGCGTTTTCAGGAAAGTTATGTTTTTGACTACATACATGAAAATAGACGATGTCTAGTTGCCGAAGAAATTTCGATCGGCGCCAAAAAGTAACGTCATCGATGTTTGCGAATCAATTTGTGGTTGGTACCGAATTTTTTCAAGTGCTTCCGATGCGAAATAGTGGCAATGCCGTGGTCGAGGATTGCCGAATTTTTCGCTAAATGAAAGTAGATGATGTCTAGTTGCCGAATACATTTTTAACGGCGCCAAAAAATTACACTAACGATGTTTGCGCAGCAATTTTACGAAATTTTAATTAGGAATAATGTCAGCCCAATTATGAATAACAAGTACCCGGGAGTTTTCCCTTTTTCCCATTCCTGCTATTATCAATTTAAAATTCTGCCGGGGAAAAAGTAGATATTCTAAATATGAGGGAGAGGGATAATTTTTCGGGAGTTTCCTCCCTAAACATTTTGAAGAGAACTAATGCAAAAGTTTAAATTCAAATTAATAAATGTTGTAAAACAATATTTGAAATACCGAAGTATATTTATTTGACATAAAGTATTTATTTATTTAATTTGAGGATTTGCTTGTTTTTATGGTTTAGCAATTGTCTATATGCATTTCGCTCCTGCTTTTGGAACTCGTCAGTAGACTTCAACCCAAAAAATTTTTGAATTTAGTTAACAAACTTCGTATGTTTATAGTAAGACTCTTAATAATATATTGAGAATCACAGTATACAAACATAATAAGTTTGAAAGCTTCAAACAAAAATCTTTACAAAACAAGCATCTTTATTCGATTGTCTATCTATTTTATTTTTCTTTTTGCTTTTTAATACTTTTATTGTTGCCCAATGTGGCAGCTAATGTTAAAAAGGTGGTGGAAAATAAAATAGATAGACAATCGAATAAAGATAGGAGGATTATTTCCCCGGAACAAATAATAAGGAAGAGAAAAAACTCCCCGGGAGAATTCAAAATTGGGTTGTATATTAATGGCGATTAAATTTAATATTTCCAATTCTTATAAAGGGTGATTTTTTTTAGCAAATTTCTTTTTGGCAACACTATTTTTGGCAGCTCAGCTGTTTTCGTTTATCATTTTACTGTTAAACATGTCCAGTTTGGTCTTTAGTTTAAACATGAATCGATTCACAAATGAACAATGCTTGCAGCTTATTAAATTTTATTATCAAAATTCATGCTGTGTTAAGGAACTGCATGCGTGCATTTCTTCCATTTTATGGTCAGTTTAGGCGACTATTCGGAATCTTGTGACTAAATTTCGCACCAAAATTACATTATTGAACATTAAACTACCAACACGCATACGTATAGTGTGGAGAAAGGAAAATATCGCACCTGTATCCGCCAGTGTTGTTGATGACCGTGGATTATCGATTCGGCGCCATTCCCAGCAATTGGGCCTCTGTTAAGCTAATCCACCTCCTTGTAGTCAACTCTGTATAATTTTAAGGTTTTCTTAAATTTTTCATTAATTGAATGAATAAACGTGTACGTAAAAATGTATCTTTCCTCCAAACCTATAAAACAATCCACAATTGTAGTTAAACAAAATGAAGCAGCAATAATTTTCGTTATGTTTTTTTATTGAAAAAAAAAAAAAAAAAAAAAACAAAACAAAAACTCACACAAAAAATCAGGTCATGAAAAACACTTTCATTTAGACACTTTTACTCGGTAAACAACAAAATTTTAATAACGAGCATGATAATGATGATTGTGATAATCATCAACTTCAAATCACTTAAAGCTATTGAAGATGAAAATAATTTAAATAATGATCATAATAAAGATTTATTAAGAAAAACTGTTGTTAGATCTTCAAAACAGACACACAAATATTTTGTGGTGAGACTTTTAAGTTCAGATAGACAGACTGCATGTAGAATAGAAGAAAGGCCAGCAGGCCCTTGTTTGTTGCTAAGAGTGCTTCAAACAGACACATTTTACTCATACTCCAGAGATACTTTCAATACTTTGATATTCATTGTAAAAGCAAACGGAGAAGAATATTTATTAATTCACACAATCTATTTTTCAATTTAATTATTGTTTTTTTTTTAATTTAATTTCTTTTAACCCTTTTACTGGTGCTGGCATGTTTGTATGTTTGACATTATAGTGAATAAAAATTAAAAAGAAAAACAAGGTACAAAAATTTAAAAAAAATATTTACGAGTATTACAGTACATAATGGATATAAGAGCATCTCATATAAGAAAAATCGTTATACAAAAAGTGCCAGCCATCGCCAATCACGAAAATAGCACTAAGGTATATATATATATATACGGCGACTGCATCCTCCATCCTCGTAACATAATTCAAACATAAATTATAAAAACGGAAATTTCAATAAATTAGAGAAATAATATTGCAATTTTTTTAAGTTTAATGTTTCCTTACAAATTGCGAGCTTCGATACAATAATATATATGAATCACTTGTTACAAATGTATCCATTAATTCTTGTTGACGTTGTAAAGAGCTTTTAACTGTTTTCTCATGAGCTTTGACTTTTTAAGCACCAATATTATCTACCGCTCTCAAATCATTATTAATGAGTGATAAAATAAAAAATAAAATAATGTTTTCTTGCCCGTTTTCGGTTTCGAATATTTGACCAAAAAAATCGCTGTTTCGATTTCGATTAAAATCGAACAGCGGACCGTAGTTGAAAGAGCACCGTAACATTCGCTCTTTGATGTAGGACCAAACTGTCGAAATACGCCAACCACGATAACGTCAAAAAAAGTGTTTTATGCGTATTCAGTATGCACTAAAAAGTTGAAAATATGCACCAAAAACTCAAAAGATATGCTCTTAAAAATAAAATAAATTGGTTTATTTGTAAATGAAAATACATTTTAAATTAAAAAATTCAACAACATTTGCTTATAAAATAAGACAAAAATTTAATAAACAAAAGAAGGAAACAATAAAAAATTAACAACACAATAACTGCCATATTAAAAAAGAATAATTTGGGTTTACACTGTAAGTACGTTAAAACAACATTGCCGTTCAAATTTTGTCTAAAGCAAGTAATTCAAATTAATTTTTTTTGGATACTCTCGTAAAAATTTAACTCCAATTTCAAAAGAGATCAGGAAATCAGAATTAAAACTTTGAAACTGTATCCTGGATAAACAAGAAAATATTTTTATTTATAATTTTTATTGAAACTTACGTCCGTAATGACAGCAAAATATATACATAAGAAAAATGTATACACTACATGGAACATTGGAAAAGAAATTTAGATGGCGAAAAATAAAAATTAAAATTTTGACCAACCAAATAAAATAAGAAAATTCCATTTAGTATCAAAATATGCCAAACAGCGTCAAATATGCTCTATAAATTCAAAAACAAAATATGCTAAAAAATATGCGTGTAAGACTGATATGTATATGCAAATACATGCTTTAAAGGGTAAAATATGCAAAAATATGCACCAACAAATCGATGCCAAAATTTATAAAAAGTTCTGAAACGGATAAATATCTTATCCCCGCATTAAAACGTCTCAAAAGGAAAAACATGCAATTGCATATTTGTGGTTTCCCAACTAATAACTCTCGCATTTATATATTTAAGCAGTAACGAGGTGTCGTACGATGTCGACAGAAAACGTTCGATCGACAACTTATTTCGAAATTAACAATAAAACAAAGAAAATTTAAGATTATTTTCAGTCGATCTAAGGTTTTCTGTCGACATCATCGTTGTCAAATAAACTACGAAAGAAATCCAAATTAGCAGGGCTGCTGTTGATTTGAACAATTGCTGATTAAAGAAGCAACGCCATCCGCTGGTGAATTAAGAACAAACGTGTTTTACTTTAACTCACTTTTGTTAATGACTGTTGTTGTCAGTTCGGGTGCTCTTCTACCGGGTTTTTCCTCTGTGTATACACTTTTATTCTAGAAAAGTCTCCCGAACCTCAATTTGATGACAATAAAATGTAAATTCAAAAAGCAGTTTTCTTCTCAATACGTATCAGTTCAATAATTGTGTGGTAAAAATTTATTATTCTACGTTTTACGATTTTATTACCCTAAATTTCTCCCGCCAGCTAAAGGGTTAAATTGGTGGCTTGTGTTGCTAAAGAGTTCATTTTTATGTCATATAATTTTGTTATTTCAAACGCATGATAATATTTTCTAAATTTCTTGGTAAAAGTGTAGCTAAAATTTTAATTAAATATCTAGAAATGTTTGTGAAAATTTAATTTTTTACAATAGCTTTTAGAGTCATTTTCTCTCAAGCACATTAAAGGAAACTGTATAAAACCTCAACGTAATTGGGTCGTATAATTCTCACCTTTTATTGTGCAGGTTAAAGTGTTTCAAACTTTGCAAACCGCAACCAGTTAAATCATTTATAACGCTTTCTGTGCTGTCGCTTTGTGGCTCTAAATTGTGGGTTTTTTTTTGCTAATTTTTAGGGCAGCAAACATTTTTTCTTTTGATTAAAGAACAACAGTCTCATTTGAATTAACGTACTTTTCTTTTGTAAAGTTGGATATGAAATTGTTTTCTTTCATCTAAAGAAGTTTTAAAAAAATAATATAATAAAAATATTTAATTTATAATCTTAAAGGTCTGATTTATAAAAAATATTTTGGTTGCAGGAAAGGTTTTTAATTTCCACAGAAAATTTGTTTTATAATTCTTTTATAAACCAAAAATATTTTTTATGAATAAACATTCTTTGCGGATGAAGAAAAGAAAAATGAATTGAACACCGTTGGAAACCAGTTTTTAAGGTCAAACCGAAACTGAAGCTAAAAGATAATTTCAATCATCAAATGACTTGAATTGTTCGAAAAAAAAATTCAATCTTTCTTGCTATTACCAAATTCGTATCATAAGAAAGCGAAAATTTAACATTTTATTTTTTCCCAATTAATGGAGTTTTTATTTTTAATTAATATTCGTATTAAAAAATTTAATTGAAATTAAATTCAAAATCTATTAAACCAATGATTGCATTCCTTCAGCATTCTACTTGCAGCTAAGTTTTACCCAAAATTTTTGCTAAACTTTGTTTTTGGGAAAATAAAAGAAAAAAAACAGTTTTCGTGTTCCTCTTTTGCAGTGAAACATATTCAAAGTAATAATAATAGTTATAATTAATATTTCCGGGAACAAATGAAAGTTATTTGTTAAAATATACAACGCAAAGATGATTATTGTTAACAACGACATTTCAGATAAAAAGTTTCACAACAGGAAGATACAAGAAGAAACCAAAAAAAAAAAAAAAAAAAACATTGTAGCCAAACTGAAATGGAGGAATTAGCTGAAGTTTATTTACAAACTAAAATTTATAATTACTTAAAAATAGAAAGTTACAAAGTCTGCTAAATTTATTTTCGTCATCTTTTTATTTTTAATATCACAGTGGGATTCGGTTAATGTTTAGCTTTTCTGATGTAGATGAAGTTGAAGTGAAACCCTGGCACCTTATTCTGCAATTATCTAAAGCTAAGTCTCTATCGCTAAAAATCTATAAAGTCAATTTATCAATTTTCGTCTGCGAATGCAATTATCAAACGTGTATTGCTAAATCAGGCAATGGCTTAAACATTTAAGCCGCCGAAATTTTAATGTCTCATGTTGTCGTCAAAAATGTTTAACCCTCTAACTGGCCAGATCGTAATATCACAGGTAGATTTTATTTATACAAAAGTTTTGTTAAGATTAAAAATGAAAGTACATATTATTTTTAATTGAAATTTATTTGCTGGTGGTTAAATTTCAATTATTGTATTGTAAACTTTTCCGACATAATGTCAAATAATAAATTTCTTCAAAGTATTGTTTTTAATCGTAATACTCCCAGAAACAATTTGCATTTGAAATCAAGGATTTGGGTGTCAGATTTTTAGCAATATTTGCACCATTTGTTGACTTTTCTATCGACCAAAACAGTAAAATTATCGACATCACCGAACCGAACATCAGCAACTGGACGAACAGCCTCTTTTTTCCAATACCTGAACCGTTTATTTCTGAAATCGAAGCTGTAAAAGCGGTTCTTGTTTGTTTGTTTGATTTTAGTTTAGTTACTCTTTATTAATAACAGAGAATTATTTGGCCGAAAGAAAAACGCCAAACACCAAAAAGCGGTTCATCATCGGATGCATTGTTAGAAGCATTGCCCTTTTCGGCGTGCTGTTGCCCCAAAAACAATGAATTCAATAATATCATACTTAAAGGAATAATAAGAGTTCCATTGTTATTTAGAGCCAATAGAAGAAGTAACGAATATCCTCGAAACGCTGCCTCATTTACATGCAAGCGCATCGAAAACTTGTGCCATACTTCTTTGGAGATTCATACATCCACCAAAAACATCCAGGATTAGGTTCAACTGATGGTACGGTAGCTTCAGCTGCTGGCAATAGCGATCGCGCTCTTTTGCGTTGTGTCGGATCGGTTTCAACTACTGCTGCATCCAGTGTTGCCAGTAAATTTCTCGAAAAAATACCTACACATGGTAAAAAAATCCGAGTTTTCTCTACAGTTACATATACCAAGGTGAATTCATGTACCAGGTGGTGCCAAATTAACAGCTGCTCTTTTAGGATATTTGATTTGTCAATTTTCATTGCAATAAAGTACTAAGCAGATTTTTTTGTTGCAAGCTTGACACTAACTGGTATATGAATTCGCCTTCGCGTATACATACAACACTAACAGCAATAAACATATATAACATTTTTCAAAACTAACATAGACCATAACACACCTCCTTCAGAAGTATGTATTAACCAGTCTTATTATGAAATAATTATTACGACAAAAAGGTTAATAAAGTTGTGTACGATTAAGTAGGTATTCGGAATTGTGAATATGTTTTTGGAGGAAAAAAAAATAATAGCTGACAAATGGCAAAAATAAGCTGCAGTGGGAGGGCTTTGCGATGTCCGAGTTTGCTTCCATCAAACCTACTAACCTTTCAATTTGCTTTTTTTGCTCATAATATGCGACCTGTGCATAAAATCAATTATTTTGTTTATTTCTAACGATATTTATTTATATATTTCTATTTATTTACTACTTACATTTCGATTGAATATACGAGGTCTGATAAAAAAATATCCGTTATTTTCAAATTTCGTGAGTTACGTATGTTCGATTTTCGCATTTTTTTTCTGTTATGCCATATCAGCCATTTTAGATTGTCAGTTTGTTTTTGACAGATAAAAAGGTTAGGCGTGTTTTGGTGTGCTCTTGGATTTTTTACTATTCGAAAAAATGGATCACAGAAACTGTATTAAGTTTTGTGTGAAAAATGAAATGAAATGCGCAAGGACATTTGAAATGTTGACTGTGGCGTTTGGCGAGAGTCTACTATGAGCCGAACACAAGTTCAATTGTGGTATAACCGGTTTAAGGAAGACCGAGAAGATGTCAATGACAATGCTCATCCTGGTCGTCAAGTTCGGTCAAATGTGAAGGTTTTGCTCACTGTTTTCTTCGACTGCAATGGCGTGGTGCATCATGAATTTTTGCCACAAGGTCGTACGGTCAATAAGGAATACTACCTTGAAGTTATGCGTCGTTTGTGCGAAGCAATTCGTCAGAAACGCACAGAATTGTGGAAAAACAATCATGGATTTTGCACCATGATAACGCACCACCTCACACATCGATGCTTGTGCGTGAGTTTTTGGCCAAAAACAAAACCGTTATCATGCCTCAACCACCGTATTCACCGGACTTGGCCCCTGCTGACATTGTCCTCTTCCCAAAACTTAAAACACCGATGAAAGGAAAGCGTTTTGCTGCGATTGAGGAGATAAAAGAAAAATGGAAACACGAGCTGTTGGCGATACCAAAAAGCGCGTTTCAGAAGTGTTTCGAGGATTGGAAAAAAAGTTGGCATAGGTGTATTATATCTGAGGGGGATTACTTTGAAGGGGACAATATAGTTATTGATGAATAAATAAATACTTTTTGAAAAAATTTAAAATAACGGTTATTTTTTGATCAGACCTCGTATATCTCCTACTGTTTTGTAGTTGCAAAAAAGAGAATAAATTTAAATTAATAGCTATTCATAATAGTAATTTTGTAGTTGATGGTTGATCAATTATGGTTGATACTTCTTTTCAACCGCTTACATTTCGTAATACCGATTTATCAACTTTGTTGTAAAATTTTCTCTTATCAACCCCACGTTCCTGTTCATAATAAGCCTTCTTATGTTACAAATGTGTGTTTATATTTACAAAAATACGTTGTAGGTGCCTTTTTAAATAATATTTTAATTGTTTTCACAAATAAATTAATTGTATTTACAAATCTTTCTTTTCTGTGTTTACATCTTCTGTATAACATATATTGTATTAAGTTGTAACCTTTGTTGTATATTCATCTATTTCAGTGTTTCTATCATATATTTTACTGAAGTGAAGCGATAGCATTTTAAAATTGATCTCATGGATCTATTTTGTAGTTTTTGTAGTCTTGTCATTTGTTGGTCAGAGCAGCATGTATATATTCAAAATGTGGTCGCATACTATGAGCAACAAAAAGCAAATTGAAAGGTTTGTAGGTTTGATGGAAGCAAACTCGGACATCGCAAAGCCCTCCCACTGCAGCTTATTTTTGCCATTTGTCAGCTATTATTTTTTTTTCCTCCAAAAACATATTCACAATTGCGAATACCTACTTAATCGAACACAACTTTATTAACCTTTTTTTCGTAATAATTATTTCATAATAAGACTGGTTAATACTTCTGAAGGAGGTGTGTTATGGTCTATGTTAGTTTTGAAAAATGTTCCTGCTAAACGTAAGACTTCACCGTGGAACAACTCTGCAGGAGATGACATAATACGAGTATCTTCCTTGTAAACTGATGTCAAACCTAATGAAATCATTGATAACGTTTTGGTCCTCTGCTGATTTTCATTACATACTATAGCTACCTTTATTCCATTTAGTGATGAGCTATTTTTCGAAACCTGTTACTTTCTCACAGCGATTGAAAAATCACTAACCACAACTGTGACTGAATTTATCAAGTAACAGGTTTTGCAAATGTAGTTCTTTCATACAAACTGTGAATGCTCTTGCATGCCTGCTTTACAGTAAATAAAGCTACCACATGAATTTATTTGTATACGTTCACCGTTTGTTGAGAAAAAATCGTCTAATCGTATCAAATCGTCTTTTCTGGCAACTATGTATAGCTCTCACATTTTTGTATTTGCAATTTTACTGTCTCTCTGACTCTCATACGACAATTATCAATATTTGGTTGAGGTTGATGCTAATTGTTTGTTCTTGTCGCTCTTCTTATTAGCATTTATCAAAATACCAATACTAATACATACTTTTAAAGCAGAAGAGCTGAAATGTGTTAAACCGTGATCACATTATTAGATTTTGTCAAAATAACAGAACTGCTACAAACAAAATAATGCTAAACTGTGATCACAATCACAGTTTAAGAGAACAGCGATTTAGAAATCACGTTCACAAGGAGCAACATTATTAAAAAATCACAGTTTCGCTCAACACTAATTCCATTCCATGGTAAGCAAATAATAATTCGTAAATTTTTTTATCCTATAACTGCGCTTTTTAAGGTACATTTGTAAGATGCACTCCATATTTTTTGAACTTCTCAAAAAAAAGTAATGGGTTATTCAGTCAAGTTGTAAATACTTGCAACTTGAGAGTACAGACAGTAATGAATGAATTATTTTTTATATTATATATTAATTTAATTTAAGACAAAAAAAAGTCAAATTAGACTGGCTGCCTCCTTCTTTGAGAACATCAGTTTCTAAACATGCTCAAATTGGAAACGAGAATTGATTTTCGCTTTAAGAACCAATCTACTTAGTGGCTGCTGCTTATGTCAGTTCGGATTTGATTAAAAATCAGTGTTTCATTTATGGAAGCTTTTATTCATTCAGCGCAAACAAATTCCGAAATCTTACTTTAAAGCGATGAAACACTGCCCGTGTATATAATTTGTATGCGAGCTACAAAATATGTTATTAAAGTTAATTATCTATAATAAATAATTATGAAATAAGTCTTCATCAAAAACAATGTTGCTTGATTGATTGCCAAATTACTATGAAATTAAGTATTTTCATTTCTTGAATTTAATGTTTGCACCTAATCTCTAGTGTAAAATTGAATATCTTTCTATTATAATAGTCTTTAATACTTTCTAAAAACAAAAAGAAAGAAATAATACAATGCTGCAAGTAAGTGATCATTGTGGAAAGAAAAGGTGGCGCAGTTGAAAGCTGGTAGAATGAAATCATTATCGATAATTATTATCTTTTTCTTCACAAAAAACTAGCTTTAGTTAACGCAGTTTCAAAATAAATATGTAAATAAAACGAGCTGGAAAAAATACAAAGAATTATTTTTTTGCCGAACTGGGGATGTTTTTTTTTGTTTTTTTTTAGAAAGTGAAATTGTTATATTCAGGCCTGTCACAGAATCCAAATTCGATCGAAATGATTTCAATTCCGTAATTAGGTTCTTCAGAAAACGAAAAACGAAGAATATGCTCGAAATGAAACCACTTTAAATTTAATGCTCGGAATTGTAATTTTCCTTATGTGAAAGTAGAAAATCTGTTTGAAACAACTTATTTCAATAAAGAAAAACGTTTTTCAACAATTTATTTAAAATTTTTTTTGTATTATTTAATTTTTTTTTTTACAAATTATAAAATTTCCTTAAGTCTTAAGGAAAAATGCAGCATCGTAAAAAGTGAAATATTCTGTTCAGTCAAATAAAAATAAATCAAACTTTAACATATACATGCGTTTGGATATGAAAGTGAACCTGAAGCATCCCTCAATCGTCTTCCCCGTAATTTTCCGGTAAAGTTTTGACGTCCTTGCGCACCACAAACTGTAGTTATTGCAGACATTTCGTATATTAATTATTAAATTTTGTTTACTTCAAGTTAAAAATAAAATGTTGTGCCTTTCCTATTTTGTTTTTTTCTTCTAATAACCATGTGTTTTTTTGTTTTCCGTTGCCGAATATTGCCACATTTAAATTGAAAACAATCGAATTGCTGCTTTTTCGTATTGAACAAAATCGATCGAAATCTGGAGAAGGTAAAACAAAATCGATCGAAATGAAAATTCATAATGAAAACAATTTCGATCGATTTCTGTGACAGGCCTGATTATTGCATGAACATCAATATCATTTGTCCGCAAAGCATCAGCAGCGTCAGTGATTTTTTCTTCTTCAATTTTTAAAATATCGGCAAAGGAACACTGTTGCCATTTTAGTAATTTTCTCGTCAAATCTAGCGATTTACGAGAACATTTTTGAGGCAAAAATATTTTTCAGCTATAAGCGGAAAGTTAAGCACTTGAAACAGATGCTCACTGTATCTACATATAAAAGAAAGTTTCCGGACCCCGTGTTTTGTATCAACATCAGCACCAATGCTGCCACTACCAAAAAGTTATTACAACCAACATTCTTGAAATAGTTACAAATGGAAAAAATTACCAAATTTAAGATGTGTTTTTTAAGTTAAATAAAAAACATTAATTTCAATTTAACTCGTGTCAAAATGAATATAAAGTTAAAAAATTTGTTTTATTTGCATTTTAAACAGGGTAATCCATTTGATGATTGCAAAACCGCCGGTCTGGCAAGGCTGTCAGCTGTTAAATATCTGTCATCTGTAGCTGGATTCAGTAACTTTTTGCGACCGAAAATCGTATTATATATATATATATATATCGATATATTTACTCGTTTTCGGTAATATGATTCTGTAATTTCTTTTTTACGAAAGTGGACATCTGTGTTTTACTCAGCATTTATTTGAATATCATGTGGTATCCCTGCATACAAAATATCAAAATAAGCAAAAAGCACAAAGAGGAATTAAAGAAAAAATAAATAAATTAGAGCTTGTGATTTTACTTTTTTCACTTCAACCAACAGCGAATATCGTTAAAATATGCCACTGGATAGCAAAACCGATAAATTTTCGTTATACTTATTATAACGATACGATTATCGTAATAAAAGTTACTGCATCCAGAGGGATATTCGCATGATTAGTAAAAACCAATAAATAGAACGGCAAGACTGTTGTAAATTAGTGATATTAAAATTTGAGCTTTCCTTACATAAAAATCTTTCAACAATTCTCTCAATTTATTTCTTTATCATCACATGTAATTTGGCATACAGAGCTGTACAAACTTAAGCCTAATTGAATCATGGAGTGGGGAAAAAATAATTAAACTAACTAAAAATTACACATACTTCAATTGGGGAATTTATACATACTTAATAATTCCCCAAATATTATACTGAAATGAAAAAGTAGTTACTAACATGAAAAAAGTTTGAGAAATATTATTATCAGTTAGACTCAAATCTTCAGCTTGCTTCATTTTTGTCACTATCACTCTTGTCACCTGAATGGTAAAAGGTCACAATCAGTACGGAATAACAACTCATTATATTTATTCTATGGGTTCTCCAGTCTCAATTCAACCATAATAATTTTCAATGAAAAGTCGCAAAAAAATCGAAACAATTATTCCGCGTTCTTGAGGAGTATTGCTATTCCTTTCTTATTGACGTGTACTTTTATCTCTGTTAACTCTAACTCCACAAATCGTCAGCCCATTATTGGTTTGGTGCATTTGCCAAAAAGTCGGTATGGAGAAAAACGACAAAGAAGGTTTGCATGAAGTTATCTCAAAGTATACCCGATAGATTTTTTTGTATTTTCACCATTGCTTCCGACACATGTTTGGAAGAAATGTGTAAATTCTAGTGTACTTTCATGAATAAAGTTATATTAAAAATACGTTTTGTGCCGCATACACAACATTTCTTTATTTATTTTCAAAAAGTAGCTTTTTGTGCTTCATACGTAGAGTACTACTGTGAATTGAGAATTTTGTTGTTTTGTTTATTTTTCTTGCTTTCTAGAGAAACAAGTCGATCGTTTAACGCCGACCAAGAAGCCGCCGCCGCGCCGTAATACCTTTAACTATCGATCCGCTTACACATTTACACAAGAAAAACAAGTAATTGAAGTGTATTTAATATTGGGTGTTTTTTATTGAGGTATAGAACTTTAAGTTGGCATCACTTTTTTAACTGGCGGCCATTTTGTCAGCTGTCAAGTGATTAATATTTAGTTTGGTTTGCCATTTCATCATGAACAGGTTGACAAAAGAACAACGCTTGCAAATCGTGCAAATTTATTTCGAAAATAATGGTTCAGTTCGCGAAGTTTACCGCAAGCTCCGTCCATTTAATGGTCGACATAATCGTCCATCAGAGCAATTAATTCGGTTAACCATGGATCGTTTTCGCACTACGTTTACTCTATGTGATAATACGCATCCGCAGAGACGTCGAACAGTGCGCACCGAAGAAACAATTGCCTCTGTAGAGCAAAGTGTTGAAGAGGACCCGAATGAATCGATTCGCCACCGTGCACAGCAATTGGAGCTTTGTCCATCAACTTTATGGAAGATTTTGCGCAAAGATCTTGGCTTGCGACCTTACAAGATCCAGCTTGTGCAAGAATTAAAGCCGCGAGACCATGCAATGCGTCGTGATTTTGGTGTATGGGCCGAAAATGAGATTGATCTCGATGCTGATTTTCATCGCAAAATTTTGTTCAGTGATGAGGCTCATTTTTGGTTGAATGGCTACGTCAACAAGCAAAATTGCCGCATTTGGAGTGAAGAGAATCCACATGAGACCCTTGAGACGCCATTACATCCACAAAAACTGACTGTTTGGTGTGCTCTATGGGCTGGTGGAGTCATTGGGCCATACTTCTTCCGAAATAATGCTGGAGAGTCAGTTACCGTTAATGGAGATCGGTATAGAGCCATGATAACCGACTATTTTGTTCCCGAATTGGATGGCATAAATGTGGATGAGTTGTGGTTCCAACAAGACGGCGCTACATGCCACACAGCGCACGTCACAATCGATTTATTGAAGGAAACATTCGATGAGCGTATAATTTCGCGGAATGGACCTGTCAATTGGCCACCAAGATCGTGTGATTTGACACCATTGGATTATTTTCTTTGGGGATATGTGAAGTCGCTCGTCTACGCCAACAAACCAGAAACATTAGGGGACTTGGAAGCCAACATTCGTGGCGTTATTGCCAACATACGGCCCCATATGCTCGAAAAAGTGGTTGAAAATTGGACCTGTAGAATTGGCTTTATTCGAGCCAGCCGCGGCGGCCACATGCCCGAAATAATATTTAAACGTTAATGGCATAAAATTATCCTTCCAATAAAGCCAAATTGATGGACATTAAAACGATTTTCTTGTGTTTTATTTCAATTCGAAGTTATATACCTCTAAAAAACACCCTGTATAAAGAATGAAATGAAATTATTTCTGTTATACTCAAACATGCATAATTAAGGTTTATTTTATTTTATTTTAGTGTTTAATAAGTTTATATTAAAACATTTAATCGGCGGCTGCGTCTGGGTGATGATGTGTTTGCTTAACAGTCGCCGTTGAATTTTTCCTACGGCACCTTGTTTTTTTTTTTTCATATATTTATTTATTGTATCTTCAAAAATGAACTAACAATAAGTAATCAAATCTTAAATCTAAATATAATTATTAGGCCCGACCAGTACATAAACTTAGTGATAGTTATAAATAATACATAAGTAGTGATAATCATTGTTATTAATTGTTTTTTTATAATTAATTTCTTATACAAATGAAGCAAAACAAGAGTTAACTTTACGTTGCATGTTTTTGTATGAAGAATTTGACGCAAACGCTAAACTGTGGCAGGTACAGCAAAGCAATACTTATTAAACCTTAAAATAGTTGAAATGTAGCAAAACGAATGCTAAATATCTCAGAAACCATAACTAATTTCGCGAACGTGTTTTGGATCCAGAAAGGAGATATTCGAAATATATGTACCCCATGCCCTAGTAATTTTTTTTTTAAATGGTGGTGGGTCAAACCAATAATGGGCCGATGAAATGTCAAAGCGGAACTGGCATTTGCCTTCATTTGCAAAAATTTGTCGACAGCGTTCGTCTTGTCGCACACTTACATTTGAAGCAACAACAAAATATTAAAATTTGTTTTTGTTTTGAATGTAAGTGTGCGACAAGTCGAACGTTGTCTTCTTCCGATAGGATGATTAATTTTATGTCACCCTGTAATTAGCTTCTGAAGCTTTTTCTGATTTTTTTATATTTTTATCAAAATATCGTTTTTCGGTTATGCCAATCAATCTTTCGTCCATTTATACATACGAGTACATTCCTTTACTAACATTTTTGTTCTTTTACCTCTTAACTACGTTCCTTTTTATCATTATAAAATACTGAAGTAGTTTTTTTCTTTCAACTATTTTTCCTACAATAAAGAATTTAAAATTATCAATGTACATACGAATATAGTACTCACTAATCTATTTATAAATATTCTCAAAAAGAATACATACCTTCTAAATGTAAATGTACTGGAGTGCTCGAATACGGGACAGAGTATATATAATATATAATATACTATTTGTTTATTTATAGTTTATTTATAAAAAAAAAAAAAAAATTTGTTAAATAAACATTAAAAAAAAAGTACATTCCTTTCTAATATTTTTGCTGTTTTGTAAATTCTTACGGTCTAATTCATAAAAAATATTTTAGGTTTATTACAGGTTTATTTGACAAATTTCCCATAGAAATATGACAAATAAACGCTTAATAAACTTGAAATATTTTTTATATTTTTTATAACGACATTTATGTTTTAATTTTTTCTTATTATTTTAAAATTTAGTTTCGTTTGGTGTATTTTCCTTAATGTTTTTTTTTCTATTGAATATTCTTTCCGTTTCAGTAAATTTTTCCGCTTCACCGACCTTTTCTCATTTCGCAAACATTTTCTATTTTGCAATAATTTTTTTTTGTTTTTTTAAATTTTTCTATTTGAAGGAAATTTTTTGTTTTGGAGATTTTTTCTCTTAACTTGCTCGGGAATAATTTTCGTTATATCGGGTTGTTCCCTTTAGCTATTTTTGGTGCATGATGACATTTTCCCTCCTCGGCGCTGTGTGTGTTTTTTTAGAGTGTCACAACTTTGAGTTGGCATTACTGCTTTATTTGAGCACCCATTTAACTGCTGATAGTTGCTTTTTGCTTTGAAAATTATTATGAATCGACTTACACCAGAGCAACGCGTGTAAATTATTGAAATTTTTAACCAAAAAAGTTTTATTTTCCGATGAAGCCCATTTCTGGTCGAATGGGTACGTAAATAAGTAGAATTGTCGCTTTCGGAGTGAGGAGAATAGACAAGCTTTTGTCGAAACACCATTACATCTGCAGAAAATTACTGTTTGGTGCGCTATATGCGCTGGCGAAGTCATTGGCCCATGTGTCTTCAAAAGCGATGATGGTCAGAATGTTACGGTCAATGATGATAATTTCACGTAATGGCCCAATTAATTGGCCTCCAAGATCGTGTGATTTAACCCCATTGGATTATTTTCTTTAGGGTTATATTAAGTCACTTGTCTACGTCGATAAACCACAAACAACTGAACACCTGGAAATCAACATTCGAAGAGTTATCGGCGAAATACGGCCGCAAATGCTGCGAAAAGTTGTTGCAAATTGGTGTTTCAGATTGCGCCTTCTACACGCCAGCCGTGGCGGCCACATGAGATAAATCACATTTAAACATTAATGTCATAAAATTTTCTTTCCAATAAAGCCCGTTCCATTGATATTAAAAATATATTTCCTTGTTTTCATATGATTTAAGCTTGTGTCACTCTAAAAAAACACCCTTTATAATATTGGCAATTTTTCTGTTTGGCGGTTTTTTTTCGAACTTTTGAAGAGATGAAATTTTTTAATTAACTTATTTAATGAAATGGAAATTAGTTAACAAATCTCTCCTCAAAATCGTAACTAATCGCCAAAATCTGGCGTACTTCATTAAAACTAAAAGTTTCACTGCATGAAAGCGAAAGTTTCGTGGCACAAAAGAATTTGTTCCTTATATTATTTGTAACTCTGTACGTTTTTACACGGCATTGGATTATAAATACAGGTAGCAAATGGACTCCAACAACAAAATCTTTGCCACAATCATTGTGTCGATATAAAGTTTGGCTGTGTTTGTATATTAAACTTTTCTTTCTTTTAGTTTCATCTGATAAAATTTTAAATTTCTGTTTTCTTTTTGCATATAATTAAGGCAAACATCATCATCATCTGGATGTTTGGCTCTTGAGGGGGAATTGCATAAAAAACTTTGTGTTTTGAAAGCTTCATTAGCAAAATTATGTTTATTTTGAATGAAAGTTGTTAATAATTTTTGGTTGATTTTTAATCACTTTAAAATCTTTATAAATCTCTTACAATTTGCGTTCGTAAGACTGCAGAGAGTGAGATTTAATTGTCATACATTTTTGCTTTTGAAGTTTTCATGGCATTAACAGGCTTTTGCTCTGAATGATGTAAATTTTTTTATTCTTGTAGTTGCAATTGAAATGTTTTAAGTCATTAAAATCGACTTGAACTGAAAACAGTCAATAATAATTTAGATAAAGTGCTCACAAAAAGTATTTAAAATTTCTTTTATTTAACTCGAAGAGTTGTTTATCCCTATTAATTTCGATTTTATTACATTTTTTAATTAAAAAAGATTTTTATCAATTAACTCAAACATTAATTCGTTATAAATTTCAATCCATTTAAAAAAATCTGGAACAACAGGAGATAAGAAAATGCTGAAGAGTTGCAAATTAAAAGAAAATATATGGGCATTTCCACCAAAAGGTCAACCGACACCAAAAAATTAAAAAGTTTTTGAAAACACTTTATTTTATCTTATTTTCATAGAGAAACAATTAAATTTAACTAATGTAAAAAATTAAAATTTAAACTAACCAGTTTCGAAATATTCGAAGGCAAAGCCACAAAAACGCAGCTTCTTTCAATTCGATAGAGATTAATCCATTGACTTTAGCTCTCTAAAATTTTTCTGTGGGTACAACGAGTAAAAAAATAATGCATACATTTTCACTTTGCAAAGTCGCATATTTCGATGTCACGTGCGACGTTGAAACACAACATTTGTTATCAGTGCGTCAAAAGTACATGCAGAAAGGTAACCAAGTATTCAGTACAAGCATAGATATTGTGGTACCTATAAAAAAAATGGTCACGTGCGACATTGGAAGTGTAAAATTAAAAAAAAAAACTGCATAAGAAAAAATTTACATACTCTTAAATTATTTCAATTTAAATGAGAATTACCGACTTTGGATATTTCTGTTACTTTGGAAATATTTTGATTAAGCTTTTTTATTTATAATTTCGTAAAAAGAGCAGCAGAAACAATATAAACAGCAGTATGAAAAAAATGTCACGTGCGACTGTGAATCAAATTGAATTAAAAAATTTAAATTATAAAGAGACATCATCAAGCTTTCATCGATGACCTGTTCTGTATTTGTCACATGGAATTGCCTTGGTATTTTGCAATTATCTTGAAAACGAGAACTTGTAACTTTTGCTAACAAAATAAAAATCGGTTTTATTTTGACTCTTTCACTTTAATTGTCTGTAAATGCCCATACACACACACATACACTTCTTACTTCATTATTAAAAGATTTTCCAATAGAAACTTAACTAAGCTGGACTAAATGTTTGAAACAACTCAAACTGCTAATGTTAAAGTTTAATTAAAACCAGTGATGGGATTGTAAATAATTTTTATTTTAATGAGTCATGATCGCGAAGTGTTTATGTAATGCTTTTTGTAATACACGAAGTTAGTTGTCTTAATAACGTGAAAACTTATTACAGCTCTTGTTTGTAGTTGAAGAAAATAAAACGCAATTTATATTGCGAGTTGCCTTCCGAAAGTTTAATTTTAATCGCGAAATAATCACTGTAGTACTTCCATTTATGCAGACTGGCGTGATTGATGCAATAACTTACTCACGAACATGCGTGATTATACCTCACCATGCGTTATCGGCACTTGAGCGCTGCCCATCTCCGATAGAAACCAATAAATTTGGATAATTTATGTTGATGTTTATTGACTGGGAATCAAGGCCGGACAATGAAAACTATCAATTTTCTCTTTACTGTAGTAAATTTAGATCAGATCTTAAAACATTTTTTCTTTAATTTTTACATTATCAAGAGTAAAAAAAACTGTGTTCCACATATTCTTAATTTTTTTTATTTTTTATATTTTTTATTTCCTCCCCGATACGTTAAATTATGTTGAATTTATTTATTTGCTTTTGATTGTTTTAAAGAAATAAAATAGAAATTTAATTTGCTTGTTTTTAAATATTTTCCCTTAAAAAGTAAAAGTATTTTATTTTCATTTCTCACAAATGACTAAACAATAACAACTCTTCTTATTTTTCGAAAATTTATTACTTCATCTGATGGGAAGTGAAAACAAAAGAAAAACTTCCAATTCAAAATTACTTTCATAGAAGTATCAAACTTAAAAGTAAAAGAAAGTGCAAATTATGAGATGATAATCAGTCATACGAACAAGCTGTGCGCAATGAAATGTTAAGGTCAATGGTTTTGTTCTGATCACGCAAAAAAAAAAAAAAGAGAAACGAACGAATCAATTAATTAATATTTTATGCATGAGTAAAAAATTAAGGGCCTCATCATGGAAAACAAAAGCAAAATTGAAAAAAAAACTTAGAAATTTGTATAAAACCTTAACAGTTATTAACATTTTAATGGAATAAGTTACACGATTTAAAAAAATCGCTGCAAAAAATTTTTCAAAGTTGCATGCTACGCCAATTTTTCTATATCACTCTCTTCACTTTCATTATCCCATAACTTATCAATCGTACACGAATATATTTCTCTCGGTGGCCAGCACTGTCCTATAAGCAAATAGAAAAGTTTTATGCAACAAATTTCATAGCGTAAATGTGGTACTATTGGGTATTTCGAATCATCTTCAACGAGAAGCAGATTCTCAATTAGGTTGTTGTTTCACAATTACGTTATTTGTTAACTGATTCTAAAATTCTGTTTTTGTGCATTTTGCTACCATTGCAAAAAAGTCGTTGGTAAGGGGCGTAAACTCTAAATGTTGCATCTCTAATATCTTTCGACCATTAAAATTTAGTATTATATTCCGTGTAATTCCCTTCAACGGATACTACCCTGAGCGACACAATGGTCCTAACTACGAGTGGCGTATTTTGGCTTCGTCTACGACGATTTTGTACCTCTAGATTAAAGACGAAATCTCGAAATTTTCAAACGATTACTGTCAAACCTTGCACAAATATTTCAGTTTTATTTATGAAAGGGGAGCAGCTATGATCTTAGAATAGAATAAAGGGAAGATCTGGTCCAAAGACCGGCACTGCGACACCTGACGGATCTTTTGTGCCATAGATCTGTAAACTAAATTAAATCCTTATGAAAGTCAGCACAGATATTGGAGAAACCCGCCTAATATAATCTAAACACAGAAACTCAGAATGGAAAACACACCTTCTAATGTTGCATAGGACAATATATTCGTAAGGAATGGGTGCCGTTGTCTGGACATCTTCAAAGCATAAACGAAGCAAGGGTAAACGAACCTGGTTACTTTTCCACAGAGGATAGTTCAATCCACAGTGACCAGAAAGAAAACCAATAGCAAGCCGTAGACTATTCCTGTTGAGGTCCAGGATGCCATTATAAGAAAATGGCTGAATCAATGCTTTGGCCTGCCTTAGACCAGAAGAAGTCAGCCACAATTCCTTAGCGTTCGAAATGTCATCTCCTTTGATCGGGGATGTTACAGTCGCCCGACTTATAACACAAAACGGCTCTGGGCCCATAAGCGGAACAGCGGAGGCCTTATAAATGTAATCATTGTTGCCAAATTTTGTTTCCAGCTATTTTAAAAAATTCACAGAAATTTAAAATTTTCTAAAATTAAATAAGCCGGCTTAAAATTGGATACTTACAAGATGAAAATAAAACTTTTCAACTCTCTACTTTTATAATTTTATTAAATATCTTTTAGAGCAATTTTTTTTAATAGACCACGTGCCAGTTCCAAAGATTCTGTATCTTGATCTATTTAGCAAAACTTTTTATGTAACTAGCAGAGCTCTGTTATGTGCAAAACATGATATGTTAGACATTCTGGTTTCTGTCTTGGCTAGTTAAATTCGAATTTATCTTCAAACACGTTATGTTGGGAACACTAGTGGGACGAACGACGAACTTTCGTCATAAAAAATTAAACACATTTATGCATATGAAAATGAACACAACACTGCCGTCGAACGAAATTCGTCGTGCGTGACGAACTCTGAGATGGATTTATAGGGTGTTTTTTATTGAGGTATAGAACTTTAAGTTGGCATCACTTTTTTAACTGGCGGCCATTTTGTCAGCTGTCAAGTGATTAATATTTAGTTTGGTTTGCCATTTCATCGTGAACAGGTTGACAAAAGAACAACGCTTGCAAATCGTGCAAATTTATTTCGAAAATAATGGTTCAGTTCGCGAAGTTTACCGCAAACTCCGTCCATTTTATGGTCGACATAATCGTCCATCAGAGCAATTAATTCGGTTAACCATGGATCGTTTTCGCACTACGTTTACTCTATGTGATAATACGCATCCGCTGAAGTAGCTCGTCTACGCCAACAAACCAGAAACGTTAGGGGACTTGGAAGCCAACATTCGTGGCGTTATTGCCAACATACGGCCCCATATGCTCGAAAAAGTGGTTGAAAATTGGACCTGTAGAATTGGCTTTATTCGAGCCAGCCGCGGCGGCCACATGCCCGAAATCATATTTAAACGTTAATGGCATAAAATTATCCTTCCAATAAAGCCAAATTGATGGACATTAAAACGATTTTCTTGTGTTTTATTTCAATTCGAAGTTCTATACCTCTAAAAAAAACACCTTATATCTCAGAGCTACAACTCACAACTATATTGAATATTTTTTCCCTCGAAATATTTCCCTTTGCCCTGACTTTACAAACGTGATTAAATGCTTCTTATCAAGAAAAATATTTTCCACTTTTCCCTTTATTTTACTCACTTAAATTTTGTGGGCGAACATGAACATGAATACATCATGTTATTCGAATATTATAGTTATAAATAAATAAAAATATTTTGTAAAAGTTTAAGAAATGTTCATTGCCTTTTCTAAACAAAAACAACTACAGCGTTTCAGATAATAAATAATGAGCCACTGTTGTAGTCCGAGTGGGCAATTAGAAAGTCATTTAACATATTTTATACTTTTTTTTCGATTAGCACGACTCTTATGTATCATTAATTTATTATCACTAAGTTTATGTCCGACATTGGTCGGGTGTAATAATGATATTTAGATTTAAGATTTGAACACTTATTGTTAGTTCATATTTGAAGATACAAAAAATAAATATGTATATGTACAAAAAAAAAAAAACAAAAAAAATTTAACATATCAAACAGAAGAGACTTTTCCATTGCAAAATTTTTCTTTTAGTCCTCATTAGCAGCATAATTAATCTTTCTTAATTAAAGTTTAAAAACATCTTTAATCATTTGATTAAATTGTTTTCTATTATTTGTTATTTTTTTTAAGGTGAAAGACATTCCAAGCAGCCATTAACGATTCGAAACGCGCAAAATTTAAAATGAAAAAAATTTTGTAGCCGTTAATTTCTCTATTAAGACCCAATGTTAGTTACTTCGCCAACAATTGAAGGCTTGTTGACTAAAGCAATATTTTTATGTGAAATATTTACCAACAAAATATGTACATTTTAGGCAAAATAACATAATTTGTGGCACAGTTTTCTTCGACTTAAAGACTGCCAAAAAGTATTTGAGGAATACTAAGAAAAAGTATATTATTAAAATCTTTTATTTTGTTTTTTTAATTTTATATTAGGATGGCAAAGCTTTTAAAGCGCTTTAAACCTCAAAGCGTTTAAACCTCAAACTTCAAGCGTCAAGCGCGGTGTTCTTCAGGTTGTCTTAAAATAAAGTTTAAAAATTAGCAGAAATATAAACCCCCTTTTTCTATTTGGTGTCGGCAACATCGTCGTCAATTTTGAAACAACATTACTTTAACACAAGATCAATGCTAACTTTGTATTCCCTAACAGTGTTATGACAACGTTGCCTGTTTATCGATAAATACAATACACATATATAGTATTTGAATCAGCTGACTCATTTTGTTTACTATTTTTGGTAAAAGTGTTTTTGATAAGTAAAAGCTTTGTAAATAAATTAAAACAAAATGTATTTCTTTCCGATTGGGAGGAAGAAAATAAAAAAAATTTAATAGTGAAAGGAAGATTTCTGAGACAAAATTCATGCATTTGTAAGTTACCCGATGAAAAGTAAGTGATAAATTTAGTCATATATTTGAAAAATAATGAGTAATGTTCCTAGTTTTAATATTTTAAAGTTATTTTCGGCTGAATAAAGCATCACTCAGGTATGTATTGAATACAATAGAGACTAATTTTGGACAAAGTCGATCAGATCAACGTTTATTGGAAAGGGTCTCAGTACTAATTGATTATACACGCCGCCGCCTGTTGCTTTGCAATCAGGTTTCAAGTGCCGCCAGATCTATAAAAATAATTCTATACTTTCCCAACACATTTTTTGCCTGACTTTTTTGCCATCCACCAGTAGTTCTAATTGGTGGACCAAGGGCATTAAGTGTACTCGCAACACTTTCCCACTGTTCCTTGAAATTATTAGAAAGACTGCCCCTGCGGAGTCCTCTAACAAGAAAAGGATTCTTTTCCAACTTTTCCACAAGCTTTTCAAATTGGTTGGGGTTGATAATTTTAAGTTTGTCCATATAATATTTTTCACTTTTTTTAATAAATTTTTTCAAATAAATATGTATGTTACTTTGATATTTTTTATATTTCACTTTTTGACTATTTAAATTATTTTTCAAATTCGTTGAGGTATACAAACAAGAGAACAGGATATCAAAAATGCTGACGACAAAATGACCCGCAACACCAACATCAATTTTTCTTACAGAATACCAAACTTATATTGACAGTCATCGATAAATGGCAATACTATCTACAGGAATACCGATTTACCAAAAAACATTAAAAATGACGCCGTGTTATGTTGCCGACGCCAAATAGAATAAGAGAATAAGGGTGCATACAAATTAACACATCGTCATCGCTTTACATAAATTTTTAGCAGCAAGTCTTGTTCGGTTGAACAATTTTTGATAAATCTAAGTTGCATTGAGCATCAACGTTGAATCAAACTTTAAAAGTTTAAATATGGGTTGACATTTCAGATAGTTCCAAAAAATTAAGAAACTATACTATATAGATAGTTTGTACTTGAGGACTTTTTCGGATGTATACTTGCAATTGAATTTGATGGACACTTTCGTCTTGTTTTCATTACCAACCTCTCAGTTTCTACTAAAGTGAAAATATACTTGTCTGAATTGAAACCAAAAACTGTTCGATTTCGAGTTTGAAAAAATCCATTTTCTTATTAGCAAGGAAAAATAGTCCTTGAAGCATTATGTTTCGAAAAGTACAGCACTATGCGAAATTACAACGTTTTAATATATATTTAATTTTAAAATTTGGCTTGTTTTTATGGTTAAGCAATTGTCTATATGCATTTCGTTCCCGCTCTTAGAACTCATCAGTAGACTTCAAACCAAAAAATTTTTTAATTTCGCTAACAAACTTCGGATGTTTCACACAATATACAAACATAATAAGTTTGAAAGACTCAAACAAAAATCTGTACAAAACAAGCATCTTTATTCGATTTTGCATCTATTTTATTTTCCACCACCTTTTTACCTTTTGTAAAATCCTCTAAAAACCACTGTACACTGTTTCAAGTGTAAAAAAAAAGTGACAAAAATTATTGTTCGTAGCCGTGGTTATTATTGTATTATTAAATTTTCGTTAATAACAATTTCAATGTCTTGTATAATTTTATGCAAATTTTAAAATGGACTAAAGTTGAGTTAAATTTTCTTTTATGGAAAGGGTGTTTTTTTAGAGTGTCACAACTTTGAATTGGCATCACTGCACCCATTTAACAGATGATATTTGCTTTTTGTTTAGTTTGCTTTGAAATTTCATTATGAGTCGTCTTACACCAGAGCAACGCGTGCAAATCGTTGAAATTTTTAATCAAAATAATGTAGCGCACAGGGATGCACAGGGGATGCTGATTCACCTTCTACCATTGGACCTAGTAGGGAAGGAGATGGCAACGACCTCGGCAATCCGTCTTCGTTGTACCTCTCTGTGGAACGGAAATGGAACCGGCCACTGTAGAATATTTGATGATGTAGCTTGGGAATGTAGGATTTACCAAACCTCCCCTGCTCTACTACACGATCGTCTTTATAAAACCTGGATACTATCTACAGAACTGTGGATGAATGGAACTCCGGACAGAAAAAAGGTGTTGATTTTTATACGGATGACTCCAAAATACAAGGAAGTGTGGGTTATAAAGTATTTTCAGAGGCTTTCGGTCTTCATTGCAAAGCGGCTTCCGGATCACTGCAGTGTCTTCCAAGCAGAGATCCTTGCTATAAAAAAAGTTGCGGATTGATTGAAAGTGAATGTCACTTCAACAACTTTAATTAACATATACACTGATAGTCGAGCAGCTATTATGGCCCTCGAATCCCCACTTCTTAGGACAACAACAGCCCTAGACTGCCGATCATCTCTAAATGACATGGCAAAGCAGTTTGATATTAGAATCATCTGGAGCTTGGTAGAACTGGGACAACCTTACAAGTTTCACCGGACTTGGAATGTGTGGGTTTACCCCTACTCTCTTGCGAACTCAGACTTAAGCGCAAGACAGATGATGAAACAAATAGAATTTGGCTCACAAGAAATGATTTCGTGATCACAAGGCATTTATGGACTCATCTAAATAGAAAAAATACAGCTTCTTTGATTTTAAAGAATAGGAAACAAATCTCGATTCTACTGTCTGTGCTAACCGGACACTGTCTCATAGCTAAGCATGCACAAAGGTTAAAGGTCGAACACAATGATTTTTGCGCAGTTGTCAGGATATCGATGAAGAGGAAAGCGTAGAACATCTTCTGTGACACTGTCCTAGAGAATGCTCACAATGGGCGCTCTTGAGCTCAGGGAACTTTCTGACGTTGCAAGTGTTGAACTGTAACGTATTAGTAGTTTTATATTGAGCTCTGCTTGGTTCGACGGTGGGGACTCCGCATAAGAGTCTCCGTGGTATCACAATGGACCAAAACGGTCTAAGTGACTGCCACCCCTACCTAGCCTAACCTAATCAAAATAATTGTTATATTCGTCAAACTCATCGTGCACTTCTTCCATTTTATGACGTACATAATTCTGGTTGAATGGGTACGTAAATAAGCAGAACTGTCGCATTTGGAGTGAGGAGAATCCACAAACTTTTCCGAAAACAGCATTACATCCACAGAAAATTTTTGCGTACCTCAATTACGTGGCATTAATCTTGCTAATAAGTGGTTCCAACAGGACGGAGCCACATGCCACACTGCGGGCGCTACAAGTGATTTACTCAAATAAACTTTTGAAGAAAAAAAATAATTTCACGTAATAGACCAATTAATTGGAAACGAAGATCGTGTGATTTAACCCCATTAGATTATTTTCTTTGGGGTTATGTTAAATCACTTGTCTACGTCGATAAACCATAAACAATTGAACACCTGGAATTCAGCATTCGCCGAAATATGGCCGCAAATGCTGCGAAAAGTTGTTGAAAATTGGTGTTCCAGATTGCGCCTTTTACGCGCCAGCCGTGGCGGCCACATGGCAGAAATCATATTTAAACATTAATTTCCTACAATTTTCTTTCCAATAAAGCCCGTTGCATTGATATTAAAAATATATTTCCTTGTTCTATTATGATTTAAACTTGTGTCACTCTATAAAAAACACCCTTTACATATGTATATTGGTTTTTATTGCTGTTTCCTTAACTATTTTATTTGTTTCTACAGTTGTTTGGTGTGTATGTAATTGCCAGCGAGTTATGTAGTTACTGTTGTAATAATTACCATACTACATTTAATTAGAAAATCACACACTCCAACAACTTACACTTTCAATAGTGTGGCAGCAAACAGTGGCAATAATTGTACACTCACAAAAATGGAAAAATTAAGAAAACCAGCCAGATCTGTACAAAAAGCGACATAAAAGCCATTAAACGAACATGATTTAAATAATTTTTTTATTTGCAATTGTTGCTGCTTGATTGTTGTACATACATATGTATGTATGTTAATACCTTTCAGCAATTTCAGCAGCAGCAGCACACTAGCAATAGCTTTTGTTGCCGTGCATATTTAACAAGAAGAAGATGCAACAGAAAATGTTTTTTCTGAAATCTTTTTTAATTTTTTTTAAATATAAACTCTACTTAGCAGTCACAATTGAACTTTCACTATTTAACATTGTATGTTGGTTTTTCTCTCCGACTTGTTGCTTATTTGAGTTTGTTTATTTATCTCACATTCATAATGCAAAGTTTAGTTCGTATTAGTGCTGGCGAATTCTCCTATTTTTCAATACGATTAGTTTTCATTTGGGTACTCAATACTACTAGAATCTGGTAACTGGATACATTAAAGGTTTTATTTTTTAATTATTCAACCTCTGGTGTGTCTTTAATTAAAGGGTCATCCAATTAGACGTTTCATTTTGAATAGCCCGCCACACACTGGGCATTTCGCGGAAAAAAGTCCAATTGCCAACATACTTTTCATGCAATATTCAGTGGTATTTCGAAATTCTGGACTAAATGGTGCAATCAAATCAAAAAGAATTATAGTTAATTTAATTATTATTATTCGAACTACATTTGTTTCTATATTTAATGAATTGAACAGGCTAATGTTCGTATCGCCTTTAAGCCAAATTACATGTGATAATTATTAATGAACAAATAACATCAAAGTTAGTTGTAAATATTCTGACAACACATAGTTGAACGGAACAGCCAGCCGTTTTCGAAGGCCACTAAACCTTCATCATCAGCGTTCTTCTGTGAAAAGAATTACTCCGATCTAGTTTTTTTTTTGCAGTCGTTTCAAACTCAGTACTTGTAAATTCTACCGAACTGGCTTAAGCCAAGTTTACATCTGGCACACACATGTGCCCAAAAAAACGTTATAACTAAATACTAATTACTCGCGCACTTTCACGCACGAATGATTTTGAAAATTTTCACGATCACGCACGCTCACGTATAAAATATTCTTAATCACGCACGAGGGGTGTACGCACGCTTACGAAAAATATATAATTAATTTTTTATGTTATGTTGGTGTAAAAATAGGATCTTACCCATTCATACGAGTATGTACATACATACATACGCATTGCAGGCTCATTCTACCTATAAGTATGTATATACATATGTATGCACATAGATCAGAGCACGCCACCGAGAGAAACACGAGAGTAATGTATTCGCGTATGTGTATGCATATTTATAATTAGCCGATTGATGTTCGGCACTCTGGTGCTACTTTGGGCAGCTCGGACATAGATTGTAGTATTTATTATAAGAAAATTTAAAATTTTCCATACAGTTATATACCCACGTGATTCTTAAAAGCTCACGCACGAGAAATTTTTTAAGTCACGCACTCACGCGTGATTACTTATAAATTTGATCACGATCACGCGTGGCATGATAAAATCACGACATTTGCACATCTCTACAAATTACTAATGAAAGACTGTTTGATTCAGACACGTTATATTTATTTATAAAATCTATGGTTTAAGTCACGAACTCACGCGTGATTACTTATAAATTTGATCACGATCACGCGTGACATGATAAAATCACGACATTTGCACATCTCTACTAATTACTAATGAAAGACTGTTTGATTCAGACACGTTATATTTATTTATAAAATCTATGGTTATATTGCGGAATGTATTGTTGGTGTGTGTGAAAAATGTGGCTCTCAAGAAAAGATGTTTGGCGATCACTGTTGTACCAATTTTATACTTTGTGTTGACATACGTGTATCAAATCAGAAAGCGCATACATTTTTTATTTTTTATTTATTGTATCTACAAAACTGAACCAACAATAAGTGTTCAAATCTTTAGTCTAAATATAATTATTAGATCCAACCATTGTCGGACATAAACTTAGTGATAGTAATATAAATAAATAAATGGCGTATTAAGCCCAAAAATATTTTCAAGACGTTTCATCTGGAGTGTTGCGTATCTTTTTTAAGCGGATGTGTCCAGTAAAGTTCAAAATGTTAAGAGCAAGGGGATTAGCATGGGACTCGAGTTTTGTTAAATACAGGGTGTTTTTTTAGAGGTATAGAACTTCGAATTGAAATAAAACACAAGAAAATCGTTTTAATGTCCATCAATTTGGCTTTATTGGAAGGATAATTTTATGCCATTAACGTTTAAATATGATTTCGGGCATGTGGCCGCCGCGGCTGGCTCGAATAAAGCCAATTCTACAGGTCCAATTTTCAACCACTTTTTCGAGCATATGGGGCCGTATGTTGGCAATAACGCCACGAATGTTGGCTTCCAAGTCCCCTAACGTTTCTGGTTTGTTGGCGTAGACGAGCGACTTCACATATCCCCAAAGAAAATAATCCAATGGTGTCAAATCACACGATCTTGGTGGCCAATTGACAGGTCCATAACGCGAAATTATGCGCTCATCGAATGTTTCCTTCAATAAATCGATTGTGACGTGCGCTGTGTGGCATGTAGCGCCGTCTTGTTGGAACCACAACTCATCCACATTCATGCCATCCAATTCGGGAACAAAATAGTCGGTTATCATGGCTCTATACCGGTCTCCATTAACGGTAACTGACTCTCCAGCATTATTTCGGAAGAAGTATGGCCCAATGACTCCACCAGCCCATAGAGCACACCAAACAGTCAGTTTTTGTGGATGTAATGGTGTCTCAAGGGTCTCATGTGGATTCTCTTCACTCCAAATGCGGCAATTTTGCTTGTTGACGTAGCCATTCAACCAAAAATGAGCCTCATCACTGAACAAAATTTTGCGATGAAAATCAGCATCGAGATCAATCTCATTTTCGGCCCATACACCAAAATCACGGCGCATTGCATGGTCTCGCGGCTTTAATTCTTGCACAAGCTGGATCTTGTAAGGTCGCAAGCCAAGATCTTTGCGCAAAATCTTCCATAAAGTTGATGGACAAAGCTCCAATTGCTGTGCACGGTGGCGAATCGATTCATTCGGGTCCTCTTCAACACTTTGCTCTACAGCGGCAATTGTTTCTTCGGTTCGCACTGTTCGACGTCTCTGCGGATGCGTATTATCACATAGAGTAAACGTAGTGCGAAAACGATCCATGGTTAACCGAATTAATTGCTCTGATGGACGATTATGTCGACCATAAAATGGACGGAGTTTGCGGTAAACTTCGCGAACTGAACCATTATTTTCGAAATAAATTTGCACGATTTGCAAGCGTTGTTCTTTTGTCAACCTGTTCATGATGAAATGGCAAACCAAACTAAATATTAATCACTTGACAGCTGACAAAATGGCCGCCAGTTAAAAAAGTGATACCAACTTAAAGTTCTATACCTCAATAAAAAACACCCAATATTTGCCTGCATATTTTGCAATTTCAGCAGTCACAAGATGGCAAATTAGATCACGATGTAAATTTAAATTTTTCATACACACTAGAGCCGCTGTTATTAACCTTATATTTTTCCCCCTTCATTGGATTCTCTCTACATTGGAAGCTGAAACAGTGTCCCCTAGCTGAATTCTGTAGCACAATATGGGTTTCAAAAGCGACTATATTAAAAAATTACATTGTAGACTGATCTACCAATCAGCCAATGTAATTTAAGCTTCATTTGTGTTAGCTTAGAATCAATGTGGTGTTTTCATGTAAGCTATAACAAGGCACTAGATCTAAAAAAATTTGATGATTTTTGTCTGAAGCAAAAGAGTTTGTTGCACTGTACGAGTGGTACAATATGCCAGCTACACTCCACAAAATTCTCATTCATGGAAAATATATAATTGAAAAGTTTATTTTCCTGTGGGCTTACTATCCGAAGAGGCTCAGGAAAGTCGTAACAAAGACTATAAAAAATATCGCCTCAGACACTCGAGAAAATGCAGTCGGATTGCCACGAACAAAGATATTACGCACCAGTGATGCCAACTTAGCCCTTTTCGGGCTAGATTTTCAGTCATTCAAAACGCCCCAAACTAAAAGACGCGCAAATCTAGCACTTTTTGCAATTATCTTTTAGCCCTCTTAGTCCCTTTTTACTTTTTGCTCGATATGGCTACATTTTAATCTTTGTGAAATTTTTCTTCCTTTAATTTAGCAATATTGAGTTTTTACTCATTTTATTTTGCTAGTTTGCCTTACTATTTAAAACCAAGAAGAATATAGAATAATCTTCTATTTCTTCCAATTTTTTTGTCTTTGAAATAACTATATTCAGTATAGCCTGAAAACAGATAATGTCTATTTTTGGAAGAGCGAGAAATCGAAATTTTATTTAATAATGACGATTGTTAAATGTATGTACTTATGTAAGCATACATACATACATTTGTATATAAACGACTATTATATATGGATGTTGTATATAATATTTAATCTATGTATTTACCTCATTGAAGTGTAATATCTTAAGCTATGTACATATGTATTGATCTCATGTTACTGATTTATTTTGTAATAAACTACTTTACAAAAATCTGTTTGTTCTTTTGGTTTTCAAAAGAAACAATTTAAAACTGCAAAAGTTGGCATCACTATTATGCACCGAATGATGGTAACATCAGGTCCCATGGTCTCACATTTGACTCCTTCGTTTAGCCAGATATAAGCGATGAAGTTAAGACTCTTTTAGAATAATAATATTAATAATACAATTGATATGACAAGTGACTTGACATAACCCCAAAGAAAATAATCCAATGGGGTTAAATCACACGATCTTGGTGGCCAATTAATTGGGCCATTACGTGAAATTAGTTTTTCATCAAAAGTTTCTTTGAGTAAATCAATTGTAGCGCCCGCTGTGTGGCATGTGGCTCCGTCCTGTTGGAACTACATATCAGCAAGATTAATGCCACGTAATTGAGGTAAGAAAAAATTTCGAATCATGTTCCTATACCGTTCACCATTGACAGTACCATTCTGACTATCATCGTTTTCGAAGACATATGGGCCAATGACTCCGCCAGCCCATAAAGTAAATTTCTGTGGATGTAACGGTGTTTCGACAAAAGCTTGTGGATTCTCCTCACTCCAAATGCGACAATTCTGCTTATTTACGCACCCATTCTACCAGAAATGGGTTTCATAAAAAAATAAAACTTTTAATTTTTGAGTTTGGCGAATAGAACAATTATTTTGATTAAAAATTTCAACAATTTGCAGGCGTTGCTCTGGTGCAAGTCGATTCACAATGAAATTTCAAAGCAAACTAAACAAAAAGCAACTATCAGCTGTTAAATGGGAGCTCAAATAAAGCAGTGATGCCAACTCAAAGTTGTGACACTCTAAAAAAACACTGAAATTATCAAAGTACATGCGTGTATTTTTATGCATACTACACCAATTAATGCTGAAATAAAAAAATATAAAAAATTAAAAGATGTTCTATTAGCTAATGTAATTTTCACTAACTTGGAAACCGTAACAGGCAAACTCTTGAAGTTTTCAAAAACAATAAAACGAGAAAATCCCAAAATTTAAAAAATAGCCAAAGCGAAAGATAGATCGCAAAAAAAAGTAACCAAAGTATCGCCAAAAACCGCAAAGAATCGCCAAAACGAAAAGAGCGCCAAAACTAAAAAAATGGCTGAAACTAAAGATATGTATTTAAAAAAAATTACAAAAAACCTAAAAAAATTCGCCAAAAAGAAACAAGTGGCGTACGGAACTCTTACTGAATTTATTTATATTTGCATATATCAAAATGAAACCTAATTATAAAAAATTGTACTTTCCCAGATATAAATAAAAATTATGGAGGCAATGTCAATTATTAATTTTTTTTCTCTTTAACACATACTCGTACTCTTGTTTTTCGTTAATATATTTGTATTTTGTTGAATAAATCTTCCATTAAACTTTCTGAAAATATCTATTAACTACTTTTGAGTATCCAAAGAAATTATGCAAATGGTCGATAACCACTACAAAATACTTTGCCGGCACTAGTTCGAATTTCAAAGAGCAATTATTGTTTACTCTTGACAATTGTTGTCTTTTGTGCTTTAAGTTGTTTCTTTATTTATTTATTTATTTACATGATTTTAAGTGGTCTATTTTGAATGTTAACAAAAAGTGTGATGTAGTAAGTATTTAGATCAATTTTGGCATAAAAATTGTGTTTTTTTAATACACAAGCCGTGCTAGCGGCGTTGTTTGTCCTTTTTAATAGCTTTAAAAAAAAATATAAACCCTGATATATCTTTGATTCGAATTTCCTCAAAATTTGGCTAGATATATTCACAGAGGCACTAATTCTCCCCTATGGTCCCCTCTTGGTCCTGATTTAAAAAAAAATAAAAACCCTATATTTCCAATTTCATCAACATCGTTTCAGCTATTTATCCCATAAGCGTAGGGTGAGTAGCATACTCACGTTAAAATGGCTTTGTTTTTCTTTTGAGCACGGAAAAAATTGCTTTAATAGATCTCTTCTAAAACGATAATTAATATTTTCTGAGTATAGGAGGCTTGGCTCTTCTGAAGTATATCCTAAGCAGGAGGAGGTTCAATTCTTCATTTTGTTGAAAAAAAATTAAAATTGGACCGGCAGTTCTGAAGATTACCTCTTACAAAGCATTTATGCTAGGAACTCAATTGGGACGAATGACGAATTTCTCCCACGTCCACGAATTCGTCGATAATAATTTAATGTGTAAATTCGTCGTGTGAAGCACAACAATGACGAATTTGCTCAGCGAATTCAGCGGTTATAATCAGCGTTACCGTTGAGAAATTTCACAAGTGGCACAAAAAGGGGATTTAAAAAAAAGCATTTATTTTAAACAAAACATTGGAATTCAGTAAAAATTAACAAAAATATAACAGAAAACAATCAGTTCATTCATAAAAGCGGTAAAATAATGAAATAAAATATAATAATAATTAACATTAAAACTAAACAACAATTCTTTAGAAGATACATAGAAGCAAATTCTCATCACACCAGAGGTGTATTTCAAAGTAAACATTGGCAGTACTAATGTTATCTATTGAAGGTGTTGATACTTTTACGAAAACAACCAAAATCAACTTAGGAAATTTTCATGTTGTTATTGTAAATATTTTACGACTGCAACCATCAGCCACTTAACTGGTACAGCAAAACCAAATAAACAGTAAAAAACCCCAAAAGAAAAATGTATTTTGTGGTAAAATTACATTGAAATTGAAAAATGTTTTCTCCAATATTTAGTTTTATTAGTACACATCTTTCTTTTAGCAATTTTGCAATTTTTGTTATTAACTCCACAATTTAATAACTTTGCTGGCATTTTATATACTTATAGTATCAGTATAAACATTAAAAATACCTAAAACAGACTCTTGTTCTCTTTTTTTTTAAACATGGAGAGAATTTCATAATATTTTGATTCTACAAAGTCGTAATACTTTGTATTACCATGTAAAGACACCTTTACTAAACAAAAGGAATGCCGAATTGTATGTGCTTTGGCCAAATTCAATGTAATAAAGCTGGATTCTGCGACACACTTTTTTGTAGCATTCCCTTAATTTGTAGCTCAAGCGCGAGCTTCTATATATAACAGAGAATAGTTCAAAAAGTGGCAAAAAGCGGATTTTTGCAAAAGCGGCAGCAAAAGTGGAAAATTGCCACTTTAGTCGCACAAACGGTTACGCTGGTTATAATTGATACAATTGGTTAAGCGGCCCATACACTACAACAGCATGCACGCGCAATCAAGCTATTGAGCCATCATGCTCGAACCACATAACATACCAGCAAACTGATACAATATTCACTTTTTAAAAAAAAATTCAGGAAGGGTGGTCATAAATAGTGACACAGTTTTTGCTGCAATTTTTATTGATGTTTTGTTAATATTAGCAGCTATGTATAACTAAAGTGCTCAAATTCCATTTTCCATTGAAACAAATTATGTTTCAACAAATTATGATTTTTAAATGCATATTTACTCCTTGACAACTTTACTCAACTGAGCTAATTCCACCATACACAATTCCAGCAAGCTGGTACACCATTAGCAAAATATCAAACTCTATTTGACATCGCTACAGCAAAACGTACAAACACACAAAATGCCACTTGACTTGACTTGATTGAGCATGCATGCTGTTGTAGTGTATGGGCCCCTTTATTGTGTGTGCAAAGGGAGAGAGAGAGAGAGAGAAAATATTTTTTTGTCGTTCGTCGGCATACAAAATACCAATAAATCCATCTCAGAGTTCGTCAGGCACGACGAATTTCGTTCGACGGCGGACAGCAGTAAACATTCAAACATAGAAGCATACAAACTTTTGAGCCTTATAATATTAGTATAGATAAATTAATAATAATAATAATAATAAATTGGTAAATACATGAATAGAAGTAACACTCTGCAATTAAAATGCCTAACATCATACTAGAGTTGTGTTGTAAAGGAACGAACTAGTTCAATTGAGCTATTCCCCTAAGTGAAAAATGTGAACTAGTTCAGTCTAGTTGTTCCTTTTTGTTCCTTTGGTCTTTCTTGTTTTTTGGTCTTTCTTGTTCTTTCCTTCGGTTTTGTTCCTTCGTTCGTTTTTGGTCTTTAGTTCGTTCTGTTTTTCCTGTTCCTGACCAATACACAAGCAAAACATTTCAATTAAAAGAGTATAGTTTCTGATTTGCGTACTTTTAAAAAGAGACAACATAGTGTGCCTATTAAATTTTTATCACAATAATCAAAACAAACAACAGAAAATGTATAATTAGTGAAATGAACAAGCGAGTTTTATTAAATTAAAATAAAGAATTTGTAGTGTTGAAATAAAAATCAGATTGTAAAAAAGATTATTAGAATGAAAAAAAAAATATTAAATTTGTTTTAAACTGATTACGGATTCAACTTTAAATATTTTCGTTCAAAAAGTTTCATTTCTACCTTTTACTTACAAAAAGTATACAGCAAATGGGACCACAAAGTATAAAATACGATTGCACAGGTGAACACTTACAAAATGAAAGGAATTTGTTGTGTCGAATTAAACACAGAATGTGTATTATTAGTATCAAACAATTTTTTAAAATTTATTTCAAATCATTCCAGACTTTATTTAAGCATTTCATTCAAGAATATTAATTTTTACCATTTACTTACAAAAACTGCGCACTAAGTATATAATAACAACACACGAAGACAACATTGAAGAGGATTTGATGACTTTGCAATCTCTGTTCCTGTTGTTCACTGAACAAATGAACGAAAAGAACGAACTAGTTCTTTTTGTTAGGAACAAAAAGGAATAATCCGCAAAAAGAACAACTATGCCCAACTCTACAACACACATATCGTCGCCTCAGAATTGGTTTAGCGCATACGCCAAAAAGTCGGAGTTGAGAAAACGACAAAGAAGGTTAAAATGAAGTTTTCTTTTTTGTATTTTCACCATTGCTTCCGACACATGTTTTGAAGAAAAATTAAAATTTTTGTATATTTTCATGGATATTGTTATAAGCTATTGTGAGTAAAAAATACTGTATTATGCCTTATACACTACTTTTTTTAATTTATTTAAGAAAAATAGCTTTTTGTACTCCATACGTATACTTTACTGGTGTGTATTGAGAAATTTTATTGTTGAGAAGAAAACGAGTGCTTCACATTTATTTTTCTTGCTGTTCAGAGAAATAAGTCGATCGTTTAAACTAAATGATTTCTGTTATATCCAAACATGCATAATTAAGATTTATTTAATTTTATCTTAGTGTTTCATAACTTTATATTAAAACATATAACCGGCAGCTGCATCTGGGTGATGATGTTTTTGCTCAACCGTCGCCGTAAAATTTTTCTTACGGCACCTCCATTTTTTATTATTTATTTCTTATAAAAATGAAGCAAAACAAGAGTTAACTTTATTTTGTAAATTTTTGTATGAAGAATTTGATGCAATCGCCAAACAGTGGAGTTCAGTGTTCAGCAATACAACTCTTATTAAACCTTAAAATAGTTAAAAAATTAATGCTTAATATTACAGAAATCTTGATAAATTTCGTGAAAAAAATGTTTGATCCAAAAAAGGGTATTTAAAATTTGTATATTCCATATTTAACTAATTTTTTTTGCAAATGGTCGGTGGGACAAAACAATTGAGGCGACGATCAGTGTTGCCAGAAGTAGGGGAAAATCCTTACTTGTAGGTATTTTTGATACTTAAATAGAAGCTTAGGGAAAATCGGACAGATTTTTAATATTCTCGAAAATGTAGGTATTTTTTCGACATTCCCCATTATTTATGAAATAAATGCAAACATAAAGTTTTTTTTTTGTAATATTTTCTTTTTCAAAACGGTTAAAAAAATTTCTTTTCGTTAAAATCGCTTAAAAAAGTTAACTACACTAATATATATGTATATGCCAAGACGAATTCATATACCAGGTGGTGTCAAGCCTGCAGCAACAAAATCTACCTAGTACTTTATTGCAATGAAAATTGACAAATCAAACTTCCTACAAATTTTATTGCAATAAAATTTGACAAGCCAAACTTTGCTAAAAAAAAGCAGCTGTTAACTTGGCACCACCTGGTACATGAATTCACCTTGGTATATGCATACAAACATATTAATTTTTAAATAACCTGTTTTTGTAACTGAATTGCATTTATCCTTTAAAATTTCATTTGAAAACAACTATTCATATTAATTTTTAAAAAACTTTATGTTATTTTAATTGAATTTAATTAAAAGTACATATGTATAATTTTTTTTAGCTTTTTAATAATTTTTTTTACCAAAGCTTTCATAAATATATATAGATTTTTTATAACTAATGGTTTTTTTCTATTTTAATGACAAAAATGCGTAGGGATTTTTGTAGGGGAAATTTTTTCAACGCGTAGGGATTTTTTTTTAGCAAGTGTAGGTATTTTTTCGAGAAATCTACTGGCAACACTGGCGACGATATATGTATGTGCGTTATGCATTAAACACATTCACAACAAGTGGCTAGCGGCTGCAATGCCGATAGGAACGTTTGTAGCCGTGTAATTAGCTACTTAATTATTTTGAAAACCGCTGTAGCATCATAAGCAGCTGATATTCAAATATAAATACATATGGGCAATTCCACAGAATGTCACGTACGTTGTCACGAACGATAACCAATCAATTAAGCTTGTATTTCAGATCAGTGCGGTTAGATTTGTTCTTATCTTTTAAAAAAGGCAGAGCTCATCATAAAGAAATAAAGAAAAATTTAAGGGCCAAACCCACTATGTCGACAACGTTTGACTTGTCGCACGCTTACATTCAAAACAATAACAAATTTTAATATTTTGTTGTTGTTTCAAATGTAAATGTGCGACAAGTCGAACGTTGTCTACTATATATCGTAGGTAAAGCCCTAAATTTTCTCCAAAATACAAGCTTAATTGATTGGCCATCGTATGTGACATCGTGCGTGGCATTCTGTGGAATTGCCTATATTTCACTGTTGCCACTTTCACATATTTCGCATTTATAAAAATTTAATTGCTTAATTAAAATGTAAAACCAATTTATTTCTTGATATAAATTTCAGGATACTCTTTACAATGATGCGACGGCTATTCTATATTATATTATATTTATATTTTGATTAAAAAAAAACATTTCCGCCATAAAAAATATTCTCCGTCATTCTACAACTATTTGTCGACGTTATGTCAATACAATAACAAAAAAATTGGGTTTTTTTCTAATATAAATAGACTGTCAATAGCATAAAATTGCTCTCTAGAGCAAGTAAATCGACACCAATTTTTTTATATGTATTAAAGGTTTGTTCATACGTTTTCTTAAAAAAAACAGAAATCCTCTGAGATGTTTTTTGCTTGAGCTTAAAAGTTTGAAAATGTTGTGTTCTATTTTTGCTTAAAACTATCGGGTAGTATGGACCAATAAACAACGGCAAAATTACTATTGTACACAAATCAATAAATATTGGATGAAAGCTGTTTTTACTTTCAGTGAAATAGTTTAAAATCTTGCAAGCTGAACGACAATGTATAACAGCTTAAACTAGAAAATGCCCTCGGCCTTTCGAAGATCTCTTGTTGTTTTAATGTGTAATGTAGCTTTTTTTTATTGGCCCCCTCCTCTGTCTCTCGGATACTTGGTGTTCAATACGGATACTTGGTGTTCAATAAATAAACAATGAAAAACTATAAAATTTAAATGCAATTTTCCAAGAAAACCTGCAGAAAAAAACTTTAATTCCAATTCATTGGATTCATTATGGCTGAATAAAATTTGATTACAAAAGAAACAACTTAAATGGTAACCAGCGAAAAAAAACGCGATTAATAGAAAGAAGCACAAAAAATTCTCTATTGTTTATAATGTTGTGGTGTAAAAGTAATTAACTTTCTTTTAAAATAAATAAAATCAACCTTTTGTGTTTTCGCACAGCGCCAAAGTTGCTCAGGCACTCTAAAGAGGAAAATCGAAAAATTACACAAAAAACAATATAAAAAAATAAGTTATTTGATGGAGTCTGTAATTTTGCCCATGTTGTTGTCGTCTAATGTAGTCCATTCATGTTTAAACAAATGCTGGTTGGTTGGTTGGCGGCGTTTGGAACGAACTATGTTTGGCCAGAGCCAACAAAATAAACAAATAAATAAAATAAATGGATGTGGTATGAAGGTGACTGAAGAGAGAAGTGCGTTGTGAAAAAAATGTCTCTGGCAGCCAAAAAATAAAATTGCACAAAAAATTTATTCTGTGGTGTAATGTTTAAAAAAGTCAATTAAAGCAACGCGCACAATGGGATGGAAAATCTTAAAATTTTTCTTACACTTACTCACGTGTGCGCGCTTGAACATGAGTTGCAAAAAAATAAAGTTGAGCCTGATCATAAGGGAAAAGTTATTACTATCTCATGTCTATTTTGTAGTTTTTTTTACCCCTCAGGCTTATTGCAAAGCAGTACATGAAAATTCCCATAAAGACACAACTTTAAAAAAAGTTTTAATCATTGTATATGAATAAAACCAAGGCAAATGCTTTGCCAAGGACTTACCAATTGATATACGATTACAATCGTATAATTACTGGAAGAAAAAAACTAAAAACGTATATTTTATTAGGGCTTTTTGTAGTTTCTTATTGCTATTGCAGTTTAAATAATCGCATAAAAAATATCATTTCATTAAAAAAAATTATATCATTCTTAAACATCCTCTGCTGTTATGAGCAAATCAATCAGGAAACGTTTGCCAAACGTTTTACATCAAAACAATTCTATTTGGTTTTCAACGTTTTCTTTTCTGGCTCTATACGTTTAAAATAAAGTAGAGTTTGTGCTCATGGGAAAGAATCAAAACAAAAACCATCCCCATTTTAATTTGACCGATTTTTCGATCACTCAAGAGATCAGTGAAGATGGCGCATAGCCACAGAGGATACCAGAAGTGGTACGAGATGCAAGATAATTGTGCTTTCTGTATGTCTCATATGTGTCTTTTGCGTTTTATTATGTAAAGTATTTTCATTTTATACTTTGAGGCTAGAGATGCCAAACAGGGAATCCCTTCTTAAATCCCGAAGCCCAAGATTTTTTCATTTTAAATCCTGGGATGTTAAAGACGAATGTTTGGCTTGCAGTCATTTTTTAGTAGAGTCCAAGGGTGCACCGTGCAGACTGTACTACAAAATTTTAAGAACTAATGTCTTTTAAATAAATTAGCTCTTAGTTCATCTGAACGAAAGTTATACAAGTATAATGTTACAAGCATGAGCATTTATTGCAATTATATGTGATTTGTTTTTGATGCACAAAATTTATATAAATATGTATGTATAATATATACATATGTGACCTGCTCCACGAAAAGGGACCTCTGCGTCATTCCATGTGTAATTTCCACAATATTCATATACTCGTACGACCCATAAAGTATAAAAATAACTGTGTATCCGACCGTCCCAAAAAAGCTGGAGACTTCGTTCTTGGAACTAGTATATCAGAAATGGTGCGAAGTAGATTGTTATTGAAAATCAGCTAAATCGAAAAAATTCAGAGCTAAAAAATTAAAATTTTTTCCACGCTAATATTATTTATTTATTTTATCTTTAAAAATAAACTAACAATAAGTATTAAAATCTTAAATCTAGATATAATTAGTGATAGTAATTAATAATAAATAAATGTGGTATTAAGCACAAAAATATTTTCAAGAAGTTTCATCTGGAGTATTGACTATTAGGCGCTAGTGTCCCTCCTTTTTAAGCGGATGTATCCAGTAAAGTTCAAGGTGTTACGAGCAAGGGTATTGGGATGTGAATCGAGTTTCTTTAAATATTTCCCCGCGTATTTTGCAAATTTAGCAGTAACAAGGGAAATTTTTAGATTACGATGTAAATTTTAATTTTTTATGTACCATGGAGCCGATGTTATTAGCCTTAAAATCTTATTTCGCCTTCGTTGGATTCTCTCTACATTGGAAGCTAAAGCAGTGCCCTCTAGCTGAATTCCGTAACACCATATGGGTTTCAAAAGCGACTTATATATCACCCAATATATCTGAGTAAATTTAGGTTTCATTTGTGTAAGCTTAGAGTCAATGTATACACCCCTGTGGCACACCCGAAGATATAGATTCGGGCACATTCATGAAGTCTTCTTCTACAACAGTGAACTTCCGGGCAATAATGTAACTTTCCAATAGCTTTAGAAAATTTATTGGTAGATATGATTTCAATTTTAAAATAAGGCCTTCATGCCATACTTTGTCAAATGCCTGAGAAACATCAAGGAAGAGGGCAGAACAATATTTCTTTTCTTCAAATGTTCTTCTTATGAATTGAACCAATCTATACGTTTGTTCAATAGTGGTCTGCTGACTTCTACAACCAAATTGATGGTCCGGAATGCACCCATTACCAATTATTGGGGACATTTTTGTCATGAGCAGTTTTTCGAAAAGCTTTGACGTTGTTGCTAGTGGACTTATCGGCCTTTATGACTCGGCCTTGGTAAGATCTTTGACTGGCTTTAGAGTCATTTTGACCTGGGCAAGCTTCCAGTGGTGTGGGTAATACTCTAGTCGAATATGGCATTAAAAGTAGGTTCTGTACACCACGCATCTTAAACTTAAAGGATCAGGGGGGGGGGGGGGGGGGCAGAGCAACTACACTCGGTAAATCAACAGCACCAGTACATGTGTTTGGAGTAAATACGGATTTTAAATGCTCAGCAAATATGTCACCTTTTTCAGTATCGCTTCTTGCCCAAGCTCCGGCAGAAGTGTGCAGAGGTGGTTTAAACTCAACGGGTGTTTTAAGCTTTTTCGAGGTTCTCCAGATAATTTTTAAGAGATGCAGTTTTTTCATATGCAAGTAAATCTTGGAGTCGTTTAGTGCACTCTTTAAATCTGATTTTATGTTGGGGTGATCTGTGTTGCCATTCTCTTCTAGCTCTAATTTTTTCACATACAAGACGTTCAATATCCGTAGAATAAATTCTATTAAAGCCAGTCTGCGGTTGGGAGGTAGTGGCATGTTCAGCAGCCTGTTTAATATTTTCGTTAAGATTGACAACGTTAAATTCAATATCTTTGTATGTTCTTAGCTTAATGTTTTCCGTACAATAACTAATGAGATATTTTTTGAACCCCAGCCAATTAACACGATTGATAATCTGCACATATGGGTGAGGTAAGTTACTTGTTAGTGGGGTACACAGTGTAACGATCATGGGAATAAGACGTGAACCGCAGAACGTATGTTTTGCATTGTAGTCGCCAGAAGCAAACAAGGCCCAACAGATTTGTAGAAATTCTCGTATTGATCCAGTGATTGAAAATCTGGGAGGGAAGTAAATTGATGACATCACAAAATTTGTACAAAAATTGTCGACGCAAATATTTGTTGCTTGTAGATTTTCTTCACAAACGTTGTCAAGAATATAGTGCTTGAGTCTTGACTTTATTGCTGATCCACCGCATGCTCTTCCTCTGGGATCATTAGTATCATATAAGGTGTAGCCTTTCATTTTGAAAAGGCTTCTCGAAGTCAAATGAGTCTCAGAAACCAAAATTATATCAATATTTTTTCCCGTAAGGAAGTGCTCGAGTTCATTTTTATGTTGGCGGATGCCGTTTGCGTTCCAGAAACATATTTTTAACGTATTCAGGGCTTATTAGCTATTGCTTGAAGCAGAGTATTCTGCATTCGCAGCATTTCTTGCATCATGTTAGTCACATTTGTAGTAAAGTTGTTTATAGTTTGCTTCAGATTATCAATAATAGCTTCAAGGCAACTGAAATTAAAGCTAGTGTTAGCATTTGTTGAATTACTTGTTGGTGAAACTTTCTGTGTGGGAATAGAATTGATCTTCACAGTGTAGGCATACGATACACGTGTAGTAATTGGTTAAGTTATTTGAGGATAAGTAGCTGAGTGCGTATTTCCTGTTTGAGCTGGGGTTACTTTAGATTTTTGACTCATAGCCTGTTAAACGAAAGAATATACAGGACATCCTCTTTAGTAAGCGGTGTGATTACCTCCACAATTACTAAATTATTTTCTGCTTGATCTTTTGGCTTAGTACAGCTAGCATATGTGGCCATATTCGTGACATTTATGGCACTGGACGGGTCCTGAACGCTTTGTGGTGCTTCAACTGTGATTTTTCGGTATAAGAGATATTTCTAGTTGGATGGTTCTCATTTTTTTCTCAATTTTATATCATTTGGTTCAAGTTCAACGCGAAATAGAGGTTGGGGGATCTTCTCCCTATTTATTATGTTAGATACATTTTTTTACCTTAAATCCCTGGAGGACGAGTGCATCTTTTATTTCTTCGGGAACAACACAAGAATATATGCCCTTCAATACGATCTGCAGGCCTTTAGCACTCTTAAATTGGTATGTGTTGAAACTTGTTTTATGTTTTTCAAATTCAGTAACCATTTTGCGGAAATCTTTTTCTTCATAAATTTTAATTTTCGTTTCATTAATGTTACCACGTTTTATTGGAACGATGTGAACATTATTCTCACTAATGAACGAGATTCATTTTTTAATAAGGGAGTTTGAATTTTTTTCTCTCAGATAGATTGGTGGTGGTTTGGTTCTAGGATACATCGCGTTTGTCGTTCTCATCTTGCAAAATTTTTAAACGGTTTTGACGGCTAGTTGAGGCGGCATCATTATCCCTGGATATCTCAGGAACTGGTGAGATTTGTGCTGAATTTGGGCTTCGCCCAGGTTTTACAACTGTGATATCTCTGTCCATACCGACTTGCACCTTAGGTTTCTGACTACTGTTATCAATAGTGATAACTTGGTTAAGTGATGAACACGAGCCCGAAGCTGATATCATCCTGACTTATATGAAGAAGTACTAGGCAACGGTAATGTTTTGGAATCACTAGCTGGCATTGGACAAACCAATGACTAATAGACTAACGTACTTACCACTCAGCTAAAGAGCAAATCGTTATTAAATACGCAAATAATGAATACACGCAAAACATGATTTCTTATGTTTCTTCTACATGTGCGCATTGCGTTGTTATAATTTGAAAATAACTTTGTTGAGTAAAAAAAACAAGCCACGACGTTTTTCGGAATTCACACGTATACAACACGAGCAATCAAAATATACAACAGCAATAGCAGATCACCGCGTTGGGTCAATTAACAAGCAATATAAACACCAACACAAACAAATTAAACGATAATTTAAAATGCGCGCGTATTGATAAAATATCGTATTGAGTTAATGACAAATATTATTGAAATTAAATTTTTTTTAATATCATGGTTTTGTTGAAAATAATTCTTGTCTATTTTTTTTTGTATGTTTATTAGATTCGGCACAGCCGAATATAGCATTCTTACTTTTTTTTCTATGTTCACCGATTTTTCTTTACATCATATGTGAAGCGTATATACCACACTGCAAATAATTAAGTAGTTAATGCGTATAAAATACTTTTTATTTGTTTAAAGTTTTTTTTTAATACTAATAATTTTTTTCACAATCTTTTTCTTTCATTCAACACCACAAATTATTTAATTTTGTTCATTTTACTAAGTACACATTTTCTGTTGTTTCTTTTGATTATTATACAGAAAATCAGCTGATTTTAGCTTTTTTCATAAGCCACTTTCTTAAAGTCTGGTTTCCTTTGTTGCATAGGCGAAATCGGTATGCTTATCAATTTAATTTGACGCAAGATGACAAAAAGTCATTTCAAATTCAAGCAAACTCAGTCGGAAGAAAAAAAAACATCACTCATTCCCATGGGTTTTAGTTTGTTCCTTACAGTGAAACAAAAAAAAAAGAAGAGAGGTGTCTTAGGACACCCGGTTGTAGCTATGCTGCTTGAATATATAAAACAAACTTAGTGCTAATAAATAAGTGCAAGTTAATCTCTATTTTTGGTTTAAAATGTGTTCAAACCATCAAACCTATAAATCAGTGCAGTATTTAAAATATCTGTAAACGCATAAAATTGGGCGTTCAAACTACCAATGCAGGCCATATGTTTTGCATTTAAAGAGCACTCAACTTTTTTCCAAGCCTCTACTTTTTCTTCACATGTTGATCGATGTGTTTTCTTACACTCTATTGTTATTTTATACTGCCAAGCATAAATATAATTTCTTTCTCAGTAAATTTTGGCAACCTTTCATTAAAATTTATTAAACTTTTTGCCTTTTTGATTGTGCAGAGAATTGATAGCCTGCTGCTAAACAGCTGTTTTTTGACATTTATTCTAGTGTTGCCACAGTATTATTTTTTAAACTACACATAAGGTATGGTCCACTGATTTCCTCCTGTTGAGTTTAAACCACACATAAATTAGAGTTTAGTTCAACTAAACCAGCGTTTAAACTTTAACTGATTTATTAGCCCTTAATGTATTAAATAACCATGCAGTAAAATTATATTATATGATGATGTCAAATTCTCTGCAAATATTTCAAAACGTTTCCATTTATTTCCCATTATTTTCTTTTTTAGTGGCTTACGATTAAATTAATGTATTATCGGCTATTAGCCAGTTTACAGACGATCAGCTGTGTTCTCTGGTTTGTGCTCAATTGCAAAAAAAAAAAAAAAATAAATTGAGCAATCGTTCTCATTGTTTTTGTTTCTCTCAATTCAAAGAACTAAACAAAACAAAATCAAACAATTTGTTACATTTATTTTCGTACTTTGCTTTTAAGTACAAAGAAATCAAAACAAAAATAAATTTATAACTGTAATAGTGTCGATTATTTTTGTTACGAAAATCACGTCCTAACTCCTGTATCGCCCCATAAATAGCATAGCTACAAAAATATATAGACCCAAATCAAACGTTTCCTTTTGTTTATTTTCGTACTCTACCTTAAAGTGAACCTTCTCATTTGTGGTTTGGTGATTTTAAACAAAAAATTGGCGATCGCCTTCTCGCAAAATGTGCCACAGTGCATTTGCAATTTTTTCTGGGTTTGTTTGCAAATGTTGCTGTTTGCTGTTGGTGGTATTTTTTTGCTTGTTTTGTGGCGCGCTTTATATTGTTGCTCTAATGTCTGTGTTTTTTGTTGCATTACATTACATTATGGCAACATAAACAATCATGATGTGATTTGATGGCTTAATTGTATTATTAGCTGATTTTAAAAGATTTCAGCATAACGATTATAACGTTCACAATGTAAAGCCTGTTTTTATACTCGTATATACATATAACAACAATAAAAATTATAACAATAGGAAGAAAACGGTATAGAATGAAAACACTTTTTTGAGGTTGGTGCCAACAAATAAAAAAAAAGAACTGTAAATGAGATGAAAATCGTAGCGTTTTCTTCGAAAGGAAAATAATGTTAAGTTTTTCTTGATGCTGTTGTATGTGGAAAGAAGATTAGTTTGAAATAAACTGGTTTTTGAATTTGGAAAGGTCATAGATTTAATAGAAATTTTGCATAGAGAAAATATCAGTGCATGTTTATTCAAATAAAATCTGTGGAGGAACTGATTTTTGTTTTCTTGTGGTTGTACAAAATTTTGATGTGACATTATATTTTAAAATTGTGAAAAGAAATAACTCTTTGTATAAGTGTTTTTTTAATATTCAATAATTCTTGTTAGAAATTGTAAAAGCCAACATAAAATGGTGTTGTTACTCTAAAAATAATAATTATTATTGATAAATAAGTTTTATTGCTGCAATTAATTTGAAGAACTAGACTTATGCCCATTTTTTCAGTTGGTAATCAAATTGTAATTATTTTAAGTTCTAATTAAATACGAAATTGTGTTTTTGAGTGCATAATTAAATAATAATTAAATACCCAAACTTGTGTAATTAAGTATTATTTAAGTTTTATGAGCGCACCATATGTTTTAATGCGTGTATGTGTTTATTGAAAACATACACATGAACATCCTGTGGTCGTATTGAAAACATCATGTGGTCGTACTAGAAAGGATTTCCTTTAATTTTCATAAATATATAACATATACAATTCGTAGTTTTATATAATGGAATAAATAAATAGAAAAATTGAAAAATGCATTCCGATGCTCCTTTGGTTTCATGAAATGTGTTTTTATCCAATTTTAATTTTCTGCATTTTGATAACCTAACTTTCTTATTTATGTTAAACAGCTGTTGTTTGAAAAGTCTTCCATAATACTGGGAAATTTTGCAGTGCTACCGTACTTTCAACTTAATTTTATAAAAACTTTAATTAACCAATGAAAAAATGAAATCGTATTTAATTACAATTTAATTTCAAATTCAAGAGATTTATTATTCGACATATTGTCATAATTATATTATAAGTGAAATTTATTTGCTGGTGGTTAAGCGATGTCTATATGCATTTCATTGTTGCTTTAACAAATCGTCAGTAGACTTCAACCACACATTTTGAACAGTCACAAACCTCTTATCTTATGCACAGACTTTCATAAACTATTTGAGAATTCACAAATATTAATATTTTTGAAAATCACAAAAGAAAAATAAGCATAGTAGGCTTAGTAACTTATACAAAACCCAGCAAATAATTTTTATTCGATATGAATCTATTTTATTTTTCTACACCTTTATACAATTAGAAATCCATTGGATAACAATAAAAGTATTTATAGGCAAAATGAAAAATAAGTTACTAAGCCTACTATGCTTATTTTTCTTCTGTGATTTTCAAAAATATTAATATTTGTGAATTCTCAAATAGTTTATGAAAGTCTGTGCATAAGATAAGAGGTTTGTGACTGTTCAAAATGTGTGGTTGAAGTCTACTGACGATTTGTTAAAGCAACAATGAAATGCATATAGACATCGCTTAACCACCAGCAAATAAATTTCACTTAATTTTAAATAAAAATTAGCTAATTACGTACTTAATTCTCAAGTTAAAAACTAGGGGTTAGAGCCTATTTTACCAATTCTATTTAAATATCAATTTATATTTAAATGTCTCACTTACTTACTGATTGGCGTTGACGTTAAATTAAAATGTCGCTTTTCATTAATTTTTGTATGGAAATACGACTTTTAAATATGAATTTGTATTTAAATAAGTTGGTGAAATTTTCTCTTAGAAATGCAAATTACTTGCTGACTTCACTGATTACACTGTGTGACAAATTTTAATGAAATCGAAATACCTGGGACGTGCTACTATTTTTCTGGTAGGTATTACTGAGCATAACAATAATCTGTATTTGAAATTTTCCAAACACCCCCAAACTATTGAATTACGGGTAAAAACCCGGCTTTTCGTACTCGCTTGAATTTATCAACTTCTAACGAAGTTAAATATCAACAGATTTTAAATTCACAAACGGGTTTAAAAAGAAGAGACTAATACCTTTCGAACCATATATATTTTGTTTCAGTAGTATTTTTTAACCAAATATATTTTTGTTCTATATCCGTTTATAAATTTAAAAACGGTTGATATTTACCATAGAGCTTAATAAGTGCATACAGGTATGAAAAACCGGTTTTATACCTGTAACTCAGGATTTTGGAGGTTTTTGGAAAATTTCAAATACAGATTGTTGTTGTACTCGGCAGTACCTAACATAAAAATAGTCTACAGGTATTTTTTTTTTTTTTTTTGTTAATCTGCGTTATTGGTAATCGAATTTTCGATTTTGTGTTCGTTTTAGTTTATAAAACAAATAATTTGTGTTTTTATTATTTAACCGGCTTGCAAAAAGGAGTCTTCCCATTCGTTTGCAATTTTTAATGTAAAGGAACATATCTTCCTTCACGAGTACGTACTTTTTCTGCTAACTTGGAAAATTTCACTTATTTTGAGTTTGTATAGCTGTCGTTTGATGCGCTTTCAAAGAAATGCCTGGAACCGCGCCTATTAAAATGTATTAATAATTCAATATTTATTTATACATGTAAGCAAAGTGTAAAGACTATATTGGAACTCAATGACAAGTGTCGTAAACCATGGTTAAGTGAAAACACCTGGTCTGAAATACAAAACAGAAAAAAAGTTTAAGAACAAAATAAAGAGATCCAAAGACACAGTAGAAAGTCTCGATGCAAGAGCGGAATGCAGACGTAAAGAAGCTCGTAAAACAAGACAAACTCAAATATTATGGAAACATCGCAGACAAAATCGAACAAGCAGCAAATACTGGTAATGTGCGGAAGGTATACACATCTATCAAAAAATTGGAGAAAACAACATTAGAAGTACAGCAGTGATCAAAGACAGCTATGGCAAAAACCTGAAATCGCCAGATCAACAACTCAGCTGTTGGCGTGAATACTAGACCAATCATCTACAAACGAATTCAATTGCTATATTGAATTAACAACCGCTTATGCGCAACCAGTTCCTGCACATTTCAACTGAGCCCCCAACTACAGTGGAAATGCAATCAGCTCTTTTAAAACTTGGTAACGGCAAATCCGCAGGGCCCGATGACATACCAGCAGAGCTTCTAAAGTATGAGGCACCAACATTAGCCTCTTTGCTCACCTCGGTGATTAGAGATGTGTGGATAACACACCAAATACCTGTAATATGGAAGGAGGTGTCGTAATAACAATCCCGAAAAAAAGTGTTTGCCAGGTCTATTAGGAATCAGATGATTAGAAATATATGTATGCCGGACAAAATTTTAATGGGTTATGATTATGTCAACTGTTTTAAGTGCAAGATCGTGTCACTTTTAGAGATCAGGAGATATGCCAAGTTTTGTAACTGTTTGTCACGACAATGTTTATAAATTTATTTATTTTATTTATTGGTACATCCCAGCAAAAAAAGGTTTGTCTAACTCCCCAGTCGTAAGTACTTACAATTTTACTGAATAACCCATTATTTTTGTTTGAAAAGTTCAAAAAGAACTTTTTGCCTACAAACATCCAAATGCTAATATATTACCGATTGCCTAAAAGTATTCAAAATTTACTGGGTTATTTTTGCTTACAAATATGCAAAAAAATTTAGATTACTTTTTGCCTAAAATTATTCAACAGTTAATTGGCAATTTTTTTTTTTTTTAATAACAGAATTTTGTTATAAAATTATACAACTTGTACCTTTTTTTGGGATTGTAAAAAATTATAATTTTACAAAAAAAAATATGTGAATATGTATATTGAAGAATATGCGAAAATAACTAAATTTTGTAATAAAAATTATATAGTAAACCAAAGTTATTTTATTCTTTTCGAAGCTCATTTTCATGATCAATAAAAGTGTGAACTTTTTATTGCAAAAAGTTCTGAAAAAGGCATTTTAAAATGTAAATCTTCTAGGAAAGAGAAAGCAATCGTAAGGATCATATGCAAAGAGTTCAAACTTCAGAATAGGGTATAGGAGCTTCATGTGAGAACACAAAAAAATATTAAAATAACAGGAGAAACTGCCTTAAATCACATAAGATGGAAATGCTTGTATAGGGTGTTTTTTTAGAGGTATAGAACTTCGAATTGAAATAAAACACAAGAAAATCGTTTTAATGTCCATCAATTTGGCTTTATTGGAAGGATAATTTTATGCCATTAACGTTTAAATATGATTTCGGGCATGTGGCCGCCGCGGCTGGCTCGAATAAAGCCAATTCTACAGGTCCAATTTTCAACCACTTTTTCGAGCATATGGGGCCGTATGTTGGCAATAACGCCACGAATGTTGGCTTCCAAGTCCCCTAACGTTTCTGGTTTGTTGGCGTAGACGAGCGACTTCACATATCCCCAAAGAAAATAATCCAATGGTGTCAAATCACACGATCTTGGTGGCCAATCCATGGTTAACCGAATTAATTGCTCTGATGGACGATTATGTCGACCATAAAATGGACGGAGCTTGCGGTAAACTTCGCGAACTGAACCATTATTTTCGAAATAAATTTGCACGATTTGCAAGCGTTGTTCTTTTGTCAACCTGTTCATGATGAAATGGCAAACCAAACTAAATATTAATCACTTGACAGCTGACAAAATGGCCGCCAGTTAAAAAAGTGATGCCAACTTAAAGTTCTATACCTCAATAAAAAACACCCTATATTTAAAAAACAAATTCATACTTATGCACATAATAAATATTGTACATAAATATGTACATATATGTATATTATACATAATTATTTTCTTGTTTACTGTAGCCTACTGCAGTAGAAACTTCAGTCGATAGTAATATCGATAGTATCGATAGTGAAATCTTAACTATTCGATATATATCGATAATATAAAATATCGATAGTATCCCAGCACTACTGAAAACTAGTACAATAAGTACTTTCACGTAATGATATAAATAAGTTATTATTTTATTCATTACAGGACAGTCATTATTGTAAGCATAAAATAATTAGATGAATAAGTACCACTCATTACTTTGTAAACCATTAAAAGAGTACTACCCATTACAAAATCTTGAAAAATTTTTGCCGGGATGCTATACAAAAGTAAATTTGTAGATTATGATTGCACATACATAAATGGACGGAGTGACTAGACCATATAACCATGATGTTATTAACAGTATTCTTAAAAATATTTTTGTGACTGTCTTTTAGTGTAGAGCGAAACTGTGATTTTTCTAATAATGTTGCTCCTTGTGAACGTGATTTCTAAATCGCTGTTCTTTTAAACTGTGATTGTGATCACAGTTTAGCAGTATTTTGTTTGTAGCAGTTCTGTTATTTTGAAAAAATCTAATCAGAAGAGCAGTTGTGAAATTAAACAGTGACTGTGATCCAGCGTTGCCACTGGTGGAAAAAGAAATTACACAGCTGCAAGTCTAAAATAGTGCAAAACCAAATGAAATAGTGCAAAAAAAATCTAAGAAAAATTTAATTTTTAGTTTTTAATTTAATTGAAATTTAAAAGGAGATATTGTTTTAATTTATAAAAAACGTACAACAAAATTAAAAATATTACATAAAATTCACTAATTCACAAATATTTACTTCAACGAAGAATAATTTACCACTTTCCTCTTAATATTTTGTCAAAATTTCATAAAATATTATTTAAGGCAGGCGTTTGAGAAGAAGGTGCTCTCCATTTTTGTTTTCTTAATTTGAACTCATTTAACTAGAAGTACTGAGCGATACTTATATGTACATTCTTGAGTTTTTTTTAAATCATATCATCTTTTCATCATTTTAAGCTAAAAACTTGCACCAAAATTTTGAAATCGGTGCTACTGTATTCGTATCAGCTGATAGCTCATTTTTGGGGTATCAGTTTTAATTAAGTTCAGTTTACCAAAAAATTCTTTCAACAGAAGCGTTTAAAAATGGTAATATCAGAACTATTAAATTTAGAAAGAGAATATCGCCAGCACAGTTTTTACTTTTAAGAATTTTATACTTGTAAATTTCAAAACATCCAATTTATCGCATAGATTAAGTTCTTTATGGTCTAAAAGTCCATATTCACGCCACTCATTTTCCTAAAATCTTTATAAATTACAATTTGTTGTGCCTCGGGACAGTATTTTAAGCAGCTAAATAAATATAAATTTCACTTCGCTGTATAAGAAGATCCTCGTTTTTATTGGTCAACCAAAAAAATCAGCTTTTATGTAATTAGACAAGAACAAATTTGCAGAACTTTGATTACTTCAGCTTGTAATTTGTATAAAAGCAGGGATTCGCTTTAAAACATTAAAAAGATGTGAAAGGAACTCCAAATAATATTTTGTAGATATTTCATCTAATGCAGAAAGCATTGATTCAGTTATTTTTGAATGATCTATAAAAACTTCCAATCTTCAATATAATCTCAATACTTCATATTTTTCCGGAGCACTTTTAATACAACAAGCTGTTAATGATAACAATTGCGTTATAATAGGTGATAAGATTGTATGGCTCTCTAGTGGGAAATATCGTAGAAATTCTCGGAGTTTGCATTACGTTTATAATAGGATCCGAGATTTCTTAGCAAATCTTCTAAATATGTTTAGAATAATTTGGGACTTATTCAAAATTTTGTTGGACTTTCATTAAGATTTACAGCAATATTGTTAGAGACATGGGGATTTCCCGCAGGCATGAAGTTTCGTCTGTAGAATTTTGTATTAAGTCGGCTGTTATCTCTTTAAAACTTATAAAATAGTGCAAAATTACACAAAATATGGATGGTGCAAAAATAGTGCAAAGAACTTTAAATAGTACAGATTTTGCACTATTACACAGAAAGTGGCAATGCTGCTGTGATCACGGTTTAACACATTTTAGCTCTTCTGCTTTAAAAGTATGTATTAGTATTGGTATTTTGATAAATGATAATAAGAAGAGCGACAAGAACAAACAATTAGCATCAGGGATGGAAAAGTTGGTACAATTATACTTTTTTCAGCACTATTTGAAAGCAGGGACCGTAACGGTTATAATTTTTATTTTAAAAATTACTTTTTAATCGTTATTTCTTGAGTTTTATTTATTCCTCACAAAATAATAGTTATTTTGTGACTTTTATTTATTCCTCACAAAATAAGAGTTATTTTTTGATTTTTATTTATTCCTCAGAAAATAAAAGTCATTTTTAAACTAATAACTGCCAGTTCATAGAAGTCAAGTAAAAATTCTTGCTTGGCTATTTACATTGAAATCAAAAACAAATTTTGAGTGCTTTGTTTGTGTTTTCAATATAAATAGCCAAGCAAGAATTTTTACATGGCTTCTATGAACTGGCTGTAAATAAAATATAAAAAAATAACTCAGTGTTTTTGTAAATAAAATGAAAAATAGAGACTTTAGTATAGATTCTGCATATATTCGTACAATAATTTTTTCCTTTTGAAATTTGTATGAAAAACATATTGTTTGTAACGAATTGTCATTATTATTCATACAATTTGGAAACGTGTAGAAATGAAATTTTTTACAAAATATGCCTATTTAAATTGAAAAAAAAAAAATCAAATTTGATATTTTTTATTACAAATAATTTTATTTCATTTACAAAAACAACCAATTTATAAGAAAGTGAGTTTGTTTTTTGCTAAGCTTTCACGCCCAAGCCCCTCATCTGGTTTTAAAAATTCTTTCACCAATGGAAAGCTACATTACCAGCGTCAAATATAAGATATTTTTATCCGGTTTGGAACCGGATTTCTTATATTTGGTACGGATTTTGTCCGAAAACACATTTTTGTGCTGGTTAGGGTTTTAAGACCGGTTCTTATGTATTTTATAATTAATTTGTTGCATAACATAAAAATATTTTTTGATTTGTCAAAATTTTTTAATGTACTAAATATCTCAACACCTTCATAATTAACACATTGATAAATGAAACTTGATAAATGAAAGAAAAATTAAATGTCATATGGGCTTTAGCGAATAAAATAAAAACTTCGGCCCATTGGGTGGTCTAATGTACATGAATTTAATAAATTTTACTCTTTGTGAAGAATGATGCAACGCAAAAGTCTTCTGACTTACCATCATCTTCAAACGCTGAAACACCAGATGCTTTACCGTCGTCTGAAGACACCAGTTCTTAAACTCTATTGAAGTAAATTCAGAGGATGAAGACTCAGATGGTGATCTGGAGGAGGAAATGAAAAGGGCGATAAACGAAATAGACAATTACAATCCTAAGCCCATTGACGTGGATGCAGATGTAATGAAATATTGGGAGGAAAAAAATATATATATCCATACCTGTACAGATTGGCACAGGTTTTGCATAGCACGCCAGCAACACAAGTCTCTGTAGAAAGAGCATTTTCTGCGCTAAAATTAATATTGACAGATTTAAGATCGAATTTATCACCAGAGTGCATGCAAAAACTCTTATTTGTTAAATTAAATTAATTAATAAACACATTTTAAAAATGACTTTTATTTTCTGAGGAATAAATAAAAATCAAAAAATAACTGTTATTTTGTGAGGAATAAATAAAAGTCACAAAATAACTGTTATTTTGTGAGAAATAAATAAAAATAAAAAAATAACTCTTATTTTGTGAGGAATAAATAAAAATCACAAAATAACTGTTATTTTGTGAGGAATAAATAAAAGTCACAAAATAACTCTTATTTTGTGAGGAATAAATAAAAATCAAGAAATAACTCTTATTTTGTGAGGAATAAATAAAAATTAAAAAAATAAAAGTCATTGCATCTATAGGTAGTCCATGTAACATGGAGTATTGTGGTATATTCCTTGTGCCCGTAGCACTTCTCTATTATTGTGATTTTTTCAGTTTAAATTTGGAAAATAATCGTTATTTGCGATCCCTGTTTGAAAGTCAAAAGTACCATAGCACCCCAATGACCAATTTAGCACTATTGAAACTTTTTTCCTATTATACAACATGAAAAAAAAATTAATCAATAAATAACCAGTTTCGAGAGCTGGTTGATCAAAAAATTGTTAAGCCTTTAAGAAACGACAACATTTATACGTTTTGCTCGAGGGTATTAGAAATTAAAAATGAATTAAACAAACCGATGTTTTCCGATATTTCCAGAAATGCTAGAGGAATATTATCTATTCTACATTCGCCTGAAAATGTGGAAAGGGTATTCGTACCAACATATATGTAAATAAAACCAAAGTAATAAAGACTGTTTGCTTCGACTGTCTCCAATCGAATCAAGGATGAAAAAGTATATCTCCTAAATGTTACTTTTATATTCAGATCTCAACAACTAATAGTCTTTTGTATACCTACTGAAATTAGACATTAATATTGTTTAAAAATTAATATTAATTAATAATAATAATTAATGAGGTAGTTTACACGAGAACAATTTTTAAGCCGCACAATTTTTGTTCTTTTCCAAATTACACGGGACTAATTCATCTGATATAAAATGTATACGTATACACAGCTTTGTGTGTGTTAGTGTTTTTTTTATTCATTTGACGTTTGACTTTCGTTATACACGTTTCGAAACATACGCGGAGGAAATATGGCGATAATAAATGATGAAGAATTGGCAATTATTTTAGGAGGAATTTCAATAGCCTGTAATTTGGAAGCTGGCTCATTAATTCTGGAAGCAGTTAAAAAATAAAGAAAAGCAGATCTTTTTGGGTCAAGCTACAACTTTGTCAATATTGATAGCAAAAAATCAGGAGTCCCTATAAGTTATTCTTAAAAGTGAAAACAAATTTTTTACTTGCAACAAAAAAGTGTCGGTATAAGATGTTAACAAGATTTGTTCGGTAGACTCTGAGCTACATTATTACCATATATATAGTTTAGAGCTAGCTGAATAAGGTGTTGCCCAAAAACTGAGGACACCATTTTCTTAGGGCGCAGATATTTTCTAAATCTTTGGTGGCCCATAAAAAAAATTTATCACCAAATTCATGAAACTGAGTATAGGGTTTTACTACCCTTTGGTAATACTATCGAACCTATACTGTCCAGTCCGTGTGTATTTATTTAATAATAAACTGCCTTATTCATAAAAAAATATTTAATGCTTATTTAGCTTATTTAACTCTTAATTGAAATATTTCCATACAAAATACGTTATTTAAGCTTTGAATAACCATCAAATATTTTTTAAAAATAAGGCAGTAAATGGTTGAAAAATGATGCCAAATACAAAACCACTCTCTTCACCGAATTTGCCAACAAACTGGTATGTTGTGCCAGCATAATTATGCCCGTGTAAACTACCTCAATGATATTATAATAAATTAACTTCAAAGTGCCTTTTTGTTAATTGTTAAGTTTTTACACACATACATGCATACATATACAAATTAATTTTACGTAGGTTTTGAGTTAATTGAAAAAAATTAAGAATTTGGTACAATCGTACTGGAAAAAGTACAATTTTTTTTAAAAGTTAGTACAATTTGCAAATATGATTTCGCATCCCTGATTAGCATCAACCCCAACCAAATATTGATAATTGTCGTATGAGAGTCAGAGAGACAGTAAAACTGCAAACAGTGATGCCAACTATTTATAACCCAAACGCGCTATTCCCCTTCGCAAAACGCGCTAGAACGCGCTAAGTTACAGCATTGTCAACTGTTTATATCCAAAACGCGCTATTTTCCTACGCGCTAAATTAAATTTTAATAAAAATCGTTGTATGTACATTATTATTATTATATTATAAATATTAGTAAATACAATTGATTTTTTTAGTAGCTCTTTTCAGATTTTATAATATTGTTTTTTCGAAATTATATCCTAAATAACTAAAATCATTTAATACAGAATCAGAATTGCCTTCCAAATAATCGAATTCCTTAGTTTTTATTTTTATTTTATTTGTCAGACTTTTTGACAACTTATATAAATTGTCGAATAGTTTTGTGATTCAAATGCTTTTTGTTCTTCAGCTGGAATAGATGTTTAATAAATTGTATTAATTTTTTGGTCACGAGTACGAGTACATATTTTTAGTTGTGAAATTTCAAAATATTTGCCATTTATAGTATTGAAATGCTTTTTTAAGTCTCACCACAGTCAAGGGAATTTTATTTGCGACAGCATAATCATTAACCAATTTAAAACATTTTATGAGTTTTGAATACTAGAAAATTGTTAAATTTATTCAAAAAAAGTTTAAAAAAATATTGAACTGAAATGATGATGACTTTATGAAAAACGCGCTAATTTAGCGCTTTTTTACTAAAAGCGCTAAGACGAAAAAAGCGCGTTTGGCATAGTTAAAACGCGCTAAATTGGCATCGCTGATTGCAAATATGTACAAAAATGTGAGAGCTTACATAGTTGCCAGAAAAGACGATCTGATACGATTAGACGATTTTTTCTCGACAAACGGTGAACGTATACAAATAAATTCATGTGGTAGCTTTATTTACTGTAAAGTAAGCATGCAAGAGCATTCACAGTTTGTATGAAAGAACTACATTTGCAAAACCAGTTACTTGATAAATTCATTAACAGTTGTGATTAGTGATTTTTCAATCGCTGTGAAAAAGTAACAGGTTTCGAAAAATAGCTCATCACTACTGTCTATACCCGACCTATGCCTTCACATAGGAAGTAGCAACATGGTTGTCAACGAAATTCCACATAAGAACCGTGGAAATCAGTAGGACTTTTACGCTTCCCAGGAAACGGAAATGAAAAAATCGCATTCACGGGAATTCCCGGGAAAAGCTAATTTTCTAAATTAACTACATTTATTAAATGAAAGCTTGCGAAATTTCGATTCTTTTGAAATAAAAATTAATAAAAACGCAGTTCTAAGACTAATTTTTAAGAGATTTTATAATAAAGCCTACAAACCATTTTATTAAGAATTTGCCTTGCTTGTTTCTCATTCTTCTTTAAAAATGTCCAGGTAAGTTCAAGCAATTTACAGTATTGTACTCAGCTGCGCAGAATTTTAAATACCCTGTGCAACAGTCTCTCTAAATTTCTTTGATATTTCATTTTATTTCTCCTAAAATATTTTCTTCAGGGTTTTAAAAATATCGTCGACTTATAATAAATTTAAGTATTGTCAACTCAAAGTTTTTGCAGCTTCTATGAGCTTAAAATTTTCACTACACTTTCCAAAATGTGTTCACTAGTTCGCCAAAAAATCACTTAAATTTTTTTCTTAACATCGAATTATTTACTTTAGGAAACAATTTGATCATTGCAATCATTGATACTTATGCAAACTTTCTCATATTATAGTGATTAAAAGACAGTCATTAAGGCTGTTTCAGTTTCAAAAATAAAAATTTCCTAAAACAACAACAACTCAGCATGTCAGAGTTTCATTTACCATAAAATTATTAACACTTGTATTTATTATACTCGGAAACGGTCTTTAGTAATTGCATATTGCATATAGTTTTCGAATAGAGCAATATTTTTTTTCGTAAACGCTATAGGAGAAATGGTATGACTTCAATTTTATGGAATTTTTATGAAATTTCCGTTTAGATTTGAAAAGCTCACATTTTTAATTTATATTAAAAAAGAATATGGACATTTTACTGCTTGCTTATCGGTGTCGAACAGTGATGCCAATTTAGCCATTTTCCATCCCATTTAGCAAGAAGAAAAGTCAATTTAGCTATTAGCCATTTTTTAGCCACTTTTATTTTATGTTTAGCTATTTTTAGCAATTTCTCCATACATGAAATTTTTTGCGATTTTTTATAACAAATTTTAAGGAACTACCAAAAAATATACAACCGAGTAATATGTTGTATTTTTTGGAATTATTATCAGTAAGAGAATAAACAAAAATGGCTTTTAAAATAGTGTGTAACAATACGATTTGCTACCCCTTTCTAATAATCGCGGTAATGTCGTTGTAAGTTGTCAGGACTATTTGGTGCCGTATGATATCAGTAAAACAAGTGTCATGTTTGTTTTGTCCAAGTGATAAAGTTGAAATAAAAGTTCAATAAAATAAATTAATAATTTTAAGAAGCTGGGCCGATTTTCTTCAAATGTAAGCGAGAAGATATTAGATCAAGTCACCTTTAAAACGACAAAAATCAAATTAAAGTCGCTCTATTCATTTAGGAGCTACGGCGTCACCCATAACAGTCTTCCCGAAAACAGTCGACCCTAAAACAGTCTTCTGCATTGCGTCTCTGAGACTTTCTCCAGGTTCGAGGTTTTTATTTAAAAATTCTAAATTATTTCGAAACTATTTTAAATACCTTTCTTTTTATTAATATTCCAATTTTTTCTTTCATTTCAGGTAAGTGAATCCTCTTTTTTGAATTAGGAATTACGTACTGCAACTAAAAATTGGTATGTACGTAATTAAAAAAAAAATATAAAAAAATATTACGAAATAAAACATCTATGTGGCAATTAATTGTTTGAGGTTAGAGAAAATGTATTTGAAACCATAAAAATTGAAATAGTCTTCATGAAGACATAAGATCCGGTATTGAATTACATATGTACGCGTATTTATGTCTGAATTGTACATGCGCTCCCTTAAATCAAATGAAAAGAAACTTTCGAACTTTTAGATCGGTAAATTTCTTAAATAACTTTTCGTTGGCCAAGCAAGTATTCATCTACGAAACAAAACTGAATGGAATTTTCTGAAATATGTTTATACTCGTATATATGATATAATTCGACGACTTTTTATTTTTTTCGTATTTACAATACCCTTCTTTGCTTCGCGCAGTCGGGTAAAAACTAATGACATTTTAGAGGTCAATCTCCATATTATATATCTATTTTTTGGATTTTATTAAACCAGATAAATTAACATTACTATTCATTACACAATGTTGAAGCCCTAATTAAGGTATGGCAATTGATCTTTAACGCTAAGCATTGGCTGAAGTAGTTAGCACGTTGACTGCCAAACCAAGGGTCCTGGGTTCGGACCTGGGCTCCGGCAGTCATTAAAATAATAACACCACGCATCAGTTGTTGTAGAAAAGTTCAAGTGGTGAAGGCATAGTCACTGGTCACTGAACTACACCGGCTTCACTGAACTACACCGGACACTAATCTTAATGTAACATCAGAGCACGCTCCTTCGTCGGTACTGTGTAGCAAAATCATCGGCGAAGTAAAATAACCAATAAAAAGGCTACTTAGCACGGCTTCAAAAATTTTAATACGTCTCATTGACACCAGAGGCGCTGCAATACTGCATTATTAAAAACGTACAAAACAAGCAGAGTTGTAAAATAATGAAGTTTTCCTCTATATCTTCATTCACCATCTGTCTTCTCTATCACATTCTTAGTACTAAATGATAATTCAAACAAATATCTTATTAAAATGATAGAATGTACGAGGTTTGTTCGTAACGTATCGCGAATTTTTAATTTTTGCGACTTACGTATATTCGAATTTTGATTTTTTTGTGGCGTTATGTTGGTACTCATGTCTCTCACTTATGCCGACAATTTCGGCCATTTTGAATGTTCAGTTAGTTGTTGACAGCTGCTTTTCTTGCACGTGTTTTTTTTGCAATCTCACGAAATGTACTCAATCGTTGTCGGCAAAAATCAGACAAGTGCTACATTTTTAGTGTTGTATTGGTGTGAAATCGTCAAATAGTTACGGAATAGGGTGGAATATTTTTTGTTGATAAATTTATTAAAAAAAAATAATTTAGTTTCTTGAAAACCAAAATTAAAAATCTTTAGTGCCGAAATTATTTTTTAGTTGATTTGCAATGAAATATTTTTTCTATTATTGGTTTTCTTTCCAGTTGAACTTGCAATTTTAGTTGCTGCAACTTTTTATTTGTCAGTGAAAAAGAGCCAGAGAATTTCTGCAACAAAAGTTGCAAGTCTGGACCGGGACTTTGCATTAGCGGCTGCCCGCGTAACTAATAAATAAATAAAGTTGAACATTTAATCTAAAGAACTTAAAAAAATTAAATTTTAATATATTATAACACACCATAAAAATTAATATTGAAATATGCCACAATTTAACTGTAATTAATTTATTTTTATTATTAATTTCAGTATTTTCTCTTTATTTAACGCGTGGCAAAATGAATAGCCAACGTTTAGACTCGAAAACATTTGGAAAGGAAATATTTAGTTTGCAGCAACTTACGGGTGGGGAAGAGAAAATCATTTTTGTGTTCTTTACTCGGCGACACGCTTTATTTTCATATTATTTGCTACATATACACACATACATATACAAATATGCTTGATATTATAAAATAATATTGGAATGTCGCCGGCAACATGTTCGTCTGTGTGAACGCGAAGGAAACAACAAGCGAGAAATCCAGATATTTTCCTTCCAAATGTTCGCCCGTCTAAACTCGGACATACGAATTTAAAAAAAAATTATTTGTTGTTGGCTTATTTTTGTTATTTTATCATTTTAAATTTGTTATTTTTAAAATTGTTTTAATTTTAAAAAAGGAAAAGCTGTGTTTGAAAAAGTTGCACTTATAATGACTGTAATTAAAAAAAAAAAAATACGTGGTTGCGCAAAACGATCTCGCACTGTAATTCATTTGGTGAAGTGAGTTTTAAAATTTTTGTTTGTTAACTTGTGATTTATTGTTGATTATTATATATTGTTGTTGTTTATTATTATTGTTCGAACTTCATTTGTTTCTATATTTATTATTTGATTAGAATAAAGTTCGTATCGCTTTGTAAGCCAAATTACATGTGATAATTGTTAATGAGCAAATAACACCAAAGTTAATTGTAAATATTCTGACAAACACGAGTAGAATGGAACATCCGGCTGTTTTTCATCGTCAGCGTTATTTGTGTTTAGTCTACTATCTGCAGCGATGCCAATTTAGCGCGTTTCGCGCTAGATTTAGCGCGTTTTAACTATGCCAAACGCACGTTTATTAAAAAAGCGCTAAATTAGCGCGTTTTAAATAAAGTCATCATATCAGTTCAATATTTTTCCCCCTTTTTTTGCTTATACAACTCATAAAATTTTTTAAATTGATTAATGATTCAGCTGTCGCAAATAAAATTCCCTTGACTGTGGTTAGAATTAAAAACGCATTTTAATACTGTAAATTTCACAATTAAAAATATCTACTCGTACTCGTGACCAAAAAAGTTTATTTAACTTATTAAGCATCTATTCTAGCTGAAGTACAAAAAGCATTTGAATCGCAAAACTATTCGACAATTTATATAAGTTGTTACAAAGTTTGAAAAAAAAAAAATAAAAATAAAAATTAATAATTATTTCGATTATTTGGAAGGCTATTCTGATTCTGTATTAAGTGATTTTTTTCATTTATGATATAATTTCAAAGAAATAATATTATAAAGTCAGAAAAGAGCTACTAAAAAAAATTAATCGTATACACTAATTAGGGATGTAACGATACGCCATTTCGCCGATCCGATACCGATACCGATACTCAAAAATAAATATCGCCGATACCGATACGCATATTTAAATTGAGCTCAAGTAAAAATTAACAAAACTCAAGTAGAATAATTCTTCTATTTATTATACAAAATAACAGTGTTTATTAATGAGCCATTCAAATCATCAAAATTTTCAGTACATTTCAGTTTCTAAAATTCAAATTTTCAAACTACAAAACGTCTGCAATATTTATGATTTTACAAAATAAACGTTGGCATTCAGTTTAGATTGGCTCAAGATTTAAAATTGATATTAATAAGACTTAAAAAAAAAGAATTGAATTTCAATTCATGTTAACAAAAAATTAATAATTGTTTTTCACAAAATAACAGTGTAAGATTGAATGAGTCAATTCAAACTGAATGAGTCAATGAGTCAATTCAAACTGAATGTCATACTGTTTATTTTCTAAAATCATCAAAATTGTCAATACATTTCAGTTTCACTTGTTAAAAAAACTCTAAAGAAAAATATAAGAAGTATCGGCGTATCGACAGTAAAATATCGCCGATATCGATATATCGGAAAACCAGCAGTATCGCCGATATATCGGTATCGGTATCGGTTGCATCCCTAATACTAATACACATGTACATACATCGACTTTTATTAAAATTTAATTTAGCGCGCAGGAAAATAGCGCGTTTTGACTATAAATAGTTGGCAATGCTATAACTTAGCGCGTTCTAGCGCGTTTTGCCAAGGGGAACAGCGCGTTTGGGTTATAAAAAGTTGGCATCGCTGACTATGTGTGGCGTCAGTTAATGTAGATTTCTGCTTTATATACTCAAGTTTTCCATTTGCACTGAAAAAAAAAAATCATGCAGGTAGTTTTTTAATAAAAAGTCTTCTAATAAAATATTTAATAATTAGTGTTTTTTGTGGGAATTGTTACAATTTAAGTTTAAAATTTGTTAACGCACTAGTAATCCCAAATTATTATTTTACTTATTAAGTAAAATATTTTTTTAATAAAAATACATTGAAATTGATTATTGAGGGGTTTAGCTTTACCCAAACATTTCTTAGAACAACTAGAGTTATTATGTTAAACTTTCATTTAACCAAATGAGAAGCTCAACAAATAACAAAGTTGAAACAAGAACTCAATAATCAACATGTTTTTTTATTTTCTTTCAATGTATTTTTATTAAAAAAATATTTTACTTAATAAGTAAAATAATAATTTGGGATTACTAGTGCGTTAACAAATTTTAAAATATTTAATAATTCAGCCAATTTCAAAAGAATTTTTTCACACAAACCTGCGAATTACTCTTAATCAATTATGCTTTATAAATAAAGTCGTAAACAGTATAGTTCCAGTACAAAAAAATTTACTGAGAACGAATCCAAAGTAAAAAAGTGTCGAAAAAACCGAAAAAAAATATATTTGGTGAAAAAATAAACATACGAGTATATTTGAAGTTTACTGAAACAAAATATATGTATATGGTTCGAATGGTCTTACTCTTTCCTCTTTCTAAATCTGCTTATAAATTTAATCGGTTGACTTAGTTAGAGGTTGATAAGTGCCTACGGGTACAAAAAACCGGGTTTTTACCCGTAACTCAAGATTTTGGGGGTGTTTGGAAAATTTGAAATACTGATTACTATTATGCTACCAGAAAAATAGTAACACGTCCCAGGTATTTCGATTTCATTAAAATTTGTCCCACAGTTTAACTTTCAAAAAATTAATGCAAGAATACATGTAGCTGTAATGCTATTTATTGATAATTATAACATGCTTTTTTCAAGAAATTTAAGTTTTTTGGAAAAATATATGGCAACGCTGCTTGCTAATAAAAATTTGGACTATCAAGCAAAAACTGGCAATACTGCTTGTAAAATAACTCACTAGTTTTTTTGTGTAACTTGGCTATTAATGCTGCCAGGCTTTAGTAAAAAAATATTAGCACAGACAACAACCGTATTAAGAACGTGTTAATCAAATGTTCGCTGAACGGAGCACATCTTAAGGCGTTTCCAAAACAAATAGGGAATTGCTTCTGCAAATAGTATTTTATGCAATAAAACTAAAAATTGTAGCATGTGTTGCCGCTTTAAAACCAAATAAATAATATCTGTGGCAAGAAATAATACGGGCTGTCCAAACAAGGTTTGAACAACACTGGAGAATCAAATTCAACCTGAAAATGTATTTTATAATTGCCTTTATATTATTTGTACTTACCTTTATAGTACCTAGACTTATCTTTAAATTATACATACTTACCATGAATTTATTACTCCTACTTAACGACAACATAAAACATAAACAGTCGCTAAAATAGAAGATATAAATTGAATTGTGATACAGAGTTACAAGCTGATCGGCTCAATTTCTTCAAGCCGCGCCGCCGCCGACCTGGCTCAAGCAAAGCCGCCGATATCGCCAGCTGCGCCGTTGAATTTTTCCATAAGTGTGACCATGTTTTTTAATAGGTATGCATTTTAAGTAACTTATCGTACATCAATATTAGTAAGCAAAGCATTTTAAATTTGCTTCAAAGAAATATCTTTCTGTTAAAAATTCTAAAAAGCTACATCCATGCATATATATACATATATGTAACAACCCATCAAACCAAATGTTCCGAATTCGTAAAGAACTCGTAACGACTAGTCGACAAAATCTTTTGTATGAAATGGTTGACACGACCATAAACAAACATGACAACATAAACAAACATGAAATTCATTAATAAAGATTAAAAATGCTTCAACTTTTCTCACACTAAATAATGTTTTTTATTTGAATTTGTTTTATATGCATACATACATATGCTTATGTATACAGTGTAAAGTTTTGAACTTAAAACTACATTTAGCTATACTTTTTAGTACTTCTTTCCTTGAAACTAATTAATATATCAATTTTATGTAAAAAATAGATATACTATATCAATATACAAGAGAAAAACAAATAAATATTTTTATTATCTCTTTAAAAGACTTTGGACGATGGGAAAACATCAGACTTGCGGCCGTAGCCAAAGTTCGCTTGAATATTTTATTTTTAATTGTCCAATGTTTTGAATAAAATAATACATATTTGCTTAATTTACTGGCCTTGTTATACCGTTTAAAGCTGTATTTGAAAAGACAACTTTAAGGAAAATTTTTCAAAATTCAAATATTGTTATTTGTAAATGTTTTTCTTTTGAGAAATTTAATTTGAAATTGCCTTTTCAAATATAATTGTAAAGGATGCAACAATACTTCTGAATTCACCAGTGGGAATCAGAGTAGCAAGCCGTAGCGATTTCTTTTCAGAAGTCGAGCCGCCGCCGAATTACTTGGCTTATCGGCGGCTTAATACTCAGCCGATTTTTATGTTTTTACATTTTATCCTTTTTAAATTATTTTTGATTTTGTGACTACTTATCATACGTATGGTTTGTATTTATATTTCGTATGGAATATGAAGCCAGTGCCTTAAAAGATAGTTGTTTTCGCTTTTGTTGTGCAAAAGCTGTAAATCACACGGAAAGAGCTGTGACAACGCTTACGTTCTTTCTTTGAGTCGCTTCTAAAAGCGACACAAAGGCTTTTTGTAACAGCATTCAGGCGACTTTTTGATTGATTTGTGGTTGGCGTATTACAACTTCGACTACTACAGTTTTGTCCTAGATAAAAGAACAAGTGTTCTTTAATCTATTACAAAATCGTCGTAGTAAGAGTCGATAAGAGTCATTGATTTGATCAATGCTTTTTATTCGTTCACCCCTAGCAGTGTTATAAAGTAACTAATTTTTTATTTGGGAAATCGAAAGGCTTAAGTAAAATTTATTTATAGTCTCTAATATGTTTCTATGGTTTATCAAATAATTTGCGAAGGTACTTTTCTTGGCATTTGGGACATCAATTACTGCAATACTTAAAATATTGCAAATAAAATAATGTAACAACATGGTCATTCAATAAAATGCTTAAAAATTCGGCGTTGAGCCGTTCAGCCGCCGCCGCCGAAAATATTTGCCTTTCAGCCGCCGCCGAAATATTTTGATCGGCTTGCTACTCTGGTGGGAATCGCAACTACACAAACAAAAGTTTCATGCACAAAATACATTCTGTGGTTTCATGTTCGACAAGCCGACATATTAGCCGCCGCCAGGACATTGTTGTAAACGCCGCCGCCGCCGATCAAAATTGACTGCGCCGTCGCCGCCGATCAAAAGGCCTCGGCTTGTAAGTCTGTTGTGATATGCAATACATTTTTACTTTTAAGTGTTATACGTTCGGCTTTTCCAATGAAGAAAAAGGCCGACCTCTCTTAACCCATATCGTCCCAGAGAATTTTTTTTTTCGAATAAACTTTTAAAACTTGTTTGTTAGAAGGTAATTGCCACCAGAAAATACAAATCTGAAGTCAAAATTTTTTTAAGATTTTTTGTTTTTGAGAAAAATGGTGTTCGATTAATCGAACACTGGGCACTATTTAGCATATTGGTTTTATTGCTCCTATAAATTGTAAATATTAAAAAGACAATTTTTTTTTTTAACTCAAACTAATTTATTAAATTCATTTAAATCAAAAATTAACTGAAACTAATTTTTTAATTAATTTTAATCAATAAAGAACACAGTTATTTATATTAAAAACATACTTATATGTATTATTTTTTTTCGTGATATGCCTCGAAACAATGTGTGTGAAGCGCAACCTTACACTCTTTGCATAAAAAGGAGCTTGGTTTATGACAATGCTTGCATCTCCACTTATTGTTTTCCTCTATTTTAACAATTAGATGCTCAGTTTTTCTTACGGAAAGAATATCTATTGGAGAATCAAAAGCGCCGCCATCACTAGATGAATCTATATTTTCTTGTTGAGTCATTAAAGAATACGCAAGTTCTACTCGGAATTCCTTTTGGGATCTAATTTTTTTATTTTTTTGACGACGACGGAAACAGTCAAGTTTCCAAGCATTTACCATTCAAGAGTTTAAAGTAGCTATCCATAAAGGCCAGTATCACGTCTTTGCTTGAATTGCAACACTATAATTTTGCAAAGCATTATCATGCAAATCCACTCCTCCCATTCCTTTATTGTAATTTTTCAATAGCTGGGGTTGGTTATAATTCACAAACCGGCCGTGTTCTATAATGCTGTCATCATTATTTTTCTTTTGCTTTTTCCATCTCTTCGCTGGAACAGTTGGGTAGATTTGATAAAAATTGGTGGCCACTGTGACATCTTTATTATCCTGCCAACGGCAAATTAAAATTTTATTTTTGCTGTCAAACTTGAAATCACGATCGCCTCTTTCCAAAGCTTTTCCAGATTTCAGCTCAGCTCCTCCGATTCTATTTGCCCGCACAGTGCCTGTTTCACACAATCTTTTTTCAGTCAGTAGGCACTTGAGGTAGTAAGAAGTAAAAAAGTTATCAAAATACACAGTATTCCTATCGGCATACTCTATATTTCCTGATAAGCGAAGAACCACATCGGCTCCTAAACCAACTTCTTTGTAATAGTTGTCTGCCGACCCAGCATATGGTACGCAGTTGTAAATGTAAAAAACAAAAGTGCTAAATAGTGCCCAGTGTTCGACAAATCGAACACCGATGTTTGGAGGCAGATCATAAGAATACATATGAAAACCAAAACGATTTTTTTATTATTTTTAAAAGTTTGACTATTTTTCAATAAAACTACATTTTTAATTTTTTTTATATTTTATACATAATTTTAAATTTTTAAAATTATGCTAAAATTAGTGTTTTTTCTTTCCCCTTGTAATAAAAAGGAGGAGTGAAATAGGTAGGTCCTTTTATTTTTATATTTGTAGCTAACCTATCACAATATATAATTGTTAAAAGAAATAAGTTCATAGTCTTCCCCGAGAAGAGATTTTTTTTTTCAAAAATGCTTGAAATTTACTGTTCGAAAAATCAAAAACAGCGGGACGATATGGGTTAAGTTAAAACACATTCATTCATTCCCTTGATATCACTCGAACTTTAAAGTCGCCCATTTATAATATTGAAATCTTCAATTTACCTGAATAAAGTCAATTATAATTTGTAATATAATTTGTACAAACAAAAAGCGCTCGTTTGTTTAATCATCACTAACAAGTGGAACGGATACATATTTACATTGCAATCATCAAAAGGGAATTGTGCTTTGGACAACCTCTCGATAAAAGAGATTTCATAATAATTTGCCATATCTCAAATCCCAAGGTAAATTATTACAATGGCTTAAGTCGAAATTGCTTGTTTTGTGATATTATTGTGTTTAGTTTTTACATAAAATGTTTCCATGTACAGACCAAACGACGGGCCGGATTTTGATTTAGTTTTTTCTATTTGAAAGGTGACTTGATCGAGAAGCTCCTTAGCTATGTTTTAAGAAGATATCAGATATATCGGGAGTTTTTAATATTTTAATTTATGTTATTAATAATAACATTTTATAATTGAAATTTAGCTGAGTGATAGATCGATCTTGAAGAACAGAATAAGAATATGTAATAAAATGAAAAAGCACTTATGTCAACTTAAGCCATTATTATTTATTGTCACAGATATAAAAAAAAGTGCACTGTGCAACAGTAAAAAAGAACTTAAAAAAAGTAACGTACGAGTATATAGATTGAATGCCTGTGTGAGAAATGATAAAAACTTCAAAATCGGCACTAGTCGATAAAATCTTTTGTAACTTTAAAATAAGAAAATATTTAAATGAGTCGAGTTTGCACTGGTTTTAAAGCTTCAAGCAGTTTTGAATATAATACAAGTTTGCTTTGTTAATTATAAAATTTAGGAACGATAAACCGTCGTAGAAATTTTGTTTAAAAAAATAAGAAAAAAATAAATCTCTTTTGTTGTGTTGTTTTTTCTGGAAGAAATATTCCCAGTATGTATGTGATGGTATTTTATATCAAAGTATTAAAATACAAATATATTTTCGTGCCGAGAGATTCAAAACAAATCTTATTGCTTCGCTCTCAGGCTCGAATCTTCGTATACGATATCGAGCAAAATTTATGGAAATTTTTCAATTTGCCATCATTGCATTCGGTATGGAATGAAAATTATCGTAATATAAAATCATAGCAATAGACATCGTGTAGGAAAAGGTCTACAGCTATCGAGTTTTCATTCGATAGGTAACATCTTATCGTATACACAATACGATAGGCCGATATGTACATACAAAGTACATCAAGTACGAGTAAAAGCTTAAATCAGTAAAATAAAACTATAATTGTATTCCACTACCAATTTTAATAAAATTGCAGGGCAATAAAACAAAATAAGACGCAAAAATTATAATTATTTTTTATTATATTTATTTGAAGAAAAAAAAAACATGCTAACCTTATTACGATTGTCGTATCGTATTCGATTGTTGTACCAGCTTGAAGAAACACTAAAACTTTATGCAATTTAATACAAATTGTCTAGCCGATTCAACAGGCGATGTAAGGCAAACTTGGTACACGTTTTAAAATTTCGAAACGATATCTATTGAATGCATCCATTCGATACTTGACGAAATTTTATTCGATATGATAGTCTACTCGATTGCAAATGCGGTAGACTTGGTTCGAACTCATTCACTCCGTCGTTTTTGTCATAAACCTCTGATCAAACCAATTACCAATATATATATATATATATATATATATATACATATATTTGTCATTCCGTTTGTAATTTCCGCAATATACATATTGGGCCCCATAAAGTATACATTTTCTGGGTCCTTATGTATACGATAGTCGAATAAACGGTTGCCATCTATACATGCATGAAATCGATTTACTGCAGCTCTCAGAGTTCGATGTTGCTCTGAGAGCCTTTGGTGTAGTCAGGATTTGTTCTAGCGTAAACAAAGTATTGCAAATCAGTAAAATAATCGTTACCGACAGATATTCACCCTAATCGGGAGTAAAAGGCGAACATTTTCTTTACGTGAAATATTTCCCATGAACAAAAAATAGTGAACAAAATTAGAAAACAACAACGCAATATTGGCGTTACATTCAAGACAAAAACAAAATTTAATATTTTATTGTTGTTGCAAATGTAAGTGTGCGGCAAGTCGGACGTTGTCGACATCGTGGGACTTGGCACTTAACTTTTATTCGCGATAAGAATGATTGTTGTATTATCAATCAGGACTGGAAAATTTATTTTTTTCGGTATATTAAATTTTTAAAATTTTTTCTTTATTCATTAAAAGTTTTTTATTTTTAGCAAGATCTAAGTCACACTACAAAAATGTTTGCTAAGCTTATCGCTTTTTCTTCTTTAAACTTTCATCGGCGTCCTCACAATGCAATTCTAATTTTTGACGAGATGTGTTTTCATGCAGTTTTGTGTATGTATGTGTGCTTTTCTTTAACATTACGAATGAGAAAGCAAAACGTATTGCGAATAATACTTGCATAGTGCGAACGGGGACTTTAAAACTAATAATTTTTTATTCAACCAAATTGTATATACGAATCAAGTTTAACCCCACAACGGAGGTGTAAATGAATTATTTATTTTTGAATTAATTCGCGAATCATTAATGCACTGAATTAGCAAATTTTTAATTAATTCTTTTCACACAAAAAAAGGAATGGAATGAAATGAAAATGAATTGCAATGCATTTCCAATTCAAATGAATTTGTCAATTGAATTGCAGTTCGTTTCTAATTCAAGTGAATTTGTCAAAGTGAATTGCAATTCATTTCCAATTCATTTGAATTGAATTGATTTTGAATTAATTCAAATTAATTATAAAAAATAATTAGCAGTTCATTACAAGCTCATTTAAATTGAATTGATTCATTGTTCTAATTCATTTGAATGAATTCAAAATCAATTCAATTCAAACGAATTGGAAATTAATGGCAATTCATTTTAACAAATTCATTTAAATTGAAAATGAATTGCAACTCATTCCACAAATTCCTTTGAGTTGGAAACAAATTGAAATTAATTTCTGCCTAATGCATTTGAATTGATTAAAATTTCGTTCAATTCCTTTTTGTTGTGAAAAGAATTAATTCAAAATTTAGCTAATTCGTAAGGAATTAAAAAAAAAATGATTCATTTACAGCTCTGCCCCACAATCATAAACTTTTGTTGCTGCTATGTAAATTGTGGGCACTCATAGCTTTTACTACTGCTTCTAATTGCCTGAAATGCAGATTTATTTGTGATCTTTCCGTAAATTTTTACATCTAAATTAGTCTATGGACAAGCTTATGGAGACTTGCCTAATCGTATAAAATTCCAACGCAAAGTAATTCGAAATGGATATGTAAAGGCGAAACTTTTTTCATTAAATGTCCCATAGATTACACAGGTCAACACGATTTCAAAGGCTTTGATAGTACTGTGATAGTCAATTTGCGTACATATGATACTGATAAATTAGTTTTTTTTTTAATTGGCTCTGTATCTCGAGATTTTCCGTTATAAAGAAAAAAGAGGATGCTGCATCACATAATTTGCATTTACTCGAGAACCAGTTCTTCGATTAAATCTAAAAATACACATAAGGATAGGCAACAAATTGAACTTTAAATTACGCCTTATTGAATTTTTAACAGTCTTATAGTTTCGGAGGTATTAAAAAATTTTTATAAGAAAAAACATTTTTTTTCAAAAAAATTAAAAAAATTATGTTTTAAAAGACTCATTTACACTCAATTTTAAACTGAAAAAAATTTAAAATTTTGTTCTTAATTGTGATACCTTCATGTGTTACAAATAAAATGAGCCAAATTTATTAAAATCATTCCATTTATTCTGATTTTATTCACAGTTGGGTGGTGGCACATATTTTATAGTTAATTAATTAATTAATTTTTATTTATTTTAAATTATTTTACAAAAATTAAAAAAAGTTAGTTCAGAAAATCGTTTTGCTAAAAATATTTTTTCGTTTTCTTATGGAAAGAGTTGATGATATTCCTAGGGTTTTTAATTTAATGGGCCTTCCTGTATACCAACAATCAGACTGGCGACTTTTTATTGATAGTTCCAAAAGAAGTTTAAAATGAGTTTTACTAAATAATGGAAATAAATTGGCTTCGATCCCAATTGGCCACTCAACGAATCTTAAAGCAAAATATGAAAATATAAAACTCGTTTTAGACAAAATTTCATGCAACCAACACCAGTGGTCAGTGTGTGTAGATTTAGAAATGGTGAACTTTTTACTGGGTCAACAACATGGATATACTAAATATCCCTGCTTTCTTTGTCTATGGGATGGATAGCCGTGCGAAAAACGAACACTGGAATAGAAAGAGATATTTAGATAGATAGAGACAGAGTGGCCGTTAAGCACAAATATGACTGTAGGAAAAGGAAACAACATCGTCTATGAACCTCTGATAAGTCGAGAAAAAATTATCCTTTCACCACTAGATATCAAACTTGGAATTATTAAACAGTTCGCGAAAGCTTTAAATACGAACGGAGATTGCTTCAAATATGTATATGTGCAAATTTTTCTCTGGTCTCAGTATAGCAAAGTTGGAAGTAGGCATTTTCGATGGGCCACAAATTCGTAAACTTATAAACAACTCAGAATTCACAAAAAATATGAGTCAATTCGAATTTCAAGCAAATAGCAAAGCAAAGGAATATCGTGAAATAGTAGCATCAAGATTTCCAACAATTTAGAGCAAATACGAGTGTCAAATTGCATTATTTGCACAGTCATTTAGATTAATTTCCTGAGGATCTAGGTGATTATAGTGAGGAACAAGGTGAACGATTCCACCAAGATTTCAAAACCGTGGAGGAAAGATATCAAGGCCGATGTGATCGCCATATGATGGCAGACTACTTCTGGAGCTTACAAAGAGATTGCCCAGAATTAAAATATAATAGGAAATCCCGTGCAAAACGATTTTCTTAACAAAATTTTTTTAATTTTTGTAAATCAAAATTAATAAAACTGTAAAGTATGTGCAACCACTCAATTGTGCATAAAATCAAAATTAATGAAACGATTTTTAATAAATTTGGTTGATTTTATTTGTAACATATGAACGTATATCAATTTAGAATACAATTTTAAATTTTCTTCAGTTTAAAATTTTGATGACTCTTTTAAAACATGATTTTTTAAATTAAAAAAAAAAAATTATTTTTTTTATAAAAATTTCTGAATATATCCGAAACTATAAGACTGTTAAAAAATAAATAAAGGCGTAATTTAAAGTTCAATTTGTTGCCTATTCTTATGTGTTTTTTTTTATTTAATCGAAGAACTGATTCTCGAGTAAATGCAAACTATGTGATGCAGCATCCTCTTTTTTCTTTATAACAGAAAATCTCGAGATCCAGAGTCAATTCAAAAAAACTAATTACTACTAATGAATTAAAACTATACAAATTGACTTCGAAACCTTTGACCTTACATAATAAATTTCATTTTGTTGACCTGTGTTATCTTTAGTCTGTGTATATGTATACGCATGTCTATACAGTTGAGGTATTCAAATGGTAGTCATATTTGTACCCAGTGGGAAAAGTGGTCATTGATTACATAATAATGGGAGAAATAATGTATTATTTTCCAAAGCAAGACAATGCATTCCCTTAGAAACGAGAATGTAATTTGATCAAACACAATAATTACATATTACATATTACCACGTGCATTACCACATCTGAAGAATAGGTAATGAATAGTAAAGGAGAAGGTAATGCATAGCATGTATAATTTTTCATTCCAGAATTCATTACTGTTAACACAGAACATGTCCTAGGAAAGCAATGAATTATTTTAATACGTACGAGAAATGAATTCTATAATTCATAACACTCGTCACAAGCAAAAACTATACATTCTTCTTCTGCAGATGTGGTAATGCACGTGGTAATCAATGTGTAATTATTGTATTTGATCAAATTACCCTCTCGTTGCTAAAGGAATGGTCTTGCGTTGGAAAATATATAATATATTATTTCTCCCATTATTTATGTAATTAAATGATTAAAGAGAATATCCTTCAACTGACGAAAAAATTGATGAAGTGAAGAAATAGGTATTGGCCAATCGTCGAATCACCATTAGAGAAGTTGGTGAGGACCTAGACATATCGATTGGCTCGTGCCATTCGATTTTTATCAATGATTTGGGCATGAGACCGGTCGCCGCGAAATTCGTACCAAAATTGCTCAATTTCGACCAAACATCATCGCATGAACATTGCTAATGAGCTGTTGAACTCTGTCCGCGACGATCCAAATTTGCCCCAGAGGGTCATAACTGGTGATGTGGAAACCCAAGCTCAATCATCTCAATGGAATTGAGTTTTCCAGTGATTCCAATACATTTCACACAAATACTCGCAAAAATTTATTGCAATAGTGTAAAAAATAAAGCTTTACAAGCAGTTGTACAAAGCAGTTGTACCGTTTCTATTATATTTTTACCTTCTCCTGTAAAGTAACAATTGTTTGAGTTAAAGCCTTTCTACTGGTGACCAATATGATATACGAGTATTGCAATAATCGATCAATACAACTTTCCCCCTAAACTTATTTCTCCAAATACTAAAAACTTGTTAAATTGTTCATTAAGATTTTGGCACTCGTGGAGTTTGCTTTTATTTCTTTTAAATTTTTCGTTTGTTTTTTTTATTATAATTAATTTGTTTTGCTACAGCTAAATGTTAAATTATTATTATACATGTGTTGTTTAAAAAAGAATCTATGTATACATATTATCTTTGTTACTACAATATTTACAATTTTAATAAATATTTTTTTTCATTATTCATCCTTAAAAGACTTTGTGGGTGACCCTTAAACATTAAAATAAAATTAATAAAAAAATATTTGTATGTATTTATATGCATATCTTATTAAATAGAAATTTGGTTGTTTACAATTATTAATAGTAGTGTATTTATTATTAAATCAGTTATTTAGTTGTAATAAAAATATTTTATTTTATATTTGCATCAGGATGAGACTCAATTGGCGGCGCAGTCGTAAACAGTTTTAAAAATTATTCCCCCTTATCGTGTTTGGCGTATTTCAACTCTTAAGGCTCAGTTAGCCGACTGTAATGGAAAGTAACTGCAACGTAGGAAACAGCTGATTGATATTTTTATGTGACAAGTAGGTTACGTTACATTACATCTGTGTAGCCATTTTCATTACTTTTCATATAACAATATCGAACAGCTGTTTCCTACTGTTTGCAGTTACATTCCATTACAGTCGACTGACTAACTGAGCCTTTACTCGTACTACGACGTTTTTGTAATAATCTATGACGAAACTGTCGTAGTCGAAGTCGAAATACGCCAAACACGATAAAGCCCATTGTTTCATAAAAAATTAAATAAAAGAAAAACTTAAACAATATTTTTAACCTGTTCAAAACATTTTCTGAATGTTTGCTTCTGGCTGTGTGTGTATGTTTTTTTTTCTCATACAATAAATTTTTAGTTCCTTTTTGTTTGTTACTTAAATCGTAAACTTAAAACTTAACGAATGTCTATGACAACAAAGAAGTTTATTTTGGATTTGTGTGTGTGTGTAGAATTTTTTACAAAATATTTGAACTTGTTTTGGAATCAATCATTGGCCATACAATAACCGGAATACGTTTGAATGTTCTCTTCCAAGAATGTTTCACCGGCTATGACACCGGATTGCGTATGATGACTGGGACAGTGATGACCCTTGGGGCACTGACATAAGGCATTGATATTGACTTCGTCAATAAACTCCTGGCGTTTTCGAACCGTAAATAGTTTGCACGGTTGCTTGCGTTGACATCTTAAGCGCTGGAGAGAGGGAGAGAAGAATAATAAGAAGACAACCAAATAAGTGTTTTTTCTAAAGAACAAAAAAAAATACTTACCGTTAAAGGAGAACACGCAAATAAGTATTTGTAGCCCGAGTTGCCATCCTCCAAAGGCTGTCGTTTTGTTAAATAAGTTACAGAATTTTTCGGACAGCGACAATGCACAATTTGCTCCGTGGAATTCATTTCCGCCGATGTAGTCAAGGTCCAAGTGTAGTCGTGAAAATGTCTGGATATGGAACAGAGTAAATCGTATGATTAAAAATTTTGTTCAAATTCACAGCAAAACCTTCAAAACTTACCTGCACACCGGCAGCCGATGAACAGGCTGGCACAATTTATAATGCCTCGTCTTGTCGGCAATCGTATGGCCATCTTCTATGCCCAAACCGCTGGGACAACCACCAATATACGTTAGTTTCTCCTGATGACCCATATGACCGGAATGTCTCATGTGAGCAGAATTTGTGTGTTGATGCTGTTGTCTCTTCATCGCCAAGTGGGGAAACTCATTGTCGTTCACATTGTCACCATATAGCGAAGAGCCGCTCTCTTCATTACTGGCCAAGGCCGAATTCTCCTCGTGGTGCAAAACATAATCCGATGGCAAATTAATGTCATCCGCATATACAGCTCCCAATTTGTGCATTATTTTTTTCAAGTGTAAGCTGTCGTATTTCTTATCTCCCCCAAAGCCGGCAGCATCCAGTAGAAGATGTTTATTTTGATGATAATAACTGTGATATTTTTCCGAATTGTGATTATTATGCGAATGTGAGTCCTTGTGGTGATGATGAATGACTATTTCCGGCGCTCGATTAATTGAGGGGCAACGACACTGACGTTCTATCCAGGGCGTTTCATATAAATCGATTTTCGAGCATACGGCGTTGGGTGAACAAATTGGCAAATCGTCTTCAGAGTCCTAAAAACAAGAAATGAAAAGTAGTTATTATAGTTTAGGTTTAATTTTAATCAGAATTTTTTATTTAAAATAAAAAAATTTCTTTAAAAAACTAAGAAACCCCTTCATATTTGTCGGAGATATTTAATTTTGGTCTGATATATATTTGATTTTTAAGCAAAAGAAAGTAGTCTGCAAAATTTAAGAGGGCATTTGCACAAATCTTTATCAAAATCTCTTCCATCTACAAGTTTTTTTTTTACATTTGTCAAGATTTCGCATCCAAAACAAAAACCATGACTTGGATTGAACTCTTTCAAAAAAATTAGATATTACCATCAGAACTACTTGCCATATAATGACTTAATTTTCTGATTGCCAAATTTCATTACTCGCTTACAAATTACATTTCATAAAATTTAAAGAAATTGTACAGAAGTTGATTGATGAGAAGGATGATTCTATTAGTTTTCATAGATTACATGAATATGTTGCGGCGACACCTCGCCTGAGAGTCGTGTTTGTTTGCGAGAAGTGAAGAAAAACTTGTGGGGTAGCAAAAGTCGCACGTGGTGAGAACTGAAACGACACTTTTAACTCTTCTCTTTAAGTCCATATTTACACTATGCAAGTCTTATTGCTAAGCTGATTAGTTTGATGGAGAGAGAGACGAGGGGAACAGTAACGTTTCTTTTCCCCTCGTCCCTCTTTCCTAACAAACTAATCAGCTTAGCAATAAGACTTGCATAGTGTAAACTAGGACTAACATATGTATTTCTTTCTCTCTTTTTTTTTTTTTGTTAAGGTAGAGGTCCATAGCTAGCTTTTTGCGCGTTACGCTTTCTATGCATCTGTCAAAAAAGTAGAGTCAATGTAATAGTATGTGACAAGTTACATTGCGTAGGCGCGTTCAAAGCAAAAAGTAGGTCTACTTTCTACTTTTGTACGCGTTACAAGCACCATGAAAGAAAGTCAGCTGTTCTTGAATGCTCAAGATGTTAAATAATACTTTATTTCTTACGTTATCGATAAATATTACTTTGCCGTGGATAATTTTTTTCTTTTTTTTTCAATAAAAAAAATTTCTTAGTAAAAAAAACTTATAAAATATGTGAATATTTTCATTAAAGTGATGTATTTTAATTAACTTCTCACCACACTTTTCTCAGTAACAAATTTTGCATATTAGTGTCTTCTCCGCTAAATCTGTATTAAATAGCTGCTTAGAAAAGTTATTGCTTAAGCCAATAATGTGCATACATTTATATGTAATTTTCAATTTACTTACATTAAAGTCAACAACAGCCGACAATCTGCTGGAATAGCCCTGGCCGAGTTCTTCTCAAGACTATCTTTTAAAATGCTGAATAAATAGTCAAAGACATCTGCAGACATTCTTGTCGCGGTTCGAAATTGCTCATGGTCAGAAGTTTTAATTTTTTAAATGTGGTTTCAAAAAACCCACTTAAATTCCGTTCTAAATACAACGGCCGTACACAAAACCTTTTCTTTTTTGAAATTGTTCATAGGCATTTTTTTAAGTATTTATAAACAAACGCACACAGCTGATCAAAATAAAAATGAAATGGCGCACGAAAAGCAGTGCATGTAACTCAACGCGAACAAAGTATAGAACGAAACAAGAGGATGAAACGCCTGTAAAGCATAACGCGCAAAAAGCGAGCTATGGACCTCTACCTTTATGCTTCGTACAAGCAATGTTGCCAGTTAGGCCAATTTTTTATAGCAGCATAAAATGAACAAGTTTAATATAAAGATAATGAGCAAATAAAGTAAGGATAGAAAAGGAATGATTGTATTTTGATAGTAAATTAAAAAAGTAAAAATATATGAACATATTAATTCCACATTTCCCAAACTAACAATCAATTGCTTTATGGAAACACAGCTACGAATGAACGAATAAAAAGCATTGATCAAATTAATATCAAAAAGTCTCCTGACTAGCTTTGTCGCAGCTTGGTCACCCTTCATCTAAGTAGTTATCAAAAACCGATTATCCTTGTAAAAATCATTAAGTTGGTATTCCAGTAGGGAAGAGCTTCCATCAACAATACTAAATTCCAAACCCGATTACCTAAATATTTGGACATTTTTTGCTGGGCTGCTTAAATTATATGGGTTTGATCATTGGTTTGTGTCAAAAACAAGCTGCTGAAAGAGTTCAAAACAAGTCTAAAATTTTCTTAAACTACAACCAAACAACTGTAATAAAGCTAATTCACACACCCCTTTAAGTACATCGGTTTATTTTTTAGTACAATTTTGTAGAAAAAAAACCGTAGTTGCATCACTAAGCCGATTTCGATAAAATTTAGTGACAAAGTAGATTTTATTTTGTATGGAAAATCTACTCAAAATATACTAGATTTTGCTCGAAATGTCGTAAGTACTAGACTTTGCTCAGGTGTAAATCGTATAATACGTAAAGAGAAAAAAATCAATTTAACTATTTATTAGAAACAAAAATAAGTTGGAACAGAAATTAACAAAAATTAAATATCCGCTCTGTTCTGCAAATCGAGTCGAATAAAATGAACCATAATCAATCAAAAACTCGATATGGAATTTTTTTGTAGTTACGTCCGTTTGCATTTAAGATGACGATATGTATATTATTAATATTATTTTATTCCATACTCCATGTTTGAAAGCTTTTTCAACTATTTCTGTTACGTGCTTGTAATCTCATTTCGTTTGAAGATTTGCTGGTTTCGTTAAGGACAGTTGGGGGTCACGTTGTTTGAGGTCTTGCACGTCGCAGCACATCTTGCGGGTTCCTGGGCCATAGCAACATTTGCCCAATCCAGCCATATTTTATTATTTTTTTTAATTCCTTAGATATAAATAGTTCTGGGCCAATATATTTAAAGAATATTTCGTGGCCAATGGTTTATAAAGCTGCTTTGGTTTTTACGGTAACTAGCCATGTTGATTGGCTGTAGAGCAGTACAGAATTCACGCGTCATACATTTCCCAGCTTGGCAAACGCTGTTCGCATCTTCTGAATGCGACTTAATCTGTCCTGTTTAGCTCCTCCATTGATTGAGAGAACACTGCCCAGATATGTAAAACTGTTAACGTCTGTTATGTTTTGGCCGTTTGTAGTGACTGCTATACCGTTTGATGATTCTGTTTTCTTAGTGTTGATTTTAAGCCCAACCTTTAACGACTCGCGCTATAAGTCGTCTAGCTTCGACTGCATGCTGATGCGTGAGCGCGAGCGAAACTATGTCATCGGCATGCTCTAGATCTTTCTTCAAGGTATTCATTCAGACGTCATGTGATTCCTTGTTTGTTGGTGGCGCTATCAAAGATCTCTAGTATGCGCTCAAACATACTGATGAGATAGAAGGTATTCTTGTCTTACACCGTAAGTGGAACTGAATGAGTTACTAAGCTTACAGTTAAGCAGAACTCTGTGGTTTAGTCTGTAATTCGAAAGGAAAGAAAATACTTTCGAATTTGCATGTTAATTTTTAGCGTCATTACGTATGATATTTATAATTTTCCACGCTATATACTCGTACATTTATATGAATTGTTTGGTTGCCACCAAATTTGGAAAATTGTAGCTGGATTAAGTAACTTTTATTACGATAATCGTATCGCTATAATAAATATAGCAAAAATTTATCGACTTTGCTGTTCAGTAGCATATTTTAACGATATTCGCTGTCGAATTCAGTGACATATTTTAACCATATTCGCTGTCGGTTGAAGTAAAAAAGTAAAATAACAAGCTCAAACTCATTTAGTGTTTCTTTGAATCCTTCTTTGTTCTTTTCGCTTATTTTGACATTTTGTATGCAGGGATGTACACTTTCGTAAAAAAAGAAATTAGAACGAATAAACACCTATATCCATAAATATTACGGTTCGCAAAATGTTACTGAATCCTGTGCCTATGTTCTGTTACTTCACAGAAAAAAATAGACAAGAATTATGTTAAAACCGTGTTATTGAAAAAATTTTAATTTCAATGATATTTGTCATTAACTTAATACAATATTTATCAATACCGCGCATTTTTAAATATCATTTAATTTAATTTTAATAGAGTTCGGGTAAGAGAATTTGTTATTTAAGTGTGTTGGTGTTCCTCTTGCTTGTTGATTGATACAACATCAGCGTGGCCATTTTAGCATTTTTGCATTTTGTTTAGCAGTTAGCATTTTCTTTGGCATTTTTCAATTATTTATTTAGCATTTTCTAGCATTTAAAAAAAATTTTAACCAATATAATCTATGCCATTTTGGGTATATTATTAATTTTCACGTGTAATAATGTTACACGTAAAGTAAAATAGATGTGCAAATATGTTTTCACAACTTTTTTACTTCAACTTTATTCGTTCATCAATTTTTCATAACCTTTCTACAATTAGTTGCAGTATATCAATAAAACAATAACAATAAAAGTAAATAAAAAACGAAAAGAAAATGAAACTAATTTTGAAAGGTTATAAAAAATTAAATTGAATGCAAAATCGAATAAAGTCGTTTGTTTTGTAAAGACTTTTTTTGATAAAAGCCTCGATTTATTCAGGATTATCCTAAATAAAATTTAACATGGAAATTTCCGAACGTATGAAAAATCGGTATCAAAAAACTTCATACGACTGAGAAATAACCTGAAATTTATGAAAAAAAAATCATTCACATAGATTTGTCTGTTGGAAAAAGTGGAAAAATTTTAGTTTTTAATTTTATTGGAATTGATTAAACGAAATTAAAATTCTTGTGAACGAAAAATTTGATTCGGAAATTTTCACATGTGGAATTCAGGATAAGGCTGATTATGTTTTTATGCAATTCTCAATAACATATTAAGAGCTTTACTATAAACATATGAATTATTTTTTAGCTTATTTCAAAAACTTTGATTTGAAGTCTACTGATGAATCGGTTAAAGCCGCGTTCAGACTATTATACTTTGTATTTATACTTGTCAAAAATTCAAATAATACGTGCAAGTGTGATAGTCTGAACGCAAAATGTCATCAAAGTGGCAAATAATACGATACAAATTTTGACATCCCATAAGACTTTTTCGTTTTTAGAAAATTTTCTAAACGATAATACTTTTCATTAGATCAGGGTTGCAAAAACTAAATTTCCAAGTCGGCTTTTTCGCCGTCGATAGCGTGTCGTCATTGATGTAATGTTTAGTCATATGTATATCGGCTCAAAATTTTGAATAAGTGAATCGTATGGAAGAATATTTCGTTGACGTAATTTTTTAACGTTTTTGTAATATCTTTTCTTAAATTTTTCTGTTATTTACATAGAATATTTTTAACTGCTAAATTTTGTCAAGTGCTGGCACGTCCCCGCCTACATGAAACCGCTTTGCCGCCGCTAGTCAATGAATAGCACAGACATTTTTATTAAACAGCTGTTTTGTTTTCTGCTTGTATTACACATTTCATTTGAAGTGTGATGGTCTGAACACAATATGTGATTTTACGTTAGATTTTTTGACAGTCGCAACGAATGTATTTAGATTTCTGTATCGTAAAATGTGATGAAAGTATTAATACTTGTATAATAGTCTGAACGGGGCTTAAGCAGGATCAAAATGTATATAGGCGGTGGTTATTTAACAAGCAAAAATTCCTCACATAATATAATGATAATTTGAACAACTATTCTGATGACGAATATTCATTTTTAATATGTAATAATTGATGATACATATGTATATAAAATTTTATGAATATAAGAATTTGAAATCTTATTTTTTGATATTAAGAAAACAAGTAAAGAAAAAAATTAATAAATGTATATGATCCTAAAAATAACGAACGTCAACATGTGTACGTTATTGTAACATGTGAGTGACAAAAAAGAGGTATCAGTTATTCCATGTGTTTTTGGTTATACGAAGAAAGCTCTGTTTACGTCAAATTGGAATAGATGAAACTTTTAAATTTTTCTTATACGAACTACTTCTTGAATGTTATTGTTTATAAACGAAACAAAAGCGAGAAAAGGCTTATGTTTGTGACTTAATATCATTGTTTTGTTTTTAATACTCTTTACGCTCAATAAATAATTCCGTATTGTTTAAGAATTTATAAGACAATATGTGCAGAAATTGGAAAAATTAAAACTTTTATAGAAAATGTTGGCTTAAAAAGAAGTATTAAATTTTAGCATTAGTTTTTAGCTCTTAAATTATTTTTTAGCATTTTTTAGTTTTTTTTAAGTCAATTTAGCTGCAAAAATTTTTAGGATCTGGTCACACTGTACAACATACTCTTGTGCTCTTGTTGTTGTTTATTTTGATTGATCGTGTTGTATACGTGTAAACGCCGACAAGAAGCCGACAAACGTCGTGGCCTGCTTCTGCTCTATACAGTTTTTTTGAACAAACAATTTACTGGAACAATAAAAAATATTTACTGAAACTAAATTTAATTTCAAACAAACATTGATTTGAAATTTTTTTTGGAAATAATATTGTCTGTGCAATTCATGTATGTACATATGTATGTACATACAAATATGTAAAATTATAGATGTACGTTAGCTAAGTGAATAGAGATGCTTGTTTGTAAAAATTTTTGTTTGATGCTTTTAAATTTACTATGTTTGTATATTGTGATTCTTAATGATGTATTAAGAGTCTTAAGCCTACAGTACACAGCATGTAAAAAACCACATGTGCATGTGGTTCTGACGTAATTTTGATTGACGTCATCACGAAGCTACATTTGCTGCATGCCGTGTACTAGTAAAATATGTACATGTAGATATTCACATGCTTACAGATGTGCTGCCTCAGAAAATGTGTTCGATTCGGCTACATGAGCCATACTTGTATTTAGGTGCAAAAATACTATCAAAATTTTAAGGCCTGGAGCCACTTCTAGTAATTTAAAAAAATGCAACCAACATGCTGAAAATTCCCGTAACGTCATCGCCACATACGCATGTGGCTTTTTACATGCCGTTTTGTAGCCAATTTTAAAATATTTTGGGTTAATGCATATGTACTCGTATATACATTGATTAACCAAAAATAAATTTTCAAAATAAATAAAGATATTATGTCAAATAAGTATACTTCGGTATTTCATATAATAATAATTTTTATTATATTTTTTTTTGTATTTCAATACAAATTTTATTAAACTAATTAATGCAATTGTTGAAAATTTTCTTATTTCCAATAGTATTTTTTATTGATTTAAATAAAATTTAGCTAAAAGTTGCGAGAAATTCAACAACATTTTTTATTGAATGAAATAAATTTTGTATCAAAATTTCCTCAAGTTTAATAAAAAAAATTACTTAAATTTGAAATAAAGTCTATTGGAAAAATTATAAATAATTGATAAGATGTTTAATATTTATATTATTAAAAAAAAATATTATTCTTTTACAATTGTTGTTATTAATATAGCGGATTTCTTTATCACAGGAAATTCGAAAAAAAAAATAATTGAATTCCGGAATTTTTGTTATCAAAAATGAAATTTATCTTTTTCTGTGTTTGGTGAGAACTTTTCCAGACGAAAAGTTTGTTATCATTCTGTGAAACAAAAAAAACTTAGTTGCGTGCTCATATTTCTTGTAAGCTTATTTAAGGTTTTATATGAGTCAGCCTGTGGAAAACAGGACAACCATTATAATTGTTTGATTTTTCTCGAGGCGAAAAATTCTCGCAACGTATAGAACGCAGGTACTGGCCCAGTGGTGTAAGTTAACTTTCACTGTCGCACTAATTTAAACACATTTTTATTTCCAATTTATATATTTTAAAATTAATCAGAAGTCAACTAAAATTTTAAATTGAGCTAAAAAAAATAACCAATTGAATATGGACGTTATCTTATCTAATATTATTTTTGTATCGGTAAGTAAGAATCACCACATGCACTGCCAGGGTACGTAACATGTGGCATTTTCCTAAAGTCGTACGTTACAGATTAACTTTACACACACGAACACATTAAATGAAAAAAAGGTTGGATTTATTCAATAATGAAAATGAAATAAAATACTCTAACAGAAAAGGTTTTAATCTAAATTCCAAAGAATTTAAATTTTTATATCGTTACCTTCCCAAATCATAGACACTTTAAAAAGAAAAGATGCTTGAAGACTATTTTTTTTTTCAAGTATCACTTATGCGTTGAGATTCAAAATATTCAAAATTAATTCATTCAGTCATTCATTCATTCGACCATTTAAATATTTATTTATCTGTCCACTCATCCAGTCAACCATCCATCCATGCTTCCATATATTAAGATTAAGTGTTGATGCCTGTATATTGATTAAGTATTAAATTGAAAAGTGTCTGTTATTTTTGATGATGTTCTTCTCTTTTCCTGTTTTTTCGTTTTTTTTAATTATCTTCTTCTTTTTAATTTAATTGTGTTTCAAAGGCAACATAAACTAAATATCAGAGGCTTAAGAAAAATATAATTCGAAAGTAAATTAACAAACAAGAACAATATTATAAATGTTATTTTGGTCATTGTAAATCGTTAAAAGCAAATTAAAAAAAAATCATAAAAATTATTTTCGTTTTTTTTAACCAGAAAAAAAACGTTTTTGTTTTCAAATATTTGTTTATAAATAAATTATGTTTTCTGCTTCTTTGTAAAGCTGCTGCTACTGTTGTTGCCTTCAAAAGACTTGCTGTCTATATTTTTGTGTGTATGGGGCTGCTCGTCCGTGTGTCCGTCTGTCCGTCCGCCCGTTCTTTTCGAGGGCATATGTTAATGATGGTCATTATATGATTGGAGACGTAACACCGGTAGCTTAAATTCTGTTCTGCTGCTGCATACTTTTTCCATTTCTAAAGTCAATTTTTTTTTATCATAAATAATACAACATACTCGTACTACTGTTCGACCAGCTACTGAAAAAATTCTGGTGTTGTTTGCATTAATTCCATTAATGGCACTTAAGATGACTGGAGAATGAAGCAAGCAATTGTGCAAGAAAGAAAGAAATAAAGAAAAAAAAAACTCATAATAAAAGTCCATCCCCACATCACGTACCAGACAAATTCAGTTTTATTATAATCCAAACGTTTAAAAGGAAACAAAAAATAAAGCAAGAAAAAATAACCCATTAAATGTAATAAATATAAAATGGAAACAACGTGTGTTTTAAGGTTCTAAAGGATACGTTTTTGAGAAATGCTAATAATTTTAATTCGTTTGTATGCTGTTGTTGGTCGTTTATTTCGAGTTTAAAATTTCAACAACAAAAACCGCATTTCCCTACAAAATATTTCTAAATGTACAGTCAGTCAGGTCAAATGCTTGGCGCAAACGTACAGTTTGCATTTACATAATTTTTTATTTTTTTTTCTAATATCTATTGAATTTTCCAAACCAAACTTAACTGGACTAAACTAATACGCAAGAGGCAAGTTCTCATGATGTAAGTCGATTCTTGTCGGTTTTAAGTCGTTCAGCCGTGTTGCGTATGTTGAGTCGAATATTTGTTTACGAGAATTTTGTAATAGATTAAAGAAAACCTGTGCACATTTCCTTTAGTGTAGTACAAAATTCTCGTAGAGGAATATTCGACTACACATACGCAATTATTGGTGCCACATATTATTCTGGGAAAATATATACTATTCATTATTCTGGGAAATATATACTATACATATACATATGTATAACAAGCAAATTCTATCTACTTTATTTTATTAAAATATTTTTTTTTTCAAAGACCTATTGACAGTTTAAACAGAAAAGGTTGGAAAAAATATGGAAACATACCGGTTTCGCCATTTTCAGTATTCTCTTGAGAGAAGAGTTCGATTATGTTCTCTTCTCTTTAGAAGAGAGAATACTGAAGATCGTGAAACTGGTAAGTCTATCAAGCAAATTTGGTGCCGAAAGATGACAAAATATTTTCAAATTTAAACTGTCAATAAGTCTTTGAAATGGAATATTTTTATAAAATAAACTACATAAATAAAGGGTGGGCAAATTTGAGGTTACGAAGTAAATTGGCTGTCAAATTATGAAATGTCAAGACTTGAGCTGTCATCTTGTGACATTTATTTAGTAAAAAGTTGGGAATTTTTTACCATGTATTGCTACACTCTTGAATAAAGAATTTTAATTGTGGAATTTGTGAATTTAAATTTGAAAGACCGGGCTTACAAACCAAAGACAACTGATGCTCTGAAAGTTTAAATTCGGCGTTGCATTCACGAGATAAGCGAAGCTTTGTTGCAAAATGTGGTTCAAAATTTTGTGAAAAGAATGAACGTCTGCCAACGTCGATGAGGTAGACATTTGGCCGACATCATATTTTATTATTAATTCTCATATTTCTACTTTACATTGGTATCACTAAAACTGAATTCGTTAAAAAAGTGCGATTTTTTAAGCCAATTTACTTCCAAACCTTAAATTTACCCATTGTTTAGATCGTCGAAACTGGGATGTTTATCAACCAAATTTGACGTGGGATGTCGTAAAATCCAAATTAAACCAAACATAGCGATGCATCGTTGGAAGAAACACACATCAGTCATAGGAAAAAAATTATATATTACTTCTTAATATCATTAATAGCAGAGACCGATTTCGATTTGTTTTTAAGCTGGAATATGTATTTATTCAAATAGTGGTGAAAAATTTCAGTGAATTTCATTGAAAATAAATAAAATATCTTATAAATGTCATTTCATTGAGCGCTTACTATCTTAAATTTAAATAAAACAACTAAATGTTTAACTGGTTTAATGAAGCCTTTATCGATTCCATTATATATATATAGAATAAAAAATCATGCAGATATAGTCATATGCAAACAAAATACATTGAATAAATGAGCTTGAGGGCCTTTGAGGCCTTTGAGGGGCAAACGCACCCCCTAAAACTACTTATCGCTATGAAATTGTTTGTATTTTTTTTACATAAAACTGAACTGATTTGGGAGGAGAGAAGATAAGAAATCCAACAAAAAAAATAATTCTAATAAATATGTATTTATAAATATCCTTTAATATTTCAAAAATCAGCTGTTCTAATAATTTAGCTAAATGCTTATAAAGACACTCACGCTCTATTGCATATAAAATTGCAGATATGGTACGAAGAGTGATTTCCGCTAATTACAACTCATCATATCAGTGTTGCATTTTCCTCAAAAGTACTTGTACTCGTGTTAGAGTGTGAAAAGGCATTTAAAATTAATTAATAGCTATGGGCAAAATTAAGAGAAATGCATATGTACTGGTGCATATATTTAAAGTAACAAACCAAAAAGTTTGTCTTAAGTAGAACAAAAATAAGCAAATTAACAAACATGTGCGTGATTAGTAAACAACAAACAACACAACGGCAATACTGTTGTAAATTGGGGGTGGCAACTTTGAGCTTTAATTACATAAAAATCTTTCACCAAATTGGAGTACGATGAATCAAAACAATTGGCGTGTTCCATTTGCATTGAAAAATATGTAAATAGAGCTGAAGTTTACAGCAACTGACACCACACACAGTGGACCTAACACAAGAATGCTGATGATGAAGGTGTGTATGTGTTGTTCCGTTCTGCTAATCTTTGTCATAATAATTTACAATTGTATTTAGAGGAATTTGTTCTTAAAAAATTACGACAGGTAATTTGACTTTCAGAGCGATACAAACTTTACTCTCATCTAATCTAGACGTGTTAAACCAACATACTCGTACATTCATTTTGACACGCGTTAAAAATATAATATTGAAATGGACTTTAATAATATTTACGAGCAACAGTTTGCTTATTAATGTTTTCACCTTAAAGTTTGTTGAAATGTGACAACATGTCCATTATATTTATTCCCCTAGATTCCTTAACTTTTCTACCACTTTCTTCGTTTTTTTCTTCTCTTTCCTACTGATTAATAATTCATAACTTCATTGCATCGATTGTGAACGGATATCCGGTACGTTAGGCTGCTGGCTCTTGCAACGCTTTGACATCAACATGTTAGACACAAAAAAAAACTTTCTATGTTTACAACTGCATTTTTATTTATTTATTAAGATTTTCCTCATCTGTTTTTTCATTAATATTTTTCTACTTCTTTTAATGTCCATTTTGTCAGGAGGCCTCTTACGTTCCTAGGTTTCAAAGAAGCGTCATGTTGTTAGAATGAATCTCAATGTACTACGACGATGTTGTAAACTTGAATATCTCTTTTTTTTCTTCTACTTTCCGCATATGCGTGCTGATAAGTTCGATGTAACAACTTGTTTTTTTATTACTGTTGTTTTTTCTTCTTTTTTTGCTTACTTAAACTGATCTTCCTTCCTCGTTTCGAATAATATAAATATTTATCTTTTACCACTATCACCGATACTGAGGCAGCCACTCGCTCGACCTCACTCCATTCAGCACGACAAACAAACAAACGGCGACCACTAAAATAATCTTTATCATTTGCAGCATAATTATTGATGAAGGAAGCAAGAACTAAATATTCTTATACAAACACAAGAAAAAATCAAAAGAGGAAATAACAAATTTTCTTCTTGTGGCAGAGTTAAAGTTAAAAGAAAAATAATAATAACCCAGTATCGACAGTGGCCCTGATTCTCATAAATTTTAATTTTTTCAACTTATTATTTTTTTAGTTTTCTTTCCTTTTTACAATTAAAATTTGTCTTCTAAGCTAATAAGATATTAATGAGATTTTATTTAAAAGTATTACAACAATTAAATGCAATAATTGAATAAAAAATAAACTTTATTGACAATTATTCTAAAATTTTTCATTTCGTTATATAGACGCACCACAAGCAAATTTCTTGCAAAACTGACCCATTGTGCGTTTGAAAAGAAATCTGGTACGCTGAAAATTATCATTATTGTCTTGATCGTTAAGATGTTCTTTACGTTTTTAATGCTGCTGATAATGATGGTGAGCTAATATCTAATGGAATGTGCCTCTTTTTGTTTGTTCCTGTGGTTTTTGTTTTTGATTTTTTAATTGTTTACAAAACATGTAGATATTATGATTTTTATTTTTAAGCCAGTAAGCCTTTTTTTAAATTTGGGTAAATTTTAAACGTTTGTGCAGGTAACACGCAAGCAATTTATTACTGTGAACAAAAAGATTTTTTTATGTATGTTAATTTACACTGTACAACAAAGGGAAGAATAACGAGGTTCTAATGACTGGTTCTGGCAGACAAAAAAGTATATTTAAAAGTTTGTTTCTGAAGCTGTTATAAAATAATTCTGCGAAAAAAAACCGACTTCAGTGCAAAGGTCTGATAGAACATTTTTGAAAAAAATATCCTATAAAATAAAATTATAATTGGCGTGCCTCCGCCCATTTTTAAATGCAAGATTTTGTGTTCTTCAGAGCTCAGGGTATTGGATAAGTTTTGTATAAATCGGTACAGAAGAACCACTTAAAATAAAATATTAAATTTTCATTGACGTGACTCCGCCCATTTTTTCAAATCGAGATTGTGTCTATTTTTGAGCTCAAAGTGTGTGGTAAGTTTCGTAAAATTCGGTTAAGTAGAACCACCTGAAATATAATAATAGATTTTAATGGGCGTAGCCCCGCCCATTTTTTCAACTTTAAAAATTTGTTATTACAAGAACCAAACGTGTTTGCTAGATTTCGCAGCAATCAAATAAGTAGAATATCATAAAATCAAATAAAAAAATTGACGGCGAGTCCCAGCCCAATTTTTTTTTTTTGAAACGGGACAAATGGGAATCTACACCCTCTCAGACAATAAAAAAAATTTTAAATCAGTCTAATATGAACCGAGCTATGAAGTAACACTGCCAAAAAAATAGAGGCGAATTGATAACTTTCTCCTTTTTTTGAAGTTGGTTAAAAAGGGGCTTGCAGTCCCACCCCTCTTCGTGCATTCTTGCTTGGAATGGGCATAGCAAACCATGAAACCCCTGTATTTTAGGTGTAGGATTTCATCACTTCTATGTAAAATCTTACTAAGAATATTTATGCAGAACATTGCAGCCCTCTAGATCTACTTCCTGTGGATATTTTTTATTCTTAAAAAAAGGCGGAAATCCTCAAACGTATAAAAAGTTGAAAAAAAGTTTTTTTGGTAATGAGTTTAAAGGGTTTGCTTGCTTTCAATCAATTCGGCTGCGGTCGGACCCTGCTAATTTTATAATATATTGCAAAAGCTCCAAAAAAGCTTGCAGCTTTATAAAAAATCTTTATTGGACTAAAAAATTAATTATTAGTTATATTTATTTTATTATTTTTAGATATTACAGACTAAAATCTTTTGTAGAATGATATTTTCTATTTTTTTATGTGAAAATATAAAAAGTTAAAAAAAAGCTTTATGCACAAAATTAAGAATTATATGTACTCAAAGGCTTTTTCCCCAACAAAATTGCATACGGCTTCCCAGTGAGAAAAGGTAATGAATAGTAAAAAAGAAGGTAATGCACAGCATGTATAATTTTTCATTCCAGAATTCATTACTGTTAACACAGAACATGTCTTAGGAAAGTAATGAATTATTTTAATACGTCCGGGGAATGAATTCTATATTTCATAACACCCGGCACAAGCAAAAACTATTAATGTGTGTACTATTAATGTGTAATTATTGTGTTTGATCAAATTACCCTCTCGTTTTTAAGGGAATGCATTGTCTTGCTTTGGAAAATAATACATTATTTCTCCCATTATTTATGTAACAAATGCCTACTTTTCCAGCTGGGATGTGCGAACTTTCATAAAAGAGCTTTTGTGCTTTCACACCGACGAGAGCACAACAGCCAATCAAATATTGGAGACAACAATGCTTTTAAAGCTTTTTACCTCAAATACAAATGTCAGAGTATGTGTGTTTGGGAGTAGCTTATTTATTTAAATAATTGTTCGATATACTGCGAATTTAGTTTTGCCAATTTTTATGTTTATTCTTGGAGGTTGATAATTGTATTCACATATCTATAAGTAAAAACCAGCTGAAATCAGATGATTTTTCAGAAAAAAGTGGAATACCTGACTTTAACAGAAGTATTGTTTTAAAGCAGCTACGTCCAAGTTAAATGCACAATGTGCAAACTTTTACAAAAGAGCCAATCAGGTCTCGGCGACAACAATGCTTGCTGTCACTTTGCCAAGAAGTAGGAATAAATTTAAGAGCTTTCAAAGCTGTTTACCGCAAATGCTAATATCAGAACATACGAGTACTTATGTATTTGGACCACGGCTGTCCACACCAGGGATGGAAAAGTTGGTACAATTGTACTTTTTCCAGCACTATTTGAAATTCAAAAGTACCATAGCACCCCAATGACCAATTTAGCACTATTGAAACTTTTTTCCTATTATACAACATGAAAGAAAATTAATCAATAAATAACAAGTTTCAAGAGCTGGTTGATGTAGGAATTATTAAGCTTTTAAGAAACGACAACATTCGTACATTCGAAATGAAAAATTAATTAAACAAACCGATGTTTTCCGATTTTCCAGAAATGCTAGAGGAATATTATCTATTCTACATGCGAATGAAAATGTGGAAAGGGTATTCGTACCAACATATACCTATGTAATAAAAACCAAAGTAATAAAGAATGTTTGCTTGGATTGTCGCCAATCGAATCAAGGATGAAAAAGTAGTATCTCCTAAATGTTACTTTTATATTCAGATCTCAACAACTAATAGTCTTTTGTATACCTACTGAAATTAGACATAATATTGTTTAAAAATTAATATTAATTAATAATAATAATTACTGATATTATAATAAATTAACTTCAAAGTGCCTTTTTGTTAATTGCTAAGTTTTTACACACACACATGCATACATATACAAATGAATTTTACGTACGTTTTGAGTTAATTGAAAAAAATTAAGAATTTGGTACAATCGTACTGGAAAAAGTACATTTTTTCTTAAAAGTTAGTACAATTTGTAAATCTGATTTCGCATCCCTGGTCCACACTGGCACCAGAGTGCCGAACATCAATCGGCTTCTTAGGGGCCATCCATATATTACGTAACACCCTTGGGGGGGGGGGGGGGGTTCGAGTTTTGTTATGATTTGTTACGGGGGGGTGGGGGGGGGGGGTCTGTAAAATTGTTACGTAACATAAATTTTACTAATTTCGTACAAAAACACTTCGATTTTTCATTTATTTATGTATTTAATTTATCAAAGAAATACATAATAAATCAAGAATCATGAGTGTTAAATGGATATAAATATATGCATATACATATGTACATATGTACATAAATACATAAAGGTAGAGGTCCATAGCTCGCTTTTTGCGCGTTACGCTTTCTATGCATCTGTCAAAAAAGTAGAATCAATGTAATAGTATGTGACAAGTTACATTGCAAAAAGCCCAGAACGCGTAGGCGCGTTCAAAGCACAAAGTAGGTCTACTTTCTACTTTTGTACGCGTTACAAGCACCATGAAAGAAAGTCAGCTGTTCTTGAATGCTAAAGATGTTAAATAATACTTTATTTCTTACGTTATCGATAAATATTATTTTGCCGTGGATAATTTTTTTCTTTTTTTTTCAATAAAAAAAATTTCTTAGTAAAAAAAACTTGTTTAATAAAATATGTGAATATTTTCATTAATGCGATGTATTTTAATTAACTTTTCACCACACTTTTCTCAGTAACAAATTTTGCATATTAGTTATTGATTACTTTTACGTACTGAGTGTCATCTCCGCTAAATCTGTATTATTTACTTTGTGTTCATTACATATTTTTAAACAATAAATGGAAGAAAATTTAATTAATGCTGTAAAAAAGCACGAGCTTTTATATAACAAAAGCTTGCTGATATATAGAAATAAAATAAAGAGAGCAGAGCAGACATCTGCAGACATTCTTGTCGCGGTTCGAAATTGCTCAGCGTCAGACGTTTTAATTTTTTTAAATGTGGTTTCAAAAAACCCACTTAAATAAATTCCGTTCTAAATACAACGGCCGTACCCAAAACCTTTTCTTTTTTTGAAATTGTTCAAAGGCATTTTTTGCACATAAAATTAAATATATAAACTAAATTAAATAGACTAACTCCACAAATTCTTTTAAAAACTCGATTTCACTCTGTATTTTTTCTTTATAAGTATATTTATAAACAAACGCACACAGCTGATCAAAACAAAAATAAAATGGCGCATGAAAAGGAGTGCATGTAACTCAAGGCGAACAAAGTATTGAATGAAACAAGAGGATGAAACGCGTGTAAAGCATAACGCGCAAAAAGCGAGCTATGGACCTCTACCTTAATTGTTATTATTTATATTTTGCAAGCTTATTTGATTTTTGTCTACGCACTGTGTTAGTCTAACAGAAAATAAAAATAAAGTATTCGAATTCCCGAATATTCGTCCATTCTCAATTACTTGCATTTTCCCATAAATAAAATAAATAAATGAATAAATCCTAAACGAAACTTAAGAAAATGCCATAAAAATATTTGTATATTAGTTTGTAATAACTAAATAAAGAAATTTACTTCAATTCAAACAAAAAGTTATTTAAAAATCCATACATTTGTATGTGTATGAATTAAATTTAATTTTTTTTAAATAAAAACTCAAAACAATTTAAATTTTTTTAAAGTTCTTGTTACGTTATTGTGAGGGGGGGGGGGGTCTAAGAATTGTTACGATCTGTTACTGGGGGGGAGGGAGGGGGTCAAAAATCGGAAAAAATGGCGTTACGTAATATGTGGATGGCCCCTTATACAAATGAATAATTTCTCTCGCTGTTCTCTCGGTGACCAGCAATGGTTTGGACATATCGGTTTTAAAGGTACCAAACGATTTGTACATACGTATTTAATAGCGTGTTCACACGGACAGCAATTATCGAGGTTTGCTCTCTCATTCACTGTTCGCGGTCGAATCTTGATTGAATCAACATGGTTCGCCATACAAATTTTTGAGAATGAACCATCTAGGTTCGAAGAAGAAGAAATTGCTATCATCTCTTGATTTGATAACAGATTATCGCTGATTTATCTGATATACACACATGCACATGCATAAACAAAAACAAATCAAAAAAATAGATGTGTGTATGAACTTAAAACACATTTAATTCATAATTTTTACATAATTTGCTTATATATTGTAAAAAAGCAAATAACATAGAATATTAAACTCGTATTTATGTATACTATTATCGTATGTATGTGTATACATCAAAAAGATTTGTCAAAACGAACCATAAATGTGTCGTATGAACGGCATGATTCGCTATCGTGTTCATAGAGTGAACCAAGTGGTTCATGTTGCCGTCTGAATATATTACAAGATTATATTAGACATGCTATAACCATGCAAAACAGCTGTCTGAACCATAGCCATTGAAACCAATATAATTTGGGTTTTCCTCCGTAACCATAATCACCTCTTTACTGATTGATTATACATGTTTTTTGTGCTTTACTTTTTTCAAAAGCCTTGATTTATATTTATGTTTTTTACTTGCTTTAAGGGCCATTGTTACAACTTGCCGTTAGTGAAAGAAAGGATTTTTTTTGTCTGGCCGATAAATCACCACAGGTACTGAATTTAATATTCTAAGGCTGTTGTTTATATCAAAAATTGTTCTAGACAACCTCTTAAGCGTATACCATTCAGTTATTTGGATCACTTCCGTCCTATGATAACCATTTGTAAAATTCATTGATGTTACACCAGATATAGAACTACTTGGAGCTGAGTTCATCACTGCTGTAAATAATGATTTGTATGTTAATTTTTTTTTGCTGGGATATTAAAACTCCCATATTTTATTGTTATTATTATTAATAATAATAAAAATAATAAATGAAGGTTTTATAATACTAAGCCATTTATCGGTCTGACAAAATCCTGTTTTTAACTAACAGCAAGTTGTAATACTGGCCCTTTTAATTATTTACTTTAAATTTTGTAGTTAATAAAATGGATGACGAGAATGAAAACATAAACATCTGTTTATGATTATGAGAGCACTAATATGTGAAGTAAGCCAATGGTTACAGCTATGGCATTATGTTATGGCACGTCTAATTGAACCTTTAGGAGTGTGTCAGATGTAAAAAACATGTCGTGTATGACCGCCTTTAGAAGGCTTTTTATATTAAAAATTGGTAATATCGAGCCTTATTTTCGATTAAATCGTAAGCGACAATAATTAATTTTTTCAGGAGAAGGTTTTTTTTTTAAATATTCAAATATATTTTTGTACGTAACACTACGACCACAAGAGCAATAACGCCGGCAGAATAATGACATCAAATTGCTTATGTTCAACAATGTATCTAGAGGTAGCGAACGTACATTCAAATATATTTAATATTTTAATTAGATTTTTTGCTAATTTTAAATTGAACTTCTTTTTATTTTATTTATTTAAAACAATTTTTCTTACGTTTTTGTTTAACAAATATTAATATTATTTCAATTTGACAGCATGTGTTAAGAGATTATTGCTCAGCAATGTATTTTAACATTTGTTGCTTAATATATATTTGAACACATATTTATACGGTCCACACGCTGATATTTTGTGTCGGCAATCGAATTTGACAATTGCCACGGCAATAATTGCCAAGATAATTGCTCGTGTGGACGGCTAGTAAATTGTCGCTTACGATAAAATGTTACAGCCAGCATTTTGATAATAATAAACTACGGGTAGAGGTCCATAAAATTTTAATTTCAATAAAAAAGTCTATTTTCGATAACAGGTCGCTTACGATAAAAATCGAAAAGAAGGCTCGATATTTATTCCTATTTTTTACTTCTAGTGCCGAGTTTCAATGTCTGCTTCAAATAAAATTAAGAATAAAAAATTATTTTGTTTTATAAAGGGTCTAGAAAACAAATTTTATATAGAAAGCTGTTTTATAAATCTATTATAAAAATATTTTGTATGTCTAAAACTTTAACTTTTCCCCCTTTCATTCACTCACTTTGCTGTTTATTTAGTTTCTCTAAATGAATTAACTTTCCGTTGAAAGGGAAAATCTACATACACGGTTGATTGCAGCTCTTGAAAAGTGAAACGTGATTCTGCACTTAATATTTAACTTTATGACAACAATATGTCAGTGAGCGAGAGAGCGGGAGGGAGCTTCAGTTTCTTTCTTTCCTGCTAAAAATATGGATGTAAGTGTATGGATGGTTGCAGTTCCTACCTCCCCTTCAGCTTTTCAACATTAAAGCTTTTGTGAATAAATATATTTTTAGTTGCAGATGGATGTGCAAGTATTTGTTAAACGGAAATTCAGTTAACAAGTCGTGTTTAAACAATACAAAGGAAGAGCTTCAAAAGATTAAAAGGCTTCCTCCTATTTCTAGTTAAATGAACTTGCAGTTGTTTATAAAAAAAATCAATTGTATAGAAGTTACAACAACAACTACAAGACGTGCGAGATAAAATGACACATAGGAATTTCTTTATACTTGAGAGTATGCAACATACTTTTTGTTTGTTTTGTTTTGCTGCTGCTGATCATAGAAATTCCAAAGATTTTTGTGTTTTTTTTCTTTATTATTATTATTATTATTGTTGTTGTTGTAGTTGTGTTGTGGCATGCAGCAGCGGAAGTTTCAAGTGCTTTTATTTGGCGCTATTAAAATCTGTAGTCGTAGTAGTGATTATTTTGCACAAATATACTCAAGTATAGTGTAGTGTGAATGAATAAGAAGAAGAAAAAGGAAAAAACATGACAAGAAATTTGAAATTCTTTGCATTAAGCCAACCGTTGCCAAATGCAATTCAATGCTTTTATGTTTGATATGCATACAATTTGAAGTAAATAAACAACTAAATTACAAATACAAAAAAGTAAATCTGTAATGCTGCAACCTTCGTTTTTGTTTGAGATAAAAGAGGGAAAGAGTTAACAAAAATCCATTTAGGGTAGTCCAGTGCAGAAACTTACTTAATGCGTTAAAATTTTTGAACGACCTGCCTCTTTCTAAGTTTTTAAACTTTAAAGTTGTTACATCCGTTAAAAGCTTTCCTAATAAATAAATCTAATTGATTTGTACACCCACTGACATATTGAATGGCTTTCCAGTTAAGATTTCAAGACCGAATGCTTAAGTTATTTATGTACAGCATATAGGTATGTAAGTTTTTCTTTTTCAGTCTTAGTAGCTTTCAAGCGTTTTGACGTTCCAAAACAGGCGTCGCCATAACTCCTGGCATTCTCGTTCTAAACCTCAATTTTATGTACAATTACACAGTACAACAGCCAATCTGGGGGGTGAGAAATTCCAAGTCAGGGTGATGGTACTAGGTCAGTATAGTAAAACCCTCAAAGGGTTTGGCGTTCGTATGTTTCAGTTTTTTTTTATGACCTTTTAAATTTTTTCTTTTTCACTTGTCCGATTTTGATGCAACAAATTTAGAAAAATTAAGAATTACAATTTCTCTAATCTGTTTCTATACCGTTTTCCTATATGTGCAACACTTTCGAAGTTAAAAATAAATTTGTGGAGGCAAAAAAATATTTTTTTGCCTAAAAATTTAAATATTTTTTTTTTTTTAAATTCATAAAAAATCCAAAATGGAAAAAAGTGCCAAAACTAATTACTTTCGCGTACAGTCACATAACTCATGAGCAAAAAACACGAAATTAATAACACTTGATCCTTTTTTCCGTTTTGGATTTTTTATGAATTTAAAAAAAAAATTTAATTTTTAGGCAAAAAAATATTTTTTTGCCTCCACAAATTTATTTTTAACTTCCAAAGTGTTGCACATATAGGAAAACGGTTAGAAACAGATTAGAGAAATTGTAATTCTTAATTTTTCTAAATTTGTTTCATCAAAATCGGACAAGTGAAAAAGAAAAAATTTAAAAGGTCATAAAAAAAACTGACACATACGAACGCCAAACCCTTTGAGGGTTTTACTATACTGACCTAGTACCATCACCCTGACTTGGAAATTCTCACCCCCCAGACAATAATCCCAAAAATGTTCCACAGTGTTATCTATACATAAAAGAAATTTATTATTCGACATATTGTGCGCGGTGGCATGTGCATTTCATGCAAAATATGCAATTGCAAATAACTTTTTTTGCTTTTCTTTAAAGGTCTCTCTGATTTTATTTCTATGTGTGTGCCTCTTTACTCTTTTGTGCACTGTTTATTCTTTATTTCGTTATTGTTTTAGTGGGAATTAATGTGTAATTTGAGCTTTATTAGGTTATTTAAGCTTTAAAACATGTCCAAGTAATTTTTTGTGATTAAATGACCCATTCACTCACTTGTTTGTTTTTTTTTTTTGTTGATGGGTCCGTCCGTCTTGTCATGTTGTCATCTAAACATCACAAACATTGTACTGAGACTTCATTTGCTGTCGTTTGGCAAATAATTTTTTTTCAAGTTTTGTCTTTTGAAGTTGGTGTCTAAACATATCAAATTCTTATGAAGGCACTCTGTCTGCATGTCTTGTAAACATAAGGTGAATTTTTGATTTTTTGTATCATATTCTTTTCGTTTTAACTTAAATATTTCTGTGGCAAAAAGGAAAAAGTGCTTAAGTCGAGATAATCTGATTTTGAGTTAATGGTACCTCCGTAATCTGCATATTTGAAAGTATGCCTGGTCAAAATCTCAATCAATTTGTGTGACTTTTCAGGAAGTTATAGCACTATGACTTACGACTTATCTCTTTTAGACTTCTAATCTCATTTGGAATAATAACTTAATTTTGGGCTATACTTCGACTTAAATGTATTACTTATAGTGTTTAGATGTTTTTTTTAAATAAACCCAAATTTAACTGTAAAAGAAATAAATTTCTGAGAATCGACTTGAACGCTCCTATAGTGCACTTTTAACTTTTTTTGTATACAAAACATTAAAATATGACTTAAGCACTTTTCCCTTATTGCCACAGATTTGTTGTTTGGTTTGGCAACTTTTTTTTCTCAGTTTTAACAGCAATCCTTAAAAAAATGTACTTTGATTGAAATATGAGAAACTTGCTTGAATATGGTAAATACTCGTAAATGTTAGGTAACGCTTGTTTCTTTTTTATTTCCAAAAGCCATTGAACTTGGAAGTGTTTTTTGTAATATTGCTTTTATTGACTGGGGTTGAAATGAAAAGAAATTGAGCTGCAGTTTTTTTTTCAGCAAAATTTTATATGGAAAAAATGTAGATTACCCAAGCAAATAAAAAAACACACATACAAATTTTGTCAACTGCTTTTCACTATGTTGATTATTTTCGAACAACATTAGTTATATTTTTTTTAATCAGGAATAATTTAATTTAATTTAATTAATCAGGCTCAAGTTCTGTAATGTATTAATCAATGTGAATTTCTAAAGAAGACAAACAAGAAAAATTAAATTAGACATTAGCTGGGGGAAATGGCGCAATTTTTCTGTGCCGGCATGCACTTCACTAGTACAAGAATAGCTAAACATACATAAAAGCAAAACAAACCGATAAACAGAACATGAATAGTTATACTTAAAAATGCATTTACCAAGAGTAACTCAATAATTGCGCGTACATTAAAACCATTTCTCATATTCCATTTCATTAAAAAATCATGTTAAATAGCTGATGTTAACAAACAATATCTGCCCAATTTCTTTGCGTGGCGGTATTTTTTATATGTTAAATATTATATGTTAAGTCCTTAACATATAGTTAACATATAGTTAACATACAGCTGCAGTAAAAAATAGTAGTGCGTGTATTTTTGCAGAGTTGGTGACAAAAACAAAAAATTTTGTACGAAATTTTCGTTCTTTTTTAATTTTTTTTCTTGCTTTATATTCCAATTCAACTACTCGTTAAAAAATAGTGATATTTTAAGTTCAATTATATAAAACTAAAATGAGACAATTTTAAATTTTTAGTTGAACTATAGTGAATTTTAATCAGAAATAATTAATAAAAATATTTCATTCAACAAGAATTGAAATTACTGATTAAAACTAAAATTTAATTATTGTGATACATATTTAAGTCAGTAAAAAAAAATAGTAGCGTCATACATTCATGAAAATTTAATACAGTGATAAGGTGTACTTTCTTAAAAGGATTTCTGAATTCTGAATATTTATATGTTTAGCATAACAATATCGATCAGCTGTTTCTTACCGTTGCAGTTACATTCCATTACAGTCGGCTAACTGAGCCTTAAGTCAGGACTACGTGACGGTACAATAACGAATGTTTCTCTGTATTTTGTAGTTCAATTTAAATGTTTCAGTAACTAGTTCCCTGATTTCATTAGAACACATTCCACTATAGTGCCGATCGAATAAGGAAATTCGCCCGCATTGCGTTGATGCTCTTATAAGTCAATAAAGTTGGATACCATACGAGCAGCCCTAAAATGGACTTTGAAGCGACGGCCCATACATAAGAGTTGTATTCCATTTTCGGACGGATATAGTTGCTAGAAATAGTAAGGAGAGCAGATGGAGTGAAAGCGTCTCTAACACCATTTCAAAAAACCTCTTCTGATCACAACATCTCTGAGAAAGTCAAGCCTTCGACTGGCATCTTGGAGCCTTAATTCTTGCATCAATTGAATTTTGTAGGGTTGCAGCCTTATGCCCTTCTGTAAAATGATGTAATAATGATCTTCATATTTACATCCAAATTGAAAATTTAATTTTGGTTTTTTTTCTTGTACCGGTCTCCTCAAATTTTTGTTCCATTTTGAAATCAGAAGTATGATAAGGTGCATCATTTAAGTGGTGCCAACCTCTAATATTGAGAAATCATTTACAGCGACCGAACTACCGTATGCATATGTTTTGACCCCTCTATTCGAATCTGGCTTCCATTTACTTGTACAATATAATGAGTCCCAATAATTTCATTTTAAAAGCGAAGTATGCTAATGATGTGTGTGGCTCCACGGAAGGAAATACATCCCATCACACACACTCAACTCTAATTTCCCCCCCTCCAAACCTTTTTGATTTAATGTATTATTAAAGGTTCTCATGCATTAATATTTAAATTTGTTTCTAATAACAATAAAAAAACGTCTCTTCTTCAATATTTTCCAATAATTTTAATAAAAGAACAAAAACAGGATGTCCGGAAATTTTAATTCAAAATCGGAAGTAATTTCTTTTCTTTTATCTGAACATTCATACCCTCCCTCTGTAGTAAACTCTTGTCTAACAAATTCATTTTACTTTTCTATTTTGATTTAAAAAGAAAACAAAAGCATTTGTAATCCCTCTTAAGTAAATGCCTTGAATAAATTTTAGTTTCTTCTTTAGCTCTATAAACCGTAAGAAAAAAAGATTTAAAACTTCCTTTTATTGTGGCATTAATTAAATATGTTTTTTTTATTAAGGGTATAAAAACTTGTGCATTAAACTAGTTAAAAATATTTTAGAATTTTATTGTTTGTTAATTTTTTTTCCCTAAACGGAAATAATTGTTATCTTTACAAACCCAAAAATGTGTCTTGCATTTACTTCCGTATTATTTTAAGTGTATTTCCTCGAAAAAAAATATATTGTTATAGTGACTGGAAGGAGAGAGGGAGAAAGCAAAATAATGTGTTTATTCCTTTTGACCTTTTTATTTAATATCTTCCAGTTAAATACTTCCGCTTTTTACTTCCGGATTTAACCGACACACACACACACATACACACACTCACAGTTAACTAATTTATGTATTAGTGGAAGTAGTTAAAGGAAAAAAGTGTGTATTTTAATAAAAATTCTACAGCTGTAAATTGCTGAAACACAAACAAAACAAGACACAGTTTTATAGCAGGAGGAAGTAATTTTTAGAGTTTTGTCAAAACAATTTAATACTTTGTAGTTCTCTTTTATCTTCCGTCCCTCTATCGCTCGCTCGCTCACTCGCTCGCTCTCTCTCTCTCGCACTATATTCGCTAGTGTTAAGGAAAGACGCAAACCAAACTGTTACTACGTTTATACGCACGGCTTATTTGCAAATAAAACTGTAAATTGTTGTCATATTGTTGTTTTTATTGCCGCTTACTAATTCAGAAAACTATTCGCGGCTAACGCACTATTTGCAAATAAAATGCTTAAGGTTATATATAAGTGATAGTATTTTTACATGAGTTAAGCTCTTTTTGCAAATTTTTGAAGCAAATTTAGTATAACAGTGATTTGCAACTTGCGGCCCTCAAACTGTACTAATCCTTTTAATTGTTACAGGTATAGGGTACTAACTAGACATTAAAATTCCAGTTATTTTCAATTGCAGTATTTGAAACAATGATACCCACACCGCAAAAAAAATTCAAATTTGGTGTAATTTATCGGAATGTATAGTTGGTGTGTGTGAAAAATGTGGCTCTCAAGAAAAACTGTTTGGTATCAATGAGGAGTATTAAATTTTCAAAACTGTATTTAAAGGTAATTTTATTGGTTATTTTACTTCGCCGATGATTCTGCTACTCAATACCCACGAAGGAGGGCGCTCTGATGTTACATTAGGCTTAGTATCCGCTGAAGCAGAGTCAGTGACCAGTGTCTACGCCTTCATCACTTGAAATTTCTTCTTCTTGAACTTATACAAAGGGAAACTAATGCACATCAGAAAAATGCGTGATGTTGTTGTATCTTTGTCTACTATACTCGTATTTAGGCTTACAGCATTGAGTTAAATGTTTTTACTTTTAGTTTATTAGTACATTTATTTTTAGGCACAGCTAATTTCGAAAAAACTTTCTGTAGAAGCACTGCTGAGAGGTATATTTAATACATGTAGGGCCAGTCTATATAAATTAGAAAACATGACCAATTTATTTTGTTCCCAAATTCTTCACCATTTCTAATTTAAAAAAATTGCTGATAATGTTTATTATTTGCTTTTCTTTCTAATAATTTGTACTCACTTATGAAATCTTCAGGCTTACTATTTTAAAACTAAACTCTAAAACGATATCATTGTAGTTAATGTCTTCATAAGTGGTAAAAATAATAAGAATATTTTTAATTGACTGCAAATGGAATGAATTTGTGAAGAACTTTTTAAAAAAAGGGTAAAAAGTCGCAATAAAATTAAAAAAGTCGTTAAAGACGATGATAAACAAAAGTCTCACCACAGACCGCTAAAAAAGGGTTAAATTGCGACTTTAGTCGGACGAACAGTAACCCTGAGTACAAGTCCTCGGACACACTATGTAACATTTGCTGCAAAACTTTTGAGTTTGTTGATGAAGGGAGAGAGGAATGGAAAAGGGTACTTTGTTTCATGTACATCTAAGTTAAGCACACTCATACATCTTTATATTATTTATGTACTACCGATAAAATGAAAGAGAGTAAAATGTATGATGTGTCGAATGCGTATGAGAGATTGAGTTGTTTTCTTCCGTACGTGCGTACGTGTACGTGTAAATAAGAGCGTTACGTAGTGCCCACGGGCGGCCTTTTGCTTATCTCTGATGTACATGCAGTTCTTGTTGAGTACGTCATTCTCGTCTCATTCTGCAAAAAAAAAACTTCACAGTGTTTCGGAGCAAATGTTAGTATGGTTGGTGGACATATTTAGAAAAGACGATTCATGTACAATCCTTTAAAAAATATTGAGACAGAACCAACTCAACTAAGGTGATGGAAAACATTCTTTCAAATGTGCCAATTGATACGCAGGTTAAAAACAAGACTGATGGTATTGGGTGAATGGCTAACAGAAGATTATACAACCAAGTACCAAAGTATATTACATATCTTATCTTAGATCAGATCACCATGATATCAAAGACAGTGTGGAATGTGTGAGAGCAACAATAATACGGAATAACCCTGCTGCTACCTCATAGAATAGAATAGGGGGAAAGATCTGGTCCAAAGACCGGCACTGCGACACCTGATGGATCTTTTGTACCATAGATCTATGAGTTTATTTAATTCAATCTCTGTATGACTTTCCTTATGAAGGTCAGTACAGATATTGGAGAAGCTCGCCTTATATCATCTGAACACAGAAACTCAGAATGAAAAACACGCCTTCTACTGTCACATAATACGATACAATCACAAAGAATGTGTGTCGTCGTCTCGTCATCTTCCAAGCACAAGTGACACAAAGGTGAACGAACTTGGTTACTCTTCCACAGAGGATAGTTCAGTCCAAAGTGACCAGACATAAAACCAGTAACAAGCCGTAAATTATTCCTGTTGAAGTTCAATATGCCATTATATGTAAATGGCTGCATCAAAGCTTTGGCCTGCCTTAAGCCAGAAGAAGACAGCCAGAACTCCTTAGCGGTCGAAGTGACATCTTGTTTAATCAGAGACATTACAGTCGACCGACTTACGCCACAAAACGGCTCAGGGCCCATGGAAGGAGCAGCAGAGGCCCTCTTGGCCAGTTCATCCGCTTCCTCATTCCCTGGACGACCGCAGTCAAAAAATGGAAACCTTGTTCCGTATGGATAGCTTTTGTAATGAGTCAAAGCACTCTAAAACTAGCCTGGAACGGAATTCCCATGAAAGGAGAGACTTAAGAGCTGCCTGACTATCGGAAAAGATAGCTATATGCGCACCTCTAATGCCCCTTTTTAAATTAATGTCAACACATTTGGTGATTGCTTGTATTTCCGCCTGAAATACCGTAGGCCATTTGCCCATGGGCATGCTACCTCATACACATACGGCTAAAAAATTTGAAGCCGATTGGTTGGCTAATTTTACGACATGAGTCGTAATACATTAAATTTTGTCAGCTCTCTTTCACCAGTTCATTTCATCTCATTCCTCACACTTGTTTCCTTAGTACACAAACTCTTATTCAATTTGCGCACTTGTATTGGCAACATACAAAATCTCTAAAAAAAATCCGGAAGTAAATAGAATTATCATGTGGCTTGAGAATAGAGACGATGGCGACCTGTTGACAAAAACAAAGCAACAAATATTCTTTATGATATACTATTTAAATCTCTCTTTAACTCTTCTTAATTTTAGTAGTTTATTGTTCGATATCTTTTCGTTATTGTCCTTGCTGACCTAAATTTTAAAACATTGTTGTCCTTAAATATCAGTTTTTCAATTTTGTACGCACCTGCTGATTGTAGTGTGTTTTGGTTTGCTTCCCTTGCTTTGATTTGAATCGGTTGTACAACAGTTTTCATTTTGAATCTCTCTCTACTCAATCTTTCTCTTCTTGAGGACAAATATTCTTAGTGATGTCTATGCGGTGATTTTTGATGCTTATTAAATAGAAGCGCCGAACGGGCATAAATGTACAGTGTTTACGTAATGGGACAGAATCAGCAGTTATTGCTTTTTTTTCTAGCTTTTCCTTTTCAAACAATCGCTCTCAATATTATAGAAAAAAATTATTCGTATATACTTTAAAGGAACAGGAAGTTCCTCGAAATACGAAGGAAATATTCGATCCACCATTTATGTATATTAAAAACAAAAAAACTTAAATTTGTCTTTGCTTGCAAGATTGATACCCGATCGAAACTTTTGTTCGAATTAAGAGGAACAGGCTCTAACATATTCTTTAACTCTTTTTATGTACATAAATGTTAAAAAAATAGTTTGGTTTCTTCTTAAAGATTTTTTAATAATTTTTTTTATTCATTAATCGTTCAAACATTAGGATTTTTTTTATTTATGCGCTGGGTAAAAGAAAAGGTAATAATGAGAATATGGAGGCAGAAATAAATAATTATACTTAAAAATGCATTTAATGACGGTAAATGAATAGAACAGGTAATTCTCGTATTCCATTGCACGAAAAGTTGATTCTAAATAGCTTATGTTAATAACTGATCTCCGCCCAAGTAGATAAACCTGGGTGCTGACGAAACTCACATTCTGATATCCGTCCGAAAATGGAATACAACTCTCACGTATGGGCCATAGCTTCAAAGTGTATTTTGCGGTTGCTATCGCATGCAAGAGGGGGCGAAGAAACTCATCGGTGACAGTAGAAAATCCAATGCTATTGATTCATTGGAGCATTGACGGAATGTCGGGTACATTTCTTTGTTCTATCGCTACCACAATGGAATGTGTTGTAATGAAATCAGGAAACTTGCTCCTGAGACCATAACAATTTGTGGTCGATGAGACAGTGAATCGCACTACGCAATACAGAGAAAATTATTTTTTTAGCCGTACTGTTCGTATATGGAACCAAGCACCTGCAGAGGTCTTGCATGTATTTTTCAAAAAGGGAAAGTTTAAATAAGATGCCCACAAACACTACTTTCTCTGTCCTCCCCTGAGTGCTAATCCTAATAAAAAAATAAAAAACTAACAAATACATTTTCCTTTCTTATGAAAAAAAAAGAATTGAAAATACTGAACTAAACAGGCTGAATAAGAAAAATGATTGCTTGAATTAATTATAAGAACGATGGTTCGAGCAATTCTATTCTCAAAGAAATTGACAAAATTAGTCCGAAGGTGGCATTCACAGTCGCGCAAAATCTTGTTAAAACTAAGTATGCCAGTACAGTACCAGGTTATACTAATCTCAACTTTCTATTCCTCGCAGTAAATGCAGTCGAGAGCTTTTTAAATGTGAGCGCCTTGGTGTGGTTCAAATATTTTGGTGTGTACCTTACAAAATGTTAAAAGAAATTATTTGTGTATCAAATGGGTTCGTTGGGTTTATTTTTGAATTGTTTTTTCAAAGTTAGCATCACTGAGAGTCCTTTATATACATATTTGTAATGACTTGCTCACATTCACAAACAAATTTCCGACTGCTGTTCATGCATTTTTAAACAATAAAGTTCCCTATTTTTATTTAGCCTTACAGCGTATTATTTTTTTCTTTCTTATTATTTATTAATAGTGATCGTAACTTATTAGAGTATGAATAAAATACAGGATATTAACATATCACATATACAAGTCCTTAGAGGTCTATAGAGGCAAAGATTTTACACATGTTGAAAAGTATCGTGGGAATGTTGTTTTTAAAGCTGTAGCAATCGCATTTTCAATAAAATATTGATTGAAACCTGTAAAAAGAAGGGTTGAAATAATATTCTCAAACAAATGCGTGTTTAGTTGAATGTTGTCAATTAGCTCAAGGGCCCTTCCTTTCAAGAAAGGATGAGTGTTACACGGTGGATGTGCGTGCAACCAAATATTTGGGTTCGGTTTTGAAATTCAACAGGAGTCGATGTTAATGTTAAGCAAACTTTTAGCCGAATATTGTACATTATCAAAAAAAAAAAAAAAAATTAAAAAGAAATAAGAGACACTTTATAACGTTAGCTGAAGTGCAAAATCACGTAACTACACTTTTTTAACTTTTATAGGAGAGAGAAAGAACAAAACGAAATTATTCAAGTGACTGAAGAGTAAATTTTATTTATTTTCATTCATTCACTCAGCTGATTGTTATGATGTCCTACTCAATAATTAACTAAAAATGCGATTTTTAATTTTTTGTCAGTTATTTGGTTTTGCATTTCAGCTGACGATAGGGGATTTATTTTCATTTGAAAAATAATTCTTATACCAAATTAAAAATTTTTTTTTTGATATTTAACATTTAAACTGTGAATACTTTTCTTCAAAAAAAAAAAAAAAGATCTCTCTTTCCGTAATTGTCCACAGCAACCCAACCCGAGAAGAATAGTCATAATTTATGTATTTTTCAACATCTTTCTGTGTCATTTTCTAAAGTGTCAGTTTGTTCTATTCATTAGAAAACTAAACCAAATGAATTATGTTTAAATTCATATCTTTTCTTAAGAAGTGCTTGTCTAACATACATTTTTTACTTCCGCTACTTCCGAAACACTTTAAAATACTACTTCCACACAATCTGTTGCTCTGTCTGATTTAAAAACGAAGAAATTTATGTTCTTTTCCCAAAAAAAAAAAAGAGATAAACAAATAGAAAAAAAAACTAAAACCTAACGACCTTTTATGGGAAAATACACATGAATTTTAAAATTTTAAAGACGCCTACTCAGACATCAACGTACACTGTACAAGACATGTGTCACAGATGCACAGCACCACCTTATGAAAGAGTACGAGCATGTACCAGACACAGATTAATGCAACGGAAAACTGTTCATAAAAAGTCAATACAAGTCTTCAAATTTATGTTTGTAGAAAAAGAACGAACAACAATAAAGAATTTGAGTTACTAACCATTTGAATTTAAGCACAGCAGGTAGTAAAACATTATTGCATTATTAAGATCTTTTATTTTTTGCTTTTTAATATTCACTTGTTAAATGTTTCCACATCAGTACGAGTATGTACATATCGCACACTAAATCATAAACAGTCACAAATCAAAATTATCAAAGTGGCTTTATTTTTTTATAAACCAGTTAATTGAACAAATCTCTAACGAGCGCAACAATTTCTTTTGCAATACAGTCTTCTTGAAGAATATAAAATTAACGGTATTAATTAATTTCATACTTGAAATTTTTTGAGCAGTGACTGTTTATGATTTAGTGTGCGATATGTATGTATATTTGTAGGCAAATAAGAATGCAAATTTTAAGATGTTGAATTTACTTAACAATTTTTTTACATACTCGTATTTAGTTTTATATTCTCTTCAAAATATACTACTCATGATCGCTGAAAATTAATTAATTAAATTCTGCATTAATTAGCTTAAATGTTGTAACTATTCATTAAAAAACCTCACGAAATATTTTTGTTCGAATTTCAAACCAATATGTTCCTCTGTTTATGTTTTAAGGAATCAATTTTACTAAAGACAAATTTTAAATTATTATGACAAACATTAGCAGAAGGAAACAACATGCTGTTTTCAAAGGCCGCCATCATTAGCGGTCTTGTGTTTGTTCCACTGGGCGTGGTGTCAATTTGGTATAAACCTCAGCTGTATACGAGTATACATACACAATTTGCAATGCAAATGGAATATGTGAATTGTTTTGATTCATTGCACTTCAAAAGAAAGAAATAAAGCTTTTTATGCAATAAAAGCTCAACTCTTACCATCCCTTATTTACAAAAAGTCTTGCAGTTGTGTTGTTTGTTCGTTACTAAAATGCATTTATGTTAATACATTAAAGACTTAAGGTATGGTCACACTTGGGCAAACATTTGCCCAAAAAAACGTAACCAATAAATATTAGTGAAAAAAATTTTGATTCAGACACGTCTTTCTTAAGTTAAACTGTTTCATTTTACAACTAATAGAGAATGTCATAGAATCCAACATTATTGGAAACTATTTGACTTAGCAATCACGTCCCTGAATTGAAAGCTTCTTCATTAATATTTAGGGGTTACGTTTTTAGGGCAAATATTTGCCGAAGTGTGACCATACCATTATACTATCTAATTACCATTTAAATTTTTTAAAGCAATTTGTTGCACTTTTTCTATTTGCAGCAGCGCTCTAGAAGACAGAATTTCTGAAGCATTTTAGGAAATTTTTTTGGTCTGCACCCCCTTATTATGCAATTCGCTAAAGCTAAAGCTAAACTTGATCGTTAAAATGTAGAACAAACGTAAAATTTAGCGATGATATAAAACACTAAAATTTCGGTGGATTAAATTCTTAAGACATTGCCTGATTTAGAGATTTGTGGAGATTTAGTTTTAGCGAGTTACAGAATAAGAATTCTGATTTGCTTTTCCAGGCCTCCTTTTGGCAAATAAAAAAATGCTCATACAACTCATTTCCTGAAAAAATTAATATCTAATGTAAATTAGGTGTTAATGTCACATTAATATACAGTGCACTAGCGATATCGTGAACCAATTAAACCCGGTGGCGTTCACTATTGTGAATGCTTCACCTTTTCGAAAACCAAAAATAGAACAACAAAATTGTTAAAAATCATTGAACTCATACAGCATGATTTGGAACTTTTGCATTCAATAGGACAGTTGAAGTTCTTAAGACGTCTGCAATTATTTGCTTTTCCAATCAATAAAAGTTTAATTATATGTGTACCTGAAGCATTTGCGCAGCGCAAGAAAGTTACTCTATAAAATTTAGCTTGATTAGAACGCAATATTAAAACAGTGAATGAAATTTATGTAGACAGGTGATTCAAAGAACTAAAAAATCAAAATTTTAACGTTTTAACCTTTTTTTAGCTTAAGCTCATTAATTTTTGTTTTTCATAAAAAGGTGATATACAACGGGCAATTTAATTATAAGTCTCTGGATACACCAAAGCTCGAAATTTTACTTAAACACTGGACTTCACTCAAAAATAAAAAATTAAGGGTTAATTTTGTGCTTATTCACAATTGGTTCCAAAAAGGTTCACAAAACCCTGTTTCATTCGCTTATGTATATCCTTACTCTTTGTTATTGAAGTATGATTAGATTTTTTTCTAGAAATTGAACCCACAACTACCGGTACTAGCAACAGATGGGCACAGCACACACTAGCTTAATCTGGCGAACATTAAATGCTTCTTAAATTAAATACCATTAAAAGATGTTACTGAACTCATAATCCAGTCCAAAATTACAAGCAAAAACTGTACAGTTTCCAAAGCCGAACATTCTCTGTGAATAGTGGTAGTCTTTGAATAGTCAATGCGTATTTGAAAATTAAAAACAAATAAAATATTTTCCCTTTAAATTCCAAAAAAAAAAAAAAAAACTTTAAAAACACCTGTTCTCTTATAAAAAAAAACTGTTGTTGTCCTTCGTGTTACAGCATCTTTGATGCTGGTATTTCATAAATCTATTCAAAGCTATAGATTCATTTAACATTTCGATTTCTCTGCTTGTTTTTTATTGTTGATTTTTTGACAAGGCCCTATCAATGACATTAATTTTGTAATACACAATAGAATGCCTTGAAATGCATTATTTGGCTGCATTTTAAATGAAAACCGGAACTAGAGCTAAGAAACAGATGGCATCTACACACAAACACACCTACACAAGTCTCTACAACAGCCAGCAACAACAACAGTTGATTCTTTTCAAACTGCATAAAGAAAAGAAAAAACTGAAAAATTAAATAATAAAACCAAAGCGCACAGGAAAAAAACGTTTTATACAAAAAAAAAAGATAAAAATCTTTTAAAAATATATTAAACATTATTCAAATGGCATGAAAATTCCTTTTTTTGTACTCTATTTCAAATAATCCATAGAAAAGGCGTTGAGGCTTAATTATTAAAAAAAAATTAGAGTAGGAGAGAGAAAAGATACACGTGCAACATAACATGAGTTACATCTCGAGCAACAGTAGCTCTGTGCAATAATTTTTTTTAAAGAATTGAGAAAATATTGTTGATATTTCGTTCAACGTATGGCAAACATGTGTGATGGCTTAAATATGAAAACACTTGCCAGGTAATTTTTAGGGAAAAAATCAAACCACAAACACAAGATAGAATGAAACAACATGATGGTGTTTTCCAAGGGCGCTATAATTTCGTAATCAACATTTGCGTGTCTGGTCCACTGTATGCGTGGGGGCAGTTAATGTAAATTTCGGCTTTATAAAAAGAAATTTTCCAATTGAATTATAATACGTGAATTATTACTAACCTCAAATTTACCGCTAATCACACTATACAACAAAACTAAACTTTTCACAAAAAAAAAACAAGATTCTCACGACTGGCTCTTGACTGGTGAAGGGGAGACAAAAAATACAATTGTATCGGTATCGGTAACGTGGTGACGTTAACTCTCATTTATAATAGGTTTATACTAGGGTGATCTACTCGGTTTTTTAAGCGGTTTTAAAATCCGGTTCTTCACAATGGGGTTGTCGGTTTTTTCAAAATGTTGAGTTTTCGAATGTCGAATAGTCCGGTTTTTTATAATTAAAAAACCGGCTCAGTCGAATACTTCCCGATTTGTAGATTCGGCAATAAAATTAGTTTTCACTATATTAAAACTCAGACGAACGTTTTCTGTTGATTTTCCTAAATATTTTTTTTTAGTGTAAAAGTTCTAGGCGTTTTTTGGGTATGGCAACACTTGCTGCAACATGAAATTAAAGCGATTTTATAAGGTGGTAGCAGAGGCGAATTAAGTACAATGGATGTCAATAAAAAGTCTTCAGATGTTCAAAAGTGGCAAAAAGCTGTCGACGCAAGTATGTAACATAAGAACAAGCACAACGATATCTTATATTGTTGAGGAAGACTGTGTTGCAAAAGAAATTTTTGCGGCCATTAGACATTTGTTCAGTAACTGGATCATGGAAAAACAAAACCATTTTAATCATTTTGAGTTGTGACTGTTTATGATTTAGAGTGCGATATATACCTTACTTATCGCTCATTTACTCAAAGAATGTCATAACTCAAAAAAACTAGTTTGTCAGAAAACGTGCTTAAAGTTTACAATTTGCACACAACTTAATGGAAAAAGAAAATTTAATTTTGCTTTCAAGAGTTGAGCACACAAGATATTTGTATGAAATTTTCACACAATATGAATTATAACGTTCTTTGAGTAGATGAGCGATATACATACATATATATACATATATGAAGTTATTTTTTATGTTTTACCTTTAATTTTTATATTATTTTATAGTACTTACATGACCTGTTAACTCTTTTTGTTTAATAAAGCAATTCGAACTCAAAACTTTTGTATAATAATTATCCCACTATAAAACCGGTTGACAGGTTTTTCCTGAATTTTAATATTCGAACTATCCGAAACCGGTTTCTGGAAAATTTCGAATAATCGATCACCCTAGCTCAGACGTTTATCTTTTGTTTTTTGGTCTGGTACAATTTTAAGCTAAAGCTCAGTCCCAAACTCTTTGATCATAATTACTTTAATGTATAATAGTACGTAGTCTAAACAAAACAAAAAAAAATGTTAATGCTTGTTTACCCATTTAACTAGTCCCTGTTTCAAGTTATGGAGAACCGATCGACTGTACTTCTGCGGACAAGTAGCGCTAGACCTTCATAACATCTTGTGGAGCAACTTAAGTGAGAATGTCACATTTTCGTAAAATTATTTAATGTATTTCAAATGTAAACAAAAAACTTGTTAGAATTAAATCTTCGTTAAGAAAAAAGTCGTTTTCTTCTAACTTGTCTTACTTATGGCCATGCCTCGTCCACTGACTAACTGACTGCCTTTGATCTCAATCTGTTGCTCTAAACAGGAAATGAAGCGGAAGTATACATCTCCACTCACACAATGTCACATTCTATTGTAGTTTTCTACATATTTTCTTAATTCATTAGTTTTAAGATCTTTGACCCTTTCTTTTATATATTTAAGGTTTTTTTTTTTCATTAAATTCATGGGAAATTTTTCAGTTTTCATCTTAAAATTCTTTTTGAATCAGAAGTCATAAAAATTACTTTAACAAAAAATATCTGGGAGTGTTTTTTGTGCGTGTACGCACAGCAGCTTCGTAAGAAGCATGTGTTTGTTTGTTTGTTTCTGTGAACGTGTGTGTTGAAAAACCTCCAATTTTGCGGATGTTGTTTTCTTTTAAAGTAAATTTCTATTTCTAATTGGATTTTAAGATCGGAAGTCATAATGTTGTTGGTAAAGTGCTAAATATTTTAGAACCATTAACTCAGAAGTGTGAAAATTTATTAATTAGTTTTTTTGTTGGCTTCTGTTTTTTGTTTTTTTTTTTGTTTTTGTATGTTACGAGTAACTTCGATTGTTAAATCGTTGGTGCTGAATGTAAGTATACACTAAAGGGCTGCACAAGACCTTCACTAAAAATATTTAGTAGTCGATGAGAGCTTAAGAGAGTTAAGCAATTTATAAAAATGAATAAATAATGCAGAGTACACATGGCGGCATTAATTGCAAGAAAACAAATACCAAATGTGTACTCAGCATCAGATGCGAGTAGCAGTCAATTAAAAACATACATGTTTGCTTCGTATGAGCAAGAATTCGAACTAAAATAATGGAATATGGTTTTCTCAAAAACAGTGCTACTAGATTTTAAGATAATATGAAGTATGTGTAATAACTGAGGGAAAAGATATTTCCCCTGAAAAAAGGCGACGTATAACGTAAGACGGATTCTATGTGCCTCAGCACTATATGTATATGAACGTCTTGCGTCATGCCTAACCTGACCAGACATCCCGCGTTAGGCGGGAGTATCCCGATTTTCATACGTAGATCAACTTTTTCTTTATTTACAACTTATAACGTCAATGGAGTAACGCTTACAAAATCTCAGTTGTTTTACCATATTAGTTCCCTCCCAAGTTATTTCAAATTAATATTGGCCAGGTGCCACTCCCACTTGACTATTCCTTACTACTATTTCTTTAAATTACTACGAATCTTTTTTTTTCAGATAAATTTGACAAAGTAAGCGTGGTCAATATTTCTTTCCATAAAAACCTAAGTTGGGCTATGACGAACATTCAAAAAAATTTGCGAAATCAGTGCAGCCGTTCTTAAGTAATGCGATTACCAACGAACGACTTATCGTGCTGTGTGTATGTGCATATTACACATTAGTGTTGAGCGATACTGTGATTTTTTTAATAATCTTGCTCCTTGTGAATGTGATTTCTAAATCGCTGTTCTTTTAAACTGTGACTGTGATCACAGTTTAGCAGTATTTTGTTTATAGCAGTTCAGCTATTTTGACAAAATCTAATAAGATTTCAGCTCTTCTGCTTTAAAAGTATTTATTAGTATTAGTTTTCACTTTTCGTTGTCGTTCTGTGCCGTTCCTTTCTGTATAAAATATTTTGCAAATTCCTTTTTCAGTGCAAGGAATCAGCTGGCAACCTATAGAACTGAACTGATTTCAGTTGTATACAAAATATCACAACAAACTAATACATACACACAACAGAACAGAACGAAAAAGGAAAAACAAACCACACATACAGACTTTCAATTGAACAGAAACAAAACAGCTGATTCAGAACGGAACAGCACGTACAAACTAATTGTGCCTTAAGAGACAGAGAGACAATGAAATTGCAAATACAAGAATGTGAGAGCTATACATAGTTGCCAGAAAAGACGATTTGATTCGATTTAACAATTTCTTCTCGACAAACGATTAAGGTATAAAAAAATGCATGTGGTAGCTTAATTTTCTGTAAAGTAAGCATACAAGAACATTCACAGTTTGTATAAAAGAACTATATTTGCAAAACCTGTTCCTTGATAAATTCAGTCACAGTTGTGATTAGTGATTTTTCAATTGTGAAAAAGTAACAGGTTTCAAAAAATCGCTCATCTCGGGATATATTTATTTTTAAATCCCGCTTTTTGGCTGTATTTTCTTCAAAATTTCGCTTTTTGATCTATCATGTCCCTTTTTTTTTGCAAAAACCATCTGGTCACATTAGTCATGCCTGACAGAACATATTTTGTTTATGAGTGTGTGTAACAGTGAAAATTTTTTAAATCGTTCGTGCATGAGTGTAATATTTTTGTTCGTGAGTAAGCGTGTCATGAGCCAAAAAAAAACACTCACAGCAATATCTCTAGTATAAATAAATTTTATATAGACAAAGTATTACAGAAAGAAAAAACATACATACAGACATACATACATTCATTCATACATACATATATATATATATATATGTATGTACGTGTATTAGTTTTTATGGCGAGAAATTTATGTTGGTGTTAACTGAATTATAACAAATCGTTTTCTAAACAATTTTTATGAGTCAAAAGAATTTATATTGAAGAAATTGAGAAATTATTGAAATTGCGTAAAATTAAATAAAAAACCAAATAACCTTATTACAATATCTACAGACATAGGTACATACATACATATGTATGTATATACATAGATACAAACGTATTACGAGTGTCAGTTTGTGTTAAGCATACTAAATCTCTGAGCAAAGCACCCGTTAAAATTATAGACTCACTCGTGAGTATTGCAAAATATGTACACATTTGCTTGTGTTTTGTTAAATACTCGTACGTTTGAACAACACAACTTTTACGCATTCATTCATAAATAAAATTTTAAATCTTTCTTTTTTTGTGTTCGTACTTTAAACAGCAATTACAAGAAGGAATATAACTACTATGTACATAACTAGTATGTACATTAGGGTAACCAAATTTTTCGCGTAGTACCACTAGGTGGACAATGATGTTTTATTCATGAAAAACATTAATGAATGAATGATATTATTTACTTATTTATTTATTTACATATTTATATAATTGTAACCTAGCACAATAAGATATACATATCTTATAAATGAAAGTGCTGGGAATCAATCAAAATAATAACAAACAATAATCAATATAATGACAAGAAATTAATAAAAATAAGCCATACACATTAAAAATATATGGAATAATTTTACAGAAAAATATAATAAAATAAACATGCAGAAAATAAGAGAAAAAATTATGTTGGATTTCTATATTTATGATTTTATTAGACTAAAGTTCGCATCGCTCTCTAAGCCAAATTGCATGTGATAATTATTAATGAACAAATAGCACCAACGTTATTTGTAAATATTCTGACAAACGCTAGCAGAACGGAACAACTAGCTGTTTTCTAAGGTCGCAAGACCTTCATCATCAGCGTTCTTTGTGTTTGGTCCACTGTGTGTGGGTTCAGTTGATGTAGATTTCTGCCAGTGCAAATGGAATATGTAAATTGTTTTGCTTCATCGTATTGCAATTTGCTGAATGCTTTTTTTTTTGTAATGAAAGCTCAATTTTACCATCTCTTAATTTACAACAAAACAATTCACATATTCTATTTGCACTGAAGAAGCTAAGTATGCATATAAAGCTAAATCTCAATCTAATCTCTTTTGATATTCACAAAAAATATTAAAAAGATAGATAGATGTTCATACGCGAATGTATGTTTGTATTTTTTATTTTTTTTTTGTACAATTCAATCACAAACAGAGAAGCAAAAATAGCCTTATAAGTCGTCACGAACAAGTACAACAATTCCATTGAGATGAAACTCCAAGCCACAAATAAATATTAAGCAAAACCAAAATCTGGACAAAATAAAACACCAGGATTTCCAGTATTGTTGTTCTTTTTTCACTGTATCCCGATTTTCGATTTATAGTTGTTCAACAAAAATTAATATGGGTGAATAAGGTCATAGGGAATCACACATTAGAACCTATCAATTGTATTATAATCTCTAATCGATGGGTAGTGAACCTAAAATATTTACATACACATACTCGTATGTATATATTGTAACATTAACCGAATGAGAATTCTATCATACAGAAAATGTGTATACTACAAGACTACTAACAAGCTTTTTTTGTTATTCGTTGTCAGTACGTCATTGCTCGAAAATGATTAAAATTTTGTTTATTATTACAAATAGCGCAGAAAAGTTAAAAAAAATTTACATATTAAACTCCTTTAAAATCCGCCTCCCTTGAGCACAATAAAAAATCTTATTAGGAGCATCACTTGAATGTATTTCATGGGTTATTAAATGTTTTTTTTTTTGTTTTGTCAGCATCATTATTATCAACAAAATATTTTACATTCTAAATTTCTTAATGATCATTAAATGCGATAAATGGACTTGGATAATGATCACGTCACCATAATCATTATTGTATTTGAAATGTTTACGTTTTAAACTTTTAAACAATTTCTTAACGTTTTTGTGCCTCAAAAAAAAAAAGTAACAAACAACAAAATGTACTTGAAAGCAGGTCTTGTGTGTTGCTGTTGCTAAATATGTACGAGTATGTATGCATACATTTTTGTTTCATTCAATTATTGTTCATCTCAACATGGGTTCCCTTGCATGTCCATCGGATCCATTCATGCCAGCCAGTTAGCCAGCTATCCAGCCGTTCACTCGTTTAATGTTCATGATTTCATTCATGATTTGTTTATATTGTTTTTGCTGCTGTCGCAGCAGTTGTCGTTGCCGTTGCCGTTGTTGTTGCTGTAGCCGTAGCTTTTGCCAGCAACGTTATCGTGTTGTCTGTCTTGGGAGTTTGTGTGTGTGTTTATATATATTTTTTTGTTTTGGTAAATTTAAATCTTAAAAGGCGACATCTGCCAGATATTGGCGCGTTTAAATGCTTGGCATTTACTTTAAGTTTTTTATTCTTCTTCCACATTTGCTCAGTTGAGATTCCAACAGTTTTATTTTTTATTTTTTTTGTTTGTATGATTGTGTTTTTTTATGAAGTAAAAATGGCAAATAAACAACATTTGTTGTGGAAAATTCTTTTAATGTTAAAACGCTCTGATCTGTGGATGATGCGTGAGAGGAAATTATGCATAAAAATATGTCTTTTACAGCTTTTTGATTAAGTTTGGGCAGCGGTTTTTTAGGGACTTTGTAAAGTATTTAATAGCTCAAATAAATAATTGAAAGTGTAGTGTAGTGGTGGCATTTACTTGATTTGATCTTATGCCGAGTACACACTATGGCATTTTGTGACATACTAGTGGCAACGTTTGTCATTTCCGATATTTTTCGATGTGTGGCATTACCTCACAAGGCAGCGTACAATAGAATCCTTTGGTGATGCGCTTAATAAGCCCTGGTGGCACTAGACAATTGAATAATTTTGTGACCAATACGAAAAACCAACTCACACAATTGCTAAAGCAAATGACACTTAATGTCATTATATCAAAATTAGTTCTTGATGTAGACAATATTGCCGCCTTGCCATTATTTAGGGATGGGACACTTTCCTGTCACAATGACACAACCAAATTGTGTGTTATCGAAAAACTTGAAGGGACGGGAAATGCCAACACACGAAATGTCAGATGTAAACTCAGCCTTACGGATATTTCATTTAGGATTTACTTCCTTTTAACTTTTTAATCTTTTAAATGCTTATTTACTTAAAGCTTATTTAAGCTTCCCTTTGCTCATTGCATTCAAATAGATGAACTGAATAATCGTGAAATGTAAACTTTTGTTGCTGCAACAACAAAATGTAGCCAAATTCTGATTTTGAATAAGAAAAACTTCTGGCACTACACTACCTGTAGTCATCCAGTATATACTTTCAAAGCCTGAATGACAAGTTAACTGATTTGGATTAGTTCAAATCACAATAAATTATAAATCTAGCAGATTTATAATTTCAAACTTAAATAAAAAACGTAATAATTGACACAAAGTTTTATTAAGAGCATTGAACGATAGAATGGAAATGCGGATTTTATTTTTTGAAGAGTATGTCATCCAGATGTCTTCCGTCGAGATGAACATTTTGTTCAAAACGAGGCCTTGTTTCTGCTCCACACGCTGCAGTAAACTTGGTTCAATTGAGCTAATTTCTCGACAAATAGTTTCCTTTAAAGCCACAAGAGATTGGGGATTTTCATTATAAACCCTCTCTTTGAGGTAGGCCGAAAAAAAATCCATGGGAGTTAGATCGGGCGACCTCGGTGGACACGGGATGTTTCCAAAGCGACTGATCAGTTTTTGGGGGAAATTTTTCCTAAGCAAATTCATCGAAGCTGTGGCTGTGTGTGCAGTCGCCCCATCCTTTTGAAACCAAGTGTGTGAAGAGTACGATGTATGAGCTCGCAGGTTTGGCAAAAAGAATTCCGTAATCATGCGTCGATAGTTTTCACCGTTGACATTCGTCTCCTGGCCTCGGAAATTTTCGAAAAAAATGGTCAAATTATCTCATGGGGCAATGCAATGGTTTTTGATATTTCAGTCGAGGGTTGCGGGCTCTTGGAGACCAGTAAAGACCATTTTTGTTTGTTAACGTGGCCGTTTAAGTGAAAATGAGCCTCGTCCCTCCAAAAAAATGGGACTTACCGTGCGAAAACGCTCCAACATCGTTTCACAAAAATTTTTGCGCAAATAAAAGTCACTTTCTTTCAATTCTTCAGATCCTTTTTTAAAACTGCATGAATACTCGCTCTTGGAAGTCCCAGTGAAGTGAAAGTCGCGGGTTTTCACGTAAACTGCTGTCAAGCAGTTCAATGTTTTCGGGAGTCCTTGAAGATCGACTGGGCCCTGGCCGTGGGACATTCATAGCCGAAGCAGTTGCGCGGAATCTCTGCACCCACCAGCGAATTAAATTTACACTCGGTCCATCACGTGTTCGCCGAATAGCAAACTTTGAACAAAATTGTCTTAATAGATGTATCCACAGCGAACGTGCGATGCTCACTCGACCACTGCGACATCGTGACTAACAAATCCGCACAATCGATAATTCCAACGGCGCCACCCTCCCTACGCACCGTTTATTGCTTTTTGAAATAATCGTATTTAAAAATATTGAAACAAAAACGTTTAACTTGGCAACATTGTTTCTTATTACAGACTATTTTAAAAGGCTGTAGCTACTATCAGAATGCTTGCTTTCAAGTTCGCGTACATATACGTGTGCTTGATATTTTGAAATTATCATGCTTGATGACCTACCAAACATTCATTTTTAGTTTGATTTTGTGCGGTTTATTTGGTATCTATCGATGTTCACAGTGAAAATATAATTACAATGAAAGTTTGTTCAGGCTTGATGGACTAACACTGATGGACATGCACTGAAATTTTACAGCAAGCATGTCAAAAATCAAATTTTTTATATTTCATCAAGCTTCGCGATGTCGCACACTGGCCCAGATTTGACAAAAAGAAATAAATGATTTTTTAAATCAGAATATTGATTTTTTTGTTATGCCGAGCAATAAAATCAATATTTATTATATATAATTTTTTTCGAAAAATTAGTATTTAACCGAAATATGATACACTATGGGATCAAAACTAAGTTATTCTGGTCCTACAAGTCCGGCACAGATCCAGTCTTCTTACTTCAAAAGTTCTACTCTATGAGAGTTTAGATATTATGAAGTGAAAAAATCACATATAACAGCCACACCCGAATCCAGGGACGGGAAAGATAAATAATATCCTCCGCCGCATGAGAAGAGTCCACAAATTTATTATGTATTTGTAATGTTTGATTTGAAAAATGTTTGGTCTCAAGCACAATGAATACGCACCGATACCGATAGCAATCATACCTTTGAATAGGTGTGGCACTGCCCATATTCTAGTCAGAGTATTGAATTTTCATCATATCATTCCATATAAAACGATCTGTATAAGTGCGTGCCAAATTAGTAGTTTTAAAAGTATATTTACTTTGAATGGGTGTGGTAGTGCCGACTTTTTTAGTCATTATATTGAGCTGTGATACTTACCGAATCGTTAAAGAACTTCATCCTCAAATAGTGTTGGCCAAAGAAAGTGGTTGTCTGAACCCTATACTTTCAAACCGAAGGTATTTTCTTAGTTCTTATTTATTAAAAAAAAAAACACAAATATTGTATGCACTGGCCTAAGATTTAAAATTTTAATCTTTCTTGAAATTCCTGTAAGCATAATTTCTTAATTTTTATTTTTGTTGCTTATTTTAATCATAATTTTGTTGCTTTAGTTCCGTCCTACCAGCCACACTATTGTAGTGCGCAAAAAGTTTTACACCCAAAGCGAGCTAACTCAATACCAAAATTTGTATCAATGAATTACTTTTTTCCGTTGAGGATGTGGCAAGATCATTAATTGTGACGGTTGTCTTGTTTTGTTTTTCTTGTTTAACTATAAGAGTGTACCGCTGTGTGATGGTTGGCGACTGTTGGTAACAAAGTGTGTAAGTTTTCAATCTCGTTTGGTTTGCAACCAGCCTTGATTTGAACACAAGAAAACACGAGTATGTACTTATAAGTATGTATAAAAGCCAACTTAAAACTAATCAACATTTTGTGGCAGTGTCTTGTTGCTGACTGAAATAGCTAAAGCAGGCTCCAAGTGGCTACTGTAATCATGTTCTTGTTGCTGTGCTGCTGCAATAAAAATAGTTCGTCTCTGTGGCATGCTGTGAGCTTTTGCTTTTGTTGTTTTTGTTTTTGTTGTTTTTTTTTTTTTTGCTTTGTTATTGTATTGCTTTGTATCATTTTAGAGCATTGCTGCCCAAAATGCATGAAATGTGAGACACTGAAAAAAAGTTGAGCACATTGAAAAAAGATTTCACTAAGTTTGTGTGAAATCTAGAACACAATTTTGTACAACAATTCTGGTTATTGAAGTTTGAATGTTTTTGCAACATGCAATATATTTTAATGTAGGAAACATTTAGAAAATGAGGGAAATATTTTATTAAAAGACCTCTTAACGAATTTCAAATTACGTCTTATCACATGATATCGTTTGAATATCACCACTATTTTCTCTTACATTTGCACTTGAAAAAAAAAACATAGAAACGTCCGTTTAGCTTCAGCTCAATTGAGCTCTGAAATGGACACCACTGCATCAGAGGCACGAGTAGCAAACAACCCGTTCTTTTTTGAGCCTTTTTTTCTATTATTTGTCGTTCTTTTGTTCATGCTGCGCGGTACTTGCTTGCTGTATTCTCTGTCGCTCATAACTTCCCTCTGTTGCCACATATATATGAACACACACACACACACACACACATTTCGAAATACACTCTTGAGCTGTTGCAATTTTTATGAATGGGATTTCTTGTTTTAGTGCTCCTTAACAAAAGTGGTTATGGAATGTTTCCGTTTAAACAAACTTGAGCGTAAAGCCAAATGGAGGCAAATAATGCAAGAAATAGACAAGCAAATAGCAACAACAACAACAAAAGTATTTAATAATGTTAAAGAGAAATATCTAGCATAGTTTCTATACTTCTACGGGGAAAATGTGTAATTTTTGTTGTGTGTGTTTTTTTTTTGTTGTTGCTCAAGTTGTTGAATGAAAGAAATCTTAGGAAATAAGGAAATGAAATTCAACAATTATTTATTTTTCTTGAAGCTGTTTTTTCTTTAAAAAAAAATATTAACCCTTTGAGGTGGGCAGAAAGTCTTTTTAGCCATGGAAAAGCAGTATAGTGAATCAAATGCTTTTTTTGGAGGACTAACAAGTTAAATAAACAATTTTGATCAAAAACAATATATTTTTTATGCTCGCTACGTCAGAACTGCGGCGGAGCTATACATGGTTTGTCCATTAAAATTTGATGAACCAATTATTATGCTCACTTTGAGCACCAGACGGGGAGGATCTACTTACATTTTAATGCTATATTTTATGTAACAATTCATCTTGAATTTAATTTATTTTTATACTCAAGATCCTCCGAATTTATCTTGAATTCCTGCTGCCGCTTTATTTTTTCAAGATCTACCGAATTCATCTTGAAAACTTCTCATATTTTATATTCAAGACCTAGCGGATTTATCTTGAATATCCTTTTGCTTAATTCTCAAGATCTACCGCACTCAGCTTGACCTTTTTATAGATTCAAGATCTGCTGAATTTATGTTGAATATGTGTTTTCGCTTTTCAAGATCTGCCCAATTCATCTTGAAAACTCGTTTTACATTCAAGCTCCCACGAATTTGTCTTGAATTTCTCTTGCCTATTATGAGAGCTACCGAATTTCTCTTGCCCGCATTAAACCGGCCTCAGAGCCCACCGAATATACCTGAACGGGTTTTTATTACGAGAGCCACTGAATTCCTCTCATTTACTAAACGGCCTCAAGGCCGACCGAATACTCCCATAACTAGTCGGTATTAATTATTTATAGCTGTCACCGCCTGTAATTCACTGATAGTAGCATAAGTTTCGTTAAATAAAGAAACGCTTTTTCTTAATATCCAAGATATTCTTTTATTTCAAAGGAAGTGGACTTTTGAGTTCGAACCTGGACAGACTGAGTCATACCCCAGCTGGAAAAGGAAACCACGTTATAGTATTTTATAAGAAAATGAAACAATTGAAGAAAAGTACACAATTCGTATACAATTTGTTTGACGTACTAACGTTACCCTACCATTAAATATTAACATTAAGTATGTTAACATAAGTATATTGCAGCTGTTGTCAAAATTATGTTATTGCTAGTGAAGACAGCTCATTGCCAGTGCTTGCAATAATTGGGAAAAACTGTTGACAATTATTGGGAACATGAAACGTTAAACTCGGTGTTAATAATGGTCGACTTTTCTGTATTGCGTTTGACATTTAGATAATATTAGTGAAATTGAGAAAATATATATTAAAAAAAGGAAAATAGTGTCTTAAAAATGTGTGAAGTGAAATTATTTTGTATTGTTATAAGTTTATAAAAATAAAAATTTCTTGGATTAACCAGATATACATTTTCATTCTGCACATTCCTTGTGAACTTTTTCCATATCATGGCTACGATTTCCCATAGCCTTAACATAAGTAAAGCAATCAGCAATAGTGTTCCGCTATTCTGCCGATGTTATTGCTTTATTGCTGAGATATTTATTGCTAGTCGAGAAGAGGGGTTAGAGTAACTGCATTTCAGGGCTAACGAGACCTTTAGCAGTCCTCCACTTATCAAACAATTTTTATATTATTTATTGAACTTATTCTTTATTTTATTTTGACAGCAAACACAATTTGCGAAGGAAATTGTGAAAATATCACTTCTTTCGATACAAAATAAATAATTTTTTGTTATAATTTATTGCTCTATATGCCTCTTATCATAAAAAAAAACTAAGTTCTACATAACAAATAGCAGCAATCGAATATACAAAACAAATAAAAGATTTGAAACTATTAATAAGTGATATATGCGAGCGTTAGTTAAAACAAACAAATAAACAATTTGTTTGAAAATTCTTGAACTCTCTTCTCCTTAAAAACAACTTTAAGCAACAAATAAACAAAGACAAGAAATTCCTAAAAATTTTAAACAAATTAAGCTGCAATAACGTCGTTCACTTGAACAAATTTACGAGTGCTGAAAGAAATTTCACCCCAAAAAAATTTAACAACACATGGACTTACGGACAGACACTGGATGCCAGTGTCATACTTGCAGACAGACGGATGGGCTTGCTAGCAGTTGTTCTATCTATTCCTGAACAAAAAGGCTAAACAAATAGAACTGAAAACAATAGTTTATCATGCTTAAAGCGTTAAACATAAAGTTCCGGCATAAAAACTATTTATGCCTAAACAAAAAATGGTTTAGAAATATAAACAATTTTTTTTTTACTTTTTATAATTTCAAATTAATTTTATGTTTTTTATTTCATCTCATAAGTAAAAATCTAATGAATGAAATAGTAAAAATACGTTCCTTTTTTTCTTTTATGAATGAGGGGAACATTAATTTGTATGTATGTATACATATGATATACGAGTACATACATATGTACATATGTGACAGCGCATAGAGAAAGGGACCTAAGGGTAAAAAAATCAATTTTCACTTTTTTTTTTTTGATGTGGACAACATCTGAGCATCGAATGAGACCGATCCCATGCCCCAAAAGTGTTCCCTCCCAGAGATATGCGCGTTTTATGAAATCGAAGTACACCAAAGATACACGTATTTAAATCTTTAAAATGGCTCTCCTGAACAAAATCGGTTTTTACCCTTAGGTCCCTTTCTATTTTGCGCGTCACATATGTATGTACATATATCTTTTCTTATGATTGAATAAAATAGAAATTCTGTTTCACTTTTGTTTTTATTTTTTTTATAATTTTTTTGTTTTAACCAACAAAAATTTTGAGTATTTAAGCAGGTGGGGGTAATAAAACAAATCACTTTTTTAAGCGGATATTAATAACGCTTGACGGCACAAAAAGGACTGATTATGCCAGAGAAGTTAAAATAATAATATACTTCTGTCAACGTTTTGAAACTCTTGCATTTTATGTATAGGGCGTGGTCAGCACTTTTGTGTAACTGGAGTTTTATTTTTAATACTCTAACTCTCTATTTCTTTTTTATTCCTCTCTAAAAGGAGGACGATATAACGGTTTAAAATGGTCTACAACAGTGTTGTCAGATTTATTTTCAGCCTCGTCGCCAAATTACTTGTCGAATATCGCCAATTTAATAAAACATTAAATTTTAGCTACAAAAAGTATTTTTATTTTGTAATTACATTACAAATACTGTTAAATTTTAAATTCAGTGCGAAACGTCTTTCGTAAAACATAAAAAATATGTTGTTTAAGAAAAATGAAGAAAAGTGTTTACATTGACATTACACATACATTATCCTGAAATTACACATATGTTATCCTTGAAGTGGTAAGTACCAGCAGCATCGTCGTATTCATACACTCTAGGCGAGAACTCGTGCAGGCTTTTTGGTGCTTCATTATCAAAATGTTGGTTCTAATTAATAAACACCAAATAAGACTTTGTGGGCCATATTTTTTTTTAACTTCTTGAATTTCACAAAATTTTGTTTGAGATAAAGAGTCACAATAGAAAAAATTCTTTAAAAAAATATCAAATTTCTAACATTATTCTATTTATATAAATTTTCTTCGCCACGTTTGGCGAGGTATTGCCATATTTGACAACACTGGCTTTGGCTAACAAACGTACTAACGTATGGCATGATATTTGTTCGCGATGTCCCACTTTGGAGCATTTCGTTTTAAGTGCTTATTTCAATTCAATTAGCGTATATTGAATTCATGGGATAGTGAAGCTTCAATAAATAATAAATTATGTACATTTACTAAATACTTATTGTTAGAGATGTGCACGTGAGCGGTGTTTGGCTCACAACACGCACGCTCACACAGAAAATAATTTTATTCACGCACGAATGATTTTGAAAATTTTCACGATCACGCACGCTCACGTATAAAATATTCTTAATGACGCACGAGGGGTGTACAACTTATCACGATCACGCACGCTTACGAAAAATATATAATTAATTTTTTATGTTTGTTGGTTGAAAATTAGGTTCTTACACATACATATGTACATACTCGTACATACGTATGTATGTATGCATTATGTTTGCAGGCTCATTCTACCTATACCCTGTCTTAGAATGTGTGGTTGACTACAAAAATACTTAACTTATAGTTAACTTTTCTTAGACTGACTAAAACAGCACTGTCATCCAGAACAAATCAAAAATTAATTCTTAAGTTTAGTACGTAATCGAATTTGGTGACGGCCAACAAATTTATTCTCAGCTACTTTGAAACTGATTTCAGTTTTATATTAACATTTTGCTTTTATTATTTTATATGGTACCATGGCTGGATAGTTAGCGCGTTGAGTACACAACGCGTGATGATACATGTTCGAACCCCACAAAAATTTTTTAAATTTACTGACTACCAGGTGATTTAAAAAGACCAACTTTAAGTTAGTTGAAAAGTAATGCAGAGTGAGACAATTGACTACCGCCTAGGACATCGCAATGTTAAAATAGTCAGTTGATTACATTGAAAAGTAATCCAAGTTTCAGCCAGTACCAGTTGCAAAATAGTTAGCTTAAAGTTAGTTTAAAGTTAACTGAATTTCCGACAGGGTATGTATGTATATATATACAAGCGTATGTACATAGATCAGAGCTGGCCACCGCTGTGTATTCATTTGTATAAGAAAATTTAAAATTTTCAATACAGCTATATACCCAAGCAGGAGTGTTATCTCGTGAGAATTCGTGCGTGATTCTTAAAAAAACTCATGCACGATCACGCACGAGTAATTTTTTTTAAGTCACGGTCACGCGTGATTCACGCGTGACACGATAAAATCACGACATTTGCACATCTCTACTTATTGTTCGCACATTGAATCAGGAGCTGAACCCTCGATCTCCGCATTTTAGGCAAGAACACTACCCACTGACCTACCGCATCACATATTTATTTTCATACACAATTCAATTAAAAAATAAAAATAAAATCACAAAGTAAAAATCTCATTCGCATTAAAATTTGTATCATGGGGCCAGATTCCGCAGCGATGAGTTTTGAAGAGTTCACCAATTTCAGTGTTCACAATTCACCGTACGGTTTGCAGTGAACAATTTTGACATTAGTGCTCACTATAACTGTCAAAATAATTCGTTCTCACCGTTGCAGACGCACAAATCTTCAGTTCACAGTGTTAAAATTAACAATTAGCTTATTTTTCTTTGCAAGAAATGGTGACACAAATAAATACGTTTGTTTTTAAGTACATATCGCTCATTTACTCAAAGAATATCATAACTCCAAAAAAAGTTTGCCCGAAAACAAGTTTAAACTTTCGAATTTACACACAACTTAAAGGAAAAATAAAATTTTATTTTTCTCTCAAGAGTTGAGTAAACAAGATATTTGAATGACATTTTTACACAATATGAAGAACGATATGATGATTAATTCTGCATCATTAACTCAAAAATTCCATTTTTTGAGTTAAGACGTTCATTGAGTAAATGAGCGTTATGTGCAAATATGCATACTTAAATATGTATGTATGTATATCTATACATAATATTAATGGGGTGTTCTTTTTTCAAGTGAATACACATAAATGCCTCAACATGTGTTCAAATTATGTTTAACACAAACATATCATCAGTCTTCTAAAATTATTTGCCAAATAACGTCAGCACTTCATCAGATGTAACAACATCATCATCAGCATCATCATCATCATTATTATCAGCAGCAGTAGCAACACACACATTTTACAACAAGTGTTAACAAACTGTTTCCTCTTGCTCTCTTACGCTTAATCATCATTGAAATTATAAAATTTTTATTTTACTACAGTTGCATTAACGAACGGATGAATGAATGAATGAATGAATGAGTATTTTTTGCTTTCATTTCAATTTCAGTACCATAATTGTAATGACATTAAAGTTTAGTTTGTTCAAGACGAAGAATTTAATTTTTTCCCCAATAAAAGTTTAACCCCAATGTTTGTAGCGCTGCGGAATGTGTGAGTGTGCGCATTTTTAGGACTAAATTGTTGGTTGTGTGACGCTAATGTTTTCTGTTGCGGTTGTTGCTACTGCTGCTGGTTCTATCATAATGATCGTTATTTGGCGAATTGTGCTGGGTGTTTTTCACTTAAGCTTTATGTTGCCCATCAATTCGTTTGTTGGGCACTTGCTTTTTATGCTGTTGCGTTTTTGTTGGCGCAGTTGTGTTGTTGTAGTAAATGACTGATGCCAAGGTTAAGTGAAAGATCAATTTAATTATAACGGAAGTGATAATAATCTCTATAAGTATAAAAGAGAGTGAGCGAGTGAGCTGCTGAATGAAATGAACTGGAACATGTAATAAAATTGTGATGTAAAAAAAAGATGTAAAAGAAAAAAATAAAAAATAAAGAACTAAAGCAGAAGTTTACTTACATACATGCATACGTATGAATGGGTGGTGCTGTTCGCTAATGCAATTTAAAAGGGATTGAGGAAATAAAAACTAATTATTAAGTTGAAACTTTTGTGTATTGGGTCTGTTGTAATGTCTGAGGAAATTATGACAAATGGAAAATCCTTTTTTTATTTTACAGGAGTTCAAAAAGTTCAATTATAAAAAAAACAACAAAGAAATATACAGCTTACCGCAAATTAAGTAACAAATTTAACGATGCCGATAATTAAATTTTCATTTGAAATTCATCGTTTCTCAAAACTATTAATTATGGGGTTTTATAAAAAAAATAAAATATGACTAAAATTATTTTTGTGTGTATGTGTATGGCATTTATATTTATAATTCCGTTGATTATTTATTGACCTTTTTATATTTCTATTTATGATAATGCACTAATGTCATGGTAGACAAATGTTTCTTGGGAACAGGGTTGGGCATACATATTGACTTTCGAGGGAAAATGTTCATTTAAGCACTGGCATAAATTAGCTGACAGCTTATTTTTTTTTAAGAAATTATCAATAAATTGAATAAAACTATCATGTAATTTAAGCGTCTGACACCTATCGATGGCTTTTCTTCAAAAAAAAAAAAATTAATAAATAAATTATTGAGAAATTTTTGTAGTCCATAAAATTTTTGTTGGACATACATACATATGTACGAGTATATTACAATTTTACAGTGACAAGTTTTTTGTGAATGCTTTCCAGAAACTTCGATTTTTGTAATTATTGAAAATTTTACATTTTAAGAAACACGTACTTTCAAAGTTTTCAATTGCTGTGAATTTTTTAATCGTAAAAATAATTGTTTTGTAATTTCCATAGAATATTAACAAGTAATGTTGAAATTTCTGCTGTGGATCTAATCGCATATAAAATGGTTGAGTTATAGGAGTACAATCTTAAAATTTTATATATTTTTTTTTGCTTCCCAATAGACAACAATTGGTGAAAAATTTAACAAATTTCATAAAAAAAGTAACTTTGAACCCCTCAAAACCAATTATCCATTATTCGATGCTTAATTTTGTAGCCTTTCAAACAAGATATATGTATACGACTTTAGTCGTATAGCTATATCCGATTAAGGGCGGCTCCGTTATCTGTACAATGGCCAAAAGGAACCATTTTATTTCTTTACTCGTGACCATCCTAATGAATTAAAAAAACTGCATCAGAAACTTTACACCTTTTACTTGTAAAGTTGTGTTATTTATATTCGTTATATCATTGAGTAAAAAAAAACTTAATTAAAGCTTGCGTTTTTCTATATTGCGGCTAAATCTCTCTCATAGCGTTCTAAAGTGTCACTTTGTAAAACAAATTCTGCATAATGTTGTCCCATTACGATGAAGTTTAATTCCATTCCTTTCTTTGCTGTTATGAAGAGGATCTGTATCGGAATGCATATTTAATGACGGTTTCTTTTAAAACTAATAAGGGCAAACTTTGCTGTTTTAAAGAAAAGGAGATATATGTATGTATGTATGTATGTACTAGAGATAGACGCGTATTATGTTTTCTTTTTGTGGTAAAAATGCTGTTTTTGTGCGTGGTCGAGTCGTGTCGTGTTGAGCAAAATTTAGACAAAAAAACACGAAAGAAACTGCCAGAAATTTTTACTTCAAGTTCTTATTTCTTAAAGACTAGACTTGTTTCCACTAGCTCCTTTGAACTAAAATGATCTATTGTATTGTATTGTAAAAAGGTCAATGTAAATTAAATGGACTTGAAACAAAAGTTGATTCTAATGCCGGGTACACATCTGGCACACATGTGCCCAAAAAACGTAATCACTAATTACTAATGAACAACTGTTTGATTCAGACACGTATTTATTAAGTTAAACAGAATCCAACATGATTGGAAACTGTTTAAATCAATAAATACATGTCTGAATCAAACAGTTTTTCATTAGTAATTAGTGGTTACGCTTTTTTGGGCACATGTGTGCCAGATGTGTACCGGGCATAACGGGACAGACTAGCTCAAAAAGAGCCTTTGAACACAAGTCTTATAAAAACACCCCAAACGGCAGTTGCTCTTAATAATATTTAGCAATTTCAGGTATAATTTTTTATTTAAAATTGAGAATTATTAAGAGAGGGTGAGGTGTGTTGCCAAAAGGCACCTAAAAATTATTTGTTCGAATAAACTTTTTAACGAAATTTTTAGTTTTTTATATCATCGAGTATTATTATCTTAGCTAAATTTGCCAAGTACTCGATCAAACATTGTTCAGGTGGTCACCCTGTTATCTGTGCGCGCATGTGGAGTACAATTTCACCGATTGATCACTTAACTGGCGCGTACATTTCCGTTCAATTCAGTTTTTTTTCATTTTTCATTCGATTTAAGTCTTTTTTTTTTCTTGCAGCAGTTTGTTGTTATTATTGCTGTTCATGTCTCATATTGCAAATAAATAATAATAGAAGAATTAGCTGGCAACAATAACAACAACAGCTGGTAGACAAATGAAGAGAAATTGAAGCATTTTTTACAACAACAAGAATAATAAAATAATAAAGAATGATGTCCAACCGATTAATTGGCTTCGATACAGACCAAATGTTTTTAATTGGCAATAAACTCTGTTCGGTATTAGTTTTAACGAAAAAATGAAACAAAGATGAATTTTAAGAAGCCCAAATGGGATTTTTTTAATGATGGTTCTAGGTCTTGCCTGAGTTTCGCTTTCGCATAAGAATTTAGTGTAAAACAATCAGCGGAAATGCTGATTGAACTTTTGACTTTTATTGTTTCTTACTGGGATATTATGACAGCAAATTATTTAGCGGACTTGACCAGGATGTCGACAGTTAACGTTCGAAACACATCTTGCATTGAAAACAAGAAAATTTGTTTTTGTTATGAATATAAGTAATCGATCGAACGTTATTTTACGACATCGTGGAACAGGCTGTAAATTAATGTACAGATAATTATTTAGTGAATGAATTTCATATACTTCGTTTTCAATAATTTTACCTGGAATACAAATCAATTTGTATGCGATGAAATAATCACCCTTATACAGAATAAAAGGCGAACATTTTGTTCACGTGAAATACACATTTCCCATGAACAAATTATGAACAAAATTAGAAAATAGTATGACAGACACAACAACAACCATCATGATTTTAGGGAAAGGGAACACATTTAACTTTTACTCCCGATAAGGGTGAATTCTTTTTCCTTCAGAGAAATTAATGCAAAAGTCCATTCATGAAATTCAAACAGAAATCGATAAATAAACGTGAATTACGTCATTAGATATTGTTCGAATTTTTTTAAATTGTTTCCATATTATCCTAAATATTTTGGAATTTCGTTCTATTTCTGGTGACGTACTTACTTCCAGGCCTTAAATGATGATTTTTTCTTTCTTTTTATAATTAAATTAATTATTTGTCTGTGTAATTTAGAAAATTAGGCCTAAAATGGGCCTCATACAGAGATTCGGTCGGACACATAATAATTTATAATGACACGATGAAGAAAATTGCCACATTTTATTATTATTGTTGTTATTGTTGTTGCAGTAAGTAGTAGTTAGAATTTTGTGGTGCTAATGTTTTTTTATATTTTTATTAACGCAGTGCATAATATATTAATGTCGAGAAGTGTGCAAGGCTATGCGCAAGTCCGTCCGTCCGCTTGTTTATTTGATATTGATTGGTTTTTGTAAGACTTCTTAAAGGAAAACAAAACTAGCAAATGCATGTATGTATGTATGTACTTATGTGTGTATGTACATATGTACATAAACTAAGCATGCGCGCATGCCGCTGCAATCGTTGTTGTTGTGTTGCGCTGTAGCAGGGACGGCATCGAGAATTTTAAAATTGAACCAACAACTTTCAAAAATTGTATTTGTTTTATCTTAATTGTACCATAAGATTTTTTTAGTTCTAATTACATATTTTTATTTGTTTTTATTAAAATAATCGACTTTGTTCTGGCTGCCGAATAGTTTTCACAAATTTGCTTGTAAGTTGGGATGTTAAAGCATATTTACACCTGTTTCAGTTGAAATTTAAAATTTACAAATGTGCTCTAGCACACGAATTTAGAAGAAAAATGATTTGGAAATGGACGAGTTCACATTTTTTGGTTTTATCGCAGCGTTTTGCTTTGGCAAGACTGTTTTCAAGTAAGAAGAATATGAGTTTCATTGTTCAAGAGTGAAAATTGATATATCGTCGGCTTAGAGTGTAAACCTGCTAACTCACTTCCAGCAAATTTTGTAGGAGAGGCAAAATACAGTTAATATTTCCTATACATATCTTAAGAAATTAGCGTAATACATTAAGTTTCTTCGACATATAGAGTTTTAAATTGAAATAAATATTTTAGCAAATCGATGAGGCGTCCCTTTCTCTTTCGAATGGCCTTAAAATGTCATTTATTATAGAAAGTGGATTAAGCAGGTTTACACTCTAAGCCGACAGTTTGCAATCCGCAAAGTATACCAGAGATGCCACGAGACCGAAGAGGTCTCGCTCACACAGTCATTAAATCTTCTTTACTTTTTCTTTCGCATGGTATTATTTTAACATAATTCCATTTTATACTTCGTGGTCTCATTCGCTGCCTAATTTTTGTAAATAAATCAGTGATTCGCAAAATAAAATATGGTTGTATTGGTGAGAAAAATGAGAGTAAAATAAAGTTGCACTTGAAGAAAAGTTTTGTAGTTTAAAATACATGCTGTGGTTATTAATTGTTTGAATATTTTTTGTAAATAAGCAATTAAATGAAAACTTAAGTAAAAATTAAAAAAATCTAATAATCCATTCAATAATGCAGTGCATAAATTCCAAGTTAAATTTATTCACAGCGCTGTGAAAACTATTAAAATGTCTTTAACATAAAATGAATCGCATATTGCCAAAAGAATTTCTTGTCACGAAATATTTATTAGCTTCCATAATTATTTTTTTATTGTACAAATTTATTAAATTTGAACTTTAATTTCGTTCGGTGTTCTCAAAAAAAGTAAACAAAAACCAGGAAAACAACAACAACTTCATTCATCGCGTTTTTAGTGACGACTAAATGAAAGAGTATAAGCATGTGTGTGATTTTGTTGTCCACAATTGTGGTATGGCGTGCGGTTCACTGAAATAAATGGAAAAATTAATATTTGTGAACGAAAATGCTTAAAACGAAGTCTGTAATCATTTGAAAACAAACTTTAATCACTTTTTTTAATACACCCAGAGAAAAAACAGCTAAAATCAATAAAAACCATATTGAATTAATAAGAAACATTAACGAAAGTCTACTCATGTTGAAATTTCTTATTTCAATATGGAAAAATATTAACTTACAGTATTTATTTATTATTTTTAAGTATTTTAATACTATTTTCTATTATATTGGAAATAATTGAATTAATGTGACGCATTCTTATATTTAAGTTGCAGCTTTTCCCTGAGTGTACTAATAATCTTTTTCGTATTGTGTTTTTTAATTTAACACAACAAATTCCTCCATTTAATTTTGTACAAATTCATGTGCTCAAATGTATTTTAATTTTATACTTTGTGGTCTCATTCGTTGTCTGCTTTTTATAAGTTAAGGTTAAAAATTACTATTTGTAGGCAAATGTTTAAAATCGAGTTTGTAATAATTTGGAAACTAATTTTAATCACTTTTATAATACTAATAATTGTTAATTTCACTAAGTATACATTTTCTGTTGTTTGTTTTGATTATTGTACTTAAAATACTAAATAACAAACACAATATATATGTCCCTCTTTAACAGTGATCAAATCAGCGGATTTTAGCTTTTTTCATAAGTCACTTTCTTCAACTCTGATCTACTTTGTGATGCAAACTTTTGAAAAGAAATGCGGAGTGACTGGGGAGATTCTTTAAATCAATCAAGTCAGGCACACACATACATCTTTATATTATATATGTACATATTAGTGATAAAATGAGAGAGAGCAAAATGTATGCTGTGTCGAATGCTCATGAGAGATTAGCTGTTTTCTTCCGTACGTATGTACGTGTACGTGTAAATAAGAGCATAAAGAAGTGCCCACGGGCGGGCTTTTGCTTATCTCTGCCTTAAATGTACTAAATACGTCATTGGTCTATTGTATATACTTTCCAAGTTTGAATAGTACCAAAAAGTACAATTGTACCAACTTTGCCTTCCCTGCGCTGTAGTCTTCGTATTTTTAATATCATTCCCGCTTACAATTACATACTTACATACATACATATGCACATAACTGTGGCAATAAGCAAAAAGTGCTTAAGTCATATTGTACTGTAAGGGAGCACTTTAAAACTTTCAAGTCGATTTTCAGAAATTTATTTATTTGAGAGTTAAATTGGGAAATTCGGAGTCCACTTTTATTTTTGGGGAAACATCTTTCTAAAGTTTAGAAAGATTTAGAATCTAAAGTTTAGATTTAGAATCTAAAGTTTAGATTCTAAACCAATGCTGCCCACCAAGAGGATACCAAGAGAAATGAATTCACATATGTGTATTCAAGCCGATTGATCTTCGGCACTCTGGTGCTACTTTAGACAGCTATGTACGTTCTAAGCACTACAAAAAATATATACATACATATGTATATATGTATGTATATGTAATTTAAAATATACCAAAGTATAACGCAAACTAAGCTATTATTCCACATGAGATTATAAGCCGAAACAAGATAAGCAGCAAGTCATTGCGCTTTTAGGGGCCATTCACATATTACTTAACGCTCACCCACCGCCCCCCCCCCCCTACCAGGAGTGTTACATAATATGTGAACAGCCCCTAACTTCCTGAAAAATTCCCCAAAGTAATTGAGAATTTGCCCAAGAGTACTCTTGAATATCAAGATCATAGTGGTGCCATGAACTCAAAATCAGACTATCTCGACTTAAGCACTTTATCCTTTTTGCCACTATATGTATGTCTGTAGATATGCATATAAAAATTCATACATATATGTACGTACACATGTATGTATGTTTTTATCTAAAGATATGTACATATGCATACATACATATGTACATATTTACATTTTTATCTAGGTGCGTACGTGTGTGTATCCATGACTTAGTGTAGTACCTTCTTGTTGATATAAGCCAAGAAAACCAATAATAACTTCTATATAAACATACTCGTACCAATATCAACATACGCGACTATAAGTGGAGAAACTAGTTTTACTAAATGTTATCAAACAAATATATGTACATTATATACATACACACATACATAGGCATGTGCATTCAGTGATGTCAACTCTTTTTAGAGCACACCGCATACGAGAGATGAAAAAGGGCAATAAAGGGCGAAATTTCGACCCACAATAAATTCAAGTTTTATTGCAAATCTAAAAAATTAACTCATGCATATTGCAAACTAAACCAACATTCGTATTTAAAAAAAAATTATTTGTTGATGACTTAGCATGTCTAGATGCATTTCGTTGCAACTAAGCAGAAGTTCAATAGACTTCAACCACATTTCAAAAAGGTTATAAGCTAAAAAATCAACAAACAATTTTTTTAAATTCGTATTAATTTTCCGATATTTTCATACATATATACACACACACACATAACTCCCAGGACCTCAAAACGTCATATCGCACACTAAATCATAAAGAGGCACAATTCAAAAAATCCCAGCGTGGAGTGGCAAAGAAGTGTTGATATTGTAAAATTGATGCAAGTGTGTAACATAACGGTATTTTATATTGTTCAAGAAGATTGTTCAAGAAGGCTGTGTTGTAAAAGAAATTATTTGGTTGGTAAGAGATTGTTCAGTGAACTGTAGGTAGGGTTAAAACTTCCGTAAAACACTCCTTATATTAAATCGACTCAAGCGATCACTTTTTGTTTCATAAAATTTGGTGTTTTCCGTTTGCTTGAAATTTATCGCTTTTTGAAAATGTTGGCATCACTTCACTATAGTATCTATAGTATCAAAGCTATGTATGTATGTACTCGTATATATGTTTTTTATATTGTGTAAAGTATTGAATGAATATCGAGAAAGAATCTTAAACGTAGAGTAGAGTAAGTTCCAGTTCAGACTTGCAATTTTTGTTGCAGCAAGTTTTTGTTTTTTAATGAAAAAGAGGGAGAGAGAAATGCAAAATGTATGTATTTCTATTTCAACACTCTCCCACATATTCAAGAATTGCTGCAACAAAAATTGCTATTCTGGACCAGGACTAAGAGAGGCAGAAAATATTAAGCATGTTTTTTTCTAATTGAACATCCGTTGGAAGTGTATTTTGGTGCGTTTAGGATATTTTTGGGTGCTTTTTGCCTTTTCATAAACCCGAAATTTATGTTAAAACCTTTTTTTTAAAAGCGGGTATTTACAGTGCTTTTTAGTGCTTCTGGTGCTTTTTTGTAAAATAAAAATATTTTTAAATTACAAAACTTAAATACTTTTAAGCGCTAATAGTAATTTTCAATCAGAAATTTTGCATTATCTTTTGACTGAGCCTTCTTAAATTGTTTTTAATAACAATAACGGACACTATGTTAAAAACAATGTAGAAAACTTTTCATGATTGGGATTAATAAATTTTAATTTTTCTTGCGAAATAGAAAACGGAAGTAACTGGAATGTACCACATAATTGTCTGTATAATAATTCATTGAAAGTAGTACGCAATAAGCATTTGTTAAATTTAACACAAATATTTACAGACCAACCTAAATTACGACGCAAAGCGTTGTCTGGATGTCAAAATTTCTCATGCCCATACAAAATGTATGAAACCAACCGAAATAACGCTGCGTCAACGCTTTGCAATTGGAAAATCCAATTTTGACAGCGCGTAAAGAAGTGAAGTTGGCTGCAAAAGTACTGTTGTTTTTGTTAAGTAATGCAACTTTAGCTACTTTCAGGTCAATTTAGCGTTTTTATTTCTTATTTCTATTTAGAGTTTTTTTTATTAATCAAAGTGAGTAAACATTACTGTTTCTGGCGCACCGTTAACGCTCTAATTTAGGTTATTCATTTCAGCGTAAAAGCTAAGCGCTAAATTACGTTGCGCTTTGCGTCGTAATTTAGGTTGGTCTGTTAATCATCCTAGAACAATTTTGTGCTATTGGCAGTATATTTCTGTTGTCTTAAGTCTAGAAAATAGCATGCGGTTGTCAATAGCAGTCAGTTGTTTTATAAAAACGGGTATACAAGCTCCAAGTTTTTGGTATTGTACTGACGTGACGTCGATGTTGACAACTGGAGCAATGGTGAATATCACAAAAAAAAACTTTTATGTTACTTAACAAAAAAGTGATGCTTTTTATGAATTTTTTTATGTGTAAATGATTTTTCAGTAACATACATATCTTAATATTTTAACACAGATCATATAACTGCTAACATTTTGAAAAAATTTTACTTTTTGAGATAAAACAATGTTGTATGTATGCAAGTATGTATGAATTTATATTATTTGACTCCTGTTTTTTATTATTTGTTTTTAAATTTTATTGATTTTGTTTTACTTAATATGTTAATAAATTGTCTTATTACATCTCAAATTCTTTGATTATTTTGAAACAAAAATTTTAAATTATATTTTGAGCTTTTACACTCTAAACACTCCTTTTTTAAACGTCTTAATGTATTGAAATTAAAAAAAATCAGTGCTTTTTTTTACCCTATTTTCGTATTTCGTATTTTTTTGCGCTTTTTGCAACAGCTTAAAGTGCTTTTGCTCTTCCTAGAGATAGCAACACTGGTGTTTAAGCCATTTTGGGGGCCCAATAGAACGTCATGCATTCGTTAACAGAAAAAATGTTACAATTTTGTATTGAGTTTTTAAAAATAAATAGCGTGTGCAGAACATGAATAAAACAATGCTTGTTGTTATTTCCATCATTCACACATTTCTGTTTCTCTGGTGTTCTGTATACTTTTGCTCAAAGGCCGATTTGATTATAATGTGTCTTATCTTGTTTCAAAGGCTATTAAATTCCGTTAAATGTGTATGAACTCTTTAGTATCTAATTTAATTGTATAGCAAGAAAAGCAGTTAAGAAGTTTTAATCCATTATGGATCAAAATTTGATGAAAATTAATTAAATCAAATAAAAAAAATTAGAGGTGTTCAGTTTTGATTTTGTTTTGCACCCTACAACAAAATACAATCATTTACACTTGCGAAATCTAACAAACACATACACATGTACATACCTACATATGTACATACATATCGATGGTCTCAATTAGAAAGGCCCTAACTCGTATTTTTTACAAAATTGAGTTTTTCAGTGATTCCGATACATTTCACACAAATACACATCGTCACAAAAATGTCTTGCAATAGTGTAAAAAATAAAAATTTTACAAGCAGTTGTACAAAAAAATTTACATATAGGGCTATTACAGTATCTATTATGTTTTTAGTCTCTCCTGTAAAGTTACAATTATTTGCATTAGGGCCTTCTACTTGAGACCAACTCTTGTAAATATTGTTAATGACAAAACGTGCGGGATTGTCATATGAAGTGAAGTATTGCTCACAACATTCCAGCCTGATTTTGCAGAACCTCTTCAGACAATGCAGCCAGATTCCATTTCGTTTTTCTTTCGTAATTTTAAATTTGCTTACCCTTATATTATATTAAAAGAATATGCTTTTAATAATAAAATGTTACCACTGTCCTTCAGTTACCAAACGCCACTGTATTATGAAATATGTGTGCAGTATTTTAATATTAAAGAAAAAACAGTGAAATAAAAAAAATGTCTATGGAAACCGCATCTGGAATGTTGTTTTCTTTTTTAAATAAATCATTAATTTAGTTTTTTTGTTACTGTTGCTGTTGTTGTTGTTTTAAATAATAAATTAAACTAAAAATACATGAATACTATTCGGTGGGAATTTGATTAAATGAAATCAAAACGAGTCATAAAATGATGACATGAGCAATGGCCGGCGAACCAGATTCGATAAAAATTTCAAAATATGTACTCGTATCTATTAGCGATTTCTTTTTTGACACATATGTTGCATATATGTTACATGTTTTACATTTCTATGTTCGTTTGTGGGAAAAATTTTCAATTTCTTTTCTCAATATGTTGCATGAAAAACATGTAAATATGTTACATATTTTACCCTCACTTTATTTTAGGTGTACATACTGCCCTTTTATCCAACTGTGGTAACGAAGGTTTTATTTTGCATTTCATGTTTATAATTTCGAGAAAATGTTTCTTAAATACAAAATATAAAAATAACTATTATTATAGAAATGAAAATAAATAAATATTTATTTAAATATGTGACTGTTTTGATTTTTTTAGACGCAATTAGTGATGTCGCTAATGAAGTACATTAATGATAAAATGTAAGCGTAGTAAATAAAAGCAGTTAATTTTGTTCGATTGTAGTAATAGAATATGTAGCACTTTGAGTGATTCTAGGTAACATTTAAAAATGTTACATATGGTTGGTTGGTTGGTTTACGTGGCTGCCCACTAACGCAGGCATTCAAGTAGAATCTAGATGATTCCTTTTTGAAAGGACCACTACACTCATCGGTGTCAACCTATGTAGAACCGTATCTACGTATTCTGATACGGTGATCGTTACTCGATCCAACCCGTCGCGTTGAGATATCTGATAAGGTCACTCAACCCAATCTCAGATAAATCCGAAAGATCGTCTAGTACATAACTGCCTAAAAATTTGTGTCTCGAGAGATGCAAAGCTGGGCATTCGCAAAGAAAGCGGAAGATTGTTTCTTCTTTGCTTTCTTCTCGACAACTTCGGCAGAACTCATTAAATGACAGACCTATCATACTAGCATGTCTGCCGACCGACCAATGCCCCGTCATGACTGCAACGAGTCTCGAGATGTCCCTACGGTTTCTATTTGTTAATTGTATTGAGCGAATATCATTGTAGCAAGACCACATTTTCTTAGCAAGCTTGCACGTGACTATATTGCGCCATCTACTTTCAGCCTTATAGAGATAGTGCTTGAATATACCGCTTCTAATAGCACCAAACGACATGGCTACCGATTCGGCATTGGAAGCATTCATAGCAGAGCCAGCTCTAGCCATGTACATATATATAGTGTAACATATTTTTTTTTTTCAGAAAAGAAATCGCCATATGTGTATGTATGTATGTATTTCTTGTTTTTGAAATTTTCTTGCCCATGTAAATAGTTTTTTTTTTATTAAAATAATATTTTTATTATAAAAGTAAATACTGTGCCTTTAATCTTTTATTAGAAAAACTATTTTTAGTTAAACGTTTTTTTTTTGTCGAAAATGCGTATTAATGTTGTTTTAATTGACTGGAATAGAAAAATTGTCTTTTTTATATTTTTATTTCAATTACTGCGTTCATATGTGCATACATATGAAACTAAAGCAAATATTGGAAAAATTAATTTTGTTTTGAAAATAAAAAATATTGTTTGTCCAAGAGAAAAAGTAAACCAAATGTCTGATCAAATCGAGATCATTTTAAATGTTATAAATAAAATCTCCATGTGGTTGAGTTAAAAAGCAATCAATAGAACTTTTTATTGCCTTTAATTATAGGCAACAATATGAATGAATTGTTTAATTTTTCAATAAAACATTAAACAGATTTTTATTTTCGCCAAGTAATGGAAAAAATATTGTAATTAAGTATATATGTGTGTGTAAGCAACCATTTAATAACTATAAATATAGCAAAAACTAATGGACGATTATAGATATATAAATGAGACAACTAATAATAGGCTGGTTCCCGCAAAAAAGAATACAAATATTTTTATGCATATAAATTTCTTAAAAGAATCTAAAGAATGAAATAAAAATATTGCTAATGGCAAAAGGGTCCATTTATAATACCATTTATAGAAAAGTAAAAAATATTTGAATATAATTAGAAGCTTCCAACATACATACATACATATGTCCAAATGTACGTGCATACTCGTATGTATATGTTGAAAAGAACAAAAAGCCACAGAATATGATTTCGGGCAGATAAGCCCCACGACTGCTTCACATGTAAATTATTCTGAAAATACAATTTTCCATTACTTTTTCAAGCATATGGGGCTGCATCTCGGCAATGAAATTCACAATACTGTCTTGCAATCTCTCAATACATATGGGCATATTTGTATGTCAATAAATCTACTTATCGTTAAAAAAAATATTCGTTAGGAGTTACATCCCACGTTATTGATGGTCAATAGACAGTACGATTTAAAGAACTAAATTTTTTCTTTTGCAAGTAGATTATTTGGACGAGCCGTCGTCAGCGATGCCAACTTGGTGCCTTTGGCATTATGTTTAGTGCTTTTTGAAGACTCAAGACGCCAAATTTTGAGCGTAAGTGCCAAACTAAGAAAAAGCACAACTAGTGCTTTTAAGAAATTTGTGAATTTCTTAAATTACTCTAATAAAATTTGGTGTATTTATTTTTTCAGTTTAAAGCATACCTTTTTCATCCGATATATTTCAGTACAGATGACTATTGCCGAAATAGAGAATATCTTTTAAAATATTAAACATTATTAAACTTCACATGTTTGGATCTTCACTCGTTTTCACGTTAGTGCTTTTTACGCTTTTTAATTCTCAAAATTACGCTTTTTAGTGCTTCTTTTAAATTTCAATGTGCCTTTAGGGCCAAAAAAGTTGGCATCACTGGCCGTCGGGTGCTAATCTATTCACGATAACATAACAAACCAAAAAGAATATAAATAATAAAAGAGCGGCCAGACTATGCGACCGTTTAACGCTGCGACAATTTCACTTGGTGTCCGGCAACCAAAAAATAAAAAAGGTTTGGAACAAGGGTGCCCAAGCCCTATGCGCTTGGTGCTCATTTGTTTTTGTAAAAGCGGTTAGCTATAGGCTGTGTGTGGTTTGGTTTTTACAACAAAAAATATTGAATAAAAATTAGTTTTTCGTTTCATGTATTGGTGTTTGCTCTTCCATAAGGAACTTTTGGCCACCCCTGGTTTGGAATATATTTTTTCATCTGCACTTGGGTAATTAGATTTGTGTATGTGCAAAACTAAAAACAATGCGACAAAAATATGATTTCTTGAAAGCCTTCATAGAACTCATTGAAATTGTATCATATTTTGTTATAATCTTTTACTTTCAATTGAAATTTTTGCTGACAAACTTATACGCGGCAAATAAAGGGTGGGCAAATTTGAGGTTAGGAAGTAAATTGGCTGTCAAGTGATGAGATGTCATGAATTGCGCTGTCATCCTTTGACATTTATTTGTGAAAAGTTGGGAAATTTTAACCATGGAACGCTTCACTCTTGAACAATGAATTTTAATTGTGATATTTGTGAATATTAATTTGAAAGACCGGGTTTACGTGAACAAACAAGAAACAACTGACGCTCTGAAAGTTGAAATTGGCGCTACATTGTCGAGATAAGCGAAAATGTGGTTAAAAATAATTTTTGAAAAGAGCGGACGTCTGCCAACGTGCTAGAGGTGGACATTTGCCCGAAACCATATTTCATTATTATTTTCCATATTTCTACTTTACATTGGTATCAATAAAACTGAGTTGTGTTTTTGAGCCAATTTACTTCCAAACCTTAAATTTGCCCACCTTTTAGAAGCCTTCTTTTAAATGAGTATCTGAGAACCAATTAATTGGGTGGAAATTCCGAAACTAAAAAATTGAGTTAGATGCAGCAGTGAAAACTTAATACTAAAATATCTGTATCACTGTGCGAAAATTCAGACCAGCCTCTAATTTAAAAAAAGAACCAAGCTGGAATAAAAAGAACAATTTTCCCCCTTTGGTTTATAACTTTCAAATATTTTCGCGAAATTATTCTCGGGGGACTCCGTTTTCTCTAAAATAAAAGCAAGAAAAATGAAAAGAGAGAGAGTTTGGAATTTTTGAAGTCATGTGTTTTGCTTCCAGTTGGTTGGTTTGAAAACTTGCAAATTATATCATATGATAGAGATTTAACGAAGTTGTTTTGCTGTAGGGTAAATAAACAATGGACAGCCATACAATAGTGCTGGCCACTAAGAGAAATGAATAGGACTATAAAAAATCTTCAGGGCTACAAAAATCAAAACAAATATGCAAATATGTCACCTGACCTGACACATTATATACCAAATTTTTTAAATATTTCTTATGTTTTAAGTTTCCCTTTTCTTCTTAGAAATCCACTTTTTGTGCCACATTTAAAAAATTTTCAATGGTAACTCAGCATACTCCTTGACGAAATTATTGTTATTGTTAAGTTCCTTTAGACTTTGGTGAGCAGTTTTGGTTCTCATTCGTCTTTACACAGATAAAATGCCGATTAAAGCTCGTCTTGCCGGTGTGAGCGACTATTGGACAAAACTGAATTACAGCGTCTAGCGCTTAGCTTTAACGCTGAAGTGTCATAATTAAATAATAGCCTTATTAGCTTTTTATCATGAGCACTAATTTTAAATTAGTTTATTTAATAAAGCCTACAAATTATAAATAAACCGCTAGTTTCATCCAAAAAAGCTAAAATGCCTTTACTTTTTAAAAATAATAAAAAAAAACTTTCTTTTTACAGCCAAGTTCACATAAATATAAACATGCTGTCAAAGTCTTGCTTGATGCATTGATCTAGTTTTGCCTCTACGCCTTGCAGCATTTTTACCTTTAAATTAAAAAATTAGGAAAAAAATTTTTGAAGGGTGGTCCTATACCGCACCTCTACTCCGAGACCCAATTGGGTCCGTTGTGATTCCCTTCTGTTGCCCAAAAAAAAAGTAATATTTACCCCTCTATATATATATATATATATATATATATATATATATATATTTATTTGCCCTCTAGTTTACACTTCCCGATATCAGTATTGCTTTCATGGAAACGTCGGTGACAGATAATATGTTCAATGGTTTCTGGTTCCTCTTCATCCACGCACATCCTATAGAAATCTGGAGTGCCAGTTTCCCAAATACTAGTTCTTGCTCTGACCTATCAACGCGCCTCACAATTCTTAGTTCGCATCGCCTTCCTTTTCATGTCCAGTAGCAGTTTGGATCTTACTGAGTCAAGTTTTGGCCACAAACCCCTCGAGACTCTACAATCCTCCCTACTTCGCCATGAACTGTTGGTCCTGCTTTCTACCCAATTACTGAGTTCCCTATAGTAATGACCTATCGGTAATTTCACCGACCTCTCTGACATTTCCTCATCTAATGCCGACCCTATTCTTGCCATCTCATCGGCAATTTAATTTCTCTCAACACTGCTCTGGCCAAGAACCCAACGTAGTCTGACACTATATTTATCCATAAGCAAGTTGAGGGCTCTCCTACAGTCACTAACAACTTTCGCTTTTGCTACATGCCTGGTCACCAGCTCCGTGGCCCTGAGGATCGCCAAGATCTCAGTCTGGAAAACGCTGCATTCATTCGGCAGTCTGAAAGAACTACGAATGTTCGTTCCCAAGATATACACACCAGCCCCTATGCCTTCCCCCATGCTTTTTTTATATCGTAACAGAAGGAAATCTTCGAAGATTGCTTTTCCTACAGAAAATATATTTCATGCAACTTATGTTATTTATGTTTAGCTGAACAACTTTTTATCATTCAGTATCTTTCCTGCAAAATTTATGATTGCCTTATTAGGCAATTATTTTGTAAAATTTAATAGAATATGAGAATTTTTAAGACATTCGGAGAAAATAGTTTGTCTTTATAAAATTTTTTTTAATATTCTACTCAGTTGCAAGTTTAATTCTCTCTGTGTAAATCATGTTTATTGTGCAAGTGCCAAGGTTCCACCTGTGCACATATTTGTTTGTGCTAAAATTGTGAATAAATTACAAGTGTAACTAATTGTAAAGGAGTGACTGTGTAAATTACATTCTTATTTTTTTTTTGCAGTTTGCGTGGGCTGCATTAAAAAAAGCCAATACAAGCAAAATTAATGTGCAAAAAACAAAAGATATTAACGTTTACGTTTTTGTTTCCATCTGAACATTATTTACCTGACTTGATAAATCAGGTGTAGAAAATAGTATATCAAAACAAACACAAATTTTTATTTATTTTTTTTTTGTAGTAGATAAATGTTGTTGTGTTGTTGGTTGACGTGTATATGACTGTTGTGAATATGTACTTATGTACATATGTATACTTTTGAAACCTTATATGGATTTGCAAACTATAATACACTTCAGTTTTAAAAAGAAAAAAATATGATTTTTGAGTTTTTGAAGAAGTCACACACAGGCAAAGCTGGGTATAACGAATCTCGCTTTAACGAAAATCGAATATAACGAATATTAATTAATTAACAATATTGGCTGCCTTACAAAGAGTGAGACAAATTCAAAAGATAAAGAAAACTATACCAGCAACAAAACTTTTAACATTGAGCAAGTTTTCTATCAAAGGAAAGTAAAACAATATGTAAAGCAGCAAAGAGCCTTTAAACAACAGAAATTATTCCTGAATATTAATTCGTAAAATTTGCAAAAAAAAAAAATCGTTAGTGGACTGATATTTCATAATTTGTAAAGTGATAAATGTATTTCTAGTGAATTTTAGCTCAATCGAGAATTATTAAATCGCACTTTCCACCTCTGTCATACAATCTGTTGAGCATCGTTTCTGGCAGCACTGGTGCTTGAAGTGTGTACAAATAAAATAATCGTGTGTAGCCGAATAAATACTCAGAGTATTATTATACCTATGCGTATGATTTTAGCTGTAACAGTGTATAGATTGTAATTAAAGTCGTTTGTGTTGCGTAATTTAATGTTTGTTAGAATATGAGTATGGGGTTTGTTTTTAACTATGTATATGCATTTATATAAATACCGAAGTATATTTATTTGACATTCAGTCTATAATGTATGAGGATTTCTTGCTTGATTTAATGGGTAAGCATAATAAATTTAAAGATTTTTGTTTAACGCTTTTGCCAGTATGTATGTATGTACATATGTATTTATTTTAGTATGTATACAAATACAAATAGAGAAAAATAATTCCTTTGTTTTCAAAAAGCTTTAAAAAACCTTATGATATAAACAATTTTTGAGTACAATGAATGGGTTTGACTTTATATCGCTCGTTATACCGAGACCCACCTGTAATACATATGTAATTAGATTTGTCTAAAATTGTTGATTCAACTTTCTTGTAAACTTTTTAGCGAGTCGCTGTTCCTGTATTCTAAGTTTTGGAAACAAAAAAAATTCTTTTTTTAATTTCCTTTGTTAACAATGTTTTTAAATATTTTTTTCATAATTATTTTATTGGTCAGAATTCCTGTATAGACAGTTAACGTCTAAGTTCTCGTAAGATTATACACAAAAGTACTGAAAACACCTTGATCTTATGAGTTCTTGTGGTCTTTTGAAAATTTCCATAAACTTCATCATGCCAGTGTTATATTTTCTGAAAAGTCATACGATTGTGTAGGATAGTGAATCCTAGCCTTAAATGATTGAGAGGGAGAAGGAATAAGAGGAACTGCAGCTGCCCTGTTAGGTTCAGATATAAGCCTGTCTGTCTTTTCCTTTACCGGATCCAGCAGTTAGAAACTTTTAAGTAGTACTGCGTTATTTTGCCTTCAATAATGAATACTTATACATTGTTATTTTACTTAAAGAACAAATAAATTGCCATTGCAAAATCATTTAAATTTCAGCTAATAATTGCATTTGGCCTAAATTCATTTTTTTTTCATTTCATCTCAATTGCAAATAAAAATACGAAAAAAAATAATAAAACTAATTGCGTTTGTTCTAGCTCTGCTATCAATAGTTTTCCATTCCAAGTTGTCTTTTTTTCAGTTGTTGGCAGAGTCAATTATTTTACTGAAAAAGTATTGTTCTATTTTTCTTTTCTTTTCTTTGTTCTACGTCACGTCAAATATGATGCGTTGTACTATAGTTTTTCTAGTACGTCGCATAAGTATCAGAAAAAAATATTGAATATAATTGTAATTGTAATTGTAATAAATTTACTAAAACAAAAAATTAAAATAAAAAAGATCAAAAGGGGTCAAGATGTGTTTCTCTTCTTCTTCTTCTTTCATTTTTAATTCATTACAATATTAAATAAAATAATCGTTAAAAAAAATCAATGAATTTATTATGGCATATTTAAAAGAAAATATAACACTTTGGATGCTATAGGAGTCGTAAGTATTACAGTGTTAATACAAATGATTAAAAAAGGCAGTTTTGTTTAAAATTACAAATTTTGTTAAATTGTGTAATAGAAAAATTCACTAAGAAATAGTTTGAAATTGAATCTTAAAGATTAATGCCCATTTTTTGAGTCGGTAATCAAATTTTAATTATTTTTAAGTTGTAATTAAATACGAAATTGTGTTTTTGAGTGCATAATTAAATAATAATTAAATGCCCAACCTTCTGTAATTAAATACTATTTAAGTTTTATGAGAGCACCATATGTTTTAATGCGTGTATGTGTTTATTGAAAACATACACATGAACATCATGTGGTCGTATTGAAAACATCATGTGGTCGTATTAGAAAGAATTTCGTTTAATTTTCATAAATATATAACATATACAATTCATAGTTTCATATCATGGAATAAATAAATAGAAAAATGCATTCCGATGCTCCTTTGTTTTCATGAAATGTGTTTTTATTCAATTTTAATTTTCTGCATTTTAATAGCCAAACTTTCTTATTTATGTTAAACAGCTGTTGTTTGAAAAGCCTTCCATAATACTGGGAAATTTTGCAGTGCTACCGTACTTTCAATGTAATTTAATAAGAACTTTAATTAACCACTGAAAAAAGTAAATCGTACTTAATTACAACTTCATTTTAAATATAAAAAAATTAGCTTATTACGTACTTAATTATTAAGTTAATAACTAGGGGTAAGTGTAAGAATGATGCTGTCATTTAATATTCGCAAGTTGACATTGTTTAGAAATCAGCTTTATTTCAAATTCATATCGCGCTTTAAATAATTTATAATAAAAAGACATATTTAGTGTTTGAATCAGGTTGGCAGAGCTGGCAACTTTGTGACCATTAATTCACAGTTGGGTTTGTCATTTTGTCACGAATAGACCAGCGCTAGCACAAATCTTTGGAACAGCATTTGTGACTTAGTTTACGAGTGTTTCATCGCAATATCTTATTCACTGATGGGGTCAAGGCATATTAAACAGGTACATGCATCAGGCAAATTGCTCATCCGCTGATTTTTTGTTTACACGTTTATAACGAAGAATTCATTTGACAAATACTTTTGTGCCTTGTTTGATGCATACAATTTTTTGACAATTACTTTGTAAAACTATGTGAGAAGCACAGAGTTGCCACAGTGTTTTCTCTAATGCGTGTACCTGTAGTAAATGTGCCTTGGATGGGGTTTAGTTTAATTGGGCAGTAAAGAGTAGAAATTGTTGCATTTATAATGAGAAATATGCACGACATATTCGTAAAGCACCACTACAAATGCCGGACGGTTTTTGCAGACGCAAAGCTTACTTACCAAAGTCATGAGTTTGTAGGAGAGAAGGGAAACGTTTCTCCAATTATCACAATTAATTGAAAAGAAATACTTATCACTAATTAAAAATTTAATTGAATTTATTGAAATTTTGCTAAAATATTTAATAATTAAAATTTTAATTAAGTCAATTAAATGTTGATTTAAAAATTTTTAAATTTTGAATTTGTTTTGGTTTTATCCAATTAAAGGTGTTCATTGGAGAAGAATTTCTTTCTGTGTACGAGTATAATTTTTGGAATAACATTAAAATGTATACTAGGATTTTACACCTACAGCTATTTGTTCACAAATTAGCATGTGGTTGGCAGTTCATTAGAATATGTTTGGCAGCTTGATGACATAAGGTTGCTGAGTATATTATACATAAAATGTATGCTAATTCCTAGTTTACATTATGCAAGTCTTATTGCTAAGCTGATTAGTTTGTTAGGAAAGAGAGACGAGGGTAAAAGAAACGTTACTGTTCCCCTCGTTTCTCTCTCTATCAAACTAATCAGCCTAGCAATAAGACTTGCATAGTGTAAATATGAACTAACTTTAAGCCAACTTTTAATTATGCTTAGGCCTGTTGAGTCCTGGTTATGGGCCCAACTTTAAATCTATGAAAAAAATTTTACAATTAATGAGAAGTCCAACAAAACACCGTAATCTATCAAGTTTCGGTATTTTGTTGCTTTCAGCATAAAACTTTTATCTGAACTTCACAGCTGTGAAAAAATTACAATTACAATTTGCTAAAATATGGCATACAAAATATATTTAAGTATATAGAAAAAAGATTCCAACTTACACCAACTTGATATAGTATCCGTACGTCTTTGCCGTTGTTGTGGATGACATTAGATGTTGCAACTTTTCCAACATTGCCACCGCCGCCGCCACTATTCCCGCTATTTATTGCTGGCATTGTTGTGGTTTTTTGGGCATTGTAATTGCCTGCTAAATCGCGACGCGCCTTAAGAAGATCCAACATTTGCCTTGATCTCCTACGATCCAGTTGATTCGATAGTTGCGTTTGCCTGTGCTCTTTCGACGACAAATTCTCCAAGTCTACTTGTTCGGGTGAGTTATGGGAATCGTTATTCGAAGAACTTGCATGTTCTTTAGAATATGTAGTGGTATCGGATGCGGACGCTGATGATGATGATGATGTGGCTGTAGCAGGGCCATTAATAGTTGCATATTCAAGATTTTTGTGTTTTAAATCTGTTGTTGTGACACCTGCTGGGTGGTTGTTGTTGCTGTTGCTGGCCGTTAATTCATAGACTTCCAATGGCAGGCGCGTGCTAAAGCAGGCATTCAAGAGATGAGTTGCCACAATAAACACTGTTGATATTAACATTTTGGGTTTGTTAGTTTTATTGCAGTAGTTGCTGTTGATTACTTGATTTGCTATTGTTTTTTTTTTCAATTTTCTTCCAGCAATTTCTAGCCGAGTGTATTATTGACACTTTTTTTTATAAAAAACAAAGAATACGTAGTATAATTAATACCTTTTTTTATTTGTTGCTATTGCCAACGTTTTCTGATTTTTAGTTGTACACCTTGAGCTTTTTGTTTCTTTTATAGTAGTATTTTGTTAGTTTTTTTTCCTTCTATTTATTTATAATGTTAAATGTTCTTATGTTTATTTTAAGTTCTTTTAGTTTTACGGCCATAAAAAATACAAAACTTTAATATTTAACTTGCGATAATAAAACTGAAATCTCGTTGTGATTTCGTCGTACATTAATTACATTGAATAAGTTAAGATTTGTTTATGTATTTTATTTGCTTTTGGAAATGTAGAGATTTGTTGCAAGTTTGGTGTGGAATAGTAATTAGTTGAACTGTTTTAAATTGTTTGAAATGTTTATACTTTAATCGTTAATAATTCACAATACTTTTTTTTTAATATGCTTGGCAATGCATCAAAACTGTTTTCTTTATGAAAGTTTGAGCGACATTGTATGTATAATTTATCTTGTACTTTGTTTTTTCATATGCCTTTTGGTTAAACTTGTGTACCCTGTAAATAAAAAGTTACATTTTGTTGAGGAGATTGTTGGGATATTTAGGATTTTTCCGTTTAATATGTTATTTCGTGAAAAAATTAACCAAAGTTTGAAAATTTTATTAAAGTAGTTATCAAATCATTTGTTTTTTTTCAAGTTATGTTCTCCGTTAAGGACCTAACTATCGTACGGCTCCAAAATATGGTAACTGTGTTATGTTTTGTGCTCAGGGCTTCCACATATCTAGAATTTGAATCGAAATTACCGTACCGTTAGCACGCTTGTGCACTTATAAAAGATTTAAAAACGTGCGTATGCTTTACTTAATTTTGTTGTTTAAATATGAAAAAGAAACAGCTGTTTACAAAATTGTGACTGTGCATTCGCAATAAGAGGTTCTCATACCATTTAAATCCTTTTATATATCTTACATTTATATTGTACCCACACTTATTTATATACATATATATATATATATAATTTTATTTAATTTAGTTGAACATTAAAAAATTGCTTTAAAATTAAATTAATAGTACTTTTAATTCAGGGGGTGACTACGATATCCTATACACACCTACAGCCTCTCCCGAAAGCAATACGATTTCGAATCATGTTCGCATTACTTTGCTTGCAGGGAAGGTGTTTTTGTGTAGTTGAAAGTTTTTTCAAAAAAGTTGTAAACAAGTTTTTCAATTTGCTTGATAAGCCTCCTACATATGTTTATAATAAATAAAGACATTCATACGTGTCTAGTGGTCAAATTTAGACCACCGCCCTATCCTAGTACTTGTAGAAAGAACCACTGGAAAAATAAAACTGTTTAAGCTGTTTATTTTCCAACTTAGTTGTAAAAGTAAAAAACGGAAAAAGCAAAATGAATTTTATTAAAAGAAAATATAAAAACAAACATTCATTCGGATGCATTTACATAATCACTCACATGTATGTACATACATTGCTTGTCATATGTACGAGTAGTTTTGACTACGACTGGATTACAGAAAATTTCAAAATTGTTTGTTTAATCCAGAAACAATTGCACTCGAACATACTGTTCCTTAATATACAAAGTCCCTAACTAATTATTTCTTTTAATCGAGATTTTTTCTTCTTTCGATACATTAGATTTTACTCCATCGAAAAATACAAGAAACTCTCGATTTCGATTTACTTTTCAGTTTTTAGTGTTAAAACTAAAAATAAACATAAATATTTGTTTAAAAAAAAACGTACGCTTGACCACAACATTCGATAATAATATTGGCTAGAACCTTTGGTAACAATTTTTCGGATACCACATTTGAAAATTGCTATTGCCAGTAAAACAAAAAATATCTCGTAGGGCTCACTCGCCGGTTAGTTTGTGGCAGTAAATCTTTCAATCTCGAAGCATCGCTTGTGATATCTGCTTGCGCACAAAGTAAACGAACGTACCGCACTTATGGTTAATCCCAGTGCTAAAAAAAACTTAATTCGAAGTAGCAAAAGCCGTCATATTTTTACTTTTCGCTGCTTTGACTTTTTGCAACTTTTTAAAATCAACCAAAGCTTTTGCTTGTGCTTGTGAAAATCCACAACAGTCGCAGTCGAAGTAGAAGCAGCAAACGATTTATGAACGATTGCGCAATATTTTCAACAGCCGACGATTTCAAAAGTTTAACTTTTATTTGATGTTGCTTTTGAAAAATAAAAAAACTTTTTATATAAAAACGTATGTTTCTTCAAAAAGTCACTGAGTTAATCACCCACTCTCGTATATCCACGTTGTGCATTAAAAACCCGAACTAATAAACAAAATTCGTTTAATAACGTTTTAAAGACAAATTTCTAATTCCTTTTATTTTTAGTTTTACAATTTTCGAAATAAATATTTTACTACAAAACATTTTGCTCCTTCGAACCGGATATGGACCATTGATTGACCTATGAAACGAGTATTTAGCAATATCCAAAACTAATAACTTTAACGACCTCTAAATATTCACTAATAATATGTTTAGCGATTTCATTTGGATATTGCTAAACATTCGTTTTTAGTAATATTTTGGAAATATGTGGTCCGAGAACGAAGCTTTTGCAATTATTCTCCTTGTTGTTTTTCACGTTTGCTTTCAAATGAAAAAAGAGATCGTTTATTGTTTTCTGAATTTTTTTTTCGACAAACACAAGATATAATAAATAATTGACGAGAATTTAGCGAAGAGAATGTTTTTTATTGAGCCACCAACAATTATATTCAAGACTTCTTCGCGAATAGTTAGCTATTGCAAACGTTGGCTTTTTCTGAATTTAAGATAGTTGAGCGAATATTTAAGCTCTTACAATTCTTTGCTTTAGCGAACATTTGCTTATGACGAATCCCAGGTCAAAGCTATAACAACTTAGCGGTATAATGAATTTTTCGATATATCGTATGGGGTCTACTTTGTATTTTTTTTAACAAAAACAACCCGCGAAGCGATTAGCTTGTCCCAGGATCTATGGCGGGAATCGAACCCACGACCTCTGGACTGAGAGAGATAGCATCGCTACCACCCAGCCACAGGGGCAAATGCTTTCGAATTGTAATATTAATAGCATACAAAATCGAAATACAGAGTAGACCCCCTGATTTATGACGTTTATTCTACTGCGATTTGTCTGTATGTACATACATACACAGAGAAAACAAACAGATTTGTTGTGATCACCGAATTTATAGCCAATCGAATTTTGTCGGTTCCATTAAACTAAAACACAATGCTGTTGTAATGAACGAATATTGTTTTTGTAAGCACCAATTTTTGATTAGCAATATACGAGTACATTTGAATTTTTAGAATGAAATAGTTACTGCAACAGAGAATTTTAATTGAGACTATAGAAATAATGAATTGATAAAGCCAACATAATTGGTATTTCTAAAGGAATCATCGGTAGACACGGCTCATATACACACTACTATATACATACATACATACATACATACATACATAAAAAAATGTAAGTACATTATTATATTTATCGCAAATTATTCTTAATGTTTTGTTTATGTTCTGAAGTGAAATGTGCAAAGTTTTTATCCGCGTGATGCATTGTGACATCCGTTGCCATTGTTCGCCTTTATTACATAGAGATACATATATTCCTATCAAGAAACTGCATATTATTTGCACAAATAATTTCACTTCATAATAAAAATAGTAACACTTCGAATATTTTGCGATATATGTCCAGCTCACGGATGGTCAACGCTAGAACCAAAATATTTTGGGAATCATCATAAAATATATGAAGCTTTATTTTCAGACGGTTAACAAATTCAAATCGGTCTAATCTATATAATAATGTCCTTACTTTTTTTTTGTTAAATCTGGATTTTGTGTCATTATTCTGCAAAATATATTTTTTATATGACATTTCTACCTAATTTAATTTTTTGTTTATAAAACATTCATAGTTGTCCACAAATAAGGAATAATTCAATTGCGACAACAAAATATTTTTTTCATTTTGTATTCAGAACAAAAATTTCGGTTAGGAACATCAATTAAGTATTTCATTTTCTTTGTTTTTATTGCAATAGAATTTCAGTACGACGACAAATGATTGGATAGATACAATCGGGTATGTTCTGTATTCCGTGGAACGTGAAATGGAAATGGGAATTTATAACAACAATACTATGGCAATTCCGAACGATTTAATTTCACGTGGAATAACAGATTTTTTTTTCAATTAAATATTGTTTGCAGGAATAGTTTTTATTTTATTTCAAAAGCCAATATTCAGTTACATTACTTTCTTTTCTAACTTGAATTTAATTCAGTTCTGTCTACCAATACTTTAAAATGGCTTAGAAATAAACGGAATCAATCGAGAATCTTATTTATTGTAATTATAGTTTTTTGTTTATATGTAAATATGAAAAAATCGTCTAATTGATTGATAATTGATAGAAAATATGGAATATTGGAATACATAATTAAATATTTGTTGCTCCAACAGTTTTTAACCAATCTATTCTCTCTGTGTATGTAAGTATAGTATAGAATCCCTGCAGAAAATGCGAATAGTGAAAATGTAGCGATTTACTAGTGACATTGTCAGTAGTACTACTGACCAGGTGTACCCCAGCCAATGTAATCGCCTATTGACATTTAGACACTAGACTGTAGCACTACTGACTAAGTAGTTTTTTTGGGACCATATGGAGACATTTCAACCAAAGATTCACTAGTACATTTTAGTGACCCTCGTCTACAATTTTAAAAGTGTAGGGGCAACAAACTTAAATACATACATACATATGTATGTATTTTTTTTTACATTATTACATAGCATAATAAAAAAGTAAAACAAACTATTGACGCGTTCATTGACAATGTCACCAGAAATAATCTATAACTGTTGACTCTAAAGTATCTCTACTCGCGCATAAAAGGAAAGTTGTTGACATTTCCAAAAGAGTGTTGACATAGGGACATATGGTTCTAGGCTGACTAGAGGGATGGAAATCACATTCGTAGACACAAATATATACATATGTATGTATATATTCATACATACACATGTATATATGTATATCTTAACGTTTCTGGCCAAATATACATATTTTTAACTTGATCGAAATTTGCAATATGTAATGTCCTAGGTAAAAAAATATATGTATGTACATAGTACATACTTATGTATGTACTACGTATGTATGTATGTATGTACTACGTAGTTTTTAATTTGTAGCCCAAAAAATTCCTAGAAAAGAAACAAATCCTAAATATTATTCTCACTTGAATCAGGTTTCTTAGATTTTTTTATTTGCACATTATTTTTGTATTTTATTCAAAAAACACACTTTTGGTTATTTTCGTTCACGTAAAAACTTTATTCACAACAAAAAAAAAACACAAATAAATGCAGCAACTTGTTTTTGTCATTGCTGCTGTTGTTATTGTTTTAAAACAGTTGAAATGGATGTACGTTGTTATTGTTGTTTCTGTTTTTTATTGCTGTTAGTAGAGCTCTGTTGTTTTAACGAAAAAAAATTCATTCATAAAAACGTAAAAAAAACAACACAAATACATACATATACGGGTATGTATATATTTCATTCATTAAAACAAAAAATGCTGATATTTATTGCTTTTTTGTTTTATATTATTTTTGCAGTTGTTGTCTTTTCTGGCATACAGACAGTTACACTAAAAGGCAGAGAGTTGTTCTGCGAGTGTAGTGAGTCGGGCAAATAAACAAGTTGTAAATAAATTTATTAACTTCAGCTTTTATTTTTTTTTACACACATACCTCCATATGTACGTTTGTTTGCATGTATGTATGTATATATTTTTTTACATTTTATTTTTTGGTTTGTGGCCAGGAATGTGTTATTTTTCATTGAATATCTGGTAAATATTTATTTAATACTCTTTTTTTAATTTTAAACACAAGAATTTTATTTATAACGAAGAAGGAGGAGGAGAAAAACACGTCCAGAAGCGTTAATAGAACACGTTTTCGATTGTTTTGTCGCCGTTAATTACCACGTTTAGTATTTTACTACCAACTCATATGAGGTTACTTTTAAAACTGATCGCATCAACATAAATGTATTGAGATTTTTACAAAATATTTTTCTATATTGTTTTAAACTCACACATAAGCATATGGACGCACACACACACACGCACTCAGGTGTGTGTATCCACTAGATACTCAATTCGCTCTTTATGGTTTGCATCGGTGTATCTTAATGTTTGTAAAATGTGTTCAAGTTACTGAAAGATAAACAGTAAAACTTGAATGAATACCAATACCTTTTTAAAAACTCTAATCATTCTAGTATTGGTATTTATCTTTGAAATTCTCTTCGAAAAGGTCTATTATAATATTTTTACTCTCTTAACTTGTTGTGTTTTGCAGTGTTGCCACGGTGTGTGCTTCATTTGCGATATGTAATTAGCAGTGCTCGGATTTCGATGAAAACACTGTGCTCGTTCAAAAATTTAAAAAAAGGTTGAATTTGATTTGCTGTTGCTTTTGGTTAGTTTCGGCAGTAAAAGCATAAGCAGTAAGTATGTTTTTTTAAAACTTCTAAAAGCAAGTGTTTGCTTCTTCGAATGTGACTGTTTGCAACTTCTAAAAGCATACAGACTGCTTGAAACTTTTCGAAACGTCGACTGCTGAAAGTACTGCGCAATTGGTCATAAATCGTTTTGTGATTTTGCTTTGACTAAAACTGTTGTATTTTTCAAAAGCGAAAGCAGAAGTAAAATCAAATTAAATGAAAATCATTACAGTTTTTTAAACACTGAATCTTAGTTATTTTTTAAACAATAGCTAACATAAAAAAATCGGTTAGCACCACTGGATTCAGCGTACTCAAATTAGGTTAACACACCGGGCCCCCGGCTTGTTATAAAAAAGTCTCAGATTCGAGCACAGTGTAATCCATTCTTTTAATGATAGCCCTGTGAAATTATCCCGAAAATTAATGGCACCCTTGTATTAATTCACAAAAATTGGATAGGGATACCACTCTAATGAAATCCTGAAAAGTCAATTATTCAAGGTTAAAGGTCACAAAAATGCGGGTTTTGATTTTTTTTTGCCACACGGTTCGTTTTAGTATAAAAATGTCAAACAAAAATGAAGATATACTAAAATTATCCTAATACGTTTTTCTTTAAGATATACCATTTTTGATAAAAAGCCATTCGAAAGTTAGCTGGAGCTGTATTCTCCATAATATGCACACGTTTCCACACCACCTATGAGATAGCGTAGAGATTTACAGAATGCAGGGGCAGGTTTTTGACCTTCCATACTTATCTTCTTGTTCGTCTGCATTCTCTTGAGTTGATGTTACTTTGTTGTAGCAGCGATACATCATCTGTTTCGTCGTTGATCTTGGTATCGTCTCCTGTTGAAAGCTCATCGATTGAACACGATTTGCCTTGACAACTGATGCATGTTGTTAAATAAAGTAAGCCCATTTTCATGCAACTGCATTTTGCACTACAACCCTACGTGCTTCGCTCTCTATTCATGCTTCACACCCCAATCATGAGCGAAGCAACTTGCTTCGCCATACAAAATTATGAGAGCGAATCAAGTACATTCAATATGATTCTACTTGCGAAACACGTAAAATTAGTATCTTCCTAGCTTTTATCGCAGTTTATCAGAACTAGCTATCAAAACAAAATAGGTATATGTGTATGCGTGTGCGAACAAATAAAAACAAATAAAACACACGTGCGCATGATACGCATGTATCTGTGAATATACATAAAAAGGCCAAAACGAAGCACGAATGCGCAGTGTAAACGGCATTATTCATAAACATGATTGAGATAGTGAAGTATGTGATTCAACTCGTAGTGGAAACATAACATAAGGGGCTTCTCTGGTTCAGACGGAGAATGAATTGGATCCAGTACATTGTCAATTAGCTTCCAACCACATTCTTCTGGACCGAGGGAATTGCCAAGCCATACTTGAACCTGGTAATACGCTCTATAGAAATGTTGCTAAGCAGAAACTAAGGTTGGAGGAATACAAGCTAATTGCACACGATTTTTATTACGTGATTGAAGTAGTTTTCAAGAATACTGAATGGACAGAATATCTATAGAAATAATTTTCTCTTAAAAATTTAAAATTTTCTTGCATATTTCAGTTAAAAGTCGCTATTAGAACTTTAAGTATTTATTTTTTATTTTTTCGGAATTTTCAAGTCGCTAAAATTTATTTCTTTTTTGGTTTTTGCGTAATTTTACCACGTTTTCACTTGTTGGGGAAACAATTCGACCAGGGCTCAAATCGTCGTATCACTGATCGTATGACAATCGTACGAAAATAAGTTAAGTGATACGTTGATCGTATAAGGTGAATGGGATTTTATTACGTTCACGTATGTCATAATCCGAAAAGTGTGCTTCTACGCGACGAGTTGTACGTTCACGGAGGTGACGATTCTACCCCAGTTTGTTCACTTGAGACTATGATTTTTTTTATACAAAAAAGCAAAGTTTAAAGTAAAGAAACAGTTTTACTTTTTCTCTCCGATAAGGGTCGTTAAGTCATTTTCATATTGCTCACATATTCAAAGCATTAAAACAGATGATGATGACCTTACTAAATAAATAAATAATAAATAAATATTTTTAATTTTAAAGTTTGCAAAAACTTGTGTAAATGAGAATATTTTCAATTTATAAAATCTGCTATTGAGACACCTCAGGACTTTTTATTATGTAATTTGATTTGAATAGGAGCAATTGTGCATTTTACTGAATATCAAGCAATCTATCATGTTCATATAATATAATTTGGATTTTTTTTAGTAACGGAAAACAAATATAGAAACTTTCATTCCTATGAATAATTTAGCAACCGATAATATGTAATTTATAATTTTGGTACTGGCAACACTGATATATTTATTTTATTCTCTTACTACCACGGCTGTATGTATATATGTATGTATGTATTTATGTATGGAAGTGTTCTCATGACAATGCATTCATCTATTCAACGTTGTTGTTCAATTTTGAAGTTGCATTTCATGAGCAAGTGTTTTAGTATCTGTGTGTATGTTTCGTTGAGTGTGTGTAAGTATCTGATTTGCTGCTACTTATGAATGAAGTATTTCTGAAGTTCACAGCATCAGTTTTTTTGCTGTTACAATTGTAACGGTGTGCAAGTGGTCTTCCTTCACTGTCTCTCTTTTTTATGTTGTTGTTGTGCGAATCAGTATTACCAGAAAATATTTAAAAAAATCTTATATATTTTTGAAAATAAAAAGTTGTATAGGTATTTCTATGTCAAAACTTAGAATAAAAGAAACATAATATTCTTTACACCAGAGATCACCAGTATACCTTAAACCTTAGACGAATTTTGCTTTTTGGGTTAGTTTTGGTATATTCATATGCTGAATTAACATTAGGAATTTCATAATTTAAGTTAAGTATTATAAAATGTATAAAAGAATTTTATGGAAAATGCTTAGAATGATCCACGTTTCAGAATAATGTGGTACAATGCCGGGAGGATAAGTGAACTTTACAGTAAGAGTTCAGACGTACATAAACTTTCAAAACGCCGATGTGCATACATACACATTTTGTCTCTTCTGCCAGTATTATTCCTTAGAACCTTATTATTTTTCCTGTTGTACAGTTTTATACAAAGTAATTTAAGTTTGCTTTTGAAGCTGCTGTAGCAAAAGTTCTAAAAAGTTTGTTCCTGTACTTTAATTTTTGCTTAAATTATATAAGGTAAATTGCTTCTGGGCAGAAATATTTTTTTGTTTAGTCCGTTCGAGACTTAAAGTTAATAATGTTAATTTTTTTTAAATTTATTCAAACTGAAATGAATGGATAAGAGAAAACGGCTTTCAGAAGCGGCAAGTCATTGTGTATAATTACACTGTGCTCGAATTCGAAACTTTTTTTTTAACAAGCTGGGGACCCGATGGGTAAACCTAATTCGAGTACGCTGAATCTAAACGTACTTACCATTTTTTTTAGGTTAGCTCTTGTTTAAAAAATAATTAAGATTGAAAACTTGGTTAAAAGCACCTAAAAATCACAATTTTTCCTAGGGAATGGACAGTTTTTTGTTTGTTTTGTGCAACAGCCCAGCCTTCAAACTTGAAACTGAACCGTCGCACAGTGGGTGTTTCGATGGCTAAAGTGGGAATTAATTCGTGGTAACTTTCCCTGTTTATAATTTTCACTTAAAGAATGCGATTTTCGAAATTTGGCAGAATAGGAATGTGGGAAAGGGTACTCCCCACACATTAATTATATATATATCAATTAATAATAATCTAAAATCTATAAAGCTATAATGAGTGAGATGCTTAAAATTTGGTAGTAGTTAATTTTGCGACAGGATGTAAGTCAGCAAAAATCTGGCGAGTTAGGTCCACGGGAAGGGGTACTCCTCATACAAAATAATTAAAAATAATCTGTTATCTAGAAACAAATGATAGTAAGAAGCTTCAAATTTGGTGTGAGTTAATCTGAAGACAGCATACAAAGTTAGATGAAAAACTGATGGGTAGAAAGTAATTAATAATAATATGCTATCTTGAAACCTTTATGGTATGAGTTAATTTGAAAACGCGATACAAGGTTATGCGAAAAACTGGCAGGATAGGTCCGGGAGAACCGGTACTCTAGATACAAGGTAATTTAATAACTATATGCAAAAAGTGGAAATTAATTCGATATTACGTATCCAATTCTTAACAATCGTCATCAAAATCACCATCATCATTTGCATTTTTGCATTACTCTTGTATTTACTCTTGACAATATTAATAGTTCTGGTTATTATTATTATAGCCGCAAAAATAAGCCGCAGAAAGCAAATTTTACAGGACAAGTTTTTTTTACTTTTTTATGATTTCTTCAAATTTATATAATAAAAATTCAAGTATAGCCTACTAATGATATTATGCAAGTTATAGATAAGTTTTACGTTGTTTCTTCTTATTATTTTTTTTTTAGTTACTTAAATTTTTGTCGACCACATTTTTAACAGATTACACTGAAAATTGACCATTATTATTTTCAAATTAATGTTTTACCAGATGACGTGTTCGATACTGCATCAAAAAGTAATTTTCGAAAAATATGTCAGTTACGTTATTTTCGCGGTTAGGGTTCGACATTGATCGGAATTGATACTTTTATTACGGGGAAAAAAAAGATTTTTACTTAACTCGCCTTAACTCACAACTATTTAGCGTGAAAACAAATTATGAAAAATAACACAAATTAAGCATAAAAACCAAAACGTACAATTAATATTACTAAGCCGAGGTTCAAGGTTCCATTATTATATTTTTCATTTTCACTTCAGAAAGCACCGAAAACTAGTTCTTAAAACACCGAAAATTGCAATTTTTATTACACGCAAGAAAAACGTAAAATAACTCGAACTTTAACGGTCTGTCGCACGATGTCCCTCGAAATCGTTCGATCGACAACTTGTATTGCAAACAACAATAACATTAGAAAATTTGTTGTTGTTTTCAATATAAGTAATCGATCGAACGATTTATATTGACATCGTGGGACAGGCCGTAAAAGTGTATAGTTCCACAAGGGTAGTTGATACAATAAAAATTGTTTTGTTAGTGATGTGGTATTTTGTGGACTTTTAGCGAGTACAAAAATTGTTTCGGTCGGCTCCAATGAAATTTTTTAATTAATTCCCAGCTTTGACATCGGAAACCGCAGTGTGCGTCGATGAATAAACGCAAGTCGCCAGCGATAAAATCCATTCCCATATTTTTCACTAAACCTGGGATATGGCAGTAAGTGAACATATTTGCTTCGTCAACGGAATAAAATTTCTGAAAATCAGCTTGGCGTTTTCGGTATGATTTGTCATTTTGCTCTCAATACTTATTGTTAGTTAATTTTTTTGAAGATACAATAAATAAATATACGCATGAAACAAAAATAAAAAATTTGCTCTGTGAATTTTTTACGGTTCAAAAATTATGTAAAAAATTCCAATTTTTTTTGTGGTAGTCCCATCTAAGCCAGTAATTCACTCTGAACAAAAGGGTTGTTTATTCCACAGCCATTAAATTATTAATGCAGCCAACTTGACAAAACATTCACGTTCAATTCTCAGAACTGAGTCCCAAATCAATGAGCTGAAAAATTTTTTACTGTGAAAGTTTCGACAAATTTATTTATTGAGGTATAGAACTTTAAGTTGGCATCACTTTTTTAACTGGCGGCCATTTTGTCAGCTGTCAAGTGATTAATATTTAGTTTGGTTTGCCATTTCATCATGAACAGGTTGACAAAAGAACAACGCTTGCAAATCGTGCAAATTTATTTCGAAAATAATGGTTCAGTTCGCGAAGTTTACCGCAATCTCCGTCCATTTTATGGTCGACAGAGCAATTAATTCGGTTAACCATGGATCGTTTTCGCACTACGTTTACTCTATGTTATAACACGCATCCGCTGAAGTCGCTCGTCTACGCCAACAAACCAGAAACGGTAGGGGACTTGGAAGCCAACATTCGTGGCGTTATTGCCAACATACGGCCCCATATGCTCGAAAAAGTGGTTGAAAATTGGACCTGTAGAATTGGCTTTATTCGAGCCAGCCGCGGCGGCCACATGCCCGAAATCATATTTAAACGTTAATGACATAAAATTATCCTTCCAATAAAGCCAAATTGATGGACATTAAAACGATTTTCTTGTGTTTTATTTCAATTCGAAGTTCTATACCTCTAAAAAAACACCCTATATATTTAAGTTGTTTGTTGAACGAATTCTGTTGCTGTGATGTTTTAAAAGTTTTTTTGAAGAATTTTTTTTTTCTTTGATATAAAGAGCTTTTAGGAAATTATTTTCAATTAATTATAGACAACGACTTTCTCTATCTGATGCTAAAAATCTTTTTTTTTTATACCATCAATAAATGGCGATTTTATAAACTAATTCGGGAAATAGTGTGTTTTTCTGTATACATTTTTCAACCGATCAATTTGTAACAATTTATATAGAAATTGTGCAAATTCCCTACATATCAGGTAAAGTCTGTCATGCATCACGCACAATTTTGTACAATTTAATAAATTATTTGTCAAATTGACAATAATGAAAAAAAATTACTAAATACACGTAATAACAAAGTCCTACTTCATCTCTGGTATCTTGATTGTTGCAAAATTTATTAATATGATTAATAGGAAAAAAATTATTTATTTATGAAATTTAGTTGAATTAAACAAAATGTAAAAACCGTTAATTAAAAATACGTACATTGAAGGCAAACTCTAAACGAAATCATTAATTAACTTCTCTGACATTATTAAATGGAAAAATATCATTGTATACTTTAAGGCTTTTAATTCCTTAGACTTTCAAATTGGCAAAAAAAAATTATTAAAATTCTTTAACGGGTTAAAATATTCTTAAAAAAATACTTCCTATATTTTTTAATAATCAGCATTTTTTATTTGTTTGTGTGCATGTGTGGATTGAGGCAGGGTTGGCAAACTTGGTACCGTTTGAACTTTTTTTGGTTCTATTCAAACTCGGAAAGTGCAATAGTAAACCAATGACTAATTTAGTACATTTAAGGAATCTCCTCAATTTCACTTCGCATTTATTTTCAAACGATTGCATATGTCAACTTTCACTTTTGAACAATGAAACTCATACTCTTCTCACTTGAAAACAGTCTCGTGAAAGCAAAATGCAGTGAGAAAAACAAAAAATGTGAATTTGTACATATCCAAATAATTTTTCTTCTAAATTTCGATGTCAAAAGATCCAGTTTATTGCTTATTTAACTTCTGGTTATTCGTTAAAATAGTAAATAATAACGATAGTCCTTCAGTGCTCACTCACAGATCCGGCAGCTCAGCTATTTTCGTGTAACATATGTTTTAATGTTAAATATGTTCAGTTTGGTCTATAAGTTAACCATGATGTTAGTGTAGCCGGTGACCTCGAATTATCCACTTTTTTTGCCCAAAATGAAAGAACTGGACTTGGCTGACATGTAGTTCCAGCAAGACGGTACCAAATGCCACACAGCACGCGAAACATTGGACCAATTGATAGTCGAGTTGCACGTTTGGACGAGTTCAGTTGAGGCCTTAGACTAGTTTTTGTAGGTTTATGTTAAGGCTCATGTCTAAAGGGGAAAGTCCGCAATGGTTGACGCACAGGAAGCCAATATTGAAGAATTGATTTGTGCAATACGAATACGAAAGCTCTTAAAAATTCACCCATTATTAGTGAGGATAACTAAAAGTTGATATATGAAATAGTCATGAAAATATTACCTATATATAACTTGGGTTAGATTAAACATTCAGCTCACTTGGTCCAAATAACAGTTCCCTTTGAATTACTTTAAGGTAGGAATTTGCAAGTACAGATGGTGACAGATAGATAGAGAAAAGAGGAGCTTAATTAATTTTTAATTTTTTAGTTTTTGCAACTCTTCAATTGTGAGTTTTGTAAATCTTTATAGCATCGTTGCAGTGCCTCTGGTGTTAATTAGGTGCATTTTATAAGATATTTTTCTCCGCCGACACTTCGCGACGTACAGTGGTTCGTTTTGACTTTTTCCGTTGTAAAAATCATAACTTTCGAAGTAATCAAGATATTTAAAAAATTCAAAAGGCTGTTGGAAGAAATTATCTTCTGTATCATATCTGTTTAAAAAAATACAGGTTGTTCCAAAAATCGTAGTCAAATTAAAAAAAATCGTTGCAAATTTTATATGTTAATTTTTAACTAAATTTTTAATTTGCGTCAAAGATTTCTATTATTGAAATATTTTTAATACTTAAGACTAAGCAATAAATATTTTTTGGAATTTTAACAATGGTTTCATTATAATAATTTTTTACTGGTTAGTTCTTTACAAAACATTCATCTTCCAAGTACTTGTGTATCAAAATTTTTTTTAGTCTTTATTTTTGCACTCCAGGGCTTCTTCTGAGAGTTCTCCAATTGGTAAGCACTTATATTCAATTACATTTTTTCCATGAGCCAAAATTTTGTTTACTGTAGGAGTTAGTTTTTTTCGGGATACATTTGGGTTAAAAGTTGGGTAGTTTTTGATACGTATTCTTCAAATTTTGATCCATTGATATTTTCTTTACAGTTTAGTACATTAAGAATAACTGCAAACCTTTTTATAATATTCATATCGACACCAGTAATTTGCGCAGTCACTTCATCATTATCAAAAAATGATCTCGTCGTATTGCCATCATTTGTACTTCCAAATAAGTGCTTCGGAAAGTCCACTTTCAGTCCAAGTTTTTTAAAAAATTCATCTTGTACGATGTTTTTCCTTTTGGTGGTGTATTCTCGTGAAAAGTCTCTTCCGTCTGTAGAATTGTATATGGCAGCTTTAAAATGAACTCCATGCACCTAATTCTGGCATGCAATGGGGAAATTACATATTCGTAATTGTTCTCATCACTGGTTGAATCGTTCAGATTTTGAAAATCTTGCTGTGCCTTTTTATAAATAGCACATTTCGAAGCTGAAGAGGTATTCGTAATTACATTCAAGACGTTACCCATCAATCATTGTAAGACAAAATGTATGACTCACTGTAATAACTTTCCCATTTCTTATTTCAAAAACAGAAGGGTTAAGTTAATCAATTTGATGTTTAATATTGTATTATCACTGTAGAATTGATCACTTCTGAAGACTCCCTTCACTATTGAAATAATACTGTGCGGCAAAATTTAACTGATGATGGGCGAGAATTTTTCCAGTACTCTGAGGTCTCACCTCTGAGTGTTAAAGGTACTACTGAAGCCATAAACATATGTGCATCTGTGGTTGTCATGTCATTTGTATTGATTACTTGCTTGTAAGCAGTTTGACCGGATGATCCATCACAACCCCATTTATTGAGTAATTTGAGTTTATCCGGAAGTAGTTCTGCCTGTTCTTAAGGTAAACTTTGAATTAGACGGCTTGCAGTATGACGTTGTGGACTTGCGATCGACACCGCCTTTGTGATGTCTGATTTTGCCTTTTCTTGTTCTCTTACGTATTTTATAGATTACGCTTCCGATAAATGTTTCGTAGATATTGAGGCGGTAGAGTCCTGAATTTTCCGTTTTCTTGTATATGATGCACATTCTTCAAGAGTTTGTGCCGGTCTCCCTCTTGTTTGGCCAGTAGATGTAAGACAGTGTTCAACTTCTTTAATTGTTGTGAATTCATTTAACCATGCAGAATTTTTTCTCACAAAATTTTCCTTTGTGCGATTAGCTGCCTGCTACTTTTTCTTCAACATATGAATTCTAGTTTTCAGATCTAGTTTTCTTCCTCCTTCGTGAAAATGTACCTTCAGCATCGGAGCTGAAGACATCTCAGCATGTCTTATCGCTGCGCTTACTTCTGAAAGAATAACCACAAGACACATAATGCCTGCCGATAACTAAAAATGTCTATCAGGTAGTCTCGTTGTTGAGTTTTGTTCCGGCTCTTAATTCGTTTTTGGGAAATCCACTCAATTAAAGACTGCAATTATTTAATATTAACTATCCCTGAGCAGGTGATGATTACTTAGGTACAATCAATCATACAAGGCGACACGCTAAATATAATTAAACTTTATTCTAACCAGATAGCGGCTTATCCAATCATTAAAAATAGATTAACCGGAACAACGTTGTGTATTTATAATGCGCATGTGTGTCCTCAATTTGGCTTCATGGATTAAACCGAGACTACCTGATACTAATTTTGCCACATCTGCATATACACTTTCATAAGTAAGTATATGTAAGTGTGCAGATAATGTGATTTGGTATACCAAGTAAGTACTACCAGTTTGCAAAAAATACTAGTTTTTCATATTTTGAAATCTTAAGGATTTAGTAATAAACTATTTGTTGCGGTTTTTAAAAATCAATCGCTCATAATTATTTTATATTATTTATTCCTTAGAACATTGTGAGTAGTATTGATAATTGATGAAAAGTTCTTACGCCCCTTGTGGGAGTGACAATATTTGTGAGCATTTATTTTTATAGTGTCGGAAGTTTGTTATTAAATGCTTTTTAAATCTTGGCGAAATCTTCATTTAGTTAAAAGATATATCACTTTTAATCAAAAAAGCCGTATATATCCACTACACTACGTATCTTGACTTTAATAACGAGGTTGTGATAATTTTCTTCTTCTCTCAAGTGAAGGAGCAGGATCGGGCAGCAAATTTTTTAGCATAGTTAGTGTATGACACAGATAAAGTCTGCATACCAATACTTCCCGAAACTTCGTGTAACTTTGTTAGTTCTACTCTATTTAATTTCCAAAAACTACCCAAATTTAGGGCGTTTGAAGAACTCCGCGCCTACTAAAGTTAAAAAGAAAATCTGAAATTTTTTTTAATTGAATTTAAATAAAAAACAAGCTAAAAAATAAAATCAACAAAAGTACTAATCGGTGGCCAATTTTACATAAAAAAATTTAAGCCTAAAGATTTTGTCAAAAATTTACTTATTTTTTACAATAAAAAAAATATATAATAATAACTTTTTCATACTTTTTATGAACGGCTTTTTGATTTTTGATCAGTCAAATATCCTCAACAATAAGGCTTAACTTATTTTTCATGATTTTATATTCGAATTTTCGATTTTGCCACGGTTTTTAGCAAAATGAGCAACTGTGCTACGATTCATTGCAACAAATATCGACGTAGGAGGACGCTGAGAAATGCATTATTGTTATTATTATAATGCATATCAGAAAATTATATGGAACCGGGAATCATGGGAAGCGGTTGAATTTAAGGGCCATCGCTGAAACTGCTCACTAAGCTACAGCTATAAATATCAGTTAATTTGACGAGGACTTTTGAAGTTATTGGAAAAAACGATTTTTTTTCGAAATTTTTCGTACCATTTTTAAACCCCGACCAAAATAAGGGATGTTATAAATTGGTATTGGGCGTCTGTGTATACGTGTATATGTGTGTCTGTACGAGTCCACGTACAGACCAAACGGCTGAACTAATTTTGATTAAGTTTCTGTTTGAAAGGTGACTTGATCGAGAGTGTTCTTAGCTATGTTTCAAGAAAATCGGTTCAGCCATTTAGAAGATATCACTTATTTTCTGGATTTATCGGGGTTTTTAAAAATTTTTAATTTTTGTTATTTATAGCCCACTCAGGCTGAGACGAAATAAAGCAATTTCAAGCTAATATTGCTAACGAAATCATAAGTATTCTACTGGTTCTGAATGACATTTCAGTTGACTTCGCAAACATTTGTTTCATTACGAAACATATCTTGGGTACTTTTTTTAGTTGAATAGAGGGTTTGTTACATTTATACATACTTTTTTTCACAAAATCGTTTTAAGTGTAATGATTTTCAATTTGAAAATTTTGCTTGTTTTTATGGTTATGGTTACGCACTGTCTATATGCATTTCATTCCCGCTTATGAAACTCGTCAGTAGACTTCAACCCAAAAAATGTTTAATGATTTTCAATAATTTTTTAATTTCATTTAACTAAAAAATAAATAAATATTATTTCTAACCAAGTGGAGACGCTTAAAATTTTTTGTTGCTTCTCATAGTTGTAAATATCTTCATTGTTGAAAAATGGCAGTTTTTAAGCGGCATGGCCACACATCAAGCTGACGCGTCAAATTTGTGTATGTGTTAGTAAAATTGTGTTTTGCCTATCACACAGCAACACATCAAATTTCATTTCAAATTTGTTTTAGAATATGTGAAATTAAGTATATGTTAATGCATTTTAAAATATAACTGTTTTTAAGACTACCATACTCCTAAGGATTTTGGTTCTCATTACGCTGTCTTTACATGGTGATACAATGTATTACGACATGTCAAAATATGCTGTAGAATATACAAAATTTTATCACGTAAAAGCAAAATGTATCGAGTAGGTGAGAATACGGATAGAAAATTTGACAAGCGGTCGGTAAATGTTTATTTTCTAAACCATTTTAGCAAAGTAAATCTATATAAAGTACGAGGTCTGATCAAAAAATAACCGTTTTTTATCAAATTTCGTGAGTTACGTATGTTCGATTTTCGCATTTTTTTTCTGTTATGTTGGTACACATGTCTGTTATATATGTTGGCAATATCAGCCATTTTGGATTGTCAGTTTGTTTTTAACAGATAAAAAGGTTGGTCGTGTTTTGGCGTGCTCTTCGATTTTTTACTAAATTTTGAGCAAAAACAACGCTCAGGAGCTGTTGAACATCGTCAACGACGATCAAGATTTCCTCAAAAAGGTCATAACTGATGACGAATCATGGGTGTATGGCTATGACATTGAAACCAAAGCCCAATCATCCCAATGGAAGCGTCTAGAAGAGCCAAGACCGAAAAAAGCACGTCAAGTTCGGTCAAATGTGAAGGTTTTGCTCACTGTTTTCTTCGACTGCAATGGCGTGGTGCATCATGAATTCTTGCCACAAGGTCGTACGGTCAATAAGGAATACTACCTTGAAGTTATGCGCCGTTTGCGCGAAGCAATTCGTCAGAAACGCGCAGAATTGTGGAAAAAACAATCATGGATTTTGCACCATGATAACGCAGCAGCTCACACATCGATGCTTGTGCATGAGTTTTTGGCCAAAAAGAAAACCGTTATCATGCCTCAACTACTGTATTTACCGGAATTGGCCCCCGCTGACTTTTTCCTCTTCCTAAAACTGAAGACACCGATGAAAGGAAAGCGTTTTGCTACGATTGAGATAAAAGAAAAATCGAAACAGGAGCTGTTGGCGATACCAAAAAGCGCGTTTCAGAAGTGTTTGGAGGATTGGAAAAACGCTGGCATAAGTGTATTATATCTGAGGGAGATTACTTTGAAGGGGACAAGATAGTTATTGATGAATAAATAAATACTTTTTGAAACAATTGAAAATAACGGTCATTTTTTGATCATACCTCGTAAATGCAAGTACTCAGGTGATTCATTTCTTTCTTGTGTAGTGTTAATTAAAGATGTGCACGTGAGCGGTTTTTGACAAACGATTTTCACGCTCACGCAGAAAAATATTTTACTCACGCACTTTCACGCACGAATGATTTTGAAAATTTTCACAATCACGCACGCTCACGTATAAAATATTCTTAATCACGCACGAGGGGTGTACAAGTTATCAACATCACGCACGCTTACGAAAAATGTATAATTAATTTTGAAAAATAGGCTCTTACACATACATATGTACATATTACATACGTACTCGTATGTACGTATGCATTATGTTTGCAGGCTCATTCTACCTATATGTACATATACATATATATATATATATATATATATATATGTATTAGGGTAATCGATTATTCGACTTTTTCCAGAAACCAGTTTTCGAATAGTTCGTATATTTGAAATTATGAAAAATCCGGTTTCGGTTTTTACAATTCAGGAAAATCCGGTCAACCGGTTTTTTTTAAGAAAATTATTATACAAAAATTTTGATTTTAAGTTGCTTTATTAAAAAAGAGAGTTAACAGTTCATGTAAATGGATTTTGACATCCATTGCACACCATAAGGCCGATTTAATTCGCCTCTGCTACAACCTCATGAAATAATTTCGCTTTAATTTCATGTTTCATGATAACTAAATTTTTTGTCTGGCAACGGCTGGACTTGATTTAAATTTTTAGATTTAAGATTTACATACCAATTGTTAGTTCAATGGATTTTGAAGATTCAATAAAGAAATAATAAGCTTTAAAAAAAATGTCATGTTTCAGTAAGTGTTGCTATGGTCAAAAAACGCTTAGTGCTTTTACACTGAAAAAAAATACTTAGCAAAATCAACAGAACACGTTGGTCTAAGTTTTAACATAAAGGGTCCGCCAGATAACTTTTTTTTTTTAAAACAGGGCGCAAAACATCGAGTGTAGCTTCGGCTGTGTGGCACGTAGCGCCGTCCTGTTGAAACCAAATGTTGCCAATATCCTCCTCTTCAATTTTTGTGAACAAAAATTCGTTCCACATGGCCCGATAACGATCGCCATTGACTGTAACGGCCACTCCTTGCTCATTGGCCCAATTATGTCTCTGGACCAAAATCCGCACCAAACAGTGACTCGTTTTGGGTGCGTCGGCTTTTCAATGTATGCGTGCGGGTTTTCTGTGCCCCAAATGCGACAATTTTGCTTGTTTACATACCCGCCAAGATCAAAATGAGCTTCATCTGAAAAGATAATTTTTTTGGCAAAATCGGCATCTTCTGTAAGTCGATCGCAGGCAATATTTCCTAGCGTTGTTCAAGCGTATACACAACCATATTCGTTCAGCGGAAGGATAAAACTAATTATCTGTCAAATCAGACATGAGCTAAGTGTTACCATTCACGAAATAAGCACTAGTTGAAAAAAAAACGTTAGATGGCGGACCCTTTAGTAGAAACTAATTTTATTGCAAAATATACAAATCGAAAAGTGTTCGACTTAGCCGGTTTTTAAATTGTAAAAAACCGGACCATTCGACATTCGAAAAATCAACATTTTGAAAAACCCGACAACCGTATTGTGAAAAAACCGGGTTTTAAAATCGGTCGAAAATCCGAGTCGATCACCCTAATATGTATGAACATAGATCAGAGCTGGCCACCGCTGTGTATTCATTTGTATAAGAAAATTTAAAATTTTATCTCGTGAGAGCGTGAGAATTCGTGCGTGATTCTTAAAAAAACTCACGCACGATCACGCACAAGTCATTTTTCACGGTCACGCACTCACGCGTGATTGATTATAAATTTGTTCACGATCACGCGTAACACGATAAAATACGACATTTGCACATCTCTAGTGTTAATGCATGAATGTCAAAAGTTGTTTACAATTTTCGTACGCCATTTTGTTTTGTTATGCTTTGTTATACACAATTGTGTGCAATGAAAACGTATCTGAAAAAGTTTAAATAAATTTTTACTTAAAAAAGGTGTTACACAACATTTAAAAATAATTATATTTAAAAATTAAAATACACATGTATCTTTTATTTCACGTATTAAAGGTTTATCAATTAATAAATTTACTTTGGTTTTGTCTATCCATACATTTCCTTTTTGGTGTATGCAGATCTGGGACTATTGCATTAAATAAGCAAATGCATTGGCTATTTTCCCACACTAAACTAAATCAATGCAAATGCAAATTTATTACATTAGCACTAACTTTGATAATTATATTAAATACTTATATATTTGAAGTATGAAGCTTATTAATTATTTCAATTGGTTCTGAAATGTAGTTTGTATTAATATTGAAAATTTTTCTTTACTTTAATTTGTATGTACGTACTTATATAGGTGCCCTCAATGTGAACTTTACTGTATTTTTTATTTGTGCTATCTCCTAAAAATATGTTCAAGTTTTATTCAATTTTACTGTGTACAATATGTGATAATGCAATAATATTGCATTACCTCATGATGTGCTTAGTGGCAATACAATATTAGTTCATGTGTCGCCATGCGATTAGCTGCTAATGCAATATTAATCCATTACTTTTAAGAGATTTAATGTAAGTGCAAAAAATAGTGCACTACAAGAATCAAATTTAAATTTCCACTAAAATTTTTGTTTTTCAATCACTGCTTATGCAAAAGTAATGAAAGTCTGGTTGTATTCATCTGTTTTTGACATTTATCTATTATTTTTACACAAACAAATCGCCTGTTGTTTTTGTATTCCTGCATATACTTTATATAAATATGCTTTGTATTTTAAAAACATAAGTATTCTCATCACACCAGAGATGTATTTCAAAGTAAACATTGGCATAATGGTATTTATTAAAGGTGTTGACACTTTAACAAAAACAATCAAAATCAACCCAGGAAATGTTTATGTTGTTATTCTAAATATCTTACGACTGCAACAACCAGCTACACAGAGAAAACAGTGCCTAATAAATACCTCATGAAATAGAACAAAATTCATAAGATATTTCTATGGTTTTTTTTAATAAGGAAATCTTATTAATTTAATAAGGAACGCCTTTTTGAAAAAATCAAGAAGAAATCTTGTAGTTTTTATTATGTTATCTTATTGATTTTTTCAAAAAGGTTTTCTTCTTGTTTTTATTAGGCGACCTAATAAAAAATTAAAAATAAATTTTTATGTCTTTATTTTTTGTACTATGTATTTTCATTTAAATTCTATACCATATATGTATGTGTGTATGTATATAGTATATGTAGGTGTTATTCACCGTTATCGGGAATAAAAGTTCACGTGAAATGTGTTCCCTTTCCCTTTCAGTATACTATTTTCTAATTTTGATCACCATTTTTTGTTCACGGGAAATATTTCACGTGAACAAAATATTCTCCTTTTATTGTCGATAAGGGTGATTTATTTATACATACATACATATTATATTATATTCTTAATTAACTCACCATACAGACATATTATTTACTGGAGAGGAGACAAGTATTGAACCAGCAACATTCCGACTGATAGACAAGCACTCTAACCAATATGCTAACAGGCAGCCTGAATCCGCATTGAAATTATTGTACAAACATGATTATATAGAAACGATAAAGATCATGAAAAAAATTGTCTCTATGTTTATTTATAGATATGAAATAACAAGAAACCTAATAAAATCAAGAAGATTTCATTATTAAAAAAATTATTAAGATGCTTTACACATAATGATATAGGAACCTAATGAAAACAATAAGGAACACGTTTTTGAAAAAATCAATAAGGCAACCTAATGAAATCAATAAGGAAAACCTTTCTGAAAAAATCAATAAGGCAACCTAATAAAATCAATAAGAAATCCCAATAGTTTACAATTTATAAGAAAACCTAATAGAATCAAGAAGGTTTTTTTGGTGCCAAAAATAATGGAAATTGAGTAAAAAAGTGTGAATAACAAGATTTCTTCTTGATTTTGTGTGGTTTTCTTATTGATAAAATTAATAAGATTTAACACATAAAAATAATAAGAAATCTCTCTCTGCTGGGATACCCCTTAGCCTAAAAACGTTTCATAGAGAAAATCTTCTTGATTCTATATATTAGGCAGTTTTTTCTCTGTGTAGTATTTCTCCACACAGTTTTTGATACAAATTTAAAAGTTTGCTTTTAATAACAATTATATATACAATTCTCAGAAAACTTTTCAGCACATACATACATATATATGTATCTCACTTTTGGCTTCATGGACAATATATATGTACATTTATATATATTATATTTATCTTTAACGTATAAAATGTTAAGAAAATCTATATTTTCTATTTTTTTGGTATTAACATATTTTTTTTTAGAATTTAACAAAAAAAGGGGCAAAAAGAAGTAAAAAGTATCACAAAAAGTAGCAGATGCAGCTTATAAAAAAGGGTGACAAAAAGTGGCAAGGCAGTCGAAAAAGTGGCAATTTGTCACTTCAGTCTGTCAAACGGTCACTTTGGGCCTGAAACAGCCCAACCTAAATTAGAGCGTTGAGCGTTGCGTTAGCAGCAGAGTTCGTATGTTCAGTAAATTCAAAACACATTTTATATGTTAAAATGTACTGTAAACACGTACCCTGCTGCTAACGCAATGCTCAACGCTCTAATTTAGTTTGGGCTGTAAGTACCAAATTCGGAGATCTGCGTTTAATGTTTTGCGTTATTTCGCAATAAGAAAATTATACTTTTTGTACATACTTCTATTTGACTTTGTTATACAATCTTGATTAAGAAGAAAAAATAGTAAAAAATTCCTATTAATCTACGTGCAAGTGAGAAACACACTATTTACTTAGCACAGTGTCAACAAAAACTAAATTCGAACAGAATATTTTTCACAAGAAATTAAAGAAAGCTTCATATGTATGTATTTCATATTTTTCAATAGCAAAAAAAAAAAAAAAATTAAAAACAACGGCAGTGGGGCAGTGGGGCATCAAATTTTAAGCGTGTAAGTAAAGGCGGATCCAGGCTTCATTTTAGGGGGATCAACTGCGTAAATTTCAGTCAGTACAGTGGCCACACAAACTGTTGCTGTAGCAAGAATACCAGTGGTCGTCTAGCCTAAGGGGAGCTCATGACCCCCCCCCCATGACACCCTTTTCGATCCGCGCTTTCGAGTAATGTACTTTCTTTATTTCCCCTTGAAACTCTAATTGCGTTTTAAAAAAATTAAACACATCAATTATAAATTTTATCATTCTGCTTCGCAAACTAAAAATAAATAATATCTACTGAAAAGTAATTCGTGCCAAACAATGGAAACTTTCCGCAAAATATTTGTAAATAGTGAAAAATTACGCTAAAAAGCTTACCGATAGCAAAAATGTGTTCTAGAAAATTATTCAAGGAAATTTTAAAGATTGGAAAAAGTTTATGTCAAGCAAAAATTTGTATATAAAAAATGTGCGTAAAATACTCCCTATAAAATAATCCGTATATATAAAATTCTTGTATAACGGTGTTTGTAATTGAACACCACCGAAACGGCTTGACCGTTTTTTATGAAATTTTTAACGTGCATTCGGTAGGTCTGAGAATAGGTCGTGATCTATTTTTAATTGCCGTAATTGGATTGTGCCACGCCCATACGAACAAATGTCTTATATCTTGAAAGCTATAGAATTCAGAGTATTAAAATTTGGTATTTTTTCTTTTGAGAGCGAGTTTCAAAGTAATTCAAGATATTAGTCGAATAGCACCCAGGGAAAGTAATTCATAATAATCTTAAATCATAAAAGCTATAATAATAATATTATTTTGAGAGCGGGGTGCGAAGTAATTCAAAATATTGGTATAATAGGACCGGAAAAAGGCACCCCATGCAAAGTAATTAATAATAATCTTTAGTTTTAAAATCTATAATGGCAAGATTCTTCAAATTTGGTATGACTTATTTTGAAAACCATTGATACAAATATAAATTATAATCATTTTGAAACAATAACTTTTTCGTGTTTCGTCATCGCTCACAGCATTCCCTGCCTTTCTCACTCATATACCGCATCATCACACACTTATAATGAGTTAGTTATAATTTTCTACCCTAGAAATAATTTATGTGGTAAATCAACGTTTGCCGGGTCAGCTAGTTCATCTATGAAAACTTTTACAGAATACTCAGCAATAGCAAAACTTTCCTATAGAAAATTAATCAGTGGTAAAATTACCTGTAGCAAAAATTCTCTATTGAAAATTTCTCGATAACAAAAAATTTGTAACACAAAATTTAAAATAAAATTTTATATAAAATATTATTAAAGAAGAAAATTTAATTAAAATTAAATTAGATAACAAAAATTAGAAATTGTAAAAACCTCCGATATATCTAGAAAAGATGTGATATCTTCTAAACGGCTGGACCGATTTTCTTAAAACAGATCTAAGAACCCCTAAGTCACCTTTCAAACAGAAAAAACTAAACAAAAATCCGTCCACCCGTTTGGTCTGTACGTGGACACGGACAGACACACAGATACACAGACACACACTACAAACTTATAACGCCCCCTTTTTTTGTCGGGGTTTAAAAAAAAAATGTTTTCTGTTGCAACATAAGCGAAACTTATTTTTAATTGATTTTTGATAGATTTTTGCTATGGAACTAGATGAACACGCTGTTTCGTACGCTTAAAAATCAGTTTTAAAATATACTGGTTCAGTATTCGTATTAAATCGCTTTTAACCCTTTGACGACCACGGGGACTCGATGTCCCAAAAGAAAAATATTAAAAATCTAAAGAACAAAGAAACGAATGGGTGTCATTTTAATTTTAATTAGTTCATGAACGTATCCGTTATTAATGTATTTAGATAAAAATAACTTTTGCTACAACATCTATCTTTTATTGTCGTTGAAAATTTGCATTTTTCTTGGAATTGTGCAAAAGTGTTTATAAGTGTAAAAGTGATTTTTAAGATTTTATATTGCGATATATATTAGACCTGGTAAGTATATTTCTGTTATATATACTTATAAAATCATTATTCATATTGCGGATATTGATAAATAGTCAATAACATAAAAGGACACTGGTGTATCTATGGTCCGTAAGGGTGTGATTCTATTTACTTACTGAAGTGATGATTTTTTACACATTTCGTTTACATATTTAGTGTTTTGCTGCAAATTATGTTTCGTAGCATGGAGTTTTGCAACTCAATGAAAGTGAAATCCAACAAATTTTGATGGGTGACAATAATGACGACGAAGGCAATTTACTTCTTGACGAAGAAGATGAAAGACTTCTAACGCAGTATGATGACAAAGGTTTATCTCATGTAGAAATTGAAGATGCAACCCTTATATATCACGAATCAAGAAAAGATTAACGTGAATCTTCAACGTCTTATCAACCATCAATCTGATTCAAATTGGAACCAGAGATCATACATTCCGAATATTTTTCGTCATGTTGAATATGAATTCAGAAAGTTGCAAATTCATCAAGATGTTAAAGCTGGTATGCTGACTCCTTTCGAAGTATTTCTTTCACTAACAAAGTTTGACAATTTAGTTCAAAACATAGTTTCAGAGTCGGTACGATACGCTCATCAAAATGGACGAGAATTCACAGTTGAAAGTGGTTGAAAGGGCATTTCTTGGTATTAAATTGTTTATGGGCTAACCATAATTTGCCATCATTCAGGCATTACTGGTCTACTGAACCAGATATGGCAGTACCTTTCATATCAAATGTTATGCCCAGAACACGATTTGAAGATATACACAAGAACCTACATTTCTGCAACAATGATGACTTAGAAGACCCAAACAGTCCCAATTTTGCCAGAGCATATAAAATTCGTAATAGTTAGTAATGGATCATTTCAATTTGTCGTTTCAAAGTGCTCTCAATAACACTAGACATCAATCCATCGATGAGCACATGATAAAGTTCAAAGGGCATAATGTGATGAAGCAATATATAAAAGATAAGTCTGTCAAATGGCGCTTCAAACTATGGTGCAGATGCGATGCGGCTACTGATTATCTGTTTGAATTTGACTTATACAGGCAAAATAACTGCAGAAAGCGGTGTATTTATTGCGCCAAGTTCAAAAAAGAAAATCGGATAAACATTACTTGTAGCATACGTAAGGTTCACCTTCGTTATACTATGTCGTTTTAATATGTAAAAGAATGTTAATAAATACGATTTGAAATGAATAAATATAAAAAAGTAAACATGATTATGTTGAATAAAAATTTACTGTTTACGACCATACGACATTTGTCCAAAAAATTCCGTTGGAAAATTTCGTATTTTAATTTCAAAATAAAGTTTTTTGGCACTAATTGGTTCACACTAATTAGATGAAAAGATAACTTTTATTCAAATAATCTTATGGTCGTGAATGGGTTAAAAGCAAATATCTTAACAACTAAAATAAAATAATATAATATGTTCAGCAGTTTTGATAGCCAGGGGGGAATGAATTACATAATTCGATTTTAAGCGAAACTTCCATTCAATTTTTTTCAATCGATATCTAATCAATAGTTTGACCCAAGCAGAAATTCAGAAATACTTTTCTAAATATGTACATACATATTACAAATTTTTTTTAATTTCAACCTTGGTCGTAATTACGGATGTGGTGAGTGTCAGTTTAGCGAATGCGAAAGCGAATAAAAAACTTTAATATTTGCGAAAGCGAATGCAAATACATACTTACAATACATCCAAAAATCACATGAAAATAAATATTTATAAAACATATAGCATTTGAAATTATATTAATATATATAAATAACTGTACTCATATGTATGTAAATAATAGTTACAAATAAATTTACAAAAGCCCTGTCGGGATTTAAGCTAACTTAAAGGTAAAACTAATGGTTAATCAGAGACGAGTGACAACTGACTCAAAATGTAACTCATTTTACATGTTAAGTCCTAATTTGCACTATGCAAGTCTTATTGCTAAGCTGATTAGTTTGTTAGGAAAGAGGGACGAGGGGAAAATAAACGTTACTGTTCCCCTCGTCTCTCTCTCCGTCAAACTAATCAGCTTAGCAATAAGACTTGCATAGTGTAAATATGGACTAAACGCTATTTAGTTTTTCAACGTAATGTCCTCAGAATGAGTCAGTACTCACTCACGCTGCATAAGTTTCAAATAACCACAAGTTAGCTCATTTCGAGTTATTTTTTGGCTGATAAAATTCAAGTGCACTATTACGTGTAGTTTCCACAATGCAAGCAAGCGACATGTAATAAAATTGCATGTATGTATATACTCCTTATGTACTTCGGTGGAGGGTATATAAGATTCGGCACAGCCGAGTATAGCACTCTTACTTGTTTATATTAGAAGTGCAACGCTTTCGGTTCAACCTTCACTATGTATTTTGTATAATACAGCTCTCATTATTAACATAAATAGTCATGCATAGTTTCAAAATTCTTACTGCATTAGTGTCCAAGATATTTTTTATGTAAAAATTCTTGCTCTCTTAGCGTGGCAGCTGGCACTTGTCCAATGCCGATTATTATCTGTCATAGGCAGAATCAACGTCTTTAAAGTCTGTGTCTGTAGCAGATACCAAGATATTGGGAAAATAATAATTAAGTTACTTAGGAGGTGACACACTTTTTGCTCCCCCACTGACTACTTTTTATAATACGTTACTGCTTACGAAAAAATTGGAAAATTTTTCCAAGTTATCTTGAAATAAATATTGCTTCTATGTGGGAAGTGCCATGGCAACTTCAGGCATTAAAAAATTAATAGCCTACTGCTTCTTCTAGACCATCAGCAATACGTTGGATACACTTGTATTATTTTTGAAGACAAACAAAAATTTGCATTGTATGAGAGGCACTCAGCCTAATTTTTTAATTCTGAAATTTTTTCTAGAGTCAATGCACATTATTAACAGAGTTATCCCTACAAAATTTCAAGATTCCCCCATATTAGTTTTTCAGATCTCACAAAATAAATATATTCTCTTCATGGGAGGTGCCACATCCTTCGAACTTTTTTTGTAAGACAACGCACATATGGGAGGTGCTACGCTCACTTGTTTTATTTCGTCTTTTTCTTTTTTATATGGTTAATAGAGTAACTCATACAAAATCTCAGGTGTCTTACCGTATTAGTTCCCAAAATATTTCAAAATATATATTTCCTATATATGGGAGCGGCCATACCCACTTGTCCACTCCTGAACACTATTTCCTTAAATCACAAATCAAAAAACCCGACTGCGACCAACTTTGAACCTTTAAATATCCTAACAGATCATTCGAAATGATAAATCATAAAAGAAACCTAAAGATGGTTTTAAAATACCTGTCGAATGATACCCATTTTGATATAGTTCGTATTTACACAATGGCGTCTGTTGGTTGCTGGCGTATTGAGTTTTGACTACTGTCATATCTTTAGCGACACTCCCAGGATGAAGACAAATCATCCAAATCAGTCCACGCGTTCGGTTTATATAGTGCCGCAAAGGGACACACATACATACAAAAGTATACAAATCGGTCCAGCTGTTTTCCGATTTTAGAGAAATTAAAAAAAGTGGGTGGTGTCAATTTTGAATTTGTTATCAGAAGAAGTTACAGAATCTCAAACTTTCTTCAAAAATTGTTGACCCCTCTGGCTAACTACTATTGTGAATCAAGTAAAATTTGTAATTACTTATTTATCTTGTCATCTATTTCACATGTTTATATACATTTTAATTTTATTTCATACGTATTCCACGCGGGAAATAATATTATATTTTTTAAGGCTAGAAGCCATCTTTTTTATTATATTGAAAGTTAATCTGTAACCAAACTTTGTGTTGTCAAAGTCTTCTTTGTGTTGCTAGTCTTCCAAACCAAAAAAAGTGCATTTTAATAAGTTGCACTGGTGAAAGTTTATTTTTATAAATGTTCTATTTGTAGTAATTAAAACATAATTGTTAAAATTTCACTCAAAAGCGTTTATACTTGGTGTTCACAATCTTTTTAGAGGATTATAGCTTGGGCGGCTTCACCCAAGAACAAATCTCATGTTATTATACCATTTACATTTTTTCTTCCAAAAATTTAAAAAAAATAACGAAATCGGTGGCGGTTTTTTCTTTAAAATCCCTCCCTTGAATTTTTCCGCATTATTATTATTATTATAAGTGAAATTTATTTGCTGGTGGCTAAGCATTCTCTATATGAATTTCATTGTTGCTTTAACAAATCGTCAGTAGACTTTAACCACTTGTAGCAACAATGTAATGCATATAGACAATGCTTAACCACCAGCAAATAAATTTCACTTATAATCGAGTTATGACAATATGTCAAATAATAAAGTTCTTTAGTATTATTATTATTTCTGAGTTTTTGAAGTATCATTATGTCGCAATAATATAGCAATAGCTCATGTTAGAAATTTATTAATGGTTTCCGAACATAATTGAATTATTCGATTAAAAAAATAAAAATAATAAGTGTTGCTTTTTAAAAAATTTTTAATTTTTTATTTCTTAAGCCTGTTTCATTGGTCTTTAGACCCAAAGAAAAAACGACGTAGTCTTAGTCAAAAGTCTATCAACAACGTTTGTGATAAAATTGTATACAGTGTTGTCACTTTAACAACGACGAAGTATTGACAACAAGTGTGTACGAGTTGACAACGCACTGTTGTCCGTGTACATAGAGAAAACAGTGCCTAATAAATACCTCATAAAATAGAACAAAATTCATAAGATATTTCTTTGGTTTTTTCAATAATGAAACCTTTTTAATTTAATAAGGAAAACCTTTTTGAAAAAATCAAGAAGAAATCTTGTAGTTTTTATTAGGTTGTCTTATTGATTTTTCCAAAAAGGTTTTCTTCTTGTTTTTATTAGGCGACCTAATAAAAAATAAAAAATAAATGTGTATGTCTTTATTCTTTGTACTTATGTATTTTCTTTTAAATTCTATACCATATATGTATGTATGTATGTAGTATATGTAGATGTTATTTATTTATACATACATACATACATACATACATATTATATTGTATTCCTAATTAACTCACCATTAGAGTTTTTCTTTTCCCGGGAAAGCGGGAACGACTTTTCAGTTTCCCGGGAATTCCCGGGAATTCCCGCCCACTGCAAAACTATACAAAATATTTTTTAATTTAATTTAATTCGACAAAAAACAAATAACAATAGTCGAAAAACTAATATAATTTCAGTTCTTTATATAATAGTAATGCATAAATACCAATATTATATGTAAATGGAAAGTAAAAAAAAAAACAAATTACATTATTAAAAAAATATTACAAAATCTTGCTTTGAAAATAGGACTTTAGTACACAATAAGCATTAATAGAATCGTTCGACAGTCTATTTCTAATTTTATTTAAAAAAAACTCCTGTTAATGAAAAAATACGTTCACTTTCTACGGATGTTGGCCTTATAGTCAGACGAGCATTATATAATCTCTGGACACTTTCAGTTTTTTCACCACTTCCTTCAAAAAATTGCAATTCCTTTTTTAATGAAAATGATTTTCTTTGAATCGAAACAGCATTTTCTTTACTACAAAATCAACACAATATAAGTTGTTGTTGTAAAATTTTAGCCATTGTACTAGTACCATCACCTTATTATTGCACCATCACCTTCATAAGTGAATAACGACACTCATCAAGGAATGTGTACATACTCGTATGAACTAAAATTGCCATAATAAAATAAAAAAATAAAAAAAAAATCCCTGGAATTCACGCAAATATATCCCGGGATTTCTTTCTTTCCCGGAAATTGTGCGGGATCCCGTATGAAAAACACTACTCCCCATACATACATATTATTACCAATATGCTAACAGGCAGCCTAAATCCGCATTGAAATTATTGTACAAACATGCTTATATAAAAACGATAAAGATTATGAAAAAAAATTGTCTCGTATGTTTATTTATAGATATGAAATAACAATAAGCCTAATAAAATCAACAAGATTTCCCTATTAAAGAAATTAATAAGATGCTTTACACATAATCATACAGGAACCTAATGAAATCAATAAGAAAAACTTTTTGAAAAAAATCAATAAGGCAACTTAATAAAATCAATAAGAAATCCCTATAGTTTACAATTTATAAGAAAACCTAATAGAATCAAGAAATTTTTTTCAATAAATTGTTTTTTTGGTGCCAAAAATAATGGAAATTGAGTAAAAAAAGTGTGAATAACCAGATTTCTTCTTGATTTTACGTGGTTTTCTTATTGATAAAATTAATAAGATTTACCACATAAAAATAATAAGAAATCGCTGCTCTCTGCTGGCATACTTCTTAGCCTAAAAACGTTTCATAGAGAAAATCTTCTTGATTCTATTAGGCAGTTTTTTCTCTGTGTACAGTGTACAAGTTGACAACTAGCGTTAAAGAAAAGTGAAAACGTAGGGGAGTTATATTCCTCACAGGCCTTGTTGATTTTGCAACGTATTTCTTTCCTCAGTGTATGTCAACGCATACTACCATAATGTTTTTGGATATGTGTGTATGCAAGTTTTTTCGCAAAATGTCGTATGGATTATCTATGGTCTATGCACGAGTATTGTATACGAGTATATGTATATGCATGTATGCCTATTGTTGTATTAAAATTCCGTTTGTTTTATCTTCGAATTCTCATAATCTGTGTTTATTTTTTAAAAGCAAAACTATAGGGTGTTTTTTATTGAGGTATAGAACTTTAAGTTGGCATCACTTTTTTAACTGGCGGCCATTTTGTCAGCTGTCAAGTGATTAATATTTAGTTTGGTTTGCCATTTCATCATGAACACGTTGACAAAAGAACAACGCTTGCAAATCGTGCAAATTTATTTCGAAAATAATGGTTCAGTTCGCGAAGTTTACCGCAAGCTCCGTCCATTTTATGGTCGACATAATCGTCGATCAGAGCAATTAATTCGGTTAACCATGGATCGTTTTCGCACTACGTTTACTCTATGTGATAATACTCATCCGCAGAGACGTCGAACAGTGCGCACCGAAGAAACAATTGCCGCTGTAGAGCAAAGTGTTGAAGAGAACCCGAATGAATCGATTCGCCACCGTGCACAGCAATTGGAGCTTTGTCCATCAACCTGAAAATTGGACCTGTAGAATTGGCTTTATTCGAGCCAGCCGCGGCGGCCACATGCCCGAAATCATATTTAAACGTTAATGGCATAAAATTATCCTTCCAATAAAGCCAAATTGATGGACATTAAAACGATTTTCTTGTGTTTTATTTCAATTCGAAGTTCTATACCTCTAAAAAAACACCCTGTACTAGATATATTTGTCCCTCTTTAACACTGTCTGTGTCGCAGCTATTGCTTCTTTTGCTTTTCGTTTTTTTTGTGATGATTTCACTACGAAATTTTGAAGTTAGTAAACAAATTTATTTCTTAACTCATACAAATAAAAAAGTTATTTATTTTGCTGCTATTTTATTTATTTTTTTTAATACGTAATCTTAAAAAAATTAAATAAATAACTAAAACAATAGTTTATACATTTTCGTTTAAGTATAAAAAGGCCTGATTCAGAACTCCAACTAACTTTTAACGAGTAACTAGTTTCAGTGTTCAAATTAAAAAAAAAAAAGAAAACTTATTTAAAAATGAAGCAATTGAAAATATTTCTACTGGTCCTTATTGCATTGGGAAGTATTTTAAGCTTTGCTTGTGGTAAGTATCAGTGCTGAAGTATAACATATTTGCAAAAAGGAATAATAAAAGAAATAAAGGACTTAAACTAAAATTAGGATAATGAGCCCATTAAAAATTTCCCAATGTAAAAATACCCCAGGACGAAGTTGCAATTTATTTTTGTTTATTTGATATGAAGTCATAGCTAAAATACTTTTTTTAAAGTAATTTGGAATAATAGCGCAGAAAAAAATACATTTCCATGAAAATATCATGAAAATGTAGAATTTGCGGTCCGGAAGTTGTGCAAATGAGCTTCTCTAATGATGTTTATATAGACTTATCATTGCAAGAAATTCTCCTTTGCAATTTCTAATCACCGAATTCGAATTAAGAAATATTTAGTTTTTGGGGTACTACAATGATGCTTTCCTTTGGGAAAAAATTGCTCATTTTCGAAACTCGTTTCTTTTAACGCAGAACTTTTAACAGAACTTTTCTATGTAAAACTTTTTTATAAACCTTTTATAAATGAGGAATATTTTTGTATGAATAAGGCTTTAAAGCTATAAAGGAATTATAAATTTTTGTATTCGCTTTCATAATAATTATCTGTGTATTTGTAATATAAATAGATTCTTTGTAATCATGTAGTAGTTCCCTAAAAATTACTTCCATTTTTTTCCGGCAACTAATTTAAATTTCGATCTGGGGTATTTCAAACTGATATTAAAAACTCTTCTTCCTGGATCCACAGAAAAGTATCATATTTTTCAACAATGGAAAAAGATATTTTAAAACTACATCTAAAGCTTACAAGTGGTTTGAAAAATTTCGAAATCACCATATCGACTCATATGTACATGCATACATATTTATTTATGTATGCACGAGTACATACCCTGTCGGAAACTCAGTTGACTTTAAACTAACTTAAAGCTAACTATTTCGCAACTGGTACTGGTTGATACTTGGTTTACTTTTCAATTAAAACAGCCAACTATTTTAACATTGAGATGTCCTAGGCGGCAGTCAACTATGCCACTTTGCACTACTTTTCAACTAACTTAAAGTTGACTTTATTTAAGTCACTTGGTAGTCAGTAAATTTGGGGAAAAAAATATTGCTGGGGTTCACACGTCGTAAAGTCAAACGCGCTACCACCCAGTTAAGGTACCATCTAAAATAATAACAGTAAAGTAGTTGACAGTAAATTTGTTGGCTTGTACCAAATCCGATTACATAGCTACTCAACTTAAGAAATTGTAGTTAGCTTTTAGTTTATTTAAGAAAAACTAACTATAAGTTGATTATTTTTGTAGTCAACCATACATTCTCCGACAGGGTTCATATGTATGTATGGATGTGTGCATGAACTAACGATAACTTTCTTTATTTACAGCTTCAGGAAACCCGCCAAAACCTACTCCTTCTCATCCTAGTATGTACATATATGAATTTTTATTAACAGATATGGCTTCTTTATTGCAACGTAGTCTTATATCGCGAAAAAAACAAATATTAAATTTAACAAGTCGCTATCTAAATTTAAAAATGTTAGTGAACAGAACTTAAATTTGGAACGTTTCAATTTGTTGCACCAATAAGAGAGATGATTAATCAAAACTTCTTCACTTGGTAATTTCAAAATTTTGATTTTTCGATACATGAATACATTGCAAGAAAGAAGCGATATATAAAAGATATATGTATTGGCTTGCGTGCCTAATTGCTGCACACAAACAATTACGTAGAATCAGGAGAATTCGTTTTAAGAATATTAAATATATGAAATGTATTATTTATCAAATTTTTAATTAATTGATTTCTTTTAGAATATCCTGCTCGGGCAGCATTGCCACCAGTGATAAGCAGCAAGCGATGGAAGGAGCAGAAGGATAAAGCTAAAACATATAATTAAATAGGTACAATACAGAAGTTTCTTATTGTTATTAAGAAATAATAGATTATCACAGCGCATTTATACGTACAATAAGTACTCGTATATGCAATTCAATAGCCACATAGTTGAACTTAAATAAATTAATTTTTGTTGCAAAATTAATAGTTGTTTTTTTTTTTATGTACGAATCATTTAAGTCTCGAATATGTTTTATCATTATTAAGCTTATTGAAAATTGTTCACGGAGCGTAATAAGAAGTCTTTCATTATTTTTGGTGCTTTATTGGGATTTCTTTACATCAAATTTTAATTTGTTTATCTACATACTTTTTCGACCTTTTGTAAATGTACGAGGTTTGTTCATAACGTATCGCGAATTTTGAGTTTTCGCGGGTTACGTATATTCGAATTTTCATTTCTTGTGGCGTTATGTTGGTACTCATGTCTCTCACTTATGCCGACAATTTCGGCCATTTTGAATGTTCAGTTAATTGTTGTCAGCTGCTTTGCTTGCACGTGTTTGGGCTTGTCTTAAAATTTTGCAACTTTTCGCGAATTATCGCCTTTTTCCGGACAGGCGTAATTTTCCCAAACTTTTTTGCTATCTAATATTTTGAGGGACTTTTAATGAATATTGTGCTTTGCAATCGTTAAAATTTTAGCAAGTTTTTACAAATTTTCATAGCTTTCGCAACTTTTACGGAATGTTTGCTTGCTTTACAGTTTTAGCGAGTCTTAATAAATTTTAGTGTTTCTTTCTAATATTGCGATTTTTGTGAATTTTAGAAATTTTGTTGCTTCAGGAGACGCACCTTAAGAAGAATATGTTTTATGGTGTTAGTTATCAGATTTTTAAAAATTTTTACCGATTTTTAAACAACACATATGAAGTTAATTCGCGCTTGCGAATTGAACAAATTCACATATTATTCTTATATAATCTTACAAGTTTTTTAAGAAGTTATGTATTTGGTAACTATACTGAAAGCTTCAATATTCTGTTCACATTTTTTCTTGCTGCTTGCCTTTAGTCGTAACAAAAAAAGTAGGACATTATTATATTATTATTCTGAAGTGAAATTATTTGTGCAAATAATATGTAGTTTCTTGATAGGAAAATATCTCTGTATAATATAGCCGAATGAATACCGGCAACGGATGTTACAATGCACCACGCGGATCAAAAATGTTCACATTTCATTCAATTCAGAATACAAGCAAAAACTTATAATAATATGCGATAAATATAATAATGTACTTACCTTTTTTATTCTGTACTAATTGTCTTTATGTATATATGAACGAGTATGTATGTATGTATATGAGCCATGTCTACCAATGATTCCTTTAGAAATACCAATTATATATATTATATTCGTTCATTACAACAGAATTGTGTATTAGTTGTTGGAACCGACAAAATTCGATTGTCTACAAATTCGGTTATCACAGCAAATCTGTTTTCTCTGTGTGCAAGACAAAAAAATAGCCGGTAAAGGCTTGAAATTTTGCAAGTAAAAAAGCCTCAAAAGTGTGGTGTGTAACTTTGCATTTTTATAGCTTTACACGATTAACAAGCCCAAAGCGCATTGCCGCGTAACGCGTGATATGTACCTCCACCTTAAGTGCTCGACTGCCTTAAGGGGAGCTAATGACACCTTCGATACGCTCTTTCGAGTAACGTATTTTCTTTATTTGCCCCTGAAACTCTAATTGCGTTTTAAAAAGTTCAAAGACATCAACAGCGTTATAAATTTCATCATGCTGCTGCGGAAAGTAAAAATAAAGAACATTATCTACAGAAAAAAAAATTCGTACAGAATATTTTCTACAACAAATTGATGAAAGCTTTATACAAAATGTTGGTGAAAAGCAAATAATAATTTTGTGTTGAAAACACGTTAGTGAAGTTTCATTGTCGAAAATTCATCATCATAAGATTTTTGTAATGAAAATTTATGGGCAACGAAAATGCGTGTAAAAAATGACATTTGCATGCAAAATAGAACGGCTTTTATATATAAAGTTGGAAATATTGTACATACTAATCATTATTAATCATTTATGACATGTAAAAACTTCATTCAATCAATGACACAATAACATTTAATATATGAAAAAATTCTTTATAGTTCTTTATATAGAAATAGTTTCATTCTATTTGTGACATGGCCGTAAAAATGAAGTTCATAAATGCAATGAACATTTTTTTATTGATCCAATGAAGGGCTTTGTTAGCTGATTTTCAATGAAAAATTTCATTAATATATTGAAGAGTTTCATTGTCTGAATGAAGGGGTTCCTTTCGGTGTAGTAATGGTAAAGTACGAATATAAAAAACATATCAATTGTTTATTGAGTTCTTGTTGCAATTATGATATTACCCAGTAAAAAAAGACACTCCAAAGAAGTCATGAAAATTTAGAGTTTGCGATTCGGAAGTAGTGTAATTTTTTATCATTTCTAATGATTTTTATATAGATTTGACCTAGCAAGAAATTTTCTTTTTCGATGCCTATTCACTGAATTGCAAGCGATTTTGAGAAAAATTTCCTTTTTGACGTTCTATTATAATATTTTCCTCCATGGAAAAATAGTAAAAAGTTACGCATTTTAACAATTTGTTTCTTTGTGTAGGAATTTACGCGCGAAACAGTGTTTTCATGTAAATTTAAGTAAGTAACTTTAAAATTTTTATCAAAACTTGTTTAAAAATTTCTTAAAAATACACGCGATTTTTTTTTTAAATTATGGTGAGTATTTTCTAAAAGTATGGAGGAGTTACAAGGTTTTGTATGACTAAAATAAACTTCTACTTACATTTCTGCTAATTATCGGCAAAGTTAAAATATCGATTTTTTGGAAGCAATGAAAATGTTGTTCCTTCAGAATGACTTCCAATTTTTTTACTGTGTAGTTGAGCTTATTAGTTGTTAATATCTCTAGTTGTTCCAAGAAGTTTTTGGGTGAAGGTTCCCTAATGATCTGCATTAGCAGCAAGGATAGGATCCAGCTAACCCTCCATAATAAATTTTAATGCATTTTAAAAAAATAATATATGTATATAATAATATGAAAGCAAATTTTAAGCTAAGCTTTTAACTTTTTGTAGTTTTTTTTTTAAATCCTTATACTATGTTAACACTTGCGTGTTTAATGCCTCAAGATTTAAACACGCAAATGGAGTATGTTCAGTCTATTATTTGATAACTCTGGCAACTTTGTGTTGTTATTAAATGGCGGCACGTGAAAAATTAGTTGCTAAACAAGTAATTATTAATTAAAAAATACTCAATTATTTACAAAAACATTTGTTGTTTGAAAATAATAAAACAATATAACAGCATAATTGTTAGTAATTTTTTACAAATACAATACTTTACTGACAAAAGGTCATCTTTAAGCATCTCAAATGTAATTTGCACGGTTGTGTTTAGTTTTTTAAAACACTTGCCTTAAACACGTTTAAGACGATAAGTGTGAACATATTATAAATGTGAAAGTGAGTTTGTTTGTTTGCTACGCTTTCACGCCTTAAACGCTAAATCGATTTTGAAAATTGTTTCACCAATATAAGGCTACATTACTAGCGTCAAACATATCATATTTTTCTACGGTTCGGAACCGGTTTTTTATATTTGGTACGGATTTTTAAACCGCTAAACCGATTTCGAAATTCTTTTTGTCCGTTTTATCGTTTTTTTCTATAACATTATCAGTTAGTAACAATTCACAAAACATTCATAAATTTTAATGCCGAGTACATACTATGACCATTTTGTGACATCGCAATAGTGTGTACTAGTGGCAGCGTTTGCCATTTTCATATACAAACATTATGTGAACGGCGTTGCACACATTTTGAAAATGACTACACAAGAAATGCCAGATGTGTACTCAGCTTTAATATAGTTTCCAAAATATTAGATCAACGCGAGCAGAGCCGTGGGTAAAAGCTAGTGTTAAATAAATTAATAAATATAATATACTCGTATCGGAATATTATATTATAGTTGTTTTCCCTCTTCAACTTACATACATACATACTCGTACACATGTTATAACCGTTTAGAATATTTAGTGTGGTTACAGATGAATAATACTTGTGTATATATAGTTCTACTAATTAATATGTCTGTATATGAGTTAGCGACGCTGGGTGAATGCCCCTGTAGAGTCGAATAAATATTTGTTTTTTTTTAAACCTTGTAAGTTTTCATAAAGTAGAACACTTTTTGTGTTTGGTTTTTCGTACTTATTATAATTTTTATTAATCATTGAGTATAATTCGGAAGTACGGGTAATTAGCCAATAGCATTCAGTCTGGCCTTTAGAAATATAAGTCTGAGATCGGCGGACTTTTAAGTGAAGATTGTTGAAGTTGCTTTCTTGTCTACATCCGGGGACGCACAGTGGGAGATTTGAAAAAAAAATGGAAATAAATCTGCTATTTCCAAACGGGTAGTCCGATTATCATGAAATTTGGCCCAGCTATAGCAGAGGTGTATTCAAATTTATAAATTGGGTTCAGACAATGTAGTGTAAAAGGGGACTGGTCCACGTGCCCTCAAAATTGGTCACCTCGGGTATGTGGAAATCTTAAAACGATACAACTTTCTTTGTTTTCAAAAAACTTTATATTTTTAAATTTCCCTTGTTCGTTTCTTTAAAAAACATAGCAGGAGGTATTAGTTATCTCTTATAGTTTAGAAGATATTCCGGTTGTAAAACTAAAATTTTTCAATTGTTACCGATCTTAGTCCATTATCTTGCCAATTGTGACTCCAAAATATTCAAAATTTTTCTCAGATAAATTTTTTTTATTAGCCTACAGTTATCTTAAAACACCACAGGAAGTTTGACAAAAAAATCTTTTTTGGGTGAAAAGTTACATGCAAAACAAAATGAAAATTTAAAAAATAGTTATTTTTAGCATATTTTTGGGGGAAAAAGTATGTTTATTCTTTTTAAGATATTGAAAAACTCTGCATTATGAGCTATGGGGTTTTTATACTTTTTTGAAAGGTCTTTTAACATAAAATACTATTTAGAAAAAAAATTTCCCAATTTTAATTCCCTCTTGGTACCATAGGCTTCCGAAGTAGCTCAATTTTTTAGGACAAAATCATGTTTAACCTAAAATTTCTCTAATCGCAAAGCTAGGAGCTAAAATTTTTTACCAATTTAGTATATTTGTAAGTGTTTTGAATTGTTATGCAAATGGAATTTGTCGCGCCAGCTTGTATGTGAGCTCTACACCAAAAATAGTAAAAAATCCCATTTTTGAAATTTTTTCGAGTTTTTTGGGAATTGCTGGACTTGTATTATCTCGTCTCACTATTTTTTTTAATGTATGTATTAACAATCTAAATTAATGTATATCTGCAAAATTTCATGCAAAAATATCCATAAACATTTTTTTATAGCTTTCTTAATTTTTAAGTTCCGCAAAAAATCATAACGTAAACCCTTTTTTTTCTTCTCTTACAAAAAGTCCTCCACAAAGTCTTATCTTCAAAAAATCTAGCTACATATCTATAAACTAAGCGTAATATCCTAGACAATAATGTATCATATGTCAACATTATCATTTTTAATGCATTAAATTAATTGACTGAAATTAATCTATTCACAGCGAAAATTTAAAAAGATTATTATGTTTTGGTAGAAAATTTGCCAATATAAAGTACACTTGTTTCATCACTTTCAAAACCAAGTTCACAATATTAGTGCAGGTAGAAATTATATTTTTTAAACTAACTGTATGCTATTTTATCATAAACAAATAAAACTAATTTAGTGGTATAATTATGAGTAGATATGTTTACTGCGAAAAATATTTTTTTTTGTTTCATGTTAACTTTGTGAAATAGTCCATATCATGTTCTTCTAAATCTAATAGATACATCAAATCTTTAAATTCTGGACTGCAGTCAAATGTTAAATTTCTATAGCAAATCCATCATTTTCGCATATGTGATAAGACAGGATAGGAGGATAGGATAAGGGTTTGGAAAATATCCTCATTTTGAGATTGCCTGGAACACTTTCTTGAACCAAACTGATAAATATGTTTAAAGTCACGATTTCTACATTCTTGAGCTTCTTCTGTGAGCTCTCCTAAGGGTAGTATATTATTTTCCATTATTAATTGTCCATGGCATAGCACTTTATGTACAGTTGGTGTTATATGTTTCCACGGATATAAAGTAACAAGCTGTCTCGAAACCTCTGTGCAGTATTTACCAAACTTCTCTGTATTTATTTTGTGCTTGCTGTTAAAATTATATTGATTTTTTGCAATAATTCCATATTAAGTCCCGTAATTTTTGGGGTTATTTCATAATTGTTAAAAAATCACCTGGCAGTATTCCCATCATTTGTATTCCCGGATCCCACAAGCGGCCTATCAATATTTAATCCAGTCTGGTGCTTAAATTCTTCCTGTATTCTCTGCTTTTCCCTAGTTCTCATTATCTTTAGTTCCTCATTTTTACTGACTTATGATTTATATAAATTGTCCGAAGTGTTTCTGTACTTCAAATCATAAGCTATATGTAGAAAATATTCCAGAAAACGTATGCGGGTATGAAGAGGAGATATTCCAAATTGTAGAGCCTTTTCATTAATTTGTGGTATTTGCAGATATATTTGAAAAATTATTTCGTTTCTCTCCACATATAAAGCAGTTCCAATTTGAAGATGTTTCTGTTATAGCGTTACACACTTTTCCGTCAATCATCGTCAATTTCATATCGAAAGACACCTTAAAGGAATAGTTCTCTATTTCAATTGAAATTGGCTGCAAACATTTAATTTCTGATTCAACAGCATGTACCAATTCTTGTGTTGCAATCTTTGTCTCTTTTCTATACTCAAAACTAATTGGTCTACAGAGTGATTTGGACCCAGGAGTTGAATTTATCCAAATATGCTCGAAACTGGTTGACGCAGTGTCCTTGCCAGCATATTTTCAGAGTCTTAAGGGAACCATTGATGCCATTAACAAGCTTTTGTAGTCAGATATTTGACTTTCACTACACTGCTTGTATTCTGATAGTAATGATAAGCCATCACAACCCCATTTGCATAATAGTTGAAGTTCGCTGTTATTTATTTTTCCCAGTTGCTCCGCAGTTAAGGTTTTCAACCTTTCCTTTTTTTTCCTCGATAGTGTGTTTTCAAGGAGGGTGGAGATTCTAACAGTAGCTTTTCGGTCAGAAATTTGCATATCAGGTGGCATAATACTTTTCGTGCTTTCCTTTAGTGCGTTATACGATGGTAAAACCTTAATTCCTTTATCTTTTAAAGCCTTTCTTAATATTATATATTTACCACGACTCAGTTTAAGCTGCAACATAAGAGCAAGAGCCTCTTCCTCTGTGAAATCAGAATCGGATGTTGGTGTTGGGATGCTCTTAACAATGCGTTTAAGCCTTTTAGGTGACGCAGACGGAAGAACATTTGCAATTTTTACTGCTTCAATTGGTTGATCTTTCTTTTTGAACATAGCTTTAAACGTGTCCGACACTTCTTCAGAGGACATGGCTGAAAGATGTGTTGATAGACGTTTCTGCTTTGACTTTGGGCCCAAGTCTTGATATTCCTTGCTTGGAGCACCAAGGGCAGACGAACAAATGGAAAATTGTATAGATTTTTCCAACCAATCGGAAAATTTGCTTTTAAATTTTTCGCTGGAGCTGTGGACGGCTTTCCACTTCAAATCGAACGCTTTAACAAAATTCTCAATTTTGTCAATTTTTTTTTCTATATTATTTTTATACGTGTCTTCAACATAATTCAGTATAAGGTTGACTTTTTCCTGAAATTGCAAATTTGTATTTTTATGTAAAACTGTATATAGATGAATATGTTTTAGTGCGATGGCCATGGTGGTCTTTTTTTAATGATGCCAATCATCAATCGTAAGTCTTTATATTATAATTGCCGTCAAGAAATATGCGAAGAAGTTTAACTAAATTTATTAGTGCAGAAACTCACGTAGAGGATTTCCAGAAAGAATTACAGGTAGAAAATCTGTTTACTGTAAACATTTTATACCACATAGCATTTAGGTATGCAAAAATTCATTCGAAATATGCATATGGATAAACGCAGCTGTTATTACGTACTACGGAAAAACAGGTAAAACAATAATTTACAATAATAACATTCACATAAAAGATAACAAAAAATACATACATATGTACCTATTAATATACAGATATGTATACATTAAGTCTCTATTTATCTTTGATAACAAACACCGTTCTAGATAGTATGCAACTTCTACCAGCACTAATATTGTGAACTTGGTTTTGAAAGTGATGAAACAAGTGTACTTTATATTGGCAAATTTTCTACCAAAACATAATAATCTTTTTAAATTTTCGCTGTGAATAGATTAATTTCAGTCAATTAATTTAATGCATTAAAAATGATAATGTTGACATATGATACATTATTGTCTAGGATATTACGCTTAGTTTATAGATATGTAGCTAGATTTTTTGAAGATAAGACTTTGTGGAGTACTTTTTGTAAGAGAAGAAAAAAAAAGGGTTTACGTTATGATTTTTTGCGGAACTTAAAAATTAAGAAAGCTATAAAAAAATGTTTATGGATATTTTTGCATGAAATTTTGCAGATATACATTAATTTAGATTGTTAATACATACATTAAAAAAAATAGTGAGACGAGATAATACAAGTCCAGCAATTCCCAAAAAACTCGAAAAAATTTCAAAAATGGGATTTTTTACTATTTTTGGTGTAGAGCCCACATACAAGCTGGCGCGACAAATTCCATTTGCATAACAATTCAAAACACTTAAAAATATACTAAATTGGTAAAAAATTTTAGCTCCTAGCTTTGCGATTAGAGAAATTTTAGGTTAAACATGATTTTGTCCTAAAAAATTGAACTACTTCGGAAGCCTATGGTACCAAGAGGGAATTAAAATTGGGAAATTTTTTTTCTAAATAGTATTTTATGTTAAAAGACCTTTCAAAAAAGTATAAAAACCCCATAGCTCATAATGCAGAGTTTTTCAATATCTTAAAAAGAATAAACATACTTTTTCCCCCAAAAATATGCTAAAAATAACTATTTTTTAAATTTTCATTTTGTTTTGCATGTAACTTTTCACCCAAAAAAGATTTTTTTGTCAAACTTCCTGTGGTGTTTTAAGATAACTGTAGGCTAATAAAAAAAATTTATCTGAGAAAAATTTTGAATATTTTGGAGTCACAATTGGCAAAATAATGGACTAAGATCGGTAACAATTGAAAAATTTTAGTTTTACAACCGGAATATCTTCTAAACTATAAGAGATAACTAATACCTCCTGCTATGTTTTTTAAAGACCCGATCAAGGGAAATTTAAAAATATAAAGTTTTTTGAAAACAAAGAAAGTTGTATCGTTTTAAGATTTCCACATACCCGAGGTGACCAATTTTGAGGGCACGTGGACCAGCCCCCTTTTACACTACATTGTCCGGACCCAATTTGTAAATTTGAATACACCTCTGCTATAGCTGGGTCAAATTTCATGATAATCGGACCACCCGTTTGGAAATAGCAGATTTATTTCCAATTTTTTTTTCAAATCTCCCACTGTGGGACGTCTAGTTGGTAGGAGACCAGCCGGATAAGTCGCCTAATGTTTTGGATTGCTCTTAGCTTCAAAGGCTCTACATTGACCTTTTCCGCAAGGGAGGCCCTACCAGTAGCAAAGCTACCGCCGGCATCGCTCTCAGGATCGTTCCACCTGCTAAGCTCTCTCACCACCACAATGTCGCAATCGCCGAGAGACCCTATGTTCCTCCTAAAAGGTAAAGAATTAAATATACATATATAATATATTATAATTTTATTTATTAAAGTATGAAAATTTCAATTATTGCACTCACTTCTTGTTGGTCAATTCTTTGAAAATTTGATTATACAGACATTAAGTTAAGTCAGCGTTTTTATATTGCTCATTTAAATTGTTAATTATTAAAACAAAGTTATTCTATGTATGAAGATATAATTAGGTTTTCAGATAAAATTTTCAGTATCTTTTAAGTATACAGAAAAAATTATGTCCAATAAGATTTCAAACAAATGTTTGTTTGAAATAAAATTTAGTTTCAGTAAATATTTTTTACTGTTCCAGTAAAATGATTGATCCAATTTTATTTGTGGTTTGTCGGCTACTTCTCGGCATTTACATGTATACAACACGATTAATAAAAATAAACAACAAGAAGACCACAGCAGTGCGTTGTACCTATCAACAAGCATGTTTTTTGTTATCAAAAATTAAAATTATTTTTTCTGTGCAAGATGATAACAGCCGAACTCTATTAAATTTAAATTTTTACAAAATTGTTAGCAGAATCTACAAACTTATTTGTAGGTTCGCATTCATACAAAATATTTACTGGTTCAATGAATTTGGTTACTGAAAATTAAATTTTGTTTTTTCTGTGTACACCAGCACAGTTTTGTGACTTCACAAAATTTTCGTCGCGCAAATGGCCCGATGGATAAACAACGATTTTGGCACTTTTCGCTGTATTTAAAATACATTTGCATGCCCACTTTTTTTACTAATATTTATAATAAAGTAAAATTTTTTTTACTAATAGTTTAACGTATACATGCATCTATCAAATCCGACTACTTGGAAAAAAATTTAAAATTCAAAGTGGTTGTAATCGTATGAACAGAAAAATTAAAAAGGGAGGAGCTTATCAATTCGTCTGTATTTTTTTTTGACATTTTTATTTCATAACTCGGTACATTTTAGACGGATTGTGAACATTAGTTTTTTGTGTGAGAGGGTATATCTTCCAATTGATCCCATTACAAAAAAGTGGCGGGAACACGCCAAAAACCTAGCAAACACCTTCGGTTCTTGTAATTACACAATTTAAAAAGTTGAAAAAATGGGTGGGGCTACGTCCATTAGATTAACCGATTTTTACGAAACTTACCACACACCTTGAGTTCTTAAATATATACAATATTCTATTTAAAAAAAAGGCGGAGTCACGTCCATTAAAATTTTATATTTTGTTTTAAATCGCTCTACTTTACCGGTTTTTACAAAACTTAAACGCTCTTAGCTCTGAAAAACACAAAAATGGGCGGAGACACTCTCATTAAAATTTAATTTTGTATATCACGTACTTTTTCTTAACCAACAGATTTTCAATATTTTTTTTTTGTTTGAAAGAGTTTACTTCCATTTTGGTCGATTTTGCAAATCTCAATGAATGAGATGAATCAACAAATCAGGAAGTTTGTTTCATAAATGTTGAATAACATCGAAATTATTAGAGAAAAATCAAAAACTCGAGCCGCAAAAGCAACAACATACCAGACAAACAAATTAAAAAATTTAAGCAAATATTTGGACGCAGGGCTTTTAATGTGTAAAGCAGAATTTAGTCCAATGTACTTAGGGGAAAGCATTTTAAAATTTATTAATAAACAATCGGAATGAAAACCGCACTTTGAAAAGAGACAACATTTTTGCAATATAACTTCGGTCTCGTAACATCTTTGAAATCGTCTGTGGCTTTCTTTTGTTTTCAAAACTTACACAACGAGGTGGTTTCTCCAAAATTTCCCAACACATTTTTATAAAATGGATAGATCTGATTCTAAAAGGAGACATGGATTAAAAGTGGATTAAATCAATTGTGATTCAAATTTTAAATCAATCAATCTTTAAAAACATAAATATCGGAATATGGTGCGATAGGTAATACATTTTAATAAAAGGAGGACCTAGTGAAAGGTGGTTACTCTAACCGAACTGTTCTAATGAAACTAGCCACGATATTATTGTTAATTATAATTTAATTTCGCTGTTATTTAATACATGAAATGCGTCTTTATGTTAATACGAAGCGTAGCTACAACCACTTATCTCCAAGACACCTCTTTTTTAATTAAAGTTAACATCCTCTGTCAGCGATAATTCTAATTAGCGATTAATCGGTAGCAGCTACTGATACTTCAATTAACGTGTGATTTTTGTAACATTAATAATTTAATTAGCAAATACAAGCGGCCTAATGTTTAATAAAAAATTGGCATGAGTTAACATAAGTGGCAAAATTTAACATGGTATTAACGTGTTTTGCCATACAATTTTATATTAAACATCATGCTAGAATCTAATCGTGTGTTAAAACTCAAATTGTATAGAGGAACTCGTCAACACGTAGTTCGATTTTGCCAAAGATTTCTTAAAAAAATTTAAGCTTCTGAATTTGATAGTTTTGTAAAATCACAGAATTTTTGGTATAAAGATCCGGGGATGCCGCTAACCGAATCATTAAAAAAGTTATTTACACTTGTGTGTTTACAATCCGACGCTGGACAGTGACCGACTCCTCCTATTTATAATTCCAGATAAGTTCTGCAAAAGTAGGATCCCTTCCAGTACAGCAGATTTCCAGTAGCCATACCAAGGTAGTCGGGCTGCAGCTTTGGCTAGTCCACCCGCATTATTTTTTCTAGCATATTTCCAGGTCTTAACAAGATACTAGATTGGATGGTTTTATAGATGTTGATAATAGCAGTATTTTATTATGATGTTTGATTATTTGATGTTTAAGATTTTCAATACATATTTGTGATCGATTTATCTTTTCACATAGGAAAGTGGGTCTTGTGGATTGATTATATCTCTAGTAAGCCAGTCCTTAAGACTCAAAAATTATTTAATTTTCAATCTTGTTGATACCTATGATGCATTTCTTATCTTTCAGCCAAAAGATAGAAATATACAAAAATAAAGATAAAGACAGTTCATTTTTTAGTTTAACAATATATTGGTAATAAGTATATTTTGTTGTTGTATTCTATATCTTAACCAAATAAGTAAATACAAAAATCTAGAATAAGAAATGTTGAGAGACAGAAAAATAAATACTAAAAGCAACAGGAATTAGTTTCCGGTCTTAACGTTTGCTTAAATAAATAACCAATAATAACAACCAACCAAAAGCAGCAACAAAAGCAAAACTGACAGAACGAACCATCGACATTGCAACAACCTAAGTAAATGTTGACAAGTGAAATGAAATACAAAAACGTTACAACACCAACAGACCAAGAACATTAAAAACAAAAGTAAGAAAATATATATAAAAGACGATTGAAAACGATTATATGCCCAAGATAGTTCGCCATGAACGACAAAACAACAATAGCAACAACAACTAAAAAAAACAACACCAGCCTAATTTCCAGTGTCATCAGAGCCAAAGTACAGTATGGCAGTTAAAAAAATTAAAGGCAAAAAAATATGTGGGTATTTAGAAGAAAGCACAGGGAATTAATTTGAAGTTTTAGAGGTTTCTCTGATTCAGGATATATATTGTTTGCATCTAAAAAATTTGGCGGTAGCTAACAGCTAACATTCTTAAGCTGGCCCAATGTCTTCCGAGAATAGTCAATAATTTAAATGATCAAAATAAAAATTTTAATTTTGCACTCTAATATTTTGGCTTGGCACTTTTGCACACTTTCTCAGATCCAAGGCCTTGTTGGATTGGTTCGTTATTGACAAAAGAAAATGTTATGGTGTGGAAGAGCATAAATGCCGTTTGATCCCACTGTCTAGATAGTAAGCATGGTCACGCGTATTAATGTTTTAACATATAATTTAATGTTCTTTGAATTCTGATTGCACATATCTTAAGTTTTTGCAAGGAGACAAATAAAAGTGGATAAAACCACGACCATTCAAATTTAATATTCACCCCTATCGTGAATATTTATTCCCGCGAATATGGCATCGCCGATTTCTATTCCCGTGAGTTTTCCGCCAAAAATTTGTGTATTTTTTCACAAACGTTTTGTTTGGGAATAAAAAAAGAAGCACAATTGTAAATAATTTTTTTGATGTTTTTTATACTTGATTTTATTTTTAAAATGGGTGAAAATACATTAATATATTTACATATATTCATTATGTATATACTAGTGTTGTTAATTATTCGTGTTTTATATTTGTTCGAGTGAAATTTCATGATTTTTTCCTTGTTCGAACGGACGATTAATTTTTAACTTATGTTCGAATATTCGAACGAACAAAGAATAAAATAATTTATTCGAATAATTTCAAAAAAAGTTTAATAAGTTTTAAAATAAGTTTAGTTTTTTTTTTATTAACAAACAAAAAATAATTCATTACACAAGAAAAACAAATAGTTTTAAAAACAAACTCAGAAATATTATTAAAAACTGAAAGGAAATTAGTTGAAAAACTTACGTTTTTATACACATTTACAAAAAATTTTAATATGTCATTGATTTCTTTTAAAATAGTCATTTAATACCAGCAGATAATCCTACTTTTTAGCTTGTAGACGGTTCTTTTCTTACTTTTGATAAAATAACAAGCAGCCAACTTTACTTCTCTACACGCTGTCAAAATTGGATTTTCCAATCGTAAAGCGTTGACGCCGCGTTATTTCGGTTGGTCTCATAGACAACGCTTTGCGTCGTAAATTAGTTTGGTCTGTTAAGGAGGCATTATCTTTTCAAAGCAAGAAAACAAAAGATGCGGTTAGCGAACATATTCAAACATGCTTACACGAGTATTTATAATTTGGATTAATTTGATTACTTAACATCATATTGTTAACAAATTGAAAAATTATGAAATGTAAAATACTTTTTATACAAAGTAATTAAGGAAATTCTTCGAATATTCGAATATTCTATAAAAATCATTCGAATATTTTTTTATTCTAAATTGAAAATTATTGTTGGTTCGAACAATAATGAAAAAAAGTTGTTTTAATATTCGAATAATTTTTGTTCGATTGACAACACTAGTATATACTGTCAACAACTCTTCATGCTTTTCACTTACATACATTACTTCCGATAAACACAGTGGATTTGATTCATCTCTCAAATTTCGTCTCTTTATTTTTTGCAATAAAAATAACATAAACCGGAGCAGAATGCTATTAATTTTGCTGAATAATAACAATTTATTAAGAAAATTATAAAAACACTCCAGTGATTTTAAGGAAACTAAGCACACCTTAGGTTATGCAGTTCGGAAAGTGGGCGTATCTACGCCCATTACAGTTAAGCATATTTCATACAGTAGCCCTCAAAACTAAGGACACACCACCATATATTTAAAGTTTCTTAGTGGTCGATTGCAATGAAATCTGGACTTTGAGGAGTTCTTATTTGCTATACAGTGTCTTGAAAAAGACAAAATTTTCCCAATATGGGCTGTGTACTTTTAGTCATTACCCTGTGGAAAGTAGTAATCGCCAGGTAAACAGTCTTTTGACTTACTTGAACTCCTGCAGATTTATCTTAAGTACAACTAAATCTACACATTGGTCTATAGTATTTTCTTGGATAAATAAATAAAATAAATAAGTGACTAAATGATTGCTTTATACAATCAAATGTCACCAGCCAACTATTTAAAATGTAACATTTTGCTAAAATTTTGTAATTTGTTAAAATAAATCCCCATAATATATCAGGTGTGTCCTTACTTTTACGGCTCGAGCTTGCGATAATTTTTCTAATATTTTTTTTTATTATCCAACATTAATGGAATTAAGCTCATAATTTTTCGAGTTAATTTATTAATTATGCTTTGCTCTTGTGTGTTTAGTCGTTTTATGTTGCTTAGTTTTTGAAATAAAAAGAAAAATCGAAGAAAGTGTAATTAGTTTTGAGGGCTACTGTATATGTACAACGGTTAATAAGAGTGTAGCTCAGCAACAGTCTTGATTTGAATGGCATTGGGTCGAACATACATGACTTACAAGCAATATACATATAATCTAGACTTGTATCGAACTCATTCAGTAGCTCGTTTTTTGACACAAACCAAATGATCATACACATGTAATTTAAATGGGTCTGATCATAGATTTGTGTCAAAAACGAGCTACTGAAAGAGTTCGATAAAAGTCTAACATAAACCTAACAAATCAATAGTATGAATTTATTTATTTATTTAATAATAATTCAGCCAATGGATTACAATATCCTTACAGGCTAGCAATATAAATTAGTTTAATTATAAATCAGTTTAATAATATATTAGTTTAATAATACGTTCACTAAATCCTTATTCTCTAAATAAAGTTTGAAATCAGCATGAGATGAAGAAAAATCTAAATTAACAATATTATTTGCTTTATTAAAAGTATTTAAAGCTCGTAACATTGGCTCATTCATAGCATAATTTATACTACGTGTAGTTACAAGCAATAAGTCATTAGATCTGAGAGATCTAAAAGGTATACAAAAAGAAATTAAGTTAAATAAATATTCACAATCAGTGTTACCATTAATCAAATTGAAAACAAACATGAGGGAATGAAAGGTTCTTCTCAAGTAAAGCGGTTTTAAGCCTAAAAGTAGGCAACGAGCATAATAGGAAGGAGGTAATAGGGTTTCTTGATTTCTACGAAGAGAATATATTTCACAAATATTTTCTGAATTCTCTCAATTCTATTGACATGGATAGCATAGAACGGGTTCCATACAAAGGAGCAGTATTCTAATTTTGAGCGAACAAAAGCAGTATATAATATTTTCATAGTCAAAGGATCCAAAAATTCATTACAGTTCCTTCTAATAAATGCACACGCATAATACGCTTTGGGGATTATATAATCAAGATGTGAATTAAAATTTAATTCACAATCAAGCACAATGCCAAAATCCAACATTTGACTAACAATCTTCAAATTTTCATCATCTAACTTGTATTGGAAACCCCTAGAATTACGAAAATTTGATCTACTAAATGTCATCTGGTAACATTTATTTATGTTTAACGATAAATTATTAATAGAACACCAATTATACACTTCATTGATGCAATTTTGTAGAATCAAAACATCACTTTCTGAATGAATTTCTTTAAAATTTTTTAGATCATCAGCATACAACAAAAAAATAGAGCCCGAAATAAAATGTCCAATATCATTGATAAAAATTAAGAATAACAAAGGTCCAAGTATGCTACCTTGTGGTACACCAGAATCAGCATAATAAGGCAACGACTCAAAATCTTCTACGATAACTGTATATTTCCTGTTACACAGATATGATTTTAACCAATTAAGGAACATACCGTGAAAGCCCATAGCTTGAAGTTTAAGGTAAAGAATATTATGTGCTACTTTATCAAACGCTCTACACAGGTCCATAAAAATTGTATCAACACGATTATGTCTCTCAAATACCGAGATGCAAAAATGATTGAAAACAGCACAATTATTAGTTGTTGAACGTCCATGAAAAAAGCCATGCTGCTCATTACAAATATGATGCTTAGGTGAAAAAAATATTTTTTCTTTGATTATATGTTCAAAAATTTTGGAGATGTTAGACAATTTAGAAATTGGACGATAATTAGAAATATCCGATTTTTCCCCACTTTTAAAAATTGGTGTAATAGATGCATCTTTCATCTGTCTATAAAACAGCCATTAGCTAAAGATTTATTAAAAATAAGCTGCAGACAAATCTTAAAAACTCTTAATGAATGAAAGTTATTGGATATATGAACATTAAATTTGGGTATTAATATTTCAAAAATGTTTATGCAAAATGCTAATATATTATTGATTTTTGGTTTCAGGTAAAATGTATGCTGTCATTGGTAGACGTCATGGCAAGATTTTATCTGGTGATTTGACTCAGGGCTCTGGAAATTTTTCCGTCATGGCCATTCTTCCAGTAATTGAGTCGTTCAACTTTGCCCAAGAAATTCGCACACAAACATCGGGTCTGGCCTGTCCTCAATTAATGTTCAGTCATTGGGAGGTAAGTTTTTAAATTCTTAGGACTCGTAAATGTATCAGAAATCAGAGTTTTTTTAATAAGAAAATAACTTAAAAGTTCTAAGGGAGAAACAGAAATTTATCGTAAAAAATGCATGCATAGGTAAGTTTTCTTTTAAAGAGTTCCGATGGTCAAAATACTATCATTAAGCCCTACAGATTTTATTTTTGCCTTACCAGCGAGCTGTTTCTAAATTCAGTGACATGGCATGCTATAAAGCTTCTGACTTGCTGGCAACTGGTTCCTCAAACGTCACATACTCCAAGGCTCTTTTCACAATGATCACTGACTGCCACAGGCAACCACTACATGGAAAGAGAAACAATTGGGAGATTTTCCGGAGTATATAGACTAGAGATGGGCGCGTGTCGAATTTTTCCAACACGACACGAACTCGAATACCAAGATGCTCAACACCTACGAAACACGCACGCGAAAAATTTTGTCAACACGATACTGCACAACACACACGAAATATTATTGGTATAGTATTGAAGATAAGAAAATTTAATTTATTTTTTTTTTCAAGACTCGCTTTTCAAAATATGGCACCGAGTTGGGTCTGCCGGCTGATACACTCTGCCACCACAGCTGAGAACTTTAAGCTTCAGAGGCCCATACAATATCAACAAATATGCTGGTGTTGTGTGTTTGACGATACAAAATATTAAATTTTTTCTCTGCTTAAAATTCATTCATACATATTTTACATCTAAAATCGTTTCGTGTTTTTCGTGAAAAAAACACGACACGCGCCCATCTCTCATATAGACTACTGTTAATCGAAACCCTTGCCTGATAGAAAATCGTATGTCAACGCATCTGGGACGCATGTAATGATATTGGTCTTTCTAGTGTGCGATATGTTTTCACAGACGGGTGTAGGTGGAGTAGAGTTTATTAATTTTAAGGTAAACAATCAGTACAGTGTAATACAGGCTGAAAAATTAATAAAAAGGACGGTAAACTGCAATATACAATGAGAATATTCATATACGAGTACATATGTATCTATTTTGGTTTATGAAGGCCGGATGTGTCTCAATGAGATGGTGAAATGTTCTCAACTGGATTGACGGGATAGCCAAATATGGTGCTCGACTGTTAAACCGGTATACTAGTCAACTGGTCGGTATTCCATTGAAAGTCTGCAATTATCTGCTATACTTCAAAGTTAACTTTTCAAGGAATCAACTGAGTACTGCCACTAGAGTACTAAAAGGCCACTGCCACATATGTACACATGCGAGGAGCTTAACGGCCCCATTTCTGTTCTCAACTGAAATCAGTTTGGTTGGGCTGAGAAATAACCCAACCTACGCACAACCCAATTATATTTTACCAGTGTGAATTACATGTATTATTTACTTAACAATGTTATGCCACGAAACAACTACAAGTTCAACCATTATTGAAATTATGAATGGCAATACAGATGTGTAAGTTGGGTTGACTCTCAGACAACCAAACGGAGTTGAGTTGCAAACGGTAATAGGGGCTTAAATCTTTTCTCTATAAGTTGTCGTGACGTAGAAGAGAGGGAAATAGTAGAACATCTACGCTGTCACTGCTCCGCTCTTGTTGATAAAAAAAAGGCATTTTTCGTAAGCTTTCAATTTTTGCAGGACCTTGCAAAGACATGGGAATGCGATATTAGTATAATAAATTTATTGATACAATACACAGTTTGGTTGAATGCCGAGCAAATAAAAGAAAACTGTATGTACTTATACCCGCCCAGGCAGCCAACGGAACCTAGCAAACCTATAAAACCTAATCTATCATAACCATGCCAGAACTAACAATGGTATAGAATATGAAAGCGGTATATGCTAGTGAATGCTGCGGGTATTTATAGGACTAGTTAGCTGAGAGCTAGTACATTGTAATTCGAATTGCAAGACATTTCACTAAATCCTTTAGATCGTGAATTCGAAAATTAAAATCAGAATACATACCTGTACCCACATTTAAGTTCTTGTGGTTCAATTCAACGTGCGTTTCGGGGTATTGCTTCTTTTGTTATTTTTAATGTTGCATTCCTTTCAATCAATTGGCAGTTAGTGGTTTTCTCCCCAATTTGGGATTTTCGCATTCATTCAATTCGTGATTGGAAAAAAGAAGAAATAAGCAACCAGAGGAAGTCTTATAAAAACAAATTTAGCACCAGTTGGTTTGGTTGGTGTTGTTGTTTTTGCTGTTGCTCTTGCTGCATTGTGATGTCGTCCAGATTTCTTTGTACTTTCGTTTCCTGCAGTCTATTCTACTAGGGTCGTGTTGAATATAAACACAAGTTGAAATTAAATGAAAACAATATTGTTTCTTAAATGTTTCTTTTTTTCACTTGGTTTGATGGCGAATAAAAGTTTATGGTTTTTGAACCTCTTTCCCTTTTTTTAGTGAAAAAAGGTCGCTCATGATTTTTTTCGTTTACATTTGATTTTTTCATTTTATGGTTTTCAAAATGACCTTGTGAATACTGTTTGTGTTTGGCGATTTCCTGTCGAATTTTTAAAGTTGTTTAATGTTGTTACCAAATCTTAGTGGACTTTATGTTTCACTTTTGTTTTGTTAGTTTTGAAATAAATTCGTTTTCAGTTCTCATTGTATTGGCAACTATCAATCATTTTTGTCTTTCGTATATGTATCGTATACTCGTATGTTGTTAGTTATGTGTGTTTGTTTTGTAGTCTCTTGTTATAATGAGAAAACTTCCGGCCATTAACTTGTGCTGTTATTTTTAACGTTTGGTTTTTTTTAAATGTTTTCCAGCAGAAATAACCAACCAGTTTAGAGACATGTTATTTGCATTAGAATCCTTAGAGGGCAAATATAGAAAAAATAGAATACAGAATATTCAAATAACTTGTGATTTCCTTTTTTTCGTAATAAATTTATTGAAAATTACAAAAAAAGCAACATCGAGAAAAGTCAATAAAGGTCAAATACCGCAAAGCAAAAGTATAATGAATACTACTAATTTATAATCGTTTTACAATTGGGATATTCAAAAGGTACTCACAAATTAACAAGTTTTGAAGTAATAACAGTAAAAAATTTTACTGCAAACAGCAGTTATAAATATTGTACATTGCATACTCTCTCTCTCTCTCTCTCTCAATTCCTTTGGCAAACTCTCACGCATTTGTATATGTAGTTATCACAAACAATAAACATAGTTGAGAAAGTCTTATTATTTTATGTCGTTTTTCTGGGAGTCACAACAATTTTTTTAAACTATGTTAAAATTTTAAGACATTATGAGACTTAAGACACTGGTGTGAATACCCCAAATATGCCTAAACAATATTAAGGCAAAATAATTTAATCCTTTTGTATGTAAGTATATTCCAACCAATCGAATTTAGTAAAAAAAAACCTAAATATATCTGAAATTGACTGCCTGTCACATGATGTCACTCATTTTCGTTTGCAAGAATTTTAAACGACAAACAGCTGTTTTTCGTTCCACTATCAACCTTTTTTTGTTATGGTACAGAATTTGGTGCGGTGCAGAATTTGGTGGCACACAAAGAAAAAGATAAGTTTAAAAATTATTTACGTACCTTTGAGACACTGCGGAGAATAGTTTATGATAATAATTTTAAATGTGCGAAATAAAATAACACTTGCTACCAAAATAACAGAACGTTTAGTAAGTGATTAATTGTTACAGGTTATATATAATAACATTGTGCTCGAATTCGAAACTTTTTTTGTAAAAAGATGGGGACCCGGTAGGTAAACCTAATTCGAGTACGCTAAATCCAATAGTTTTAACCATTTTTGTAGGTTAACTCTTGTTTAAAAAATAATGAAGATTGAAATCTTGATTAAAAGCACCCAAAAATCGCAATTTTTCCCAGTTTTCTACCATTTATTAACCTTTACATCAATACATATCGATTGAAAAGACATGAACTTACATCCTGTGAAAACTTTTTAGAAAAAAATTGGAAAATTTTTTCGATTAATTTTTCGTCAAAAAATGGCAATTTTTTTTTAATTGAGTGCAATTTAAAATTTTTTTTTTGCAATTGTTTTTTAATTTCTTAAGGACGCATGTTCATCTTTAATATGTTCTTTTAATTGATATAAAAATGAAGGAATGTTAGAAAACTGGGAAAAATTTCGATTTTTAGGTGCTTTTAATCAAGATCTTCATTATTTTTTATTATTTATTTATTATTTATTTATTTATTTAAGTAGTTAATTCCAAGATTAAATTTCAATTAAAGAGCACTAGCTCTTCATTATTTTTTAAACATGAGCTAACCTAAAAAAAATTGTTAAAACTATTGGATTTAGCGTACTCGAATTAGGTTTACCCACCAGGTCCCCCACTTGTTACATTTTTGAACTAGCACAGTTTTATTAAACGTTATATTTTACGGTAGAAAGCTGAAAATTGGAGAAACGTTGAACAAGGTGTATAGAGCTCAAAGAAAATCACATACGTTGAAAATTAAAATGTTTTTTATCCCAAAACCAGTGATTCATTCCAAAATTCACGGACTTATTGACCCGCTCTCGTATTTTTTTAAAACATATTTTTACCAACGCGTATCGATTTTTGTTAAATATATTTAATTAGTATTTAATTTATTGATTTCATTTAAGTTAGTTTAAAACTAAATAATTTTTAGTTAAAGCTGAAACAAATTCATTCCAGTTGATAACACAATTAATTCAAATTAAATATGAAAAAAAATTAAACATACATACATACTTATGTACATATGAAAGTAAAATGAGAATAAAAAATGCTTGCAGCCTACAGAATTTATCTACTCATACGCAATTGCTTAGACAGTTTGCCATTTGTATGCAAATTAAAATACACCCTACCACCTTCTTCAACACTTTTACTCGTTGGAGAAGGTGGTAGGGTGTATACTCGTTGCTGCTTGTCACACAAACTCACACAACCCACTACTGCATGTTTGCATTTAAATGAGAAAAATTAAGGCTTATCACAGTTTAGTCAGATTCATTTCAAGACAAGCCTACAATTACATACTCGCACTAATACATACATAAGTGCACACATACATATATTCATGTAATTCTGGTTGTCTCAAGAACCTATTATGTATTCATATTCGTCTGTGCCAAATCTAATACACCCTGCACAAGTCGTAAAATGTATGTACCCTGCGGAAAATTTGGTGACAATTGATCCAAACGTACTCGTCCTTTGACTTGAGAAAATGGGAGTGTTACTAAAAGTAGGGAGTAGTGTTATGGTGAAAAAAAGCCATATCGTGTAAATTGTTACATATTCACCATTTTCGTGATATATCATCTTAATCTTAGTCAATTTAATTGATAATAGAAGAAGTAATATAGTAAACGGCACTGAACAAGTTCAATGTGGTTGGATGCAGGACCTATCAAATAGTATAAATCCAATGATGCCTCCAACTCACTCTTGTACCAGTCCCGTAACTATAGTTAGATATTAACCTATGCTTATAGTATGTTTCCACGATACGTGCTTCGCTCTCTATTCATGCTTCACATCCCAATCATGAGCGAATCAACTTGCTTCACCATACAAAATCATGAGAGCGAACCAAATAGATTCATTATGAATCTACTTGCGTAGCACTTAATATTGGTATCTTCTCCAATTTTTATTGCATTTTATCGCCAGTTTAACTGAACTAGCAATCAAAACAAAATAGGTATATGTGTATGGGTGTGTAAGCTACCCTGCAGGAAATGCGAATAGTGTAATTGTAGTGATTTACTAGTGCCATTGCCGGTAGTACTAGTGACCAGGTGTACCCCAGCCAATGTAATCATCTATTGACATATTAAATAGGGTTGTCATTGAAAATCTACCAGTAGACTTTATCGCTATGGAAGAGGTAGTTCTTTTACGACCATATGGAGACATTTGAACCAAAGATTCACTAGTACATTTTAGTGACCCTCGTCTATAAAAAAATTATATTATTATACTTAAAACATTTGTTTAAAATTGAAGCAGTATATCAGAAGCGACAGCGGCCAGCCAACTCTGCTATTGAATGCACAGCATAATAAAAAAAGAAAACAAACTATTGACGCGTTCGTTGACGATGTCATCAGAAATACACTAGAACTGTTGTCTCTAACTAATCTCTACTCGCGCATAAAAGAAAAGTTGTCGACATTTTAACTAGTGCAGTTGTCGCTAGAGAAAAGAGTGTTGACATAGAGACAAATGGGTCTAGGCTGACTATGATACGTATGTATGTGTGAATATCAGCGTGACCATTTTAGCATTTTGGCAGCTAATTTAGCATTTTTTTATTGATTTAGCTGCAAAATTTTCGATTTAGCAGTCAGCATTTTTCAATTATTTATTTAGCATTTTTAAAAAATATAACCTATTAAGTTCTTAGCAATATTTTCTATGCTATTTTGGGTATATTTTTAATTTTCACGTGTAATAATATTAGCGTTAATATGCAGGCTGTTTCTTAAGACCTACAAATGTTGTAATACAAGTAAAATAATTGTGAAAGTATATTATTTTTCATATATTTTCACAACTATTTTACTTGTATTAGCAAACAATGAACTTAATTCGTTCATCCATTTTTCATAACCTTTCTACAATTATTTGCAGTATAACAATAAAACAATAGCAATAAAAGTATTTAAAACACGAAAAGAAAATGAAACTAATTTTAAAAGGTTCTAAAAAATTAAAATGGATGCAAAATCGCATAACGTTGCATGTTTTGTAAAGACTTTTGTTTGATAAAAGCCTCGTCTTATTATGTTTTTATATGCGATTCTCAATAGCTTATTTCAAAAATTTTGGTTTGAAGTCTACGGTTGGGTCCCTTAAGCAGCATCAAAATATACATATATACATATATACATGTAGACGGTGGTTATCTAACGACAATTTGAACAACTATTCTGATAACGAATATTCATTTTTAATATGTAATAATTGATGATACATAAAGGTTTATGAATATAAAAATATCAAATCTTATTTTTTCATATTAATTGTGTAACAATGTACTAAAACATTATTTTACTGAAAGACATGTATTCATGCATGTGGTATTTAGGGCTTAATTTTGTAAAACGCAACGCCAAGCAATGACAAATTTTATATGGAAAAAAATTTAAATTACAAAAACAAAATACATGCAAAATTTGTCAACGCGAAGCGTCAACGCGTTGCGTTTTACCCTTAATTCAATGATTACTTCAAAATAACAAACAAATTAGCTTCAAAACGTTTGAGCTATGCCAAGTTGCAAAAAGTTATTTTTCGAAAAATAACGAACGAAAACATGTATACGTTATTGTAACATGTGAGTGACAAAAAAGAGATATCAGTTGCTCTATGTGTTTTTAGTTATACGAAAAAAGCTCTGTTTACAATTGCAATAGATGAAAGTTTTAAATTTTTCTTTCACTTTTTGAACGTTATTGTATACGAGTATAAACGAAACAAAATTGAGAAAAAACTTACGTTTTCTAAGAACCATCTGTCTGTGACTTAATATTATGGGTTTGTCTTTAATACTTTTTACTCTCAATATATAATTCGTTATTGTTTAAGAAATTAAGTTTCGTTCATAGGAAGTAAAAATTTGTAAGGCAATATGTGCAGAAATTGCAAAAATAAAAATTTCTGAAGAAAATGTTTGCTTAAAAGAACGTATTAAGTTTAAGCATTACTTTTTAGCAATTAAATTCTTTGTTAGCATATTTTAGCTTTTTTTAAGTCAATTTAGCTGCAAAAATTTTAGGATCTGGTCACACTGGTGAATATACATAAAAAAGGCCAAACGAATCACGAATACGGAGTGTAAACAGCATGATTCATAAACATTATTGAGGAAGCGAAGCATGTGATTCAGCTCGTGGTGTAATCATAGCATTAAGGCTCAGTTAGCCGACTGTAATGGAATGTAACTGCAAGAATAGAAAGCAGCTAATCGATATTGTTATGTGAAAAGTTATGAAAATGGTTATAGAGATATAATGTAACGTAACCCACTTTTCACATAAAAATATCGATCAGCTGTTTCCTACGTTGCAGTTACTTTCCATTACAGTCGGCTAACTGAGCCTTCAACTAGTGTTTATACTTTTGAAATATGAGTGACCCTGTGTTCAAGTGGGTAGTGTGCAAACCTGTCCTGCTGGAGGTTGTCAGTTCGAATCCCTAAAAACTCTCTGCTTAAAAATAAAATATATTATAAAGAATACAAAAATTTTTAAGTCTTCATTGTTACAGTTAAATGTAAAAATGACTTTTATATCTTATTTATATTAATGTACACCCATTAGGTCCCTATGCGATAGTTCAGTGACAAGTCACAAGGTGCATACAAAGTATTAATTAACCCTATCCTAGGCCATCACCATGTAAAAGTTATTGGTCCACTTCATAGGAAGTGTTAGAACTTCAGACTGGTACCTACCACTTGGGGACCGATGACATGACTAGCCTTGTGTCCGTTCGATTTCCTGCAGGGAAGCAAGCAAGTAGTTTTTAATAGTCAATTCGTGTTTATATGATATCTTACTGTGTAATAACTATAAACCACTGATCCCCACACTCATACATTCACATTTATGTTTGGCTTGGTGGTTAGTTTTTGAGCGAAATACAATTTTCTCTCATCATATCAGGGTTGCCAAGACATATTTGGGTCATACTTGTGAAACTATAATTCGAGTAAATTTCTCTTGTTCAAAAATAGAATACTGGCACATTTGATGTATTTTAAATCGAATATAATAATCTAATTTCAGATATGACCTTTCAAGCTCTAAGAAATAGGAAAACCTGAAATTAAAGTAATATAAAAATAATCCATTGTTGTCTAGCAAAATGCGACTACACAACCGGCACATGCGAATTGTCTGAGATGAAAGTGGTAGCCCTGTTTGTGATAAAAAGAGACTACATATTACATAAAAATACAAATTATCTTTTATTACTCTTTTCATTATTGTGAAAGCACTCGCACATGTGCGCTGTTCTGAAGATCTCTGCTATAAACTCTATTTGCTTGAATTTACTTGAAAAGTATTAAAAATTTCTTTTAGACTGCATTTATATTATAACCCGGTGTGCTTTGTAACCCCTACCAGATTTTCTAAAAACAAACTATTCTACTGAATAGTTTTGGAAATTAATCGATAAATAACGAATTTATTTGATTATCAATTAGTGGGGCGGGTAATTTGCGGCATCCTTCCCCCTCTCAAAAAAAAAACATTTAGTGGACCTTTTTATATGCAAAAAGAATTTCGAAAATTAGTCCACAAATAGCGAAGTTATGCTCATTTATATTATAAAATCTGTTAACTGTTAAAAACTAAAGTAGTACCATAGTTTTAAAAAGATGACGCAAAGGTGGGCGTGGTTGAAAAAAAGTAGCCCATAATTCATTCCAGAGTCCCAGGTAAATGTTGTGATTTCAGGAAGATCGGTCCAGACGTCTGGTCTCAAAACCCTAAAGCTGGATATATCCACTGTTTCCGAACAAATTTTTTGTCCAGACAAAAATTTTTTTACTGAGAGTTTTCTGCAACATCATCCATTTCGAACATTTTGTTTTGAAAATCAAAGCTACCATATGAAATACGTGTGTAAACGCTGCGTATTCATTTTAAGTGGCAGCACAGCGGCAAATGATTACTATTGCTTTGTCACACACATATTTTTAATTGTTTAATGCAATTCTTTCGTTGAACTCCATATGTATATGTTTTATTTTTAAATGTTTTTTATTTCTATTCTAATAAAAACAATTACTCTGTGTTTTTTTTTACTTGTAAAACTTGATGTGGCAGCCCAGTTCAACTTTGGCTGAAAAATTAAAATAGTTGGCAGCTCAGTTCGATTTTGGCCGGACAAAATATAAAATTAAACCAACTCAAGCTGAGAGTTAAAATATTTTCTTTCTCTCAAGAAGAGAGACCGGACAGAAAAGTTGTAATAAGCAGGGTTCCCAGATTTTTTTCGACTGTCATCCCCAATTTGAAAATTTTGATCGAAATTTCCTAAAAAGTAATTTGTACTATCCCCAAAAATCGCTACTAAATCTAATACTATTTTAATTTATTTAATTATTTTCTTATTAATATTCATATTATTTGTACATATGGTTTATACAGGGTGTTTTTTTAGAGGTATAGAACTTCGAATTGAAATAAAACACAAGAAAATCGTTTTAATGTCCATCAATTTGGCTTTATTGGAAGGATAATTTTATGCCATTAACTTTTAAATATGATTTCGGGCATGTGGCCGCCGCGGCTGGCTCGAATAAAGCCAATTCTACAGGTGCAATTTTCAACCACTTTTTCGAGCATATGGGGCCGTATGTTGGCAATAACGCCACGAATGTTGGCTTCCAAGTCCCCTAACGTTTCTGGTTTGTTGGCGTAGACGAGCGACTTCACATATCCCCAAAGAAAATAATCCAATGGTGTCAAATCACACGATCTTGGTGGCCAATTGACAGGTTAACCGAATTAATTGCTCTGATGGACGATTATGTCGACCATAAAATGGACGGAGCTTGCGGTAAACTTCGCGAACTGAACCATTATTTTCGAAATAAATTTGCACGATTTGCAAGCGTTGTTCTTTTGTCAACCTGTTCATGATGAAATGGCAAACCAAACTAAATATTAATCACTTGACAGCTGACAAAATGGCCGCCAGTTAAAAAACTGATGCCAACTTAAAGTTCTACACCTCAATAAAAAACACCCTATATTTAAATATGTGTATGTATATTAATTCTTAACAGAGATTCGAGTAATTCGCACTGAATTTTATTTCTAATTTTAGTTTTTATTGAGTTCCCTGCCGAAAAATTCGTTCAATGCAAGCGTTGCTCCTTGATACACAAAGTACATTTTAAATCATTACAGTTCTTTAGACGGCCGTAAACCAACGGCATCTTGATATGAATAAACTTTTACCCTAAACATGTTTGAGTTGTTACAAATATATAAAATTTTAAAGAACTAATTGTCACATAACTTGGAAATTATATATGTACGTGTAAACCAAAAAATTAGATTGAGCAATCTGACCAATGCGAGTACCTGTTCGATATGTCTTGTAATAAACCTTGTTTAAGTCTTGCCAACAACAAATGTTAAGAACGATTTCATTGTTACCAATAACAATTTGTATTTTAAGCGTTTTTGATAACATTTTATATTATTTATGAAATAAAAATTGGGAAATGTATTGAAATTAAAATAATCTAAGAAATAAATAAAAAAATATTAAGTAAAATACAAATCCCCATAAAATCCCCAAAACATAAAAATTATCCCTAAAGAATTCCTCAATCCCCAAACCAAAATATGTATCCCCATTTGCAAAAAAAATCCCCGATTTGGGGATAAATCCCCTAATCTGACAACACTGGTAATAAGTGATAAACAATCGGTGAATCCAGCTTAAGACCCAATTCATACGAGGATTTAAAAATCTTGTTTTATTTTAAATTCTCTTTAAAAGTTGCTTCCAAAAACATTTTACATTGGTACGATGATTTTTTCCATGTTTCTAGTTTTGATTTCTTTGCCTTCAAAAATCGTATCAGTGTTGCCAGTATATTAAAAAAATCCGTTTTCCCTACATGTTAAAAATTTTACCCATACGAAAATCTGCAAATTTAGTCATTTAATTTAAAGAAATATAAATTAAAAACATTTAAGGCCTTAATCAGAAAAAAATCATTTTGGATTACAAATCGCTTAGCAAACAAATGTTCATAAAAAATTTGTTTTGTAAACCTCTTGTAAACCAAAATTATTTCTCCTGAATACAGCAGTAGTTATTATTTTATTGAAGCTACAGTAGGTTACTTAAAACTTGGCATATGTAATATGACATATTTTTCTAAGGTTTTTCAGAAAAATTTAACATAGAGTTATATTTGGGCTTTATCCACTCATGGAGTAATATCTTTAATTATTAAATCATTGTTACTCATTTTCAATTTCCTGATGCTTGCCATTAGAAGAACACACCAAAATAATTAGATAAATATATGTGTAATTGCGAGCAAACACAAATTTTGAAAAGTTTTATGAGCAAAAAATATATTTTGAGTATAATAATTTTTTACATTTATGCACACAAAATGCAATCTGAGAATACAAAATAATTACATTTTGGTCACAATAAAATATTTGTCCGATCTTCCCTACAGTCCTATATTAGTGACAAAAATGCCTACAGGTAACATTGTTTTGTATTAAAAAAGCTGTTGTCGCATTGAATGAAAAAAATCAAATAAAGCAACATACCAACAATTGAAAAAAATGTAAAGAAAAATTAAAAAAAAACTCGGAGAACGAAAAATGTGATTTTCTTTCTACCCCTTTTGCTTTTCTACACCGTTTGCCCACAAACTCAAAAAATCGTGTTTCAAAAAAAACATTGAAAAATCAACGTGTGAATTACGTGTATAAGTATTAGATATTTCCTTATTGATTCACTGCGTAAGTACGTTACGAACATTTTCTCGCTTTGGCAAAATTTTAAAAACAAAATTTAAAAATAAAAATATTCTTATATTCCGAATTATCAGAAACAAATATCTTCTTCCGCCCAAGATATGATTATGAATCCTTCGGGTTAAAAACACAATGGACAAACATGACAAATTGTTGCTTACTAATACTGTGATTATCCTCAATAGCATGCTATGCAAATGTTTATGCAACATCAACAATTGTAGGCTTAACTAAAAATGCCTTCGGCATAATTAACTGAATGAAACCACATTTAAATAAACATCCAATGAAAAGTTACACGGCCAGATACGAAAGCAAAAAAAGAGCACAAGCCAGAATAATAAGAATATTAAAAACAAATGTGTATGTAATGTACGTAACACTATAACTTTCAACGACAGCTAAATACTGAAGTTACTTTTAACAATTAAAACAGTTACATATATATGTGCCCTTAATTATGAAAGTGGTGTAAGTCATATATTTCTTTGGTCTAAATAATTAGTAGATTACCATTGAACAAATCAGAAAATATTTTTATATTATGCAACATTTTAATTCAGAGTAGTACCATTTTCGAGTTATATATGTAAATGTAATGAATATTTATTAAATATTTATTTAAGTTTTTTTAAAATTTTTTTAACATTTCGAAGCAAAAATGCTTATGACTTAAGCTGAAGGTCCATACCAACCGTTCTATGCGTATGCGTTGAATGCATTTCTGTACGTCATATGCGATTCAAAATTCAAGTTACATGCAATACGTTTTATGCGCCAGGTATTTTTGTTTTGATCAGATGTAGTGTAAATATTTTTTTATCAAATAAACACAATTTTGGAAAAAAAATGGAAAGTGAAATTATGACTGAAAGAATTTGTGAAATTTGTGGAATATGTTTTAATAAAAATAATACATAATATTTTCCACAGCTTATATTAGCTTCTCCAACATTTCACTTTCTTAAAAAATAATAAACACAACAGAGATGACACTCAGTACATAAAAGCAATCGATAACTAAAATGCAAATTTCGTTCGTGAAATAACTATGTTAAAAACTGATTTTAATGTATGTATTTTATTCTTAAAAATAGTAATAAGCTTTATTACAAAAGCTTTTTCTTTTATTAAAAACTTTTTTTATGCCAAAAAATTTAAAATTCAAATCCACCACACGAACATTTTTATCGATATCATTGAAAACATAATATAATTTGCCATCTTTGACTATCAAAAACAGCTGACCTTTTTTCGTGATGCATGCGACGGATACAAAAGTAGAAAGTAAACCTACTTTATCCGTCGTATGGGCCTATGCGTTCTATGCGTTTTGCTCTGTAACTTGCCACATACAATTACACTGATTCTACTTTTTGACACATGCATAAAACGCAACAACGCATGGGACGGATGATATGGACCTTCAGCTTTAGACCACTTTCATAATTAAGGGCATATATGTATGTGCATCAATAGGATGCACGAATATTCGTATTCGAATTGCCGAATATTCGGCCATTTTAAGATATTCGTATTCGTTTTTTTTGGAAAAAAAAATTAAACAAATAAATGCATGAATCCTAAACGAAATTTAAATAAGTGGCTAAAAATATTAGTTTGTACGAATCGATTAAATTTTTTATAGAAATTTTTGCTTTGTATCATTTCCAAATGCTATTTAATGACGATCATTAAAATTTTGGGTAGTTATTATTAACTTTAAACTACACCAACCAACAGGAGTATGAAGTTCTTTTTGATAAATTTTTTTTCATATTTCATATTGCAGGCGTAAATAGAACCCCAATGTCTTTAAATTTCAAATATAATATTCGTATTCGCGAATATCGTTTCAAATATTCGTATTCGTATTCGCGAATATCAAAAATTTACATTCGCACATCACTAGTATGTACATGCTTGCTTGAACATACAAAAATCAACAATAATATGCGTTTGCAGTCAAAATTATATATTTGCTCGGAAGCTTCTTACTAAAGCCTGCAGAACACAGTATGTAAAAAACCACATGCGCATGTAGATATTCACATGATTACAGATGTCCTGCCTCAGAAAATGTGTTTGATTCGGCTGCATGTGGCAGATTTGTATTTTGGAACAAAAATACTATTAAAATTTTACATACTTATACTTCTTTTATGCAAGCCACAGACTTTGCGACCGTTAGTACGTTAGCCACAGACTTTGCGACGTTGGTTTACCAAGTTGTGTCTTTTGCTCACAAAATATACCACAACGTGTACAACATTAGTCCACAACTCCATTTCACAAAACAAAAATTTGAGTAATCATGACATCGGGTACTATTGCGCGTATTGTATTCGTTGATGTTTTTGGTCAAGAGTTTCGATGCTTATACAAAAGCGGGATACCATATTAAGAAAGGCATTCCTGCCGCAAACTTCTATAAAATTCAATGAAATAACTCATTTCTGCTGAATTCTCCATTTTAGACGAAAATTTGAATTAGTGCGCGTCATGAAAACAACGAAAATAAATACAAAATTAAATGAAGTTGTACTCTTAAATTTTACAACCTGTCTATACAACTTGCGAAAAAAATCAAATCTATTGCCTGACTATTGCGACAAAAAAGTCTTTATGTAAACGCACATGGCAGCTAGGCCAACCTTCATCTAAACGGGCTCTTCCCGCAAGCTTCTTTTCACTTCTCGCCTACAAACACAAATCGCAGGCGACGTGTCGCAGCTATGTCACCCTTAATATAAACGGTATCTTTGCAGTCACTAGGGTGAGTAGAACATCCCATAATCGTATGTCGGTTTTTTTATTTTTATTTTATATTTTTATATTAAAATCTTATGTCCAAATGGTCCCACTTCCCAGCTTAACTTGGGTAGTGGCATAATCGCCCTACTTTAATAAATTCAGTAACTCGTTTAAAATGTTTGCAATGGAGTATTTAAAAAATAAAATTACAAATTTTTTTAAAATTGGGAAAAGTGCGACTGTTTAAAAAATCTTTTAATTTTTGGTCAACACTTATTTTCTTTTTGTACGTTTTTAGCAAATGTTTTCAGGAAAATAAATCAAATAACAGATCAATATAAATATTTTTAATAGAGATCAATTTAACAACTTCACTAAAATCTTGAAATAAAATCTTTGAACTGAAGTTGAAAATATTCAGATTTTCAGCTTTGTTATTTTTTAAATTAAAGCGATTTTCAATATATTTAATTATTTAAATATGATAGAACAGCATCAGCTCGTTTTTGGAATAAAGAAACCTCCTGTGAGTTATTACAACTACTGCAAACGGTTCCGGCTATCTAACCATAAACCTTTTACAACCCTATTTATAAAAATTATTAAGGCTTTAGAAAGGCTTAATAAGAAATTTTTTTAGTTAATTTTATTATTATTGTTCGAACTTCATTTGTTTCTATATTTATGATTTGATCATAAATATAGAGAAAATTTTTGTATGAAAATGTGTTTTAAAAACCCTTTATAAAGCCTTAATAATTTTTATAAATAAGACTTATTTTTTTTTTGTTCCAATTTGTCATGGGGCGTTTCAAATATTTTGAAAATGTCGGTTATAACTAGATTGTTATTTTCTTCCAATTTCTTATTGATGACAATAGTGTAGTACCTATGCTATGAAAAAATCCCAAATAAGCTTTAGAAGTCTCAACCTCAAAAAATTGTTTTAAAGCAGCTGGACAACAATCTAGAGAAATAAAATACTTTATGGCTCCAAAGTTCCTGAAAAATCTTTCAACAGCTGGATTTAAACAGAGCCATCGGGTCAGCACGTGACGAAGCATTTCGCTCCATTCCACTATGTGTTCAATTTCAATTTTTGCTGCAAAAATTTAAATTTTCAACTTTCGATTTTAGAAAAGAGTCAATTACTAATATTTGGCAACTCTATTCATATATAGGGTGTTTTTTATTGAGGTATAGAACTTTAAGTTGGCATCACTTTTTTAACTGGCGGCCATTTTGTCAGATGTCAAGTGATTAATATTTAGTTTGGTTTGCCATTTCATCATGAACAGGTTGACAAAAGAACAACGCTTGCAAATCGTGCAAATTTATTTCGAAAATAATGGTTCAGTTCGCGAAGTTTACCGCAAGCTCCGTCCATTTTATGGTCGACATAATCGTCCATCAGAGCAATTAATTCGGTTAACCATGGATCGTTTTCGCACTACGTTTACTCTATGTGATAATACGCATCCGCAGAGACGTCGAACAGTGCGCACCGAAGAAACAATTGCCGCTGTAGAGCAAGGTGTTGAAGAGGACCCGAATGAATCTATTCGCCACCTACCGACTATTTTGTTCCCGAATTGGATGGCATGAATGTGGATGAGTTGTGGTTCCAACAAGACGGCGCTACATGCCACACAGCGCACGTCACAATCGATTTATTGAAGGAAACATTCGATGAGCGCATAATTTCGCGGAATGGACCTGTCAATTGGCCACCAAGATCGTGTGATTTGACACCATTGGATTATTTTCTTTGGGGATATGTGAAGTCGCTCGTCTACGCCAACAAACCAGAAACGTTAGGGGACTTGGAAGCCAACATTCGTGGCGTTATTGCCAACATACGGCCCCATATGCTCGAAAAAGTGGTTGAAAATTGGACCTGTAGAATTGGCTTTATTCGAGCCAGCCGCGGCGGCCACATGCCCGAAATCATATTTAAACGTTAATGGCATAAAATTATCCTTCCAATAAAGCCAAATTGATGGACATTAAAACGATTTTCTTGTGTTTTATTTCAATTCGAAGTTCTATACCTCTAAAAAACACCCTGTATAAGCAGCTGTGAATTTTTATATATTTTTTTAATTAAGTTTTCAAGTTGTCGAGTGATAAAAAATTTCAATAAGAAAAAGGATGGAAATATTTTACAGTTCACATTATGTTTTTATACGGAAAGAAATGCCAAACAACGAAAAATATCGGAAATGACAAACGTTCCCACAAGGACACACTATTGCGATGTCACAAAATGCCATAATCAGCGCCAAGAAAATGTGAGGATTGACCAATTCCTATTTTTCAGAAATCCTATTTGTCAAAATAGCCACGAGAGTAATTATTTATTTTTTTTTGGGAAATTTTTGGTAAATAAGGGGAAGGCGGAGTGTTACCAAAAGGGGTGGGGTTAAAGCCAAGTTTTTTAAAATGCTTATTTTAGTAACACTGGTCGCCACACCAAGTTTCATGATACTTGTACATTTGGAAATAATTTTTATCGAAATTTCGGCTCTAGGACACATAGTGCATTCTAGGTCACACAACTCGAATATTTCTTTTAGACTTGAAATAATTTTTTTTTTTGACGAGCGAAACTCGTTGAAAACCTTGATTATCTCTACATCGAGTTTTAAAAGTTTTAATGCGTTTCTTAATTGCAAGATTAACGATATGACACAAATATCCCATACCATACTCAAACAGAAGTAACACTCAGGCAACCAATGCCTACTACTATTACTAAGTGTTACCCTCTTTAGGAAAAGGATAGTGATAGAGAAGACAGCTGGTGAAGGAAGAAGTAGAGGAAAGCTTCATTCTTTTACAGCTCTGCTGTTTTGCACGTTTTTAATAAGGCAGTGTTTCAATGAGGCGTATTAAATTTTCGAATCTGTATTAAAAAGCCATTTTATTGGTTATTATACTTCGCCAATGATTCTGCCACACCATACCGACAAAAGAGGGCGCTCTGATGTTATATTAGGATTAGTATCCGCTGTAGACGGTATAATTAAGTGACCAGTGACTATGCTTTCATCACTTGAACTTTCCTTCAACAACTGTTGTCATGTAATGACTTTGTCAGTGACCGGGCTAGCACCTAGGACCTTTTTGGCTTTGTAGTCAGCGTGCTAGCTTTTTCAGCCAGCGCCACCCTCTTCTGTGTGAGATTTGAAGAAATTTTTAGATTCATGTGTGAAGTTGGCCAGATAATAAAACTTTTCTTGAGCTCAACAAAAATGTTTTTTTACAACCAAAACTAACGCTTGGATTATCTGCACAAAAGCTAGTGACGTTGCTTCAAATTTTGACTCTAAAAATTCATTTGACATATCGGAATTTGATTCATAAAAGTTAAAAAACTTTGTATTTACTCCCGTGTACTTAGAAAAGTATCGTAGAACATTTGAAAAAGTTTATATATATATATCCTTTGTTGGACGCATCACTTGAAATGGAAAAAGGGCGATCATCAGTCAAGTCCCCTTGATTTAGTTTCCATAGAAGACTTCGCCAGAATGTTAGTGGTGATCTTCGATAACCTTGTCTTGCCACATTTGAGTCTGGAAGCATTTGTTTCAAAAGGTTGCCAGTACAGACTGGTAGCTGTGGCTATCTATGACGGTATGATAGACGAAAGCTGCTTCCGTCATTGAACTTGGTTGTCTTCCACCTTCCGTTTCGTTATTGGAACTCTGGTTACAAATTTTTGTTGCTAGCTGCCCAAGTTCCGCATATGTGTTGCTGTCCTCATTAGCGTTTGATATCCGAAATACTACCATTTGCGATTGAAAAAGAAACGCTAGAAATAAAGCATTTGGCCATGGTTTTCTTCGCAGAGTTTAAGAGTTTAAGTAAAGTCATCTCTGATACAGGTTCTGCGAGAAAGGGACAACTGCACAAACAAAACAAACCCAACAAAAATATTCTTCTATCTGGAAGCAGGTTGGTAAGGGAGAGAGAGCACAACTCTCGCTTACCAACCTGCTTCGGTATTACATGATTTTTGTTCGTGATACCAAATAGGACGGTAGCTCTCGAAGAATAAGCTTCCGAATGCATATAGGACGTCCAGAAAGAAGCTCATACTTCATGCCTTTTTCATATGTATATAATTAAAAAATTTGCAATTTTATATCTTAGATTAACTTTCAATACTTTATTTTGTTTTTATATTTATTATATATTAAATAGAATAAATCAAATACTTTTTGTTCGCGCGTTGAATCAGGAGTCGATCCCAGCATCTCCGTATGTTAGGATAGAACACTACCCACTGAACTACTGAATCGCATATTTATTTTTACTAGAGAGGATGCACTATAAAAAAACTTTGAGAATTTGAGTATAAACAGCCGACCAACATCGTAGTGTTTGTGTTAAATTTCGTCATTCGCTTACGTTACTGCACCCTTGTAAAGCAGAGGGAATGCACTGTGTACTTCTCCACGCTTCCGAAGCGCTTCTTTTTTCTTAGTGTTTACTTGCATCAAATTTATTTTTGCTAGATATGTAGTAAATACATATATACAAATAAAAAATATATTAAATGCATTTTAAAAATCGCCTTTAGGGCGTGAACTTTTTTCACCAAATTCAATTAAAAATTTGTTTTATATTATCAAAACAATATTGCGTGTATGATGGACCCCTAGTACATACTAATGTACATACTATTTTTTCGTTTACATAATTTGGTAACTTTTATTATTATGAAAATATGAACACATTAAAAAAAATAACAACGTTGTAAACAAGCGATGTGTGTTACTATGACATTAATATTTGCGTTTTTTTTTTGTACACGCAACAAAATGTCATCAAATATTAAAATAAATATATGTTTTGCATTATTTTTTAAAATGACATATTAAATAAACAAAAAAAGAACAAAAAACAGTACAAAATGTAAAAAAACAGTACAGTGTACTGTTGTGCATAAAACAGTATAGTTGGAAAAAAAAACAAAACATGTACTGCTACGAGTAAAAACAGTACGTTTGTTATCCCTAATGAAACCTCACCAGCTCACGCAACAGTTTTGATATGAATACATACTGCCCTCATATATGTGAAAGCCTGGATAACTGCCGTACAATAAATTTTGTTCTAAGCGCCGTCAATACCCATTAAATTTTTTTGTTCGAGTAACTTTTCGATGTGCCCTTCGTGCTGATACAGCACTTGTTCTAGTATTAACGTCGGTCGGTCTCTCAAGAGTCTTTAGAAAGAAGGAGGTTGTGATTGGAGGTCGCGAAATTGGACCAGTAAGAATATTTTGTTCTTCCCGGTATGTTTTACGTCTATTTGAATAAAAACGTATAATTATTAATTATACTAATGGAGAATTTCAGACCAATGCTGGTTATGGAAGGATCAGTCTGCTGAGACTCTACAGCCTTGAATTAAGTAAACACGTCTCGCACTGAAAACTGTAATGTCTACCAACTGCTATCTGTTATACTCGTAGACCGCAAAACTTCAGCACTACTGATTGTTATCTAGAATGAAGTGAAAAATGCACTTACCTTTTGCTTTCGTATTTGAGCTACCCCAGATATGTTGGTGTGCGTTTGGTGGATCCACATGGTCTTGACTCAATATTGGTGTGTTTCCCTGTCCTCAATGCTGCAGTACCGTATCTTCACCACCGTAATTAGGGAAAATTAATTGAGGGTGGCTTTCACTAAAACACAGGATATAATATTTTTGTCAGTGTTTTCTGAGCTGCTTACAGTAATTTGTAGCCAATAAAGCCGATTCCAAGAATTTTGCCGTTGTTGGTTCACAGATCCTGGACTAGCTCTTCAACAATTTTACCATTCGGTCGTCAGATCAGGGCTAGCTAGTCATGTGGTTCACCCATATTGTGATTGAGATTTTTTTAACATCTGAAATAATATTTATATCAAACTATGCTTCTTAAATATTCAAGACTATTCGCGAATATGCGGCTTACTTTTTCGTGGTCGACCGTTCGCTTTCGACAGTTTGACATCGATAGATTCTAGAACACGTGCGAAGAAATACCTTTTTTTAGTAATTGAAAACAGCTGAATGACTTTAAAACAAATAAATCTACAGTCAACAGTGAAACTGAAATTATTTAATAATTTATTTGTTCAAAAACGTCTTTATGTCCTTGAGGAAGACAAAAACAAAACCATAATTGTGTTGTAGAACCTGGTCGAATGCTATCAAAACTCAATTGTTACTGCTGGAGGCCATACAAACTTTTCGTACTAATTTTATTTTTATGCACTTAAATTGTCGTCTAAAAAAAATTGCATTGAAGAGTGGTGAACAAGTATTTTAGAATACATCCAACGTGAAAGAAAATATATGTTTTCTGATTACACATCTGTGAAACGATATATTTTGTAGCACTCACAAATCTATAACATATCTTTTAATACGTATTTGTGGTGAAAGTGAATAGTAAATATTCTTAAAATCTTGGAAATTTAATAAATCGTTATCATTGAAACTACTGATCTGATTGCAAAATGTTGCAGGTAAAAAAAGTTGAAAGTGAAACCTAAATCCCGGAAACGGTTTTTTTGCGAAAATTTACCCAAAACAAGTTGAGATAAATAGTGTCGTAGTTGACAAACTCAGCTGGTTAAAACATTTCCAAGCTCGTTAATCGTACAAATGTGTAGTGATGCATGATCATTATCTATTATCCATCTCTTATAGTTTTTAAACAATTTTCATTAGAATTGTGTAATTCTCATTGTTGACCAGAGAACAAAACTAATTTCAAGTAGACAAATATGTTTGCACCTTTAAAATTCCTATCGCCAAAAAAGTGAGATTTTCTGCTAGAAGAATTACATCATCTAAATTGGGACTTACTTATTTCTCAAGCGATTTGTCGACAGCAGTTGCAATTGTAATTGAACTCTTATGTGTTCATACAGGACCAAATGGCATACATGCATATATGTACATACATACTCGTACATAATCAAATGCAACAACAACAGAAAGAAAGCAAAATGGTCAGGAAAAGATTGAAGACGAGTTGACACATGTTCTTGCAGTGCCCGTTGCACTTAATTGCTGAAGTACGTTCATCATGACTTGCTAAAATTTAATGTCTTACCTTTTTCTGTTTTAAGTTGTTTGCAGACAGACAGCAAGTTGTTCAGACGGACAGGACCAACAGACAGACAAAACATTTCTTTTTTCGTCATTAAAAATACAATGAACCAACCAAAACGTAAAAATATCAGATGAGATTTGCAAGCAAATCTGTTAAGTTTTGTTTCATGCCTTTGTTCGCTTTTTTTTCGGGTTTAAGCACTTGCCTGAATTTTGTAATCTATACTCTCTAACCTGTGCCTGCTGCTCGAACTCATTCATCTCTTCTTTTTTTTTTGTAAGTGCCAAATGGTCAACAAGTGTTCAATGTTGATCATATTCTGTTGTTAACTGTCTGCCAGCCGTCAGACAGTGTATCCTAAAATTATGTTTAAGTATGTAGATATGTAATTATTTATGTACGAGTATGTATGTTTATGTGGGTACGTGTATATGGTGATTTAATATATGATTTGAGAAGTGCATTTCATTTTGTGTTTCGTAGACTCTGCGTAAAGTAACCTTAGACATAAAATCTGGGCTAAGTAAATTTTTCGTTTTTAATTATAATTTTTGAAAACTACTCATATTTCAAAATGATAAATTATTTATAAGGATTTATCAAGGTGGCCAATTGCATGTGCAAAAAATTGGGAAAATTAATTTATTCCACACATGTAATAATAAAGGCCAATCGAAATCGTAACATAAAATTTATGAAAATTATGAAATACAGTTAGGCCTCGATTATCCGTAATGGCCGGTCCCGGAAGCATTCTGCATAATCGATTTTTCCGGTTAATAGGGTAACGTATTTTTTTGCTTCTTTTTATATTTTTTATAAATACATTTTTTGTACTTACTTATACATCTTTGTATATACCGCATATAATAAAAGAAAAATTAATGGATTTTATGCTTGTGTTCAATCCAAAAATGTATAAATATGTGCTATAAGGGAAAACATATTTTGGCTGAAAATGGCTGCGGATAATAGAGGTAATCACTGTTGATCGATGCAGAAAAAAAATTAAACGGATGGACAATCAGAAAACAATTGCACTATTTCTTTCCCGGATAATCGACGTTGCCGGTTAATTGAATCACGGATAATTGAGGCCTTACTGTATGCAGAAAATGGGAGTGTTACTAAAAGTAAGAACTAGTGTATGTTGAAAAAAATGCATATCGTGTAAATGGTTACATATTCATTGTTTTCTTGATGTATCGTCTTGATCTTTAGTAAATTTAATTTAGTACTCGGTCTTGTATTATAGTAAACGGTGCTGAAAATGTTCGATATGGTTGAATCCAGGATCTTTCAAATAGTATATGCATAATGTTAATTGTTCCCTCCAATGAGACTCTAGAACCAGTCCCATAACTATATTTAGGTATTAAGCTAAGCTTAAGTGGTATTTATACCTCTGTTATATGAGTGCGCCTGTGGTCTAGTGGGTAGTGTGCAAGCCTCTCATTCGAGAGGTTGTCAGTTCGAATCCCAAAAAAAATCCTGATTAAAAATAAAACATAATTGCATTTGTAATAATAAAAAAAATTTATAAGTTTTCTTTTCCATATAAGATAGCGCAGGGACAAGTCAGAAGGTGCACATAAAGTATGAATTAACCCCATCCTAGGTCAGCCCCATGTAAAAGTGACTGATCCGCTTCATAGGAAGTGTTAGAACTCGGACTGGTCCCTATCACGTGACTGCTGTTGTGTCGGTTCCATTTTCTGCAGGGTATATACATACATACTTGTGTATGTACGTACGAAATTTAACAGATTGTATGCAGATTCGACTTACAGAAACAAAACATAACTGAAACTCTAAATCTTAAAAGTCCCTCTTATACAGAATGCCTTGCAGATAGAAGTTCTTCTACAGCCCTGCTGGCCACTCTACACAGTCTTGCATTAAAATGTTAGCCACCTGCACTCCAACACAGCACCAATTTGAAATGCAAACCACAGATGGGCACAAAAGAGCCAGAGAAAAGGAATTAGACAGTACTAAAACATCAGCCACATCCTACAGCATTAGTAAATTAACGCTACAGCCAGCTTAAAATGCATAAAGAACACCAAAGGCAACAGGAAAAAAAGTACGTTAAAAAGCTTATTTTGTGCTTAACGCTTCAAAAAAAACAAAAAGAAGGCTACACATTTTAACAAATTGAAAACAGAAGTTGTTAAATTTTATTGCTTTTGCCGTGGTTGCCTTCGTGTTGTTTCTTTTGCATGGTTTCAAAATATTCGACTACCGTTTTTATGCTCAAATAATACTCTTTGTTAGCCATAAAGTGGAAAAAGTGCGAAAAAGTAAAATAAATATTAAAAATTGGTTAAGAAAAGAAGTCGATATCAGTAACACCATATGACTGTGGTATAGTACGTATGTGACCGCTCTCATCGAACCGATTTCCAGAATTTAAATTTACATATACATACATACTCGTACATTAAGGATACATAAAGAAATTTTTTGTTGGCTCTTACTAGAGATGGGCAAAAAATATTGATTTATCGAAATATCGATATTTGAGAAAATAAATATCGATATATATCGCCGATATTTCAAAAACCGATATATCGAGACATCGATTCTTATTTACGAGTATCGGGTTTCGATATTTTTAAGAGCTCTATAAATATCAGCCGTTTTTACCGCTAGTGGTGTGAAGAAAAAAAGAGAAATTTCATCTCTTCTTTAAGGTGAACTCACCAAGCCAGGTGGGTGATTTATTTGTTAACTAAGCTAAACGTCAAATTTGGTTTGTGTGGGTATAAACCTAAAGGCAGAATTAGTTTTTACTTTCTTGTTTATAGAAATCTTATACAAGTCGTTAATTTTTCTCTTTCGTTCTGTTCTGTTCTGTTGCGGTTCAACCTGTGAAAATCAAAAAACTGTCAGCTAATTGTAAGTGACAGGATAAATAAAATAAAAACATTTCGAAATAAACAGTGATTGTGCTTTAGGAATTTAAAAAATTAAATTTTTACCGAAAAATACAAAACTTTATTGAAACATAACAATGGACAATACTCATCACTTTCATGAAAAACTGTGACTGTGACCATTTTGGTCAGAAACAGCTGATAATTTATTACAGAAAAACAAACTATTAAAAGTTAGAAACAAAACGGCTCAGCACAGAACAGCAACAGAAAGTAAAGACTAATAAAGCCTTAAGGAGCTACAGTAGCTTACGTATAACTTAACGTATGGAGTTCATTTTTATTAAATTTCTTAAAGTGACTACTAGTGCATTCGAAATTAATGCAGTTTTTTTGAAATTATCTTGTAGTGTAAATTAGACAGACAGATGTATGGATAAATTTATTTTCTTTTTCGATATCAATATCAATTTGGTTTTTCTCCACTCATGGAGTTCATTAAGATTTATGTAAGTTAGTTGTTCGCGATTTCTTTAATTCTTAATGATTAAAAATGATTAACAGTCTTATTTATAAAAATTATTGAAGTTTTCTAAAGGCTTAATAAGCAAACTTTTGTATGGAAATACATATGTTTTAAAACCCCTTTATAAAGCCTCAATAATTTTTATAAATATGACTGTTTATATTTATAGAAATCGCTAACAACTAGCGGCCTTATGTATAATCAAAAATTGGCATGAAGTTACTTAGCATAAGTGGCAAAATTGAACACGGTCTTAATGTGTTTTGCCATACAATTTTACATTAAAAATCATGCTAGGATGTAATCGTGTGTTAAAACTACATTATGCTGCGATTTTTGCGATTTTTAATGTCAAATAGTTCAATTTTGTCACTTACGCTAACTTCATGCCAGTTTTTGATTATACACAAGGCCGTAGGTGTATAACTTAAATCTTAATGAACTAAATGTTTCTAGTTTATGTTTCTTTAAATTAAAATGATTAACTGCATAAAGATTTTCGTAAGGAAAAGTTGTTACGTAGGTATTTTTCTAAAAATATACTGACAGCACTGCCTGATTTAAATTTTGGAAGCAAAAAAAACGTCGGACAAAATTTTGGTCGGGACAAATTAGTCTTTTTGTTTTAAGCGGTTTTGACCAAAAATATGATATATGTATTTTACAATAGATATTTTTTTGTTAATATTTTTGTTTCTATTCTTTTATTGTTAATATTGAATTTATTATTGTGTGAGCCATAACCGTCAAAAAAACTTAACCGACACATTTTTTGGACCCCGTTTTTTTTACGAAAATATATTGCTTACAATCGCAAATTATAGATTTTGGCCAAAAAATTAAGTTCGATAATTATGTCGCTTAAACTTTTTTGGCGGTTATGGCAGGATATGTTAGTATGTGTATTTATTTTAATTTTGGAATTTTTGCAACTTTTGTAGGCAAAAATATAAAAATATCGATAGGAATATATATTGATACTACTCAAAAATATCGATACATATTTTTCATTTGACCAATTTTTGCCGCCTTATGCAAAAACGATTACTAAACTTAGTTATTTTAAGAAATGGATTTTAATATGGCATAAAAGCAAATGATATTAAACCTTCAAGCCAGCAAAAATATTCGTCTACCTGGAATGTGGTTGGTAAGGGAGGGAGAGCACCAACCTACTTCGCCATCACATGATTTTTGTTCGTGATGTCCCACTTGGTAGTTCTACAGGTGTGAGCTTCTGAATGCATATATAGGGTGTTTTTTATTGAGGTATAGAACTTTAAGTTGGCATCACTTTTTTAACTGGCGGCCATTTTGTCAGCTGTCAAGTGATTAATATTTAGTTTGGTTTACCATTTCATCATGAACAGGTTGACAAAAGAACAACGCTTGCAAATCGTGGAAATTTATTTCGAAAATAATGGTTCAGTTCGCGAAGTTTACCGCAAGCTCCGTCCATTTTATGGTCGACATAATCGTCCATCAGAGCAATTAATTCGGTTAACCATGGATCGTTTTCGCACTACGTTTACTCTATGTGATAATACGCATCCGCTGAAGTCGCTCGTCTACGCCAACAAACCAGAAACGTTAGGGGACTTGGAAGCCAACATTCGTGGCGTTATTGCCAACATACGGCCCCATATGCTCGAAAAAGTGGTTGAAAATTGGACCTGTAGAATTGGCTTTATTCGAGCCAGCCGCGGCGGCCACATGCCCGAAATCATATTTAAACGTTAATGGCATAAAATTATCCTTCCAATAAAGCCAAATTGATGGACATTAAAACGATTTTCTTGTGTTTTATTTCAATTCGAAGTTCTATACCTCTAAAAAAAACACCCTATATAGGATGTGCATTGCTGTTAGCATATGACAATAAGAAAAGCAAAATGAAACGTTCTACCATAAATTACGTTAATATGTCTTTTTGCTTCCCATTTACTTTAATTGTAATTGATCTGGAAGCGATTTTTCCCTTATTTATTATTTTGCACTGTCTATTGGACAATATTTGTCTCGATGTTCACTTTCCCTTTGTTTTGTTTCGTGGAAAAAAGCTAGAGTTTACTTGTTTTCGATAGTAGATTACCAATCGAGTGCAACTTCGAGTAGATACGTTTTGACAACGATTGCCGTGATCCAGGTTAACAACATTTCGATGACAAAGTACTTGATTTCAAATACGGTGATTTGCGCCCTGCTTTGCTAATAACTGGTGCCGCAAACACCACACCTTCCAAGGATCGTTTTTTCATAAAAACGCACTGGTTGCCAGCTAACCTCATGGTCACACAAATGGCAATGATTTCAGCGATACGATTACAGGCAACCCACTTTCCAAGCAAAAATTTTGATACAAATAGGAGATTTTCTATATATAGATTATTGCTCATCCAAACAGTTGCCCGGCAGAAGAGTTGATATCAACACATCTGGTAAATATGAAACGATTTAAGGAAATCTTTCCGATGTGGTAGATGTTTTCACAGACGAATCGAAATCAGACAAGGACGTGGGCTTGGGAGTTTTTATTCCCTGTCAAATATTAAATTAAAGCTAGGCAATCTGTGTAGTGTAACACACAGATGGCTAAGATACTATATGTACCGACAGCAAAGACGTGACCAAATCACTATCAGTTGTATATCTATTGTGGTTCATGAATGGCGGATGTCTCTTAATGGGATGACGAGATATTCTAGCCCAGAGTTAAACATGTGCACCTCCATCGGAACGAAGGTGTACATGGAAACGATATAGCGGACGGACTAGCTTAGTTACCTGCTCTATCTCAAGAGAGTATGGTCCGCCATTAAAGAAATAATCCCGAGGGATCAACTCTTTATACTAGTAGCAGTACTAACAGGACATTGTCACATAGGTACAAATGTCAGAAGATTAAATCTTCCATTTAATGACTTCTGTAGAAGTTGTCATGACGTAGAGCAAGAGGAAACGGTTGAACACACACTCTGTCACTGCGAAATCGGAGGAATTAATCAGAGCATTTATTAATAAAATTCCACGAGAAATTTCTCCCATCTCCAATAAGAATTTTTATTTTCCTTATCCCTTGCTATTAGTTGGAATTATTCCCCGGGAAAATTTTCTCGCGGAATTAAATTCATAATTGCTCTCAATAAACATATATTTTCATACAAAAATCAGGTTGGCTTAACACCGAGGAATTTTTCCATCCTTCTTACAAGGCCAGGCAGCACAACGCGATTCATTAGGACTCAAGTGACAAGGTTTCTTATGAAACTAGAACCTAACCTAACCTATAGGCGTGTCTTTACCTACTTTTATTGTTCTACAATTTGGCATGGTAAGAATTTAATAAGTGTTTAATATTTCATCAGAAAATCTTATTAACTGTGGCACTTCGTACTTTTGCAACAGCCTATTTGCTAAATTGCATTCAAAGCCGTTGTAGCGCGACTGACTAACGACTGACTAACACATATCCAAATATGCCAACCTTTGAAATTTTCAGTATTAGCAGGATTACAAATTAAAAACAACTCAACATGTCTTATCTTCTTAATACGAGGGCGGAGCAATAAGTCCGTGACTTTTTCAATGAAAAATTTATTTTTCAAAATAATCGCCTTTTAAATCAATAAGCTTAGTCCAACATTTCTCCAGTTTTTGTATCCCCTCCAAATATAGGATTTTTTGACGTCCTTAAAATTGGCATTTGTTTGGTCAATAATTTCATCGTTGGAGCTAAATCTCTTTCCATCCGCCTTATTGGTACACCTCATATGGCGGATGAGGTGTACCAATTCGTAGCCCAATTCATAGAGTCGTTTTCTTTTTATATCCTCATGAAATCGGTCTAATAAGTTGGCATAATATACGCAGATTATTGTTTTTCCCTTTTGAAGGTTATCGATGTGGATTATCCCGCGTGCATCTCAAAAAACTGTTGCCATCGCCTTATTGGCCGACAAACTTACCTCGGCCTTCTTCGGAGCAGGTTCACCTAGAGAAACCCATGGTTTAGACTGCTGCTTGGTCTCCGGAGTACAGTAATGGATCCATGTTTCATCCACAGTTACAAAACGCCGCAAAAACTCATTCGGATTGAAGTTGTCACACATTTACGTTTATGGTCAATTGAGGGCAAACGCGGCACCCATCTTGCAGACAACTTTCTTAAACCCAGCTGATCACTTAAAAACAAAACCACACTGCCATATGAAATGCCTATGGCATCAACAATCTCACGCACTTTTACTCTTCGATCGGCCCACACCATATCGTGGATTTTTTCGACATTTTCGGGTGTACTGACCTCAATTGGCCAGAACGTTCAGCGTCAACGAAAGTCAGTAAACCACTTTTTTTACCATTGAAGTATTTATCGAGATTTTCTTTGGTTTGATTGACTGTTTTGTTTCTCAAAAAATAATGTTTAATGAGCACTCGAAATTCACTTTTTTCCATTTTTAAAAAAAATACACGAGGTTGTAAGTTTTGAACAGCTGTTAAACGCAAAATAAATGATGACACTTGCTCAAAATTGTACAGTAGTATATTAACAGTTGGTACTTGATGGAAACATTGTTGCATTTCATATAACTACGAGAGAAGTTCGAAAAGTCATGGACTTATTGATCCGCCCTCGTATATAATTCTAGTGTACGTGTGTATGTCACTGAACTCCTCCTAAACGGCTGGACCGATTTGAATCAATTTTTTTTTCTATGTGTTTGGGTGGTGCCCTGGATGGTTTAGATCAAAGTCAGGCAAACACATACATATACATATAATATGAAAGAGAGTAAAATGCATGCTTGTACGAATGTACGTGAAAATAAGAGCACAACGAAGTGACCACGGGCGGCTTTTTGCTTATCTCTGGTTTAGATTCACAACACTAGCACCAGCACACAAAAAAGTAATATGAATGAGTTTGCAATATTAATTAAAATATTTGTAATATTAATTAAAAAATTAATTAAAATTTCACCTATAAACAATTTGATAATATCAATTAAGTTTTTCCACTTAAATTAATTAATATAATTAAAAATTTAATTGAATCAATTAAATTATTAATTGAAAACATTAATTGGTGAATACTTTTTTCTGTGAGGAGAGCGATATGGGGCAAATTTCTGCCCCTCCGAAACAACCAAACCAATTTTAATGAAATTTAGAACATAAATATATCTGCGTCTAGAAAATCACATAGGCTATGTACATTTTGAAAACTAGAACCAGTAGGACGAAAGGGGAAATTTATGCCCCTCCGAAACAATCAAACCGATTTTAATGAAATTTATAACATAGATAGACCTGCGTCTAAAATGTCACATAGGCTATGTTTATTTTCAAAAGTATGACCAGGAGGGCGATGGGGGGGTGGGAATTTCTGCCTCTCCGAAACAATCAAACCGATGAATGATAATGAAATTCAGAACATAGATCTGCGTCTAAAAAGTCACAATATGACCACAGCCATTTTAAGTCTACTCAGTTTATTTTTGGATGCGAACGAAGTCGCGGGAAAATTCTACTTTAAAATCCTCCAATCGTTCGAAAAACCATATGGTATTTCTCCTGCTTTGATGTTATGAATTTTAGTGGATTAATTCGGAATTGCCGGCTCAAGCATTTCTCTGCATTCACTCAAGGCAAAGCCGAATCTAATTAAGATTTTGAATTTTGGAACACCCAATTTAAAAGGCAATGGTTTTCATCCCATGAGTTCACAATAAGAATATATTTTTTCTCTGAACCACCAGCGGAGAATTGTACAGTTTGTATCTGTACATGTTAGACCCCATGATCATGTTTGCTTTATATGTATGAATATGTATAATATTTTTTATTTATTTGAGCTTTTTTTTTTGGTTTGTGGTAACTGAATGAAGTGAAGGCAAGGTAAATAAGAAGCTGTTACGAATGCTATTGTTGCTTTTGTTATTGTATTTTTTAATTCTGTTATCGTGTTATTTGCCGATGTTTATGTTGCAGGCATTGGCTGGCTGTTGCTGATGCGATGGTAAGTATGGAAGTTTGTGTATTTGTATTGTTGTAGATGATTATGAGATTGTGTGGTAAGCGCGAGTTTTGTGTAGTTTTTTATATTTAATTTTGGCTTAACTTTGCCATACGTTCATATCGTACTTGTATTTATTTTACCTAACAACGGGTATATGCCACTATACCTTATCTACATACTACAAACAACTCATACCAGCTACCAGTCTTTACAATACTGAATAGATGTGGTCGTCGTTGTCATCGTCATCATCAGCATTTAGTATTGTGTGTGCCACGGCTGGCTGTTATGTTTGCTACTGGTGTTACTCTGGTCTTTACATACTTAGGTACGTACGGGTATGGTGTGTCCGTCGTCCAGTCATTCAGTCAGTCACTCACTTACTCATATTGTTTTTAGTTATTTAGTTGTTGAAACATTGTTGTTGCTACCACTGCCACTGTTGGACTTTATTTTCGAAGTTGTTGTTTATGTTTGATTTTTTATAATTTTTTTTAAGCACAATATAAATATAAAATAATTTTAGTAAGACTGAATAAACGTACATATGTACATACTTACATACACATGTATGAATGTACACATGTATGTAGGTATGTGGTATATCATGGTACAGTGTCATTGGTGAATGAATGAAACGTTTTGACAAATAGAATGCGCAAACAACTATTATAGATATCATTAAGATTCACTAAATAAAAAATTTCACTGTTGTTACCATAAGATAGATACACGTATTTAATATTCTTATTTACAATAAATCTTTATTTCATCAAATAGGTATAAAAAGTGTTTTATTAGTAACAATTCACGACGGCTTGTTGCAATCGACGTTTAGTTTTAAAATTGTAGAGTTGCATGTTGTTAGAGTCGCAATTCATAAACAGTGTTGCGTACTCAACATTTACAATAAAAGCTTTTTTACGATGCATCTTAAAAGCTATTCAAGCTACATATCTTTATATACATACATACATATATAATTCTACTGTACTTGTGTATGTCACTGAACTCCTCCTAAACGGTTGTACCGATTTGAATGAGTTTTTTTTAGTATGTGTTTGGGTGCCGCCCTGGATGGTCTAGATTCACAAAACTAAAACCAGGAGGGCAATATGGGGGAAATTTCTGCCCCTCCGATTTTAATGAAATTTAGAACATAGATAGACCTGCGTCTAAAAAGTCCCATAGGCTATGTTTATTTTCAAAAGTATGACTGACCATAAGGGCGATAGGGGGAAATTTCTGTCTCTCCGAAACAATCAAACCGATGAATGATAATGAAATTTAGAATATAGATAGATCTGCGTCTAAAAAGTCACGAAATGACCACTGAAATTTAAATCTACTCGTTTGTTTCTGGATATGAACGAAGTCGCGGAAAAATTATACTTCGTAAAAAATGCAAAACCAAGCTGGCCACAAGTGGTAACAGAGTTGCCAGATCTTTCAGCTATTTAGCGGATTAAAAAATTTTACTGTATGAAGGCAAGAGCAGCTGATGCATGTGCTTTGTTATAGGTCAATCCAAGTGATAGCTAAGGGGATTGTGGTTTCCTTTGATTTGAATAGAAAAATTTACGAACCCGTGCAGATTGAATTATGTACTAAGATTTTCGAAAATTCAGAAAAAAAAATTTCGATCCCATAAAACCAAAAAAGTAGTCCAATATTTGTTAATGCACTAATAATCTCAAGGAATTACATATAGGTAATTCCAGAAAAAGGTCAAACAAAAAAATTTTCTTTTGCTTAAAAATTTTTTAATAATAAAGCTGAGGTCTATACTTTATAAATATAAAAGCATTTTTAATTTTTGAAATTTTTTGACCGATATAGGCGATCGGAAAAAAATTTTTTGCTGAGCCTTTTTTTAGCGATTATTTAAAGAAATAGGAGGTATTATCTTTTTTTGTTTTTGTAATTTACAAATTTTCTACTAACAATAACCTTACGCATTATCACAAAAGAAGGAGAACGGAGTTCGAATAATTGAAGTTTTTGAGTTTGATCTCACTTATACTTTAATGTCACATCCGTCGCATAAAATCAATATTTATTAATTTTTTCAGCAGTAAATTATCATTTGTTATAATTTAATTTCTTTTGAATTAATGTTCAATCAATATTATTTATTTATTTTAATCCGATACATAGGAAGCCTAAAAGACTAATTATACATGTATCTATAGAATTATATTAATAGTCACTTAAAGCCACAAAATATAAAAATATAAAAATATAAATTATATAATATATATGTATGTAAATATAAATTATATATTAATGTAATGAATAAAGTTACTGCATTTAGTTCTTCCTTGTCGCGTCCTTATTTGTACTTTACCCGTTAAAAAAAAAATAAAACAAAATTTTAATATTTCATAAATCTGCACATGAACGATTTCGCTGAATTATGAATATTTCTGTTCGTGCACAAAAATAACTTCTATTTTTGTCGCGTCCTTTTCTCGCCGACATTTGTTTGTATCTTTTTACTATAGGGTCCGCCAGATAACTTTTTTTTGAAAACAGGGCGCAAAATATCGAGTGTAGCTTCGGCTGTGTGGCACGTAGCGCCGTTCTGTTGAAACCAAATGTTGCCAATATCCTCCTCTTCAATTTTTGTGAACAAAAATTCGTTCAACATGGCCCGATAACGATCGCCATTGAGTGTAACGGCCACTCCTTGCTCATTGGCCCAATTATGCCTCTGGACCAAAATCCGCACCAAATATTGACTCGTTTTGGGTGCATCGGCTTTTCAATGTATGCGTGCGGGTTTCTAAATGCGACAAGTTTGCTTGTTTATATACCCGCCAAGATCAAAATGAGCTTCATCTGAAAAGATGATTTTTCTGGCAAAATCGGCATCTTCTGTAAGTCGATCGCAGGCAATATTTCCTAGCGTTGTTCAAGCGTATATACAACCATATTCGTTCAGCGGAAGGATAAAACTAATTATCTGTCAAATCAGACATGAGCTAAGTGTTACCATTCACGAAATAAGCACTAGTTGAAAAAAAACGTCAGATGGCGGACCCTATATATTATTAATATCAGCAAAAAAAATTATTTTATATACTACTCCTTTATTACTTTAAAACACTTAAGATATATGTTGGATCTTTCTATTCCTTTCTTCTTTTTTGCTCAACTAAAAGTGTACGAATAGAACTGCCCATATACTAACGATATAATTCATAAAAAATATTTTAGGTTTATTACAGGTTTATTTGACAAATTTCCCATAGAAATATATCGAATAAGCGCTTAATAAACCTGAATTATTTTTTTATGAATAAGACAGTAAGTAAGTAATTAGCTGGATCCACCTAACCCCTCAATAATAAAATGTATTTTTAATAAAAAATATTTTATTGAATAAGTAAAATAATACTTTGGGATTATTAGTGCAAATAAAGCGTATTTTTTTTAGACTGTCACAACTTTGAGTTTCTTTGAGTAATTCGCCTTCCACACAAAAAAAGTTATGCCAGTCCCAGCCACCCCCTAGGATTAAAGGTAATTTAAAAACAATTCCAAAAATATATTTTTTATTTTGTTGACACGCCTACAAATACCGCCCTTTTAGTATTTTGCTCACTGTATCGCCATTTTTAGTCCAATCATAACATTTTGTACACCGGTGTTTATGGCTCCGTCACGTCATATTCTAGTCATGACTTTCGTTCAAAAATATTTAGCATTAGGATGAGTACGAACCGAGTCTTTAAAAGTCATAACTAGAATATGATGTGGTAGTAAAACACTATTAAAGACAGAAATGTAGCCCTTACGGAGCCATGAACACCGGTGTACAAAATGTTATGATCGAACTAAAAATGGCGACACAGTGAACAAAATACTAAAAGGGCGGTGTTTGTAGGCGTGGCAACAAAATAAAAAATATATTTTTGGAATTTTTTTTACATTACCTTTAAACCTGGGGGGTGGTGACTGCCACGACTTTTGTTCGAACCACTCTAATGCACTTGTTAGTGACAAAGCAGTCACTTGGCCATTTGTTTTTCATGTTTCCTTAACATGATTTAAGATTAATAAAATTCGTTGGAATTAAATATAAATCTTAAAAGTAATTGAGGTACGAAAAAATTTCGTATCATGTTCCTATACCGTTCACCATTGACAGTAACATTCTGATCATCATCGTTCCAGCTCATAAAGCGCAACAAACAGTAATTTTCTGTGTATGTAATTGTGTTTCGACAAAAGCTTGTGTATTCTCCTCACTCCAAATGCGACAATTCTGCTTATTAGCGTACCCATTCAACCAGAAATTCAAAATCAATATCAATTTGTGCTTCAGCCCATTCGCCGAACAATTTGCACGCGTTGCTCTGGTCTAAGTCATAATGAAATTTCAAAGCAAACTAAACAAAAAGCAACTATCAGCTGTTAAATGGTTGGTCAAATAAAGCAGTGATGCCAACTCAAAGTTGTGACACTCTAAAAAAAACACCCTATATCAAACCTAAAAACAGCAGTTAAAGAAGTAGTCTTTCATACATCCAATGCGATATCAAATGCTAAATGCCTTAAAATTTTCGAATTTTATTCAAATGCTCTTTGGTTGCACCAAAAATATATAGTTTTCTACAATATGTGCAGAATTGTGCAACAGACACTGTAGAACAATATCGATAATTTTCCAAAAAAAAAAGGTTTTAACGACTGATTATGGCAAAGGATTAAAAAAATATTGCACGGCGTTTTGAACCACTTATCTATAAAGCAGATTGATGTCCCTGCTCTGCGGTGGTGAATCGACATCATAAACCACCTAAATATTTAGGTAGTTCACAATAGCGTTTTAAAATATCTCTTAATATTGCAACGTTTCAATTTTAATGTTTTAATATTGGCTGGCAAGTTTGTTGTTTTTGTTTGTGTGTAAATCAAATTTATTACCAGGTGCCAAATTTTTAAGTATAAGAAGCATGTCATTTTCAATATGGCATTATGGTAATCATTAATTAAACAAATGAAAACTGTCAGCTCAACTGTAGTTGATGAAAACATATTTGTATATTTCGCTGTCTTTACCCCCTTCTCGACTAGCATTAAATATCTCAACAATAAAGCACTAACGTCGGTCGAAAAGCGGAATAATATTGCTGATTACTTTACTTATGTTAAGGATATGGGAAGTCGTAGCCATAATTTGGAAAAAGTCAACAAGTAAGGTGCAGAACAAAAATACAATTCACTTGTAAATATCTGGTTAATCCAAAAAAATTTTTATTTTTATAAACTTATAACAATGCAAATTATTTCACTACAAACGTTTTTAAGAGATTTTTTCCTTTTTTTAATACATATTTTCTAAATTTCACTAATATTACCTAAATGTCAAACGCAATACAGAAAAGTCGAACATAAATTTACACCGAGTTTGATGTTTCATGTTCGCAATAATTGTCATCGAAAAACTGTTGACAATTATTGCCGCAATTATCGCAAGCACTGGCAATGAGCTGTCTCCTCTAGCAATAACATAATTTTGAAAACTGCTGCAATATATGTTAACATGTTTATTGCTAGTCGAGACGTAGGGTTAGATATTTTGCAAAACAAAACTTATTTGATCTATTTATCCAACAATAATTTGTAATTTAAAAATTTTTATTAATTTAATACTTCAAAATAATGTGCTCTATCTATATCGTTACATGCTCACAGTGAAATTTTTAAGATGGCACAATGTTGCCACATTAAAATTTTAAGATACTCCTTGTGAATACTCTAATTGTATTTATTTTTTGTTGTCTCTTTTAAAATAACGCGGATGCCACGTGTTCAAATTTTCTACAAAAATAGTCGCCATAAAATTCTACTATAAGCCCTTTAACACGCCATAGCTCTTATTTAAGATTTAACATCAGAAATTAGTAGTGTGCCACCGATGTCGCTCTTTTAAGCCAAAGCAGAAAAACTAATTTCATAAAAAACAACTTCGGTATTTTTGCAGTCAAACAATTTATTAAAGAAAAAATAAATAAATCTTTTATAAACTTTTTCAGTCATAAACAAAATTATTAGCTTGAGTTTCTCGTGTGGAATTTTTCATTACGGACAAATTCTTATAAATTTCTTACCGCTAACACATGAAAGTATTGAAAATTGACGACAAGACACAAGTCTATAAAATCCCTTTACTAAATAATTTGTCTATACATTAACTTTTGTTTGAGTTGACGGAAAATGTATCCGCTTGTAGTTATAATATCCCCGTGATGAACAATAAATTGTTTTATAGCTGAAAACATTACTATCAAACGGAAAATTACTGGAGAAACTTATCAATCTGAACTTGAGTATTTTTTACACATACTTTTCTACTATACTATATCGTGAAATTCAGCAAACCTTGAAAAATATTCAATTTGGGTACGCTTAAATTTTAAGTATGGGACTGTTTGACAATTTTATGCGAAGTACTACTAGGAACATTTTAATGACCCTCTAACTCATTTCCATATGGGAGTTGTTTGCACCAATCGGAAGTACCCTTAAATGAAAAATTAACGATATGCCAAAGCTAGAAATCGGGATTTTCGCCTGATCAATTTTAATTGCCTTTCCTTTAATTTTAATCACATTTTTCCAAAATATGCCACTGTGCACTTTTTCAAGGAGTCATAAAATGAGTTTTATTTACATATATTTTTTTTTAATTTTCATACATAAGTTGGATTTCCTTCTTTATAGGAATATTTATTTAGTGCTGCAGGTTCTGTAGTTGTTTTTATTTTGTGCCATAATCGCAGTTATGTGTTTATTAATGCGCACGCGTAAATGTTCGTTACTCGGTGTCTGAAAAATTGTGCATGGATGGATAGATGTGGTTTAGAGATTGGTTTTGCATACCAAACCAGAGCAGGTAAAAAAATGCGACCAAAACATCAGAATAAGAGCAACAAAATCGACTGTATATGTGCATGCGTACATCAGATAAAATAATACCCTCATACCTAGATGGTATTTACTCGTGAATTTGTGTGGGAGGAAAACTTTGTTTAGACTGCAAACGTTTTAATTTTTTTCATTTAAAATTTTAAATAAATACTCAAAAATAAATAAACTGATTTATTAATTTCTTTTTTTTTAACTGAAAATTTCTTTATTTTATTACACAAAAATGTTTTCTGTAAATGTTAACAACAGTCGTTTTATTTTCTCAAACAGGTATTCTGAAAACACTGCATAAGGGAATTATTGTATCCTTAGTTCTCAATTTTAAAGGCACAAATTATTCGCATCCAAGGATGGGTCAAGTGAGTACAAATCAAACTTCAAAAGTACTATGGCACACGCGTAACAGATTTGGCACTATTTGAAAATTTTCCCAGGGTTGGTTTAATTTCTAGTCTGCGCACACGTTTGTTTCTCGATAGCCTTGCATTTTGAGACAGAGTTGTATTATCAAAAACATAAACTTTTAAATTCTCACCAGGGTTCCCAGATTTATTTCGATTGACATCCCCAATTTTAAAATTACATAGGTGTCTAAAAATTGTAAGCCTAATTTGTAAGTTATATACGTGTAAAAAAAAATCAGCTGATGAGGAATCTCCTGAATGCGAGTACCTGTTTGTCTTGTAATAAACCTTATTTAAATCTTGCCAACAACAAATGTTAACAAGTAGTAATTAAAAAAAAAAATCAAAAAACCCGACTGCGACTAACTTAATATCCTAAACGATTATTCGAAATGAAAAATCATAAGAGAGACCTAAATATGATTTTAAAATGCCTGTCGAATGATGCCCATTTTGATATAGTTCGCGGACTTTTTATTTTTTTTTCGTATTTACAAAATGGCGTCTGTACTCGTATCTACAGGGTGTTTTTTTAGAGGTATAGAACTTCGAATTGAAATAAAACACAAGAAAATCGTTTTAATGTCCATCAATTTGGCTTTATTGGAAGGATAATTTTATGCCATTAACGTTTAAATATGATTTCGGGCATGTGGCCGCCGCAGCTGGCTCGAATAAAGCCAATTCTACAGGTCCAATTTTCAACCACTTATTCGAGCATATGGGGCCGTATGTTGGCAATAACGCCACGAATGTTGGCTTCCAAGTCCCCTAACGTTTCTGGTTTGTTGGCGTAGACGAGCGACTTCACATATCCCCAAAGAAAATAATCCAATGGTGTCAAATCACACGATCTTGGTGGCCAATTGACAGGTCCATTCCGCGAAATTATGCGCTCATCGAATGTTTCCTTCAATAAATCGATTGTGACGTGCGCTGTGTGGCATGTAGCGCCGTCTTGTTGGAACCACAACTCATCCACATTCATGCCATCCAATTCGGGAACAAAATAGTCATAGACAAAGCTCCAATTGCTGTGCACGGTGGCGAATCGATTCATTCGGGTCCTCTTCAACACTTTGCTCTACAGCGGCAATTGTTTCTTCGGTGCGCACTGTTCGACGTCTCTGCGGATGCGTATTATCACATAGAGTAAACGTAGTGCGAAAACGATCCATGGTTAACCGAATTAATTGCTCTGATGGACGATTATGTCGACCATAAAATGGACGGAGCTTGCGGTAAACTTCGCGAACTGAACCATTATTTTCGAAATAAATTTGCACGATTTGCAAGCGTTGTTCTTTTGTCAACCTGTTCATGATGAAATGGCAAACCAAACTAAATATTAATCACTTGACAGCTGACAAAATGGCCGCCAGTTAAAAAAGTGATGCCAAATTAAAGTTCTATACCTCAATAAAAAACACCCATTATATGTCTTCAAATTCAGTCGCTTATTCTAAAAAAAAATACAAAAGTTCTAGAAATTACGAAAAATTAACTTAAATTTAAAAAAATTTCAACTTGATATTAGAAAACTTTACTTACGTGCTGTTTCTACAAGTCAGGCAGACGACTCGTTTAGAAAATTTTTATGAAAATCACCGTATTGTAGAAACAGAGGGTTAAATATAGGAATTGTTAGCTTCATTCCAATTATATTGTACTCACTTTGAGTTAAAATAATTACTAAAATTTAAAGCCCTTTTCTTGTACGAAATGCAAAGTATACTCGAATTTAATAAAGATTCCATTAGTGTGAGTAACAGCATATACTAAAATTAAATAAAATGTTGGTAAATAAAAATTTTTTCGACTGCAAATAAAAGAAATTAACTTGATACAATTAAAAACTGTTTGTTTTTTTTTCATTTGTTTGTGTTTTATATATGATGGTAGTTTATATCATATATATAGTTTATATCATATATGTATATACTAAGATATAAGATATTTCTTCCAGAAAAACAATTAAAAACTTTTTATGTTATAACACAAATTCTTAGTTTTATTTTTAAAAGGGAAAGGCATACTCGAAACAAGAAGGGAATTAACTTAAAAATAGAAATACTAAATGTTAAAAAAAATTCATTTGTTTTGAGGAGAAAAATAATTAACTAATAAATAAATAATTAACAGTAAATATTCTGCAGACGACTCATCTAGAAAATTTTTATGAAAATTACTCAAAAAAATTAGTGCCTTCCATATAAATTTTACACTCAAGTCGACCGTGTGTGGGGGTAACTTTTATGAAAATTGTATACTTGATTTAAGTTAAATTTTCCTTGGAGCCAAATCATTCCTGAATCTCTTTAAGTTAAGTTAAATTTACTTAAATTTAGTTAACTTTTCTTTGAGTGCATTTTAGATGATTACATCCTCAAATTGCTCGTGCAGAATATCTAAAGTGGCATGAGCCATGGTGTTGGCGAAAAGAAGTTGGTAATCGATCATTCAACTACAGCGGTAGCAACCGTAAAATGAGCGAAGCACCCAGTACGTTGTTCGAACCGAACATGTACAATAAGATCGATAAGACAATTTCATAATTTTCAAGTGCTCTGGGAAACTAGATCCGCTCACTGAATAAATAGCGTCCAATTCGGCAAGTGACTTGAACAATATGGCCGCTATCAACTATCAAAATTTGGAAGGCCCTTTAATATAAATACATACGAGGTTTGTTTGTTTCGCGGGTTGCGTATATTCGAATTTTGATTTTTTTGTGGCGTTATGTTGGTACTCATGTCTCTCACTTATGCCGACAATTTCGGCCATTTTGAATTTTCAGTTAATTGTTGACAGGCCAAAACACGTGCTGCTTTGCTTGCTCGTCTTCGATTTTGCGAATTTTTTCAAATTTAATAAATTTGTACAATTCGTTACCAGTTATGACCCTCTGGAGCAAATTTGGGTCGTCGTGGACAGAGTCCAATAGCTCATTAGCAATGTTCATGCGATGCTTTTTGGTCGAAATTGAGCAATTTTGGCACGAATCTCGCGGCGACCCATCTCATACCAAATCATTCATAAAAATCGAATGGCACGAGCCAATCGATATGTCTAGGTCCTCAGCAAGTTCTCTAATGGTGACTCGACGATTGGCCAATACCATTTTCTTCACTTCATAAATTTTTTCGTCTGTTGTTGAAGTGCTCGGGCGTCCGGCACTCTCTTCGTCGTTCACATCTCGGCCTTCTGAGAACATTTTGTACCACCGATAAACGTTCCAAGGTAGCTTCTCCGTATGCCACAGTCAACATTCGGAATGCATCCGCGCACTTAATTTCGTTTTTCACACAACATTTGATACAAGCTCTTTGTTCCATTTTTTTTAATAGGTAAAAATCGAAGACGAGCCAAAACACGTGCAAGCAAAGCAGCTGTCAACAATTAACTGAACATTCAAAATGGCCGAAATTGTCGGCATAAGTGAGAGACATGAGTACCAACATAACGCCACAAAAAAAATCAAAATTCGAATATACGTAACCCACAAAACTTCAAAATTCGCGATACGTTTTGAACAAACCTCGTATACATACATACATATACATATGTACATGCATATGTATGTAAATCATATTTTTTTTGCTGGCTTCTAGTGTGATCAATCTTTTTCCTCTTCTAGTTTAAGTCATCCAAAAAATCCACAACTAAATAAAAAACAATGCAATTTAAATATGTATATATAATATTATTATTTTTCAACTTTTTTTTCTAATTAATATTTTAATATTTCTCTTTCTGTTAGTAGCAGTTATAAAAAAAATTATAAGGCCCCCTCTATCATAAATGCGCTATGCGTTTCTTATAAATTTATGCTCTGTGGTGTTGTTTTTGGCTGTTATTTTTTATTTATGTACATATTAATTTTTTTTGTCAGCGTTGCTACGTATCTTTTCATAATCTCACCTGTATATGTTCTCGTTGTGTATATGGAGTTATTTAAAGTGCATACACACTATGAAAAGTGGAAGCTGAGTTGCCATGCAATCATGAAAAATTTACTATTTTCAAGACATTAGGAAGACGGTACATATGGCTGAACAATACACAACTCAATAGCACTTCGAGTCCGTACAGTGCTACAAGTTAACCTCTACGATGTAGCATCTTTTGTTATATATGTAAATAAACAATAATGTTAAGGTCTTTGCTTCTCTTCTGCATCCATAGTTTCTACAGCCATAGTTTCTGCAGAGTTTGGGGTGCGGAGTTGGGAGGTGAAATTGAAACCACAAACCGGGACCACCCCATTTAATTACTACTGAACGAAAATCATCGTGAAATAACACCGGCAATACATGGATATGTTGATCACATTATAAGTTAAATACTGACGGTATATCCTCAATCGTTTCCATCACAAACGGTCGAAGGAGAAACAAAAACCGTTTCAAAACAAAAAATAGTAAAGTGTTCTTGAAAACGTTCTTCGAAATTTACTTGCAGAATGGATACTTATAAGTTTTCAACCATTTATTTCCTTTTTATATATATTTAAACTTTTATGTTAGTTACGTTCTTTGCAATAAAAAATAGATACACTCGTTATTACGTCGGTTTGAATTTCTTTAATAAAGTCGTCATTGTTGATCGCAAAGGGCTAAATATGTGCGTGAACATGTAGTTTGATGAAATGAACCATAATGAATCAAAAACTCGATTTAAAATTATTTCGTAGTTACGTCCGTTTGCATTTAAGGTGACGATATATGTATACATATGTATGTATGAAAACTGAAAGCTAAGTTTTCATCATATTTCGTCATTTTGAGGTTCCGGGAGTCGATTCTGAGCATTTTCGCGATGATGTCCGTATGGATGCATATAATACGTATGAATGCAAGTGTGTGCATGTGTGTGTTCATGTATATAAACATCTCATAACTTAAGAACGAGTCAACGGATCGGAAGCAAATTAGCGGTATTCGAAAGATGTTGCGCTCGTTTAGATGAAGTAAGATAGTGAATATATTCGGTGGGGTAGATTGTTTAAATTTTCACGATTCTGATAACTAATCAAGTTCGAAATCTAATAAGCTCTAAATTTTGAATACATAATTTTTTGCAAAGCGATTTTATAGTATGTTTCCACCGACTTTAAATCAAATAGGTGTAAGTAAATCACTTCAAGGTGTTTCCACCGAGTTTGTGAGTGATTTGTTGTTAGAATTTTCGTATTCAATTTATACACGTACTTTATAAGGTGGGCCCAGCAGTTGTAATGCGAATTTTATCCACATGTAGTTGACATTTAAATATTTCCTAATGTCATTTTTCAAAATTGTCAATTACTATTGGTGGATGACCCAGAGTTTGTAATCTTAAAAGAAACGCAGGCTTGCATAGATAAATCCAGTTCGAAAAATAGTATTTCCGAAATAATTTAAAATAAATCAACTACTTTGAGGTGATTTATAAATTAACATGATTTGCTCAAATCACCATGGTTTGTCTAAATCATACCGGTGGAAACATACCATTATATTAGATTAATCACTATGTTTTATACGAGGCTTGTTCATAACGTATCGCGAATTTTGAATTTTTGCGGGTTACGTATATTCGAATTTTGATTTTTTTTGTGGCGCTATGTTGGTACTCATGACTCTCACTTATGCCGACAATTTCGGCCATTTTGAATTTTCAGTTTTCAATTGTTGACAGGTGCTTTGCTTGCACATCTTCGATTTTGCGAATTTTTTAATGGTTTTTTGTTTAATTTGTTTGAGCACACGGAACGAAATTAAAATTCAAATTTAATAAATTTGTACAGCAAAAAATAATTATGGAAGCTAATAAATATTTCGTGATAAAAAATGCTTTTGGCAATATGCAATTAATTTTATGTTATGAAACATTTAAAAATAATAGAGAATATATATGTAGATTGGAAAGACATTTTATAGTTTTCACAGCGCTGTGAATAAATTTAATTTGGAATTTATGCACTACATTGTTGAATGGATTATTAAATTTTTTAATTATTACTTAAGTTTATATTTAATTGCTTATTTACAAAAAATATTCAAACAATTAATAACCACGGTATGTATTTTAAATTACAAAACTTTTCTTCAAGTGTATCTTTATTTTTCTTTCATTTTTCATATTTGCTCTTTTTCTTATCTCTTCACTTTATTTTGTTTTTTATCTTTTAAGCGGCATGGCCACATATCAAACTGACGCTTCAAATTTGTGTATTTGTTGGTAAAACTCTGTTTTGAATATCACAGCAACACATCAAACTCATGCCATCAAATTTCATTTCAAATTTGTTTTAAAAAGGAACGATCGTTTTTTTTATGACATCTTTTTTCTGCAATATGACATTTTTCAAGTAAAATGTCTGCGCAAATTTACTGCGCATTTTTTCTGTTCTATTACTATATTGTTTAGATTTAACTTGCCGTAAAGCAAGTAAACTGCGATAAATTTAAAACGAAGTTTTTTTCATCCATTCATATTTCGCACTGCGTTACCAAAAAACGATAATTTTGTCGCTGCGAAATTTAAACAAAAATGACATTTGAAATAATTGCGCGCACACAGATCAAATTAGCTTCAAATTTCTGCAGCGATAATAACACTGTCAAAGAAAATCAGACTTTGACGCGTCAGTTTGATGTGTGGCCATGCCGCTTTAAACAATAAAATTTAAACACTTTCTATATAATTTTAATTATTTTAATATTATTTATATGCATTTATTATAAAATATTACACAAAACTTGCAGGTTATTTAATCTGATTTAATTTTTTTCTTGGAGATCTCTGAGTAAATTAATTGCAGGTCTGCCAAATACCACAAAATACTCGTACATATGTACATTTTTTGCAAGAAATTACAAATTTCACATACGATTCAGACTTGGAATCCTTTGCGAGGGGACTAACTACTAAGTCGTCAAACGGTAAAACATGCGCAAGGCGTAATATGACTTGTATAGAACAAATTTCAATGATAGTTTCGGTTTTACGGGAGAGAAAAGACAATAAGACAGCTCTCTTCTTTTCCATCTTAGAGCCAAGTATAGTCGTAACCGTAGCACTTTCAAGACTTCCCAGTTTGGTGATTTTCTTACGGTGTTTTTTTACCGTGTGATGGATGTGTACGTCAGAATGAGTGTTGCCATAAGATGTAAGAGGAAAAGTGCCAGATTGCAGAAATAAAAGTTCTAAAATGCACTACAACACACACAACAAAGTGCTAAAATCAATTAACGTTCTTACTTTCTCTTATTTCTTAAGCGGTAAAAACACTTACTATAAAATTGTGAATTATTTTTATTCTACGCGCTAACGTGTATATAGTATTCATAAGTGGCACAATATATTTTTTTCACAACTAAGAAAATAGATTTATATTGTGTAATGTGTTTGCAAAATTGTATAGTATTATGTATGTTAAGTTTTTTACTGTGAGAAAAATGTCGCCATATTTTTTGAATGATTTATACCAATCATTCCACAGTATAGGTCGAAACGACAATAATATTGATGTGCGAGATTTGCCCTTTTTAGGCAAACCCCGACCATGTGAACAATAGCATATTCAATAATATTGTTTGTATAGGCCACTTGAAATATTTAATATATAAATTTTGAATCCAGCTTTGAATGGATTAGCCTTTAATTTCATGTTGCTGCTCCGTTATGTTGCTAAATTTTAATAGTTAGTTTCTCCGTAATAACTTATCAGCTGTTTCTGGCAAACAAAAAAAAAGTGATGATTTTTGCATCGTCCATTGTTATGTTTCAATATAATTTTATGCTTTTTATTTCATATACATAGATAAGTTTGTAAAAGTTAAATTTCGAAAATTCTAATATCACAAGCACAGTTTATTTAAAATTGTTCTTTTAATGTATTTTGCTGTCACTTACAATTACTTAACAATTTTTTGATTTTCACATGTTGAACCGAAACAGAACAGCCCCCGTATTCTGTAAGTCGCTAAAGCTAAAGCTAAAATATTGAACAAATAGAAAATTAAACATTTTTGGCGATGACATAAACACGAAAATTTCGGCGAATTACATTTTTAAGACATTGTCTGAATCAGCAATTAGTCCAAAATCGAAAAATCGAGTTTAGAGATTTTTAGCTTTAGCGACTTGCAGAATACGGAGGCAGAATGAACATAAAAACTAACGACTTGTATTAGATTTCTGTAAACAAAAAAGAGTCAGCTGACTCGTAACAGAATAGAAAGTAAAAACTAATTCTGTCTTCACTCCATTTTTCTCCCCGTCCCACAGTGGTTCCAACAGCTCTTTTTTCGCGGATCAATTCATATCACCAAGCCAAATTTGATGTGTGTAACTCTTAGAACAAACTGCATGTTCCAAAAAATCTTGGATGCAGAGAAGAGACGATACGGGTACACCCCACACGCGCAACAAATCACGACACTTGCTCATCTGCAATAAAAACACATAAAACAATGATTAGAACGACAGCAATAAAAGTGTTAGCAAGAGGCTTATTCTGAATTGCGATGCGAAAATCAATGCGATGCGCAAATGAAATGCGATGCGAAAGAAAATTTGTATTCTGTTAGACTTTCGCAATCGCATTCGCAATTTATTTCAAATCGTGGCAACACTGCTCATATAAACGTCAGTGTCAACAAACGTCAAATTAAAAATAAATAAATAGTTTGTGTTTGGCTGCGAAAATTGTTTATAAAATTTATTTAGGAAATTCTGTAAGAAAAAAAATAATAAAAATGGATTCTGTGGCACTGTGGTTCGACGACGAAGAAGGGCATGAGCAAAATGAAAGGATACAGAGAAGATTGCTTAGAAGCAAATCCGATATTCTAAGCTTGAATCGAAAAATTTAATTTATTTTTTGATGCTTGCGAAAAATAAACATTTAGTTATGCAGAATATTTCTTTTTTCAGCTTTATAAAAAATTTTAGATTAACGGCCTGTCCCACGATGTCGACAAGAAAGTTTCTTTCGCTTACTTATATTGAAAACAAAAACAAAATAAGAGAATTTGTTTTTGTTTTCAATGTAAGTAAGCGAAAGGAACTTTCTTGTCGACATCGTGGGCCAGGCAGTAAATAAAGAAGCATTTGTATATGTCTTAAATAATATTAGCTCGGAATGCAATACTACGAAATCAAGTGCAATTCCGCCAATTATCAAATTAGCGGCTACGTTAAAATTTCTTGGTCAAGGATGTAGAATACCGACTTGCCACCTTTTCGCATTTGAAATGCGATTAAAAAAGAACTTTGCGAATATTGCAATACAGAATAGCAATTGTTCGCATTTATGTATTTTCGCATTGCATTGATTTTCGCATCGCAATTCAGAATAAGCCTCCAGAAGTCGCGAAAAATATTTTATTGTTTAACTGAACGCGTGAGGTTATTACAAATTCGTTCATAAATTTTTATAAAATAACAGTCATTTGTTCAACCTTTAAAATAAAATTAAAATCTCTGTGTAATTGAGCCCAATTAATAACTTTATGTCTGCATTAAAAACAATTCCACTTCCGCAAATAATTTGTGAACTGATGGCTGCATGGTTGGATTTATTACTTTTTCAAAATTGCATGAAATAAATAGGATTTAATTACGAAAAGTTTTTAGCCTTTTCAACAAAATGTAGAATTTTATGCACTTTATGCGAGTAATTTATTTTTCACGGTATTTGGACTTTTAAATTTAATTTTTATGTGAGTCTGTTTAAAATAACTAATAACTAGATTTAGATTGGATGAAAAGCGTGGCTGCACAGTTCAATTTTAATTTCGAGCCTTTTTTCGATTTTATCGTAAGCGACATGTTATCGAAAATATACTTTTTTATTGAAATTAAAATTTTATGATCCTACCCATAGTTTAGAATTATCAAAATGCTAAAATTGTTGATAACTTTTAAGATACGAGCTGTAAAATTTTATCGCAAGCGACAATTTACGTACAAAAACATATTTGAAGATTTTAAAAAACCTTCTCCTGAAAAATTTAATTATTGTCGCTTACGATTAAATCGAAAATAAGGCTCGATTTTAAAATTAAATTAGGTATAATAAGTTTAATTTTTCTCGTCTTCTTTACAAAGTCACATTAATTAATACAAAATATTTTATCCTATAAGTATTAAAAATTTTATTAATTTTTTTTGGGAGAAATGAATTCGGCGGGATGTTTACAACTGAGCTGACTATCATGCGAAAACAACTATAAAATAACAAAATTTGTTTTTATTTTCAATCTAAATTTTAAACCAAACGTATATACACATACATATGTATGTACTTTCGATATCGTGAAACAGGCCATTAACCCTTGCACTTCCAGTCCTGTTGGCAACTCTAAAGTATAGTTTTTTTTAAACCTGACATCGCTCCGCACTTGAGCGCGGTGCGATAATAATCTCAAGCGTATTTCGGTAGCTACTGCTGCGTAAATTACACTTGAAATCATGACAAAAACAACGTGCTTGGTTTTTCTGTTTTTTTTTGTTTTCTGTTCGTTCCCCCTAATCTGTTTATGTCACGTTTTGTATATTTTTTTTCTTTCAACTCAGTTTTTCTCTTTTCATTTTTGTGTATTTAAGTTATTTGTTGGATTCGTTCATTTTTTAAGGAATTGTCTTGTTGCTGGATTCGTTCGTTTCCTTTTTGTTGAATTTGCTTTTAAAATTTACACTACATTGTGTGTGCGGTTGATATGGTAAGAGGATTCATTAAAAAGACAGTGTTAATTAAGAGGGGAGAATTCTATTTAGTGTGGATATCCTTTGGGGAAGCTTTATTGAAATATAATTTTCTGTAATATTTTTACTTAAACATTCTTTATTGCACCATTACTATAAAAATTAGAACGTACATACATGCTAACCAAAAAAGTGTTGCAGTGAATTATTATTATTAACAAGTAGTAGTAATTAAAAAAAATCAAAAAACCCGACTGCGACCAACTTTGAACCGTTCAATATCCTAAATGGTCATTCGAAATGATAAATCATAAGAGAAACCTAAAGATGGTTTTAAAATACCTGTCGAATGATACCCATTTTGATATAAATAGTTGACCGACCTTTTATTTTTTTCGTATTTACAAAATGGCGTCTGTTGGCCGCCATATTGAATTTTTACTACTGTCACATCTTTAGTGACACGCCTGGGATTAAGACAAAACGATTGACGTAAGAATAATTAAAATCGGTCCTCGCGTTCGGTTTATTTAAGGCCCCAAAGGAACACACATACATACACACATATACATACATACACACATACATAGGCTAATAAACACAATACCCTTCTTTGCGTCGCACAGTCGGGTAAAAATAATGATCATTTAATGATCTTGTCTAAAAAATAAATATTTATTTACAAAATTTAATACTTATTTAGAAGGAAAATATTAAAATAACATGATGGATTTATTGAGTTCTGCCCATGAAAATAAAAGATCGCACCATCATAGAAAAGGGAAAGATTTCCAGGGAAAAATATTCTCCGTTATTGTGAATGGCGCCGTCGACGTCACATCAAGATATTTGTATGAAATGTTTACATAATATGAAGGACGATATGAGGATTGATTCTGTTCATTTTTGAGTTAGTTAGTCTGTTAAATTTAACGGACCAAAATTTGTCGGTTAACAAACCAATTGTAAGAAAAATATTTAAAAATTAAAAAGTATATTGAGTGTGTAAAAATTTATATAATAGAAAATGGAATGACAGCATTTATATTTTCGAAACGAATATAATATAATAAAGTAATAAGCAGAAAAATAATTTTCCCAGTCAGGTAAGGATTTTAGACGACGAAAGATAATTACGTGATACAAATCGTATCAGTATCAGAACCGCCAAAATAATTGAAAAATGTAATTAGATTTTACAAATGTAAATATAGAACCGGGATTGCTATTATATCTACATAAGTTCAAGTGATAGCGAAGAAGATGAAAAAATAAAACGGAAACAGCTAAGGGATCGGAGTAAGATTTTGGAAATGTACGAAAAGATTTTTATGCGTCCTTGATGAACTTGCGCTTAATTAGGGAGCAAATTTTTTGCTAAATTTTGGTGTTAGTTATTTTTGTCTTAAGTTCAATTTGTTATAATCAGTCATAGAAACATAATAATGCTAAAAAAAATACAGATTATTTACCGAAATTTTAGTTTACTTACATATATTTTTCACGAAATTTAAACAAACATTTGTTACACTCGTATTGAATTTTGTTAACAAATAACAGTTAGCAGTAATCGATCGTTCAGTTATACAGGATTATCCACTTAGTGGTTTCAAAGCCGCCGGTTAAGTACAGTTGAGCCTCCATTATCCGGACCTCTATCAACCGGCATGCTGTTACTTTGTTTCTTTAGCTCCATTATTCGTGCTTTTACATCTATTCCGTGCTTCCATGTTTATACCTCAATTTTCCGTGCAAAACATAAGATTGCAAAATAAAATTTCATGTTTCATTTATAATAATATGTACACTTTGTTGCTTTTATATAACCTTTAATAACCGCGGTTTTTCTATTATCCGTACTAAGCCTGGTCCCGTGCGAGCCTGATAATCGAGGTCCAACTGTACCCAGCGTTACCGTTTGTGCGACTAAAGTGGCAATTTTACACTTTTCTGAAGCCTTGCCACTTTTGTTGCCACTTTTTCAAAAATCCCCTTTTTTGCCACTTTTTTTATGTAAATAAATAATTTATAATTTAACAATAGTTTCGGCTTGAGGTCGTCTGTGCGAAATGAAAATCCAAACATTCCAAAGGTCAAATATACGTTAAATTATCTAAGTACTTAATATTTACATAAATATTTACATATGTATACGAATTTGCTTCTATGTATCTTCTAAAGAATTGTTGTTTAGTTTTAATGTTAATTATTATTATATTTTATTTTATTATTTTACCGCTTTTATAATTGAACTGATTGTTTTCTGCTATGTTTTTGTTAATTTTTACTAAATTCCAATGTTATGTTTAAAATAAATGCCTTTATGAAAACGTTGCGACTTTTTTTCAAAATCCCCTTTTTTGTGCCACTTTTTAAAATTTCTCAACGGTAACGCTGACTGTACCTCTATGACGTGTGGAAAATCACCAGCATCACATTTACCCCAAAGTCTAATCAAGTTTCGTTAACTGTAAAATTGTATATATTCTGTTCACACTCCTCGCTAGCAGAATACGACAAACTGCTCGTATTGCCACAATTTTGAGCCCGAATTGATTTTTAATGTGTACATACCTACATACATATATCATATATATCTGTATGTAGGCAGAATAAGTTTTTCACATCTTTATACAGAACAGAGCGTTGAATGTAGAATTATCTGGAATTAAGCAACTCACGCAAATAGAACGATAAAATTTTTTAAGCATACAATTTCTGATCTGCACTTACGCAATTCAAAACTAAGAAAATGGTTTCTGTTTCTAAACACCGATGCAGAAGTTTTTGTAACTGAAATTCAAATTTGTACTAAAATGAAATTTTGAGAATTTCTAGATATTTTCCCAATAAATGCTAATATGAAGATAAAAATTACCTAGAGAACATTATTGTTAAACTTAAATGATACCAATCATCGCTTTAAGGAATCGCAATATTTTTAAAATATTTATTTAAAAATATTTTTTATTTGCACTTCATGTACAAAAAAATAACAAAAGAATAGGGTATTCATTAACATGTGCTTATCTCACTTATCGTTGGATATAATTAACAAGAAAAGAAACTTGGTATGATTCTTTTGTGGCACAATAACAACAACAAAAACAAGGTCTACTTGGCTTTTATTTGTTCTTTTTTTTGTGCAGTTTGGTGTTTCAAATAACCCCTTTTTTCCTAAAGGTGTAAAACTGTAGTGCTCATTTGTACGCATCACCAAAAAAAAAACCAAATGAAATGAAGAAAAAACTTGAAATAACAGATTCTGAATTTGTAGATGTGGGGAGGATAGATGATGCAAATGTGAATTCATGCTCAGCCAATATTTGCTGGCAGGTATAATATTTGAACATCATGTGTATTTGTATGTGGAGTTTTCTGGCTGTTCTTTCACAAAAACATCTACTTTTATGATGTGATTCCTTGGCATGGCTCTGGTATGTTCATTTGACAGTGATTGTTGTGTTTTATGCGCGTGTAAACAAGGTAAAACGATAACAATCTTAACGATTTTTTTTAATTTTTTTTTTTATTCTTTACTTAACTGAATAAGTTGGTTGATGTTCACTTCTTGTCTCGAATACAGACAAAATTAGTTCATGATACTGGGAGCACAGTGAGTGTGTATGTTTGTGTGTGTGTGTGGAAAGGACTTGATCAGAAATGTATAGAATTTCGAATGGTTATGTTAATTTAAAAATAATGTTTTCCTTATACAAACACAACACCACTGTAAAAAACATACCTACAGTCGCACAGGCAATAATACGTACATATGTATGCCATTAAAAATGCAGTAATCCGATGAAAATTGGGTGAATTTAGAAAAAGTAATATATGTATGTACCTACCAAAGAAATATATCCCTCTAACCGGCCAGATCGCAAAATTGATCGGATGAAGCCAATATTTTTTTTTTTGAGTGAATATAGTCAAAGGAACCGTAAGTTTTAATTTACAGGTGAAAAAACATTAGGAACGAATGCCAGCTATAAAGTGACAGTGAAGACCGTCTGTAGACGGTCTTGCCGGTTTGCATGTAATGAAACATCACAGGTATATTTTATTTCTACAAAAGTTTTATTGAGAGTAAATAGGAAAGTAAATTAAAATACATATTAGTGTTTCTTATGGGAATTAAAGTTTAAATTTTTTTAACCCACTATTATTAGGATTATTCCCAAACTATTATTTCACTTATTAAGTAAAATATTTTTTTATTAAAAATACATTGAAATTGATTATTGAAGGGCTTAGCTGGATCCTGTGCGCATTTCACTGTTGCTTTGTTGTTTCAGTCGATGTTAGGTTCCCTCCATTTTAAAAAATATAATAGAGTTCCCTTTGATTTTTGTACACTTCATTCGTCAAGTGCTGTGTGGGTTTTAGATCTTGTGATTGAGGAGTGAATAAAGAGGTTTCAGCGCATTATAAGCAACCACTCCTTGATAATTTGGGAACTTTTATTTCGGTCACTGCACTGCTTTTCTCATGATTGCGGATTCTTCCTAATTGCTATTAAAATTATCTGAATACGTTGTACATTTGATTCTAGAAATAGCAGTTTGCTAATTTTATTCTCTAGCATACAGCCCCACACCATTACCGACGTGCCACCGTGCCTCACTGTCAAAATAAGGTTTCTCCTTTCCAGTTTTTCATTAGTCATGCGCCAAATTTATTGGGATGCTACAGTGGAAAATCCGGTAGTTTCTTGCTGTTATAAATATCCTTCCCCTTACTAATAAAAATAAATTTGGAAGCGTCGTTCAGACGTCAGTCTATTCATGTTGAAATGCCAAACCAAACTAAACATAAAGATAAATCGCCTCCAGTTAACATTGCTGTCAACTTAACGTTTTATACCTTTATAAAAATACCCTTTATTATAAATGTGAAAGTGAGTTTGTTTGTTTGTTTGCTACGCTTTCACTCTAAAACCGCTGGTCCGATTTTGAAAATTCTTTCACCAATTGAAAGCTGCATTACCAGCGTCAATTAAAGGATATTTTTTATTTGGTTCGGAACCGGTTCTTTATATTTGGTACAGATTTTTTTCTGAAAAACACATTTTTGGCCTGGTTAGGGTAATTTTCGTTTCGGGTTTGATTGTTTAACCAGTTTTAAACGGGATTTTAGGTATATATTTGTTAAACAGATAAACGCGGGTAAAAGCTACTAATCCAATATACCTATTCAAAATTTATAGGGCTACAGGTTTAAAAATTTTATTCACAGCATTTTGTATGTATGTGTAGGTTAGGTATTAGGTTAGGATCTTAGATTGCTGCTAAGGATGAAAGAAAATGAGGAGTCCAGCCTAGTTGTATCCAATATAATGATCCCTTTGTGCTACCTGTATAGTTGAAAGAGAGAGAGAGGTGAAAAGGTAGATGTATAATGGAATGTAGCAAGGCGCATTTATTAGGTGGCTGCACTACACCAGCTGACTAATGTCATTCTACCAAGCCAAATGTCAAATTTGGATTGTGTAGGTACAAGCCTAAAACATGCTTTTATTTGGGTTATCCTCAAACACTTAACGAATATACAGTTTTGTATGGTGCTTGAAATTTCCTATAAGAAACATACACTCTGACGATGCTACCCTGTTTTTAAAAGTAAGATGGTAATTTATACCAACAAAGTATATGTGGTTATTGCTGTTGTAATATTTGTTGTAGTAATGCGGATATCTGATTGGTGTGCCTTCAAATGTAGTGTATTGACGGATATATTAGATGCTAGTGGAGAGAGAGAGAGAGTAGTGGGTCACGTGTACATGTGTATATCGTTGAACTTTTTGAGTAAAATTTTGTAGTGATTTCTGCTGGGAACTTTATTTTAATATTGGCCATATGTACATACATACATACAATATAAGAAATGCAATGCAAAGAATTCCCGGATTTTCTTAATATTTCACGCATTTCAGTACAAACGTCGTTTATCTTTCAGTATTTACTTATGTACATATGTATATGTGTATGTACTTATATTTTTACAGACTTGTCACGTGTAGATATTATTGTCTGTGCGACTGTAGATATTTATGTGCGTACTTTGGTTAAAAGAGAAAAAAATCAACTTAAGAATACAAAAAAGAAGATTCAAAAACTGGCAGCTGTTTTGAAGATGATGCAGAAAGAAGAAGGATTCAGTAGAAATTACGCAGTAAAAAAGTTCATAATAAAAAGTTCGAAGAAGAAATTCGTTAAAAATACTGGAACGTACGTACATATGTATGTACGTGCATAAATATCGACCCCTGTGCGCGAAATTATCGTATGTTATTACTTTATTTTTAATTGGCTAACAGCATTGGCATGAAATTGGAAATGTGTATAAATATTCGGTTGCTAAAGTAATAGTAATTTTTATAGAAATGATTGTATATTTCAAAATAATAAACTGAATATATTTATTACTTACGATAAATTTTGAATCAATTTAAATCACATATAGTATCAAAAAAGCTTACGAAATCAGGTTTATTAGTTATATATACCTACATACATATATGTAAATGTAGTTATATACATACATATGTATATCAATATTATTTCAACTAAAATACATACATATGTACTTATGTATACATATGTATATGTATGTATATTTGAAGAATATTGTACGTCGTCAGTTTCATTTAACGAATCTTTTATTTTTGGGGTATGCTTTAAATTTAAATATTCTTTATGATATTTAGGTGGTATACCATTTTTTAAATCTGTAAATGTCTTTGTTGAGATAATAAACTCTTACGGTCTAATTCATAAAAAATATTACAGGTTTATTACAGGTTTATTTGACAAATTTCCCATAGAAATATGTCAAATAAGCGCTTAATAAACCTGAAATATTTTTTATGAATAAGTCAGTTAGCATATAATATTTTGATCTTATAAGTGAAATTTAAATTGTTTATAAGCTTTTTCTCGGAATTATCAAAATATCCATAAACTACGAGTAGTTAAATTGAAGTTGGAATTTTTTTAAATGTCGCGTAACGGAGGGCATTGATATTAAGTTTGTTTTTGTTGGGCAGTAACGAATTAGCAAGTGACTTCCAATTTTTGAAGTCGTTGCCTGATGGGTTAATGCGCGCATTACGGTTAATGGTTGGCCATTCATTAGGAGCACGAAAGATTCCATGGTGCTTTGTACGAAATCTACTGGCATCTGTACGGACAGAGGTCGAAGAATTTCAAAAATACGCCCGCGTAGATGTTACGGCTTTGTTGCGGTTCTGACCAGACTGTTTTTCTATTGCCAATAATAAGCAAATATATACAGAAAGCTGAGCATATTTCATTACAGCTTCGTTTAGCCTCACGCTCACCCCACAAGAAGCAATATCCATTCCATGTGCTAATTTCGTAAACGCTAAAATTATAATAGGCGTATTTGTGGGTGTAATATTTTTTCCATAATGAGTGTTTAAACTTTAAAACTTTCTGCATATCAAAACTGGCGCATAAGAAATCTATATCCATAACTATTATAATTATCAATTATCACTATAATATTTTGTCCACAGATTTAGAACCAATTTGCATAAAAAAGTCGGTTTCGAAAAAAGTGTAATATACGATAATTTCGCGCTCAGGGATCGATATGTATGTTTGTATGTAAATGGGTGCAGATACACTCGTGCAATATATATACGTACACACTTACATACATGTAAGTACATACATACTCATATTACTGCAAGTGTATGTTAATGTGTGGTTTTATTCAAACAATTGTAAGTATGTATGTATGTATGTATATATGCATATGTTGAAAGTAGATTTGTTTGCATTTTTGCACTCTGTGTTCGTACTTTTGTTGTTCTATTTGTCTGATAAATGGCAGACATTCTGGTGTCTTTTCTTTGCTCTACATTCGGTGCTGATACAAGGAAACACAATTATGCAACATACAGTAGAAAGTTTCAGTTTTTCGAAAAAAAATCTAAAACGAAAAGAATCGCTAAATCAAAATAAAGATCGCCGAGACGAAAAACAATTTATTAACTAGGAAAAATACCTCCAACAAGTAACAATCGCTAAGGTAAGAAAAAAATTTGTAAAACGGGATAAAATAAATTCAGTAAAGTGCGACTTTAAGTCGCACACGAAGGGTTCCGTACGGACACTAGATATATATATACATATGAGCATTTCCATTATTTTAAGAATAATCGAGTCACATTGTCCGAAATACAAGATTGGTTCTTTGCTGTCTCATCTGACAAAAAAGTGGATTTTCTCGTGGAAATGCCCATACATATAAAATACTATACGAACTTTGGCATTGTTTTTCGTTTTTTTTGGCGGTTTTTAGTTTTGGAGTTTTTTTAAGTTTTTGCGTTTTTGTGTTTTTAGTTTGTTTTGGCAATTTATTTTAGTTCTAGCGTTTTTTGTTAGTTTGGGCGTCTTTTCTTCGTTTTGACGATTTTTTTGTTTTTGGCGATTTATTTTAGTTTTAGAGATTTTTTTAGTTTGGCGCCTTTTTTCGTTTTTGCGATTTTTTCGGTTTGGAGATTTTATAATCTTGGGATTTTTTAGCTTTAGCATTTCAGAAAATTGCAAGAGTTTGCCTCTTACGGTTTCCAAGATACAACAAGTTGTCAAAATTACATATGCTCCTTATAGGAACGACGGGAATATATATATATATATATATATATATATATATATATATATATATATATATATATATATATATATATATATAAAATTACATTAACTGATAGAAGAACCTATAGTTTTGATTTTTTTTTTCTAAATATTGGTGTTAGTTGTTATAGCCTGTATACAAATACACTAAATTTGCAAATTTCAAGTGTCAATATAAAATTGTATGTATAGTACACAGGATTTTAAAATTTTTCGTTGCTCGTTTTGAACACCCTTTAATTTTTAACTGTCATGTATTTGTTGTTGTAGAGGTCAAAGTTCTATATATTCTGTCAAAGTTTGAAGTCCGTAGCTCTTACGGAGAAAATTAAAAAAATAATCATAACGGTAAACAATCGAAAATATTAAATTCAACTGATAAAGGTAGGATCACACGATTGTCGTAATAAATAAATTGTCCCAATGAAATACGCTGCGTACGTTATATATGGAATTCGATTCGAAAGAAAATGCTTTAGAATTCACATGTTATAAACACACAAATTCGAAAGCTTTTTCTTTCCTTTCGAATTACGCAATAGACCCCCTGCTTTGTATATTTTGCGCTCAAATTTTTTCTATTGAAGGAATATTAAAAACGAAGTATGTATATCAGTCAAAGATTCGCTCACAACTCCATTTTAACGCTTCAACGATTGCCGCAATGCACCAATTAAACAGTGTGACAAATTTTAATGAGATTGAAATACCTGACACGTGTTACAATTTTTCTGGTAGGTATTGTCGGGTTTTCATACCCGTAGGTACTTATCAACCTCTACCTAACCTAAATATCAACCGATTTTGAATTTATAAACGGATTTAGAAAGAAGAGACTAAGACTTTTCATATATAATTTGTTTCAGCAAATTTCAGATATATGTGTGTATTTTTTCACCAAATATAATTTTTTCTACACTTTTCTACTTTGAACTCGTTCTTAGGCAGTATTTTTGTACTGAAACCATACTGCTTATGACTTTATTTATAAAACATAATTGATTTAGAGTAATTCGCAGGTTTGTTTTAAAAAAATTCCTTAGAAATTGACTTAGTTATTAAAATTTTATTAGAAGACTTTTTGAGCGTTCTATTTATGCGCTTTCTGTGTATTTAATTTGATAGACATATCGTCGGTTGGTTATTGGTTTGCTGCAGTCATAATGTATTTTGAATATACTGTGCCGCAAACCAATAACCAACCGACGATATATCAACACAAAGTATAAAATTGGTACACCAGTGGTCGGCAAACTTTTTTCTTTAGAACCACATTTTTCACATGCACCAACCTTAATATTCCGCAAAATTATAAATAGTTATAGTATTTTTACACGAGTTAAGCTCTTTTTGCAAACTTTTAATGCCACTGCAACTTGAATTTAGTATAACAGTGACTTGCAACACGTCACAGGTAATTTTTTTTTGTCAAACTGTTTTATTAGTCCATTTTATATGCCAATCGTTTGATTTCACAATTTATTGTCCCATACCACAATCGAGAAAAATATAGTGTTGATTTGCGGCAATCAAATGCAACTCTGGTGCTGCAATCGTGTGAACGGTTAATACGCAACCATGCCCCAATAAACATTTTAAAAATGCTCCAATATTTATTGTGTGTGGCCAATACGCGACAATTTCTTAAATGTATCAAGTTTTTCGTGTGCGCCAAGTGTTTTCGTAAGTACCGAAAACTTCAACTTATTTATATGTAATTATGTATAATTATTTGAAAAGTTAACCTGGAACTAGGGGTTTGCTGTTAACAGGTAGAAAGGCCCTACAGCACAGAAAGCCTACAGTACACGGCATGTAAAAAACCACATGCGCATGTGGTTCTGACTTAATTTTGACGTCATCATGATGCTACATTTGCTACACGCCGTGTACTAGCAACATACGTACATGTAGATATTCACATGTTTACAGATGTGCTGCCTCAGAAAGTGTCTTCGATTCGGCTACATGTGCCATATTTGTATTTTGAAACAAAAATACTGTAAAAATTTTACTGCATGTAGCCACTACTAGTAATTTTAAAAAATGCAACGAATATGCTGAAAATTCTCGTGACGTCATAGATACATACGCATGTGGCTTTTTACATGCCGTGTACTATAGGCTTAACTCGTATTTTCACGAAATTTAGTTTTTCAGTGATTCCAATACATTTCACACAAATACACATGTATTGCAATAGTGTAAAAAATAAGGCTTTTACAAGCAGTTTTACAAAGCAGTTGTACAAGCACTTGTGCTGTTTATTATTATGTTTTTACCTTCTCCTGTACAGTTACATTGATTTGACTTAGGGTCTTTCTACTTGTTAACAGGCGTTATGTATGTATGTGATTTGTTGAAAAGTTTAAGCAAGCTTTTCAGCATACGGCAAATTTTATAGCACGTAGAATTGATGTTTCAACCCATCTCATGTATGAGCAGTACTGCCTGATTTGCAATATTTTCTCTTAAATTTGGCACTTTACCGTATATTACACCTATGGCACCGCACCATTGAGTAAAACGAAACGCTAAATGTGAATTTTGATATTTAGGGAGGTCACAATAGCATTTTAAAATGTGTCTTAATATTGCAACGTTTCAACTTTAATATGGTCTGGCAAGTTTGTTGTTTTTGTTTGTGTGTAAATCAAATTTATTACCAGGTGGCAAATTTAAAAGTATATGGCAATATGGTAATGTTAAACTAAACATTTTAAAACTGTCAGCGCAACTGTAGTTGGTGAAAAAAATATTTGTATTTTTCGCAGAACAGAAGTTATTTTGAAAAATGTATCTAACAATAATTTCTAATGTAACAAATTTTGTTATTTGAATACGTACGGAAGAAAATAATTCAGTCTCTCATAAGCATTCGTACAAACATGCATTTATTCTCCCTCTCTCATATTATAAACTAATATGTAAATAATATAAAGATGTATGCAGTGTTGTCAGATATGGCGATATCTCGCCAAACGTGGCGACAAAAATTTATTTTTGGCGATGAAAATTTTCAAATGGCGATTGGCGATTTACTTGGCGATATTTGAACTCCTTGGCGATATTTTTGGCGATATTTTTGCGATTTCAATAAAATAGAATAATGTTAAAAATACGAAATTTTTTTTTTGTAAAGAATTTTTTCTACAACATAAAATATTTCGTGCATGAAATTCTGAATGATGTGACTCTTTGGGTCTCATGCATAAAAACGAGTAAAAGCGCTGAGTTGAGTCAGGTGAGCAATTGCTCGTAAGTCGAGTTCGATCAAACAGCAAGAGCTTCTTCTCAGTTTCGTATGCATAAAAATGAGTTCAAACCAATTGCAATCACTTGAGCCAAGGAAGATCAAACGTCTAATGGTTATTGAAGTGCAAACATAATAATAATACAATACAAACTGACGACATTTCTAAATTTTTAGTAGAAATAAAACAAAATAAATATTTACTAGAAAAAAGTCAATTTTGTATTTAAGTATCGAAAATCTTTGCTTCAATTATCCAAAACACCGTTCTATAATGACACGTTCCCTTGTAAACACTTTGTTGAATGTTTTTTCTATGTCACTTGTTGGGTTCCGGAATGGTGTCATTAGCCGTGGGCATATTCCATAGCCCTCATCCCAGAGAAGCAGCGTTAGCGCGTTTTAACTATGCCAAACGCGCTTTTATTGAAAAAAGCGCTAAATTAGCGCGTTTTAAATAAAGTCATCATATCAGTTCAATATTTCCCCCCCCCCCTTTTTTTGCTTACACAACTCATAAAATTTTTTAAATTGGTTAATGATTCAGCTGTCGCAAATAAAATTCCCTTGACTGTGGCTAGAATTAAAAACGCATTTTAATACTGTAAATTTCACAACTAAAAATATCTACTCGTTCTCGTGACCAAAAAAGTTTATTTAACTGATTAAGCATCTATTCTAGCTGAAGTACAAAAAGCATTTGAATCGAAAAACTATTCGACAATTTATATAAGTTGTTACAAAGTTTGAAAAATAAAATAAAAATAAAAATTAATAATTATTTCGATTATTTGGAAGGCAATTCTGATTCTGTATTAAGTGATTTTATTTATTTAGGATATAATTTCGAAGAAACAATATTATAAAGTCTGAAAAGAGCTACTAAAAAAAATAAATGAATAAAAAAAAAATAAATGAAAATAAATAAATGGTAATACACATGTACATACATCGACTTTTATTAAAATTTAATTTAGCGCGCAGGAAAATAGCGCGTTTTGGCTATAAATAGTTGACAATGCTATAACTTAGCGCGTTCTAGCGCGTTTTGCCAAGGGGAACAGCGCGTTTGGGTTATAAAAAGTTGGCATCGCTGCAGAGAAGTAATGCATCGTTCGTTGCATTTTGCATTATACTACATACATAGCTGTTTCGTAAGATGCGTGAGTCATGAACTGAACCAAGCCAGGATATATCAACGCTTGTAAAAAATTCTTTTCCATCACAAGTTGCCTGCACATTTATACAGTGGAAGCCTTTTCTACAAATATACTCATCGCTTTGATTTGTGGGTTTTTTAATTTTTATATGAGTACAATCAATCACTCCAATTGCAAATGGAAAGCAATAATTTGCTTACCATTTCATTTAAGCATCTTTTATTTCATCTGCATCTTTCGGGAATTTGATCCACTCGCTTGCTTTGGCAGAAATAAGTTTCGCAACTTCCGCAATAGTTCGCGACACAGTTGATTGATGGACTCCAATATCTGTGGCTATACCATTTTGGAATCCAGGGTCTGCACAAAATCTTAAATACAGTCGAATTTTATCAATGTTGCTGAGGGCACCACCACGTGTTTCTTCTGACTGCTCAAAAAAATAAGTAGCCAACTATCATCAAACCTATGTATTTATCTTTTTATTATTAATTATATAAAAAAAATTAATAATTAAGAATACAAACCTGTATAATTTTTTATCCTCACTTGCTAAATTTGTTTTACGCTGTTGATAACATTTTGTATTTCTTAGTGGCACAAAATATTCAGCCATGATTCCTTTTTAGTGTACGCGAGTCAACGCGAGTGCTTAGCCAAATCATCAGTAGACTTTAACCACATTTTGTGAATTCTCAAATAGTTTTTGAAAGTCTGTGCATAAGATAAGAGGTTTGTGACTGTTCAAAATGTGGTTAAAGTCTACTGATGATTTGGCTAAGCACCAATGAAATATATAGACAATGCTTGACCTCCAGCAAATAAATTTCAAATTAAAATAAACTTATGACAATATGTCGAATAATAAATTTCTTAAATGTTAAATTTAGATTTTATTTTTCATTTTGCCTTATAAATACTTTTATTGTTATCCAATGGATTTCTAATTGTATAAAGGTGTAGAAAAATAAAATAGATTCATATCGAATATAAATTATTTGCTGGGATTTTGTTATAGTTTCTATGCCTATTGCTTGTGTTTCGCTTGTGATTTTCAGAAATATTATTATTTGTGATTATTATTTGTGAATTCTCAAATAGTTTTTGAAAGTCTGTGCATAAGATAAGAGGTTTGTGACTGTTCAAAATGTGGTTAAAGTCTACTGATGATTTGGCTAAGCACCAATGAAATATATAGACAATGCTTGACCTCCAGCAAATAAATTTCATATATTTTATTTTAAAAATATTTTTCCACACTGTTTACCATTTATCAATAAATTATGGCCGGGTAAGTAGTTATTAACGACGTTTATATTAGATCAGTGACAGTGAACTGATATACTGAAAACGATAGTATAAAACTTTTAAATATGATAACTCCTGATAAGGTACTTTCAAACGACGACTTACCAATTCTGGATCTTGTTTTAAAATTCCCTAAGTTAGTTGACTGTGATCCCGATTTAATAGTTACTGAGTGGATTTGCTACGGCTCAGCGTAATGTATTTAATTATTACATAAATATTAATTTACATGCCTGAATTCTTTAATGCAAATATGTTATATCTGACATTTTTATTTTACTTAAATATTAAATAAAATGTACATCAAAAAACACAAATATTAATTAAATTTTCAAATTTGGTCGGAAGCAGGCGATTTTGGTCGGATTTTGGGAACATTTTGGTCGGAAAAAAAAATTTCAAACGGCAACACTGCTTACCACTTCAAGGACGTGATATGTGTACTTAAATACACATTTAAGTAAATGTTACTTCAGTTTTATCACAAGATTTATATAATAATTTTTATCTTGGTGTTCAAGTTCAATTTATCCTATTCGGATTGATCTTTTGGAATAAGTTATTTTTAATTATTTTTTGTACTCCACTATTTATATGTTAATGTAGACACTTTTCTTAATTTTTCTTACATAGTATAATTTTTATGTTTTACGATAGACGTTACCCGCTGAATTTAAAATTTAACAATATTTGTAATATAATAGAAAAAATATTTTTGTAGCTATAATTTAATGTTTTATTATATTGGCGATATTTGGCGATATTCGACAAAAAAAATATTCGCTCAAAATAAATCTGACAACACTGGATGTATGTGTGTTTGCCTGACTTTGATATACACAGTATGTGTATTTATATCGTTGCCTGCTCACAATAAAAAATTAAGATGGCTCAATGTTGCCACATTAAAATTTTAATATACTCATTGTGAATTCCCTAATTGTGTTTAAAAAATAAAACTAATATTGTTATAAAAATTTAAATATAGTAAAAATAAAAGTTTATTTGTTAGAAGATATTGGTAATGGTTGAGTCATTACATATACATAAGTATATATTTTTAGTATTACTATTCCTTACAAAAAAAAAATTTTCGTGGGTATATGTTAAGCCAGTCAACTTTTTATGCAAATTTAGTTTTTAATGCAGAATGCTAGTTTAACTCAAAACACACCATTTCCAAAAGTTAAAATGTTATTTTTTCCTGCGGTTATACAGCAAATATGCTAAGTCCAAAAACAAACACCTGTTAAGTCCAGATGAAAACAAAATACATCCAGTGCATTTACTTAGCAAATAAATTTATAATTTATAAATAGTTTCGTTGTCCTCACACACATTTAGGTTCAATAAATTTAAAAAATGGACTTAGCATATTTGCAGACTAAGCCAACGATATGCATACAGAAATGGAAGGAATGATTACAGAGTTGTTGAAAAACACAGACGGTTCAGAACTACTTTGTGGCTTTGATGCAGATGATTCCGCACGTGCAACACCTGAAAAAGTACAGGCATATAAAAAAGTGCGCAAAAACCTACAAGCAAATTAGACCAAAAGTCCATACTGAATGGTCTAACGATGACATTACAAAGTTCATCACTGCTGTTGAAGAACGTCCAATGTCTTGGGACATCAGTTCTCCACAATATACATAAATTGCTAAAAACACCAGCATGGCAAGAAATTTCTGATTTTACATTTAAACAAATACTCACCCGACTTAACATATGTACTCGTATGTATATATCAGCATACGAAATTCAATATATCATATAGACACAAAAATTGTATGCTAAGTCATATGTTGTATTATCATTTGCTGAGTTTAAAAAATTTGGTACTTTCAGCATGCCGTGTAGACGCCAAACTTACGTATGCAAATGCTGATAGCGGGATTTGTTGTTATTTTAACCATTTCGCCCCTACTGGGATTATATGTCCAAGCAATGTTCCTTACGTCCTAACTCCTTTTTTAGTCTTTGTATTCTAATATCTAATGTAGCCCAATAAAGTGTGAAGCATTATCTGTGGTGTAATTAAGTAAACATGTGTTGTATATTGAGGGTGGCGTTGGCTGAAGTAGTTAGCACGTTGACTACGAAAATGCAGGTCCTGGGTTCGAGCCCGGTATCAGACAGTCATCAAATAACAACACCACGCATTTTTCTGATGTACGTTAGTCCCTTTGTATCAGTTCTTGTAGGAAAGTTCATGTGATGAAGGCATAGTCACTGGTCACTGAATTATACCGACTTCAGCAGATACTAATCCTAATGTAAAATCAGAGCGCCCTCCTTCGTTGTGTAGCAGAATCATCGGCGAAGTAAAATAACTAATAAATTGGCTACTAATCACAGCTTTAAAAAATTTAATGCGCCTCATTTAACACCAGAGGCGCTGCAACACTGCATTATTAAGAAAAACGTGCAAAAACAGAGTTATAAAAAAGAATAAAGCTTTCCTCTATTTCTTCTTTCACCACCAGTCTTTTCTATCACTATCCCTGTCGTAAAGAAGGTAACACCTAGTAATAGTAGTAGGCATTCATTGCCTGAGTGTTACTTCTCTTTAAAAAAAAAAATTACACCGGTAGGTCATTTGTGCTTAGTTCTTTTCCATGAGACGTCCTTTTTCTCACTGACCGAGACATCATTTTATAAACACAGCTCCAGGTATTGAGTATTTATTCACAATTTTATACAATAATAAAAAGTAAGCAATAGAATATTGTTTTTAACATTTTGCAGCAAGCAAATTTTCAAACTCTAAAATGCTAGAAAGCTTTTTTATTTTATGGGACATATTGTCCCAATAATATTTTCGAGTGGGATGGATTTATTATCCCAATATTAGTTACAAATACAAGTTTTGTTTTTTTGTTCGTGTGGGTGGAAGGGAAGATATTGTCGAATAAGCAAATGGTCGAGCTAACGTTAGGAGATAATAAAAGCGACAATTATGGTACTAACTTCAGTGACTCCGAATCCAATTTTACTAGATCAGGTGACAAGGAAGAAGATAATATGACCGACCCATATGATCAATCTGGTCATTATTTTGTTACTCCTGTTGCTGACGTCAATAAGATTACTCTTTATGCAGCTACGCTACTTGCAAATTGTCTGTATATAACGCAGAGAAAGAAACACGAGTTTTCGAAAGACAATTGGATCGTTGACAAAGTCAATTTCAAGTAATTGCTAATGGTTTGTCGCCTGCAAGATTGGTGGAATCTAAGGAAGTATTGTGCATGTCTAAATGCCACCAACAAAAGTTGCTCAATTGCTGAGAAAGCAAAAGGATGGCATCAGGAAGGATGTGAACTGTCCGTCCTTTGGTCATAAACGACTAAAATCGGATGATGGTCAGTCAATCCCTTCGGACAAAAAACAGTTGTTTTTTTTTAGAAAAAAGTCCAGTAAGTAGTGAAATAAAGTATTTTTCAAAATACGTATGCCTTGTGTTTGAGTGTAAACTCAACAAGCTACAAAGTGCATACTATCCTATTGGCTGAAAACGTGATAGTGGAGGGAGCAAGAAACCTGTCGGACAGCACATCGCGACGTCGCGTCGGTGCATTCGATGCACTCCCATAGGAAAGGAGACAAGAACAAATTCCTGTTTTGAGCCATTGCCCCAATAAAACCATTTTTTGTCATTATTTTCTTGTTTATATTCCTTTGCTTTAATTTTAAATTTCCAATAATTCTTTGTTTTTAATAGAACAAAATTAAAATACAAACAAAGAAATTAAATCCGTAATAGTAATTTTTACTAATTTCAGCTTTATAGGGACATCATTTCCCACCGTAAAAACGTATTGGGATTATACATCCCCGGATAAGGATAAGGATAAGGATATTCGACTTCTCATGTATGCCCAATGTCTTATATCTTTGCTTTATAAATAAATTTTCTGTCAAAACTGAGAAAAACCTACCAGATTTCATCAAAAAACTCAGGGGTTAAAAGGTTAAAGCATACGAATATAAGCATATATTTGCTGATTCAATATATCATCTAGACTTAGTTTAATGTGTACAATTGGAAATATACAAAAGCATCAGCTAAATTGAGCTATTATTCCATTTGAGATTATAAGTCGAGAAAAGATAAGCAGCATATACTTATATGGGCTGAATCTTCCTGAAAAATCGCACAAAATTAAGATTTTGCCCAGGTGTACTTTTGAATCCGAAGATTATAGGTTTGCCATTAACTAAAAATTAGTTTATCTCTACATGAAAACGTTTTTATTTTTGCTACATAAATATAATTATACTCATTATTATAAAATACTGTAATACTTTAAAGTAAATAATTCAATTTAGAGAGTATCTAACGAAAGTTGCTCTAAATTTATTGAATCTAGTGTCGGTTCAAAATAAAGCACATTAGTCCATATTTACACTATGCAACTCTTATTGCTAAGCTGATTAGTTTGATGGAGAGAGAGACGAGGAGAACAGTAAAGTTTCTTTTCCCCTCGTCTCTCTTTCCTAACAAACTAATCAGCTTAGCAATAAGACTTGCATAGTGTAAATATGGAATTAGCAAAAATAAAAAAAAAATTAACACTAAGATAGAAGAAAACTTCTCAGAAAGGCACTGCAAGGAAAAGCAACAACTGCATAAAATGTGAATTAAAAAGTGCAGTATGAGAAGGCAACCCACCGCTTTAGAGTGCGTGTTTTATCACGCAAAAACTCAAGTGCGCACATCCTGTGACATCTTTACAAAAGAAAACAAAGCCAAGAAAATGTTGATCCTCAATTTCAAATGCATTGTTAGTATTTAAGAAAAAAATAATAATAATAAGGGAGAAAATCATGAAAATTTAATGAATAACAAATGAAACACAAAAAAGAACACCTTCTTCTATTTTAACAATGAAAAAAAGAACAATTCGTTACAATTCAGAAAACGCAATGCAATGAAAAGAGAAAAGACGCATTACTAATAAATATCAATCGTTCATTAAGAAACATGCTGGCCTTTAGCGAAGAACAATGAAAAGATTTTACAAAAACAAAACAAACAATAAAATAAAAAAGAAATCACGTATGAATCTACATGATGTCAAGCCTGATGCTTGTGTTAGACAATAGAAGGTACTTGAAAGAAACACTTGAAAAGTTGCCAAATCCACTGTAAGCAGGCGCAAAAGATAAATACCACAAACTGTGAATTGATCCTTTAAAAATGATCCCTTAAAACAAACAATAAGTACTACATATTATTATTGTTTTTCCTATTTGTAACCTTAACCATTAAGAGTGTTTCCATTGAAATATTCATTAAACATTTTCACTCTATTTCATTCAGATGTCTTGAAAAAATAAAATAAATAAATAAATTGTAGGACACTCAGTATCACTTCTCTCAAAAAAAAAAAATTGTCTCTCACCGCAGTGATGCTGCGTGATTTTTTCCTTGAAGGCGTCATGTATTCAAACTTATTTTGACATTTTAAGTACCGTAGATTCGATTCTTAACTGTAAACTGATTATACTAATCTATTTATTTATTTGTTTCTTCTCTTTTCTTTTTTTAAGGTTATTGATATTGATCCATTTTGGGTGCCTACGACAGAAGAGGAATTCATGCACTTTGGCGAAAAGGCAGATTCCGCAAATCGTGCCAAACTCTATATGGACAGCGTTAGACGTCGCAAGGGCTTGTATGTTGACGAAAAGGTGGTCGAACATGCCGAAAAGCAGCGTACTCTAAGCAAAAAGAAGTAATAGTGAAAAGATACTTGTATTATGACAACAATGCAGCTCTAAAAATTTGCTTAAATTATTTTGTATACCTACAAAAAATAAAATAGAAACATAAGATTGCAAAAAAGCAAAAGGGTCTTTTCAATATAAAAGGCTTAGATGTGGTTTTAAATCATTGAGACGTAAGTAATTTTCAAAATTTAAGCCTTTTTGTTTGACAGCAGAAAAAGGATTGTTTCTATTGAGAATGCAAGAACACGGAAAAAATGGAGTGCATTTTTTTTAAATCTAAAATATTCAGTTGCTCTATTTTAATCTGAATACTTCTAATTAAACTTATTAAATTTTTCTGTTGTTTTAGATTTTTAAAATTTTTTAATTTGTTTTGTACCTAAATTTCTATATTTTTATTAAAATTACCCCGCTGTATTAAGTAACACCGAATAATAAAAACGCAAAAAATTAAATGATTCGCAAAAATCTTCATACAGTTTAAAAGTTATATTTTTATATATTTTTTAAAAACTAGGTATTTACATATCTACATACATATATGTATGTTTATAAGTATGACATTCCGTGTGTAAGAACCCTTTTGTACAAGAAAAGTTTACTCAAAAGTCTTTATTCAGTTGGAAGAAAGAGAGATAGAGAAAGTGTTTCTCCCTCTGTCTTTGCGTGTCTAAAACGAGTCTAATTTCCACAATATTCATATGCCACCCCAAAAAGTGTCGAGTGTTAATTTCTAACTATATGAGAACTTAAAATGATAATACAAGACAGGGTCGATTCTAGTTCTGTGAAACTATAAACTGAAAAGTTTCTTCATGAATTCGTAGCACTTCTGGTTCTCGTTCAGTGAAAAAATTAAAGGAATTTAAATACATTTTCATATGGAAAAAAGTGGAACGGAACAAAATTATTTCACATTTACACAACTTTGTCGCTTCTCGTTTAGTGTAATTGTGAAAATAAAACTGAAAAAACTTTTCAAAACTAATATGAAAGTTGAAACAAGGACTCAATAATCAACATGTTTTTTATTTTGCATTTATTTACCATATACAATTTTTTGTAAAGACGCAGTTGTGCCAGAATTTCTAAGGATAAAATCTGCAAAATTTAACAATTTTTCATGAAAAAATCTGCATTTTATTTTTAAAATCTTCAAAGCAATTTTTAAAACAACTTTTTTATTCAACTTTTATATTTTATTAAAAAAATTTAAATAAATATTGATGTACATGTGAAACATAAATATTTTTTCATTACCCATATTCATAAAATTTAAATTTAAATTTTTATACAAATTTTTTTTTAAATAACTTTCAAGCACATTTTATTTTTTTTATGAATATATGTAAGCCTTTAATGCATGAGGAATTTGCATTTCGTTTCTGCTTAAAAAACTCAACAGTAGACTTCAACCAAAGAATGCTTGAAATAAGGTAAAAAAAAACTTCATGTCGTCGGGTGGTTACTCGTTTGCCGCACCAATAATGTATTCTTAATATCTGTGCGGCAAACCAGTAACCACCCGACGATATGTTTATAGAACGACTATTAATATGTTATTATTAAGACGTACACAAGCGTAATAAGTAATATTCAGAAAAATTACTTTGGGTTACAAAACATTTAACAATCACATTTCCATACAAAATTTGTTTTGTAAACTAAAACTATTTTTTATGAATACGGCAGAATAAACCTAAAAGTTTCAAGGAAAAATCTTTACAAGCTAACATCTTCGATTTTGAATCAATTTTTAGTTTCTCATTACCAGGGACAGGGGTTTCATGCAGATGCATGTTTTTTTTCTTAAGCCTGATAATGGCAAGAAGTTAATATCTTTACAAAACAATGAATTTGCGTAAAAATGGCATCGATTTGTTAGTGCATATTTTTCCACATTTTGTTGAAAATTCATATTTTTGCATAATTTAGTCATAAATGCATATTTTTGTCTCATATTTTGGTTTTGTGACATATTTTGTAAAAAATTCAAATTTCAAAAAATGTCATTGACAAATTATTAATGAAAATTATTTTTTATTATTTGCAAATCATCTCTATCATTTGCGATGCATTTTATTTCGCTCCAGCTGCGTCCTGAAGTTCTTGTTTAAGTAACCAGCTGTCTCTTCCAAGTATGAGCAGGTCTTCCAATACGCCGTTGACCTTGGGGATTCGAGTCTGCTAATGTCGTCGGGTTGCTTTCTAAGCGTATGGCCAATCCAGCGCCATTTACATTCTTTGCTAACTTGTGCGAGACGCGATATTTCTAAAAGCGTTCTGATATTCCATGTTCCAAATCGTATCCTTTGTTTCATTCCATAGGTCGGTATCGGTTTGATTGTTATTATTTTCTGTTGTGGTTTCAGTAATCATAGTAATTTAGGATGCATATTTGATTAGGCTAGAGCATCCGATCCTGCCGCTGGGGCTGCCAGCAGGCCTCCAGGCCGACACAGTGCAACGGAATTACCTCCGTGCGGATTTTAAGGTTATACCGCCTAAGAGCCTCGTTTGCGAAAAAAGTGGACACCATTCCCTTAAGGGACAGTGGGTGAGGTTGGCAATTGAGAAGGAGTGGCTATGTGTGCGCTTCACTTTTCTTTGAACCCCCAAATAATGCGTTTGGTAACATACACAGAAAAAGTTATTGTTGAATTTTTTTCAATTAAGTGATAGCTTAGAAAATATAATATTTTTTATTAATATTTTAATTGAATATATGTTTATATTAATTGAATTTACTGCTTTATCAAAAAAGTGTTATCAACAGAGCTTAACTCAGAATGCTATGAAATGGTTAACAATTATTACATAATAATTGCATGTAAATAATGTAACTTTTGTTTTTGTGTGTGAAAATCCAACTGTTTTTTGTAGTATGCCACATCGTTTTGAAAAAATATTTTCAATTAAAATACCCAATTAATCTTTTAATTGGTTTTAATATTTTTTATGGGAGAAAAAAAACTACTCAGCTTAATTTTTTTTTGATTCGTAGTAATTTTGACATGCGTTGAATAAATATAAAATATTGAAATAAAAAAACAGAATTTAATTTTTTTTTTAATGAATTGAAAAGCCAAATTAAATGTGATAATTATTAATGAACATATAACATCAAAGTTAGTTGTAAATATTCTGACAACACATAGTTGAACGGAACAGCCAGCCGTTTTCGAAGGCCACTGAACCTTCATCATCAGCGTTCTTCCGTGTTTGGTCCACTGTGTGTGGTGTCCGTTGATGTAGATTTCTGCCTTATATACGAAACTTTCTTGCAAATGGAATATGTGAATTGGTTTGATTCATCGTATTTCAATTTGCTGAAATGTGTTTTGTAATGAAGGCCCAAATTTACCATCCCTAAATTTACAACAGTCTTACCGTTGTCGTTTTTTCATTACTAATTATGCACATGTTAGTTAATTTGCTTATTTTTGTTCTACTTAAGACAAACTTTTTTTTTTTGGTTTGTTACTATTAAGTATATTTTTATTTTTAATTTTTTCCACAAGCCCATGACTATTAATTTTAGTTAATTTAATTATTATTATTCGAACTGCATTTGTTTCTATATTTAATGAATTGAACAGGCTAATGTTCGTATCGCCTTTTAGAACCTAATTTTGTTCCTTTTTGTTGAGAAATAACACGCAAACAACAATAAGAAATACAAGCTTATAGATCAAATGTGGATGGTAGGTAAAGTTAGTACATTGGCGGTATTTGGGGTTCGATGCAAACGTTCTTGCGTAAGTACAAATGAATGTAAAATATCGTAGCCTTTCTTTAACATCCAATCACAAAATACATACACAATTCAAAGAAAAACTACGATATTCGGCAAAGATTATCAAACAACGAATACGGCCATTGTACTTTTTGCACCATTGGAACTTCAAAAGACATTCGATGCATCAGTTAGGCTTTTTTCACAAAAGAAAAATGTTTCCATTTCTGGAAATTTTTTATACAACACATTATTTTTTATATTTTTACACTATTATATCTTTTCTATGTTTCAATTACCAGTGAAACGATACCACGCAGGTATCGATACTTTTACTTGATACGGCATCGGTTCAAAAGTATCGATCATTGTTTCACTGCCAGATCTGACATTTTCATTAGTTAAAAAGCATTCAACTTTCAAAAAATTCTGCTAGATGCTTTCTGGCAGAATTTGTTGACCCCTCAATAATAAATTTCAATGTATTTCTAAATAAACAAATATTTTACTGAATAATGCATTAAACACATTCACCACAGCAGGTTACACGAACAAACGACTTCAAATGCCGCTAGCAGCATTTGTCGCCTCGTAGCCAGCTACTTAATTATTTTGGAGACGGCAGCAGCAGCATCTGCACCTCATATTTAAGTATAAATATTTACATAGTTCAGTATTGACACCTTCAAATATTTCGCATTTATAAAAATTAAATTACTCTTTCAAAATGTACATATATGACGTAAAAGTATAAAAGTGAATCAATTTATGCTTTACATGAAATAAATGTACGATAACATTCACTCAACATTTTGTATTATACTTGCAACACTGAATTTTCTCATTGTAGCCCAGGAAATAGAAATTAGTTTAATTGGACTACAACGACAAAATCAGCATAGACAACAACCTACCGCCATATTTCCTTGCTGTCTTCAAAAGAATCACTCCCATATAAACATGTGTATTCTATCCTTGACATTTTGTAGTTGGTAGCCTGCTGTGTTGAATGTGTTTAATGCATAAGTAAAATAATATTTTGGAATTATAGTGCGTAAAAAAATTTAAAACGTAATTGTAACATTTCCAAAAAATACCAATTATTAAGTATTTTATATTTGTATGTGCTCTAAAAATACCTGCAAATACTAATAAGTTTGTATAAAAATGAAATGTTTTATACAAACTTGTAATCCCATTTATGACATAAATGGCATTATACTTTTCTTCTGTAAAAAATTTTAGCAGAATTTTTTGACCGACTTAGCATGCTCCTCTCATCATCATTTTCTGGCAACACTAGTATCGAAAAGTGATGGAAAATTGAGTACTATTGTACTATTTTCAGTACAATACCCCCACTAAATCTAGCGTTAGTGTTTTTATAACCATTGCCAACATTGGCTACTAAACAAGAACATGAGGAATGCACAACAGGGTTCCCAGATTTCTTTCGACTGACATCCCCAATTTTAAAATTGTTATCCCCAAAATTCCCCAAACGGCAATTTGTACTAATTTTACCTTTTTTGGAAATGGGTCGGTCAGAAGTGTCACAACAAATTCAATTATTTTTAAAATGTATATTAATTCGTAACAGAGATTTTAGCACTGAATTTTGTTTATAATTTAATTCTTTATTGACTCTATTGCCGAAAAAACTCGTTCAAGCCAAGCGTTGCTCGTTGATACACAAAGTAAATTTAATATATACAAAACTCTATTAGTTCTTTAAACGGATGTGATCCAGCGGCATTTTGATATGAACAAGCTTCTGCCCAAAAAATTTTTAAGTTGGTTGTTATTTGTATATAAAATTGTAAGCATCAAATATGTTAAAGAACTAATTGTCAAATAATTTAAGTTATATAGTAGATGCGTGGAAACAATAAAATTAGCTGATGAGCAATCTCCCCAATGCGAGTACCTGTTTGTCTTGTAATAAACCTTATTTAAATCTTGCTAATAACAAATGTTAAAGACGAGCTCATTTTTACCATTTATCATTTAATATTATTTATGAACTAAAAAAGAGCAATTGGAATATGTATTGGAATTAAAATAATAAATATTAAGAAAAATACAAATCCCCAAAAAATCTCATAAAATCCCCAAAACATAAAAGTTATCCCCAATTAATTCCTCAATCCCCAAACCAAAATTCTTATCGCCATTTCGAAAAAAACAAATCCCCGATTTGGGGATAAATCCCTAATCTGACAACACTGATGCACAAAATTCGTTATTAATGTTGTTGTAAAGTTAATACATTTTTAGAAAGCACACATTGCACAAGTACGGAATCAGCAACAATATTATAAAAAACGGAATTTCTGATTCTCAAATAACTAAAATAATTTTATGCCCCTATCACGGGTTTCAACTTTTAAAATAGTTTGGTTGGGATTGATAAATTTGCATTGCCATTCTCCACTAAATTAACAGTTGACTTTTCAGTTGTGTTTTGGTATTAACATTTACACCTCTGCGTAAGTTTGGTTGAGAAAAACGTTGAGTATACACAACTGCTTTTTAGTAGTTGGGTTTGTGGTTGAGTTTTTCTAGTTACAGGTTGGTGCGATATAAAAATCAGAAAAAATGGAAAAATCTTAACAAGAAATATTTGTTATGCTTACTAAAAAAAATTCTTAAAAGTTTCAGTATCGGCGGTATACCGGGCAGATACAAAGATTTCTTTAAATATGGTTATGCCGGAAATAACTAGAAAACCTTCCAAAATTATTTTTTAAATAATTCGTTTGCTATTTTGATTATTTCTTACCTTGCATTGGGTAGTTCAAGGGGGTTGGAATCATCACGAATTTTTCTTTTGATACGTAGAACATCTATATTTGCAACTTCCATTTCGTCGTCATAATAACACATATTTTTATCCATGATTTCTTTGAACTAAACTCTAAAAACAATATTTTTTTTAAACTTGTGTTTTTTAAATTTTTACATAAATTAATTGTTTTCTGTCAAACTTGAAATTTTAAGTTGGCAACGCGATGGCAATTTCAACTGAAAAGTAGTTGTGGTTCATAATACTAAAACACAGTTTGGTCGTGTGTTAGTTTGGTCTACTCTTAGACGACCAAGCTGAATTTAGTTGAGAATCGTGATAGGGGCATTAATTAATCGACATAAGGCCAAGTATCATATTATCTGTAAAAGAACCAGAAAATACAAAGATGATTTCAAAGCTTTGTAAAGATAATTAATTATTATTTCAAAGCTTTGTAAAGATAATTAATTATTATTGATGAAAGTAACGAAAATGTAGGGATATATTCTTATCATTGGAACCTGTAAGTGGTTCTGCGGCAAAGGGAATTACGGACAAAATTGTAACGTTTTACGGGAAAACAATATTTCTTTGGAAGACATAATTGGACTTACGGCTGATAATTGCAAATGGTTGTGTATGCCACAATTTAAACTTAGTTTTGTCTGCAGAATATTTATGTCTACCTAAAGATATTGAGAAATTCATCAAGGAATTCATGAATTTAAAAATTTTCAAGATTATTTTGGTACAGATTTTTGTAGAAGTAGGGTATTTTATAACTTGGATAACTTTGAAAGCGGGCATAAAAATGAACGCCTTAAGCTTATTGGAACTGAAATCTGAAAAATTTAAGGGAAGATGTATTTATGTATGTAAGTACAATGCACAATCTTAATGAAAGTTTTTGTATAAGTAAATTAATTTTTTTTTTTGTAAAGTATTTGAAATATTTATTTATTATAAAAAAAAATTAATTTTCTTCATTTAATTTTTTTATTATATAAATGGAATTTTAATTTTATTTTTGAATAAAAATATATGTTCCATAAAAGGTAACAAAATTTTGAAAAAAGGACTATTTTTATTGACGGTCAGTACCATTTCAATTTTTCATTTTTCCATCAATGGTATAGAATAAAAAGCATCGATACTTACTTGTATCGGTCAGGCTCGTCATATGGTTTAAAGTAGTGAAAACACAATAAACACACATGTATGTATGAACGTACTTATGTACTTTGAAATATTTTCGTCGACAAGAGTAGATTAGGTAGTCAGATTTTTTCCGACCTATTTCGCCAAATTGATTCTAAAAGTAGCCAAAATCAATTTTATGTAGTTTTTCTTAATATATTTGATAATAAATTGGTTTTTATATAACACTTTCTTTAATATAATTTTTTATAAAATAATCGTATAAAAATTTATCACATGGAAAATATTTTTATTTGGAAACTTAAACGGATATGTTGCTTAAGAGAGAACCGACAATAACTGTTCTCTTTCCATCTGTTAAACAGAAACAAAATGTTAGATAATTTTTTCCAATTCGCCCAAACGGTAACAACAAATATGCGCAGAAAATCATGTTCTAATTTGTCATTCTGTTATACAATTGAAAGCCTTGCCAACTGAAAAAAGAGGTTTAGGACTCGACTAAGTTATGTTTCAGAAATTTTAAGCTTAGCGAAATACAAAATTAAATTGTTCACTATTACTGTTAGGTAAATGTTATACAATTTTATTATGTAGTACAACAATTATTTATTTATAGATCCTATAGCTTTCGTTGGTGGTATACCGTCGGTTGGTTACTGGTTTGCCGCAGTAAAAATGTATTTTTAAAATACTGTGCGGCAAACAAGTAAATATAATTTATAGCACTGTCAGCAATTTATGTAATAAGCGGATATGGGTTTCAGAATCTGCTCACTATTAAAATAGTTTGAGATGTACTGAATTGAAATAGGTTTTATTCAGTAGAAAACTTATTTATCCGAAAACAATAACATGGTAGAGAATTTAGTATGTAATTATTCAAACCTGTACTGTTAACAAATTGTTATGATAATTTTTAAAGCATACCGTAATGTTTCTATATTTTTCTGATTAATGAATTTTTTTTCACAAATCGAATATATAAATTGTTTTTGTTTCATCGTATTACAATTTGCAATGATTTGTAGTGTTTTTTATTAATATTATTTTGTGTTCTAAAAATTGTCAAGATTTGCAGTGAAATGGAACTACTTTTAGGAATCGAAACTAATAGACCAAGCCACCTTCGCAGGCTTTAAAACCCTAAGTTATGGAAATATCTAAACAAATTTTTTTATAATTAATGAACAAATCTTCAATTGCTGCTTACACTAGAGTTTTCGAAACCAGTTTTCTCTGTCATAAGAATTGTTGCAATTCGTAAGTTTTGTTTCCATTGTTTTTGCTCAAACAAAATTATGTCATATGCAAAATAAAAAATAGTCTTGCATAATAAAAAAAACTGACTCATTTGCACTGATTCATTATTTTAATTGTTTTATATATGTTGGATGCAATTGTACCAACTATATATTTATTATGAGCCAATCCAAAGAAATAGTTTTAGATAGCATACTTACGAGTACATATTTTAAAAATATAATCGGCTCTGATTAAAATAGTTCATGGTTCTAGCGTAATAGCGTCGGGTTTTTTACATTTAACATGAAATAAAATCATGTGCATATTAATATTGTTTAAACTTTAAGTTAAACGAACGAGCATTATATTAAGATGTCCCCTTAAGCTATATGATCAGAACTTTTACATTATCCATTTGGTTAATTGTTTTGTTTTCAAATAAAAATTTTATTTAGGTAAATTAAAATGTTAATTTAAATATCAAATAATTTATATGTACATATGTATTTATATGTACATAGTATATTATATTCATAACTTTAAATTAACAACGAAAATAAATTGTCACAAAGATGACGTGACAAAACTATTTAATCGAGTTTTTGGATAATTGCTTAGTAGTGAATCTTTTAGTTTTGACTACGAATCCAATGAAGTTCCTTTAATGAGATTCTCCATTATTTGGATTGATATTTTTACCAAGGCTGCCAAATCATACTGGAGGGCATATGAGGCATTCTCCTAACCTCTTCTCTACTGATCGCCTCATTTATAATTTTTAAAATAATTTGATTTAAGGGCTCTATTATGGTTAACAACATTTGTTTATTTAATATTGTAAATTTCAAATTGCGATTACGGCTTACAACACTTATTTGAGTGTTGTAATTTTAGTTGCCTATTACTACGCTTATACGGGCGACTTATTCGCAAAAAAAAGATATTGCAAATAGAGAATTTTGCCGCTTAAACGGCGAATCAATTTTTTATTTGCAAATATCTAACTCACAAAAACAATTCCCGATTAACGCACTATTCACGGTTGCCAGAAATGCAGATTTATCTGCATTTCGCAGATTTTTAGCCTCCAAAAAGACGAAGTGCAGATTTGAGTATTTTTGGCCTAAAAACGCAAATTTTTCAGCTCCAATTATAGTGCAATTTTTTTAAATTTTTCCTAATACAGCTACTACTTCTTGTTTCTTTTATGTGTAAACGACTCAGAGCTTAGAGAGATACAATTTTTGAACTTGGAAGACACCATTAAAGAAAAAGAAGAAGTAAATTTGGCAAGCTTCTTGAAGCGAGCATGTGATATGAAATGAGCTTATTCTGATTATGATTTTGCAGCTCTAACTTTATTAAAAATGCAATGTAGAAAGAATTTTTAGTCACATGAATTTGAATAAAACAAAACTTCGAAGTCCTTTAGATATTTATGTAACAAACTAAATGACTTTTTGAACAATTTTTCAAATATTCGATTTTATCCCATTTATTTTATATTATTATGAAGAATTTTTATTTGTTTGTTGCTTATATGCATTTCGTTTCTCCTTAAGAAAGACGGGGTGGCCACATGCAAAGTTTACTTTGCAAAGTCTTGAGTTTTTAGGAGAGAAGGGCAAAGAGATCTCATTCTATATTCTTTTCTCTTCAACAAACTCAAGACTTTTCAAAATAAACTTTGCGTGTGGAAAAGCCTATAAACTCATCAGTAGACTTCAACCAATGTGGCAACTAATTATAAAAACGTAATGAGAATCTAAAAATTGATTCAAAATCGAAGATGTTAGATTGAAAAGATTTTTGCTTGAACCTGTTAAGCTTAGTTTGCCATGTTGATAAAAAATAGTTTTAGTTAATTTAAATTATTATTGTTCGAACTTCATTTGTTTCTATATTTATGATTTGGTCAGGCTAAAGTTCGTATATCTTTTTCAGAAAAATTACATGTGATAATTATTAATGTACAAATAACACCAAAGTTAGTTGTAAATATTCTGACAAACAAGTAGTAGAACGGAATAAACGGCTGTTTTCGAAGGCCACTAAACCTTCATCATCAGCGTTCTTTTGTGTTTGGTCCACTGTGTGTGGTATCAGTTGATGTAGATTTCTGCTTTATATACGCAACTTGCAAATGGAATATGTGAATTGTTTTGATTCATCGTATTACAATTTGCTGAAGCTTCAGCCATGGGCCGGTGGCAAAAAACTAAATAAAAATATACTTATAGTATCAAAAAAAAAAATTTTTTTAAGTAGAACAAAAATAAGAAAATTAATTAACATGTGCATAATTAGTAAAGAACAAACGACAATGGCAAAACTGTTGTAAATTTAGAGATGGTAAAAATGAGCTTTCATTACAAAAAAGCTTCAGCAAATTGTAATACGATGAATCAAAACAATTCACATATTCCATTTGCAATAAAAGTTGCGTATATAAAGCAGAAATCTACTTCAACTGACACCACACACAGTGGACCAAACACAAAGAACACAAAAAATGCTTATGAAGGTGTAGTGGCTTTCGAAAACAGCTAGTTGTTCGGTTCTACTACGTGTTTGTCAGAATATTTACAATTAACTTTGGTGTTATTTGTTCATTAATAATTATCACATGTAATTTGGCTTACAAAGGGATACGAACTTTAGCCTGATCAAATCATAAATATACAAAGATAATCTAATTTGCAAAAAATTTCGAAAATTCGCGAATAGTTTCATAAATTATAAAAAGCCTTAAATTTTTTTAAAAAACCTTAAAATTGTAAGAAATGCCAACTTTGAAAAATTTGCGGCAATGACGAAAGTTTACAAAAACTCTGTAACATAAAAAATGTATCAAAGTCTGATACTTATTAAAATCATTAAAACTGAAAAAAGACAAAGAATTCACTTTTATTGCAAAATTAGAGAAAATTTGCGATAAATTACAAAATTGCAAATAACCTCCAACAGTGATTGTAAATTTATAATACCTAAGAGTCGTGCTAAGCAACAAAAAAAGTATTTTTAAGCTGTTTAATCTGGAGTGTTGAGTATTAGAGCATAAGTGTCCCTCTTCTTTAAGCGGATGTGTCCAGTAAAATTAAAGATGTTACGAGCAAGGGGATTAAGATGGGACTGGAGTTTTGTTAAGTATTTGCCTGAGTATTTTGCAATTTCTTCAGTCACTAGTGGCATATTTAAATCACGATGTAAGTTTGAATTTTTGATGTACCATGAAGCCGACGTTATTAACCTTAAAATCTTGTTTTGCCTTCGTTGGATTTTTTCTACATTTGAAGCTGAAGCAGTGTCCCATAGCTGAATTCCGTAGCGAGTTGTATATTGAGAGTTTACAATCTAGACTGAGTGTTGCATTTCTACTAATCAGCCGATGTACTAGTATCTGAGTTAATTTAAGTTTAATTTGTGGTAGCTTTGATTCAATGTGGTGTTTCCATGTAAGCCGTCGATCAAGATGTATACCAAGGTATTTCACATGTGAGTGTTGAGGAACAATTTGATTATTTATTCTAATGGGGGAACAAGTATCTTTTCGTAGGGTAAATGTTATCTGAGCACACTTCTGTTCGTTTACTTTTATTCTCCATAATTTTAGCCATAGTTCCAGCTGTTTAATATTTTGCTGAATATATCGGGATGCCTCGTAAGGATTTTCATGCATACTAAGGCAGGCTGTATCATCGGCAAAAGTAGAAGTGTGGATATTACTGTTCACAGGCATATCACATTTATAAATTTATAAATCAAATACAAAACTGGCCCCAGTATACGCCCCGGTGGCACACCGGATGAGATAGTTTCGGGCGTACTCATAAAGTCTCCTTCCACAACAGTGAACTTCCGGGCAAGAATGTAACTTTTCAAAAGATTTAGAATGTCTATTGGTAGGTATGTCTTCAATTTTAAAACTAGGCCTTCATGCCACATTTATGAAATGCCTGAGAAACGTCAATAAAGAGGGCAGAACAATACTTCTTTTCTTCAAATGTTCTTCTTATAAATTGTTCAACTGTGCTATGTTCACTTCTAAAACCAAATTGATGGTCCGGTATGTACCGATTATCAGTTAGAATTGGGGACAATTTTATCATGAGTGGCTTTTCGAAGAGCTTTGACGTTGTTGACAGTAAACTTATTGGCCTATATGACTCAGCTTTGGTGAAATCTTTGCTCGGCTTTGGAATCATTTTGACCTTGGCAAGCTTCCACACTCAAAAAAATAATTAACTAAAACTTTGGAAAATTTTTCAAATTTGAGTAAAAAAAAGTTGTCGTATGGCGCCAAAGCTGTTTTTTACTTGAAACCAGTAAAATATTTACTAAATTTATAGTTCATTAATGAACTAGTTTACAGTAATTATATTTTTATATTTACGTAAAATTTTTCTAAAATTAAGTAAAATTTACCCATTAAATTCGGAGCTTCGCAAAAAAAAATTTTCATCTTTGATCTCAAATTTAGTAAAAAGTTTTTATGTCTTTAATTCTGGTACACTTATTTTTATTTTTAATTAAATTCTGTAGCACATAATATGTTATTTATTACTACATCTTCATATTATATTCTTAATTAGTTCACCATACATACTCGTACATATAATATAAATTCCTTGAGAGGAGGCAAGTATTGAAGCAACAACCTTCTGACCGATAGGCAAGCACTTTAACCAATTGCCTAACAGGGCAGCCTGAATAAGCATTGAAATTATTGAGTTTTAAAATTTAATTTTATTTACAAAAAAATAAATTTCAAGTACAAATACTTCCCGAAAATATTAATAATAAATTCTATAATTCAAAGAAAAAATACTTAAAACTGGTAAATATTTTTCTAAAATTAAGAATACATTTTTACATTTTTTAAGTTAGTTAAATTTCATAAACTAATCAAGAGTAAGTTGTATTGTATTGTACAACAAGACTCATAGTATTATATTTAGAGTAGAGATGGGCGCGTGTCGTGTTTTTTTCGTGACACGAATACACACGACTCAACTCGAAGTGTTCGTGACAGAAAATCTGTTTTCGTGCGTGTTCATGTCGTATCGTGTTGAGCAAAATTGACAAGATAAACACGAAACGAATTTTGGTGTTAAGATATGTATGCATGAATTTCCAGTAAAGAAAAAATTTTATTTTTTGTATCGTCAAAAACTTAAAACCATCAAATTTGTTTGTTGATAGTGTAGGGATCTCTTAAGCTTAAAGTTCTCAAATTAAACAAAAATATGTATCTTTTTGAATATAAAAAGTGCTTTTTTTTGCTATTCAATTTGATTTCGTGCGTGTTGTGCAGTTTCGTGTTTTGAAAAAATTTCGCGTGCGTGTTTCGTACGTGTTGGATATCTTGGCATTCGTGATCGTGTCGTGTTAGAAAAATTTAACACGCGCCCATCTCTAATTTAGAGTACAGGAACGCATGACGTTACAAAAAAAATTTATGATTAATAAATAATGCATCCCATTAAAAACTAACAAAAATATAACAATGATTGTATAATAAAGAGTTATGGAAAGGATTTAAATAAAAATGTTTTGAAACTATTAGCATCGCTGTTAAGTTGTTGACTTAGTGGAAGATTACTTCCTAAAATTTATTTTTTGATTTAAAATAAAGTTAACTAGTTCTTAGGATACAATTTTCCTAAGTTTAAAACCATTTACTTATTTTTGGTAAATATTTCCTTTAAGTCAGTAAATATTTCCATAAAAATAAGAAATTTTTTGTGTATTTTTATGAAATAAATATTTTTAAGGATATGAACTATTTATTTTTTACTAATTTTAAGTAATTTTTACTAGATTTTTGTAAAAATTTACAAAAATCAGAAAAATATACTTAAGTATATATTAACTGGCAGTTAAACTTAGATTTTTTTAATTTAAATTTCGAAAAAAAATTCTCTTAATAATAATACATGTATTTATTTTTTAGTGCAGCTGTGTGGATAATACTCCAATCGTAGAATGGCATTAAAAATTAATAACAGGATTCTAATTACAATACGAGGCAACCTCATCAGCATCTGATTACTAATTCCATCAATACCCGGAGCTTTCTTCGAGTTGAGTTCAGCAATTAGTCTTTGTATATCACGCGTCTTAAATTTTATGGGTCGAGGGGCTAGAGCAACTACACTCGGTAAATCAACAGCACGAGTACACGCGTTTGGGGTAAATACGGATTTTAAATGCTTTGCAAACAAGTTACCTGTTTCAGTATCACTTCTTGCCCAACCTCCGGTAGAAGTGCGCAGAGGTTATTTAAACTCAACGGGTTTTTTAAGCTTTCTCGCAGCGCGCCACAAGGAGTAATTAGATGCTGGAGTGACATCGAGATTTTCCAGATAGTTTTTCAGAGATGAGTCGTTTAGTGCACTCTTAAATCTGATTTAATGTTGGGGTGATCTGTGTTGTTGCCATTCCCTTCTTGCTCTTCTTTTTTCACATACGAGAGGTTCAATCTCGGAAGAATAAATTCTATTAAGCCCAGTCTGTGGATGGGAGGTAGTGGCATGTTCAGCAGCCTGCTTAATATTTTCGTTAAGATTGGCAAAGTTAGATTCAATATCATCGAGTGTTCTTAGAGTAACGTTTTCCGTGCAATGACTACTAAGATATTCTTTGAATCGCAGCCAATTAACACGATTGATCATCTTCACATATGGATGAGGTAAAACACTTCTTAGTGGGTTACAGATTGTAACGATAGTGGGAGAGTGATCGGAGGAGAGATCTAGAGAAGGTTCAACATGAACTAAATCCCTAGAAATATTTTTCATGACGCCAAAATCTACAACATCCAGAATTTTCTGTATGTCTGTAGGCCAGAAAGTTGGCTCCTCGAAATGACGCCCATTTTTGAAATTGTGTTGAACAACGCTCTACCTCTAGGTGTAATAAGGCGCGAACTTCAGAACGTATGTTTTGCATTGTAGTCTCCAGCTGCTACGAAACAAGGTCCAAGAGATTTGTAGAAATTCTCGTATTGATCCTCGGTGATTGAAAATCTTTGAGGGCAGTAAATTGATGATATCACGAAATTTGTACAAAAATCTTCAATACAGATATTAGTTGCTTGTAGATGTTCTGCACAAATGTTATCAAGAGTATAGTGCTTGAGTTTTGACTTTATTTTTATGTTGGCGAATGCCGTTTGCGTTCCAGAAACATATTTTTAACGTGCTCATGGCTTATTAACTAATGCTTGAAGCTAGTTATATTTGTTGTGAATTGGTTTATAGTTTGCTCCAGATTATCAATTATGGCTTCAAGGCGACTGAAATTAAAGTTCGTGTTAGCACTTGTAGAATTATTAGATGGTGACAATTTCTGCGTGGGAATAGAATTGATCTTCACAGCGTCGGCATACGATATATTTGTAGTAATTGGCTGGACCATTTGAGGATAACTGACGGAGTAAGTTATTTCTGTTTGTGCTTGACTTACTTTAGGTTTTTGACTCATTGTCGGGTTAACGAAAGAGTACACAGGACATCCTCTGTAGTTAGCAGTGTGATTACCTCCACAATTACTTTTTTTCACTTTGATCTTTTGGCTTATTGCAACTAGCAGTGCCCTTCACCCCACAGAACGCAAACAGTAGGTAAATTATAGTAAGTTTTTGTGAGGCCATATTCTGGGCAATTATGGCACTGTACAGGTCCTGAACGCTTGTGATTTTTCAACTGTGATTTTTCGGTATAAGAGATATTTCAAGTTATAAATTGGATGGGTCTCAATTTTTCTTCAATTGTATGTCATTTGGTTCTAGTTCAACTCGAAATAGAGGTGGGGGGATCTTCTCCCTATTTATTATATTAGATAAATTTTTTACCGAGTGCATCCTTTATTTCTTCGGGAACAACATAAGAAAGTATGCCCTTCAGTACAATCTGCAAGCCTTTATCACTCTTAAGCTGCTAAATGTAAAAATTTGCTTTATTTTTTTTTCAAATTCTTCATAAATTTGAATTTCCAGTTCATGAGTGTTACCACGTTTTCTTGGAACAAAGTGAAAATTATTCTCACCAATGACCAAGATTAATTTTTTAAAAAGGCGTTTGAATTTTTTTCTCTCAAATAGATTGGAGGTGGTTTGGAGGTTTTTTTCGAGGATACATCGGGTTTGTCGTTGTCATCTTGCAATAATGAAAAACGATTTTGACGATTATTAGATGATGCGCTGTTATTCCTATACATCTTTGGAACAGATGAAATTTTTGAAGAATTTGGGCTTCGCCCACGCTTTACCACGGTTGTATATCTGTCCATTCCGACTTGGACCTTGGGTTTTGGGCTACTGCTGTCTATAGCGATAACTTGGTTAAGTGATGAACACGAGCCCGCAGCGGATGATATTGCTGTCTTAGGCGGCATGAAATAAGTCCCCACGAAATAAGTCCCCAAAAACAAAATGAAATAAGTCCCCAACGAAATGAAATAACGCCCCAAACAGAGATGAAATAATACCCTAATTTTTAGGAACTTATTTCATATGAAATAAAACCCCAATTCTAAAAATGAAATAAGGCCCCAATAGACATTCAACATAATGAAACAACTTAATCACTGTTTTGCGGCAACAAGGGAGTTGTATTTTTGCAACAGATTCGAAATTGTATTTCCCATTAGTTTCACGTCACATGAGTGTCACAGCATATTTTTAGATGCTTGCATGAAAGAAGGACAATATTTGGAGTCTTGTCCTTACTAATTACATGCAAGTATTTGTGTGAAATCGCGAGCTCAAAAATCTTATCTTACGATTCTGCTTCTGTAGAGTCTTCTTCAAAAATGTTCTCACTAGGCACCATATTTACAAAAATTCGCGCAAAAATTTTTTAAAAATTGCTAAAATTGTAAGGAATGGGCTTTTAGCCCAGATCTGTTTAAAATGGAGCGTGTTTTCACACCTGCGGTTAAATTACTCTTGTAAATATTTAAAAGAGCTTAGGAGTGTGTGTGTAGGGAAAACAGCTTTATTGAATTTTGTGTTAAAATAGGTTGAAAAAAATTTTTAGTACTTATCAAAAAATATTTAAAAATCCCAACGTGTTGCAAGTCATGGGTACACTGAAAGAAAGACCTTCATTTGATCAATGAATTTTGTCATTAATAACGATCTTACGTAAGAATTCATTGCATTAAAGAAGAATTTCATACATGTAATGAAAACTTTCAACTTTCAAAAGCTAATGAAAACTTTCATTCATTAGCTGAATGAATGTTTTTTCTCTTAGCGTATGTCGATAGATATGCGTGGATATGCGAGATATAAAGAAGAACGAGTATCGATGCATACAAGTATGAAATAAAGTGCGCAGGGGTATACGCAAGTATGAGAATGAATGGGTATCAATACGCACTAGCATAAAAAATATTTGATACGTGCTGGAGTATCCAAAATTTTTTGTATCGATTGTAATAAAAAAAGTCTTTTCAATTATTCCAAAGAACTAAAGCTACTTTACAATAGACCTTTTGTGGCAAGATATATTTGACAAAAATATCTGTAGATTTTTGAGCACTAAACTCTATCTGACGTATTCATAAAAAATATTTTAGTTTTATTAAATAAAGGCTTATTTGACATAGTTTTATAGGAAATTTGTCAAAGCTTACAGCTGAGTTTGACAGTAATGCTGAATACACATTTGCCGTTTGTTTTGTTGTAATTTTTTGGTGCCATTTTTAAAATGTGTGCAATGCATATTTATCTTGCAAGTGTATTAAAACGGGGAGCTCATTTAAGTGGCGCGCATTTAAGCGGGAACTACTGTACATCAAAAAGTTAATATATGTATGTCATTATTTACCTATAATATGATTTATGATTTTTGAAAGCAATTGCTTACAAAACTCATTGTGCACATTGTTACTGAATTAAACAAAAATAATGCATACATTATTAGTTTACTAAATAGTGTGAATTTGGGTCTTAAAACCATTGTTTTTATAACACACATATAACATTCATACATACAACATACTCGTAGATAGGTATTCATTATTTATTACTAATGTAAAGCGCAAAAGCTATTTAGCACAGCCCAATTTGACCTCCTCAATTGTTAATAAGTTGTTCAAATATTTTCATCAATAAATTAAAAAATATTACATACATTAAAAACAGCCCATACGACTTTTCACCGAAAAAAAAAAGAAATGTATCAAGGTAATTCACTATGAATAAAGCTTACTGTCTGGCTTTGATACACCAATTACTTCTCACCGAATAAAATGAAATAAACACTACAATTAACGATTTAAATAACTGGTGAACATAAATTACTTGACAAAAAAGCAAAAAAAAAAAATTCTATACGGAAATAGACGTGGCTGAAAAAATCAACGTTAATTCGCCTCTAAATTAACTCATAATTTACATATTCATTCAAACGTAGTTAAGAATAAACAAAATAACTCAATAATTAAATTTTATTTTCCTGCAAGGTACGATTTTTCAAAGCAATTATTTTCAATAAAATTTGTTTTGCAATTAAATTTCATTAGAAAACCTAATGGCGGAATATAGTATTTTTTCGTATAGTCTTCGTAAGAATTTATGTAGAAAATTTAAAAGAAAATGTTTTGATTTTAACTATATGCACATATGTAAAGGGTGTCCCAACAAGAACGCAAGATTTAAATTTAGCGCCATTCGAAGTGTCATTGTTTGACATTTGAACAATTGTTATTGTTTGCTAGTCGAAGGTACGAGGTTAGTAAAAATGGAGCGCTACACGAATGAACAACGCATTCTCATTATGAAATTGTTTTACCAAAATGGTGAAAGTTTTGCGGCTACAGTTCGCAAATTGCAATCAATTTGGGGTCACAATAATGCTCCAAAAAAGTCAACTGTAAAGAGATTAATGGATAAATTTGCCGAAACTGGGTCTGTTAGTGATGTAAAGACAACAACGCGCCTTCAACCAGGTCGATCGACCGAAAATGTCGCAGCTGTACGTGATGATGTCGCTCAAACTCCATCAACCTCAAATCGACACCGAGCTCAGCAAATTGGTGTCTCCAAATCCACTATGCAGCGAATTTTGACTAAAGATTTGCATCTTCATGCATACAAAGTTCAATTGACTCAGGAACTGAAGCCAGCTGACCATGGACAGCGAAGGGAGTTCGTTAATTGGGTATTGGAGAGACAACATGAAAATGCTGATTTTTCCGATAAAATCATCTTCAGTGGCGAGGCCCATTTCCATCTTGATGGCTTCGTCAATAGGCAGAATTGTCGCATTTGGGGTGGGGAAAATCCTCGAGTGCTTTACGAGAAGCAAATGCATCCTCAACGTGTCACTGTGTGGTGTAGATTTTGGGCTGGAGGAATTATTGGACCTTTTTTTTATGAAAATGAGGCAGGTCAAGCGCAAACAGTCAATGGCGTTCGGTATCGTGAAATGATAACCAGTTTTTTCGTGCCTAGAATTGAAGAAATGAATATGGAGGGCATGTGGTTTCAACAAGACGGCGCCAAATGTCATACAGCCAGAGAAACAATTCAATTGCTGCATCAGTCATTTCTCGGTCGTGTTATTTCGCGTTTTGGAGACCAGAATTGGCCGCCTAGATCGTGCGATTTAACACCATTAGACTGTTTTCTTTGGGGTTTTTTGAAGTCGATGGTTTACGCGAATAAGCCGACTCAAGCCTTAAAAGAGGAAATTGGACGCTGCATTAATAAAATACCGCAGCATTTATGCAAAACGGTCATTGAAAATTTCATTAAAAGATTGCGTGTGTGCCGGCAAAGCCGCGGCGGTCATCTGCCCGATATGTTGCTCCACACTTAACCTCATTCTGTCTACTTTACGATATAATAAAGTTTCACGATTTTTTTTATAAATATCTGTGTTTTATTTAAAAGTTAAATCTTGCGTTCTTGTTGGGACACCCTTTACATATGACTATAAGACCCATAAGCACCGCGACCCAAGGGATCCTTCGTACTGCCTAAATGTCCTCTAAAGCAGATTAAGTCTATTAATAAAGCCAATTATACTACATGGTAAAAGATTGTATACTTTACCTGGAGTCATCAAGTTATCTCCAATGAACTTCATTCTGCGACCCACAACTGCCGTACAGTCACAGAGAATGTGCTCCGGCGTCTCTTCTGGCGTTTCGTAGAGTTTAGTTTCAGAGTTGCAAATGATAAATTGGTATCGTCTGAGACCGCAGTATTTTTTAGAATTTGTTTTGGTATAAGATCGTAACGGGCTTCCCAATGGCGAGCAAATTCTATTTTAGGCCAGAAATTATTCAGCTTGATGATCTAACCTCGTGAAATGCCAAAGACTTGTTCCGGTCCCATTAACCTACGTTGGGCTCTTCCGTTGGCTAGACAATCAGGCAGTTCGTTTCCAGCATGGTCTTCATGGCCAGGCAGCCAGCATAACGTCATCATATTTTTAACGCCAAGTTTACTTAGAGATGTAACACAGTCCATGACAAAACCCGACCTTACCTCATAAGATATTAAGACCTTGAGTGCTGCCAGACTATCTTACATCAAGTAGATACGAATATGCTTAAAATTCATCCTGAAGCATTTTGTAACACAGATAAAAATGGCACCAGACTAGCGCCTGGAAAATCGTAGGGTGTTTGCCCATGGGAATGGATCTTAGGAAGTTAGAGCCGTAGATCCCCCTATTCCCGTATCTTTATTTTGTTGTTTTTGAGTCAACCAAATCTGGTCGACGTCTTCATGCCATTGAGTGCAGTTCAGCCAATGTCTCCTTTCAGTAATTATAACGTAAAATTTTTTCTTCGAAACTGATATCGTTTGTATTTGATCACTATATATAGTGCATGGATCATTTACAAACTGTCCCACTATTACGGGTTTTCCTGGGATTTCTCATACCAATAATTCCATTTTTATATTTTTTATATGGGATTCCGGGAAATAACAAAAAAATAATTGACAACTTTACATTTCGAAAACAGCTGCTTTCACTTTGGTATTTGTGAAAAATTATTGCGAGCAGCGGATTTTTTAACAAATTCTAAGTTTAAAGATATTTTGTCAAATATATTGATGTTTTAAGTTAACTAATTGAAATCATATTATGTTTTTTTGTTTCTAATAAAAACAATTAAAATTATTTTAGATTGAAAACTAAATTTTCTATGGACGTGTTTTAATAAAAAATCTACTGATCTGTTTTCGATCTCAAACCTCCAGTACCGTTGTATTATTTATTTTATGTACTCTAATGTTCTCATCCTGATCTGCGGATTTCTTAGTTGAGATGGCTTATAGCCGAAGTGCAGTTCCTCACTATGTTGTGTCAAGGGGGAATGTGCAGAATAGCACCCAGAGCATATATGTATGTGTGGCAAAAAGAAAGAAGTGCTTGAGTCGAGATGAGCTGATTTCGAGTTAATTTCACCCCTATAATCTTTATATTCAAAAGTACTTCTGGGCAAAATCTCAATTAGGTTGTGCAATTTATCAGGAAGTTATAGCACAATAATTTTCTGCTTAGCTTTTTTCGATTTATAATCTCAGATGGAATAAAAGCTTAGTTTCGCTTATACTTTGGTATATTTCAAATTGCATATATTAGTTATAGTGTGTTGAAAGATGTTTCTTAAATAAAATAAAAGTGAGCAACTACGTCCTTATGTATAAGAAAAAACTGGCATGAAGTTAGCATAAGTGGCAAAATTGAACATGATCTTAAAGAGTTCTACCATAACACTTCACATTTTTAATGTAAATTGTATGGAGGAACTCGTTAACACTTAATTCAATTTCGTCACTTATGCTAACTTCATGCCAATTTTTTCTTATATGTACGAGTACATAAGGCCGCTAGTTTCCTAATTAAACCGTAGAAATAATACATTTCTGGAAATCGACTTGAAAGTTTAAATGTACTCTCTTCCTACAGTAAAATACAACTTAAATATAATATAAAAGTGTAACCACTAATTACTAATGAATAACTGTTTGATTCAGACACGTATTTATTAAGTCAAACAGTCTCATACATGACTAATAGACAATTTTGTAGGATCCAACATGATGGGAAACCGTTTAAATTAATAAGTACATGTCTGAATCAAACAGTTTTTCATTAGTAATTAGTGGTTACGCGTTTATGGGCACATGTGTACCAGATACAAACTCGGCTTTAACCACTTTTTTTCTTATTGCCACAGTTCTCCTTGCCCCTGTGATCGAAATAAAAACTATGCGATATGTCAATATTGCTCATTAAGACTATGCAAAATTATTAATCAAGTTAAAATAAAAATCATGTTGTAAAGTTGCAAACGCATACAAAAATGCGGAATTGAATAATGCGAGATATCACATTTAAGTTTGTCAAACAACAATTAATATTGCTTATTATTATAAGCGACAAATTGCATTAAAAGACAAATTAAAAAAAATATTCTTTTTAATCAAACGTCACTATAAAATATGCATATTATTTTGACAACAAAATTAATCTAAGGAATTTCAAATACATATGTGAATGTGTAAATTGAATTAACAGAACATAACTGACCTTTACGTAAGCAATTACATACGTAGAGATGAAAGTTTATTGACTCATTAATCGAGTATAACACCGTAATAAAGTTACCGGCGGACAATCGAGAAAAACGCATGAGAAATTGTTACTTTTTATTAATTCATAAACAAGTAAAATTTGAGAACTCGTACCGCGAGGATTAAATGAATGAAATGGTATGATGTTGTTAGAGTGACCAGATAAGTGACTGTTTTGGAATTTTCGCAACCTAGATATTCCTTTTCAAGCTTATGTGTGTGTGCGGTAGCTGAAAAATCGAGCAAAACCAAATCGCCCAAAAATAAAAATTAAAAAAATTAAAATTAAAAAAAACATTAAAGAAATTAAAAATCGCCCACAATTTCAAAATGAAAAATCACAAAAAATCGTCAAAAAATATATATATCGCCCAAAATTAAAAAACCCAAAAAATAATTAAAAATTATAGTAATTTCATTTGCATATTTGCTTAGTTCACAAAAATTTGTATCGTGTATTTGTGTATCAAATACATTTTCTGATTTTTAATTGTGAACACCCTGTGTGCAGGGTTGCCAGATTCTATTTCGCCAAGTTGATTTTAAAAATCGCCAAAAGTCGCCAAATTCAATTTTATGTAGCTTATCTTAATATATATTTGATAATAAATTTATTTTTATACAACTCTTTTGTTAATATCAATTTTTATAAAATAATCGTATAAAAATCTAGCAGAAAATCGCTAAAAGTAGAAATAAAATCGCCAAAAATTATTTCTTGCAAATTTTTCGCATCCATATTAATTTAATTAATATAAGAAAAATAATCAAAATCAAATTGTTTTAATTTCTTGTAGACGAGCTTTGGTAATTGCATAAATTTTTAAGTTCAATTTTGTAAAAAAAACAGCCATAAAAATCCCCAACAAATTTATTTATCGCCAGAAAAATCGCCATGTCGCCAAATCAAAAATTTTGATGCCAAGCAAGTTGAAAAATCGCGACGTTTGGCGAGAAATCGCCATATCTGACAACCCTGCCTGTGTGCAGCATTGTCAGATTAGGGGATTTATCACCAAATCAGGGATTTTTTTTGCAAATGGGGATACAAATTTTGGTTTGGGGATTGAGGAATTCATTAGGGATAATTTGTATGTTTTGGGGATTTGTATTTTACTTAATATATTTTTTTTTATTTCTTAAATTATTTTAATTTCAATACATTTTCCAGTTGCTCTTTTTTATTTCATAAATAATATAAAATGTTAACAAAAACGCTTAAAATAAAAATTTTTCTTGTAACAATGAACTCCTTTTTAACATTTGTTGTTGGCAAGACTTAAACAAGGTTTATTACAAGACATATCGAACAGGTAGTCACATTGGCGAGATTGCTCATTTTTTGGTTTATTCATATCAAGATGCCGTTGGATCACGGCCATCTAAAGAACTGTAATGATTTAAAATGTACTTTGTGTATCAAGGAGCAACGCTTGCGTTGAACGAGTTTTTTCGGCAATGAACTCAATAAAAACTTAAATTAGAAACAAAATTCAGCGGTAATTGCTCGAATCTCTGTTAAGAATTAATATACATTTTAAAAATAATGGAATTTGCTGAGACACTTTTGATCTTTAGAGAACAATACAGAAGATTTGGACTCTGAAATTTTTGATTTAATTAATCAGATTAGCTAATTTGTTAGAAATATAAATACAAATATGTACATATTTAAATATGAACCATGTGTACAAATAATATGAACCACAGTGCAAATAAAATATTCATAAAAAAATAATTAAATAAATTGAAATGTATTATTTTTAGTAGGGATTTTTGGGGATGGTACAAATTACTTTTTAGGGAATTTCGGGGATCAAAATTTTCAAATTGGGGATGACAGTCGAAAAAAATCTGGGAACCCTGCCTGTGTGTAGGGTATTAATGTATTTTGTATTTATAATAAAAAAAGGAGAACAAGCTACATACAAGTTCTCTCAGAGAGCCTCTCTCTAAATACAACATTTTAAAAACATATGAAACAAAAGTGTTAAACTGTTCACATTATATGTATTTGACTTGTGGAATGCCATTTTTTCACATGGTAAATTTGTACATATAGTCTGAACACATTTAAAAAATATCATGTGTGATTTCTCTGTGTGCAGTACAAACGACAATTTTCATTTAAAGCGTGTTCTATTTTCAAGTGACAAGCATCTGACATTAGTTGGTTTTAAATAAAGCAAGTGCTTGTAGCATTAAAAATTAAGTAAAATTGTAGGATAAATAAATTTAAAATGGATTAAAAATAGATTAAAAACCAAAAATTAAAGAAAAAATTTAAAAGGCATTAACAAAAGTAAGCATTTGCTCGCTTACCTTTATAGGTTATGTCAAATGTACAAAACATACCAACGTGTAAACACAAAAATTATAAATCGTATAATAAAACTCAGATTTTGACATAAGGGCCGGGCCGTTCATATATTTTTGACCACCCCCCCCCCCCCCAGTAACAGATCGTAACAAAACTAAGAACCCCCCCACCCACACGAATAAAGTAGCAATAACTTTAAAAATATTAAAAAGTTTTTATTTAAACAAATTTAATTAAATTAATTGTATTAAATTCATTTGTTTGACTAGCACAGGGCGTAGACAAAAATCATATAAGGCTACATGTGAATGTACTTATGCACATGCACCCCAAATATTGGCAAAACTATTTTTTTAATTTCTTCTCAAGTATCCTCAAATTCCAAAAATTATGGTTTTATGAAGATCTTATTCCTAAACTGTATGCATGTATTTGACATTCAATTACTGGAAATATTCCAGTAAAAACAAAATCAGTGTTGTCTGTTTTCGCATTGAAATACAGAAGCAGTTTTTTCTCACAAATCGAGAAACGATGGAATTTTGTGTTTCACACTTCATGTGAGAAATTTCACTATGCGATAAATACAGAAACGAGCTACTGGGCTGCTTTACAACTGTTGTTGGGAGTAAAGATGCCAGACGCGAGCTTATTCGCCAGTTGTTCACATAACTTTTACATGTACAAACTTGAATCATTCCAACACTAGATACATATGTATACACGATTATATATCAATCTACACGTTTTATATATAAATGTTTTCCGATTGCTTAGAAGCAAAAAAAAACATCGATTTATATCGATGTTTCGACACAAAACATCGATGGTTTTTGTCCATCCCTATTACATTACACTAGCGACCATAAATGTGACTCACCACATTTCACTGCATTAGCAGATAAGAGTTTTTTTATGTGCAGTTTCTGCAAGTCAGGCAGACGACTCGTCTAGAAAATTTATATGAAAATCACTAAAAAAATTTGTGTTTTCCATATAAATTTTATACTCAAGTCAAGCGTCTGGGCTGTAGAAACAGGGGGTTAGACATAGATATGTACATATCACTCATTTCCTAAAACAATTTTATAACTCAAAAAAAAATTTAGTTTAGGGCTTTCAGCTTAGAAACAACTTAACGAAAAATAAGATTTTCTGCCAGTTTATAGAAGACATGTAAAAATTCTCGTTTGTATATTTATGTTGAAAACAAAAACAAATTTTAGTGCTTTTTTTGTTTTTAATGTAAATACGCAGACGAAAATTTTTACTTGGCTTCTATAAACTGGCAGTTTATTTTTCTCTCAAGAATTGAGTATACATATATGTAAGATACATACATATTTGTATGATATGTTTACACAATATGAACAGTAATATGAGGATTAATTTTGCATATTTTTCCAGTTAGGAATTAAATGAGCGGTATGTATGGGCCAATCATTATGAAGGTTCTTCGACGCATTAAATATGTGTTTAAAAAAATTCATCAGTTAGGACTAATGAGATTCTAAATTAAAATATTACCTTATACAAAAATACTTATTGTAATTTCTTATTTTTATTTAACGCGTGAAAAAATAACTACGAATTTAAAAAAATTTTTTGCACGTCTAGATGCATTTTGTTGCTGCTTGGGCAACTTTAGTTGCCTTAACGTAAAAATCTACGTAGCAGAAAAATAAAATAGGCAATACCTGCCGAATAATATTGTTTATTGTTTTCTAATTGTCGATAATTAAATGAAGTTTTTCTATAAGCATTGGGACTTTGTAAGCTTTTTTAAATTGTGAATCCTACTGATGAGTTGCCTGAGTAATAACGAAATACATCTGCATGCGCTTGACAAACAATGAACAAACTTTTTTTCAATTAATAAGATAATTGAAACCAATATATTTACTTTAATGAATAGAAGTGAGCAATGTAAAGATAACAAATGCCTCTACCAACGAAAAACACAGACAAATTGTTGCGCCCTTCGAAAACAGCTAATTTTTGTTAACTTTGGTGGTATTTGTTATTAAATAATTATCACATGTAATTTGTAATCATAAGTATAATTTTTTCTGTTTTCTGCAAAAAAAAGGTAAAAGCAAACTTCAAGCAGATAATCATATGTAATTCAATTACTGGTCTCAAATACGTTCGAAATTAACAAAACAAACTTGGTTTCACAACACCAAATGAAACCAACATTGGTTTCTTATTTTAATAACAACCAACAAAATTATTTAGATTTACAGTAAAACTAACAACTCAAATTGGTTAGAATAACCTGCATAATCATTTATTTACCAAGAGTACTTTATAAAACTTTATTGTATGCTAAGTTGTTAACCGAAACGCAACCACGAACAATTTGTTCGAAAAAGCAAAAATAACTTTTATTTAAATTAAAATTAACAACTAAAATTGTTAAGACTTTTTTTATAGTTATGTACGGTTTAGTTTTTTCAACTGTATGTAACTGTTATACTAATTAAAAAAATAGTACATTTTATTAAATGTTTCATCAAGCAAGAACAAAATAATAAGTTTGATATGGAACATCATCCCATATGATAACCCATAGCAAGTTAAATTGGTTGCTTGAGCTGAAAAAATTGCATTATCGATTCAGTTACTATTTCATTTCATAACGCCTATTGCGTATTATCATGGTTGGCGTATTTCGGATTCGACTACGAGATTTTGGTCTCGGATTAAAGAAGAAATGTTGCTTGCGGTGAACTTTAATCTGTTACAAAAATGTGGGAGTCGAAATCGAAACAATAATAAATCCAGATTGATAAGATTATATGATATTCAAACAACAATTTGTAGCAATAGACCACAACTCATTATTCAATAAAATGCTTAAATCATTTTATTATATTTTCATTAAGTTTCTTCGTGTTTAGACATCATATACACTTTTTAACTCTTATGTGTCTGCCTTTTATTCAACCGTCTGTCTTTGAGACTTCTGACTATTTATGTTCGACCATATACCGATCTCTGATAACTCTGAAAGGTCGTCTAGTGCTTGACTGCCTAAAAAGTTGTGTTTCGACAGATGCAAGACTGGGCATTCAAATAACGTGGAAAACTGTCTCTTCTTGGCTTTCTTTACTCTAACTACGGTGGAACTCATTATAGGAGAGTCCTATCCTATTAGCATGTCTGCTGGTCGTCCAGTACCCCGTCACGACTGCGACGAGCCATGAGATGTCTCTACACATTTTCGACGGAAATTTTTCATTTTTAAAATCTAAACAAATTCTAAAATTTTATTTTTGCATCAAATGTAACTGTAAGAAAGAAAGAAACCCTTCGACACCGATAAACAAGCACAAGAATGTCCATAATTTTTTTTAATATAAAATAAAAATGTGAGCTATTCAAATCAATAGGGAATTTTCATACAAATTCCATAAAATTTAAGTCATACCATTTCTCCTACGACTACGAGAAAAATTATTATTATTATTATTATTCGAAAACTATATGCAAGATGCATTTAGTAAAGGCCCTTTCCAAGTATAATACAAGTGTTAATAATTTTGTGGTAAATGAAACTCTGACATGCTGAGTTGTTGTTGTTTTTTGAAATTTTTTAAACTGAAATTAGATCAGCGAGACATTTTAGTCCAAAGTATTATTAGTTGTATTATAGTCTGAAACAGCCTTAATGACTGTTTTTTAATCACTATAACATAAGAAATTGGAATACTTTGCATAAGTATCAATGATTGCAATGAGCAAATCGTTTTCTAAAGTAAATAATTCGATGTTTAACAAACTTGAAGTTATTTTTCGCCGAATTTGTAAACAAATTTTGGACAGTGTAGTGAAAATTTTAAGCTCATAGAAACTGCAAAAACTTCGAGTTGACAATATTTAAATTTATTATAAGTCGACTCTATTGTTGAAACCCTGAAGAAAATATTTAGGAGAAACAAAATGAAATATGAAAGACATTTAGACAGACTGTGGCTCAGGGTATTTAAAATTCGGCGCAGCTGATTATAGTAATGTAACTTCCTTGTACTTAACGATAAGAATCCGCCTAGAAATTTTTCAAAAAGAATGAGAAACAAGAAACAGAAAGAAACAAATTCTTAATAAAATGATTTGTAGGTCTTATTATTATATATACAATTGTTTACTAATTGTGCTAACAGTCGTCAATTAGTCTTTATATATTCTTTTACAGTGTAATAACTTTATTCTAGTTGCTTGAATTCAAAAGAAAAAAAGAATGCTTACATTAATTAAACGATCGAAATTTCGCCAACCGTCGTTTCATAAACGTACTTAATTTAGAAAATTAGCTTTTCCCGGGAACACAATGTTTTCATTCCCGTTTAACGGGAAGTGCAAAAGTCCGGAAATCCCAAACCCTAATTAGCACCCTGCCATCTATTTATAACTACAGCCAAAATTCAGGATGAACCAGCTTCGTTAGGGAGGCGAAAGGTAGGAAGCGCTAGTGATAAAATTCACACAGAGTAGCTTAATACACATCAAATAATAAAAACATTATTGGGAGAATATCTGGAACAATAATGATGAGACAATTCCGATGAATTTAATACAACCTTCCTCAAAGCCAAACGCAAATTTCTTTCCTCACACATTCAACTGGTCAGCTTGAAAGAGTAGTATGAACGTAAAATTTTTTTATTTTTATTATGCATCTTAATTGAATGATTACTTTAGTTTGAATTGTTCTATACGAATATCTGTTTATTTGAATTATATACAATATTATACTATAACTGAAAAATAAACTCACCTCATTATTGTTATTTATTTTTGAAAGAAGATTCCGATTATGATGCCAGCAATTTTCGCACAAGCACAAGTTGTGGTTGTATTTCACTTAAAGAAATTTTTTATAATTTTTTTTGAGCCAATCTGCAAAATATAGAATAAAAAAGAATTATTTTTATACGCATAATTTTAATCTTTAAGAAAATTTCTCATGTGTATTATTGTTTGTAATACATATTTCTTTGTATAAATTTGGCATTGTGTTCAATTGAATATAATTTTGTGTTATTAAATTTTAAATTTTTGTGGGTGTAAATGCCATTTAGGACAACGCGTAGATAGTCTTTATATTAAAAAAATCAGATATTTTATTCTTTTAAAACGCCCCCAGTGAAAGAAATTGGAAGTCATTATTGGGGAACTACTTTTTCTCTACTTCCAAAGTATCAATAAGTGTGTATTTTGGACTTTTCAAGAAGCGATTATCAACAACATCCAGATAATTATTTAAGAAGCTATTTCTTAATTTTTTTTAAGGCAAACAAAATCGATGCCGTGAAGTTTTCAAAAAATATATCGACTGAATTTTAAAGTTTTTTAGCACAATGATTTTCCGGATATATTTGGCCTTTCTCTGGGTGGTGGTGAGCTTTTTCTAACTCTGTAAAAGTCATGAAAAATTAGTTTCTTTGAAGCTATTAAAAAGAACAGTAAATCTTATTTTTTGATTTACTTAGCATTATGAATGACTGCGGATTCACTGAAAAGGTATCAAAAAATAAAACTTCTTCCAATGACAACCCCATGGAAAAATCATTAGAAATTATAAAAATTTGCACTACTTTCGGATCACAATTTCGGGATCTTACTGACTTCCTTGGAAGCTTTTTTTTTGCTGGGCCTTTAAAGAAAGATATTCCCTGGAAGTCATGAAAATTAGAATTTGCCATTTGCAATTAGTTGAAATTTGGAAAATCTCTAATGATTTTTAAATGGTCTTGCTATTGCAGAAGTTCTCTTCTACGATTCCTAATCACCGAATTCAAAGTGATGGGAAGAAAAATTTCCTTTTAGCGTACTATAATGATATTTTCCTTTAGGAAAAATGGTAAGAAAAATCCCATTTTTCGCAATTCGTTTCCTTTTATGCGAATTTAAACGCAAACCATTGTTTTCACGTAAATTTCAGTAAATATTTCAACATTTTTGGATAAAATTTAGTTCATAAATTTCTGCAAGAAAATTTTCTGATAATTGTCTGCATAATTTTAATATGTAAAATGTAGTTCCTAAAAAATTATATTCGAAATTTTTTCCTGCGAAAGAAAGCAGAATTTGTATGCTTTAATAAACAATTTAAAAACGGTTTTGATCACAATTTCTACAAAAATTTTGCGGTCGCGATACTTTAAAGCGACATAAATTTAACTGGTAAAAAAAGTACGTGATGTTTTTTCACAAACAGTTTGAGAAATAATATTTAATTTCTCAAAAACAAGGGGGTTTTTATTTCCTAATGTAAACAAATTAAAATTCGTATATTTTTTCAGAAACCCAGAAAAGAATATTCAAAGATGTCGATACGTGAAGTAGTGCATTATTCTTAAAAATTTTACATATCTCAGTAATTTGTTTTCTTTTTTAATACACTCAAAAAATATGTAACTTATTTTTAGCAAGCAAAGAATTCGTAAATAATACATCGTTAAAAATTTTACTTGAATGCTAGAATCTTTGAATTAGTAAATTTTCATTAGGTTTAAGAAGTTGTTTCTTTAAAAGAAGCCTTTTTTTAATACTAGTAAATAAAAAACGCCTTTGGCGCGATATTGAAAGCGTTTTATCTTATAATTTAATTCAGGTTTTACCATCACATAATATTTTTGAAATAATTTTCCATAATATAATCCATTTGCTATTTGCGTTTCCATTCATTTTAATATGTAACCATTATAATTGTACAAATTTATGAATGGAAGTTATTTTGAGTAAATTATCAAATTGAATATATTACCGGATGCCATGCTAGAATTGGGGAAAATCCTTATTTTAAGGCAGCTACGTCCAAACGAACAGACTCTGATATTTGAATTTCAAGTAAACAGCTTTGAAACATCTTACAATTTGTTCTTGTTTCTTTGCAAAGTAAGCAGGAAGCATTTTTTCGGCGAGATCTGATTGGCTGATGTGCTCTCGTTGGTGTGAAAGCACAAAGTTCTTTTTTCAAATTTCTTTTCCAGTGTATATACCCTGCAGGAAATGCGAATAGCGAAATTGTAGTGGTTTACTAGTGACATTGTCAGTAGTACTACTGGCCACCTTTACCCCAGCCAATGTAATCGTCTATTGAAATTTAACATTAGCTTATCACTGAAAATCCACCACTAGACTGTAGCACTACTGACTAAGTAGTTCTTTTGGGACCACATGGAGACATTGGCAGCAAAGATTCACTAGTAAATTTTAAGGGCACTAGTCTACAATATCGATATTTCCTCGCTCGATGTCAATAGTAAAATTGTAGTGATTTACTAGTGACATTGTCAATAGTACTACTGTCATTGAAAATCTACCAGTAGACTTTTGCACTGTTATTTTATGATCATATGGAGACATTTGAACCAAAGGTTCACAAGTACATTTTAGTGACCCTCGTCTACAATTTTATGAGGGTTTGGGCAACTTAAACTTAAACACATACATACATTTGTGTTTTTTTAACATTATTGCACAGCATAATAAAAAAGAAAAATAAACTATTGAAGCGCTCATTGACAATATCACCATAAATACACTAGAACTGTTGTCTCTAACGTATCTTTACTCGCGCACAAAAGGAAAGTTTGTCGACATTTCAACTAGTGCAATTGTCACTAGAGAAAAGAGTGTTGACATAGAGACATATGGCGCTAGGCTGACTAGAGGGTATTTACCCATTCATTAGATCAATGCTGATAGTCCCAGTAAAAAAAGAGTTTCCACGAAAGTGAAAAAGATCATTTCAAATTATTTTAACATGAACTCGCACTGGCCAAAATATATTTTTGATATAAACAACTTCCAAGGAAGTTTATAAGATCGCAGTAAAGGAGTATAAAAATTTAGTTTGATTCATACTTGAAAGAAAATAGACATGACTGGCAGTAAATACAAGAGGATATGCAGAGCCTCTGCGGCAGAGCTGATACGAGACGGAGGATAATTGTGCATTCGGACGGTCTCACTGACGAAGTAATCAAACCATCTTTATTGTTCCTTTCGCGTAGTGTTATTTTATCGTAATTTCATTTTATACTTTGTGGTTTCATTAGCTGCGTGATTTTTGTAAGTAAATCATAAAAATTAATGTTAAAACGAAGTCTGTAATCATTTATGGACAAATTTTAATAACTTTTTTAACACTTATAAACTTTTCCATATCGTGTTTTTTAATTCAACACGGCAAATTATTTTATTAACTTTGTGAAAATGTTCAAACGTATTTTCGTTTTATATTTTGTAATGTCATTCTCTGTGTGCTTTTTGTAAGTAAAAGGTAAAAATGAATATTTTTGAATTTTCGTTTAATTTTGTAAAAATGTTCACTTGTTTGTTTCACAAAGTATTTGTACATATTCTGTTGTTTGTTTTGATTTTTGTACTAAAAATTTAATAAAAACCACACTACGTTTGTCTTTTTTAACAGTAACCAAATCAGCCATGATACAATTATACAAGGTACTTGCACAAGCCCAGCCTGTTTCTGTATACAATGCAGAAAGTTGTCAAACTTTGTTGACAAGCTGCAAAAATGTTAGTGTATGTGTGTGAATAAAATGATTACAGTGTTGCCAATGAATTTACATATGGCTGTGTCTCCAATTACACATTGAAGAAAATTACACTACACATCTTTTGTGTAGGTTAAAATTAAAACAAAAATAAATAGAAATAGAACCCAAGGTATAATTACACACAGATTATACATGAATCTCATTACATGGCCCACACATGAGAGTAGAAATTACACACTGTGTATTACACACATATTGGCAACACTGAATGACTATAATCATGCATGAATGCCGCGTCTGCAATTGTACATTAGTTACCCTGTGATAGCTGTTTTTAAAAACAAAAGACATGTGTTTCTGACAATTATCCGTTTGTTTCTACCAACAAAATGCGTGTGTTTTTTGGTGCTGTAATTTTGTTGTAGTCGTGCAAGTACCTTGTATAATTGTATCATGAAATCAGCGGATTTTAGTTTTTTTTTAGAAGTCAGTCGCTTTTTTCCACTCTGGTATCCTCTGTGGACTCAGTACAAGTACAAAAGTAACTTTTTACTCTATAACTGCTGGTTACCTCAAAGCAGTATCTACTATAGAATGAGAATAAGTACTCAAAAAAATATAATTGAGTATTTACTTTTCATTTTAATAACTGCGTATACTCATAATTGTAGCACAAATAATTCGTATGACCACATATTTACTTTCAAAGAACTACGACTATAGCCGATTTCTACACACTAGAGAATCTCTACTGCAGTTATGCGAAAAAGTAAAATAATATTCAACTATAAATAGGAAGACACATGCATAATGTGAGTATGGAGTGCCTGTCATGTTTATAGTCAGAGTATGCTTATACTCAGAGTATGGATATTTATTTATACGGAAAACATATAGATATATACGCATGATACTCAGAGTATTAATTCATTCTACGTCCCCGTATGCATTTATGTGTTTATGAAATGGAATGGAATATGTGCTGCAGCTGTTTCAAAACATTGATAAAACAGTTAGGAGCTAAAATTTAGAATAAACCTTACATAACATTTAAACAACTACATAGGATTATTCCAAAATATTTTTTTCGTAAGATTTGCAAACAAAAATCTTTAATGAACTGATATTTTCTAATCTGTAAAATAATAAATGTATTTCTAGTAAATACATATATATTTAGTTAGAAATGTTTTTAGCACAGTCGAGAAATATTAAAGCGCACTTCCCATCTCTGTGATGAAATCAGCTGAACACCGCAAAACTAATATTTCAAAAATATATTTAAAAAAATACATTTAATTAAGATCAAATCAAATTTATTACCAGGTGTCAAATTTGATGGTATAAAAAGAATGTTATTTTCAATATGGCATTATGGTAATTTTTAATTAAACAAATGAAAAGTGTCAGCTCAACTGTAGTTGATGAACAAATATTTGTATTTTTCGCTGTCTTTAGACATTTTACAGAGCAAAAGCTATTTTGATCAATTTATCCAACAATAATTTCTAATTTAAAAATGAACACTTTAAGATGGCACAATGTTGGCACATTAAGATTTTAAGATACTCATTGTGAGTTCCCTAAATATTTCACAATTTTCTAAGTAGATACAATGTACATTAAATCGGGCCGGCCTCCATAAACAAGTTTTGCCAGTCACCACCTAGAATGAAAAATATTTGAATGAATACACATACATACGAGTACATGTCATTGTTAATGGCTATAATATGGCTTTATTTTTGCCTGGGATTGTTTTTTAATACAACGCCAAACTGTGGATGGTTAAACTCGGATGGAACTCGGAAGAACGATCCGAGATGTCACCATCTCGGATCGTTCTCCTCTACTGTTCAATTTTTCATAAATGGAAAACAAGCCCTGCTAAAGCTTTGTCGCCTAGAATTTGATATCCGATTAAAAAGTCGCCAAAGGCAACCAATAAGCCGTAGTCATGCAATGAAAAACGAAATGTAACATGTTCAGATCGGACTTTAAGTGGTAGCGGTACATATGATTGTATAGAAAATAAAAAGTGATGTATTTTGAGGTGTGGCAAAATGCGTTGTCTTATTCGGACTGACACAACTTTTTACGTTTTTACGTTTACACACATCGATGGCTTAATATAGAAAAGTCGTAACTTGAGGAGAAAGGGAAAACCTTTTTAATTGGCTATAAATCACTCCATCATTTTCAACTAAACTTCCTTCAATTTTAAGGGGGATGTGTCTGCTAACTACAGTTTAAGTTAGGTTAGGTAAGGGTGCTGCTAACTACGAATAAATAGATGTGTAAAATTAAGTACTAAAAATTAAAATATTTCAATTTGTTGTACAGTTTGTATTTGTTTGTCTTGTGAACATGAACTTTTGCGATTGTGATTAGCTTTCTCTCCATTCAAGTGAGCTTGAGCAAAAAAATATTGGTCGTGCATAAGTAAGAGTTCTTCGTGAGTGAAAATACATATACTCACTATTCCATCCCGAATGCAAGAATTCTTATAAATCTTTTATTTGATTTAACAATTTGCCTTTTGTGAACATAAACAACTTTAGTTCCCTCCTTTCAATCAATTCCTTGAATTACACATCAGAGCTCTGATTAATTAATAAGAATTCATGTAAAAACGAGTTGGAATTCGTGTTTTAAGCAAATGTAATTCAAGTTACTCATAATACGAATGAAATACTAAATTAAACTAAAGTTGTTAATTTTAATTTCAAGTCATTAGTCTGATGGTCGTCATAGTCGTCATCTATAATTATTATGGATTGTATCATAAAGAAAATGTTTTGATTTTGTTTTTAATCCAATCAATATTTGTTAAACTGAAATATACTATAGTCACTTGATTTGTTTATGAGGTTTGTTTTTGTTTGCTTTGATTAATGTCTGTATGGCAATTTTTTTCTCATTTTCTTACTTAATTATTTCTATGAATTAACACTTTTTTTATTTATTTAGCTTTCGAATTCATTTCGTGTTGTATTGTGGCCACTTTTTTGTGAAAAAATGTTCTACCATTGCTTGATTATAAAAAATGACGTCAAAGAAAGATGCAAATTTTGAAAGCAAATAGACGTATTTGCTGTACGCATTATTACCAAATAAGTATGTAAACAATATGTCACATTTTATGTCAATGAATCAAGATAAATACGAGTATTTCTTTGCAATAAAAATAATTGGAAAATTTTCCATTTATCGCCTGGAGTTTTACTGACATTTCCTGCATTTTTGCAATGAATAATAACATTCGAACAATGTTGTTTGTTATAATTTCTTACAGTGCATAATTAAGGTTTATGAAACAATTTATGAAGTCTTCGAAGCAATTTTCTGCTACTTCGTACCTGTGTAATGTAATATATTCTTCATCCAAAAGAAAGTTTATTCATTTGATTTTTTCCCTCTTTATATTATTTCATTTCAGCCTTTTTGTTTTTTATAAAAACAAAAGATCTGACTAAGAAAAAAAAAACAAGAATTCATTCAAACAAAAAGTGAATTGAATTAAGTACGAGTTCAAACCGTATAATTTGGCATTACTTGAACAAAAGTTATTTTAATTGCCATATTCGCTAAAATACATATATACAGTTTTTTCGTTTGTTTGTTTGTTAAGAAACACATAAAAAAACAAAAATCAATAAAAAAAATACCAGTTTAAAATACTCTCATACGTTCGATTTGTAAGTAAATATCGGTTGTAACCGATTTTTTTTGCTTTTTTGGAATTCGAAAAGAATTCGTAAAAATTTGTGTTGCAGTGCATTGTAATTAAATTTTTATATTTATATAAATTAAAAAACTTTTTAATGAATTTCCGATGCTGTTTAAAAGGTTGTTGTTTTACTAATATAAATCACATATCGCTCAATTACTTGAACAATGTCGTAACTCCAAAAATGCGAATTTGAAAATAATATTAAGAAATTTCATAGAAATATCTGATACACTCAATTCTTGAGAGAAAAATAAAATTTTCTTTTTTCATTAAGTTGTGTGTACATTGAAAACTTTAAATGCGTTTTCTGTTAAACTATGTTCTTTTTTTTAATTTGACGTGTTTAACTAAACGAGACAGATAGAATAGGCTGAGTAGGTGTCGGGTGGCGGAGAAAAAATGTTTTGCACTAAAGCGATAATCGCTCAGAACAAATATGCAAACCTATACTAGACAATCTATCGGAGGTATTACGGATTTGTATAGGTCAGCTCACTCGTTACGTCAACGCAACGGAGTGGATCTAGCACGACTTCCCACTGGATTTAGAATTGAATTGGAATCTCACGATTTTACTATGTAGTAGACGGCCACGTAAGCCATAACCATAACCCCCCCATTTAGATATTAAAATTTTTAATTTTGTTTCATGTCGTTACGTCGTTAGACGAAAAACTGTCGAAGGCCAAACATACACAAGCTTGACCGCACTTCAGAAATAAGTACGATGACGCGGGAGCTGTTCTTCAGCCGAGTAAATTTTGTATCTACCTTTTTGCGAACCGAAAATCGTAATATTTTTCGACATATTTATTTCTTTTTTACCACAGTCTCCATTTGTATTTCAATCACCGTTTAATTCTGTATGGAAAATGTCAAAGTAAGCGAAAAACACAAAAAAATAATCAAGAATAACTAAATGAATTTGAGCTTGTGATTTTATTTATTTTTTACTTCAACCCATAGCGAACGAACATCGTTGAAATATGTTAATGAAAGCAAAGTCGATAAATTTTCGTAATATTTATTATAGCGATACGATTATCATAATAAAAGTTACTAAATCCAGGTACAGAGCTGCTTAACGACTGAGAAACCTCGATAATCGAGTCTTAACTGTATGTATGGTTTCAACAGTTTCGTTAATTAGCGTTTTTAAGCTTTAGTTCATTTTCGTGACTATTTTGCATCTTCTAGACGTTTTGAAATATCTACGAGTATCACACTTTTCATAGTGAGTGAACAAGATCGATCCATACAAAAGTTCATACATACCTACATATGTACGAGTATATTATTTATAGATGATTTGTGGTTATTCCAATTAATTTTTATTCCTATTATGTACTAATATTATGTACAAGACTTCTAAAGAAACAATCGTTTTTTTTTTTTTTGCTATACTAGTTTTTTATCACTTCTGGCATGAGACAAATTGGCAGAAATCATTATTATTGTCTTAATACTCCAATTGTTGCAATTACAAAAATATGAACTTGATTAAATTGAAAGGGATAAAAATTATAATAAAACTACGCAGAAATTAGAAACAAAGAAAGACACCAAACCAACTTGAATAATATTTTACACACATAAAGTTTACACAGTCTGAGAAGAGTGGCGTAGGAAATTTTTTTAAAACACGTTTTATTTACTTTTTGTATCTAATTTATTTTTGTGTATTTTTTTTTTAAAAACTTATCAACAATTTTGTATGATTTTTGGTGTGATTATCTTTGAGCTGAAAAACACATCTTCGTAAATGATATTTTATCATAGAAGAAATAATTTTTGAGGTTCATTACGCTTAGAGAAAAAAAGGAGGTACAATTGTGTATAAAATTCATTCCTAAGCAAATGCTTATGTTTAGAAATTTAAATATAATTTTAAATTTATTTGCTAAATTTTCCTTTATTTATTAAATTACAACTTATATACATACATATATCATAATTTAGTATTTCGGGTATACTAAGAAATAGGCATATCCATAAAGCCTAGCAGTGATGGATTATCACCAGTGTTGTCAGATAAGGCGATATCTCGCCAAATGTGGCGATTGGCGATTTACTTGGCGATATTTGAACTCCTTGGCGATATTTTTACGATTTCAATAAAATAGAATAATGTTAAAAACATGAATTTTTTTTTTGCAAAGAATTTTTTCTACAACATAAAATATTTCGTGCATAAAATTCTAAATGTTGTGATTCTTTATCTCAAACAAAATTTTCTGAAATTCAAGAAGTTTAAAAAATATGGCCCAAAAAATCTCATTTGGTGTTTATAAAACACAATGGGGAAAACTTTCTTTTATTAATTTGAACCAAAATTTTGATAATGAAGCACCAAAAAGCCTGCACGAGTTCTCGCCTGTGCCAGCCATACACTACACAAGTTCAGTGCTTAAGTCTGGCACCGAGTAAAATAAGCTTGTGACACACACTATACAAGTAAACTGTGCAGTTTTTATTTTAATGCTCCATAACAGGCGATTCTTTGTATAATTCTAGGACCTCTGTCCAGAATATTTTTTCGGCGCTCATTTCTAGTTTTGAACTCTTAAAAAATCACAACAAAACAGAGGGTTTGCAACATATACTACACAAGTTCACTGTACAGTTTTACAAACTTGAGGAAATATCAAAATCGTTTTGATATTTAGTCAGGTCACTACGTAAATAGCACAACCAGCCCCATACACTGCACAGACGCACTGTGCAGTGAACTTGTGTAGTGTATGGCTGGCACTAGAGTGTATGAATACAACGATTCTGATGATACTTACCACTTCAAAGACATGATATGTGTACTTAAATACACATTTAAGTAAATGTTACTTCAGTTTTATCACAAGATTTATATAATAATTTTTATCTTGGTGTTCAAGTTCAATTTATCCTATTCGGATTGATCTTTTGGAATAAGTTATTTTTAATTATTTTTTGTACTCCACTATTTATGTATATGTTAATGTAAACACTTTTCTTAATTTTTCTTATATAGTATAATTTTTATGTTTTACGATAGACGTTACCTGCTGAATTTAAAATTTAACAATATTTGTAATATAATTACAAAATGAAAAAATGTTTTTGTAGTTATAATTTAATGTTTTATTATATTTGCGATATTTGGCGATATTCGACAAGTCATTTGGCGACAAGGCTTAAAATAAATCTGACAACACTGATTATCACACTTATATACACTAGATAACCACAGTGGCACAAAAGTGTTACGTAATAGTATAAAATAGGACGTACATAAAAAAAAGAAGAAAAGTAGTTTAGTATACACTGAAAGGAAAATCATTCATTCAGAGAATGGAACGGTTTCATTAAATGTTACATCGTATACGTGAAATCTTTCAATCGCTGCTCTTCATGTGCTCTTTAAGAGTTTTACTATAAGCACACGTAATTTGTTAGCTAAATTCAAAATGATGAGTTCCTTAAATTTTAAATGTTTTGCTTTCATAAATACATATGAACATATGTATATTAAGTAAATCTATGTATATATTAAATATAAAACATAAAAAATCAATCTATTTCTTATTAAGTGGGTGGTTTGGAAGGGATACTATTTCATGTTTTCAATAGAAAATTTTCATTGAATGAAAAGTTTTCTTTATTTTAATCAGAAATAATTTCTTAGTCGGGCTTAAGTTCAGTAATTTCACTTCTGGTTGAATGAAATATTTTTATTAATTAATGTGAGTTTTTAAAGAAGAGAAGAAAAATTACATTAGACTTTATTAGCTGGGGGAAATACCGATATTTTTCTGTGCAGCCACGCACTTCATCAGCACCCAAGTCTATCTACTGGGATAGAGATTGTTATTAACATCAGCTATTTTGAATTTATTGAAATTACTGAACTTAAGCCCGACTAAGAAATTATTTCTGATTAAAATTCACTATAGTTCAACTAAAAATTTAAAATTGTCTCAGTTTTCTTTATTTTAATAAATAAACTTCATTTAAGAAATTTATTATTCGACATATTGTCATAAGTTTATTTTAATTGAAATTTATTTGCTGGTGGTTAAGCATTGTCTATATATTTTATTGCTGCTTAGCTAATGAAGTCTACTGACGATTTGGCTAAACACCAATGAAATATATAGACAATGCTTAAGCACCAGCAAATAAATTTCAATTAAAATAAACTTAATTTATGGCATGAAAAACTTCATTCAATCATTGTAACAATTACATTTAATTCATGAAACAGTTTCATTAAACTAATAAAATAGTTTCATTCTATCTACGAGTATGATATGGCCGCCAAAATTAACTTCATAAATATACTGAATCAATCATTCTTCATTGATGCAATGAAGGGCTTCATTATATGACTTTTAAAGAAAAATTTCACTGATACAATGAAGAAATTCATTGTCTGAATGAAGGGTTTCCTTTTAGTGTACAACAAGCGAACATTTTCTTGAATTTAACATACATGTTTAGTAAAAAAGTAAATTAGCTGAATTGAAGAAAAATCTTGAAAGTGAATAATTATTGTCGTTATACAGAGTAATTAAATTTATAAGCAAGGATTTTAAGAGACGACCATTAAAGTACTTCCGACATTATTTTGGTCTGGTCATTCAATGATATTTTTATGAAAGGTTTAATCAAATAATACTATGGCGAAAATTATATACCTTATTCACAGAATATATTTTGGACTTTCCGCTATCAAAAGTAGGAAGTTACTGATTTTAACCTGATTCTAGAAATCCGAGTTTTCATCAGATCTCCACGTTTTTTACGACGATGTCCGTATGGATGTACATTGGAGTGGCCGTTAGTTGTATGGAATTTTTTTTTATTTCTTATATTCGGTTCAGTTTTATGTAAAAAAATACAAAAAAACTCATAGCGATAAGTTGTGTTTTAGGGGGTCCGTCCGGCCTCAAAGTTGGCCCTCAAGCCCATTCATTCAATGTAATTTTATTTGTTTTGTTTAGTTTTTTTTTACTATGCGTAATATATGTATGAAATAATTTAATAGATATAAGCTTTTATTGTATATGCTTACTATAAATAATTTCCATATAAATATATTTCATTATTTTCTATTTTTTGCTAAGATTAATATATTTTAGCAAAAAACTTTCTTTGAGGCTAATGTTGACTAGAAGAGCTAAAATATTGCCATATATCATATTCTTGTAAAATATTTTTTTTTAAAGATAGTCATATGCAAACAAAATAAATGGGCTTGAAGGCAACTTTGAGGGGCGTACGCGCCCCTAAAACACAACTTTATTTATATATAACTATATTTTTTTTTACATAAAACTGAACCGATTTGGGGAAAGAATATAAGAAATAAAAAAAAAATAATGACGGCCAAAATAGTGTACATACATATGAGTAGGTGAGATGTAAAACTCGTTCGTTACAAAAATTAAAAAAATCAAGATAATGATTGACTCTAGTAGTTTTTCAGAAATTTTATAACAAGCAATATAGAGATTGTGACAATGTATGCTCTTTTTATATTTTTATATGAGTTAAGATAGCAGTTAGCAGCAGTGTTGTCAGATTTATTTTGAGCCTTGTCGCCAAATGACTTTTCGAATATCGCCAAATATCGCCAATATAATAAAACATTAAATTATAACTACAAAAACATTTTTTCATTTTGTAATTATATTACAAATATTGTTAAATTTTAAATTCAGCAGGTAACGTCTATCGTAAAACATAAAAATTATACTATATAAGAAAAATTAAGAAAAGTGTTTACATTAACATATACATAAATAGTGGAGTACAAAAAATATTTAAAAATTACTTATTCCAAAAGATCAATCCGAATAGGATAAATTGAACTTGAACACCAAGATAAAAATTATTATATAAATCTTGTGATAAAACTGAAGTAACATTTACTTAAATGTGTATTTAAGTACACATATCATGTCTTTGAAGTGGTAAGTATCATCAGAATCGTTGTATTCATACACTCTAGTGCCAGCCATACACTACACAAGTTCACTGCACAGTGCGTCTGTGTAGTGTATGGAGCTGGTTGTGATATTTAGGTAGTGACCTAACTAAATATCAAAACGATTTTGATATTTCCTCAAGTTTGTAAAACTGTACAGTGAACTTGTTGCAAACGCTCAGTTGTGTCTTGATTTTTTAAGAGTTCAAAACTAGAAATGAGCGCCGAAAAAATATTCTGGACAGAGGTCCTAGAATTATACAAAGAATCGCCTGCATTATGGAGCATTAAAATAAAAACTGCACAGTTTACTTGTATAGTGTGTGTCACAAGCTTATTTTACTCAGTGCCAGACTTGAGCACTGAACTTGTGTAGTGTATGGCTGGCATAGGCGAGAACTCGTTCAGGCTTTTCGGTGCTTCATTATCAAAATGTTGGTTCTAATTAATAAAATAAAGTTTTCCCCACTGTGTTTTATAAACACCAAATGAGATTTTTTGAGCCATACTTTTTAAACTTCTTGAATTTCAGAAAATTTTGTTTGAGATAAAGAGTCACAACATTTAGAATTTCATGCACGAAATATTTTATGTTGTAGAAAAAATTCTTAAAAAAAAAATTCATGTTTTTAACATTATTCTCTTTAATTGAAAACGTAAAAATATCGCCAAGGAGTTCAAATATCGCCAAGTTAATCGCCAATCGCCATTTGAACATTTTCATCGCCAAAAATAAATTTTCATCGCCACGTTTGGCGAGATATCGCCATATCTGACAACACTGGTTAGCAGCAAAAGTGGTTGGTTCCATATATCAGACATATGCGGAACTCTCTCTTTTTATGTTTCGTAGCAAAACTTACTGGTTCAATATTTCTATTCTAAGCGCTCTTGATAGTTATAGTGACGAAATTCTAAAATGAATATGACAATTTATAATATATTTATAATAAAAGCACCAGGTCAACTTCATTTTAAATTTAAAACTGCAAAGCGAATGATAATAGAAAAAACTGGAAAAGGAATGCGTGCGTACTCTTCAATGGGGGGAGATTAATTATAGAACCAACTTTTGCACCCCAAAACCTTTTTTGAAACGAGGAAAGACAATTAATGGAATTATTCCAGAACTGCTTCCCATCAATGTGGACATTAAAACTGAAAAGAAAAAAGATGTTGCAACCCTTTTATCAAAACATTTTGGAGAAAATTGGAGAACCAATGGGGATCTGCAATTTTATGCTATTGTCCTAGACAATAATAGTAATAATACAGATCTTGAAAATAATGAAGAATATAGTGAATTAATTATCAATTTAAAAATTGGTACTTTTTATTTTTTAAAACTTCCATAAATTAACTTAAAGTACAAAATTACTACTGAAATTTAATAAATGAAAATAATTTTCAAAATATAATAAATTATAATTATAGAATTTTCTGGCTGACATAGTACGATGTCATATAGTTTGTAGCAAAACTCGTTGGTTTCGAGATTTCGTAGCAAAACTCGTTCGTTCCAAACTTTAATCTATTATTTTTCTATGCTTCAGTACGGTTTAATTTTTCAACTCTTGAGTTTTAATCAAGGACGCGGCAACATCTAAGAATTTAAAATATTCCACTAATTTGGTCCATTTAATCAGCTGCTATAAGTTTTTTGCTTTTTTCCATAATTCTGTTAACGTGTAACGAGCGAGTTTTGCAAATCACCTACTCATATGTATGTGTGTTCATGTTTGTGTGTGTGAGTGTCAACCTTTTATAACTTAAAAATGGCTTAACTGATCGGAACCAAATTTAAGGCATTCCAAAGACATTGCATTCGTTCAGATCCAATTTAGTGATCGGATTCGGTTCGGTAAGTTTTGAGAATTTTCGAAAATGAAGTTTCCATTTCAGTTGAATATTTTTTACTTTTGTTATAAATTTAATAACTTTCTAGTAGCCAAAACTCTGATAAAATGTTTAAATTGATTAATGATTCAGCGGTCGCAAATAAAATTCCCTTGACTGTGGTTAGAATTAAAAACGCATTTTAACACTGTAAATGGCAAATATTTTGAAATTGCACAACTAAAAATACCTACTGGTATAATGACCGAAAAAAATTTACATAATTTATTAAGCATCTATTCTAGCTAAAGCACACAAAAAGCATTTGGATCGCAAATTTATTCGACAACTTAAAAATGTAAGTTGTAACAAAGTTTGACAAACAAAATTAAAATAAAAGCTAAGTAATTCGATTATTTGGAAGGCGATGTAGATTCTGTATTCTCAAAAAAGAGTTCCTAGAAAAAAACAAAAATTAATTGCAATTATTAATACATACATCGACTTTTATTAAAGTTTACTTTAGCGCGTAAGAAAATAGCGCGTTTTGGCTATAAATAATTGACAATGCTGTAACTTAGCGTGTTCTATAGCGTTTAACCTTGAAATAAGCGGGAGAACCTGCAAGGTCAGCTGCATCCCATATTTCTTTTTTTTTAAGTGTCACCTAGAAACAGTTGTTGATGTCTGTCGCTGCTCTTTCTTCTAGTCCTATCCTAAATATTGTATACAATGCGAATTACGATACGAGGACTAATTCCGCATTATTAACTAAAAAATCTAATTTTTTCGTTATGACATTGTTCAGGTAAATGAGCGATATGTACTATGTAATAACACAAAACCTGAATTGGGGTTTAGAATAGATTTTATTTGAAAAAAAAACAAATATCTAATAATAAATAATAAAGTAATTACTACCGTATTCAGAAAAAATAATTTTGGTTTACAAAAGATTTACAAAATAACATTTTGTAATTTTAATTTAAAATATTTATTTATGTATATGTACATTTAATTATATATAGATATATACATATAAACAGTTCAATCCTATTAATTACCTCTTCAAAAGTGTCATGATTCTTGGGGTAATTATCAGGGAAAGTTATTTCAACTGCCTCATGTAGGTAACTGTGAGGATATGCTTAAATACATTTAAAAATGCATTTATGCGAACTCACTGTGGCATGCACGTACATAATTAGTTGAAATAAAATGTATTTATTTTTCAACTAAAATATTTTATTGAATAACAAAAATAATTTATATCACAAAAAATAATAAGTAACAAGAAACCAAAAAAACAAAACAGGAGTATACATACCAGGGATGGGAATTGGAAATCTTGAATTCGTACCGAATCTGTTTCAAAATAGTAGCAAAATCACTTGAATATGGCCAAACCACTTTTTATATAATTTAAATAACTATGATATAAACAAAGAAGTTAGTAGAAAAACAAAATAAGCAACACAAGTTTATTAGCCAACTATAATTGTAGTTTTGCAATGCTCAATAATCTTTTGAGAGATTTTCTATAAGCATTGGAGTTTTGTAAGTCTTTTTTACTTGTGGTTAAAGTCTACTGATGTAATGCTTAGTAGCAACGAAATGCATATAGACCTGCTAAGCAAAACAAACATTTAATTTTTTTAAATAATAATACTTGTTAGCTATTTATTTCAATCCAACAAAGATTCTGTCGGTATATAAATTTTTTAATTTTTTTTGTTTTAGCATTTTAAATTTAATCAAACTTCGAACTGAAATAATTCTTTCCACACTTAGTTCTCTTTCACACACGTCAGGTTTGACTCGTCAAGTCCTGAGTTTTTAGGAGAGAGAGGAAAAGAGAATGGAGGGGAGCACAGACTTGACCCTACCAGTCAAGTTTGTTTTTTCGTTTTGTTTTGTCATTCGTAATACTCTACGACAACGCAAATTGATAAAGCAAACTTGACAGTGTGTATGCGCACGAATGCAGGTTTAAAAGGTCGTGTGTGAAAGAGGACTTAATGAAGAGTGGGACAATTGAAAGAATACCTTGAACGATTTGATAAATATTACCAAAAAGGTATTCATTGAAACAATTATTACGACTCCGATATCTTTCAAAAACTCACTCACACTTAAGTTCTTGATATTTTTTTATGGATTCAAGTCTGATATGGATCTGTACTCAATTTTAATTTTTTCAGTATATTTGTTTTCGTTTGGAAGCATTTGTGTAACAAAAGAAGAAACAATATTATTTATGTCGACACTTATAATAAGTTTTCGTGCAAACTTTGGAAACCAATTCAAAATAGTCCTTGAAGTTATACTTAGCTTTCAAATATGAAATAAAAGAAATGTAAAAAGAATTTATTTTATTTTTGAATTCTACCAATTTATGCTGAAAAAATAAGTTTTTGGTTATTAATAATAGTTCAACTTCAGCGCCGCAATAAATTTTTTCCGTTTGAAGATGGCGAGAATTTAGATCTATATTATCAACATGATCATTATCAATATATTTATTGTTTAAAGGATGTAGAAACAAATGTAGAAATAAAAAAGAAAGCCTATTTAAAATTAATTGCACTCTTAAATCTTCAGATTGCATTTCGACATTAATATCACTTATTATTTTAAGCACATAGATAAAAACAAAAATACATTTTGCTTACATTCATTTACGAGTATCATCCATCAAACTATTTCATATTTTTTTTTGTTTTTTTTTTAATACATATATTTATTAATTGTGTCTTCAAATATGAACTAACAATAAGTGTTCAAGTCTTAAATCTAGATATAATAATTAGGCCCGACCAGTGTCATACATAAGCTTAGTGATAGTAATCAATAATACATAAATGTCGTATTAAGTACAAACAATTTTTTCAAGCAGTTTCATTTGGAGTGTCCCTCTTTTTTAAGCGGATGTGTCCAGTAAAATTCAAGATGTTACGAGCTAGAGGATTAGGATGGATGGCTTTTGTTAAGTACTTGCCTGCGTATTTTGCAATTTCTTCAGTCACTAGTGGCATATTTCAAACACGAAATAAATTTCAATTTTTAATGTACCATGGAGCCGATGTTATCAAACGTAAAATTTTGTTTTGTCTTCACATGGAGGTGGAAGCTCGATAGTTTGGGCCTACTTCAGATGGTGCCGTCTGGTTCTATTAGTAAAAATCGATAATAGTATGGGAAAAGAAAATTATCTTAGCATCATAAAAGAGAACGAACATGATTTTGTGGAGCAAAGTGGTCACACAGCGAAAGAAGTTGGGTATCAATAAGATCGAGATCAGAATCATACGGCCAAAATCGTTAAGAATTGGCTTTCAAAGCAAAAATTTCACACAATGCAATAGCCAGCATAATGCCCAGAATTCAAATCCATTGAAAATGTACGGACTTTCTTAAAAAATATATCTTGGGTAGTGCGCCAACAACATTTATTGAATTTTGATTCCAAGTCCAAACGGAATGGGCTAATATTCCAAATCTTACCGCAGAGAATTTGATTAAAAGTATGCCTAGGCGCATTAGAAAAAGTACTAAATAGTACAAATTAAATATTTTTTTCTTAAACGTGCAGAAGTGAATACATAGACGTTTTTCAGAAAATATACTCAATTTTAATTTTTACTTTTGATATTCATGAATTTCGTTTTGGTTTCTTTAATTATTTTTATATTGTATCGTTTAAATAAAAATCCTGGATGTTTTCTTTTATTTTATGGATTTTATATCGGTTTTATGTCGGATGTGAAAAGTATGTATGCACATACAACAGCTTGACGAGACAACCAACGTTTTGAAGAATACTTAAAAATTACATGAGCTTTTCTGACTTGAAATATTTCTGAAAATTTTTAAAATCATCTTTTCGACATATGCTGTCTTTTAATAAATCTTGAATGTCACCATTACTTTTACCCATTATAACCGAACAGATGTCAACGCCAAATCTTATAAAGCTTTCAATACTTGTAAACGCAAATAGTACAAGAAGAGTACTTATTATTGCAGTAAGAAGTTTCTATATTAATGGACAAAAAGTGCCAGAAAAGGAGAGAGAGTGCCACAGTGCCAGCCAACATCCAATAGTGCCCAAAATGGCACAATTTTGTCACATGAAAACAGAATTGAATTGATTGGAGATCAAATGGTTCGCATGCGTTGTCTAATTTCCTGATATCAAGAGATAGTGGCGCATATTCATAGTCAAAACGAAGTATAATTTAAGAGTTTAAAACCAGTATTTTATATAGTAATAATGGTTTTAAGGTCTTAAAGTATATTTTATTTATTTTATTTTTACATGCTTATATTTATTTACTGTATCTTCAAAAAATTAACTAACAATAAGCATTCAAATTTTAAATCTAGATATAATAATTAGGCCCAACCAGTGTCAGGCATAAACTTACTGACAGTAATTATATTTTCAAGAAGTTTCGTGTGAAGTGTTGGCTATTAGGGCCCTAATGTTCCTCTTTTTTAAGCGGATGTGTCCAGTAAATTTCAATATATTACGAGCAACTGGATTAGGTTGTGACTCGAGTTTTGTTAAATATTGCCTGGGTATTTTGCAATTTCAGCAGTCACAAGTGGTATATTTAGATTACGATGTAAATTGTATCTATGACTATGAATATATGCGAAATATGGTACAGCGATATATGTGTAGGTACTTATCACACACTAAATCATAAAAAGTCAAAACTCAAACAATTCCAGATGCTCACAAAGTGACACAAAACTGTAACTGTAAGTGCCTTCGCGTACGAAAAACCGGGTTTTCACCCGTAACTCAAGATTTGGAAAATTTCAAATACAGATTATTGTTTTACTCGTAAGTATTTTTTTTTGTCACAAAGTGTTATTTGTTAATATTCATACAAATGGATAATCACTAAATTATTAAATTGGACAGTGTCACCTCACCGAGTGCGTGGGAATAATAAACAAATAAATTAAGGCAATCTAAAAACGACAGAGATTATTGTACTCTGCATTACAGTTTACATAAGGAAAACTTGTTGACAACCAGCAAAAATAAATTTCGTACAACTAAGCATTAAGACAAAAAGATGGCTTCATATATTTTTCAAGATTGAGTTTTTAATGTTTTCTGGTAGCCAACGTATAATTGAGTCCTCCTTAAAGAGCTACGTACGTTACAGTTTAAAATAAAATACGTATGGGCATTTAAAAAAATTATTGTTGAGTTTAAATGCTTTAGTTTTTATTCAGTTTTTTCCTTCTCCATCGATATGAAAAAGGCATGAAGTATGGGCTTCTTTCTTTTGATACCGAAGCAGGTTGGTAAGCGAGAATTGTTCTCTCTCTCCCTCATCAACCTGCTTACATGTAGACGAATATTTTTGCTGGGCAGTTTAATACCAACATCCCAAAAAAATTCGAGGACCAATAGAAGGCATGCTTACAGGACTTGAATTTTTCTGACAAGATTCTGCGCTTGGCCACTTTCTTTGTAGTTATCCATAATTTTAAATGCTTACATATTTTTAATTATTTAATACTTGAAATCTTTCGGTATGTACATATACTCACGGAAAAAACAAGCTATATTTAAGCTAAACGGGCTAAAAGCCGAAAAGGTCATCAAAGTATGTTACGCTTGAAAATGCTAAAATCAAGATGATAATCTTAATTTTAGAATGACAATTTTTAAATTGTTTTGTTAGGGTTTGTTACGGTTTTTTGTTTTTATTGCCTTAAACATACTCAAATATATATATATATTTTTTTTCTTTTTACATTTTTGATTATTTAGAGTAAGAACTAAATGACTCATTCCGAAAAACATGTTTCAGTTTTTTTTGTCAGATATTGTACGATTGTAATGGTACACCAAAGCAAACAGATGTGTGGAAAGCCAATTGTTTGCAATATTTTTCGTTGAAATAGTAAAGGTATGCACGTCACTTTGTTTTAGCATTTTTACAAACCAAGAACCAAACGAGTAGAATATACATATCACACTTGATCAACATCATATTAACTCAAAATTTTCAAAAATTTCACTTTTATCAAGAAATCAACTAACAACATCAATATCTATCTACTGTCAAAATTTCAACGGATTCCGACTACTCTTTCATCTCTGCAGGAAATGGAAGTGACACAAGACTAGTCACATGATCGGTTCCCAAGTGAAGGGGACCAGTCCGAGTTCTAACACATACTATGAAGCGGACCAGTCACTTTTACATGAGGATGGTCTAGGATGGGTTTTAATTGATACTTTGTATGCACCTAGTGACTTGACACTATCTCATAGGAACCTAATCGTTGTAGAATAATATAAAAATGTCATTCCGACACTTAACTGTAACAATGAAAACTTATAATTTTTTTATTATTCCAAATGCAATTATAATTTATTTTTAAGCATATATTTGCTTGCACACTACCCACTCGACTACAAAGACAATTATGTATATTTCAAAAGTATAAACACCAGTTAATCTCAAGTTTATATATAAATATAGTTACGGAGTCTGGTTCCAGAGTGGCTTGGTGGTATCATTAAATGGAACAATTAACATTATATTTATACTATTTGATAGGTCCTGGATCCAACCATATCGAACTTGTTCAGAGCCGTTTACTACAATACTGGACCGAGTCCCAATTTAAATTGACTAAAGATCACGACAATGGTGAATATATAACCATTTACAGCATATGTCCTTTTTACCCGACTGCGCGACGGTAAGAAAGGTATTGTGTTTATCATGTATGTATGTATGTATGTATGTATATATGTAAGTGTTTTCCTTTGCGGCCTTATGTAAACAGAAAACGTGGACCGATTTTAATATTTCTTACGTCAATCGATTTGTCTTAATCCCGGGAGTGTCACTAAAGATATGACAGTAGTAAAAATTCAATATGGCGGCCAACAGACGCCATTTTGTAAATACGAAAAAAAAAATCCGGCGAACTATATCAAAATGGGTATCATTCGACAGGTATCTTAAAATCATTTTTAGGTCTATCTTATGATTTTTCATTTCGAATGACCGTTTAGGATATTGAACGGTTCAAAGTTGGTGTCGCAGCCGGGTTTTTTGATTTTTTTATATTACTACTTATTTCACCATACACTACTCCCTACTTTTGGTAACACTCCCATTTTCTCAAGTCATAGGACGAGTACGTTTGGATCACTTGTCACCAAATTTTCTGCAGGGGACTACCTTTATATCACCAAAAAAGGTAAACATTTTTTTTCATAAGAAATGTTGTATTATTTTATTTGAGTCTTTATTCACGTTAAATTTTGAGTTAATACCTTCTTGTTGATTAAGTGCAATATTGTGTTTAACTTTATAGCCAACTAAACAAAATATGGCCCTTTGTTCCAACCTGAAACCATAGGAATCGATATATACGTACATATATATATATAAGACAAAATGTGTTTCTCACGTTATAAAGTGCAACTATGCGTTTTATACAGTTGCAAGAGTTGACGTGAATACCTTTAGTATTTCTTGTAATTTTGAACTGGTATAAAACGATTAAAAAAATCTGAATAGTTTTTGTCTTTTCAGGAAACGCGCTGCTCTAATTTAATATACGATTATGTATGTACTCATATATAAAATTTAATGTTATAAAAATTCTGGATTTTCTGACAGTTGCTTAGCGAAAGGAGATCTCCTCTTGCAAAGGCCAGACTTCTTTGGATATTTTTTTTTCTTTGTTATGTATCTAATATCTGAGACTGATGTTTTGTGAACTACTGTTCTAGATACTACTGTTCAAATGTAATTGAACATAATTTTAAGATTCTTTTAGTTCATAGAAATAAAAATAAGTTTCGTTCTAAGTGCTAAGTCTAAATTACGGTTTACAAATATAATTTCGTTTAGGTTTTATTTTATCAGTCTATACACATCTTATTTGTTTAGGCTACATACATTTTATGATACACATTATATGCACACATGCTTAAGCATAGTTTTATCTCCACCAATTTCTTGTGTTACTTAAACTAATGATCAAACTAATGTATGTTTTGTATTTACTTAGGCTAGTTATAAATATTCAAAAATAATATGAAAATAACCCTGAAAAATATATGAAAGCAATTAGATAAGAAATGAGTTCTATATTAGATTTAAGATTTTCATCGTTAGTATTTAAGCAGAAATATTTTGAAAATAAAACAGTGTCTTACAAACATTCAACCTGTTAAATAGTTTAATTTAACACTACTATGCCTTTTTAATACATATTTATATTGTGATTTATTTTAATAGTGTTTATTCTTTTAATAAACATACATAATATATATATGTACATACTTACAGTTTGTCCAAAAAAATGTCTTCATTGGTCTAAAAAATCAAATACTTTGCAAATACACTCTTTTTTTGAAGTGAATTACAAGTTTTGGATATTTTTTTATGTATACCTTCTCAAAGTTGTTTACAACTATATTACTTTAAAAAAAATTAATATCACTTCAACAAGAAATTTCTAATGATAGCTAAAAGCAAAATAGTTCGGGCTTAGTACTGTCCAATAAATGTTTTAAAATTTCTATCACATTCCCCACTTTTCCTTTATAACCCGAATTAACTGTACTTTATTTTCCTAGAGCTTTTTCTTTAGGTGAGCCCACAAATTTTCAATGGGGTTCAAGTAGGCATAGTTGCCAGATGAAATAGTAATCAATTCGTCGAATTTCGAGCGAAAAATCGTCCAAATCGTCAAAATAATTGTCCGAAAACGTCTAAAATTCGTCAAAAATAAAACATATACTTTTTCATACATATATATTGGAATTGAACAATTCTATTACATCATGTACACTTACAATTATTTAATTTTAAATGATCCTTAGTATGCAAAATTGCTGAGAGAAGATATATCCAACCGATTTCTTACTTTGGTTTTGTTTCAGTTAACTTGTTTTAAAACTCTTTCTACATTTCCTGAAGATTCCGGTAAATTAAAATTTTTTTTTAGCCTATTTATTTAGCCTTATGCTATTGATTACAATATGTTAGGATATTATACTTAATTGAATTTTACTGCATCAATAAAAATTTTTTACATATAATATTAATTTCCGTTTAAATTGATAACTATTTCTTTAATTTTTTAATTCTAAAGGCATTTCATAGTACATTTTAAGACCCTTATAAAATAGTATGTTTTGCAAATAATTAGTTCTACAATAATTCAGTCTAAAGTCTCCCATATTCCGCAGATAATAGGGTTGCACATCTGCCACGTATGTTAGTTGTTTCTCCAAGTATTTCGGCATCTGACCATTTTTCATCTTAAATATGAAAATTAAAACGTTCATAACAAGTCTTTGATTTACTGACATCCATTGCAGTGCTTCTAGCATGTCATTTCTGTGTGTTAATCTGCTGCATTTAAGAATACATCTCATACCCCAATTTTGCAGCTTTTGTAGTCTTTTTTTCATTTAAAGGTTTCCAAGAAACAAAACTGTTGAGCAATACTCAAAATGTGGTTTAATTGTAGTGTTAAATATGTTTACTGCTGTGATGCCTGAAACTTTATTTCTTATGTTCTTTAGGAATGCAATCTTTTTTGAAATTTTTTAATAGGGTGTTTTTTTAGAGGTATAGAACTTCGAATTGAAATAAAACACAAGAAAATCGTTTTAATGTCCATCAATTTGGCTTTATTGGAAGGATAATTTTATGCCATTAACGTTTAAATATGATTTCGGGCATGTGGCCGCCGCGGCTGGCTCGAATAAAGCCAATTCTACAGGTCCAATTTTCAACCACTTTTTCGAGCATATGGGGCCGTATGTTGGCAATAACGCCACGAATGTTGGCTTCCAAGTCCCCTAACGTTTCTGGTTTGTTGGCGTAGACGAGCGACTTATCACATAGATGCGTATTATCACATAGAGTAAACGTAGTGCGAAAACGATCCATGGTTAACCGAATTAATTGCTCTGATGGACGATTATGTCGACCATAAAATGGACGGAGCTTGCGGTAAACTTCGCGAACTGAACCATTATTTTCGAAATAAATTTGCACGATTTGCAAGCGTTGTTCTTTTGTCAACCTGTTCATGATGAAATGGCAAACCAAACTAAATATTAATCACTTGACAGCTGACAAAATGGCCGCCAGTTAAAAAAGTGATGCCAACTTAAAGTTATATACCTCAATAAAAAACACCCTTTACAAACATAGTCGTAATGTAGGTCGAATTTAGGTTTTTGTCAATTATAATACCAAGATACTTCATCACTTTTACTTCCTCTATTGGTGAACAAATAGATATCTAAAAAATAGATATATAATAGAATATCAATCACTATATTCTCTGTGGTGTTTCCGTTTAAAATCATGACTTTAGTCTTTTCTTATTTAGTTTAAGTTTGTTCATTTTCAAATATTTATCTACTCTTTCTAACTCATTATTTAGCTTTCTTACACACTCTGCTGTTGATTTTCCGCATATATAAATAGGTGCATCGTCTGCAAACATGCAAATTTTCGCCTTTTCAAGCAATTTTCCCATATCATTTATATATATGATAAATAACAACGTTCCTAAAATTGCTCCTTGTGGTACTCCAAAATCATTATTTGCTGCTGATGAAAAATATTCCCCGCATTTCGTTCTTTGCTTTCTATCTTGTAAATAACTTTCAAAATAAAATTAGTTAACGCAGGATAAAATTACTTAACGCGGGAAATAAAAGAACCTTAAGTCCCTTTTTTCATATATGTTTTTTTTTTAATCCAAACGTTCAAGTGTGTCAGGGAATTTTATTAACTTTAATTAACTGAATTCAGATTTAATTTGCTGACACTTATTGCTCATAATAATATTGTAGGGATCAATTAAACGTAAGGAATTGAACTCATCTTCGAAGTCAACTATTATTAAAAACTTATCACACATTTTTAAATTTAATTAACTTTCAAATCCGCAAATACATCCCTGACGAGTAAATTTCTTAAATGTTTAAATAATTATTCTGATATTTATAATCCACCAAATAAAAATTATCGCACTCGAGCAAATCTTTTTTTTTTAATGATTCATAACATTTTCAAATAGTTTTTGCATTTGACCATATATACATTTTGTATTTCTGTTGGTTCCTTTGATAAATTATGTAAAATAACATGTTTAAAGCCCATTTAGTTCCAATATTATTTATACAAAAACTAAGATCGATTGCCTTTTACTATTTATTTTTATTGCACATTCTAGCAAAAGCTGCCAAGAGACCAATAGCTTATTGGTCAAATTAAAAATTGTTTTATAGTTCTGAAAAATTGTGTAAATTTATAATTATTTAAAATCGTCAATTGAATGTGAAAATCGTCCAGTCGTCAAAATGCTATTTTTGGCACCCAAAATCGTCAAAATGACGATAAATCATCAAATCTGGCAACCGTGCAAGTAGGTACCTTGTGCTGGAGTGTCAATAACTTTACTGCTGTAATATAGCAACCATTTCCTACAGAGAGATAATATTTGATTTGGGTAGTTGTACTATAGGAAATTTCACCCATTTTTTTGGCCAAAAGTAAAAATTTTAATTTTTGCAAAGATTGTTTTTTTGCTTTAATATAATAAAAAATATAACAAAGTAAACATATTTTCTTAAATTTTTCAAAAAAAAAATGTATTTCTGTTACTTTAAGAGTTATTTTTTTTACGATCTCTAAAGTTATTAGAAAACCTTTAAGTGCAGTGAATTTTGTGACATCTTCTAATAAAAGTTTTCGTAACAAAAATTTATATTTTTGAAAAATTAAAAAATGGAAAATAATGCCGAAAGTAAGTACTTTTACATTCTATAGCAAAATGTTGGTAAGCTCATCTATAAAATCGATTAAATTGGAAAAATTAAAGTGGCCGTAAAATGAACTAATGGAATTATGAATTAGAATTTTATATAGACTTACAAAAAAATGATAACACATGTTAGACATAATATCATAATAGTTCTCTAGAACAATCAATTATCTTCCAAATTTAATATATTTCATCTACGAATTTTTTGCGAGTTTAAAAAAATTAATTTTTTCAGGTGACTACTGCGTGCCAAATTCAGAATTATTCAATATATGGCTAGAGAAACACAACGAAATTGACAAAAAAAAGCCGCTATTTACGCCCATTTCTTGTCATACATTTCTGAGAATGATTGATCCGAAAACTTTAAACAGTATTTAAAAGAGCATTCACGATTATTTTGTTCAAATATGAATATAAAATGGCGTAATAGTTCCAGAAATTTTAAAGTTTTTGTATATCACATTTAGTTGACGGTTTGGAACTCGAAAATCAAATTGTTGGATAAAATCTTTAAAAAGGAAAAGGACGTGACTTTGTTTGTTACTTCATTAAATTGGTAAATTAATTTCTACTGTTATATTCGAAAGGTAAGTGTACACTCAAAAAAATTTTTAGAAAAAAAGCAGTTTAGAAAAGTAGATTATCTATCAAAGACCTAAAAAAATATTGGATGCGGAAACCTATAACTCGTAACCGCTTCTTAGAACTAATTATATGTTAATTTTTTAGTTAAATTTACTTATGTTTTTTTCTGAGTGTATGAAAAACCAAAAGTCAAATCCAACAAATCGTTCAAATCGGTCTACCCGGGGAAATTTCCTATAGTGCGTTGTCTAGATAGAATTTATAATTAAGTTTTACCGGGTTTTCTGTGTCAAAAAAATCGAATCTTCGAGCACTGACAGATAATTTGCTCTTCAGAATACCAAAATAAACTTCTGTGGCCCATTGTAGTAATAAAACATATAGCTTTGTCATATTAAAAAAAATTACGTTATCCTAGTACACCAAAGGAAAAGAAATATGGTCAATAGCTAATTTCAGTAGGTTTTCAATGTTTTGAGCTGGCAGTAGAGTTTTTTTTTCTAGCAACTCTGGAGAAATATTCATGATTTTTCAGCACTTTTCGAACACTTTCATGTGATACATTTATCCCGCAGTCAGTACTGATTTGCTGTGCTAGCCCTCTAGTGTTGGAATGCGGTTTATCAACAATAACTTTTATTACTTTAGTTTCAATACGCCGAATAATAATTGTTTTCTCTGCCTGGCGAATGCTTTGGTTCCAGTATATCTTCATTTTCAGCACGGTTAATGATATAATAAACTGAGATTAAGGGACAACATTTCAACAATTACTTTGCAGGATTTTCCTTTGTAATAATTGAAATATAGATACTAATTGAATAATATTATTGTTAACCTGTTTTCCGGGCACTTTTTAAAATGAATTTCGAGCGTCACTTGTTGTAGGTAAGACAAATATTTTATGAATGTACCCAAACAAAAAGTATTTTGCATACTTGTTGCACGGTTGCCAGATTTGATGATTTATCGTCATTTTGACGATGTTGGGTGCCAAAACTAGCATTTTGACAACTGGACGATTTTCGCCTTCAATTCGATGATTTTAAATAATTATAAATTTACAAAATTTTTCAGAACTATAAAACAATTTTGAACTTAACCAAGAGCTTGGCAGCTTTTGCTAGAATGTGTAATAAAAATAAATAGTAAAAGGCAGTCGATCCTAGTCCCGGTCCAGACTTGCAATTTTTGTTGCAGCAATTCTTCAATACGTGTGAGAGTGTTGAAATAGAAATATACACATTTTGTATTTCTCTCTCCCTCTTTTGCACTAAAAATAAAAAGTTGCTGCAACAAAAATTGCAAGTCTGGACCGGCACTTAGTTTTTGTATAAATAATATTGGAACTAAATGGGTTTTAAACATGTTATTCTACATAATTTATCAAAGGAACCATGTTTTAAAAAAATACAGACGCTAAAAATTCCCAAGAAATAGGGAATTTCTGTTATTTGCTGGTAAAGTGAAAACATTTTTTTGACACCACGTACAAGAAATGGTTCAATATCAATAATGCGCAAAAACAAAACAAAAAGGTATTTATTTGTTGTAGTAATTCATGTTTGAATGTAATATTACTAGAATTTTTGAGCATTGAAAAAAATTTTTTTACAAACTGTATATATGTACATATGAGTTTTACACACAGGCATACATACATATCGCTCCTTTATTGCAACATAGTCATAACTCAAAAAAACTAGTTCGCCAGAAAACGAGTTTAAAGTTTTTAATTTACACACAACTTAATGGAAAAAGAAAATTTTATTTTTCTCTCAAGAGCTGAGTAAACAAGATATTTGTCTGAAATTTTTATATGATATGAATAACGATATGAGGATTAATTCTGCATCATCAACTCGAAAAATTAATTTTTTGAGATATGACTATGTTGCAATAAAGGAGCGATATGTACCTAAATGTTTAGAAATTTGAAATGTGTATGTATTTGAATTGTCTGTTTTGTACGTCACAGTTTGTTTTTGTTTATTATTATTATTACCACTATTAGTATATCAAATGAATTTAATGAATTAAAAATAAAAAATCTATTTAAAAAGTAGTCTGTGTAGTTGTATGTATTGAATTCCAATATCGGTATTCAAGTTTCGGTAGCGGTAGATACCGATAAAGTATCCCAGTAAAATAGCTTCCAAAAATATCAATAAGATCCAGTAATTGACATCCGGAAGTTGTGATACTTCGAATTATTGCTAACGACTTTTATATAAGCTTGTTTGTCCTTGCAGAAAAATTTCGTGTTTTCGATTCCCTATCATCGGATTGGAAATTATGCTGAAGAAAATGTGAAATAAATTAAATTCCTTGAAGCTAATTTTTTTATTGGTACATACTCGTATAAAGGAAATAGTTTTTCATTGCCTCTGCTTAGTCTTCAAACAAAAAATCAAAGTACTATACTATATATTAAAAATAAAACCGAACATTTTAATAACTCCATCCAATTCTAGTAGTGTTATTTAATCGACTTTCAGAAACCCTTAAATACTTTTATTAATTTTAGCATTTAGCATATGAGAGTTCTACCGTATATTTCTGTAGTACATGCAGTACACAAACGAGAACATGCTTCTCCGATTACTGCCGAAGATTCTGAGTGCTTCTGCTGAATTATAGACATTAAGTAATCATATTTCATATTTAAATTGCTTGAAGAGTTTGAGTATGACATCATTAAGAGAATAAAAGATATATTTAGAGGAGTTACTTTTGAACTAATAAGAACAACCACCACTTTATTTGCTGGGGTGTAGTTCAAATACCGATATCGATGACAATATCGAAATTAAATTACGTAACACCAACATCTCTATTGTTTTGATAGCCTACGTTTAATACAAACAAAAATTTTGTTCTGATTTGTAGGGACGTTGCCTTTTTGATTTAATTTTTTTTTTTTGCCACATTTCCCCATTGGGCCTCATCGTATTTCGACTTTTACTACGACACGCAGTGGCGCGAGATAAAAAAAAGTGGCAAAATAAACGCAACTTTTGAACAAGTCAATCTATTTCGATGAAACCAACTGCCTTGAAAAAAAGAAGTGTTGAACTTTTGAAGCAGTATATTTGAAAGCACGCTGTTGTAAGACAGGGTACCTCCAAAGAGCGTCAAAGTTGGAAACTGCTGGTATCTTGCAATTATCAACCAATCTTAATGTTTTTTTAGCGGAACAATCAACGTTAAAAAACAAAAATAAAACATGCTCAGAGCACCATTTTATTTCTTACAGTTTCCAAGTTATTTTTGACTTGAAATTTTTTAATCGTTAGTACATAACTTCTTAATTACTTCGCAAAAACCGTTTGATTTATTGTTTTTAAAAGAAAACTTCATTCACATCTCACATGAAAAAAAATCTTTTTGATATCTCAAAACTATAGCACGGAATAATTTTCCAATTTGGTTTTTTAATTTTAGATAATTTTAAATATTAAGTAGTTGATAAAACTTTGATTGTTTCTAAGAGATGATGAAAGACTGTGAAACAAATTTTAGAGATTTTTGCTGGTTCACATTACATCTAAATTTTGGATGTTGCAAAAAATTTCTCGCTTTTTTTTTTGTAAACGTTTTGGTCTTTTATTATAAATAAACTTGTTTTAAGTAATTTGTAAGAAACTCTTGACATTTTACACATAAATGTAGCCAGGAGAGTAGATTTTCTAAAAATTTTAAAATTTTTGAAACACAATATTTTCTCAATCAAAAAAGTTTTATAAAATAATACATTAGGAAACATTTTAATTTAATTCAATAGTACACACTTAGCTTCACAAACTGAAAAAAAAAATTATTCTCATACCTCCAATACTTTTCGAAATATTTAATATAATATTTTGATTACAAAATTGTCTAAATTGTTGATCTCATTTTCTTTATTTCAAATGTTTCTTAACTTTTTCTATGTAATCACAATAGAAGACGTAATTGTCTACTCAACGGTATACCTTTGAAATTATATCAATCTAAAATGTATACATACGAGTAAATGTAACACCTCAGGTGAATATTTACGTGTTTTTTCTGCTGTTGAAACAAACCCACATTTTTATGACCTCTTGAAGTTGTTATTAAATATTTTTTTTAATTAATTACTTTTATATGGCAAACATATCAAAATAAGTACACAAGGACAAAGCCACCTGGGCGCACACCCTGTTATGGGTATGTTTTTACCTGATATTTGTATGGCTTTTGCATCCGTTGCTTGTAAAATACATACCTATACATTTACGTTGCGATGCGTTCAATGTCATTATATCAGTTAAAGCTATCATGGAGATAACAATTAAAAATAAATCGCTTTGAAAATTGATGTGGGAAAACTTCACTTAAGGGGTTACTCGGTCGGAGAAGGTTGACTAAATGTTGAACATGATAACTACTACATATGGTTTATGAAAACAAGATAAGTGAATGCAGTAAATTAATTTCCAAATTTCAGAATAGAAATAAGGATATGGAACTATCTACGGAAAAATATTAACACGGATGGTGGAAAGCGTTCCAACGCCAAAGTATAAAAAACATTTTAGGGTGGAAGACGCACTAGCACTCATGCTTAATATGCGCCTTTTTTGGAAATAAATACGATATTTTAAAGAAGGTGCTTAAAAAAAAAGTGGGCTTTTGCAATCAAGTACGTTGATGCTAAAAAGAAAAACGGAAATTTTACCATCTTCGTAATAATAGACAATCGAAGCGTAGTCATTGGTTTATCAGACCTTCAACACTCATCGCTACTTTTAACGAAGGAGACTTATATACATAAAATAATTCTGAAGTAACACTAATATACAAATGGGGATGTGATGGATCATCTGGATTTTCAGAATATAGACAGCCGAGTGCATACGATACTGACTTCTCCAAAGTTTTAATGGCATCGTTAGTCTGGTTGATAGTATAAAACATGAAATTTCTAACATGGAACGTTCATATATTAGGACGAGTATCAACAGTACCTTTCAGAAATAACCGATACAAAATCTTATTTGATTCGTAATATATGCAAAAAGAAAAATTCATATTTTAAGGACGTTGAGAATTTTACTCCATCTAGTGAAGATGCTTTTCAGATTGGGTCTTCGCTAAAATCAATTTGAATGAATCTTTGATTTCATTTCCCAAATACGTCTTCTTGTTTAATCCTTTTGCTTAATTTACTGCATTCACTTATCTTGTTTTTTTAAAATTTTTAGAAAATCTCCTCTCCTGCCTACATTTATGTGTAGGATGTCAAGAGTTTCTTACAAATTACTTAAAAAAAGTTTATTTATAATAAAAGATTAAACCGTTTACAAAAAAGAGCGAGCAATTTTTTGCCACATCCAAAAGTTAGATTTTTTGCAAAAATGTTAGCGTAACTTTCGACGAATATTGTAAAATTTATTTCACAGTCTTTCTTAATACCTCTTCTTTTAGAAACAATCAAAGTTTTATGAAATACTTAATAATTTTTTTTAAATATTACAAAAAAATTAAGAATACTCTTTTCACAAAATATAAAAAATTATCGCAGAATTTTCAAAAATCCAAATTGCAAAATTATTTCTTGCTACAATTTTGGAGATATCAAACAAATTTTTTTTTTCATGTGAATTTCAATGAAGTTTTCTTTTAAAAACCACAAATCAAACGGTTTTTGCTAAGTAAGAAAGAAGTTATGTACTAACGATTAAAAAAAGTCATGGCCAAAATTAAAAAAAAAAAATTGAAGTCAAATAACTTGGAAACTGTAAGAAATAAAATGTTTCTCTTTTATTTTTGCATGTTTTATTTTTTTTTTAACGTTGATTGATTAAGATCGGTTTATGATTGCAAAAGTTACAAGCTCCGAAAGAATTTCGATACCCATAGTTTCCAACTTTGACGCTGTTTAGAGCTATCTTGCCTTAGAACAGGGTGCCTGCAAGTATACTGCTTCAAAAGTTCAACACTTTTTCTTTTCAAAACATTTGGTTTCATGGAAATCGATTGACTAGTTCAAAAGTTGCGGACTTTTTACTACTTTTTTTTATTTCACGCCACTGTGTGACATTTAGGGCGTAGATTCAAGAACAAACGTTGAGATTCTCTTGGTTCTAATACTAAAATCGCCAAGAATATTTCTTCCTGAAAAATTTAAAATTGTGAGAGAAGAGTTTGAATACATTATACGATTGGGTATTTGTTGGCCCTCAAGCCCTCTCCTCTTAGTAGCTAAGATTGATGGAGAATACAGCATTTGTAGTGCCAAAACAATATTACTTTCCTGTAAAACAAAAATACACATGGTTAAGGGTTATTTTCAAATTCTTCTGACAGTTACGTGGATTAGATGTTGATTTTCATAATCCAAACTTGATTTTTATTTTATATTTTTTAAGTGTAACAAAATACTATGCAGCAGCAAACAAAATTAAATCACAGCAAGTCTATTTTATTTCATTTTTTTTTTTCCTTTCATCGACTAAATTCTAAATTGAAGCTTGTCAACTGAAACGAAACCACCAATCAAATCAGAAAAAAAATAAATCTCATTATTTAAGAGAGCAGCAAAAGCGAGTACAGCAAGTATTTATACCTAAATACAATATTAAAAAAAACCGAGAAAATTACAATCGGTTTAGACTGACCTAAAGTAGCCCTACATTTTAATAATATTGGAGCTATTTTTTATTAATTTATTACTTTATTGAATGAAAAATTGGCCCACGATTAACAACTAAAATTTACTCCAAACTATATATGAAATATGGTCGCAAGCCGATTAATGAAAAGGAAAAATTTATCTAAATTAAAATATTTTTAGAATATGCACATGAAATAATACCTGAAAAATAAAAATTCAGGGTGATATTAAAAATTAATGCAAATAAATAAGTGCTTAGAAATGTGAAAACAGCATTTGCTTTTAAATCAAATTTTACAATGATACCATAATAAATAAAAAAGGAAGTAGAGAAAACCCATGTAGAAACTATAGAAGCTAAAAAGATACCGTAAAAAAGACATTTTATTCTTAATTTGTAAGGGTTTTTCCAAGTAACTGAAATCATATGGATTTTTTTTTGTCTCTTTCATAAAATGGTATCAAATAAATATATTTAAACAGGGATATAGCAGGCAAAAATTTTTGATATGAAATTTTATTACTAGTCCTAAAAGTCTTAAAATTCAACTTAAATAGCATGTGTTGATACACTCATTGTATGGTAAATATTTTTGAAACACTATAAACCGTTTTATCCTCGTTTAACGCTAGTCATTTGAAACGTTTTGATTAAGGAATTTTAAAATATGTTCTTTTTAGAACAAAATTGCTCAGCACATTTAAACTAAAAATTTATTAAGTAATTCTTAGGATCGGTTCATTGCTTCTGAAGTATTTTTTGACTTCTTAGCAAGTTATAATAAAAAAAACTATACTAACAACGAAATTAAAAATATGTTTCCGGTCATTTGCTGCATGCACTGTACAGGCACAAACCTCATTTGATAAGAATGGAATTTATTTAACTTTTCAGTCATTTTCTGAAAAATTATTTTAACTTCAGTTAAAACTATGCAGGTTTACTAAAAACATTCAATGAAAAACTATTTTCTTGGCATCAATCCAAAAACAGCACGAAAGAAATAAAGATTTCTTAATACGAAAACTCAACATTATTGAAAACGATCAGAATTTGCACTACTTCCAGATAAAAATCACTGAATCTTATTAAGCTTTTTAAATAGGTTTTCTTTACTGGAATACTACACCAAGCACGCAACAATGAATAAGTACAAAATCAATGCTTAAATGCACTTCAAGTTTGGATTTACAGATTTGCTGTACTCAGATACTTAGAGCTTAATTAAATTAAATTTCACGTGATTGCGAAATTATACTTGAAAAAACCTAATAAAGAAGAATAATCCAGATATTATTAGATATAGAACAAAATACACAAGCATTATAAACATATTATACGTTCTCCCTATTTAAAAAAATATACAACCACACAAACACTCAAGCCGATGCAGACGAAAGAGAAAAACAACTATGCTTCTACAATGACGTTCTACTGTCAAATCTGTTGAATGTGCTTTCACTTTCTGGATGTTGCTAATATTCCAGCAGTGAATAATAGGTCTTTTTCTTTACTTTTTGGTTAAAGTTCGGTAAAATGAGAGCAAATAAATAAATATATTTTCCTAATTTTTTCCATTTTTCTCGTGTTTATAAAAATGTAATTTTTCTTTGTTGTTGTTTATTTTTGAAACAGCTGATTGATTTTCTGTGTGCTTAAACTAGCACGAAGAAAAAATACGGGCTGTTTCGTGCAAGAGGAAGAAGAACATTACTCTCACAAAACTTCTCTCATTTACCCAATTTTCGAGTACGAGAACGCTTTTCGTGCTAATTGGGATCCCGCGGGATCCCAATGTAGAGTAAAGAAACACACCTAATAAAACACTTTGTATTTAAAAGCTCTTAATATCAGTGTTGAGTAAATAAAGTGTTCTGATTTGATAAGAATTGTATACTTGAGGCTTTACAAAAATAATGTTTTTAAAAGACAAAAACGAGACAATATTTATTCATATGTCGACTTTCAGGTATATTTTTTACTCAAAAAAAAAATTCCACATATCGATAACTCAATACTTATTTTTAATATAAAACTTTTTACTCTTTAATATGTGAAAACAGTATGCTTATCAATCAAATTTGACGTGGAATGATGAAAAATCTTTCCAAATTAAGACAAACCTCTCATTGGAAGAAAAATAAATCACTGGAACTCTTAGGCAATTTTGAAGTTTTCTAGTCTCATAAAATGCAATATTACATCATTTCGAATTTTACCAATATTTTTTGTCTTAAAAATATCAAAATTTTCAAATTAAAAAAAATTAATTCTTTAAAACCTACATTAATTTTTGACATCTCTGATATGGCTTTCGAGTCCAGAAGACCGTATATATTCCATTTTTATGTTACCTTTTTTGGACTTTCAAGAATTTTGATATTAGACACTGTTGGGCACATTTTGTTTAATTAGATTTTTCGCAACCTAACTCAAGAAATAGCGATATGTACATGTGTACATGCATATATATGTAGTCGGGTGGTTACTGGTTTGCCGCACAGTATATTAAGAATATATTATTACTGCGGCAAATCAATAACCACCCGACTATGTGTGTATGTATGTAGAAACTCTATACATTTGTGTTTTCTGTTATTTTTGCTTTAAAATTCTGTAAAACATAAATTCTGTTAAGTTAACAGTGTTTGGCTGAGGAACTTGATGAGAAAAACAGTAATGTTAAAATCGGCGCTAACTCGTCGGGTGGTTACTGGTTTGCCGCACAGATATTGAGAATACATTATTGATGCGGCAAACCAGTAACCACCCGACGAACTGACTTCACACACACTTTCTTAACATATAATTTTGCTTAGCAAACTTACAAAAACCGTCAGCAGAGGAAACAGAAATAAAAAAATATTTCATCCAGAGTTTTCGTTTTACAAATAGCAAAATAATCATTTAGTTTCGTGTAGTAGTGAAACATAAATTATGATGAATTGTTTTTTTCAAAGTGTAGAAAATTAACTACAGTGGAGTTCGGTTAGAAAGAACATTGGTTATAACGAATTATTGCGTATAACGAACAGCTTTAACGGTACCAAAAGTTTTGTTTTAATATTCCATAGAAATCCCTACAAGAAATGAATGACTGAAACTAACACAAACGACATTTTTTCATTAACACATTTTAAACAATTTTATATTGAATTCAACAGTAACAGTCAATTGACTCTTCATTTTACCGGTAGTGATGATGGATACATTTATTAATTATAGTTGCTCCACTCTAACAAACATGTTACGAGTAGAATGGAACATCTACTGTACATAAGTTAAAATTTTTAGAACCTCGCGTTTTATCACGTTCGGTCTGTGAAATTAAAATGTATAGAAGTGCTAAAAAAGTTAAGTAAAACGCGCGTATAAACGTAGTAAATGACAAGTAAAAATACGGCAACGTAATCAGCTCAGATAGATATGTATGTTTCATAGTAGATATTTTTAATTAGTTAGTTAGACAAAGATGCAAAATCACACGTACACAAAGGTTTACATCACTTTTTCCACATTGCCTTTAACAAACTGATAGAAAGTTAGATATATAGAGAAATCCATCGCCACTGTCGGTCAAATGACCAGTCATTTTACTTTCACTGTTCTTGCAGGGATTAGTATTTACGTTTACAGTGAACACCGATTGTAGCGAAATTTTGCTTATGACGAACTCTTTTTTTAGTTCTTGTTCTGCATTGAAATGTATGCGCTTATAACAAACAAAAAATGTTGTAAGTTATTGTCTTGCATTTCTGAAAACAGCTGTTCTATAAGCTAAAAACTATTTATATTTTTCGTATAACACTATTTTAATCAATGTGTATCTAACCAGGTGGCAGCGCTACTTCAGCTGATAATTTTTTGCTCTATGTGCTTAGTAGCTATAGAATGTCAAAAACTTCGATTTTGTTTTGGTTTCGGTACAATTATTTTTGCGCTTTTGATATTCTTCGGTTCTTTACGCAGCTATGGTTGCCGTATTTTTGTAGAACAAATCCGTACGCAGTCACCTGTATAATTACACCATGATTTTTATTTTATTATTTTTATTTTTTTTAAGGAAAAAATTTATTATTTTATTTATTTAATCAAATTGCAATTAACAATATTTTTCGCTCCCTAGAAATTCGTTAGAACCAAATTCTACTGTATTCAATTTATGTTTATATGTACAGTACAATGTGCTTAACGACCAGTTAAACGATAAACTTAATACACCACCGATTATGTTGGTGGTGGGAATGGATATTTAACTCTTAACTCTACTCAGCCAAAAGCTGTAGTAGTAATTGATTCATACAGCAGCCGCTTGGCGAGTGCTGAGTAACTACTGTTTGACTGATGTTACTGTCGCTCCGAACTAACTACAATAAGTAACTGCTCGTATATTAAATAAGTACCAGAGATTTATTATGCTTGTTATTGCTGTTTTTGCTATTGCTATTGTTATTATTTATCTTTGCAAGTTTCATTCAGAGTTTAAAACTGATGGCGCATACCGTATAAAGATTTAGTTGTTAACGCACGGTCAATACGTGCATTTCAAAACTTTATAGAATAAAAGTAATTACAAATAAGAAAACAAGTGTTTTGTTAAAAACAAAAGAAAAAAACATTAAAAAAATTAATACATACATACGTACATATGTATGCATATGTTACATGTACTGAGTACAAGTGTTTAAGAAAAAGTGAAAAGTTCGATGAAAACAATTAAGAGGTGCTAAAAGTCAATATAAATAATAAACTTGTTGACGTTCGATAAAAAAAATTACATAAAACCATAATCCCAATAAATTATTAAAGCAAAAGACAAAGTGTTGATATTACAATTGTATATAAAAAAAAATATTATCAGAAAAAATAAGCAAGAAAATATTTTGACACTAATTGTGGAAAAAAGAAACTACACTAACAACAACTAGAAAACATAAAAGACATTAAAGAAACACTAGATTTTGGTTAAAACTGGCTTGATCAAGTCTTAAGACAAAGTTGCATTCAGCGAAAACAACATCAACGACAACTTCAACTTAATAGTAGGTATTTTTTTATTTTTTTTTTTTTTTTGCTTATTAATTATAATTATAAGTCGAGTAATATTTAAATAAAAGTTCTTAGTGTTTTGCACAGTTGCAAAGTTGCTTAAAAACAAAATTTAAATCAACGGAAACGGAAGCACACATGATCCAGCATCTCTTTTGATTTTTCAACAAGAAAGGAAAAATATGCAAATGAATTAAAATTTTTTAATTAAATTTCGAAAAAAATGTGTCTCTGGTCGGCTTTATTCTCGATCTATTCTCGATTCTAAGATTTAGCAAATTTCAGATTGTTAAAAAAAAACTTTGAAAGAGTTACAGGTTTTTAATGAAATATTGAGAGAGCAAAAACACTTTCACTATACAATGTGCATTTTTTCTGATTAATCGCGTAAGTATGCTATACAATAATTGTTCCAGGCGAAAGAGAAATAATAAAGTGACGCATATTTATGTAAAGTTTTATTCGCTCGTTCCCCATTTCAACTCCAGCTAAAAATGTATATTATATATATAAAAAGGCAAATGCCAGTTTAATTAATAAAATAAGAAATTGCTGCAGAAAAGCTCTTATCATCTAAACTGGGACAAGACTAGTGTTGTTAATTATTCGTCTTTTATATTTGTTCGAATGAAATTTCATAATTTTTTTCTTGTTCGAACAGACAAATAATTTTGAACTTTTGTTCGAACATTCGAACGAACAAAGAATAAAAAAATAAACGTCACGCATGTGCATTAGTTAATTTTTATTTATTAACAAAATAATTCAATATACAAAAAAAAAATAAATCATTTTAATAGCAAACTTAGAAATATTAATAAATAAAAATATTATTTAACAAAAATGAAAAATTTTAAAAACCGATGCAGTTGACGCTGGATCATAAGTGAAGACCCCTTTGTTCCACTAATATTATTGAAGTAACAGAATCACAAAAAAGAAAGTAGTAAATGAACATATAGAAAATATATAATAACTTCCAATCGATAACTGAATCGATTTTCTTCAAGTATAAACTAGAAGATAAGCGGCTGGACCAATTTTGTGATAGCTGTCATTAGTACACAACTGCATTTGCAAATGTATATTGCAAGTCCCCGACGAAAGTTAAAAAGCGATAGTAGGTGATAGCTAGGTATGGGAAAATCCTGTGGATCAGCATTCTGAGACAACTAGGTCTCACATAAGGCAAAACATAAGGCTGATAGAGGCAAATGTCTGTCATAGCAACGCGCGAAATTTCAAATCGAATGTTATGTTTGGCAGACTCTTAGCTCCATTTTTGCCATATATAGTTTAGAGCTATCACCAAGTCTGAACTAGCTGTTGGTAAAAAACAGATGACACCATTTTTTGAAATCTTTGGAGGCCCATGACAAAAATTGGTTACCAAAATCGCCAAATGTATTAAGCAATTAATTAATTGAACAAAAATTTAGGAATATTTTTTTCTGTGTACGAGTCGTAATTTTTTTGTAAATAATTTTTTTACATTCTGTTTAACGATTTCGTGCATAATAGTAGATCTTTATGTACAAAATTATCGATGAAAATCCCAAAATAAATAAATCCTAGCAAAATCTTTTAAAAAAAACCCTCAATGTATCGAGACCTTTTTCCGATTTAATCGTAAGCGACATGTAGTAAAAATAGTCTAACTACCTACAGTGGACCTACCCATAGTTTAGAATTATTAAAATGTTATATTTGTTGATAACTTTTTATATAAGGGCTGTAAAATTTTATCGTAACCGACAATTTACTTTCATATATTATAAAAAAAACTTCTCCTGAAAACTTTAATTTTTGTCGCTTACGATTAAATCGAAAATAAGGCTTGATATGCCAATGATAGAAAATGGAAAATTTTCGATACAAATTAAAATGTGCTCAAAAAAAAACAGAAGCGAATAAAAAATGTTTGCATTTCCTTCGTACTTAAAACTTCTTGAGTAAAATTAGAGTTGTCGTCATTATAACACGAACTTTTGGTTAGAATAAACAAAATCTTTTATTTTAGAACAAAAAATTTTCTATAGACATTGGTCGAATATTCGAATAATTTTTTTGTAAAACTAGTTTTCATAAGAATCGAAGCCAATACATTGTTTTAATTTTTCAATTCAAAGTTAGCAGAATTTGTTTGTTTGTGGAATTTTAAAATCACGTTTTTGTAGAATTTGAATTTATTATTATCTGATCTGAGTAGTACAAATATTAATAAAAGATCTAGATAATAGTTCTTTAGGAGAACTATTACATGTCTATTAGATTCAGTAACTTAAAAAAAATAACACAGGATTACTCGAATCAATGAAAAACTAAAATAAAGAAAATTAAATACTCTGATAGTATTCCTTAACAAAGCAAAATTTTTCATCGAATAGTAAGTTTTAAAAATATGATGACAAAAAAAAACAGAAACTGAAAAATACACAAATATTTTAAATATGCTAAAAAAAAGTTCGTAGTTTGAAGAAGCCAAATTACATGTGATAATTTTTAAGAAACAAATGCGTTACATCAAAGATAATTGTAAATATTCTGACACAAAATTTTAAAGTCCATACAAAATATAGCGCTATGATATTAATAACTAAATATGTATAAAACCGAAGTCATTTACGCAATTGTTAATGAAAACCACAGATATAATTGTCATAAACTATTTTTATTTATTTATATTTTAGCTATATGAATAATGCTGCGTTTCTCCTTCCTTTATTACTACGTTTATACACGCACTATTTGCAAATAAAAATATTTGCAAATAAATTAACTCACTGTTTATACGGCATTGTAAATGTATAAAAACTTGGTAGCACTTCTATAGAAATGTTACTTATGTTTCCAAAAAAATTTTGTAAATGCATAAAATAACAAATGAAAATTTTTGTTTATTGTCATTATTTTCTTCTATCAATGTTTTTGTGCAATATTTCGTCGGTTGGTTATTGGTTTGCGGCACAGTATATTCAAAATACATTATGTCTGCAGCAAACCAATAACCAACCGACGATTTATCAATTTATTGTTTTTTATTAGGAAACATTTGTAAGTGTGGCAACCTCCAGCATTTTATTTGCAAATAGTGCGTTAATCGTGAATAGTTTTCTCTGCGTATAAACGTAGTCTATGTTAACATAAAATAAAATATTTTTATCACAAAGATTTTAATATATAATTTCAAAACTGCATTTTTTATTTCCTAAAGTAATTTTTTTCTAAATTAAACATTTTTTCTAAATTAAAAAAATAAACATTATAGTGCATACATAGTTTATATAATTATTACGAAAATATTAAAGAGGTTGTAAGGTTTTTAATAAAAAACTTACTGATATTCGATATTATTCGATAGCGGTACCTGTAACTGGATTCAGTAAATTTTTGCGAACCGAATCTTAATATTAATCGACATACTTATTGGCTATAATTAACGATAATGTGATTCTGTAAATTCTATTTTACGATAGTGGATATCTTTGTTTTACTCACCATTTAGTTCTATATCATGAGTATGTGGCATATATGCATACACATTTTCGAAATAAGCGAAAATCGCAAAGAATAAGAGACAAATTAAATGAATTCGAGCTTGAGATTTTACTTTTTTCTACTTCAACCAACAGCAAATATCGTTAAAATATGTTACTGGATAAAAAAGTGGATAAATTTTCGTTATATTTATTATAGCGACACGATGATCGCAATAAAAGTAAAATAAATAAATGAAAATGGCCCTGAGACGCATCAGCTGATTCTTCTGTCAAATTTCCTCCGGAAACCGAATCAATGAATCACCCATATATTTCGGGAATTACTCCTTCTCCCCACTTTTTTTATTCAGTTAATTTTTATAAATTTTTTCAAATTCTTTTTTTATTTTACAAAATATTTCGGAATTCAAAGTCTTCATCTTCACCTTCATTTGGTGCTTGTTTTTCTCTTGTACCCTTAAGTTCAAGTTTATCTTAATATAGACCAGCAGTATTCTACCAACATGCTACCATCAATTTACAGGGAAAAAGTACAGATGCGAGCGCAGGAAGTGCATTTTAAGAGACATGTTACACTCCATAGCCTTATGCGCAGACAGCAACTCCTAATTATGATCGACATATTCACCACTTTTTTCGTTCACATACACGTTTTGGAATGCAGGCCAAGCTTGTTTTTCTTTTAAATTTAGAAGTTTAACAAACGTTGAGTCTTAAAAAAGTTGTTTGATTTGAGGTCTCTTCAACACTCATTCTTTGATTTTAGCGTCTAAGACGAGGAAATTTAGTTTAAACAAATTTAAATCCATTACCTACCTTGTCCATTGCTTTCACGAACTGCTTCATCAAACCGAGTTTAATGTGGAGAGGTAGCAAATAAATATTTTTTTATTTAATAACAATAATTTTACTGAATTAAGATAATATGAACCAATTTCAGGATGTCGGCAACGTCCGACTTGTCGACATCGTGAAATTGGTCCTATAAGAACACCGAATGCTCGCGCACAACACACAGATATAGACGATCGCTAGAGATGCACTAAAGCCAGATAAAAATTTTAGTGCAGAGCTATGGAAAAATTTAACAGCTAAAATAATTTTTTATATATTTAAATTGAATTCAGGGCCATTAAATCATCAAAAATAGCTCGGGTGATCCCTCGAAAATGGTGGGTGAAGGGGGAAAACGGAGGTCATATTCAGATTTAGGAGGTCAATTTACATAAGAATCAGCTGAAACGGTGTTAGGGCTCTTTCCTTTTTTTATTTGCAGAACAGTGTAATTTAAACAGCCGCAGCTCAGCTTCAGCCGTATGACTTTATTTTGAATCTGTAACTCTGGCTGCGGCTGTTTAAATTTATACAGCTGCAGCTCAGCTTCAGTAGTTTGAATGAAAAAATTAAAGCTTTTTTGAAGGCTGGTTTTGTGAGGCGCGTACCGAAAATATCGACTTTTTCAAAATTTGAATTAAAATTGCGTATAACTTTTGAATTTTTTTAATGTTACGAATTTTGTTTCCTTTTCTATATCGAACAAGATTTGATTTCTCCATTCTCCAGAACAGTGGGCCAAGGTTGGTAAAAAAGGCAAAATTTAAATTTTTTTTCTCGAATATTTCCTAAACTGTAAGCGAAACTGGGGCTTTGTACCTTCGCCCCCTTTAAAGATATTTGGTCCGATTTCCACCTCCGAGTGACACCTCTTTAAATGCTGTATGAAATTTCATAACAAGCGGACAGTTAGTTTAGAAACTGCAGAATTATTTAAATTTTTTTTTACAAAATCCCCACTGCGTATTCGGTACTTTAGACCCCACTAGGCACCTTCGGATATAGCTAACAAATTAAGATCGCATTTATGGCAGCAAGCCTCATACTTTAAACAGCGCACATATATCAATGAAAAAAATATTTGCGACCAGTCTAACTAATCCCCAGCTAGTAACGTAACTTTTAAAACGTCTTTCCTGCCAGTTGGAGGGTATCAGTGTACACGTGTATTTTTATTTTTTATTATTTAGAATAATCAGTTGCAAAAATTGTTAACATATCTTTATTTTTCATGTTATGTAGTTGTTTGAAGTCTGGACTTTCGAGTGTAGGATACAAACGTCCAGTGCTATTACGTAAAAAAATATACCACTCAATTCTCTTTAAAAGTCTATTAAAGATACCAAAAATCTGTGAACCTATCGTTAATAACAAAGACGCTATTAAGTAAGTTAGGCGATGCGAGCGTTTTTATTGTGTTTTTCCCAACGTGCGACGTGTTACGTCGCCATTTTCAATACAATATACCACTTTAGGGTAATTTTTTGGTACAAATGCAATCAACAGATATATTAAGCTGATATTACTGAGCCATCTAGAATATCATAATTTATAAAAAAAAATTTTTTGAAAAACACAGTTGCAGGGAGAGAGCGTCAAAAATCGAGGTGCACCTTATCAAATAGTGCGGTGACTCCATGGCGCAATTTAAGACTTGGACTTTTAGCGGCATATAGTTACAAAAAAAAATCCTCCTTTTTAAATAACTTAACGTAATATAAAATACAACAACCTTTTTACTAACAAAAACAACTTTAACAGCAAAAGATAAAAATAAAAACATGCGAGTATAATAATATGTATAATGTTATCACGGTATGAGACTTTTTATTGACATTTAACATTCTTTTTAATTGTCGATAAAAATAACTTTGAATATTATTAACTGTTTTTAATTTTTTTTTTATAATTCGTTTTAAATACTAATCTTAATACTTATGATATTTAAGTAAGTCAAAGTAAAGTACGTTTCTTATTCGACAGAGAATTTTGCTATTGTGAATTTCAGTCATTGTGATTGTTCAAAATAGTGTACCAGCTGAGACTAATAGGGCTATTCTCGATTGAATGAGAAGCATTTTTAATTTGATAATAACAAAAGTTGTGACAAAAACAAAAAATTCCCTATTCTAGCTTAAATAAAATCTCATCTTTTTATTTTTTTATAGTAAAGAAGAAGAATGGGACCCCTTTGATACATAAAAAAACAAAAATATCATTTGTTTTGCGTTTATCTCCACAATTTAATTCTTTTCTAACGGGTCGGTTCAAGAATGTTCTAGAAGCAATAATGAATCTTCAGTATTGCGATCTACAGCAGTCATTTCATAAATTATCATATGTAAAAAGAAGAATACATAAATTAAGTTTGCCAAAAATATTTGATATCAAGTTTAAAATTAAGATAGGTTAAGATATTATAAAACTACGAGTATATTATGCCCCTAACACGGTTTTCAACTTTTAAAATACTTTGATTGGGATTGATAAATTTGCATTGCCTTTCTCAACTAAATTAACATTTCACTTTTCAGTTGTGTTTTGGTATTGTCATTTATAACTTTGCATAAGTTTGGTTGAGAAAAAATTTGAGTATACACAACTATTTTTTAGTTTGGATAAAACAACAAATAACAAAACGCATCTTACTCTGCCAAAATTATTTCTCAATGAACTCGTTCTCTATTTGGATTGGGTTGGAATCATTAAGAATTTTTCTTCTTTTTGTAGCGCATTTATATTATCGACTTCGGTTTTGTTGTCATAACATAAATCTATACATACATATCGCAAATTTATTGTAAGAAAGACTACGTTCGTAAAAGCATTTATAGTGCAAGTCTGCAGCACCGCGAACTTCTAACTTTCAAAAATGCATAACTTGGCATCACTGTTTGCCGTCAAACGTTTTTTAATGCAAGTAATCGGCATATCTGCTGCAAATCTCTGCAAATGGCGAAGTAAATTACTTTAAGATGCAATAAGTTGCAGTGGAACAATAAGTTGAATATATGTTTGTATGTATTTTGATATTTAAATTACATATTTCGAATCTTACCAAAAAAAAAGAAGATTGATACATTCGAAAATTACTTTGGAACTTACTTTGGAACTACTATCTATGAGTATAACATTGGGAGTTTTTATTGCTACAAATGAGTTTTTTTATTTTAGCTCTCTTATTTTTACGGCCAATTGTGTTCCTATAGGAAATTGCCGCTTTGATTTTCTTTTTTTTTATCATGATTTTTTAAAATAAAATTACTGGCCGACTTAAAAATTAGTTACAGTTCGTTCAAAAATGTCATCTGTGCACAAATGTTGAGCAGTTGGAAAGCATGAGCAACAGCTGATCACGCATACGCAGTAAAACTTGGCAGAATTGCTGCAAAGATGCATAAATTTGCTGAATTTGCGAACGTATGCAAATACATACATAATCATATGTAACTCAAAAAAAGTTCGTTTTGCAGAAAATAAGTTTTAAGTTTTCTATTTATTACATTTATGCTATTTACATAGAAGATGTATACAAATATTTTCTTCTTTTGAAAAGTGCATATATAAGTCTTACACAAGATTAAAAGCGATACATAATTTGTTTTTATTATTAACTGCAAAAACTAATTTTTAACCAACTTCAAAAAAGGAGGAGGTTATCGTCCCTATTTTTTTTTGGCGTGTTACTTCATAACTCGGTTCGTATTAGATCGATTGTAAAATTTTTTTATTGTCTGAGAGGGTATAGCTTGCCATTGGTCCCATTACAAAAATATTGGGCAATAATAGACAAATCTTCCATTTGAAAATTAAATATTTTAAAAATTAAATTATTAAAATTTAAATATTTTATTTTAAGTGGTTCTACTCTACCGGTTTCTACAAAACTTAACGCACACCCTGAGCTGTGAAAAACACAAAATCTTGCACGTCCATTAAAATTTAATTTTATATCCCATATATTTTTTTTTAAAGTGTTCTATCAGATCTTTGCATTGACGTCGTTTTTTTGGCATTTTATGACCATAGCGCTCTGAATTGACGGTAACGCTTGTAATAAGTTTCTACAGCCCCATATGCGATAGTTTTGCTTCTTGACGTGACCATCGAGTAAGAAATGAGCTTCATCGCTGAAGAAAATGTAGCTCAAGCATCCAATCAGCATACTTACGGCGCTCAGTGCATTGTTCCCATATAACGATGGGACAAAAATAGGAGTTAACGTAGGCTTTTCAAATTTGGTACAGTATTTACATTCACCTTATTTAAGAAAAACTGAAGTTTAAAAAAAATATTGGACTGTAGTTTATGGGATCTTTCTTTATTTTTGTCTTCACGTGTCTGTCTCAAAAAAAGGAATGACCGGAAATTCGTATACCAAAATGGTTTTTATCTTATATACACAGTTGTATTAATACTAAAACACGGTTGCAATATCTGGGACGGTTCTTATCTTATATACACAGTTGTATTAATACTAAAACAGGGTTGGAATATCTGGGTTAAGGGATACCATATTGCTGGCTACTGCAATCTCGGCCGACCTGACATTTAAAACGACCTCGATTTCTATTCATTCATTCATTCATATTCATCTTCCAGATATTCCTCCTCCAAAAATGCACAATCATGGTATCCATTGGTGTTGCCATCAGGGTCCTCCAACAGTTCACAGTTCCTCTGTTCTAACCATTTTTTTAGTCGAGTAGATTTAACTATACCTCTATATGACATTTGCGTTATCTGACAATTTTCGATATCTGATATCTCATAGCGGTCGTTACCTAACTGCCTCTGAATTACGTATGGGCCGCAATATTTCGGTATCAATTTTTTGTTGCTACCCGGTGTTGTATCTACATTCTTTAATACTACTAGTTCTCCTACGGCGAAAGTCTTGGCAGGTACGTGATGTTCATTAAAGTATCTCAGATTATCCGCCTGTAACTTTTCTATCGCCCTTTCGGCATTTTCCCTAATCGAGTTCACATTACCCTCCTCTTCCGTGCGTCTTTCTATTAAATGTTCAGTAAATTCATCCACTATATCTCCTCTTTGCTCTACCCCAAATAGCATTTCACTCGGAGAATGGCCTGTCGCACGTTGCAGTGTGTTATTAATTGCAAATCCTATCCTACTCAATTTATCGACCCAATTCGAGTGCTCGATCGGTTCCGTCAGTTTTGCCAGCATAGCCCTTAAATCCCTATTCATTCTCTCTACCTGCCCGTGATTGCGGTGATTCCACTGATGTTTTCACGTGTACGATATTTCTTTCAGCCAAAAATGCACCGAACTCATTGGAAGTAAAACATGTCCCACGATCGCTTATTATTCTTCGTGGCCTGCTATAGTTTTCAAAATATTTTTTTTGAGCACAGCATGCCTCCTTTGTCCCTGGAGCGTTTACGGCATACAGTTTCGTAAATTGTGTAAATGCATCAATTACGACTAAAATATGCTTTCGTTTTGATTTTATTGCCGGCAGTGGGCCGAAGTGGTCAAAATGGATTGTATCAAATGGGACGGGTTTCTTCCAGATTTGGTATAGGTTCCTCTCATTCTTTCTTTGCGGCGCAGATTTATAAATGCACTTCAGACAATTCCGTATAAATTTATTCGTCTTTATCCTCATTCCCGGGAACAAGTAGCATTTTTGAATTTGATCCACACATTTTCCTATTCTTACATGACCGTATTTCTCGTGAATAGCCTTTATTACGCTTTCTTCTAGCTCAGCTGGTACAAACAGACGCCCCTGCCCATTATCATTTAATTTAAAAACTAGTCCATTGTCCAGTGCATAGCCTTCTACGTCTCCTACTTCCAATCTGTCCCGAATGTCCTGAATAACCCTGTCTCTTGTCTGTTTTGCCTGTATGCAAAGGTCGAGGTCACTCCCATCGACAATTGTCGCACTTAAAGCGTCTACATGTTGCATAAGTTCTCCCTTACGATGTCTAATAGTGTAGTCGTAATTCTCTAACTCTAATGCCCAGCTTGCTATTCTCTGGTTTATTAATTTTTTGCTCAAAGTCAGTGCCAGGGAATTGCAATCCGTAACTATTGTGAAAGAAATGCCCTCCAAGTAAACCCTGAATCGCTTTAGTGCTAGACAATCGCGAGCATATCTAGCACAAAGCTATGATATCTCGATTCGGCCTCAGTTGTGCATTTCGAATAGCATGTAATTGGGTGGAGCTTGGCGTCTTTCTGTCTTTGTAGCAGTACAGATCCATAGCCCTTCGCACTTGCGTCGGTATGTAATTCTGTTGCGTAATTTGGATTATACACCGCGAGCACAGGTCCATTGATCAGCTTATCCTTCAATGTCAAAAAGGCTCCCTCACAATCCCTTGTCCATGTAAATTTTTTTTTCTTTTTCAGGTCTGTCAATGGTCTTGCGATCCTAGCAAAATCGTACACGAAGCGACGGAAAAATGAGAAAAGGCCTAGACATCGTTCCAATTCTTCGTGATCAGAGGGTATAGGATAGTCCTCGATAGTCTTAACATGGTCATTATTAGGTCTTATACCGTTTCTATTCACCTTATAGAATAGGTAGTCCATATCCCTATACGCGAATTTACATTACCCGAGGTTTAATTCCAAACCATTTCTCCTCAAAACGCCCAATACGTCCGCCAAAATTCGTAAGTGCTCTTCAAAAGTCTCTGTTGCTATGCTCACGTCATCTAAATATACTACTATTTCCCCGGCATCAATAAAATCCCTCAACTTTATGGAAGATTTTGCGCAAAGATCTTGGCTTGCGACCTTACAAGATCCAGCTTGTGCAAGAATTAAAGCCGCGATACCATGCAATGCGTCGTGATTTTGATGTATGGGCCGAAAATGAGATTGATCTCGATGCTGATTTTCATCGCAAAATTTTGTTCAGTGATGAGGCTCATTTTTGGTTGAATGGCTACGTCAACAAGCAAAATTGCCGCATTTGGAGTGAAGAGAATCCACATGAGACCCTTGAGACGCCATTACATCCACAAAAACTGACTGTTTGGTGTGGTCTATGGGCTGGTGGAGTCATTGGGCCATACTTCTTCCGAAATAATGCTGGAGAGTCAGTTACCGTTAATGGAGACCGGTATAGAGCCATGATAACCGACTATTTTGTTCCCGAATTGGATGGCATGAATGTGGATGAGTTGTGGTTCCAACAAGACGGCGCTACATGCCACACAGCGCACGTCACAATCGATTTATTGAAGGAAACATTCGATGAGCGCATAATTTCGCGGAATGGACCTGTCAATTGGCCACCAAGATCGTGTGATTTGACACCATTGGATTATTTTCTTTGGGGATATGTAAAGTCGCTCGTCTACGCCAACAAACCAGAAACGTTAGGGGACTTGGAAGCCAACATTCGTGGCGTTATTGACAATATACGGCCCCATATGCTCGAAAAAGTGGTTGAAAATTGGACCTGTAGAATTGGCTTTATTCGAGCCAGCCGCGGCGGCCACATGCCCGAAATCATATTTAAACGTTAATGGCATAAAATTATCCTTCCAATAAAGCCAAATTGATGGACATTAAAACGATTTTCTTGTGTTTTATTTCAATTCGAAGTTCTATACCTCTAAAAAAAAACACCCTATATGTATTTTATTTTTTTTAAATTATTGTGCTAATTCAAGATAAAAAAGATCTGAGGTTAGGAACAAGTGAGTTATTAAATCCTTATGACTGTTTATCCGAGAGGAATTTTTAGCGAACGACAACCGCACCTTTCTCACATTTTTGTGATTGGCTTCCAACGCTTCTTCTGACAACCAGCCCATAATGTTCTTTCTATGTATTATGACTGGTAAGTTTAAAATAAATAATTACAGGACTTTTTTAATGGCCTTACTACAGGTATGATAACATCACGTGCATGAATTTAAATGTTGTGTACAGTACTTGACATATGATACCATCCATAATGAATTAAATACATATTTCTAGTCACTGTTGAGAAGTCTTTGGAAGATTTTATGTTTATTTGCAAGCCACATTTACCACCACTCTTAGTATATATAATACCAAAATTGTCAATATTTTTTTAACCAGTTATGTCGGCTACAGCACTATCTGAGAAAAAGTGACGATCAGTATTTCCGTCATTGATATTACCATGCCGAGACTTAATTTGATCAATTATTAAGCATGTTCCTTTTAATTTTTTTGAATTTTTCTTAAAAACATTTCCTTATTATTCTTACCAATTCGCTAGATTTTATAGGTAATTCGGTAAGAAATGTGCAATAGCATTCGAAATATGTTATTAAGCAGTGAGGTACTCAGAGACGGTATTTATAAGTATCCGTATTTGGAACTTTGGAGAAATTAAAGTTATTCATTTTCGTTGGAACCGCCTTGCAATTAAAACACAGGCTTGTAGAATTTGTATTGCTTAAGATATTAGCAAACGCACCATCTACCATTTTATAATGCATTTTGTAAGAAACATCTAAAACAACCGCAATTATCTAAAAGATATCACATTTCAAGTAATATGTATTGAAGGACAATTTTTTGTCCATGAGAATTGGAATAAGCTTCTGCAAGACAAATTCCTTCTTTGTATTTGTTACCTTTATTGGCAATAAATGTTTCATATGGAAATAAGTTATTACAATGTGTATTTAAAATATTTAAAAATGTAGGAGGAGAAGAGATTAGGAAATGGAAACCATTTAAATAGTTTGAATACAATTTGTCTCTAGATTGTTTGACGTAAAGCGACTTTTCTGGCAAAAATTAAAATTTGTACTGTGTAGGAATCCATTAAATTTTTTATAGAAACTTGTGTTTTGTATCATTTTTAAATATTATTTAATGACGATCATTAAAATTTTGGATATTTTTTTCAACTTTAAAGTACGCCAACCGGAATATGAAGTTCTTTTTTATAACAATTTTTTATATTTCATTTTGCAGCCGTAAATTAACCCCAATTTAATGTCTATAAATTTCACAATTTGGTATTCGCGAATATCGTTTCAAATATTCGTTCTCGTATTCGTATTCGCGGAAATAAAAAATTGACATTCAGTACATCAGTAATATGTACATATGTATTGTATATGTACAAGTAAATCCCGGTCCAGACTTGCAATTTTTGTTGTAGCAATTCTTGAATATGTGGGAGAGTGTTGAAATAGAAATATATACATTTTTTATTGCTCTCTCGCTCTTTCTCATTAAAAAAATATAAGGTTGCTATAACAAAAATTGCAAGTCTGGACTGGGATTAAATATATTTATATTCTGTAGTCTAGAATCTAGACAAAATTGGTTCAATCCGTTTGTTAAGACAAATACATAAATGGCCCTATTTTGAAAAACGCAATGCTAAGCGTTAACAAATTTTATATGTATTTTGTTTTTATAAGTTAATTTTTTTCCATATACATACATACATATGTATGTATAAGGAAAATTTGTATGTATGTATGTATGTAGGTAAAATTTGTGAACGCTTGTTGTACAAAATAAGGCCGTACATTTTTCCATATAAAATTTGTCAACACTTATCATTGCGTTTTACAAAATGAGGCTCAAAACAAAATTAACTAACTCAAATGGAAATTCTTGAAAATATTTTAAAAACAATTGTCTGAACTAGAAATGTCAAAAGTGCTCTCATTCAAAAAAAATTACGAATATTTAAATGAGCAGGTCATTCAGTGCTGAGAATGACAAGTGTTTAAGCGCCAGTTTTATTCAGTAAATTTAGCAGTAAATATCATTTTCGTTAAACACATTTGTTCTTGCTATGTGACATGCATTATGCATATTAATTTATTTCTCTGCTTTATTTATATTTTTTTTATGTACGTTTTCTTAATACATGTTTAGAAGTTATTAAAAAAATCTCAACGTTCAACCTTTAAAACTTAATTTGCATATTTATAAATAGAACAGATATAGAGCAAAAAGCAAAAAAAAAAACTTAATTAAAATTTAAATTAAAACAAATAAAACTGTTAGACATACCCACTCACATAAACGAGTAGTCCAATTCATAATGTTGTTGTTAGTACGAATTAAAACGAATATTTTTGGATTATGTATCAAGAAATTTAGTTTTTGTAAATTTTTATTTGAAAAAAAAACCCGGGTTTTATTTACTAAAACGCAGCTCGGTTTTTTTTTTGGATATCTGTTTAGAGTTCATTGGACCTTGAGGGGATTTTTCTTTTAAAAATGTAATTAATCCAAAAACAAAGAAAAAAATTTTCGCTTTTTTGTTAAAGGGCCCAACATGCAGCCTGTTATTATAATAATAATGGCTGTTATTATAATATACTTTTGGAGTTAAAAAACAAGCAGAAATAGCTTTTTGCATATACTCGTATGTAGTTTCTAGTATGAATATCTCTTAGTTTGGTGGTTAATATTGCGCTGAAAGGAGATGTTAGGCAAATATTTTAATGTTTATTACTTACTTGTACTTTATTGAACTAAAATAAAACTAAGGCCGATTTTAACGGCTTGTCCCACGATATCACCATAAATCGTTCGATCGACAAATTGTATTGCAAACAACAATAACATTAGAAAATTTGTTGTTGTTTTCAATATAAGTATTCGATTGAACGATTTCTAGTGACATAATGGGACAGGCCGTAAATCTAGCATACATGTGCATAAAAAAGCGTAACCACTAATTACTAATGAAAAACTGTTTGATTCAGACATGTATTTATTGACTTAAACAGATTTCAATCATGTTGGTTTCTGCAAAATTGTCTATTAGTTATGTATGAAACGGTTAAGTGGTTACGCTTTTCTTGGGCACATGTGTGCCAGATGGAAACTCGTAAACTCGGCCAAAGCTTCGTAGAATTTAGCTATTTCGTAAGCGCAAAAATGGCTTTCTTTTGTGAAGCAAAGCAATTAATTTTTCAATTACATACAACTTATAACAAGAAATACTAAAAATTTCTCGACAAAAATAACCTTATATAATAATCATTAGAATAAATACAATATTATTTTTTTTATTTTAGGAGGTCTACTCTGTATTTTGAAAAGAAATGAGTTTCTTTCGAACTTGTATGTTATTAATATTACAAGTCGAAAGCATTACCTTTCGTTTCGATTTTATGGAATAGACCTCCCGAACTGTATCGACAAATAAAATTACAATATTATGTTTAATGAATACGCGCATATTATAAAAATATGTAAGCGGAACAAACAGCAGTCGGGTTTTATTGAACCATTAATTAATGATTTATATTCTTGCTATTTAGACAACTTGTTGTCAACTAAGTAACACTATTTGAGATCCAGATAAGATTAATTTTTATTTTTATTAAGAGTTTTTATGTTGTAAAAGTTCTAGACGTATTTTTTGGATATGGCAACACTAACTCAAACATGAAATTAAAGCGAACTGATTCAATGAGGTGGTAGCAGAGGCGAATAAATTGTCCTCGTGGTATATAATGAATGTCAAACTCCATATGTAAAAAGTATTTTTTATTTTTGTTGACAGTTTGCTTCATATTTTATATAGAGTCATTGCTCTATTTGTATATGTATGTTAGTTTTGTAATTGTAAATAAATAAATAAAAGGAAGAAAAAAAGTTAAATCTTTTTGAATCGCACTTTGGAAACTATTTGCCGCTTAAAAATATCGCAACTGAAAAGAAATTCCATACATATGTATGTATATGTATGTACTATATAAATTCGACTTCACTAGTTTATTTTTTTTTTATTTTTTTATAAATGGTAGCGATTCCAATTTAGAGCGTTTTAACTATGCCAAAGCGCGTTTACTAAAAAAGCGCTAAATTAGCGCGGTTTGAATAAAGTTATCATCATTTCAGTTCAATATTTTTTTTACTTTTTTTTTGCATAAATTTAACAATTTTCGAGTAGTCAAAACTCATAAAATTTTTTAAATTGGTTAATGATTCAGCTGTCGCAAATAAAATTCCCTTGACTGTGGTTAGAATTAAAAACGCATTTCAATACTGTAAATGGCAAATATTTTGAAATTTCACAACTAAAAATATTTACTCATACTTTTGACCAAAAAAAATTTACATAACTTATTTAGCATCTATTCTAGCTGAAGTACAAAAAGCATTTGAATCGCAAAACTATTCGACAATTAATATAAATTGTTACAAAGTTTGACAAATAAAATAAAAATGAAAACTAATGATTTCGATTATTTGGAAGGCAATTCTGATTCCGTGTTAAATGATTTTAGTTATTTAGGATATAATTTCGAAGAAACAATATTATAAAGTATATATAAATTTTTTTTAGCTTTAGGTCTTTTGTAATCAATTTACAATTTTATTTATTTTTATCAATATTTCGCTTCAACTTTGTGTAGCTTCGTCAGGAAATAATTATTATTCTAAATTTACTAATTTAGTGTAGCTTAGTCAGGAAATAAAATTATTCTAAATTTACTAATTAATATTATATTATAATAATTTAGTAAATTTAGAATAATTTTATTTCCTGACGAAGCTACACAAAGTTGAAGCGAAATATCGATAAAAATAAATAAAATTGTAAATTGATTACAAAAGACCTAAAGCTAATAAAAATTTATATATACTTTATAATATTGTTTCTTCGAAATTATATCCTAAATAACTAAAATCATTTAACACGGAATCAGAATTGCCTTCCGAATAATCGAAATCATTAGTTTTCATTTTTATTTTATTTGTCAAACTTTGTAACAACTTATATAAATTGTCGAATAGTTTTGCGATTCAAATGCTTTTTGTACTTCAGCAAGTGCTACTTGTATTGAAATAAATTCTATTATTTGCCACGCTTACAAATGTTTGATAACAAAAAACAATGAATAGAAAAATATTGCACAAAAACATTGATAGAAGCAAATAATAATAATTAAAACAAATAATTATTTGATAGTTTGTACATTTACACGATTTTTTTTGTCAACATATGTAAATGCCGGAATAGCCGTAATACACTATCATACACAGTCGTACGATTCATTCACTAGAAAATCTCACTGAATTCTGTCACACTCAAAAAAAAAACGCAACAAAATCTCTTATAGATGCCACACTATTACACAAAAAAGATGCAAAAACATATGTCTGTTTTACTAATGTAAACAAATGCAATTTTCCGTCATTGAAAATAATTTTTATGTTTAATTATGTTTTAATATACATATGTAAGTGTGCATAAATTATATGTACAAGCAATTAACATTTTTAAGCGTCTTCTCTTTAAATAAGTGAAGCAGACATTGCTGCTTTCTTATCAGCTGCTTTAGAAAATGCATCTCTGAAAATTTTCATAAACTTTTGGAAATCGGTTAGACTTGACAAAAAATCTGTCACACATATTAAATTTTTAATTCACACTATCACACTTTTTGAGCACACACGATTTTTTTGACAGATCGAACGACTGTGTATGATAGCGTAGCACGGCCTTGAGTAAGTTTTCTATAAAAGTGCTACCGAGTTTTTATACTTTTGCTATTCAGTATAAACATTGAGTTAATTTATTTGCAAATAGTGCGCATATAAACATAGTATGTGTTGAATTGGTTTATGATAATTTTGAGTTGTTACTGTTTATAATTTAGTGTGCGATATTTACTAAACATACGAATGTATGTATATGAAGTTATTTTTTATATTTCACCTTTAATTTTTATATAATTTTATAGTACATATTTACATGAACTGTTACTTTTTTTAATAAAGCAATTTTAAAACAAAAATGTTGTACAATAATTTTCTCACTAATAAAAACCGGTTGACCGGTTTTTCTTGAATTTTAAACACCCAAACCGTGTTTTTAATAAGTTCAAATATTCGAACGAAAATTTCGAATGGTCGATCACCCTAATTGCAGCTCTCCGAATAAAAAAAAATATGCCAACTAATAAAAATTTTTAATTTTTTTTTATTTTCTTCACATACTCTTACAACTACAATTTGAAGCTGAAAAAAAGTCAGCCAATGTAGTAATGATAAAGTAAGAAAATAAAAAACATGTTGATTATTAAGTTCTTGTTTCAACTTTGTTATTTGTTGAGCTTCTTATTTGCTTAAATGAAAGTTAAACATATTAACTCTAGTTGTTCTAAGAAATCCAGCTAAACCCCTGAATAATCAATTTCAATGTATTTTTATTAAAAAATATTTTACTTAATAAGTAAAATAATAATTTGGGATTACTAGTGCGTTAACAAATTTTAAACTTAAATTGTAACAATTTTCACAAAAAAAACTAATAAAAATTTAGTTCTATACAAAAAAAATAAAGTTACCGCCCTTAAACATTTTATTTTTTTTAAATATGTTTATCATCTAGTAGTCCTTATGAGCTTTCATATGATGGATACACATATTGTTACACTGAATTAAAAATTTACCCAGAAAATGCAAAAAGATCTGTAAAATTTTGTGTATCTGTAACTCCGAAAGAATGCGTTTCTGGAGATTTTTACTTATTTATTTTTTTCTCAAAGTTACATTTTTTTTTATCAGTTAACATATTTATTTTTATTCGCAAGGGTGCAATAAAAAGATTAATCTTACTTTTTGTTTCGTTTACTAATTTTGAGTTTAAATTACTTACTGGGCGTAGCAGCTCCTTAAAGCATTCAAGAGGCAAATGAATGATGACTTTTGTCCATGTCTGTATTTAAATAATAAAATGAAAAAACTTAAATATTGAACTTTAAATATCTAAATCAATCAAACGAAATTCGAAATATGAAAACGTTTTTCTTTAATCGTTACCATGGTCACTTCCGCTACTTTGTTTCCAGGTTTCTAGTTATAACGTATATTTTTCTATTAAACTAAGCGATGACAATTAAAAATCTCCAAATATTTATAATCGATCATGTTTTTTGTTTGGAGCAAACAATGAACAACAAGAAATTTCAAGCATGATTTGATATTAAAAAAAAATTATTTAGAACGTTCAACTTTAAGCATTAATCAGATTCACCACAACAAATTACCGACTCCAATAAGTCAAAAATTTAATACACATCGCTCATTTACTCAAGCAACGCCAAATGAAATTTTTGAGTTAGTGATGCAGAATTAATCGTCATATTGTTCTTCGTATTATGTAAAAATTTCATACAAACATCTTGTTTATCCAACTCTAGGGAGAAAAATTTAATTTTCTTTTTCCATTAAGTTGTGTGTAAATTGAAAACTTCAAACTCGTTTTCTGACAAACGGTTTTTTTTTGTAGTTATAACGTTGTTTGAGTAAATGAGCGAGATATTTATGTGAGAATGATTACTTTGACGGCAGCAAGGCAACACGGCGGCAGGTTGTTGTCCCTGCTGATTTTGTCGTTGTAGTCTCATTAAGCTATTTTTATTGCGACAATGAGCAAGTATAGTGTTGCCAATATAATACAAAATGTGGAATAAATGATAGTTTATATTCAGGGAAATCAGAAATATGCTCTAAAAAAGTGTTTCAAAATATAACTCCCGCATAAAAAAATAATTATTTGAGTTTGAAGTGTACCGTAAAAATTTAGCTTCAGTTTCAAAGGAGATCGCGATATCAGAACTAAAACTTTGGAACTGTACTTTGTATATATAAGACAATCGTTTTATTTATAATTTTTATTGCAATAAGCAACAAAACATTTCCCTGGATTTTCAAATACAAATCGTTGAATGTCTCATCTAAATAAACTTTTATGTATTAAGAATGTTCCTTCAACGTCTGCTGATGTAATCGAGTTCGTCACAAATAGCAAAACCAAATTTTTATTGAAACTAACGTTCTTAATAACAACGTAATAGATAAGAAAAACGCATCGACTTCATGTATAGAATACTGAAAATGAGATTTAGATGCCGAAAAATAAAAACAAAAATTTTTACCAACAGAAGATGTCTTGTACGCATATTACTCGTAGAAGGAAAAATCCATTAAGTATCAAAATATGCCCTAAAAGCGTCAACTAATTCTAATTAAAAAAAAATCTAAAAATATGCGTGTTAGACTGAAATATGCAAAAAAAAATGTTTTATAGGATAAAATATGCAAAAATATGCACTAACAAATCGATGCCAAAATTCATAAAAAGTTCTGAAACGGATAAATATCTTATCTCCGCATTTTAAGGTTACACCAGAAAAATCATGCAATTGCATATTTGCGGTTTCCCTGCTTAGAATTATTTCATATTATTTACTAACAGAAACAACATTCCGAAATTCATGCAATGCAATAAATTCATTAATTTTTATACTTTTACGTGATATAAATTCATTTTAAAGGAGTAATTTTATTTTCATAAATCCGAAGTATTTGAAAGTGACACCACTGCAATATGTATTTGTACTTATATATCAGGTGCTGGTGATTATGCTGCCGTCTCTAATCAAATTAAGTAGCTGGCGACATTTGAAATCATGTGTTCGTGTAGTCTGTGTTTAATCACTAAATGTTCAAATATAATCAAAAACTTTCAAATACGCACGTTAATGTTTGATATACAATGGATTGGACAAAAAAATTTACGTATGCCGGCATTTTGAAAGTTTATGACCTATTATAAAGAAAAGGGGTGTCAAAGTTACCCTCCTTATGCGCATTAGCATAGGATAGCCAGAAACCTTTGCATTGTGGAGGCCCATTCTCGTGGAATATTTTAATTATCTAAAAATTTGCACTTAAATGTAGTTTAAAATGTTGTACAAAATTATGTGTTTTATAAAGCTCTGAGTATACCAAGGGTCTGAATTATGTTTAAAAACAATTTTTAAATAAATTTTTTTGTCATTCAATTGTAATTGCGGGCTTTGATGTATTCAGAAACGTAGACTGGGTTCACAAGCGGATATTTTTGTTCAGCAATTTTTTAGTTCATGGGCGAGAGAGGAAAATATGATGGCTCACCTCTTTTTCATCCATTAACTCAAAAGTTGCTCAACTTTTTTATCTGTGATATCCCAGTATAAGGTACTTTTTTTTCCCTTTTTTTAGACTCAGATTTCAGATTTGCTGAACATATCCTAAATATTATATGCAAGGGTTTCGTGCTTTTCTATTACGATTCAGTATGAAAAAATTAAAAATTTGATATCGTCTAACCTCGCCCCCTACCCTCTTTTCTTAACAGCTGTATTTAATGCCAAAAAGAAATTATAGACCTTGGTTTTTTTGCGGCGCATTTTGTGAGTAAATATTTAAGTGTCAAACGTTTGAATATGGTTCAGAATTAGAGATTAGATCGTGGGTAACATTTCACTCTCACGATAAAAACGTTTACTTATCAATAAATATATTCATTTACGGTCATCCTTGTCCACCCTTATATGAGTATAAGAAAAAATTAGTCAAGTCCACCAAAGCTCACGACAGAAATTATTTGTTCGTCGTCCACATTATGAAACATTTGTGGAGAAAAATGTTTAAGTTCTCTTTTGAAACCGCAACCGTTTCTACACAATGAAGTTTTTGTTTTGCCGGTTAATATACTTTTCATACATTTTTCTATGAGAATGATATGTTCAACAAGAACTGCATGTTAATGAAATTAAATAACCGTTTACATTCGTCTTTCGCTTTTAATCAACAAACTCAAAAGTTTTCACCGTGTGGATGACGACTTATCTCTTATTGCATTAAAAATTTGCAGAAAATACACAATTTCTATTTCTATTTCAAGAAACTTCAAGTTACTCTTTAGGCTCTTTAGATCTTTTGATCTGAAACAATTTAGCGAAAATTACACTCACCAACTCTAACTCACGCTGAACTTTTTTAAACTTATGCCCGCTCAGACGATTCAGACAAAAATTTGGAGTGTCACAACTTTGAGTTGGCATCACTGCTTTACTTGAGCACCCATTTAACAGCTGATAGTTGCTTTTTGGTTAGTTTGCTTTGAAATTTCATTATCAATTGACTTACACCAGAGCAACGCGTGTAAATTGGTGAAATTTTTAATCAAAATAATTGTTCTATTCGTCAAACTCAATTTGATATTGATTTTGAATTTCCATTCAAAATTTTATTTTAAGATGAAGCCCATTTCTGGTTGAATTGGTACGTAAATAAGCAGAATTGACGCATTTGGAGTGAGGAGAATCCACAAGCTTTTGTCGAAACACAGATTGCGCCTTCCACGCGCCAGCCGTGGCGGCCACATGCCAGAAATCATATTTAAACATTAATTTCATGAAATTTTCTTTCCAATAAAGCCCGTTTCATTGATATTAAAAATATATTTCCTTGTCTTATTATGATTTAAACTTGTGTTGTCACTCTTTAAAAAATACCCTTTACATCTTCCAAACTTATGGTCCGTTCTTGTAAATAAAATAGTTATGTAACAATTTTCGTTCGAGAAAACAAATATAAATTTTGTGTTTTTTTAACGAAAATTTTTATTTTATTTACAAAATCTTACTGACGGCTTGTCTTGCCGTCAGTCGTACGACTCTATTTATCTATTTAAAAACTCATTCAATAACAATTCATTAAAGATCAATATTCTTGTTCAATGACCTTGTTGGCTAACACACATTTTTAAATCGTATTATAAGAGTATTAGAAACTCTATACGAGTATACAAATTTTTTTTTAATTCAACTTCAATGTTTAATAATATTTTAAGTCAGATGTATAGTGACTGTCATGTGTAGGTATTCTTATATTTTTTTTTATAAAGCACACTCGAATTTATTTAGTGGTTTTTAGTATTTTTGTTTGTCTTTCTGCAGATATCGAAATAAAATTTAGTGTTGTTTTCCTTGAATTTTAAATATTAATTTTTTTTGGATTAATTAATTGCATTTGAAGTGATAACAGTAATGGGTGCAGCCACAATAAAAAGCCTAATGCTAAGTACACATCTGGCATTTGTTGTGTTGTCATTTTGTGGTGGCATTTTCTAAATGTGTGCTACCCCGTTCACATTTTGTTCTTTATATGGAAAGTAATGCCACACAACGAAAAATATCGGAAATGACAAACGTTGCCACTAGTACACACTCTTGCGATGTCACAAAATGCTATAGTGTGTACTCGGCATGAGACAAAACTATAATACATATCCGCAAGATAAATTAAGCTACTATCAAAACTAAACGAAAACCCTGTCAAATGTGCGTATGTTGTACTTACATTAACTTTTTAGAAAAAGTTTCATATATCATAAATATGTATCGTTAGCTGAAATGCATATCTACACTTATTTAAATTCCTTAGAAGACAGAAAAATCAAAAAAAAAAATAGTTCAAGTGATGGAAGTAAAGTTTCTTTATTTTCATTTCTACTGGGGCTGATTGTTATCATTAAGGTTTGAAAATTTGTGGGACATGCGTTTCGATGTACATGAATACATTTGTATATATGTAACTGTGCCAATAAGGAAAAAGTGCTTAAGTCATATTTGATTGTTTTGCAGGAGAGAACTTTTAAGCGTTCAAGTCGACTTTTAAAAAATTTATTTCCTTAACAGTTAAATTGGGAAATGGAGTGTTAACCTTTACTTTTTTAAGCAAGCGTCGTTCTACACACTGTAAATAATACATTCAATTTTAATTATACCAAAGTATAACCTAAATTAAGCTATTATTCCAAATGAGATTAGAATTCTAAAAAGGATAAGTCGCAAGTCATTTTGCTATAATTTCTTGAAGAATCGTTTAAATTAACTGAGATTTTGCTGAGGAGTACTTTCAAATATGCAGATTACGGAGGTACCATTAACTCAAAATTAGCTTATCTCGACTTAAGCACTTTTTCCTTTTTGTCACAGATATATTAGATCCTTTAGTTCCTATAAGGAGCATAGGGCCCCAATACAATTCCCAATAATTAATTTAAAATGCGGTTTTGATTTTTTTTTTTTATTTACGCGGTTTTGTATTTTAGCTGACGATATGTAAAATTATTTGTGCTTTTTGCATAGTTTCTATAACGTAAAAAAATTTCTTAGTTTGTCTCTCGGATTTATTTTTTGTTTGAAATAAGACTATGCATACTTTTAAGTTTCTGCACAAATAATTTATTAATACACTTCGCTTAAAATAGCTAACTCACCACTTGGTTTTTTAAGTTTTAATATTTTTATCTTACTTTTATTAAGAAATTATTTCTGATTACAATTCACTATAGTTCAACTAAAAATTTAATTTTTTTACGGGTTTTAGTGACATTGGTCCATACTCATAGTCATAAAGTATACTTTTTTTTAAAGAGAAGTAAGTAACACTCAGGCATGAATGCCTACTACTACTAGGTGTTACACTCTTTAGGAAAGGGATAGTGATAGAGAAGATAGATGGTGAAGGAACAGATAGAGGAAAGTTTCATTCTTTTACAACTCTGCTTTTTTGCACATTTTTAATAATGCAGTGTTACAGCGCCTCTGGTGTTAAATGAGCCGTATTAAATTTTTTTTAAGCTATGTTTATTATCAATTTTATTAGCTATTTTACTTCGCCGATGATTCTGCTAAATACAAACCGAAGGAGCGCGCTTTGATGTTGATTAATATCTGCTGAAGCCGGTATAGTTCAGTGGCCAGTGATTATGTCTTCATCATAAGTGATACGAAGGGACACTAATGCAAATCAGAAAAATGCGTGGTGTTGTTTTTTAATGATTGTTGAATAGCGGGTTCGAACCCAGAACCTTCGGTTTTATAGCCAATGTGCCAACTGCTTCAGCCGACTCCACTCTCTTATTAATTACGGACAACTGTCAGACTGAATTAATTTAATTTTATATTTTGTCCGCACAATATCGAACTGATCTGCCAACTATTTAAATTTTTCAGCCAAAGTTGAACTGAGCTGCCACATCATGTTTTATGAATAATAAAAGCACAGAGTATACTTGTATTTATTAGAATAGAAATAAAGAAAAGTTGAAAAGTAAAACATATTCATATGGAGTTGGACGAAAGATTTGCATTAAAATATTAAAAAGATGTGTGTGACACAGCAAATTGTAATCATTTGCCGCTGTGCTGCCACTTGTAAAATTAATACGCATCGTTTACACACGTATTTTATATGGTAGCTTTGATTTTCCAGACAAAATGTTCGAAATGAATGAATCGTGCTGCAGAAAACTCTCAGTAAAAAAAAGTTTGTCTCGACAAAAATTGTGTTGGGAAACAATGGATGAATCCAGCTTTAAAAGGTGTTTGAATTTGCTACATTGCTGTTGTTTGGTTGTAGTTTTGGAAAACTTTCAGTTAGTGTGTTTTGTTTTAAAAAATTTATTTTTTGATAATTGTCAAAAATACTTGGTGTAAACGGTATAGATTTTCATAAAGATTTTAATTAAAATCGGCTAAATTTTCTACTGGTGTTATCTTAAAGTTTTTAATGTCCCGTCAACTCTTATGAACAAACATATACACTACATACATATATGTATACATTTTTGTAAGTCCCTTTTAATTTCCTTTATTTTGATACCCCACGCGATAGGTTTGGTAAAAAAATTTTAAGGTATTACTACTTCGCGCGAAAAATCCGTCCTTTATTTTTGAGCACCTGTCTAAGAACACTTCGGTCATTAAGACGAATATAATGGTACGTTAATTGCAGAAATTCATGCAGCCGTTTGGTAAGTGGTAATAAAGAAATTTACATGTGTACATATACAAGAATCGCGCGAAAAACATAACCCTTTTTGACAGTCGGGTAAAAATATATAAACAGATATAGAGACAGATATACAGATAGCAAAAAGACAAAAAACATACAACAATCAGATTTTCTGTCTCGGACACTTCTAGAGATGGGCGCGTGTAGTGTTTTTTCGTGTCACGAACAAGCACGACTCAACACAAAGTGTTTGCGACGGAAAATCTGACTTCATGCGTGTTCGTGACATGATAAAACACGAAACAATTTTATGTATAAAATATACATATATGCATGAATTTTCATTGAAGAAAAAATTTAATATTTTGTATCGTCAAACACGTAAAACCCTCAAATTTTTGGATAGTGTAGAGGTCTCTTAAGTTTAAAGTTCTGAAATTAAACAAAAGTATGTACGAGTATGTATCCAAAGTAAATTTATATCAAGTATATGCAACTACTCAGGTGATTCATTTTTTTCTCGTTTCGTGGCAATGCATGAATGTCAAAAGTTGTTTACAATTTGCGTACGCCATTTTGTTTTGTTTTGCTTTGTTATACACAATTGGGTATACTGACAACGTATGTGAAAAAGTTTAAATAAATTTTTACTTAAAAAATGTGTTACAAAACATTTAAAAATAATTATATTTAATTATTAAGGTACATATGTATCTTTTATTATACTTATTTCACATATTAAAGGTTTATCAATTAATAAATTTACTTTGGTTTTGTCTATCCATACATTTTCTTTTTGTTGTATGCAGATCTGGGACTATTGCATTAAATAAGCAAATGCATTGACTATTTTCCCACAATAAACTAAATCAATGCAAATGCAAATTTATTACATTAGCACTAATTTTAATAATATTAGTGCAATTTTTATTTGCATTTTACTAAAATCCCTTCAAAGACATTCATCAACATTGCATTGTTACTTTTAGTGCACTATTTTTTGCACCACTAAACACATTATGAATAGTATTATTGCATTATCAGTGGAACATATAGTGCAAAATACAAGGTAAATATGTACATACATAAAAACATACGTACATACATAAATATGTAAATTTTTTCCTATGTACATATTGTCATCTAAGAGGAAAAATCATATCACTACTTTTTTTATAATTTTTCGAGAGAAAGACAAAATTTGATGAAATTGTTCCAAGCGGTAGGATTTTTCGTTTATAAAATCACAATTTTTTAAGATATAACTTTACAATAAACGAAAACCTAAGTGCTGATCTTTTTTCAATTGCACGATTTTTCATATAAGCTCGAGATGCAACGTACTTGAAGTATGAAACTTTTTAATTTTTTTCAATTGGTTCTGAAATCTAGTTTGTATTTATATTGATAATTTTTTTTCGTTAATTTGTATGTACGTACTTATAAAAGTGCCCTCAATGAACTTTAGTGTATTTTATATTTTTTATTTGTGCTATCTCCTAAAATATTTTTACGTTTTATTCAATTTTATTGTGTACAATATGTGATAGTGCAATAATATTGCATTACTTCATGATGCGCTTAGTGGCAACACAAAATTAGTGTATATTTTGTCATGCGATTAGGTGCTAATGCAATATTAATCCATTACTTTCAATAGATTTTATTTAAGTGCAAAAAATAGTGCACTACAAGCATCAAATTTAAATTTGCACTAAAATTTTTGTTTTTCAATCAGTGCTTATGCAAAAGTAATGCAAGTTGCCCAGGTCAGGTTGTATCCATCTGTTTTTGACATTCATCCATTATTCTTACACAAACAAATCGCCTGTTGTTTTTGTACTTTCTTAGTTGTTGTAGACCTGCATATACTTTATATAAATATGCTTTGTATGTATCTATTTAAATATTAAAAAATGTGTTTTTGCTATTCAATTTGATTTCGTGCGTTTTGTGCAGTTTCGTGTTGGGAAAAATTTTTGCGTGCGTCTTTGGTAAGTGTTGGATACAGCGTTGCCACTGGTGGAAAGAAAACTTACACAGCTGCAAGTCTAAAATAGTGCAAAACCAAATGAAATAGTGCAAAAAAATCTAAGAAAAAAATTTAATTTTTAATTAGTTTTTTGGTTGACTGAAATTTAAAAGCAGAGAATTTTTTTAATTTATTAAAAACGTACAACAAAATTAAAAATATTACATAAAACTCAATAATTCACAAATACTTACTTCAACGAAGAATAATTTACCACTTTTCTCTTAATATTTTGTCTAAATTTAATAAAATATTATTTAAGCCAGGCGTCTGAGAAGAAGGTGCCCTCCATTTTTCTTTTCTTAATTTAAACTCATTTAACTAGAAGTACTGAGCGATACTTATATGTACATTCTTTAGTTTTTTTAAATCATATCATCTTTTCATCATTTTAAGCTAAAAATTTGCACCACAATTTTGAAATCGGTGCTACTGTATTAGCTGATAACTCATTTTTGGTGCATAAGTTTTAATTAAGTTCAGTTTACTAAAAAAAAACTCTTTCAACAGAAGCGTTTAAGAATGGTACTATCACAATTTTTAAATTTAGAAAGAGATTATTGCCAGCACAGTTTTTACTTTGAAAAATTTTAGACTTGTAAATTCCGAAGCATCCAATTTATCGCATATATTAAGTTCTTTATGGTCACGCCACTCATTTTCCTAAAATCTTTATACATTACAATTTGTTGTGTCTCGGAAGAGTATTTTAATCAGCTAAATAAATATAAATTTCACTTCGCTGTATGAAAAGTTCCTCGTTTTTATTGGTCAACCAAAATAACTCATTTCGTTTAAAAAAATATCAGCTTTTATGTAATTAGACAAGAACAAATTTGCACAACTTTGATTACTTCAGATTGTAATTTGTACAAAAGCAGGGATTCGCTTTAAAACATTAAATTAAAATTAGTTAAAAGTCCAAGAGAATGTGAAAGGAACTCCAAATAATATTTTGTAGATTTTTCATCTAAAGTCTGGTACCTGTTCAAAGTTGTGAAAAATTTTCAGCACCATTTTCGCGTGAAAAATTTTACATGTACTAAATGTAGCCCTATTCGCGGTTTTTTTTTATAAATTTCTTGCTTTTATTGCTTGAAAGTATGTAACATTGTTAAAATTCCGTGCGAAAAAAGCACTGCTCATGTTGTTTCGCAGCTAAACTAAAATGATGCCAGACTAATTTTGCATGGAAAGACATGATTTTACGTGTTTTTCACAACAAGAACAGAGTACTACTTTTGCGAATTTATTTCGCAAATATTTCACACCAAATACTTTTATATGTAGTTTGACAGCATTTCGCACGAAATTGTGAACAGAGTACCAGGCTTAATGAAGAAAGCATTGATTCAGTTATTTTTAAATGATCTTTTGAAACTTAAAATCTTCAATATAATCTCAACACTTCATATTTTTTTCCGGAGCACTTTCAATATTTCAACAAGATGTTAATGATAAAAATTGCGTTATAATAGGTGATACGATTGTATGGCTCTCTAGTGGGAAATATCGTAGACATTCTCGGAGTTTGCATTACGTTTGTAACGGGATGCGAGATTTCTTAGCAAATCTTCTAAATATGTTTATTATAATTTGGGACTTATTAAAAATTTTGTTGGACTTTCATTAAGACTTACAGCAATATTGTTTTATTAATATCTTTATAATAAACTTTGCTAGAGACCTAGGGATTTCCCGCAGGCATAAAGTTTCATCTGTAGAATTTTGTAGGATGTATAATTCGATTTTTTTGTAAGTCAACTTATGCTGTTATCGCTTTAAAACATATAAAATAGTGCAAAATTACACAAAAAAATTATGGTGCAAAAAACTTTAAATAGTACAGATTTTGCACTATTACACAGAAAGTGGCAACGCTGGTTGGATATCATAGTATTCGTGTTCGGGTTGTGTCGTGTTGGAAAAATTCAACACGCGCCCATCTCTAAACACTTCCTGTTGAATCGTTCGTGTTCATGGCACGAAAATAAACACGACACGCGCTTATCTCTATTAAAAACAAAAATTAAGACATTTTATGCCATGGAAAACATTAATCGTTGAGGTGTAGGTGTAGTGCACATTAACGAACGCTATGATGTTGGAAGGTATGACACCCCAACTACATAGCGGGTGGTATTTAAAAACATCCGGTGTAATTTAAAATATATGTATGTATATAACTTGTGACAGTTTCATCACGACAACTCGTGTTAAATTTTCAATTTATTTGTTAAAGCTTCTGAGAATTCTATCACATTTGAAAAACAAAATTATCATTACAATAATCTGAAAATAATATTTTAGTGTTTGCCAAATGTTAAATAAATAAATAAATCATCGTTAAACAAATTAACATAAAAAATAGTTTCATTGTTCCGTTGTGTGTTGGCGTAAAAATAAAATAATAATTTAAAAGAACTAAAATATTAAGCAAATTAGCAGCAAATATGTGGCAGCTAATGAAAATTTTTACAAACATTAATTATTATAATAATGAGGTTGCATTTCTTTTTAAATTTTATATTCATAAAGTCATAAATTAAATGAATGAATGATTTAAAGCTTTTAGGCAATTTTATATATTTTTTTTCAAATCGCAATCAAAAGTTTTTTAACCTTTTTTTAAATGTGCTAAAGATGTGATATTGAACTTGACATTGTTTCGCTTTTAAAAGTCATGACGTGCTTAACATAAATTTATTTAATTTATTGTTAAATCAAAGCAACAACAACAATAAAGCATACATTTCATACATTTTTATTTTTTATTTATTTTTCGTTTGTTTAATAAAATCTAAGTGTGTGTATCAGACACAATGTATCTACTAATTCTAATGGCCCATTTCCTGGACGCTAATATCTATTAACTAACGGTGACTAAATACGAATGTAGACAAGAAAAAAAAAATGATTGCACTGATATAAACGGGATCATGCTTTGTTTTACACTCCATACAATTAGAGTAAGGCATGACATAACGAAACAATTTTGAAGTAAATTTTTAACTAAACGAAAAACATTGCAGGATTTGCTGAGCCAGTGCGTGAAAAGAAACAAATCATTTCCCAAAAGTTTGTTTCCTGCAGAAACAGAAAATGTTTGTACTTGAACAAAACCAAAACAATCCATTTTCCAACGACAAAAGAATTGGGGTTTCGTACAATTGCGGACAAATGATGAAACGTTTTTTAACGATTCATTTAATTCTTAATACTATTGTAGTCTAAAATTTAGCCAATGAAAGAAATATGTGTGTTTAGTTTTAATTTTTTACTTCTTTTTTTTCCTCTAGGCAGCAACAAAATGTATCTAGACCGGTTTAGCCAAAAACAAACTTTTTTAAATTTTTGTTTAATATCATAAAAAAAAAAATCATTCAAGCCAAGGCGAATTCACACCAGGTGAGCTCGTTTCCTGAAATGAAGATCAGCTGTTAATTTCTCTATTGTCGAATCAAGCAAAACGTTTGTAAACTTTTTGACAGCAGGGCATTTATATAACAAATATACATGTTCTTTTCTGCAGTGTTGCATTGGATTTCAAAGTAAGATCTCCTGATATGAAATCGCCTTGATACAAGCTGTCTTTAAATTTCCCTCAAAAATGAGAGTAAGATAAATTTTGCATGCGCAAAGCTTACTTTGAAAAGTCTTGAGTTCAATGGAGAGACGCGAAAAAGAAATTGCAGTGAGAACAGACTTTGATGTACTCCAAGGTTGATTTATTCTTCGTTCATTTCCTTTGTTTTGTTCCTTCGTTATGAATAGTTACTTCGTGGTATAGCGAAAAAAAAATTTTAAATTAATTTTAAAAAACTTTGTCCGAGTGAAATTTGCGTGTGGAAAAGCACTCTTATGTTTATATCGTGATAAGACATGCATTCTTTATTCTAATTAGCAAATCATCCAGCGAATGTTTGCAAAACGTTCTTCTCAAGACAATTCAATTTTGTTCTCATGGGCACAAGCAATACGAAACTATCAATCATTCTCATTGTTTTTGTTTTAAGTGCCCAGGAGACGATCAAATAAAAGCATCAGTCACAGTAATGTGTGCGTGCAGTAATGTTTATTCGGCTACACGTATGCGTTGTCGTCAGTGATTGATGAGAACCAAACATTTTGATATTTTTATTTGACGACTGATTATTTGATGGTCTATAATTGTGATTGTCGAAAGTATTTTATTTGCATTGTAAAAAATGTATTTTGGAAAAAATGTATTTTGGAAATTAACCATTGTTCTTTATAAAAAAAACCAAACGTTGAAATGCCCTACAGTAATCAAGAAAAATTAGAGTGGGAGATAGACAAAATTTAATTTAACTCTGTATAATATTTTTTTAATGTATTTATTTGTTCCTGGTCCTTTTTTACACTAAGATTTCATAAATAGTTTTTGTTTTCTTAAAAAAACTGCACTTGCCGCTAATACCAAAAAATCTTCATCCGACGAACACATAAATGCAACCACACACAACTAACACAAAATTAAAATGCTGATTGACGATCTTATTTGAACTTCTCTGAAAAAGAGTAATATTCACCGATTGATGGTTTTATTTGATCGTCCCCTGGGCGCATAAAGCGTCCAGGCGAACGTTTCTTTTTATTTATTTTCGTACACTGTCCTAAACGGCAATACACCGAAATATATACATAGAAATCTGCTTTGAATTTTTCTAGTTAGATGCTCTAACTATTTAGGTACACATCAGGTCAGCATGCAAAGAGTCTTCTACAATATGATTCTGTGAAACATATATATTCCAGTTCAGTATCAGGGAATGATGTACAAAGCAGATAGAAAATAATGTAGAGAAATACGCAATTCAATTGTTTCTCACAAAAAAAATAGCACAATTCATTTGATAGTTGAAGAATTTACGATATATTCACAAATGGTTGACATACTGCTAAAAAATTTAAGAATATAAATTTTAAAATTGACATTAGATAAAGAAAAATTACATTTCTCGTATTCTTTTTGCAGCAGTGTTGATATTTTTACTGTAAAGAAAACACAGTATATCGTCACCTAAAATCCAAGAGGCCGTAACAACCAAAAAATTCAAAATAGACTTTTTGATTGATTATGATGTGAGTAACCAAAATACATCTTTCCTTAAAATTTTACTCACATGCATAGGTTCAAAAATACCGATTTTATTCATTAATTCCAAAAGGCTGTAAGTACAATGTTAAAAGTGTATAAACCAAAAAGCCGTAATGGAATTTGTTTTACGTTCAGTTACCGTTTTTAAATAAAAATTTTCGTAAGATAAAACGCTGCGAATATTTGTTCCTTACCACAAAAATAATAAAATGAGTACTAATAGTGAATATGGTTCTACTAACGAAAGTTGGAAAAATTAATAAAAAGTGTAAAACAAAATATGTAAACCGAACGAAAGGAAAACAATGCACAGGCCTAACAAAGGGAATTATTTGTGAAAAATCACAAACTATATGCGAAAAGTCAGTTGATAGACTTTGGAAAATGTCTTAATTAACTTAGATTTTTACTACCGGCTGATTCCTACAGTTTTTACGATAATATACCCTACTCAGATTGAATGCATCGTTTTCTTTCTATTTATGCAATAATGAATTTTCGTTGTTTGTTTTATTATTATTTTATTTCGGAAGTAAAACGATTTTGTTTTCGAATTTGCAAATGATTATATTCAAAATAAAAAGAATACATTGAAAAATATAGTTTCACTAAATAGCTGTTTAATTACGGTTGAAAACCAACATTTTTCAACCTAATTATACCCAGCGGTAAACATCAGAAGGATTTTTTGGTGCAGGCTTTATTAAAGGCCTGCTTAGGAATATTTTTAATTCTATGAGAAGGGAGATAAGAAGGAGTAACTTGCTTTGTTTTTCTAACAAAGAAAAAGCAAAATCCATTAATTTGAAAGCCTTCTAGAGCCTCTGGCGAAAGAAGCAAGAACAGAAGGCCTACCCCGGAATGACAACGCTTGTAAAATGAAGCCATCAGGCCTTGTACATCCAAAAGAAGGAGTATGGAGGTTTTCTAGAAGGCATCCTTACTCCTTATTTTTCAAGCTAGTAACTTTTATTCAAAAAATTAATGTACTTACGGTTTTTTGGATTCAGAAAAAACTATTATTTAACCAAATCCGCATTGATTATTTAAATGATAATTCTGAAATTTGGCACCTAACAGTTAAATCGTCTTAAATTTATAAGTAAAAAGTATATTTACGGCCTTTTGGATTTTAGGTGACGATATGTATGTGTAGATAATTATAAATTGTCTAGTGGCACAGATTTCCATCATTTCGTTTTACACGTGTCAGAACAATTAACTCTTCCAGTGTTCATAAGAACTGATTATCACACTACATACTTAAAAAGTTATTGTCACATTAATTAAACAGTTTATTAGTCGTACTTTTTTTTTAAAGAGAAGTAACACTCAGGCAATGAATGCCTACTACTATTACTAGGTGTTTCCTTCTTTATGAAAGGGATAGTGATAGGGAAGTCAGGTGGTGAGGGAAGAGATAGAGGAAAGCTTCATTATTTTACAACTCTGTTTTTTTTTTGTACGTTTTTAATAATGCTGTGTTGCAGCGCCTCTGGTGTTAAATGAGGCGTATTAAATTTTTGAAGCTGTGATTTATTATTTTTACTTCGCCTGTGATTCTGCTACAGAACGAAGGAGGGCCCTCTGATGTTGCATTAGGATTAGTATCTGCTGAAGTCGGTATAATTTAGTGACCAGTGACTATGCCTATGAACTTTCCTACAACAACTTATACAAAGGGATAGTAATGTACATCAGAAAAATGCGATGTGTTGTTATTTGATGGCTGTCTGATACCGGGCTCGAACCCAGGACCTTCGTTTTCGTAGTCAACGTGCTAACTACTTCAGCCAACGCCACCCTTGTTTTGTTGATATCTTTTTTTTTTTTGCCAGTCACATTTAAAATTAAATTTGGTCTTGTTTTTAATGTTAAAAATACACGAAGTTTACAAAAGTGTCATTATTTCTTATTCTGAGATGCGTTTGGGGTTATTAGGTATTTGATTTTGAATAGGAAAGTTTGCGAGTTCGTACAAGTCGAATTATGTGCTACGATTTTCAAAAATTTATTTTCGAACATTCTGAATTTTAAGTTTAATATTTTTACGATTTTCGATCATTTAATTTCGAATGTTAGGAAATTTATGATGAGTATTTTTATCGTACTTTTCCCCACAATTTTGTACTGAATTTATTAACTAAAATATTAGTTGTCTTTTTTTCAATACATTGAAATTGATTGTTGCTAGTTGCTATGAATATTTCACCTGCTAATACAGATTATCAGGGAAGCTTTAGCCAAAAAAAATTCAAAGAACAACTAGTGATATTTTTTATATTAAACTTTCATTTAAGCAAAAAATTTAAGCAAAAAATTTAAGCAAATTTGAAACAAGAACTAAATTTTATTTTTTTTTACTTTCCTGCTTTAATTTTAGTACGAAGGCTGGCCTCATTTCAGCTCTAATTTATTTATTTTATTTAATAAATACTTTACAAAGTAAATTTGCAAAGTATTGTTGCACAAATATGGGCGGGGTAACTAGACCATATGCCCAAGATGGTATTAACAGTATTTTAAAAAAGTTTTTGTGACTGACTATATACGACCTATGCCTTCACATAGGAAGTAGCAACGCGGTTGTTAAAGAAATTCCACAAAAGAACCGCAAGAATATACGGTTATCCGTGGCAGATCAGTCAACCAGTGCGAGCGAGACGCAAAATTCTCGAAGGCCAATAAACATAAGAAACCAAAAAAGAAGTAGATATTTTGTATATCGAATTATCTGATGCGAAAGCAAATGTCAAATGACTGAATATATTTGTATTTTATTCGAATACTTTTTTGCCGACGAAAGGAGTAAAATGTATTAAATGCTTGTATTATTATTTTACAAATGCATACGAAAATGTAATTAATTACTTAATACATTCACAAGGTCAAATACATTTTTATTTGCAATAAACAGAAAATATAATCAAACAAATCGGACTCAACTAATTAAAAAAGAAATTAAAGCAAATCGCAACTGACTACACTAATACCCACAGCCATATGTTGTTGCTGTTCTTTGTTACGTGAATATAAAAAAAATACTTAATTAAAAATTTTGTTAAACATATTTAACTGGAACTGATGACATTAAAGTTGTAGTAAATTGTATACATATATGCACATTGGGCCGGTTCGATTTGTATGGAGGCAAAAAATTCGCACAAATTACAAGGAAAATCGTATTTTAGGGATCAAAATAAGAAACTTTGCCGAAGAAACCATACCTCTAAAATGTATTTTGACGTCCAGACTTTTGATCCGAAGGGTCAAATTTTTAAAAATCTCACTTTGACCCATTTAGAGTTCCTCAATCGAGTCAAAATGTATGACCGACCCCCACGAATTTTGGAGGGCCGACACACCTATGTCAGTGGCACACCCCCTGGAACTACCCCAGGGGGCTTCCCTATAGAGAGCGAAATTGCCCAGACTTGAAAGCACAAAAGACTTCAAACAATAATTTGTTTTTATTTTCTTTTCTATTACTAAGTAAAATTCATTTTTTCATTCTGACTAAATAAATTTCTAAAGAGAAAAATAAACTTCAAAAATAAAAAAATAGCCATTTCGCTGATTTTTTTTTGTAAAAATTTGACCCTTCGGATCAAAAGTCGGGACATCAAAATACATTTTAGGGGTATGGTTCCTTCGGCAAAGTTTCTTATTTTGATCCCTAGAATACGATTTTCCTTGTAATTTGAGCGATTTTTAAAGCAACCCGCCCTAATGCACATACATATCGCTCATTTACTCAAAGAACGTCATAACGCAAACAAACTAGTTTGCCAGAAAACGACTCTAGTTTTCAATTTACACACAACTTAATGGAAAAAAATTTTATTTTGCTTCCAAGAGTTGAGTAAATAAGAAATTTTTATGAAATTTTTACACAATATGAAGAACGATATGAGGATTAATCTTGCATCATTAACTCAAAATGTCCATTTTTTGAGTTACGACGTTCTTTTAGTAAATGAGCGATATGTGCACACATATGCATATAATTTGACATCATTTGCTTATTTTTACGCGTTTTTTAATCACCCCTATTATGCGTTTCGATTAAGTTCTCGCATTCAGTTACGTACGAATCGAAAAGGTATTCTGCAAAAAAAAAACTGAATGGAAGAAGAGAAGGGTATATTTAAACCAGCTGCTTTGCTTTGAAAGGAGTGAAATAGGAACAGAAAAATAAGCAATTTCGCATAAATTTTAGTAAAAAGTTAAATTTGGTGCAAACAACTTTGATTTAACAATTAAAACTGAAAATTTTTATTAAACAATTTGCAATTTATGTACTGAAAGACCAAAAAATAGAGGAGATAAGCAAAAGGTATTTTTGGCCAAAATTATCCAGTCTGAAGAATCCTTTCGCGCCGGAGGTGATGTTTTAATTTTTTATACATACATAAATTTTCCAACTTTTTATACTGTTCGGGCGTTGTTGATTTCTACCTCTAATAAATTAAATAGAAACCTAATTTAAAAAAATCAGTACAAAATTAACAAATTCTGTAGTTCATTAATTAAATCTTCTTTTGCATTTAAAACTTACATTAGTTTTTGAATTAATCACTTTTTGAAATTAAACAAACAAAATTCGAAAGACGCTCCGTAATTTATTTATTTCATAAATACTTTACAAAGTTAATTTGCAAAGTACTGTTGCACAAATATGGGCGGGGTAACTAGACCATATGCCGAAGATGGTACTAACAGTACTTTAAAAAAGTTTTTGTGACTGACTATACACGACCTATGCCTTCAAATAGGAAGTAGCAACGTGATTGTTAAAGAAATTCCACAGAAGAACCGCAAGAATATAAGGTTATCCGTGGCAGATCAGTGCGAGCGAGACGCAAAACTCTCGAAGGCCAATAAACAACAGTGGCCTGGTTGCACTCAAGAGATAATTGCCAACGACACTTGATGTTGACTCGCCCAGAGCTGCTTTACGACTGGTCCGTAATTAAAATAACAATTTACCAAACCGTGGTTACGATCGAGATGCAGAACACATACAATCGAAAGAGAAATCGAAGAACGGATCCCAGAATACCAAAGTTGTCAAACGGAGAAAATTTCAATTCGAATCGAAACGCAGAACAGTGGTGAATATATCGTGAACGAACGAATAACGCAATACGGTGTTTTTTTTTAATTGGAAATTGCTTCGAAAGATTTTAAAACTCTTGTTTTATTATTTGTTTTTTATTTTGAAAACTATCGGTCTTCTCTTCCAAAAACATTGCAAAATTCTGGATATATACCCCCATAATTCATAATATTTAAAATAAATTTGAAATTTTTCATACAAAATTTTCTTAGCATAAATTTTATTTTTTTTTTATGAATATATGTATGTATGTAGGCCGTACAATAGAGAAACAACTTTTTTTTCTTACAAAATTGTTTGAAAATTTTTACACCCCGTTGCCACATGCAAGTGCAAGTGAAAAAAAACTCAATACACTCACATTTTTTACTAACACAGCTACGCTTTTGCCACTTGCGAGTCAGCTTGCAATGAAATTATGAAGCAAGTAAATTTTTACACTTGTCGCAAGTAAAGTGACAAACAGAAAAACAGCGTTGCCGAGTACAAAAAAAATATATTTTTAATGCATGAATGTATATAAATATATATGAATATATGTATATGAATTCACGTATGGAAATGTATAGGACTATACTTTGGGAATAGTATTATATATGTATGGATTCATATATGGACGAATGTATAAAATGTATTATACTATATGAAGCTCTTCATATGTGGGTCCATATATACAAATAAGATGGAGCCGTATATATATGAAATCGCACTTAAAATCCTCTTTGCAATCAAAAAGCTTGCATTTTATTAACTCTTTTTTATCACTGGTGAATTGGAAAAGTATGAGAAAATACATACAGTACACAAAGTTTATATATGTACTTATAGCCTCAACGTTAAAAAAGAATTCTTGTAATTAAAAACACTATTATTGAACGCCCAGCTAAAAAATATGTATGGTCCATATATTTCTAATATATGAATGTATATAAATATATATGAATATGTGTGAATTCATGTAAGGAAATGTATGCGGTTATACATGTCAAAAGTATAATATATGAATTGATATATGGTCCATATATGAAAATATAATTATGAAGCTCTTCATATGTGGATCCACATATAGAAATAAGATGTAATATGAATTGAACAGGCTAATGTTCGTATCGCCTTTTAAGCCAAATTACATGTGATAATTATTAATGAACAAATAACATCAAAGTTAGTTGTAAATAATAATAATAGTAACAAACCAAAAAAGTTTGTCTTAAGTAGAACAAAAATAAGCAAATTAACTAACATGTTCATAATTAGTAATGAAAAAGCGACAATAGTAAGACTGTTGTAAATTTAGAAATGGTAAATGTGGGCCTTCATTACAAAACACATTTCAGCAAATTGAAATACGATGAATCAAACCAATTCACATATTCCATTTGCAAGAAAGTTTCGTATATAAGGCAGAAATCTACATCAACTGACACCACACACAGTGGACCAACCAAACACAGAAGAACGCTGATGATGAAGGTTTAGTGGCCTTCGAAAACGGCTGGCTGTTCCGTTCAACTATGTGTTGTCAGAATATTTACAACTAACTTTGATGTTATTTGTTCATTAATAATTATCACATGTAATTTGGCTTAAAAGGCGATACGAACATTAGCCTGTTCAATTCATTAAATATAGAAACAAATGCAGTTCGAATAATAATAATTAAATTAACTAAGATGTAATATGTATATGGAGCCATATAAGTACAAGGTGGGCCAAAAGAAATCACCCTATTGGAAGATGCTCCTATTTTTGCAAATGGCGGCCAATGTCAAATCCGTTTTGACATTTGTGAACTAGACAGATGTAGAATACAAGTGAACAAGCCATAAAGGGATACACTCCATAAGAACGCGAAATAATCGTATCGTGGCGTTCCCGGGTCGCCTCATCTCTCGTTTTGGCGATTTACACTGGCACGCAAGATCGCCCGATTTAACCGTTCCAGACTTTTTTGTAGGGTTTTTTGAAGTCCCGTGTTTACGTGAACAAGCCCGAGACCCTGGAAGCCCTCAAGGACAACATTCGACACGAGTGCGACAATCTGTCGCCCGAAGTTCTCGCCGAAGTAATGAAAAATGCCACAAAACGAGCAAACAATTTTGACGGCGCCCTTCAACATCAGATGACTTCTTTTGTCCCACCTTGTATATCAAAATGTATGCATTCGTGATATCTCACATAAGATCGTTTTTGCAATGAAAAAACTTGCATTTTATTAACAAGATCTTTTTCTCTCTTTTTTAATCACTGGTGAATTGGAAATCTATTAGAAAATACATACGGTATGCAAAGTTTATATGCGTAGAGCCTCATCGTTTAAAAAAATAAAAACTCTTGTAACTAAAAAAACTATTCTTATTGTACGATTTTATATATTGCGGCGCTATTTAATAAACCAAATTATCAAAATAATAGTTCATTCATTAATTTTATAAAAAATAATGGAATTATCTAGATATTTTTAAGAAACAAAATTCATATTACTGCAAAACATTATATTGAAAACTAGTGTTAGTGTAAAAATTGTTTATTTTTTCTTATATAATTAATTGCATTAGTTTTTAATCTAGCTTTTTAAATTAAATTTTATGTACGATTATGAATTTTTTTTAAATAATCGATTCACATTTTCTTTAAAATTAGGAATAAATTGTCTTTTGGTTCGTTTTTAATTATTTTTTCAAACAAATGTTTCATTAAATACAACCTCCCTGTTCAATATCTTAAAAAAAATTAATTTTAATAATTTCATTTATTTCACAGCAGTGAATCAAGGGAGTATGAATATGAACTTTGCATACTGTATAGGACATACATGTATGAAAATTTATGAATATACATATATTATCATATATGTCCATATACCCTCATTTTTCGGATCCGAACCATATATGGGATATCACATATGCTCCATACATATTTTTTAGCTGGGTATACATATTTATATACTTACATATATATAGGGTCCGCCACCTGACGTTTTTTTTCAACTAGTGCTTATTTCGTGAATGGTAACACTTAGCTCATGTCTGATTTGACAGATAATTAGTTTTATCCTTCCGCTGAACGAATATGGTTGTGTATACGCTTGAACAATGCTTTGCTAAGTGGGCCTGCGATCGACTTAGAGAAGATGCCGATTTTGCCAAAAAAAATCATCTTTTCAGATGAAGCTCATTTTGATCTTGGCGGGTATGTAAACAAGCAAAATTGTCGCATTTGGGGCATAGAAAACCCGCACGCATACATTGAAAAGCCGACGCACCCAAAACGAGTCACTGTTTGGTGCGGATTTTGGTCCTGAGGCATAATTGGGCCATTTTTTTCGAAAATGAGCAAGGAGTGGCCGTTACAGTCAATGGCGATCGTTATTGGGCCATGTTGAACGAATTTTTGTTCACAAAAATTGAAGAGGAGGATATTGGCAACATTTGGTTTCAACAGGAAGGCGCTTCGTGCCACACAGCCGAAGCTACACTCGATGTTTTGCGCCCTGTTTTTCAAAAAAAAAAAAGTAATCGGGCGGACCCTATACTTTGTGGCGGAAACCTTATTAATGCGCCTTGCTATTTAACCAGTGTTGCCGGAATCGAAATTCAATTTTACACATACAAACCTTCAAAATTATCCAAAATTTTATAAATTACACAAAACAAGTTTTGTGTTTTAAGGCTTTATAAATCGCAAAACTGTTTACCTACCCAGCTAAAAAAATATGTAAGATCCATATATTTTGAATATATGACTGTATATAAATGTATATGAATATGTATGAATTCATGTATGGAAATGTATGGGATTATACATGGCAAAATTATTATACACATATAAATTGATATATGGATTAATATATGAAATATATTATAATATATGTATATCATATATGGAAAATTAAATATATACCATACATATTTTTTTTAGCTGGGTAGTTAATCTTTCCATTTTTGTTGATGGCGAGGCCATTGAGATTGTTGAGTGCATGAGATGCCTACACACAAAAAAGTAATATGAATGAGTTTGTAATATTAATTAAAATATTTGTAATATTAATTAAAAAATTAATTAAATTCTTACCTATAAACAATTTGATAATATCAATTAAGTTTTTCCACTCAAATTAATTAATACAATTAAAAATTTAATTGAATCAATCAAATTATTAATTGAAAACATTAATTGGTGAATACTTTTTTCTGTGTAGGTGGTGTTTTTGATAACAATTTAGGGTTTAGCCACCATATTAGTGTTTTTAGTTCGAAAATTAATTTTACCTTGCGAAGGTAAACGTGTTGCACACTCTCTGCTGATGTCGAACTTATTGTATTGCATGAAAGTTTATTCAGGATGTAGTGTTAACGTCTTCAATAGATGCTCTTTGCTTTTCAATAGAATAATACGTTTTGTTTATAAATTAAAGCTTCACGACCATGTTCCACCACACGTGATTGACTTTTTGGGTTGCAACTTCTGTAGTTTCATTAACATCCGACTGTTGTTCTTCTACTACAAGGTAGTGGCAAATAACTGTCCAGAGTACGTCTGTAGACATTTTGTATTTTTACGATCTGAGGGAACCCCACAACTGTTATTTCCAGTAAGAAACCATGTTAATCATGAATGATATTTTCGTGTGCGAGTTATCAAGTTATGTAACTCTTTACTCCGTTCTTTAAAAGAATTTCACGTCGCCCCGATTACATTTAAGAGAAATCTTGTAGCATATGCTTCATCGAATAGTTTTTAACAAGTAAAATTTTTTTTTTTACTTAATTTTCAGATTTAGACATTTTTACTTAAACAATTTAAAGCGCATTACATATTGTCATTTTGGAGACTTTAGTTATTTATATTTATATATGTATATACATATACATATCTACATATATGAAGATAAAATTTTTCTTATCATTATTTCTTAAAATCTTTATTTATTGTTTTAATAGTTGTTGCCTACATTAATTTTGAAGTTCCAAACCGATCTTTTTCAAAAAATCTTTGAAAAAATGAGTACAATTAATTTTATTTTTCTAAATATGACACTAAAAAGCTAAAAATAATATAGATCTAGTTAAATAAAATATTTTTACATATGTCACCTATAGTGCTGTTTGAAGTTGGTGCCAATAATACTGGTACTAAACACATAGAAACATGCTTGGTAAAAAAATTGCAAGTAATTTTTATGTACATACGAGGTTTGTTCAAAAAGTATCGCGAATTTCGAATTTTCGCGGGTTAAATTTTAATTTTTTTGTGACACTTCTAATCCATCTCCAGAAATGGTAAAAATAGTACAAATTGCCTTTTGGGGAATTTTGGAGATAATAATTTAAAAATTGGGGATGTCAGTCGAAAGAAATCTGGGAACCATGGTTTTGTTTTTGCACATGAGCACAAACCAGAGAACACAGCCGATCGGCTGTAAACTGGCAAACAGCCGCCGCCGGCCACAAAAAAAAAGAAAATAATATGGGAAATAAATGGAAACGTTTTGAAGTACATATTTGCAGAGAACTTGACATCATCATATAATACAATTTTATTGCATTGTTATATAACTAAGCAGCATAGCTACAACCGTGTGTACTAAGACACCTCTCTTCTTTTTAATTGATTTTTGTTTTTTTTTTCAGGAAAATTTTTTCTGTGTATTTTGTTTGAAAACTGAAAAAGCGACTGTGTCCAGGCACATAAAAGTTTAACCGTTAACATTAATGAATTCAAATAATGGTTAGAATCAACCATTATCGTAAGACATGTATCATTTTGGTCATGGTAAACAATATAAGTGAGATATATATAAATTTTTTTTTGTTATGAATAACTATTAGCAGCCCAAAAAGTTTTTTGGTTACAAATCATTCTCGAAAGCAGTTTTAGATGCATTTCTTAGGGGTTTGTACGGCAAGATATTGAAATGTCTTTGGAAAAGTAAACAAAACGGGCTGTTTCGTAAAATATTTTTGTTAATTTTATAAATAAAATATTATTTGAATGAAACTCCTATAACGAAAATAAATTAAGCTACTTTCGATAATTGTTATTGATATAATATATATATGTATATTATATTTAATCCATTAATTCCTAGGAGAAACGTAGGGCCGTATATTGGTATAATAGTTATTCATAACCAAAAAAAAAAATATTTCTTATTTATATTGGTTATGGTGACCAAAATAATATACATATGTACATACATAGGTATATCTCACTATAATGGTTAAGAATAACCTAAAATACATAAAGGTTATTTTTTCGTAACCTTTTCTTCAGAATTAAACAAATAACATAATTTTTGGTACCTGACTATTATTACGTTTATACGCGCACTATTTGCAAATAAATTAACTCACTGTTTATACGTCATTGTAAATGTATAAAAACTTGGTAGCACTTCTATAGAAATGTTACTTATGTATCCAAAAAATTGTTTAAATGTATAAAATAACACATGAAAATTTGTGTTTGTTGTCATTATTTTCTTCTATCAATGTTTTTTGTGCAATTTTTATCAATTTATTGTTTTTTATTAAGAAAAATTTGTAAGTATGGCATCCTCAAGCATTTTATTTGCAAATAGTGTGTTAATCGTGAATAGTTTTCTGAGTTAGTAAGTCGCAATAAAAACAACAATATGGCAACAATTTACAGTTTTATTTGCAAATAAGCCGTGCGTATAAACGTAGTATATGTCGCAGTAAAATCGCGGATATAGGGATAGTTTTGTAATGTATGAAGTACAGTTATGTAAGTACAGTTATGTGTAAAGCCCAAAGGTATGCTTTGAAATGTATTATAAAAAAAACTCAGTTACCCACAATCATAGCCAAGCACAAGTGTTGCCAGGTCAAAATACTTGTATGGATGAATAGGATGGCCGAATATAAGCGAAGGAGTTTTCTTTATTTTAAAAAGCGATTGATCTTTTTTATACTACACTTCATTAAAGAATGTTAGTTAATATGGAAGTTAAAAATAAAGTTGCGTACGTGCCGCACTAGCACTAGGCTCTTTCCAAGACGACTTCCATTATTTTTTCAAGATTTCCTGAGATACAATTCGAATTTCTTGTTGAATATTATTTTTAGTTGGGGTATTCCCTGTGGCTTATTCACCTATACAAGTTTTGTCAAATATCCAGAAAAAAATAGTCCGCAGCGGTTATATATGACGAACGCTGCCTCTTTGAATAATACGTTAAACATTTGATTAAAGCAATTGAGTCAATCCCTTTAGTTCGCAGTGCCGTTAACTTCCTTTCCTATTTTCCCAAATCTTCTTAATAGTAGTTTGAAAAATAAAACCAAATCATATTACAATAATGAAGTTATATGTGGCCTATATGTGGAAATAAGGAAGCAATACTTTATTGCGATAAATACATATCTCTAAAAATGCTTCTTTTGGAGATAGCAATACGGAATAATTTCTCATTTTATATTTCGTCTTGTATAAATTATACTCACATATATAAATATGTATATATACTGTTAGGTTTTTACTTTTGAGAAACATTATTTTTATATGTTCAAATATTTGAAATGAAAAAAAAATCCCAGTGTATAATTTTTAACAAATCAGAACACTTTATTTACTCAAAAGTGATATTAAGAGCTTTTAAATAAACACTAAACACAGTGCTAAAGTACCACGATGTTAACTTCGCTGATCTTTTAACAAGAGTGACTTTTAGCAGATACATTGCCCTTTTTATACTTGTTACAAAGCTTCCATAAAAATGTTAGGTTAGGTTAGGTTACGCTGGGTGGTCAAAGACCTCGCATAGATCGAGATTGATTCTTAGCGGTACCAGTAGATGACAGTAAACCTATAAGTATGACACCTTAGTTCGTAGTGCCTGTATCGAATGACTCCCGATACAAGTTCAAGATTCCGAAAAGTGTGATCACCAAGACAGACACAGTAAATGTTCTACTGTCGCAATTATTCCGTGTTCCTTACATTCCCTGCATGTACCGTCAAGTATTTGTCCTATTTTGACGGCATACGAAACTGTTCAGCAGTGCTCAGTTAATACCCCTATAAGTCTGCAGTTGCTTTCTAATTAGTAATAAAAGGAATAATTGAGTGTTAGTTTGTATAGGTTCGAATCAAAACATTGAATTTTTTTTCGAACTATCGAAAACGTTCGATACTAGCATTGAGTTAAGTTTGACACCTCTAAGGTAAGACTGATGTTAAATTTTTCAGGAATCGCTGGGGTAAAGTACTTGAAATACTACATTAAGGTTTTAACGGTGTGTCTCCTTGACTTTTCTTAACTTAATAAAATGTCATTATAAAAAAATTATTCGCAGGAATCGGTTGAGTAAAACTGCATACTACACCCCGTTCACATTGTTTTCACAATGGAACCAAACGACAACTTCCTAAATAATTTAACAAACAACGAGCTTCTGAAGCAACAAAAATCAAAAATACAACCTTCTCTTTTATCGACTTCAAACAACGTCATAACTAAAAAAATGGAATTTTTGAATTAATGATGCAGAATTAATCCTCATATCGTTCTTCATATTGTGTAAAAATTTCATAAAAATATCTTGTTTAATCAGCTCTTTAGTGAAAAATAAAATTTTATTTTTCCATCAACTTGAGTGTAAATTTAAAGCTGGATTCCGACCGGGAAGATCGTGTGTTGATCATATTAACACAACGCACATTATCATCGAACAATCTATAGAATATAACAGCAGCCTTTATTTACTATTTGTAAATAAACACGGTATCCAGACCGTAGTAAGGGAATCCCGGCGAAAATAATTCAGCTCATTCGCGAACTATATAGAGATGCCAAATGCAGAGTGTGACACACACTATTTATACTCAGTGATATCGACCATGCTGACGATATAGCGAGAAGATTCAGTGCCTATACATCAATGCCAATAAATGCATGATGCGAATTGGCACCAGCAATACGGTACCCTTAACACTACAAGGACAGCTGATCGAGGATGTAGATTCCTTTTCAAATCTCGACAGTACAATTTGCAAAGAGGGAGGCTCCAGTGCCGATATCACTGATAAAATCAATAAAGCCCAGACTGCTTTCCATTCCATGCATAGAATATGGAGAGCAAACAATATAACTGCCACCACAAAGCTAAAAATCTTCAACTGTAGTGCCAAATCCCTACTACTGCATGGTTACAGCACCTAGAGTACAACGCAGTCTACACGTAGAAAATTGCAATCGTTCTACAATAACTGCCTGAAATAAATTCTGCGAATATTTGGGCCGAACTGGTTAACCAATGAACAACTGCTCATGATGGCTAACTGAGATATAATTAAATCTGAAATTTGCAGGCGTAAATGGAGTTGGATAGGTCACATACTAAGAAATCCACCTGAAGAAATCACAAGGCAGGAATTAGACTGGAATCCTCAGGGTCACAGGAATCCTGGAAGGCCCCGCAACACATGGATAAGAATGAACTTTTATGTAATTTGCAAAATTTTGGTAAATTTTATAAATAAAAGAATATATAGTTAGTATATTTTTATTCATTACGATGGATATGACCCTTGTAATAAAACAGCCCCTTTCAGGTATATCTTGCATGTAATTGTCTCAAAATAGTTCATCTTACCCACGAATTGGTACACATTATTCTTAATCAAAGTTTGAGTGACAAATTCATCCCGTAAAGTCTGTGACACATTCTGGACTTTAGTTACTTCAAATAATCTGTCAGTTTTTACCTACTGATATAATTTTTTCGATTATTTTTTATGAATTCATATTCGTACTCAATTGCTAAATAAAAAAATTAAAGAAATTTTTCAGTGTAAATGGTTGCCATTGTTTGGTAGATTGATTGTGAATCTGAAAATCGAATATTAGTGACACTGACTGTATATACATACATATGTATACTACGTTTATACGCAGGGCTTATTTGCAAATAAAACTGTAAATTGTTGCCATATTATTGTTTTTATTGCGACTTACTAATTCAGAAAACTATTCACGATTAACGCACTATTTGCAAATAAAATGTTTGAGGTTGCCACACTTACAAATGTTTGCTAATAAAAAACAAAAAATTGATAAATATTGCACAAAAAACCATTGATAGAAGAAAATAATGGCAATAAAATCAAATGATTATTTATTACTTTATAGATTTACACAATTTTTTTGTAAAGATAAGCAACATTTCTACAGAAGTGCTATCAAGTTTTTATATATTTACAATGCCGTATAAACAGTGAGTTATTTTATTTGCAAATATTTTTATTTGCAAATAGTGCGCGTATAAACGTAGTAATATATAAATTGAAAACTTCAAACGCGTTTTCTGGCAAACTGGTTTTTTAAGTTATGACGTTGTTTGAGTAAATGAGCGATATACATACATACATAAGTACATACATGCATATGTATATACATATGTAATTATATGCAAATTATTATTTTGTGAGTTTAAATTTTTTTTTAATTCATTCTTTATTTGTTCACTTCTAAATTACAACTGAACTTAAGATTATTAATTTTCTTCACACAATAACTTAAAGCTAAAAATTAATTTGCATGATAATGAAAATGACACGCGCTGTTTTTATTTTGCAATATTGGTTAGTTGGAATTTTATTGACCTGTTTGCTTGTGTTAGCGAATTTTATTATTGTGCAACAGTTTGTAATAAGAGCATTCAATGTTTTTTGCGTTAACACCTCTCCTTTTAATACCGAACGTCCCGTTCGGTTAAAAATATGGAATATTACAGATTCTTGTTATGCTGGGGTTTTCAGGTTTTCTGGTATCCGATAGTTCTGGCATGGATGTATGAACCGATGGAATTGCTTCTGAGGTTGTTGGAATAATTATTGTTTTACTGTTTCTTTTTAGTTTTATGTTTTGACTAGCAGAATAACCATGAATAACATTGTCATTAGGGAGAGGCTAAGATTAGTTGCGAAACGTTTTTCATCCCTGTCATCTAGCAAGTCAATAGCTTCAGTGTTATTTGCTCGTAATTCTTTTACCATTTCCAATGATAAGGTTTCTTCTATACTTTGGTGCAAATACTTATTTTGTAAAATAGCTGGCAACAGTTTTAGTTGTCATGTTTTATTGGCCACTGTCACAGATGTATTGCAGAACTGTATAACGTAGGTCCCAGTAAGTTTCTGCGGTTCAGCTTGGATAAGAATTGTTCCGTTGAATTGATTCAGAAGAATTGTTCCTAGTGCAATGTCTTCAAGAGCTGCATTTATTTTGCTACTTTACTTTTTATTAAGTTCGCTAGACACATATCGCTTTCTATATTATCCAAATTATTTCTATTGCATATTGTGATATTATTATAGCCCTTGCATTAATTTTTTATACCATACATTCCATTATCGCAAATAAGAATGTTTTAATATTTTATTTTGTTTACATATTTTCCGAACTTAATAGGTCTTATTAACATTTTATTATATAAATTTAAATGTGTAGTAGGTATACTTAATATGTAAATAATAGAATCATGATTATATGCAATCTTTATCTCAGAAAACTCAAATGCTTGTTCCAAGTTTACAAACGGTATGGAATCTTTATTTATTATTTGCTTTACGATATCTATTTCTGTAGCTGTCAATGGGAATGAATTAACTACACCTACTTTTGCTCAATGCATGGCGTGTTGGATGTTTGTTAGTTCTTCCCTAACAGTGTCTAATTTATATTTTAGTATTGTTATTAATTGTTGTTTTACATTTTCACTTTTATTATAATTATTCTTATGATTAAACATTTCAATTATACTATTTATTATGTGAGTGAGTTCATTAATTTTTCCTATTGTTACCCTGTTAATAACAACTTGTTTGTTATTATTTTTTAGTACTTTATTTGTCTTTTTAGTTAGTATTTCGAAATCTTCATGATCAGGGCTTCCTGCAATCCACTTCCATGCGGAACCTATAAAATCCAGTGATCTTTTTGACCTTGGTTTTAGTCTGTCCAAGTATGATTGAAGTTCTGTAATTTCGCGGTTTAGAAAGGGTTGCAGAAAGTGCGAAGAGCTAACATCATGGTTTAGTGTTTCTTGCAATGTATTTATTAGGTTTTGATATTCATTTGTGTCAATGACGTGGATTAATTTAAATGTACCGGTCTGTAATTTTGCTAGTCCGGAGTTCCATGTTAGTATTTGTGAGTTAGAATAGTCCAAAATTTATGTGTCGGCCGAAACCAATGTGAGAAATGACCTGAAAATTAAAGTATTTTTTTAGTTCTTGATATTATTTTTGTGCACTATCTTTCCTGATTCTGTTAAGACTGTCGTGTTCCTATTTTCTTTAACTATTTCCTTTCTGTATGTTTTGCTTAGTTTCGTTCCTAATCTTTTATTTTCCTTTAAATAGATGGTATTTCCAGGTTCATAAGCCTTGGGTACTGTTTTCCTCTTGTTATGGTAATTCATGTCTTCTAATTAGTGATGAGCGATTTTTCGAAACATGTTACTTTTTCACACCGATTGAAAAATCACTAATCACAACTGTGACTGAATTTATCAAGTAACAGGTTTTGCAAATGTAGTTCTTTCATACAAACTGTGAATGCTCGTGTATGCGTACTTTACAGTAAATAAAGCTACCACATGAATTTATTTGTATACGTTCACCGTTTATCGAGAAAAAAAGTTGTCTAATCGTGTCAAATCGTCTTTTCTGGCAACTAAGTATAGTTCTCACATTTTTGTATTTGCAATTTTACTGTCTCTCTGACTCTCATACGGCAATTATCAATATTTGGTTGGGGTTGATTGCTAATTGTTTGTTCTTGTCGCTCTTCTTAAGTAAGTATTAATCAAAATACCAATACTAATACATACTTTTAAAGCAAAAGAGCTGAAATGTGTTAAACCGTGATCACAGTCACTGTTTAATTTCACAACTGCTCTTCTTATTAGATTTTGTCACAATAACAGAACTGCTACAAACAAAATACTGCTACACTGTGATCACAATCACAGTTTAAAAGAACAGCGATTTAGAAATCACGTTCACAAGGAGCAACATTATTAAAAAATCACAGTTTCGCTCAACACTAATTCTAAATGTTTTTCTTGAAGTCTCTTGATAACATCTAATTTAAACTTTTCTATTTATTGCGGATTAGTACTTACTCTTCCTAAAAAAAATGCTTCTATTGGTTTTTGTTAATGGTTGAGTGTACGGAAATGTTATATTCATAGATCGCTCTATGCAACAGTTCTGTAAATGTTTTGTGTAAGTTGCCTGCCTTTAAACAAGGCATTAGTTCTGCGATCGTGGAATGGAACCTTTCTATTTGTCCATTGACACTACTACTATATGGTGGAATTTTAAACACATCTATATTGTATTCATTTTCCGGCATAAAAACGATAGCTGTAGAATTGAAGGATTTTTCGTTGTCCATAACGATTGTTTCTGGTATACCAAAGGAAAGTATGAGTTCTCTTAGAGGTTCTTTAACATCCTCAAGGCTCTGGACTTCAACATTCTTCCTTGCGCAAATTTAGAAAATTTATCTATAGCAGTTAATATTGCTTTTTTATCTGTGATGAAAATATCTATATGTATGATCTGGCCAGGGTATAATGGTATTGGTGTCTCTTGGACTGTGATTTTATTAGGATGTCTATCGGATTTATTTTCTTTGCATATTTTACATAAACTAGTGATCCTTTTTATCTTGGAATGCATTTGAGGAAAATAGTATTTAGTTATAAGTTGTGTTTTATTTTCCCTATAGGGAAAATAAAACACAACACAACACAACAACAGAAAAAAGTATTCACCAATTAATGTTTTCAATTAATAATTTAATTGATTCAATTAAATTTTTAATTGTATTAATTAATTTGAGTGGAAAAACTTAATTGATATTATCAAATTGTTTATAGGTGAAAATTTAATTAATTTTTTATTTAATATTACAAATATTTTAATTAATATTACAAACTCACTGATATTACTTTTTTGTACTATTCCTGTGTGCCCTATTGTGTTTATTTATTATTTCATTTTCCTATTCTTCTTCACTCTTTAGATCCGTTACCATGATTCGGGTGTATTTTGCTCTATATTGTGTAAAATTATCTTTATAAATCTCCTGCAATTATCCCAGAATATTATCAGAAGTTTTTATACAATTTGTTAAGGAGCGATTCAGGTATTTTTTAAAAGTTGGGTGAGAGAATCTTCTGTAATATTGGGTTCATTAATGGTATGCCTATGATACGTGGGGAATACGATTTCGAAACTGTAAGTCGGTTGTGTTTCTTCATTGGATATTATTATTTGATTTTTAAAAGCATTGAGCGGGGCGTCTGTAAATTGTATAAGATGTTGAGATGAGCTTTCGTCGCTATGCTGAGTGGAAGTTAATGTATTTATTTGCGAGGTTTCCTGCGCAGGCCTTGGTAAAGCGTCAGCGACAACATTAGTACTACCTGATTTATACTGCAACTCATAGTTAAAATCCTCAAGAATTGCCTTCCATCTTTTTAACTTAAAATTAGAATTTTTACAATTTAACGCATACGTGAGTGGAAGGTGATCAGTATAAATTTTTAATTTTGGAGACCCATATAAATAGTTTCGAAGCGATTTTAATGCCCATACGATTGCGAGCATTTCTTTCTCGTTCGTAGCGTAGTGCTCCTCTGCTCTGCTAAGAGTTCTGGACAGAAACACAATCGGCCTATTGTCCTGAGATAGGACGGCTCCGAGAGCATAATTTGAGGCGTCTGGCGTCAAACAAAGCTCTTTATTGAAGTTTGGGTATGCCAGCATTACATCTTCGGAGACTAATATTGTTTTCAGTTTATTAAAAGCATCTATGCCTTCTTGATTTAGTTCTATTGGCATCCTTTTGGAGGTGTGCTTAGACGAACGTCCTGCCTCCCCTCTCAAAAGCATTGTCAGGGGCTTAGCAATTTTAGCGTAGTCTCTGATAAAGCGCCTATAATAGTTTGAAATTCCCAGGAATGATCTCAATTCCTTAAGTGTTTTGTGTTCTGGAAAGTTTAAAATTGCCTCCACTTTCTTTGGGTTAGTTTTTTTATTCCTTTGTTTGAGATTATAAAGCCCAAAAATTCTACTTCTTCCTTCAAAAATTCACATTTGTCCAATTGGACTTTCATGTTTGCATGCTCTAAAGTTTTAAATATAGTGTCCAAATTTTCATAGTGTTTCCTTTCGTTTTCTGCAAATATAATTATGTCATCCATATAAACAAAGCATACCTTTCCAATATGCTCCCTCAAAATATCGTCTAAAGTACGTTGGAATATGGATGGTGCGTTTTTCAAGCCAAACGGGAGTCGCGTAAACTCATACTTGCAGTTATTTACTGAAAACGCTGTTTTTGCCTATCTGTTTCTTTGAGTGGTATTTGGTGGAAACCACTTTTTCGGTACAAGACTGAGAAGAACTTATTATGTCCAAGTTGTGGAAGTACGTCGTTTATTTCCGGGATTGGGTATCGGTCCTGTATTGTCTGTTCATTTAGTTTTCTGTAGTCAATTACTATCCTGAATTTCTTTTGTCCCGATGCGTCGGCTTTCTTTGGAACGATCCAAATCGGAGAATTGTAGGGCAATCTGGAAGGTTGAATAATTCCTTGTTGCAAGACTTCTCGTATTTGTTTTTCTACCTCCTCTTTTAAATGCATGGGGTAGGGATAATATCGAGAATATATAGGTTCATCGGTTTTTGTATGAATTTCGGCCACTACGGCTGAAGTATATGTTAAGCTTTCTTTCATTTGGTTCACCAAAAAAATTGTAAATTGTATTCCTGTTCTTTTGTCAAGTGTTCTGCTCTAATGTCACTTTTAATTTGCCATTTATTATCATATAATTTTCGGCTGAATAAATTAATGCTGACAGTTCTTTAAGGCTGTCGTTTTCTAAAATACCATGAAAAGATCTAAGTGTTGGTAATAAGAAGAATTTTTTTTTTTTTAGTATTTTCGTCGAATAAGTTTATAAAAGTATGTTCGTTTATTTTAATATGTCCACCTACCGGCTACCGGATTCTGCACTAGACTCGGCTGAATATAGTTTTTATTCGATTCAGTGTCGATTAGGAAATTTAAAATCTGTCCGGCTTTCGTCCTGAATTCAATATAAGGTAAGGACGAGTTCGTTAGTCTAAAAAATTGATGTCAACGAAGTCGTTAACTTCTAACTGATTTGGAGATTCTGGTTCATTTTGTAAATATTCATCTAACGTTGGTAGTCCTTCTTGATTTTCATAATTAAGCAATTGTTGTTCGTAATATTGTTCGTTTGAGTCATGCAAATTGATTTTCCATCTTTAAGCATAGATGAAGTGCTTGTGGTAAGTCCCTTGGTTCCTTCATTCCCAGATGTAAGGACATATTTCCTCTAAGGCCTCTAATAAGTGTCTAGGGCTTTATCTCGATAGGTTTGTGTAAGTAGATCGAGTGCCTCACTTCCTATATCCATGCAAGATAACTTATTCATAATTAGGGAAAGGTGGGAATATACTTGTTGGTAAAATTCCTGAATCTTATTTTTACCCTGCACAAGAGTGCTCATTTGGTATTCCAATGTTGTAAGATCTCTTTTGTCTGCATAATGTAATGCGAGACATTTCGTAATACTTTCCCAGTTTAGGGGCGTATTATAAGACTCTAGTGCAGCGTCTGCACTGCCCACAATCTTGTTTCTGATCGTGGTTAAGATAGCATAGTATTTCGGTGTGCCTTTCATATTTTCGTAAATTACAAGTATCCTATCGACGCTCTTTTTCCAGGAGCTAAACTCTGAAGGGTTTCCGGAGAATTCCCTTAAGCTCCGGACAACGTCAGGGACTTTATCCAGGTCTGTTAAGTTACTCCTGAATCTTTCATCTATCACTTGGTCTTCACCACCTATGTTCATATTTGGATCTAAAAATCGTCCAAATCTTAGTTCAGACTGATGTGCGCAGATTCTAGCTATCCTTTCATCTTCACTTTCCTTATTTCCCTCAACTACAGCTGCCGCACTTGGAAGGTTTGCGTTGTTAAGGACTGCAGGCCTGATTATATTATTTGGGTTTGACATGATTTTCTTTTGTTATACCCTTCACCAAAAATGGTAAAGGGTATATATAGGTTTGTCCAGATTTTTGTAACTTCTACAATATTCATTTCCTGCCAGATAAAGTTAGTTATTCTGAATCCTTATGAACAGGAGATGAAAAAAAGACATGTCCGTCTATCCGTCTGTCCGTCTGTCTGTACGGATTTTATATGGGTGGCATGAAACGCGGTTTTTGAAGCTCCCAAACAAGTTAGAGAGCTCGGAGTGGGACTGAAACGACCGCACTTGCCTCAGCACAATTGGTTATGAAAATCAGCAAAAAAAAATAATCGGTTCATAAAATTTTGAAATATATGGTTTTATCATACATTTTTAAAATTTCATGAAAAAACTACCTACCGCGCATAGAACCAAGCATATTCAAAGTTCTAATCAACCACACTAGTCACTCTGCTGCTGAATCTCGCTTAAATGCGATAAATATTTACTATACTTAAACATTTGCTTTAATTTGCATTATTTCGTATTAAACCCCTTTTTGTCACCAATGCATAGACTTTGCCTTATGGTATTTTTGCTTGGCACATTCTTTTTCGTATGCATGCATATGAATGGATGTGTATAACAATCAGTAGCCTCATGCAAAAAACATTATGTAGATATGTATGTATAAATATACGCTAGCATGAAGACCATTCCCTCGTACATACACACATACATATGTATGTGCATAAGAGTGTTCATATGAACAACTACAACAACAACAATATGCGACAAATAGTATTCAGAGAAGAATATTTAATTGTTTGTACGTGTATATGTAGTCAACTCTACGCACAGCAACAATATGCTAGCAAACGTATTGAAAGAAGAATATTAAGTTGTTTGTGGTAAGAACTGGGAATTTTTTTTTGTATACAAATAAAGTATTGTGCTAATGAATGTGTGTTGATAAAATATATTAAATATATGTGCGCTTAATTATGAAAGTGGTCTAAGTCATATATTTCTTTCATCGAGATATTTAATAGATTACTTTGAAGAAATTAAAAAATATTTTTATATTATGCAACATTTTAATTTATAAATTCATAGAAGTTTATTTAATGTTTATTGAATTTTTTTAGAGATTTATTTCATATTTCGATGCAGAAACGCATATGACTTAGACCACTTTCATACTTAAGGGCACATATGTATGATTGTAAATACGTATGTATGTACATACATACATACAAAAGGGGATAGGATTGTTTGAATCTGTTTGATTTGCTTATTTGTTTTCTGAATATGTTTTGCAACAAAATCATGGTTAATAAGTTAGAAGTCGGCCTGTTATGATTCGTTTGTTGAGTTTCGAACTTACACTTGAAAGTTTTTTTTCAATATACATACATATGTATGTATTTTTGCAAAATAAATTAATCGGGGACCAAAAATAGTCATTATTTTCGAACTTTAAAAAAAAGCAACTGTATAGAAGGGAAACATCAAACAACGTGGACAACCACACCATTTTAATTGTTCTAAACTAGATTTTTCTAAACTTCAATGGGTTTAAAATTTAAATTTTTGTTTTTTAAGCAGAAATAAATGTTATTTCCGGATTTTTTGTTTTTAACCGGAAATAATTGTTATTTCTTGATTTTTCTTTTTTCAAGCAGAAATAATTGTTAGTGGTTTTGTTTTGTTGGTGTTTGTCAGAATATTTCCAATTAACTTTGGTGTTATTTGTTCCTTAAAAATTATCACATGTAATTTGGCTTATAAAGAGATACGAACTTTAGCCTACTTAAATTTTAATTATAGAAATAATTATTTTCCGATTTTTATTTTTTCGAGAATAAATCAAAGTCAATTTGTGATTTCTACTTTTTCGGACAGAAATTAAATTAAGTTACATTGTGGGAAAAAATACATATGCTTACATACATACACACTATGAACTTATAGGTACATAGAGGATATAACTACTACGACAGGATCAACGTGTGGAGATTCCGTAGCCAAAAAACGTGGTAGCCGCCCCAAAGCGGCGAACCGATATTTTTCACACTTTTATGATATGGCTGTCAAATGATAGGGATTTTCCAATGGAAAAATCATGGTGAAATCATTATGAAAATTTGAACTCATTTACTGATATCTGGCGTTGTTTTAGTAAAAACACATACCTACACATTTTTAACCCTTATACCTACTTATGCATATCTTAGTCACATACATATATTCCAAGTTCAACCAATTTAATTCAAAAATTTTAAAATGTGTACATAGGTACATATTTATAAAATTTCGGTACTTTGTACACACAGCCATACAAGTAAACAATTATTTCAACACGTGTATTTGCTATAAATACTGCCAAAAAGGAACTTTGCAGTGAAACTCCTATAGATTATATAAACATAATATATTTTAATATGTATATACGAAAACATCTTAAACACAAATGCTTTAATCACAGAGAAATTTTGCATTTGCGTTTAAAATTGCTGTGTTCGATATACTAAGGTACTTTTTTATTTTTGGTAAGGTACTTTTTTATTTTTGGTAGGTACATAAATACCTAATATAAGTTTTGTAAAAGTTGAAATGGCACTTATGTAGCTCCTGCAAGATATACATTTTTGGTTGTAAAATTATGTGCCTTCTTGAGTTATTGTAGGGTAAAATCATGTGTTTTATTGTTGTAAAAATTAAACTAAAGCGACTCGCACTGAATTAGAGTGAAATTGTTTTTATAAAATTCAATTATTTATATATAACATACATACATATGTATGTATGTGTAGGTATAAATCTATGAAACGAAGATGTAATAAAACGAAAGCTTATGCTTGCTAACTTATAACTATTTATTAATTATATTCACAGATAGGTATACATACATACGAGTATGTACTTAAAGACTTATGTAAGTGCTATTTAAAATTTTACTGGTTCCAAACCTTAACTTTTACAGCTCTTGATTTATTTGTAATTTAAACAAAAATTTTCGAAGATGCGTAAAAAAGCGTAACCAGTAATTACTAATGAAAACTGTTTGATTCAGACACGTACATACTTATTAAGTTGAACAGTTTCATGCATAACTAATAGGCAATTTTAGAAAATCCAACATGATTGGAAACAGTTTAAATCAATAAATACATGTCTGAATCAAACAGTTTTTCATTAGTAATTGCTGGTTACGCTTTTTTTTGGCAGATGGCACACAAGAAATGCCAGATGTAAAATCAGCCTAACAAACTGCAAGAAATGAGCCGGATGGATCACACAAACCTCCAAAGTCTGATACATTTTCATTTATTTTTGCATGGACATAATATGTACTACATGTGATGAAAATTGCGCTCTTAAAAATATAAACTATTTTTTATAAATAAGGCAATTTTTTTAAAAATTAAGCCTTGCAATTATATATGTATAGATATTTATTAGCGCAATATTGACTTCGGTGTGCATCGATATACTTATATATCTATTTGCAATTGTACAACAATAAAACATGTATGCGTCCCCTACAATTAAAAAATCGGCATCATTTGTTTACGCAGATTATTTGTAAGGAAATTGCATGAACACTTCTCCTAGTTTGTTTATATTTTTGTTTTCGATATGTATATACATATGTACATACATACACATGTTTGCAAATACGAAATTCCCAATTACCCAGCGGGAAAAAGAAAGAACAAGGATACTTTCTAGAAGGCCGTTGTACTCCTTACTTTGGATGTACAAGGCCTACTCGCTCCATTCCACTCTTATATCATTTTTGCTTTTCCCTCTCTATCTTTTTTTGCCAGCCATTCTGAAAAGTCTTCAAATTAATAGATTTTATTTTCGTTTGGTAAAAAAAAAAATTTGCTCCTCTTCCCCCTTCTCTTAAAAGGAAATGTGGAATGTGTATCTTATCTTTTATGCAAAAGTGTAGCGACCTTCTATAAGGCGTTCTTTAGCAGTAAGATAAAAATAGTAATTGATTTGATAAGACCTGAAGTAACAAGATATTCTGAGTTTTCCTGCTGGGTAGTAACGTGCTCGCTTTGTATCAAAGTAATGGTTTGCGTACACATTGTACATGCATACTATTGTAAATACATCCAGTGTTGCCAGAAAATGCTGATGAGAGAATGCTAAATCGGTCAAAAAAATTCTGCTAAAATGTTCTACAGAAGAAAAGTATAATGCTAGATGTAAATGTAGAAAAAATTATTAAAATAGCTTTGAATTTTATGTTTATACAAACTCATTAGTATTTACATGAATTTTTATAGTACATAAAATAGTTAATAATTGGTGTGTTTTGGAAATGTTATAATTACGTTAAAAAAACTTTAACGCACTAATAATCTCAAATTATTATTTTACCCATTCAGTAAAATATTTGTTTATTAAAAATACGTACATTGAAATTGATTATTGAAGGGTTAGCTGGATGCTATGCGCATTTCACTGTTGCTAGTGCAGATCATCAGGGAACCTTTACCCTGAAATACATGTACATTTATGAGAAAAATCCTCCATACAGAAGAATTTTGTTAAGAAATTAAAATTTTTTATTTGCAACAAACTCTGCTAGAAAGCATTTAGCATAATTTTTTGATAGTTAAATGCTGCTTAACTAATGGAAATTCCAGACCTAGCAGTGGAAATGCTAAAATGGCAACAATGAAACTATCCCAAGCGCTTTTTGTTGTCATAGTGGATTATTAGTTAAAAATTTTAAACGTAATTGCAACATTTCCTATAAAAATACCTGTAAATACTAATAAGTTCATATAAACATGAAATTCAAAGCTATTACAATAATTTTTCTACATTTAAATCTAGCATTATACGTTTCTTCTGTAGAACATTTTATCAGAATTTTTTGACCGATTTGGCATTCTCTCACCATCATTTTCTGGCAACACTGGTTGTTGTGTTGAAACTTATGAATTTTTTTTAAAGACATGTTGATACATACATACGAGTACATATATGTATATAAATATGCCCAAGTAAATATAAATGTGTCTGTATATGTATGTGAAAAAAGTAAGCCCTTGCTAAAGATCATGGATGGCTTATAAATATTTTAAAGTGGACGAGATTGTTTGTTTGAGGGTGCTTGTTGTTGCTATTTTATTTCATTCATGTGGTTTTTGTTTTTTTTTTCAATAAATGTATTAAAAAGTACTTCTGCTTAGTTAAGCTGGATTGATTCGCTGGGTGAGTTCAATTTATGATGTATGTATGTATGTATATATGTACATATGTATGTAAATACCTATATTTTTTAAAAAAATATACAAATAGGTACATATGTATACTAATGTAGGTATCTTTTTATTTTATATTATTTTCTAAAATTCTTCAGAAAAACTCCTTTATAGTATATACATATTTACATATGTATGTATGTAAATACATACATATGTATGTGGTAGTATATGAAAGAAATATTTTTTAATACGTAGGAAAAAAAACATAAATGTTGAGATGAGAATATGAACTCACGTTCTCATATTTTCAGAACGAATGTTTTATTCACATTTTGTTTTATTGGCATTTTGCACTTATTTTAAAGATCTAAAACTTAGGTTAATTACATACATATGTATGTACCTATGTAGCTGCTTATGTACATATGTATATGTAAATAAATATGTATGTAATACCCAAGAATGATAAAATAATTATTTTATCATTCTTGTGTAATACCTACATGAATGTATCTTAGTATGTATATTATTGCAAATAATAAATTTATTAATGTTTTCCCCAGCAAAAAAAATTAATGCGTTCAAAATTTAATAGTTTTCATGCTTTCTTTAGCATTTGTGCAAATCGTAATAAAGCTATAGTTTTTGAACTCATCATAAACGCATACGATATTGCTGGGTAATTAATACATTGAAATAAATATCCGCCGAAATAGCCATGTAAAAACGGAATTAAATCATCATATTGACATATTGTAATAAAACCAGTTTTATCTTCGTGAAATAATAAGTACACAGTAGATCCATGGTAGAGAGTGTGTCTTAACAGTCTTAATAGCGAGGTTCGTATCCTGGCTGAGACAAACGTTTTTTCTTAGCTTTGTGAAAAACGTCATCGAATAAGGGAACTTTCGTGGGTTCTAAGCACTCATTTCAATGACGAGCAGTTTTGTTAAATGTAAACACATGGTCGTCAATGACACGCCTGTGTTTAATTTAAATCTTGCGTTCTGCACCTAAATTGAACCCATGCATTAACTATTTCTTTTTCATGTCGTTTTTGCTGGGTCCGAAAATAACTTAATTATTCGATTGCTAAATAAACTTACCTATAGAGAAGTGTTGGTTTTAAAAAAAGAAAATTGCTAACTTTTATATCTAAAGCCAGTTTGTATTCCTGCATTTTATTGGTGCTTATGTTTACTCATTGGTAGAAGTGCAGCAGTAATGTTTAAAAAGTTTATTTTTAAACTGTCTTAGGTATTATAAGAACTTTGAACGGAACATAGTAGGCTAGTAGGTTATTTGCAACTTAAAAAAATACATACATATCTCTCATTTTCTAAAACAACATCACATATCAAAAAATGAGATTTTTGAGTTAATGATGCAAAATTAATCCTCATATTGATATTGTGTTAAAATTTCATACAAATATCTTGTATACTAAACTATCGAGAGAAAAATTAAATTTTCATTAAGTTGTGTGTAAATTGAATACTTTAAAGTTTAAAATGAACTATATTGAGGGGTAACAAAAACTTTTTTCAAGTGAGTCGCTCCAATGTACATATTTTAAAAAATTTATCGGAAGAGTAAATGAAAAAAGTTTTATAAACTAAAATATATTGGGGGCTATTCTGGAAAACGCGTCGAAAAAGTGAAACTTTACATTAAAATAAAAACAAATTTTCAAAAATTGTTTTTGTTTGTAATACATTTCTAAAATGAAATAAACGTGAGAATTTCAACGCGTTTCTCTCTCTTTTAAAAACGGTTAATTTTGTATGCGAAACAAAAAAATTTTTTTTTACATTTACACAGTTTTGTTTTTGTTTTGCATGTAACTTTCACCAATTCGACGCGTATTCCAGAATAGCCCCCATTGTGTCCTATATGTATATAAAACACATATATTTTAACCCTTATACCCATGCATATTGCTGCAAAGTGTCTATATTTCAGTTTCACTTGACTTAATTCATAAGGGCCTGTTCTGCAAATCACGACATGTCAAAACACGGTGATTTTAAAAAATTAATGAAAGATAAATAATTGGTTTTTTAAATTGCACGATTTACAGCGTTAGAAGTTGGAAAAAAATATTCTATTATAAATGACAAAAATACAAGTTCGCTGCTGAGCAAAATGCAGTTTTGCGCTGCATATTGCAGTTTAATTGCATGTTTACGTATCTACGTATGTATATATATACATACGTACATATGCACGCATGTCTTTTCTCTACATTTTATGATTTGTGAAGGGTATATAAGATTCGGCACAGCCGAATATAGCACTCTTACTTGTTTTTTTTTAATATTTATTTTTATTGGAACTTCTTAAAAATTTTCTTTAACTAAAGAGGTTTCTTTTTTTTCGTTACTTTAGTTGGAGGGCCCCGTAGGAATCACAACTTTTGGAACTTCTTTAAAACAAATTTTCTAAAAAGGTTTATTTTTTATTTTGTTATTTCAGTTGGAATGTCCCGTAGGAATCGCAACCGTTTTATTTATTATAGTTATATATTTCTTTTTTATTGCTTTATTTTTATTGCTATGGATTTTCCAAGGTTCGCAAAAAGTAGATATTTCTAACCAATAATGCTCACTTCCTGATATTTACCCAATTTAAAAATAGAATGAAAAATTTTAGAGTTTTAAAAAAAAATTTGTGTTTTTAACAGTTTCGAATATTTCACTGTTTAAGGATTAAATTTTTAGTTAAGATTTTTCGATTAATTTATCAATGAAATTTTTCACAATTGCTTTAAGAGTTTTAAACTTTCACTACTTAAAAATTGAGTTTTTGGTTAAAAAATTTTTCGATTAATTTGTTAATCTTACTAGATACTAATTGTTTTAAATAATTCACTTCAAAAAATAAAAATATCTTACATGACTAATCCTACAATCATCCTTATGAAGCTGGTAGAGGGTATTTTATCCTTTTCTTTAATATACTGGGGTTACCGCACTACTCCAAGTTATTCACTTCAAACTTCCTTATTTGGTATATGGTTGTGTTTATTACAGCCTGTGGGGTGTTTATTTTTGAAAGCCTTCTTCTAACTGCAGCCTATGGATGGGGTATCTTTATTGTTGGAATCTCCTTCTTTAGTACAGCCTGTGGGGTGTTTATTTAGATGGAGGTTCTTTTAAATTTGGGCGCCAATTATTATTTTGTGAGTTTAAATTTTTTTTTTTTAATTCATTCTTTATTTGTTCACTTCTAAATTACAACTGAACTTAAGATTATTAATTTTCTTCACACAATAACTTAAAGCTAAATATTAATTTGCGTGGTAATGAAAATGACGCGCGCTGTTTTTATTTTGCAATATTGGTTATTTGGAATTTTATTGACCTGTTTGCTTGTGTTAGCGAATTTTATTATTGTGCAACAGTTTGTAATAAGAGCATTCAATGTTTTTTGCGTTAACATGCATATGTATACTTTTTTACATACATACATACGTATTGTTTTCAAACGAAAACCATCTCACACATTTTAAGAAACACTGCACCTACATACATACATACATAAGTATTTACATAAATTATACACGTGCCAAACAACTATGTAAGTATGTACCTAAATTGGCACTATCTCGTCTGCGGCAAGTCAATGTAAGTACCCTGCAGAAAACATGGGATTAAGTATCCCCAAGTCACCACTTTTGTTGACCATTTTTTCAGATACATACAACTATGCTTCTTCTTAATGTTTTATTGGTTTGTTGAAAATAAACGTGACGTCAAGCAAAATTTAAGTGTTTATAAAAATTATCTTAAGAAATTGAATTATAAGGTTAATATATATGTATATATGTAAATGTATTTAACAATAATTAAAAAGATAATACACAAAAAAATAAATAAAAAAACAAATAAAATAACAATCAATATTGTATAAAAATATAAAATGTCAAAATTTAAGAGTTTTAAGTGAAAGGTGCCAATTATGGATATTTTGACCCTGTGGAAGATTTTGTGCCATCAGGTAAAGATTTGTCACATTTTAAGATCCATACATAAGTGTTTGACTTTACTATTTCAGCGAAACATACAATTTTTATTTTAATATACATACATACATATGTACTCGTATGTATTTAATAGAAAAGAAAAACAATTTCCTGCAGGTGGTGACAGTGTCTATAGTGAATCAGTACAGTTTTACTACGGACATCGAGCGAGGAAATATCGATATTGTAGACTAGAGCCCCTAAAATTTACTAGTGAATCTTTGGTGACAATGTCTCCATGTGGTCCCAAAAAAACTACTTAGTCAGTAGTGCTACAGTTTAGTGGTGGATTTTCAATGACAAGCTAATGTTAAATGTCAATAGGCGATTACATTGGATGGGGTACACCTGGTCAGTAGTGCTACTGACCATGTCACTAGTAAATCACTACATTTTCACTATTCGCATTTTCTGCAGGTTATATAAACATATGCATGCATGTATGTACTAAATATGTAATTATGTATAAAACAAGGAATGAAAAGAAAATTTTTTTGGCTTAGATATTAATTTAGGGTAGTGGGTAAATTTTCACTGTCAGTGCTACACTAAAGATCGTTGGCCACCATTAGCATTGATGTTGACACTGTTTAATCGCATGCACATGCAAGCGTCGCGACGCTAGCTGCACATATGTATGTATACTCGTATGTACATATGTATGTATGTACATATGTATGTATGTATGCACATGTATACTATAGGTTTTGTGTTAGAAGAAGAAAAAACATTTAGATTTAATGCACTTCTTTTTGCTGCTTATTTTTATTTGCGAAAATATTTTTTTTTAATTTCTTATGTTTTTATTTTTAAACTACCAGACGTCAACATGCGAAACTTTTTTCTTTAATGTTCATGAAAGGCACAAGATACTATTTAGAAGCGCTTGAAGCGGTAGTACCATTATTTTAAAAATTGTACATACATACATATTTACTCGTATAATTTTATGGTATGAAGAAGGAAAATAAAAAATAAATGCAGAGAAAATACAAACTCAGTAAAAAAAATTAATTATATTTAATGTTTGATATTTTAAGTATATACAATAATTTAACATTTCTTAATTGTATTTGTCTTTTGCTTATTTGCTCTTATCTTTTATTTTATCGTTTGTCAAAATTGTAGGCGAATGAATGTCTTTAAGGTGGCATATTTCATATGTTTGGTGAAAGCGAAGAGTATTGACGTGTTTTCTTTTTTGTTTATTTTTGTTTTTTGTTGAAGGACTCGGCATCAGAATACCGATAATGAGCAAAAATGGCCATAGTAATCCGGCATACGTCAATGATGTTTCGGATAAAGCTCCCAAAAAATATTCATTAGAATTGACAGAAAAGGGTGATAAGTACATTGTAAACCATGTAGATGACTACAATCCATTTGAGCATCGAGTAGTAGACCATCCCACCACGTAAGTTTATTTGATGTTTTATTTTAAATTTATAATTATTACATTGATTTTATATTTTCGCTTCATTCAGCAATTCTGAGACCCTTTTTCATTTGCTTAAGGGTTCTTTGGGTACAGGTATCTTGGCCATGCCCAACGCTTTCAAAAATTCGGGCTATGTCACGGGCACTATTGGCACCATAATTATTGGTTTCATTTGCACTTATTGTATACACCAGCTGGTTAAGGCCGAGTACGAATTATGTCGGCGAAAAAAAGTAAGTAACAAAATGTTTAAATTTCTTGGAAATCTGAAGAAAAAACTTTTTATTATAGACTCCCAGTATGAATTATCCCAAAGTAGCTGAAGTTGCTTTGGGCGAAGGTCCCACGATATTTAAGAAATGTGCTCCTTATATTGGTCACGTGGTCAATACATTTCTCTTAATCTACCAGTTGGGTACATGTTGCGTGTATGTTGTGTTCGTTTCATCAAACATAAAATCAGTTGCGGACTATTATTTGGACACACCCGTTGACGTACGGCTATGCATGGTTATCATTTTGTTACCTTTGATTTTGATCAATTGGATAAGAAACTTAAAGTATTTGGCCCCCTTTTCGACTTTGGCTAATGTCATTACTATGGTATCGTTTGGCATTATTTGCTATTATATATTCCGCGAGCCAGTATCGACGGAGAATAAAGAAGCTTTTGCACCGGCAAGTGGATTTCCATTGTTCTTCGGTACCGTGCTGTTCGCTTTGGAGGGTAAGTGATTAATATTTCATACATATACATATCTTGACTTCGCTCCTTTAATGCAACATATGTAGACATATTTAACAAAAATCAAAAAAATGGTTACATCTTAAATTTTGTGTAAAAATTTCATTTAAAAGTCTTGTACGCGTACTTCTTGAAAAAAGAAAATATTTTTGTATCTTCATTGAGTTGTATGTTAATTGAAAATAAATAAATAAAATAAATATTATTTTCTACAAAACTAGAGCGGTATGTTTTCCAGAACATGCACATGTTTTTGCAGAACATGCATGATTTCTAATAATAGAAGAGATCAAGTTCCTTTGCATCATATTGGGCGACAACCCCTTTTGTGTACGTAATACTGAGGATATGATGAATAAGACCTTGTTTCTTTGAGATATCCTTAAGAAAAATATGGGGCCTGGGGCCGCATCCACGCGGCAATAATTAGTTATATTTACATCTGTGGGTCACTTCATCGGATGATGGTATTGTCCACGAGGAGACTAGGGAAGGCTCAAAGGTTATCAAGTCTAACAACAAAATTGAATTTACATTTTACTTGGGAGATGTCCAACTTTGATATTTGTATCAAATACATACATATGTCTGCCAGATCAGCAGTTAGAATCGAAGAGTCCAGCAAATGGTGCAATTCTATGAAATGTTGCATAATAGATCTGGAAAGCACAGAGATAACGACAGTGCTATAACGTTTTTTTTTCGCTTTATTCCAAAAATGGGATTGTCACCGAATCAAATGTAAAAAGTCTTCGAATAAGAGATTTGACTTTGATATGAAAAAAACTTGGAAGTTTTGAAAGAGAAATGTATGCCATTAATGAAGCTAATGAATCACAATATCAGCTAAATAGCCGATGCGGCTGCGCCTGGAGGATCATATAATTTTTGAATCGCTCGTGGGCCAAAGAAAAAAGTCTAGAGGTGTCAAGTCACAAAACATATGTGGCCAATTGTGATAGCCTCTTTGAGAAACCACACGGTCAAGCAACTTTTCATGCAAAAGAGCGATGTGGATGGTCGGTAGGCATGGGTGCTTGTGTTAACTGAACTTTAAAAGCCTTAGGACTTGCGTTTTAATGCAAAATACGGTGTAATGTTGTTTGGGGAATGCCTAATTCCAAAGATCGACGAGAAAAGAACTAACCTAGGTTCATTCAACACTGTGGGCTAAAACAGCAACATTATCAGTTGTTCATATGCGACGTGCAAGAGTACGATTCTCCACATCACTAAATTATCCCAACAGCTAAAATTTTTTTCAAAATTTTCATACAAATTTTGAACAATTATTAATTTTTTTTTGGTGATTTTTTATTTTTGGGCGATTTGGTTTCGGGCAGTTTTTCATGGATCCGAAATTTGCACCACTTTCTAATTCTAGTCATTTCAATGCGTTTTTGAAGCGTGTATCGTTCCATTTTTATTAATTGCGTCGCTTTCATTTGTCATCTGTTAAGTAGTTACAGCTGCAGTTATGACAACTGCAAAAATGACGCGCTATTCATAATTCAATGTCTTATTGGAATACCCTGTATTATACGTAGACCTTGACCTTTATGTAGTGGGCCCCAGGGAACGAAGTGACTTATAAATGCGCAAGAGCAGACATGATTTCAGAGTTGAAAAACTCACACGAAGTACTCATATGTCTAGTACTAATTTTTCAAATGAAATTAAAAAGAAGCCTCGGTGGTACACGACACCTAAACGTTTAGAATTACCTCTTGTAGACTATCTCTTACCCTCATTGTGTGGAAGTAGGCCTAGGCAGCTTTTAACTTTCAGAAGAAAATCGTTTTCACTCCTGGTGGGCATTTATTATAAGAGACTGCATGACTTAGATGCATGTCGAAATATGTAGATTTACTAAATGATATGATATGATATGATGCTGATGATATGGAATGTAAAAAATATAGAAAATGATTGACGTCGCAGGACATCCCTAGAACTTCTTTTGGACACTAAATAAGCCATAAACGAAGAACTTTATTTGACCGCAAGTTTTGCAATATATATATATATATATATTTTTTTTTATGCGTATATTTATTTATTGTATCTTCAAAAAATTAACTAACAATAAGTATTCAAATCTTAAATCTAGATATAATAATTAGGCCCAACCAGTGACAGGCATAAACTTAGTGATAGTAATCAATAATACATAAATATCGTATTAAGCACAAAAATATTTTCAAGCTGTTTCATCTGAAGTGTTGAGTATTAGAGCCATAGTGTCCCTCTTTTTTAAGCGGATGTGTCCAGTAAAATTCAAGATGTTACGAGCAAGTGCATTAGGATGAGACTCGAGTTTTGTTAAGTATTTGCCTGCGTATTTTTTTATTATATATGTGTTTATTTATTGTATCGTCAAAAAAAAATTTATAACTAACAATAAGTAATCAAATCTTAAGTCTAGATATAATTAATGCGCCCGACAAATGCTGAACACAAATTTAGTGATAGTAAATATTAATACAAGAATACTAGCACAAAAATATTCTCAAAAATTTTCATCTGCGATAGTGCGTATTAGAGCCTTGGGTGCCTCGGTAGGCCAGTGAGTAGTGTGCTAGCCTATCAGTGCGGAGGTTGTGAGTTCGATTCCCACCATAGACTCTGGTCTGTTTCACTACAACGAGTGAAGGTCTTTGTTACTCGTTTATTTGTAATTGTATTTTTAACATTTAATAAATAAATAAATAAAAGACCCTTGGTGATCTTCTTTTTTAAGCGGATGTGTCCAGTAAAGTTCAAGATATTACGAGCCAGGGGATTTGGATGAGACTCGAGTTTTATTAAATACTTACCTGCGTATTTTCCAATTTTTTCAGTCACTAGTGGCATGTTTAAATAACGATGTAAACTTAAATTGTTGATGTACAATGGAGCCGATGTTATCAAACGTAAAATTTTATTTTGCCTTCGTTGGATTTTCTCAACAATTGAAGCTGAAGCTGTGCCCCCTAACTGAATTCCGTAGCACCATATTGTATTCAAAAGCGACTTGTATATTAACAGTTTGCAGTCTAGGCTGAGTGTTGAATTTCTGCCAATCAACCAATGTATTTGAGTTAACTCAAGTTTCATTTGAGTTAGCGTAGAGTCAATCTTACGAGTATGTTTCCATGTAAGCCTTAGATCAAGGTGTATACCAAGGTATTTCACTTGAGAACGCTGAGGAATGTTTTGACTGTTGATTCGAATGGGGGAACAAGTATCTCTTCTTAGCGCAATGGTTATATGGACACACTTTTGTTCATTTACTTTAATTCTTCATAAGTTCAACCATATTTCCAGCTGGGTAATATGTTACTGGAGATTGCGGGATGCCTCATGAGGGTTTTCGTGCATACTCATACAGGCTGTAGCATCGGCAAATGTAGAGGTATGGATATTATTGCTCACAGGCATATCACAAGTATATATTAAATACAAGACTGGCCCCAAAATACTACCTTGTCGAACACCGGAAGATATAGATGCGGGCACACTCATGAAGTCTCCTTCCACAACAGTGAACTTCCTATCAATAATGTAACTTTCCAAAAGTTTTTGAACGTTTATTGGCAGCCATGTCCTTAATTTTAAAACTAGGCCTTCGTGCCATACTTTATCAAATGCCTAAGAAACATCAATGAAGACGCAGAACAATACTTATTTTCTTTAATTGTCTTCCTTATAAATTGCACCAATCTATGCGTTTGCTCAATTGCTATATGCTGACTTCTAAAACCAAATTGATGATCCGGAATGCACCCATTTGGAAATTTGGAAAATTTAGTCATGAGCAGCTTTTCGAAAAGCTTTGAGATTGTTGTTAGTAACCTTATAGGCCTATATGACTCAGCCCTGGTAGGATCTTTGCCTGGCTTTGGAATCATTTTGATCTTCCCAAGTTTCCAGTTACGAGTATGTAGAAAATACTGCATTCGTAAAATGGAATTAAAAATAAATAGCAGGATTCTTATTGCAATTAGAGGCAAATTCATCAGCATCTAATTCCATCAATACCAGGAGCTTTCTTCGGGTTGAGTTCAGCAATTATTTTTTGTACTTCACGCAGCTTAAACCTTATTGGACGAGGGGGTAGAGAAACTACACTCCGTAAATTAACCGCACCCGTACATGAATAAGCAGCCTCCAGTCGAAGTGCGCAGTGGTGATTTAAGCATAACGGGTCCTTTAGGATCTCTAGCAGCGCGCCATAAAGAGTAATTAGATGCTGACGTGACATCGAGACCTTCTAAATATTTTTCCAGTAATGCAGTTTTTTCCGACGATAGCAACTCTTTGAGTCGTTTAGTACATTCTTTCAGTCTGAGTTTATTTAGAGGTGATCTGTGTTGTTGCCATTCTCTTCTAGTTCTCCTTTTTCACATACAAGACGTTCAATATCCGCAGAATAAATTATATTAAAGCCAGTCTGCGGATGGGAGGTAGTGGCATGTTCAGCAGCCTGTTTAATATTTTCATTAAGATTGGCAACTTTAAATTCTATACCATCAGAAGTTCTAAGCTACTGAGATATTTTTTGAATCCCAGCTAATTAACACGATTGATCATCTTCACATATGAGCTACGTAAATCACTCCTTAGTGGGTTAAAAATTTTAACTATTGTGGGAGAGTAATCGGAGGAGAGATCTAGAGAAACCTCCACGTGAGTTAGGTCCCTAGGGATATTTTTCATGACACCAAAATCTATAACATCCGTAATTTTTTGTACGTCAGTAGGGCAGTAAGTGGGCTTCCCACTCGTCAGTTAGGTAAAACAGCGACGATATGTATGTACATACATCTATATATATGTTCATTCGTGTTTTGGAGTTTTGAAAACTTAACCCGTGTATAAAAGAGCAATTGAAAGACTATTTTTAAGTATTTACTTATTTTTGCTGCTTCAGTAAAATTTTCAAATTCCACTTTCCGGTTTCCATAACCTACGCGGTCGACTGAAGTAGAAAGTTTCGATCTGCCAAGTCAAATGCACTGTTCTTGAGCTTCACACGTACTTTTTTACAAAAATACGTTGTTTTGAAAAATATCTTATGATTTAATCCGTAATAGCATTTAATTACATTTATTAAATTTCATAAAAATCCTTATTTTCAGCTATTGGTGTAATTTTACCTTTGGAAAATGAAATGAAAACACCTAAGAAGTTTGGCGGTTCCTGTGGTGTTCTCAATGTAGCGATGGTATTAATTGTCTTTCTTTACGTGGGCATGGGTTTGTTTGGTTATCTTAATTATGGTGATGATATTGAAGGATCGATTACGTTAAATTTACCCTCTAAAGATGTGTAAGTATTTATTGAAAGGCGCAAAAATTTAATTCCTGTTATTACTTATACTCTTTAAACCAGTTTGGCTCAATGTGTTAAGGGCATGTTGGCATTTGCCATTTTCATTACTCATGGCTTGGCATGCTACGTCGCCATAGATATCACGTGGAACGATTATGTGGCAGAAAAATTGGGACCACAACGTAAAAAAATCTTCTGGGAGTATGCAGTACGCACATCTTTAGTCTTGGTGACATGTAAGTCTTCATTCTATGAGTGATTAAAAAGGAATGTTGACATCAACTTTTTTATTTATTTTTTCTTTTTGTAGTTCTATTAGCTGTAGCCATACCAAATTTAGAACTATTTATTTCATTATTTGGTGCTCTTTGCCTGTCAGCATTGGGCTTAGCATTTCCTGCACTTATACAAATTTGTACTCACTGGTATAATACCCATGGAATCGCCAAAGTGTGGTTACTGTCAAGTAAGTATTATTTTGATTATTTATATTGGATCAGTTCAAAGGCAAGTTTGTTCGAAGAGCTTTAAATCTACTCAATGTAGGCTCACTTCCGAAACGTATGTTTACAATATGATATTACGTTTACAATATTAGTACCGCGTAGATACTCGTATGTATATTCTGTAGCTAATTTTTCTGCATTGCCATGTGTTACAGCGCAGCAACATGGATATTGGAAGTACGTTGTACTTTTGATTACTTAACGGCATTATATATACCCATTTCATTTTAGAAACTTTACAATATATATATGTGTATATGCCGATACTCGAAACATTTCCAGTCAATCAGACGTTTCCAAATTATAGGTCAATATCTCCCAAATATTATATATGGGATTTGTTTAATTGTACGACGTATAACGTTTATCTATACACATAAGAAACGCGTTTAGTTTGAATCCCTCTATCAGGCATGTTCTGAAAATCACATATGTATTTCAAACCACATGTGATTTTAAAAGGCTATTATACAAATTTGTTCATATATTATTTGTATGTACATACATATATATAATATATATCAGTGATCAGTAATGAGTAGTGAAAAAGTGAGTAGAGTAGAATCATGACTTAAGGCAGAATTAGCCGAAAGTCTACGGAACGTCTCAACCTGCATAAAATAGAATTTCCTAACTTGTTAAGTGACGTTTGTATACCAGTGATGGCACTATTGTATGTTAAATGGAATGGGGATATTTTGGCTCCGTTTCTCGGTACTTTTGATAATAATAATATCTGTGTGAAAAACAACTTAAAATAATACATAAATAATTGCATATGTATACACATACTTACGGACATAAATACATTTAGATTTATGTGCATATACATATGTATATAATAAAAAAATATGAATGGGTTTACTATAAATGTGAGATATATAAAAGGATTTCAATGGTATCAAAACCTCTTATTGTGTATGCACATATTTTGGTATAAAAATATTTCATTTGCTACAAACATATGAATGTGTGTATGCACAGATATACATATGTATATATACATACATATTTATTTGTTATAAATCTATAAGATACATAGATTTATTTTTATGTACATACTCGTACACCAATAGTTCAAGGAGCATTTACATATTTTAGGTACTTTTTCTTCGCTGCAGTCACCATTTGAACTTTTTTAATTCCCATCACTGACCTGTGAACTGCTGTTTCTTTTTCATATTAAAACAACAAATAAAGTAAGGCGTAAGCACGTTTTTAAATGTTCTATAAGTGCACAAACCTGCTAACAGTACGGCATGGTACAGTACGACAACCAGTCTGTATAATTTCTTGTACTTATGCGCACTCATGCTTATTGCAATGTTGTCCAACTTCATATTCACTCGCAAGTGTGAAGTTCCCATCGCACTCATACAGGGTGGGCCAAAAGTTACCTTGGGGTTTAAAAGTTTAATAACTTTTTCGTTTATTAATTTTTTTTTTATTTTTTTTCTCAGATTATATAATATATAAAATGGAAAATTTTTTACACTAAGTATGAAAAATAATGTCTCTTAAATTACCACTGTTTTCAGCTTCGCACTGATGGGCTCGTTTTAGAGCATTTTCCATAATATCTTCCAAAATTTCTGCAACAATGTTTGCCTTGAGTTCAAGGATTGTCTCTGGCTTGTTCACATACACTCGCTACTTCAAATAACCCCAAAGAAAATAGTCGGGTGCTGTCAAAACTGGCGATCGCGCTGGGCCAAATTATTTCCGAATTTCTGGAAATTATTCGCTCCAAAAATTTGACTTAAAAGTGCCATTGTGTCTCGGGCAGTGCGGGCAGTGGCTCCGTCCTGCTGAAACCACATACCAGGTATGTTTTCAAGAGCAAGACGTAAAAAATTTTCTATCATAAACCGATACCGCTCTCCATTTACGGTTACAGCACTTCCATCTTCATTCTCGAAGAAGTAAGGCCCAATGATATTTTCAGATGTGATCCCACACCATATTGTACACCTAATGGGGTGCAATTGCCGTTTATGAATGGCTCTTGGATTTTCAGAACCCCAGAACCTACAGTTCTGCTTATTAACAAAGCCATTCAAATGAAAATGAGCTTCATCACTCATAATCATAATCGCCCATCAGTGCGAAGCTGAAAACGGTGGTCATTTAAGAGACATTATTTTTCATACTTAGTGTAAAAAAATTTTCCATTTTGTATATTATATAATCTGAGAAAAAAAATTTTAAAAAATTAATAAACGAAAAAGTTATTAAACTTTTAAACCCCATGGTAACTTTTGGCCCACCCTGTACTTAGCAACATTTACGACGTTGTTGATTTCGAGTCTCATTATCTCAATGTTTATAGACGATGCAAAATAAGTATGGTATGGTAAAGCGAACTTCGCATACGAACATTAAAATACTCATTATGAACTTCGCATACGAACATTAAAGTAGTTGTAGTACCCATATGCATGAGTTGAGTGAGCTGAATCAATGCAATTATTTAGTATAACTGCCAGTTTATAGAAGCCATGTAAAAATTCTCGTCTGCATATTTATATTGAAAACAAACACAAAGCACTCACAATTTGTTTTTGTTTTCAATATAAATAGACAGACGAGAGTTTTTGCATGGCTTCTATAAATAAACTGTCATTAAGTATTTTTCTGAAATTAGAAATCAAACTGAGGTGATTTATGAGTTTGAGTGTGATATGAGTATGATGTCGACGTCGTATTCATATTTATTGCAACCTATACTTATAAATCAATCTTACCGTGAGTGTGCGTAAATCCGAGTAGTTGAGTTTAAACGATTAGATTTAGATTTAAGATTTCATGAGTCAGTATGAATAGCGAAAAAACGATGCATTACCGATCACTGATATGTATGTATTTCATCAGCGCTGACAGATTTTTTTCAGATTTGTAACAAGTTGAGTGAAAATTAAAATTTAGGTGCAACAAATGAAAAATAAAAAAACGAAAATAACAAAGCATTTAAGCAACTTCATTAACAGGCGCTAAAAGGATCAAAATAATTTAAAAACAGTTGAAAACATTGGCGCATGCATATTCCTATGCCGAGTACACACCAGAGAATGACAAAAGTATCGTTTTAAGTACTTTTTGAGTGTTGGCCGTCAATCAACTACGAATGCATGCAGCTAAAAATAAAAAACACGCAAATTGCAAACACACAGAGAATAAAAAGCTTGTAGAAGGTTCTTTTCTAACTTTTGATGAAAGAACAAGTAGAAGAATATCTTTCGCAAATTTTTGATGTTAGTGATACCGTTAAAAAGGGATTATGTGTTCTTTTGTTTGATATTTCCAACTAATTTAAATCAACTTCAAAATTTTTGACGATTTTTATATTAGTACAATTTCTTACTTTATTGATAAAATTTTTTAGATCAGCTAATAAAACACTGTCAGTTACTTCAGAAATTTCATCTAATACTTCTTCGTACTTCAGATTATTTGCGAAATTTTTATTACAAAATAATCGTGAACTCAAAGTAATGGCGTACTCTTTTTTTCGGTTTTTGTGGCATATTTTAAAAAGTTGTTATTGTAAAGTTTAGGAATAATATTATTTATTTATTTATTTACTTATAACAATAACCAACCGAGCCCATAGGGCTTTCGATTAGATCTGTAGAAAAGCAGTCACTTTTTAAACTCTTTACCAGGAATTGTAAGACACTTTCTGATTCCATGAAAGAGGCATTATCTTTTCAAAGCAAGAAAAATTAAGACGCGTTTAGCGAATATATTTACATATGTATTTCTGTGGCAAAAAGAAAAAAATGCTTAAGTCGAGATAAGCTGATTTTGAGGTAATGGTAATCTGCATATTCGAAAGTACCCCTGGTCAAAATCTCAATTAATTTGTGTGATTTTTCAGGAAGTTATAGTACTTTGACTTGCGACTTATCGTTTTTAGACTTCTAATCTCATTTAGAATATTAGCTTAATTAAGGTTATACTTTGGTATATTTCAACTTAAAGTTTTAATTTATGCTGTCAATTAAGTTCCATTGGTTTATATATCGCAAATAATGAGCAAACTACACACTTCACAAATACTAGTAGTACCCTACTTGATATATTTATATTAGCAAATACATCAAATGTGTTACTCTTTGATCAAATCAGTGCGCCATGCTTTTGAAAACATGACCTTATATACATTTCTTATAATTTTAAATCTCTATATGCTGATACTCCAGTTAGTTTTCATGATTTCCGTAACATTGACGATAATATATTAGAAGAATGCTTTAACATTGTCGACTGGAATGTCATCTACAACCTGGTTTCAGCTAAAGAATAGCTTCTGTTCTTCAATAGCCATTTGCTTCAGTTCTTTGATATCTCGGTTCCTGTGCGTACATACCGTGGTAAGAAAATTACGAAAAATTGGTTTAATACAACCATAAAAGACTTAATTAATGCTCGTAATAACACCTATAGGCGTTGGAAAAAATTTAGAACTCCTGAATTACATGATGAATACCGCAGAGCTCGTCAGAACGTTAATAAAAGCATTCAGAATGCGAAAACTAATTATTATACTAGACGCTTCGGATCAGCACTAGACTCAAAAAGGAAATGGCAGACAATCAAGGAAATTGGTATCGGTAACAAAATTATGCCTGCTTGTAATATTGATGTTAATCAATTAAATGAATTATTTATCAATATTCCCTCATGTACACCGACGTACTTAAATCGAGCTGTTAATCAACATGAACTGACCGAAGTTACTGAATCTCTACAACAACACTCGGCACCACCTACCGTACACCAATTTGAATTTTCTTGCGTTATGCCAGCTGAAGTTTTATCATGCTGTCTATCTGTTACATCTAATGCAGTTGGACTCGACCTAATTCATCCAATATTCACCAAACTGCTACTATCTAAGTTACTACCTCACATCACTCACATTTTCAACACCATTATCACCACTAGTCAATTTCCAAATTGCTGGAAATACGCAAAGATCATTCCTGTACCTAAGACTGCAAATGAGTATCGCCCCATAGCAATATTACCTTATTTATCTAAAGTGCTTGAAAAATTGCTACATGCGCAAATGAGTAAATACTTAACTAATCACCAGCTACTAGTTAGGAATCAATCTGGATTTAGAGAAAGACATAGCTGCATTACATCGCTTATCAGTGTATCCGAAGATATAAGACGAAATATTGATGAAGGTGGAGTTACGTTCCTTGCATTTTTGGATCATTCTAAAGCATTTGACGCTGTTAACCATCAAATTATTTGCACTAAATTATATAACAAGTTTAACTTTTCCTCCATTGCCATTTTGCTACTAAAAACTTATATTGCTGGCCGTTACCAATCTGTCTCAGTTGGTGACTCTTTTTCGAGTGCTCTACATGTGTTCTATTCTTAGCCCTCTACTATTCACACTATATATAAATGACTTACCTAGTTGCCTTTTGCACAGCAGTTGTCACATATATGCTGATGATGTACAAATATATATATGTAAGTTGTAAAATGAATTTAATACAAGAATCTATTGCAAAATTTAATGTGGATCTAAATCGAATATATATATGGGCGTCGTTGAATGGAATGTACTTAAATCCAAAAAAATCAAAGTGTCTTATGATAGCACAAAGGAATCAAAATATTTTAGTTGATACTGCAGTCATACTAAGAAATCATAATATTGCATTTGTTGAATCAGATAAAAATCTTGGTATTATTTTTAATAAATCTGGAAAAATATTTTCCATGCTTAGAACTCTATACCATTCACAACATGTTACTCCTATAAATATTCATATGCTTCTTGCGAAAACATTTTTAATGCCGAGGCTACTATATGGCTGTGAAATTTTTGCTTCTTGTGATTCATACAGTAAGAGCAGATTAGCTGTGACTTACAATGCGATTGTGAGGTACGTCTACAGAATAAAAAGATATGACGGCACTTCTCTGTATTCTAAAAACTTATACGGAGTTAATCTTGAGGAAACTAATGCATAAAATTATATACACCCAAGAACCAATTTATTTGTATGAGCGCCTCCAGTTTGCACGTTGTAATAGAGGAAAAAATATCATACAATTTAGATATCGTACTTTACGACTGTGGAACTCATTACCCAACAGTATACAAACTACAGGCAACATTATACAATTTAAAAGGGAATTGTTCACAAGTTTTTAATTGAAAAATAATTTTCTTATGGCATATATAAATATAAATATCATAGAATTAATTGTTTTCTCTACTGTATATTTCAAGTATTTATTTCTTCTTTCTAAAATTATTAATATTACTTTTGTTCTCTACTATGTAACTATATATGTAAGTAAATTATATCGTTCTGAGATCACATACTGTAATTCAAAAGATTTATATCTTGTTGTATGTGATATCAAATTTATAAATAAAATAAATAAATTTATTATTTACAGTATGTAGAACGATGTTTGCTTAGAAAAATAAATGTTTTAAGAGAATTTCCCAATTTAACTGTAAAAGAAATAAATTTCTGAGAATCGACTTGAACACTTAAAAGTGCTCTCCTGCAAAACAGTAAAATATGTCTGTGGCAATAAGGAAAAAGTGCTTAAGTCACATTTTACTGTTTTGCAGGAGAGCACTTTTAAGTGTTCAAGTCGATTTTCAGAAATTTATTTCTTTTACAGTTAAATTGGCAAATTCTCTGTTAACCTTTATGTTTTTAAGCAAACATCGTTCTACACACTATAAGTAATACATTTAAGTTGAAATATGCCAAAGTATAACCTTAATTAAGCTATTATTTCAAATGAGATTAGAAGTCTAAAAAAGATAAGTCGCAAGTCATAGTGCTATAACTTCCTGAAAAACCACACAAATTAATTGAGATTTTGACCAGGGATGCTTTCGAATATGCAGGTTACGGAGATATCATTAACTAAAAATCTGCTTATCTCGACTTAAGGACTTGTTTCTTTTTGCCAAAGATATAATTTGGAGTAATTTGATTATTTAACATCCTATTGTTAACAAATTAAAAAGTTATGAAATGTAAAATACTTTTTATACAAAGTAATTGAGGAATTTGTTCGAATATTCGAATATTCGACAAAATTTATTCGAATAATTTTTTATTCTAAATTTAAAATTTTTGTTCGTTCGGACAAAAATGAAAAAAGTTGTTCGAATATTCGAATAATTTTTGTTCGAATGATAACACTAGCTTAGACTCATTTATTAAATTACCCAGCACAAACGACAACAAGTAAAGAAGACGGAGAAGGATATACACACATCCCTTTTTTGGTCACCAGCTAAATTAAAAGTTGATTGTCGGAAGAAATTTTTATAATTTTTTTTTATAGGAAATAGCTTACATTTTTTCCATTGTGAAAAAATTTTTTAATTTCCTTTTACAAAATCTAATTTTTTTGGTGGTTAAGGATGGGTTCTGCTCTCCCATAATCTGATTAGTTTTTTTACATCACTCTTTCGATATAGCTTCTATATTCTTAAGAAAACGAACGAAATTGCTCAAAAAGAACCCAACCATGATACAATTATATATACAAGGTACTTGCACAAGCCCAGCCTGTTAATATATACAATGCAGAAACTTGTCAAACTTTGTTTACAAGCCGCAAAAATGTTAGTCTAATTGTGTGAATAAAATGATTACAGTGTTGCCAATGAATTTGCATGTGGCTGTATCATTGAAGAAAATTACACTACACATCCTTTGTGTAGGTTAAAATTAAAACAAAATTAAACAAAAATAGAAGTCAAAGTAGAATTACACACAGATTATACATGAATCTAATTATAGGCCTACACATGTGAGTAGAAATTACACACTCTGTATATTACACACATATTGGCAACACTGAATGACTATAATCATTCATGAATGCCGCGTCTGCAATTGTACTTTAGTTACCCTGTAATTGTTATTTTTAACAACAAAAGACATCTGTTTTTGACTAAATTCTGTTTGTTTCTACCAACAAAATGCGTGTGTTTCTTGGTCAAAGCATATTTATATAAAGTATATGCAGGTCTACAACAACTAAGAAAGTACAAAAACAACAGGCGATTTGTTTGTGTAAGAATAATGGATGAATGTCAAAAACAGATGAATACAACCAGACCTGGGTAACTTGCATCACTTTTGCATAAGCACTGATTGAAAAACAAAAATTTTAGTGCAAATTTAAATTTAATGCTTGTTATTCACTATTTTTTTCACTTCAATAAAATCTCTTAAAAGTAATGGATTAATATTGCATTAGCATGGCGAAAAATGCACTGAATTTGTATTGATGTGCTTAGTCATCATGAAGTAATGCAATATTATTGCATTATCAAATATTGTACACAGTAATATTGAATAAAACGTTAACCTATTTTATCAGATAGCACAAATAATAAAATAAAAAATACAGTAAAGTTCATTGAGGGCACCTTTATAAGTATGTACGTACAAATTAAAGAAAAGGAAAACTGTCAATATAAATACAAACTAGATTTCAGAACCAATTGAAAAAATTAAAAAGTTTCATACTTCAAGTAAGTTGCATCTCGACCTTATATAGAAAACCATGCAGTTGACAAAAGATCAGAACTTAGGTTTTCATTCATTGTAGTTATATCTTAAAAAATGGTGATTTTATAAACGAAAAATACTACCGCTTGGAACAATTACATCTCTCGAAAAAATTATAAAAAACGTAGTGATATGATTTTTCGTCTTGGGTGTGCATAGGAAAAAATTTACATATTTATGTATGTACGTATATTTTTATGTACATATGGACACATTTACGTTGTATTTTGCACTATAATGCAATAATACTTTTCATAATGTGTGAAGTGGTGAAAAAATAGTGAAATAAAAGTAACAATGCAATATTCATAAATTACTTTGAAGGGATTTTAGTTTAATGAAAAAAGAAATGCACTAATATTATCAAAGTTAGTGCTAATGTAATAAATTTGTATTTGCATTGATTTGGTTTAGTATGGTAAAATGGTCAATGCGTTTGCTTATTTAATGCAATAGTCCCAGATCTGCATACAACAAAAAGGATATGTATGGATAGACAAAATCAAAGTAAATTTATTAATTGATAAACCTTTAATATGTGAAATAAGTATAATAAAATATTAAATAATTAAATATAATTATTTTTAAATGTTTTTAACACATTTTTTAAGTAAAAATTTATTTAAACTTTTTCACATACGTTTTCAGTATACACAATTGTGTATAACAAAGCAAAAGAAAACAAAATGGCGTACGAACATTGTAAACAACTTTTGACATTCAGGCAGAAAAAAATGAATCACCTGAGTAGTTGCATATACTTGATATAAATTTACTTTGTTCTTGGTGTTGCAATTTTGTTGTAGTCGTGCAAGTACCTTGTATAATTGTATCATGAACCCAACTAATGAATTGTTTTCTTTTTTTTCAAATAACAATTATTTACACGTTCTTTATATTCTCTTTTACAACTTTTCTAGGTAACTTCTTTCTGATCATTGTTGGTATACTTGGATTAGTAATTGGCACATACACATCGTTAGCTGAGATAATTGCAACATTTTTACACTAAAACCATTGGCAACAAACACTTTTAATTTTAGATTATAATTTATTGTATAGTTTTGCAAGTTAAAAAACTAAATGTATCATGTTATATTTAACATTCCACTATAAAAAAGCAACAACGAGTAAAGACGAAACATGAAGTAGGGGTATTCACTTGTGCTGAAACAGAAAATATGTTAGTCTCCTGTATAAAAGCTTCATTTCAAGTTTTTTAAAGTATTATTAATGAAAAACATATACATACATATTAATCCAAAACAGAAGGGGCCAAAAAGAGAAATATTAGCAGTCAAAATAAAAAATACATAATTGTAATTTCTATACTATTTATTATTATAATTTATGTATTGAGTGTAATTTAATACGGTAATTTTGTTTAATGAAAGAAGGTTGTGATATTTTGAATTGTGATAAGATTGGTAAAACCTAAATAACCTGTTAATCATTTTAATGGCAAATAAAATACTAAAAACATATTTAAAACTAAGACAAAATAAATCACAAATTCTTTAAGGCTCCCATGTAATAAAATTAAAGAAAATATATACAGCTCTGCAATATAATTTAAGTTTTTAGTCTTAAGTTGTTACAAAATAATTATTTATTTAGAAATTTGAATTTTCAATTTTCAGACAAATTTCAAACATAATGCCATGTTATTGAAATACATACATATGCATATATATGTGTGTATGTATGTTTGTAGGTACAATAATTGTATGTATTTGTTTTAATTAGTGTGTAGTGCATAAGTATTTTAATGAATAAGAAAAAGCGAAAATAAAATAACTCAACCACACACAATTTTATTTAGAAATAAATGCAAGTTATTATATAGAAATTTTTAGTGTGCAATACTTACAGCCAATTTCACCAACTTATTTTAATATCAATTCATATTTAAAAGTAATTTTTTCATAAAAAAATCAATGAAAATCGTTAAATGTCGATTGATATTTAAATAGAAATGGTGAAATTGGCACTTATAACAGCAAATGAGTTCAATATAAAATTTTATTTTTAGCATTTCTAAATATATAAAATTGTAGGAGCGATGTGGAAATGTGCACATACATAGATATCAGGAAAACTAAACTTGTCTCACACTATTTCATGCGTGGGCGGGTAAATAATTCTATGACTTTTTGAATTTGAATTTGAACAAGTGGCATCATTTAGTTTGTGTTTGACAGCCATTGTTATCAGACTACAGTGTGATTTGAGAAGAATAGGAAAAAGTGAATTTAGTGAGCTTATGCATTATTTTTTCCGAAAATAATCATCACTCAAATCAAGGCAAAAGTTGATTAATACTATGGGTACTCTGCTGAGGCCGTGGCCGTACAAGCACGGAAAATGCCGAGCGTTCCGAGCGCCCATTTTAGTTCTATACACCCGAAACAATGAATAAATTCACGACATGGTGATGGCAGATCGGGGATTGAAAGTGAGAGAGATTGTGGAAGCAAAAGGCATCTCACATGGAATTTTTGGTGTTGTTCAACTGCAATACGAAAGAATTTTAATGAAATTTTGTAACCGTGGACAAAATGTGAATCCACCACAACACCTCAGAAGCCAAACAGCAGTTAAAACAGTGGGTTTCTTGGCGTGAATCGGAACAAAAGTAGCCTTCTTTCTTTCGTAGGGTTCGTCAGCCAATAAGTTCATGGCGACCGTTTTTTGGGATGCACGCAGTATAAGCAAATATTATGCCAGCTTAGTCCCGGTTCACACACTTCAACTTTCAGCTGTAAGAAAGACGGAGAAGGAAATACAAATATGTCTTTTTTCTACCAGCTGAATTACGAGTTGATCAACAAAAGTTGAAGTGTGTGAACCGGTACTTATTGGGTCGATTTAATGAGAAGAAAGAAAAGCTACTTTTTCACCACGACAATGCGAGGGTGCACACATATGCAGTTTCCATGGCAAAAATCTATTAACTGGGCTACGAGTTGCTCCCTCATCGGACGTATTTTTCTGATTTATCCCTTGTTTATCTCTGGAATGAGTGATGGAAAGCTGAATTAGGAAGCAAAATTACCAATCTCCGAGCCTATATTTATATAAGTGAACAAACAAATAAATGCAACAGGTTATTTGTTTGCTCCGGAAATACTATGTAAACTTTTCTATCGGCTGATGTAATGACAATAATAAAACAAATGATTAAACTAAACGGAAACAACTTTTTAGACCTTTTTGCCATTTAAACAGGTACCTTTAGATACAATGTTGCAAAACAAAATCACTTTTAGTAATATTCAGCTTTAAGATATACAGCCCAATCATGAATATTCCCACAGAATTTATTTCTCACGGAAAATAATTTTCTCGAGAAAACATTCCTCCAATTATAAATTCCTTGGGAAGAAAAAATAGTAATACGTGGCTGCACTGCATTACGAAGCTCGTTGTTTTACTTGTTTGTTGACATTTTGTTTCTCCCTTTTTTTTTTTTTGAGTGAGAGAGTAAAGAAAATTATTAAAATTCACCAACTTAAAAAATATGCAAAAAAAAAAGGTTTATAAATGATTTATTTGGGCATTATTTGTGTTTTTCCAAATAAAAGAACTATAAAATACAAGTTTATTTATATAAATTTTGTTTTAATGGAGTATTAAGCATGTTTTTTATGTAAACTCTCTTCTGTTTTGCAAGAGAAATACTTCTAGTGAAAAAAGCTCAACTGCGTTCATAATACCTACTTTTTTCCCGGGAAGTTTTTTTATTCCCGCATTTGGTAAAAAAGGGGGAAAAAAAGAATTAGGGGAAAAACTGGTGCAAAACAGTTGGTAGTATCAAAGGCAATAGAAATTATTGAACAGAGAGAATCATTAAAGTGTCTACTCTACTGGAAAATACAGCATCGAGGATAACTTCACTTTTTACGACAAAGCAAATAGCAGATGATCTGTAAATGGGGATATGATGGTTTGTCACTGCTTTCAGAATCACAAACAAGCAACTACAAGTCAGTCAGCTCACCATAAAAGTTTGTTCATGGCGTCATTTGTTCCATTCGAGTGGCTAAAATATTTATTTTAGTTTGAAATGTCTTAAGCTATGTGTAGAAAATATTAACAGTTTATTGTCTCTCCTATAAAATGTGTTTGAAGTGAGTTAGCAGGTTACACTCTAAGCCGACTATGTTTGTAGTGACAATACTTCTGTAGGGCTGTGTTTATTTCGTACCCCCGGCAGTGCACCTTATAGAACTCGTAACAGTTCCTTCATCGTTTACGCCCTTCTTTCATTCGAGTTAACGAGTGTTTCAACTAGGGTACGGGTTTTCGATACGAATTTTTGGAGACTTCGATAACTCTGTCTACCTGTTCACAGAAAAGCGTCCAGGATTCGCGTTTAAGGCAATGACTCACTATCCTACGAATTTTTATTGTCTTTTGCAAATTTCTATAGCCTCCATCATACCAGGGTTATATTTTCTCAAAAATTGCACGACTGTGTAGGATCAGCTAAGTTTTTTTTTTAACCTAGAGTAATAGCGATAACTTTTTGCATTATTCTATTAATAAATGTTGGTTCGTTTACAATGTTTGGTTGCACAAATATGGGCGGAGTATAGACTTGCCAACCGTCCAGTTTTCGTCGGAACAGACCAGTTTTATAGTGGAATGTCCCGTGTCCCGGTCATACTCTAAACGGGACGCCATTTGTCCCGTTTTGAGAAAAATAACTAACTTTTTCTTCGTTATTTTATAGAAAATTATTGTAATTGAACTTTTTCAATCATTGCCACAAAAAAAATCGAGATCTCTAACAATTATTTTCGTACTATTAACTTTTTTTATTAGCAACACCGAAATTATTTTAATTGATTGGCAACACTTGATTATTTTGATTCTTCTTTGACTTTCTTATTTCATTTGTCAACTTTCAAATTAATTACAGTTTTAACAGAACGTGATTGCAGAGATATTTACATATTTATTATTTTAGTAAGTATTATTTCCAACACACATATTTCCAAAAATATTAAAATTACATATAAAACTTTGCATAGGAAAATGAACAGAAAAAGACTTGCAAATGGAAATGAATCGCCAGTAACACACGAAAAGGAAAAAAATAGAACTAAAAGGTATTGCAAGTTTCAACCAGATTGGTTAAAGTTACCGGATTTCCAAAGTTGGCTAAGAAATACGCCGGACGTTGAAATGAGTGCTTATTGTAGTATTTGCAAGCTAATTTTTTCAGTAAAATTTGAAGGAGTTTCCATGATTAAGAAGCATGCAAATTCAAAAAAACATATACAACTCATAAATGCAATGAACGTTAGTACTAGGTTGACAAAGTTTTTTACAAAAAACAACACAATTGATGAGGATGAAGCTATAATATGTGAAATATAATTAACGTATCATGATGTGATGCATAATTATAGCTATGTATATGTCTCAAGATTGTGGTATAAAACTTGCAAAAAAAATTATTTAGTGATTCCGAAAAACCCCAACGTATTCACTGCGGCCGAACGAAGGCTGAGGCAATTGTTGAGAATGGTTTAGCTCCATATTCTATGTTGGTGATGGGCCTATTTCTATAGCCACAGACGCTTCGGACAAGGGAAATAAGAAACTGTTTCCTGTTGCAATTCGATATTTTTCCATTAAAAAAGGACCAACTATATTTCTTATTGATTTTTATGAAGATAACGACGAGACATCTGAAGCCATATCAGCGAAGTTAATTGAGTGCTTAGAAAAATCTGGAATGTTACGTAATAATAAATTAGTTGCATATGGAGCAGACAATGCATCCGTTAACTATGGGAAGTTTAAATGAGTATTTCAACATCTGAAACGAATACTGAATCTACCGAATTTAATTGCTGGACATTGTCACGCTCATATTCCTTATCGTTCAATGTTGAAAGTTTTGTTATTGAAGTTTTTAGTGAATTTTCTTCAAGTGCTAAAAATCTGGCAGAACTGAAAGATTTTTTAATTTTTATGGAAACTGATTACATCCAATTACTAGGACATTCGCGAATTAAATTCCTGACATTATTTCCAGCTGTTGATCGTATTCTTCAATCTTGGCTTGTTTTAAAAGCGTATTTTTTGAGTAAAGGAAAAGAAAATGTTTCCAAACTAATTTGGAAATTTGTTGCCAGTGACCAATGAAGATTCGGAAGTAAGTAAAGACGAAAACCAATTATGCGAGGCATACCTATATTTTATCCATAATATTATGAGCATATTATCATCACATATAAAACATTTAGAAAGCGACTACATTAGGTTGAAGTTTTTGATATTTTTAATAAAATAAAATTAGAATTTTTAAATAGACTGGAAACTGTTTTTTGGATTTAAAGCAAATCAAATTTTGTCGCAAATAGATCGTAAGAAAAGAGAATATTTTACTAAAGAGGGCATTTCTGTGTATAAAAAACTTCTTGATTATTTGAATAAGTGGTTTGATTATTCAACTGAAGCTTTTTTTATAAATGTAAACAGTTTAACTTGGATAATGAATTAAAATATGATGAAGTGGTTGAAGTTCAATTAAAGTAATTCAAAAATGGTTAAACTTTTTCGCTAACGGGGACAGTCCAAATTTGTTTATGATAGTGCAACACATTTTTATAGTACCTCCTAGTAATTGCTATGTAGAACTTGTTTTCAGCGTCATGAAAAATAAATGGCATGATACTCGCTCTAGGATGCTTGTACCTTTAGTTAAAGCTGAATTGCTAGTCCATTTCAATTTCAACTTCAAATGTGCTGAGTTTATTGAGTTTATTACTTCAAATAAAGATTTAATAAAAGCTGCTAAAAGTGATAAAAAAACATAAATTTAAGACTAAATACTGAAATAATTAGACTTTATTAAATATTTTATGTTCCTATTAATATTAACTATTATTATACTTGTGTTTCTGTTTTGTTAAAGTTTTATGAGTCTAGATTTTACACAATTTGAATTAATGTGTTATTGTTGATTTTGATACATAAAAATTATAAGCGAATTTGTTTGAATTACAAAATTTTTCTATGATTTGTTAGTAGTGTCCCGTTTTGTAAATTTCAAAAGATGGCAAGTCTAGCGGAGTAACTAGACCATATGCCCAAGATGTTATTAACAGTTTTTTAAAAACGTTTTGTGACTGACTGTACACGACCTTTGCCTTCACATAGGAAGTAGCAACGTGGTTGTTAAAGAAATTCCACAAAAGAACCGCAAGAATATACGGTTATCCGTAGCAGATCAGTCAACCAGTGCGAGCGAGACGAAAAACTCTCGAAGGCCAAACAAGCACAAGCCCGACTGACCGCTCTTAAGAAATAATTACGATGACGCGAGAGCTGTTCTTCAGCCCAGAGCTGCTTATCGACTGATAAATCAAGTAATTTCAACAAATAAAAGTGCATAAACTGTTTATTAATTTGAGTTTAAAGGTATTCACGCCAACTCTTGCAACTGTGCAAAATGCATAATTGCACTTTCTGACGTGAACAACCCATTTGTTTAGTTGTCTATAAAGTATTTCAATATGTACATACATAAATAGATACAATATGTATCGTATGTTTCTTGGCTGTTAAAAGATTTTGTTTAAATGCTTTAAATGTGAGAACTTCGCTGATTAATTCTGTACATAATTCACTAAAAAATGTCAATATTAATTTATTTGACAAATTTCCCATAGAATAATGCATTTAGAATATAAGCTATTCTCTTCTTTAGTTTTGATAAAACTTGACTCATTAAGCCTAGAACTCTGTTCGAAGTTGTGAAAACTCTTAAAGCCGCGTTCAGACTATCATACTTTGTATTTATACTTGTCAAAAATTCAAATAATACGTGCAAGTGTGATAGTCTGAACGCAAAATGTCATCAAAGTGGCAAATAATACGATAAAAATTTTGACATCCCATAAGACTTTTTCGTTTTTAGAAAAATTTCTAAACGATAATACTTCTCATTAGATCAGGGTTGCATTTTCACACAAACCAAATTTCCAAGTCTGCTGTTTCGCAGCCGATAGCGTGTCATTGATGTAATGTGAATAAGTGAATCGTATGGAAGTATATTTCGTGGACGTAATTTTTTAACGTTTTTGTAATATCTTTTCTTAAATTTCTTCTGTTATTTACATAGAATATTTTTAAATGCTGAATTTTTTCAAGTGCCAGCACGTCCTCGCCTACATGAAACCGCTTTGCCGCCGCTAGTCAATGAATAGCACAGACATTTTCATTGAACAGCTGTTTTGTTTTCTGCTTGTATTACACATTTTATTTGAAGTGTGATGGTCTGAACACAATATGTGATTTTACGTTAGATTTTTTGACAGTCGCAAGAAATATATTTAGATTTCTGTATCGTAAAATGTGATGAAAGTATTAATACTTGTATAATAGTCTGAACGGGGCTTAAGCAACATTGATTATTTCGCATGAAAAATTTTACACGTAACAAGTGATGCCCATATTACTTTTTCCAAAAAAAATAATCGCTTTTATTGGTTAGAAGTATCCAACATTGATCGACTTTTGTAAACAAAAACGTCAGCTGTCAACATTTCACGCGAAATAAATACCAGTCACATTATTTCGCAGATTGCAATAAAATGTTGCCATATACATTTCATACATTTTTCACGAGTTGAACAGAGTATAAGTTTTGCAACATTATTTCATGAATATTTCATGTGAAATTTGTTTATATGGATTATGACAATATTTCGCGTGAAATTTTGAACAGAGTACCAGGCTTTCTTAATGCTTCTAATTGTTTCGATTAATTTGGTAGAACATTTCTTGTGTTACTATCGATAGTTCCTTCTGTTGGCGGGTCATCATCTGACCAATACTGACAGAGTTCAACGACGAACATTATGCAAACAAGTTTGTTTCTAAATTTTTTAGTTTTCGTTTTGTATTGTATTTTAAAACACTGTTGCTAGAAGGAAATATTTCAGAGTGAACGTATAAAATAATTGAATTCGTCTCTCATTAAATCTAATCTTTAATTAAATCGTTGGCAACAGTACTATTGAATTTTATTAAATTATTAAAGAAAAACTTAATAATTCTCTCTAGTTCAATTAGAGTAGTGGCTTTATTTAATAAACTCTTATACCACTTCGAAAGACTTTCAAGTTTTACTTAAGTTAGGATCAGTGAAAATACTTCCATGTTTGTATAAAAATAATTTCTAAGCACATACCTGTTGTATATGAGGCGAAATAAATAATTAAACACACAAAAAATATGTTATAATACTACAAAATATGAAAAAAAATTAACGTCGGTTAATCGGTTAATTGACCGAAATTATCCAGTTTAACCATTAATCGAAAAAAGCCAATTTTAAATTAACCGATCAAGTAATCGGGTTACTTAATATGTGGATAGAACCTTAGACACTGTTGCAGTAATAAGGGAGTGAGAAAATATAAGATCGTTTTATTGCATACAAACATCTCTTAATGTTTTCATCCAATATACTGAAAAAGTTAAATTGTGTATTTATAAAAAACCTAACAAAACTTTTATATTTTCAAAAAACTTTTTGGCATCTCAAAAATCTTCCGAAAAATGGGAAAACTTGACAAATGATAACGCTGGTCACAGCTATCAATTTCAAGGAATTTGTAACTGAAAGCGATTTTTGAACGTGTGGCTGCAGCGTAACCTAACCTAACCGAACCTAAACAAATTGAAATTTGTTGTCATGTTGTTTTTTTTTCATTGTTGCTCTTGTCAACTGCTTCAATTTTTGTTTCAAAGTTCAATACATTCACATTTTTTTACTACTACACACTCATACATTTGGGAATTGAATATCAGGTGGACTTAAATTTTTCTTTCAACGCATCATTCAATTTTTCTTTCAATTTAACAGCTGTTTTAAAGTAATTTTTGTGTTTGTAAAAAAGTTAAAACAGAATTAATTTTCTTTGCTGAAATAAAATATGTATAAAATTAATAAAAATAGTGAAGTGCAATTTGAACATAAAATTGGGAATCAAATTGCTTGCAGCCTACTCACAACTTCAATTTTAGCCAATTTTGACAAATAATATGTGTGAAAAAATTTAAAGCAATTTATTGAACGTGTAGCCGCAAGGTAAACAACTACTGCCATGGTGTAATTATACATGTGACTGCGTAAGGATTTGTTATACAAAAATACGGCAACCATAGCTGTGTAAAGAACCGAAGAATGTCAAAAGCACAAAAATAATTGTACCAAAACCAAAACAAAATCGAAGTTTTTGACATTCTTTACCTTTGTAGGTGGGCACATACAGCCCAATCATAAAAGGTAGAGGTCCATAGCTCGCTTTTTGCGCGTTATGCTTTACACGCGTTTCATCCTCTTGTTTCATTCTATACTTTGTTCGCGTTGAGTTACATGCACTGCTTTTCATGCGCCATTTTATTTTTGTTTTGATCAGCTGTGTGCGTTTGTTTATAAATACTTATAAAGAAAAAATGGAGAGTGAAATCGAGTTTTTAAAAGAATTTGTGGAGTTAGTCGTAAAAGTAATCGATAACTAATATGCAAAATTTGTTACTGAGAAAAGTGTGGTGACAAGTTAATTAAAATACATCGCATTAATGAAAATATTCACATATTTTATTAAACAAATTTTTTTTACTAAGAAATTTTTTTTATTGAATAAAAGAAAAAAATTATCCACGGCAAAATAATATTTATCGATAACGTAAGAAATAAAGTATTATTTAACATCTTTAGCATTCAAGAACAGCTGACTTTCTTTCATGGTGCTTGTAACGCGTACAATAGAAAGTAGACCTACTTTTTGCTTTGAACGCGCCTACGCGATCTGCGCTTTTTGCAATGTAACATGTCACATACTATTAAATTGATTCTACTTTTTTGACAGATACATAGAAAGCGTAACGCGCAAAAAGCGAGCTATGGACCTCTACCTAAACAAAAATTCCGCACGAGTTTTCTAGAGCTGGCAAACTATCGATAGTCACGCCATTCGATACTATCGATAGTATCGAGTTATTTTATTATTTTTATTTTTATAATTTTGTTCACCCGGTAACCACTTTGTTCGGTCTCTGAACCACGATAGTAAATCATGCCGTTCACACGACGCATTCGTGATTCGTTTTGATAGTTCTTTTCGATTTATACAGATAGATAAAAAAAATTAGGTTAAAATTATAAATATTTTATTTTATGTTTAATTTTATTATAATTTTTAAATTTTAAACACGCATCTATTTTTTGTTTTGTTTTATGTTTACAACTGCATATTTATGTATGTAATATTTTTATTTTGATAGCCAATTCAGACAAATTAGCGGCAGTTTGTTATCAAAAGATTCAGCATGATTCAGAATGAAACAAAATTGTTTATAGTTCAATCAATATTCACGCTAATAGTGAAAGAGAGAGCAAACCTCGATATTTGCTATCCGTGTGAACATGCTATAGGAATGTTAAATTCCATTTTTTAAACAACGTCACAACTGAAAAAACTAGTTTTGAAAAAAATGAGTTTAGTTTTCAATTTACATACAACTCAGTGGAGTTACTACACCATTTCCAGTTGTATTTCAGAAGTTGCCAATTGTTTTTCAGAAATTTCTAAATATGTTTCAGAAGTTTCTAATTACCGTTCAGAAGTTTCTAATTATAGTTCAGAAGTTTCTAATTACACTTCAGAAGTTTCCAATTATGTTTTAGAATTTTCTAATTGCATTTCAGAAAATTCTAATTGCTTTTCAGAAATTTCTAATTGTTTTTTAGAAATTTCTAATTGCATTTCCGAATTTTCAAATTACATTTCAGAAACTTCCAATTGTATTTTAGAATTTTCCATTTGTATTTCAGAAATTTCTAAATGTATTTCAGACTGTTATGTGGATATATTATTTTTGAGCACCTACATTTGAGTAATACAGTATTTTCCTTTCTTGATTTCTAACACTATCAGGGCGATCATGAATAAAATTCCGCGTGAAATTTTTTCCGGGGAACAATTCCAACTAACTGCAAGTAATAGGGAAAACAAAAAATTCTATTTGGACAAGAGAGAAATTTCACTCGGAATTTTATTCATAATTGCACTGTATGTAAAAACACATAAATACATTTAACATTTCAAATCAGATTAATTGATTTGGTCAATCTTCTGCATATACATATGTACATACATATACATGTATGTATGTAAATTTTTACATATGAATGTATTTATGTAGTTCACAATAAAGTGGTATAATTCCTACACAAAAAATTTATACAGAATAATATACATATATAAATATCTGAAATAAAAATGGAAAATTCTGAAATACAATTGGAAATTTCTGAAATGTACTTTGAAAATTCTGAAATGCAATTAGAAATTTCTGAAATGTAATTAGAAAATTCTGAAACATAATTAGAAATTTCCGAAAAGCAATTAGAAATTTCTGAAATCTAATTAGAAAATTCTGAAACATAATTAGAAACTTCTGAAGTATAATTAGAAACTTCTGAAATGTAATTAGAAAATTCTGATTTTCAATAAAGGGAAACTTATATGTTAAATTTTATCGAGTTTGTTGCCGATTTGGTAATAATTTTTTTTCAACGATAGTATCGCTATCGAGAAAAAACTATCGATAGTCTAATAGAAACGAAACTATCGATACTATCGATATTACTATCGATAGTTTGCCAGCTCTAGAGTTTTCCCACTTTTCCCTTTTCTCCTATCATGAATTTGTTTTTCCCTTTTTTGCCAAATGCGGGAATAAAAAAACTCCCCGGGGAAAAAGTAGGTATTATGAACGCAATTGAACTTGCTTTTTTCATTCAAAATCTTTCTCTTGCAAAACAGAAGGGAGTTTACATAAAAACATGGTTAATACTCCATTAAAACAAAATTATATACATAAACATGTATTTTAAAGTTCTTTTATTTGTAAAAACACATATTATGCCTAAATAAATCATTTATAAACTTTTTTTTACATATTTTTTCAAGTTGGTGAATTTTAATAATTTGGTTTACTCAAAAAAATGGGGAGAAACAAAATGTCAGCAAACAAGCAAAACAACTGGCATCGTATTACTCTTTTTTGTTCCCAAGGAATTTATGATTGGAGGAATATTTTCTCGAAAAAATTATTCTCCGTGAGAATTAAATTCCGTGGGAATATTCATGATTGGGCTGATAGAGCAAAAAAGTATGAGCTGAAGTACAGCTGCCATCTTAAATACTGCCGTATTCATAAAAAATTTTCAGGTTTATTAAGTCCCCGTCCATACAGTGAAACATTTGCTGCGAAACATTTTTGATTTCTATTTTGAAAGTGCATTCGTGTCCACACTGTGAAGTTTTTGTTTTGCAGCTTAATACATTTTCTCATATATTTCTCATGAGAATGAGGAGAGAATGACGTACTCAACAAGAACTGCATGTACATGAAACAAATTACTCTTTTCCATTCCTCTTTCCCCCTTAATTCACAAACTCAAAAGTTTTGCAGCAAATATTTCACTGTATGGACGGGGACTAAAGTGCTTATTTGACATATTTCAAAAATTTGTCAAATAAACCTGTAAGCTAAAATATTTTTTATGATACGGCAGCTAAAATTTATTTATTTTTATAAAAAAAATTGTTTTTTAAATTCATTGTTATAACGTATACTTTTGAAATAAAAAACTGATTAATTGAAAAAAATTATTTAAATTCCAATCATGCCCGATACCGATAAGGAAATTGAGAAATTAGACAATGAATTTAATGATTTATTGCCAAAAACTAAGGCACACATGTCTGTCTATAATTATCGGGAGAAATATCTTATAACGGAATGGCTCACAAAATTAAAAGAATCTAAATCATCATTGGAAGAGCGAAAATTTCGTAATCGGTTTTTGAAACATTTTGTCAACAATCAAGAAGTATTTCGCTTAGATCCATTTAACAAAATACCAAAAGATTTCAGTGGTCCTTTGAAAGATTTGAAGAATTTATTGGTACATATTATTACAACAAATGCAAATGCTTTGATAATGAATTTATTTTCGTTCATAATTTTTTCAGCCCAAAGAACCAGATGAAGCCCTTAATCCCACGGAAGATGAAAAACTTTCTTACATGAGGGATTTATTTGATAGTTTGGTTGATAAAGGTGCTTTTTTGGCGCAACAACCAGTGCCAAGAAAGGGATCATTTTTTATACTTGTCATTGGAGCTGAAAATTAAGCATTTAAATAGCCATAAACTTGTAAAATTGGAATGTATAAAAATTTAAAATTATGCTAAAATATGTATATAAAACAGATAGTTAGAGAATCGAAACACGTTTCACTTCATATAGAAATTTTTAGATTAATTTATGTATATTAAATAATGTATGTACATTTTTGAAAGGGTTTGATGAATTCCGATCGATTTTGATGATAATTTTTAAGCTAACCTCAAACTACTTTTAAAAAGCATAGTAGAAGATAAAATACAATGAAACAGGGAGAGGGGAAACGAAATTAATCAAAATTTTTTTACAAAATTATTAAAAACAAGTTTTAAAATATTGACAAATAAGTGCTATATTATTTTCTAGATATCGTCGGATGGTTACTGGCTTGCCGCACAGATATTAAGAATATATTATTGATGCGGCAAACCAGTAACCACCCGACGATATCTAGAAAAATATGTTTTGTTAAATTGCTTTTCTAAATTATTCTATATTATTTGTATTTTATCTTCGTGTGCTTTTCAAAAACAAACATGTTTATTGAGGTTGAGCCGAAATTGATTCTGAAATTGTGTATCGGGGCCATTCGGTACAGAACGAAATTCAGAAACATTTTATTTAAATAGGATTTTATAGTAACTCTAAATAATATTCCCTATAAATGTAAATTTTTCAAAGGAATTATGTACAGTAGAGCCATTCAATTAGTATCGGATTCTTTTACCTGAATTTCGGAGATGTAAATACATACATATGTACATATATGCATCAAGAATAACTACGCTTCTACTTTCTACTTTTCTCTTCTATATTCAGGTCAGGGTTGCCACTCAAAATTTCTTTTTCCTACCAAATTTAATTTCAAAAACTACCAAATGGCATGTTAACCTACCAAAAAATAAAATAAGCAGTTATAAAAAAAATTAGATTTATTAAAAAAAAAAACAAAACAAATTTATACATAACAATGTTAATATGTATCTTTATAAAAATAAATAACAATTCATTTGTAAAAGAAACAAAATCTTAAGTAAAAAACAAGTAAGAGTGCTATTTTCGGCTGTGCCGAATCTTATATACCCTTCACAAATCATAAAATGTAGAGAAAAGACATGCGTGCATATGTACGTATGTATATATATACATACGTAGATACGTAAACATGCAATTAAACTGCAATATGCAGCGCAAAACTGCATTTTGCTCAGCAGCGAACTTGTATTTTTGTCATTTATAATAGAATATTTTCTTCCAACTTCTAACGCTGTAAATCGTGCAATTTAAAAAACCAATTATTTATCTTTCATTAATTTTTTAAAATCACCGTGTTTTGACATGTCGTGATTTGCAGAACAGGCCTTATGAATTAAGTCAAGTGAAACTGAAATATAGACACTTTGCAGCAATATGCATGGGTATAAGGGTTAAAATATATGTGTTTTATATACATATAGGACACAATGGGGGCTATTCTGGAATACGCGTCGAATTGGTGAAAGTTACATGCAAAACAAAAACAAAACTGTGTAAATGTAAAAAAAAATTTTTTTGTTTCGCATACAAAATTAACCGTTTTTAAAAGAGAGAGAAACGCGTTGAAATTCTCACGTTTATTTCATTTTAGAAATGTATTACAAACAAAAACAATTTTTGAAAATTTGTTTTTATTTTAATGTAAAGTTTCACTTTTTCGACGCGTTTTCCAGAATAGCCCCCAATATATTTTAGTTTATAAAACTTTTTTCATTTACTCTTCCGATAAATTTTTTAAAATATGTACATTGGAGCGACTCACTTGAAAAAAGTTTTTGTTACCCCTCAATATAGTTCATTTTAAACTTTAAAGTATTCAATTTACACACAACTTAATGAAAATTTAATTTTTCTCTCGATAGTTTAGTATACAAGATATTTGTATGAAATTTTACACAATATCAATATGAGGATTAATTTTGCATCATTAACTCAAAAATCTCATTTTTTGATATGTGATGTTGTTTTAGAAAATGAGAGATATGTATGTATTTTTTTAAGTTGCAAATAACCTACTAGCCTACTATGTTCCGTTGAAAGTTCTTATAATACCTAAGACAGTTTAAAAATAAACTTTTTAAACATTACTGCTGCACTTCTACCAATGAGTAAACATAAGCACCAATAAAATGCAGGAATACAAACTGGCTTTAGATATAAAAGTTAGCAATTTTCTTTTTTTAAAACCAACACTTCTCTATAGGTAAGTTTATTTAGCAATCGAATAATTAAGTTATTTTCGGACCCAGCAAAAACGACATGAAAAAGAAATAGTTAATGCATGGGTTCAATTTAGGTGCAGAACGCAAGATTTAAACACAGGCGTGTCATTGACGACCATGTGTTTACATTTAACAAAACTGCTCGTCATTGAAATGAGTGCTTAGAACCCACGAAAGTTCCCTTATTCGATGACGTTTTTCACAAAGCTAAGAAAAAAAGAATTTTTCTCTGCCAGGATACGAACCTCGCCATTAAGACTGTTATAATACACACTCTCTACCATCGACCTACTGTCTACTTATTATTTCACGCAGATAAAACTGGTTTTATGACAATATGTCAATATGATGATTTAATTCCGTTTTTACATGGCTATTTCGGCGGATATTTATTTCAATGTATTAATTACCCAGCAATATCGTATGCGTTTATGATGAGTTCAAAAACTATAGCTTTATTACGATTTGCACAAATGCTAAAGAAAGCATGAAAACTATTAAATTTTGAACGCATTAATTTTTTTTTGCTGGGGAAAACATTAATAAATTTATTATTTGCAATAATATACATACTAAGATACATTCATGTAGGTATTACACAAGAATGATAAAATAATTATTTTATCATTCTTGGGTATTACATACATATTTATTTACATATACATATGTACATAAGCAGCTACATAGGTACATACATAGTATGTATGTAATTAACCTAAGTTTTAGATCTTTAAAATAAGTGCAAAATGCCAATAAAACAAAATGTGAATAAAACATTCGTTCTGAAAATATGAGAACGTGAGTTCATATTCTCATCTCAACATTTATGTTTTTTTCCTACGTATTAAAAAATATTTCTTTCATATACTACCACATACATATGTATGTATTTACATACATACATATGTAAATATGTAGAGGGTGTTTTTTATTGAGGAAACATATACTATAAAGGAGTTTTTCTGAAGAATTTTAGAAAATAATATAAAAAGATACCTACATAAGTATACATATTTACCTATTTGTATATTTTTTTTAAAAATATAGGTATTTACATACATATGTACATATATACATATATACATATGTACATCATAAATTGAACTCACCAAGCGAACCAATCCAGCTTAACTAAGCAAAAGTACTTTTTACTAAATTTATTGAAAAAAAAACAAAAACCACATGAATGAAATAAAATAGCAACAACAAGCACCCTCAAACAAACAATCTCGTCCACTTTAAAATATTTATAAGACATCCATGATCTTTAGCAAGGGCTTACTTTTTTTCACATACATATACAGACACATTTATATTTACTTGAGCATATTTATATACATATATGTACTCGTATGTATGTATCAACATGTCTTTAAAAAAATTCATAAGTTTCAACACAACAACCAGTGTTGCCAGAAAATGATGGTGAGAGAATGCCAAATCGGTCAAAAAAGTCTGACAAAATGTTCTACAGAAGAAACGTATAATGCCAGATTTAAATGTAGAAAAAATTATTGTAATAGCTTTGAATTTCATGTTTATATGAACTTATTAGTATTTACAGGTATTTTTATAGGAAATGTTGCAATTATGTTTAAAATTTTTAACTAATAATCCACTATGACAACAAAAAGCGCTTGGGATAGTTTCATTGTTGCCATTTTAGCATTTCCACTGCTAGGTCTGGAATTTCCATTAGTTAAGCAGCATTTAACTATCAAAAAATTCTGCTAAATGCTTTCTAGCAGAGTTTGTTGCAAATAAAAAATTTTAATTTCTTAACAAAATTCTTCTGTATGGAGGATTTTTCTCATAAATGTACATGTATTTCAGGGTAAAGGTTCTCTGATGATCTGCACTAGCAACAGTGAAATGCGCATAGCATCCAGCTAACCCTTCAATAATCAATTTCAATGTACGTATTTTTAATAAACAAATATTTTACTGAATGGGTAAAATAATAATTTGAGATTATTAGTGCGTTAAAGTTTTTTTAACGTAATTATAACATTTCCAAAACACACCAATTATTAACTATTTTATGTACTATAAAAATTCATGTAAATACTAATGAGTTTGTATAAACATAAAATTCAAAGCTATTTTAATAATTTTTTCTACATTTACATCTAGCATTACACTTTTCTTCTGTAGAACATTTTAGCAGAATTTTTTTGACCGATTTAGCATTCTCTCATCAGCATTTTCTGGCATCACTGGATGTATTTACAATAGTATGCATGTACAATGTGTACGCAAACCACTACTTTGATACAAAGCGAGCACGTTACTACCCAGCAGGAAAACTCAGAATATCTTGTTACTTCAGGTCTTATCAAATCAATTACTATTTTTATCTTACTGCTAAAGAACGCCTTATAGAAGGTCGCTACACTTTTGCATAAAAGATAAGATACACATTCCACATTTCCTTTTAAGAGAAGGGGGAAGAGGAGCAATTTTTTTTTTTTACCAAACGAAAATAAAATCTATTAATTTGAAGGCTTTTCAGAATGGCTGGCAAAAAAAGCGAGAGGGAAAAGCAAAAATGATATAAGAGTGGAATGGAGCGAGTAGGCCTTGTACATCCAAAGTAAGGAGTACAACGGCCTTCTAGAAAGTATCCTTGTTCTTTCTTTTTCCCGCTGGGTAATTGGGAATTTCGTATTTGCAAACATGTGTATGTATGTACATATGTATATACATATCGAAAACAAAAAATTTAAACAAACTAGAAGTGTTCATGCAATTTCCTTGCAAATAATCTGCGTAAGCAAATGATGCCGATTTTTTAATTGTAGGGGACGCATACATGTTTTATTGTTGAACAATTGCAAATAGATATATAAGTATATCGATGCACACCGAAGTCAATATTGCGCTAATAAATATCTATACATATATAATTGCAAGGCTTAATTTTTAAAAAAATTGCCTTATTTATAAAAAATAGTTTATATTTTTAAGAGCGCAATTTTCATCACATGTAGTACATATTATGTCCATGCAAAAATAAATGAAAATGTATCAGACTTTGGAGGTTTGTGTGATCCATCCGGCTCATTTCTTGCAGTTTGTTAGGCTGATTTTACATCTGGCATTTCTTGTGTGCCATCTGCCAAAAAAAAGCGTAACCAGCAATTACAGACATGTATTTATTGATTTAAACTGTTTCCAATCATGTTGGATTTTCTAAAATTGCCTATTAGTTATGCATGAAACTGTTCAACTTAATAAGTATGTACGTGTCTGAATCAAACAGTTTTCATTAGTAATTACTGGTTACGCTTTTTTACGCATCTTCGAAAATTTTTGTTTAAATTACAAAGAAATCAAGAGCTGTAAAAGTTAAGGTTTGGAACCAGTAAAATTTTAAATAGCACTTACATAAGTCTTTAAGTACATACTCGTATGTATGTATACCTGTCTGTGAATATAATTAATAAATAGTTATAAGTTAGCAAGCATAAGCTTTCGTTTTATTACATCTTCGTTTCATAGATTTATACCTACACATACATACATATGTATGTATGTTATATATAAATAATTGAATTTTATAAAAACAATTTCACTCTAATTCAGTGCGAGTCGCTTTAGTTTAATTTTTACAACAATAAAACACATGATTTTACCCTACAATAACTCAAGAAGGCACATAATTTTACAACCAAAAATGTATATCTTGCAGGAGCTACATAAGTGCCATTTCAACTTTTACAAAACTTATATTAGGTATTTATGTACCTACCAAAAATAAAAAAGTACCTTACCAAAAATAAAAAAGTACCTTAGTATATCGAACACAGCAATTTTAAACGCAAATGCAAAATTTCTCTGTGATTAAAGCATTTGTGTTTAAGATGTTTTCGTATATACATATTAAAATATATTATGTTTATATAATCTATAGGAGTTTCACTGCAAAGTTCCTTTTTGGCAGTATTTATAGCAAATACACGTGTTGAAATAATTGTTTACTTGTATGGCTGTGTGTACAAAGTACCGAAATTTTATAAATATGTACCTATGTACACATTTTAAAATTTTTGAATTAAATTGGGTGAACCTGGAATATATGTATGTGACTAAGATATGCATAAGTAGGTATAAGGGTTAAAAATGTGTAGGTATGTGTTTTTACTAAAAAAAAGCCAGATATCAGTAAATGAGTTCAAATTTTCATAATGATTTCACCATGATTTTTCCATTGGAAAATCCCTATCATTTGACAGCCATATCATAAAAGTGTGAAAAATATCGGTTCGCCGCTTTGGGGCGGCTACCAGGTTTTTTGGCTACGGAATCTCCACACGTTGATCCTGTCGTAGTAGTTATATCCTATATGTACCTATAAGTTCATAGTGTGTATGTATGTAGGCATATGTATTTTTTCCCACAATGTAACTTAATTTAATTTCTGTCCGAAAAAGTAGAAATCACAAATTGACTTTGATTTATTCTCGAAAAAATAAAAATCGGAAAATAATTATTTCTATAATTAAAATTTAAGTAGGCTAAAGTTCGTATCTCTTTATAAGCCAAATTACATGTAATAATTTTTAAGGAAAAAATAACACCAAAGTTAATTGGAAATATTCTGACAAACACCAACAAAACAAAACCACTAACAATTATTTCTGCTTGAAAAAAGAAAAATCAAGAAATAACAATTATTTCCGGTTAAAAACAAAAAATCCGGAAATAACATTTATTTCTGCTTAAAAAACAAAAATTTAAATTTTAAACCCATTGAAGTTTAGAAAAATCTAGTTTAGAACAATTAAAATGGTGTGGTTGTCCACGTTGTTTGATGTTTCCCTTCTATACAGTTGCTTTTTTTTAAAGTTCGAAAATAATGACTATTTTTGGTCCCCGATTAATTTATTTTGCAAAAATACATATGTACATATGTATGTATATTGAAAAAAAACTTTCAAGTGTAAGTTCGAAACTCAACAAACGAATCATAATAGGCCGACTTCTAACTTATTAACCATGATAGCCATTCATTTTGTTGCAAAACATATTCAGAAAACAAATAAGCAAATCAAACAGATTCAAACAATCCTATCCCCTTTTGTATGTATGTATGTACATACATACGTATTTACAATCATACATATGTGCCCTTAAGTATGAAAGTGGTCTAAGTCATATGCGTTTCTGCATCGAAATATGAAATAAATCTCTAAAAAAATTCAATAAACATTAAATAAACTTCTATGAATTTATAAATTGAAATGTTGCATAATATAAAAATATTTTTTAATTTCTTCAAAGTAATCTATTAAATATCTCGATGAAAGAAATATATGACTTAGACCACTTTCATAATTAAGCGCACATATATTTAATATATTTTATCAACACGCATTCATTAGCACAATACTTTATTTGTATACAAAAAAAAATTCCCAGTTCTTACTACAAACAACTTAATATTCTTTTTTCAATACGTTTGCTAGCATATTGTTGCTGTGCGTAGAGTTGACTACATACACACGTACAAACAATTAAATATTCTTCTCTGAATACTATTTGTCGCATATTGTTGTTGTTGTAGTTGTTCATATGAACACTCTTATGCACATACATATGTATGTGTGTATGTACGAGGGAATGGTCTTCATGCTAGTGTATATTTATACATACATATCTACATAATGTTTTTTGCATGAGGCTACTGATTGTTATACACATCCATTCATATGCATGCATACGAAAAAGAATGTGCCAAGCAAAAATACCATAAGGCAAAGTCTATGTATTGGTGACAAAAAGGGGTTTAATACGAAATAATGCAAATTAAAGCAAATGTTTAAGTATAGTAAATATTTATCGCATTTAAGCGAGCTTCAGCAGCAGAGTGACTAGTGTGGTTGATTAGAACTTTGAATATGCTTGGTTCTATGCGCGGTAGGTAGTTTTTTCATGAAATTTTTAAAATGTATGATAAAACCATATATTTCAAAATTTTATGAACCGATTATTTTTTTTTGCTGATTTTCATAACCAATTGTGCCGAGGCAAGTGCGGTCGTTTCAGTCCAACTCCGAGCTCTCTAACTTGTTTGGGAGCTTCAAAAACCGCGTTTCACGCCACCCATATAAAATCCGTACAGACAGACGGACAGACGGATAGACGGACAGACGGACATGTCTTTTTTTCATCTCCTGTTCATAAGGATTCAGAATAACTAACTTTATCTGGCAGGAAATGAATATTGTAGAAGTTACAAAAATCTGGACAAACCTATATATACCCTTTACCATTTTTGGTGAAGGGTATAATAAATAAGACTTCATTTGTAAAAGTAAAAATCTTAAGTGTGTATTTGGAAAAAGGTTTATTTTTTAAAGTCTCTTTTTGCTGACCATATATAGTGCGAATCAGTCTTATTTATTATTTCCTTGCACATCATAATATTATTTAAGGAACATAGTTCGAGTCTGTTTCGAAGTTTGGTTTTTACTACGCAAGTGTTGAAAATTTTCTTTCTGCAGCTGCTGAACTATGTGGTAAAGACAATAAATTGAAAACAAAATTAACTAGATCGCTAAACATATTTTCATTAAGCCCATTTTTAATTTTGCCAACCTTTTCCCAAAAAACATTAATATCCATTTCATCATTCAAGTTGTGGTCACTAACTCTTAGTAAATTCCACTGCGATACAATTTTATCGGTACCACAATCTAATAATTTATCGAACTCTGATATCAAAGGCAGAATTGATTTGTCATTTGCAGATAAAGTTTCTGGAGGTGTTATTAATTTCAAAAATTGCAAGTCAGATCTGTCAAAGTCAAATCTTTTATTAAGCTGATTTAAAAATTCAATGTAAAACTGCACTATATTTATTTTAACTGCAAGTATTTCATCATTATCAAAATTATCTTTTAAAAAAGCTTCTGCTTTTGCTCCGATAAATATGCTCCCAGTTTCTAAATGTGTATTTTTATTTTCATAATCGATATTAAAATGTTTGTCAATATATTTCTTTTGGACAAAGTTGCTCAAAATTAAAATAAAAGTTGTTTTTATACTGCTGTATAAATATGGCAATCTGCTTCTTTCGCTTTGGAACTCTTTGTTGAGATTATTTATTATAGGCAAAATAGGATAAAAATAAAAAGTAAATATTACTTAAAACTGAAATTGAAAAAACACTACCAAATTCACGACACAACCTACCAACCTACCAACTCATTTCAAAACTACCAAATTTGGTAGGAAACTACCAAAAACGGCAACTCTGATTCAGGTATGTGATATAAAGCCCTTGTTTTCAAAACGTTCGATTTGACTGTTTGCAAGAAGTGTTATCAGTTCGATTTTTGGAACCATTTTTAAGACAATTCAAAAAGCACACTAAAATATACAGCGCTGTGAAACGAATTATCAAAAAAAAACAAATTTGAAAATAATTGACAAAACGACTACAGCTAAGCAACCACATCACAGTTTTTCATCACATGTGTGGTTATATTCAATTTCTCTTTCATTTAGATTTCAAGTTGCAATGAAATCGGACATTTTACTAACACACTTGTATTTTTGGAACTTGATAGCTAAATTTGTACTGAGTTTTTTCTTTCAAATCGTCTTTTAACTTGATTGAGAAAAAATATTCGGCCTCAACAGGTTAATATTCTAATATGTATATGTTTATCATTGAATATTTTTTATAAGATTTCATATGATAACCATATTGTTACACTGAATTATAAATTTATCAAGAAAATGCCAAAAGATCTCTAAGCCTTTGTGGATCCGTAACTCCCAAAATATGAGTTTGCGGATAATATCGCAGTTAACTTTTTTTCTTGCAATTAAATTTTTTATCAGTTTGCAGTTAGGCGCCACTAAATTAAATCTGTTCCCAATTCGTAAATATTTTTTATTTCCGGTTTTTTTCTTGTAGGAAATTCTTACTGACAATGTTGCGTTTTAAATCTGTAATACAACCATGTGCTATGCAATATATTGTGAATGATTTAGTTTTATTTAACAGCAGCTGTTTAAGCAACATATGAGATCAAAAACAAACGTCAGCATTAAATACATCATTGCGTTTCTTTCGACTTACAAATTTAATTTAATAAAATGTTTACTTTATGGACATTAATTGAAGCTTCCCTTCTGTGTTTGAATGCAGTGTGTGTGTTGCACGAAGAACGTTTCCTTGCCAAAAGTAAGTAATGTCATGATAATCTACATATCGACGGTCACAAGTAGGAATGTCCTAACTCGTATTTTCACGAAATTAAGTTTTCAGTGATTCCAATACATTTCACCCAAATACACCTAGTCACAAAAATTAGGACCACTTGTGACCAACGATATGTACATTTCCTTTATACTTTCGTTTACATATAAATATCGCACTTGCCAGTTGGCTGGAGCGGTCAACACATGCATCAGGAATTTGGACAACCCAGTGCAAAGGCTCAAATCTTAAATTTAGTAAGATCCATACGTACAGTGGCGAAAAGTAAGTTCAATTAAAATAAATTTTACATTTCTATCAAGTTCACTTTATTCTTTTACAGTTCCTTTGATATTTTTAAACATAGTGGCCATAATATTTAAATTGATACTAGGCTAAGTAAATATTTCATGTGAATAACTTAAATAATACTTTTTATACAATGTCTATACATTTGTTTTTCTTTGCAATACAGACTTTACACGATTTTCTAAAGCAATAGAATAGGCATCTAATTTGTAAGCAGCTGCTTCCAGTTTATCCACAGTATCGGATATTTCATCAATTTGTTGCATTAAGGGTTTCTAAAAGAATAGTTTTCATTGAATGTTGGATATTTTCTTTATAACAGATTAAATACGTTAATGACTGATAAAAATAGATTACTTTCTTATTGTTAACATTAGCTATCTTTTTCATTGAGTTTTTAATAATTTGTTCAAACTAGTTTTAGTATTTTTGAGGAGACCGCATTAAATACAATAATTTTTAAGGAACAGTTATATCAAAGCCAGTTATAATTATTCTGACAAACACTTAACAGAAAATATGGAACAAAAATTAAAATACCTTAGCCGATAGAAATTTGAAATTAATAATCAAATAATTGAAAAAGTAAATAAAATTAAGTATCTTGGTGTTTTAATAGGTGATACATTGAAATTCAAAGAACATATAGAATACTCATGAAAAGTTGGTACATATGCATAGACAAAAATGTATGTATGTATAACACAATCCTAAAACCACATTTTGATTGGGACTGGATTTGTATTTCAGCTGACCAATGTTACATTTTAGTATTGCTCTCATGCCTTTATTTTGTAGTTTTTTGAAACTCTATTTGCATTGGCTAACATCAATTGTATAGAGTACTGCTGCTCCAAATCCAAAATGTGGTTTCATGATTGTATTATACATCGTATGTATATATTTATTTCACTGATTGTTGATATTTTATTTCGTATTCGCTTTAAGAAACCAATTTTCTTAAAAATTTTGTTTGCATATGTTTCAGTGTTATTACCACAAGCAAAATTCAAAATTAGACTTTAACTGAAATTTTACCTGATCACAAACTAAGCTTTTACAGCTTTATGTATAAAATAAAACTGACATGAAGTTATCATAAGTGGCAAAATTTAACATGATATTAAAGAGTTTTGCCACAAAACTTCACATTAAAATCTCGCTTTGACTTAGTAGTGGGTTAAAATTACGCAATGCGCCCATTTATAATGTAAAATTGTGTGGAAGAACTCGTTAACACCTAATTCAATTTCCTTGCTTATGCTAACTTCATGCTAATTTTTTCTTATACATAAAGCCGTTATTTTATAAAAAAAACTTAACTTTTTCAAAAAATATAAAATAAACAAAAAAATTCATTCAAAGGATATCAATATTAAGAACACTATTTATATTCATACAGTAGTAACTTTAAATAAATTAACAAAAAATACAAAACGAAAACTTAAAATAATGAGTCCTACTACCAAATTTGGTTACATATGTACATATACATATTTAGGAAAGTTCAAGTCATAGTTTCAGAAGACATTCTGTGTCTCAAATCAGTTTTCCAAACGTTAAGGGTGCTAAATATTCTCAACTGAAGTAATTGAAAATGGTACAATAAAAACTACCAAACAAAACATTTAAAAAAAAGTAATCGGGTTTGGAATTAAGCATTTTTGGTGGAAGCTCTTCCGTACAGGATTACCAACTTAATGATTTTAACAAGGCGTGAGACTAAAATAATCGATTCTTGAGAAGTACTTTTTTTATTTGGCAACATGTTCACGTAATCTATTAAATCTAAAAGAATCATTCTCCTCATTTATCAAATTGTACATATTTTTTTTAAGTTTATGTAATGTGATTTGTAAGCGAGTAATGGAATTTGGCAATCAGAAAAGTAAGTAATTATATGGCAATTAGTTCAGATTGTAGTGTGTAATTTTTTACTGGGTATGTTCATTACTTTTTATAATTATCATTTTATTTATTTATACATATTATACAAAGTAAATTTGCATAATATGGTTGCACAAATATGGGCGGAGTAACTAGATCATATGCCCAAGATGTTATAAAGAGTATTTTAAAAAGGTTTTGTGACTGACTGTACACGACCTATGCCTTCACATAGGAAGTAGCAACGTGGTTGTTAAAGAAATTCCACAGAAGAACAGCAAGAATATACGGTTATCCGTGGAAGATCAGTCAACCAGAGCGAGCGAGACGCAAAACTCTCGAAGGCCAATAAACAACAGTGGCCTGGTTGCACTTAAGATATAATTGCCAACGACGCTTGATGTTGACTTGCCCAGAGCTGCTTTACGAGTGTGATAATTATTATTATTTATTTAGTAGTAGTACTTAGAAATTTGGAGGAAATCTGTTAGATCAGCCAAATGCCGGCTAAGCATGCTATTTTTAGAAACCATTGCCGTTTCTGGAATTTATTGAAAAAGTTTTGTAGCTCCTTAAATTTAACTTTTAAATAAAACAAATATTGACCGCATTCGTTGGAAAATATGTATGTATACTTCATAATCAGAATTTTACACTGGAACTTCAAAAGCCTATAACTAAGGCTCGCGGTCAAATTTTTTATTTAGTTTTATTTTTAAATTTTCTATCGGGTAGAGTGTTTTTATAGGTAGAAGTAACTTAATTTATTTTTAAATTTTCTATCGGATAGGTATTTTTTTGGGAGATGGAGGTTAATTTAAGTAGGTGCAAACTCACCAAAGCTTGAAATTTTTTACTTAATTCAGCTGTTGATATACTTAGATTTTCCGATATTTGTCTCATATCCGAGTACTTCGCTATAGTTGCACGATTCATATTTTCTAACAATTGGTAATCTTCCAGAGGAGTTTGCAATTCATTTGCTATATAATCTTCGGTTTTTCGAAACATTTTGTTAGCTAATTTACTAAGATTTGGATCGTGAGGATCCAAAGCTTCGAAACTGGAAGTGCTGGTAGATAGTGTTGGCCCTCTTATGGGCGAATCCAATAAGGCATTATGAGAATTTTGTGTGATTTTATTTGCTGTGTCCTTACTATTTAGTTGGGATTGATTTAATGATGTATTGTTGTTTGAATTTTCGCTTGTAGACATATTTTATTGTGTATTTTGTTTATTTTGATAAAAATTATTTTCGCTTTTGTTCTTTGTTATTCACAATAACGTTAATAAAGTGACGTAATGCTGCCAGATTATTTCAAAAGGATAGTGTTTGAAAAAATTCGACGACCTTTAGAATAGAGCTGCAAAACTATCGATAGTATGTTTTATTTTAAATCTAATATCGATATTTTTCTCCCAATCGATACTATCGACAAAAAGACAAGTAATTAGAAGTGTAAAAATCGAGGAAGCATATTATTCGCAGATGCTTTACGAATTCTGTATACGTACAGTTAGGCCTCGATTAATCGTAATGTTCGGAACCAAGGGCATTCTGGGTAATCGATTTTCCCGGTTAAAGCCTGGTACGGAGTTCATACGGAATTTTAAATTTTCGTACAAACTGTATGTAAAAAAAATTACGGAAATTCAGGTTTGTAAATTTCATAAAGAAATTTCCATTTGCTAGCACAGACTTTCAAAAGAAATGTACCCCGAATTTTTGAAATATATTGCCTATTTTAGGGATGTTATAAATATAAGTGGAGACTTTTTTCAGTCAACTGAAGCAAAAATTAATGTTCAAACAATTTTTGTTCATGAAATTTTTGACATTTCTTATTTTCATCAGATTTCAATTAATTTTTGTTTTTGTGTCTTGTAAATTCGAAAATAAATGAATTTGTGTTAATGCAAACATAATTCTACACAAAAGGCTACACGATTATTTTTCAGTGTAGAAATAAATGTAAATTTCCAAACGTGAAATTCTATAAGAACTTCGTACTGTGCTTGATAAGGAAACATCTTTTATTGGTTTTTTCAAATTTTCTATGCATATTTTCGTATTTACTTACACATTTCCTTAACAGCCATGTCACAGAGCTCAATTTCGTTTAGAAACGAAATTCAATCCGTATTTCGGTGCTTTGGAAAACGAAAAACGAAAAAAAATTTCGGAACGAAATCACTTTTAATTTCATGGACGGAATTAACATTTTCTGCATGTTAAAATAAAAAAAAAAATTCAATAAAGAACACTATTTTCAGTTAATTTTAATTATTATTGTTCGAACTTCATTTGTTTCTATATTTATGATTTGATCAGGATAAAGTTCCTATCGCTTTGTAAGCCAAATTACATGTGATAATTATTAATGAACAAATAACACCAAAGTTAGTTGTAAATATTCTGACAAACACGTGGTAGAACGGAACAACCGGCTGTTTTCGAAGGCCACTACACCTTCTTCATCAGCGTTCTTTGTGTTTGGTCCAATGTGTGTGGTGTCAGTTGATGTAGATTTCTGCTTTATATACGCAACTTTTATTGCAAATGGAATATGTGTCTTTTTTTTGATTCATCTTATTCCGTTCTACTACGTGTTTGTCAGAATATTTACAACTTTGGTGTTATTTGTTCATTAATAATTATCACATGTAATTTGGCTTACAAAGCGATACGAACTTTAAACTGATCAAATCATAAATATAGAATACCTACTATTTTTGATTTATTTATTCAAAGCTGGATTACAATTAATTAGTTTTTATTTATTTATTATGTTAATTTCTCAAGTCATTACAAAAATAAAATCAACTGAACAAAATGTACGGAATTGGTTTCTTTATATTGCCATACCATTTTTGTATGTACTTTATCAAAATCTTTATATTGGCAGCACACAAAACAAAAAAATACAAGGCAGAATCAAAATATGCATACAAAAAAATTTAAAACGCCTAAAAATATGTCACATTATGCTTTACTACAAAATTATATTGCCATACTTGTAACATAAAAACGATTTTTTCGGATTGATGAAAACTATCGGAATCTTAAGCACCAAAATGAAATTCGAACGGAATGGTTCGTACGGAACAGTGATCGGCAAATAATCGTTTTTTCGCTATTCATACTAGGGATGCCAATCCCGAAATCCCGATAATAATGGGATTTTCGGGATTCAGCAAATCCCAAATCCCGGGATTTAAATTTTTTAATCCCGGGCTTTTCGGGATTCAGGCAATCCCGAAATTTTTTGCTGTTTTGTTTGTTTTTTTTTTATAAAGTCCCCTTTTACATTTGAGACATTTCTTGCCGGACATTTTTTCAATTCTCTTTTGTTCTTGCCCGAAGCTTTTACATATTGGAAATTAATAGACAGACAGAAATTTTGTAGTTTGTTTACTTCTTTTTCGCGATTGCTACTCATACACATGCACATAAATACCATATGCCTTGATAATACACATCAAGTATGCACAGATTCGCTGAAATGAGAAAAATCATATGAAGCAACAAGAATAAATTGCGAAAAGTAGAAAAGAGAAACGAAAAAATGTCCAGTACAGAGGGTCGTGTACTACACACTCTGCATCTTCGCCCCTTCTTCTACAAACTTCGTCTGTCTGTCTTTCAATTTCCCAAATGTAAAAGGGCACAAATTCATCATGACCTTCCTCCCCCTTTCCCCTTTATAATTGAAATTTATTTGCCGGTGGTTAAGCATTGTCTATATATAATTAGTAGACTTCAATCACGTATTTTAAACAGTCACAAACTTGTTATCTTATGCACAGACTTTCAAAAAATATTTGAGAATTCACAAATAACATTTTTGAAAATCACAAAAGAAAAATAAGGGTAGTAAGCTTAGAAACTTTAACAAAACCCAGCAAATAATTTATATTCGGTATGAATCTGGGTTTTGTTAAGTTTCTAAGTCTGGTACGCTAATTTTTCTTTTGTGATTTTCAAAAATATTATTTGTGAATTTTCAAATAGTTTTTGACTATGTAATATAAAAAGCATGTGTTTTTTAATGTTCAAAAAACCCAGAGTCCCTAATAATTCCTGAATCTCAAAAAAATTCGGGGTTTGATTTTTTGAAATCCCGAATTCCGGGATCATAAAAACCAGTCCTGATTTTCATCCCTAATTCATACTGACTGAGTAGTATAAGACTCACATTGATTCAGCTCACTCAACTCGTGCATGTATGTTTATTTGAAAGTTTAGTCATTAAACAGTTTGCAAGTAGTATACAATAGTAGTAAATAGGGTTGTTTTTCAATTCCTGCAAAAAAAAAAATAAAAACCAAAAAAGAAAAGCAACGGAGAACACATAACCTCATAATGAGAACTTTAATGTTCGTATGCGAAGTTCGCATTGTGAATCATACTTATTTTGCATCGTCCATGATACAATTATATACTTGCACGACTACAACAAAATTACAGCACCAAAAAACACACGCATTTTGTTGGTAGAAACAAACGGATAATTGTCAGAAACACATGTCTTTTGTTTTTAAAAACAGCTATCACAGGGTAACTAAAGTACAATTGCAGACGCGGCATTCATGCATGATTATAGTCCTTCAGTGTTGCCAATATGTGTGTAATACACTGTGTGTAATGTCTACTCTCATGTGTGGGTCATGTAATGAGATTCATGTATAACCTGTGTGTAATTATACCTTGGGTTCTATTTTTAATTATTTTTGTTTTAATTTTAACCTACACAAAAGATGTGTAGTGTAATTTTCTTCAATGTGTAATTGGAGACACAGCCATATGCAAATTCATTGGCAACACTGTAATCATTTTATTCACACACATACACTCAAGGCACATTTACTACAGGCATTAGAGAAAACACTGTGGCAACTCTGTGCTTCTCACATAGTTTTACAAAGTAATTGTCAAAAAATTGTATGCATCAAACAAGGCACAAAAGTAATTGTCAAATGAATTCTTCGTTATAAACGTGTAAACAAAAACTCAGCGGATGAGCAATTTGCCCAATGCATGTACCTGTTTGATATGCCTTGCATACACTAACATTTTTCCAGCTTTTAAACAAAGTTTGACAACTTTCTGCATTGTATACATAAACAGGCTGGGCTTGTGCAAGTACCTTGTATAATTGTATCATGGCATCGTCCATAGGCATTGAGTTAAGAAGAGTCGAAATCAGCAACGTCATAAATGTTGCTAATGTTGCGCACTTCAAACTTTCGAGTGAATATGATTCATAGACGACATTGAAATAAGTATGAGTGCGCGTAAGTACAAGAAATTATAAATTATGATTCAACTCTACTCACTTTTTCACTACTCATTTCTGTTCTCTGATACGGAATCAAAACCATGCCGAACGGAATCTGTGACACGGCTGTATATACCACTTATAATAAAAGAAAAATTGGTGGATTTAATGCTTCTGTTTAATCAAAACATACATATCGTCACCTAAAATCCAGAAGGCCGTAACAGCCAAAAAATTCAAAATACACTTTTTGATTGATTATGATGTGATTAATCAAAATACATCTTTCCTTAAAATTTTACTCATATATGTACATATCGAGCCTTTGCTGCAAGATCGTAGTAACTCAAAATTTGAATTTTTGAGCTGGGTATGCAGAAATTATCTTTGGGGAAATATCTAAAGAAAAAAAATTATGGTTCTATCTCTAACTGTTCAGTTTCTACAGATAAAAATGTCTTTATTGCCTCTAGCTACATATTTCCAACAATATTTATTTGCAATAATGAAATATTTCCTTTATGACAAGAAATTTACAAACTGAAAACAAATTGCGAAAAAACAATAAAGCAATAATTTTTTTGCTGCGTCACAAAAACAAAACTGCATAATTTGTTTTCTTTTTTACTTGTTCGTATTATTTCACATTTCATATTTGTTGAAAAAATAATTAGTTATAATTTCTAATTACATACATTCGCATTGACGTCATTGAAAAAGAATTTACAACTTTTTTTGTGTTAATTTCAAATGCACCGTTATTTCAAATGAGCAATGCGATTTGTTATTTTTAAAGATTTGTTACAAGGCGAGTTGATTCTCTATTTCATGTGAAGCTCAAGTGTTCGTCAATAAAGTGGATGTATTATTCTAAATAAAAACTCTATAACAAAAAAAAATGGAAACTATGTATCAGGTAAGTGCATTTTAATTTAATTTCTTATAATATTTAAAATATAAAGTTAAAACTTTAGGAAGAAAATAATTTGAATAATGGAAGCCAGTTTACAAGAAATTGAAACCGCCAATACTGAAGGATTGGACGATGAATATATAATAAATTCTCTGAATGAACAAATATTACAAGAATCTACATGTGAAAATTCATCAGCACACAACAAACTCCAAAGCCCGATACGTGCAAGAAAACGAAAACGTAATAATGATAGATGGAACCGCACAATGACAAAAAAAAACTAAGGAACAGCGGCCAAGAATACATCTCATTCATTCTAAGCATAAACGTAAATGTATTAAACAATGTGTATTCTTTCCTAGCGGCGTACGATGAAATTAATGTATTATTTTTTGTGAACGGCGGTGGCTGTTCTGCTTGCAGCCGATCGGCTGTGTTCTCTGGTTTGTGCTCATGTGAAAAAACAATACAAAAACAAATTGAGCAATCCTTCTCATTGTTTTTGTTTTGTTTCACTCACTTCAAAGAACGAAACAAAACAAAATCAAACAATTTGTTTCGTTTATTTTCGTTCTCTGGTTTTAAGTACAAAGAAATCAAAACAAGAATAAATTTATAACTGCAGTCGTGGTTCTTCGTGCACTCGTGAAAAATTTATAAATTTGTGAACTTCAGTGGATTCCAAATTGATATCCCTGAAAAAAACTTTTTATTTGGCTTGAGAAATAGGCCCTTACTTTTTTCTTTTCGTTTATTAAAAATATTCCTTAACATAGAGTAAAGGCTTCATTAGTCTTTACTTTCTGTTGCTGTTGTGTGATGTGCCGTTCTGCTTCTAAATTTGAGTACTTACTTTTTCTGTAGTAACTTATCAGCTGTTTCTGACCAGAAGGGTCGCAGTTTCCCACTAAAGCGATTAGTTTTGCCTCGTCCATTGTAAAGTTTCAATATAATTTTATGTTTTTCTTTTAAAAATTAATTTTTTTTAATTCTTAAAGCACAATCACAATTTATTTCAAAATATTTTTATTTAATTTATGCTGTCACTTACAATTACTTAACAATTTTTTGATTTTCACAGGTTGAACCGAAACAGAACAGAACGAAACAGAAAAACTAACGACTTGTATTAGATTTCTATAAACAAAAAAGAGTCAGCTGATTCGTAACAGAACAGAAAGTAAAAACTAATTCTGGCTTAACTCTGGCTTAATTTGAGTGAACGATAAGCAAATTTTAATTTTCGGTGTTCGGCTCGATTTTCAAAATGAAGAAAATGCTTTCAAACGTATGAAGCCGGATCCAGGTGGAGGTGTAAATAATGGCGTGGTGACGAATCTAGATGAGATTTCTGTTTGTTCCAAAGGATCGCAAGAGGATGTTAGTTTGGACAGTTCGCAACCTGAAGGCGTTTTTCGTGGTTTTGAGACAAATGTATTTGTCCCAGTGGCCGCTGGCCGGCAACTGAAGGAGAGTGACGAATTTAATTTTTCCGCTTGCAATGTAGTGATGAAGTATGATGCAGTGCATTGAGGCCCATACACAGCGTATATTGACAGTATAAAGAAGAAAAGAGAGAGGAGGCTGATGATACAGCAACAGTAAGTGTACCTATTAACCAGTTTCGTTTAATACGTGCCTTAATGGAATTAAAAGTAATTGGAATAATGGATGTGATAAAAATTGGTTATTCACGAAGCAAGATAATTATGAATTCCCCAACGAATGCCAACCTACTTATAGATGAGGAAAGACTGAAAAATTGCGGATACGAGTTAAGAGCTTTTGAGCATTTATTTACAAAAACTGGACTGATTTTTAATATACCGGAAGAAATACCTATGTCTGAGCTACATATATGACCTACTGAATTCTCCAATTCCTTTTACAAGACTAGTGAGAATGACCAAAAAATATAGCAAGGGTGAAAGAATCAAGACAATGAAGGTGAAGGAAATGTTTAAGGGTTTGCAAATTCCTCAAGAGATGAATTTTGCGTATACCAAGGTAACCACAAAACCTTTCATCCCCTTTGGTCAATGCTACCGCTGTTATCGATTTAACCATAAGGCGAAACAATGCAAGCCAAAGGCAGCCAATTGTAAGAAATGTTTTGATAGACATGAGGGCGATATTGTCTGTGACGACACTAATAAAAAATGCTCAAATTGTGGAGACACCCACAGACAGGAACTGTTCAGCAAGAGCTAAGGCTCTTGGTCTCAAGAGACTACCATCAGTCTGAGGTACTTGGCAGAATATTAAAAGACTTGCGAAATAATCAACAGATATTCGGAGGGATGATGATTCTATTGGTTGGAGACTTTCGCCAAACGCTGCCAGTCTATCCAAAATCAACTCTTGCAGATGAAATTAACGCTTGCTTGAAGTCATCATATTTATGCACAGAAGTAAAAACTCTCAAATAGCAGAAAATATACGAGTTGCTCTTCAAAATTATCAATCAGTGATGTAAAATGTGGCACAATTGGGCCATTTGTGCCACTTTTGGATGTTTGATGGCCTTGTGGTACTCTCTAAGCTATTTTGGCCCTATCAACTTAATATCCAACTATGTACTACTTTTTAATGTAGTTTTACCCTGTTTCAAACACTACTGTTATTTAGAAAAATGTTTTGATTGTCAAAGAAAAAACTTTTTACTTTTCTTTGCAAACATATAGCGTTTCAAATAAATTTTTTAAACTATAAACTTTGGTGTTTGAAGAAACTTGGAAAGAAATTTAAAAAAATAAAAAATACATATCACAATTCAGGAACTGTTGGACTAATAATATACAATAAAATTAGAAATCCGTAGATATTAAAAAAAATATTTTATTTACTTTAGCAAAAAGTACTTTAAGGGCCATTATTACAACTTAAAGATAGTTAAAAGCAGGATTTTATCGGACGTATAAAAAGTTGTTCATTACTAAAAATTTAATTTATCAGGTAGGATAAACCTGCCTTGAACTTATCGCTCACTTTAGGTTAAAGTAAAATTGTACTAATGAAAAGCGTTTTATACGTCCGATAAAATCCTACTTTTAGTTATCTTTAACATGTAATAATGCCCCTAAAAGATTTAAATTTTTATCGCTACTTTTTATTTATGGTTAAAATAAAATGAAACACATGTATTTTATTAATATGTATTACATACTTTTGTTCGTATTTAAATAAAAAGATTGTAATCAAATATATCAAAAATACTTTTTGGCCCTATCAAAGGTATTTTGGCGATTTTAAATCGTTAATTTGGCCCTAAACCAAAAAACTCAAAATGCATCACTAATCAGGGTATGTGTTTTCAAATCAATTGTTAGACATGGGCAATTAAAAGTGAAGAAGTGCTTATTCCAAGGATACTTATGACACCAAGTGATCTACCACTTAAGTTTAAACGCGTCCTTGCATTCGCAATGACGATCAATAAATCTCAAGGAAAATCGTCAAAAGTGTGTGGCTTAAACCTATAATCCCAATGTTTTTCCCACGGTCAATTGTATGTTGCGTGGTCGAGTCTCGAGTCGGTACAGCGTCAAAACTATTCATTTTCTCTCCAAATAGAAAAATAAAAAAAATATTGTGTATCATCAATTTCTAAAAGAATTATGTTTAGAATTTTTTTATTTTGTTTTTTTTTTGTTTAATACTAACTGAATTTAGTTAGAAGCAACTTTTTAAGTAATAAATTATGAAAAATTGGTGTTATTTTTTCTTTGCACTGAAAATTGTGTGTTTTAATTTTTATTTCCATATCAAATACTATTCATTAGTAAAAACCGATCAGCTAGTTGTAAACATAAAAATTAGTTCCATAAGATTGAAATTGGCGAATATAAAACTTTCATTATAAAAAAATTGCGATAATTTAAATTACTAAATCAGATAAATTCATCTCATTTCGTAATTGCTTACACATGCATACGAGTAGGTACATACAATACTCAAATACTACATGCATACATATTAGAGAGGGGCGCGTGTCGTGTTATTTCTTGTGACTAGACTAGATATGTGACCAACACCAATGACCACACCTATTTAAATTACAATATAAACTAGTGAAAGAGTTCAACCCAAGTTTACTTGTGACACGATCACGCACGTATCAACACGAAGTGTTCGTGATAGATAATCTGATTTCGTGCGTGGTGAGCAAAATGGACATCAAGAAACACGAAACGATTTTAGGTGTAAAATATAGGTGCATGAACTTCCAGTAAAAAAATTTTTTTTAATATTTTGTATCGTCAAACACGCAACAGCAGCAAATTTGTTGATAGTGTATAGGATTCTTAAGGTTAAGGTTTGAAAAAAGACGCTTGAAAAAAGCAATACATACCTCTAATCCACTGCTGGCCACCGCGAGAAATGTATTCGTGTGTGTGTATTCATTTGTAAAGAACCCGAATGAAGTTCGGTGCCACTTTGGCCGGCTATGCTCTAAGAGCCAGGGGTGCCCCAAAGTTCCTTATTAAAAAGCGAAAAGCGAATATTAAGAGAAAAACTAATTTTTATTCAATATTTTTTGTTGTAAAAACCAATACATACAATACCAATACCAGCAAAGCATCAGAGTAGTATTTAATGTAATGAAATTTTTCAAAAAACTTTCCAAAATCGTATAGGATAGTGTATCACGGCCTTAACTCGGTTAATTTTTTAAATGCTCTCTATAAGAAGTTACTGACGTCGCCCCAATTTTCGAAGTTGAGTTTTCATCATACATACTATTTCGACGTTTTGAGGTCGTGGGAGTCGATTCTCAGTACTTTCGCGTTAATGTCCGTATGGATGCATGTATGTATGCAAGTGTGTGCATGTGTGTGTGTGGTTATGTATGTAAACATATCATAACTTAAAAACGAGTCAACGGATCGGAAGCAAATTTGTGGCGTTCGATTTTTTAATTTAGTAAAATAAAAATAAATACATTACAATTGACTAATCTGGATTACAATTGACACCTTCTGAATTATAATTGAGTATTCTGAATTACAATTGTCGATTTCTGAATTATAGTTGACGCTTTCTGACTTATAATTGACACTTTCTGAATTACAAATGCATAAGATGTAGTGAGAGAGTATTCTCTACTTAAATGAATGAAAATATTATTGAGAACAAATCTTCATAAGTTATGGGCCATTCACATATTACGTAACACTATTTTCTCCATAGTAACGCTTTTTACAACATTTTCAGTATAAATTTTCTAAAACGTAACAAATCCTTACCGGGGTGGTTACGTAATACGTGAACAGCCCCTTAATGTTTCTCAACAAAAATATGTGAACAAATATGTATATAAATAGAACATGCCTACACACATACATTCACATATTTAAATATTGCATGAAACGATAAAATTAACCAAAAATATATGTATATTTGAATATAAAAAAATAATTGTTTGCTATACAATATGTGATTTCATGTGTGTTTTATCGTGTAGTGTTGGCAAAATGTTTCACGTATAGGGAAACCTTAAAGTTTTAAGTTACATTTTTATTTCCACATGTTGCCACATTTTAAGTTACATTTTTATTCAAACATTTTTCCAGACAGCAACGTAAGCATTAAATACTTACGTCGCTCACCTTAGGTTAGATTGAAAATATTTTTAATTTTTAATCTTTACCACCCTTCTAGACCAGCAATAAATATCTCAGTAATAAAGCAATAACGTCGGCAGAATAGTGGAACAATATTGCTGATTGCTTTACTTATGTTAAGAATATGGGAAATCGTAGTCATAATATGGGAAAAGTCAACAAGGAAGGTGCAGAACAAAAATATAATTCACTTGTAAATATCTGGTTAATCCAACAAATTTTTATTTTTATAAACTTATAATAACACAAATTATTTCACTACACACCTTTTTAAGAGACTATTTTCCTTTTTTAATATATATTTTCTCAATTTCACTAATATAATCGAAATGCCAAACGCAATACAGAAATCGAACATAAACAATACAGAGTCGAACATAAATTAACACTGAGTTTGACGTTTCATGTTTGCAATAATTGTCAACTAAAAACTGTTGACAATTATTGCAAGCACTGGCAATGAGCTGTCTCCACTAGCAATAAGATAATTTTGACAACTGCTGCAATATATGTTAACATATTTATTGCTAGTCGAGACGTAGTTTTAGATACATTTAAATAAATAAACATAGATTAAAAATCCGTTTTTTTTTATTTAATATAATTTGCGGGTTTTGTACGTTTTATTTTCGGATCGTGTCGTGTTGAAAAAATTCGACACGCGCCCATCTCTAATCCAGACTTACCCGATAGAAAGCTTGGGGTTAAGCTATTTTGGTGACTTTTAGCTACATTGTCGACGGAGTTTCTACATATTAATATTTCCAAAGTAAAAGTATTAATATTGTTATTCGCAATTGTTATGATTCGAATTCTACTCAAAGAACGTGAACCAAAGCAAAGTACAAAAATTGTATTATTGTGTTGTTTTAATCAAATAAATTGATATTTATTTTTTATTAATCAAATTTCATTTATTAAATATATTTAAATTGTCTTTTATTTCTTGTTGTTTTTCCTTTAAATGTCATGTTACATGAATAAAATTGATATTTTCACCTTTTATGTCTACTTAAATACGTACACATTCGTAAAGCAGCTCTGGGCGAGTCAACATCAAGCGTCGTTGGCAATTATCTCTTAAGTGCAACCAGGCCACTGTTGTTTATTGGCCTTCGAGAGTTTTACGTTTCACACCGCATGTGATTAGTGGTTGTCGTCGGTTAGCGGTACTCTGCGATATCCCGTTGGTTTCCATTAACCACATGCAAAAACAATTAAAAAGAATAAATTTTGAAAATTGGTTGGAGAACCAAAGAAAAACTCATTTTAGGAAAAATAAGGAGAAGAATTTTGGGAGTTCCGGCTTCGTATGCGACGGTATATGTCGTTTGAAATTTTCTCGGAGGAGGCTCCTAAATAAAGAAATTGTTGATGGCGTTATAACCCTTGTGTTCGGCCAAATTAAATCTCCAATCCCATGTAATAACAAGGGGGCACGGAGTAACCTCAAATCATTAAAAAATGTATACATACAGTAATTTAACCTACTTGAAAGGCTGTGAAAAATATTGATGTTATGATTGGGACATGCGTTGACAAAGATTTCTGTAATTTTTTCTTTAAATCCTAATAACTTTTCATGTTGGATATAAAATGTTTATCAACTTTAAGTTTGAATAAAAAACATATGCATCTATTACTTTTATTATTAAAAAAAAATCTGTCGCGTATTTTTATAAAACTAATGAACTAAACATTCTTCATCGATTTTCTCGAAAACACATTTTGTTCCATAAATCAAACCAATAACCAACCGACGATATATACATATGTTCGAATAAAATTTCATGATTTAGTTTTTGTTGGAAAAAATTTGTCCAGTAAAAATTTGCAAAATACTCAGGCAAGAACTGTCACTTTACTCTCTCAATTTGTGTTCTCATTTACTGTATTTTGGGTAAACGAACGCAATTTAGTAAATTGCAGTAAACTTCAGTAAAAACTTTTGGGTACGCGAACGCAATTATTATAAAAATAAAAATTTTGCATCATTGGCAACACCTGTAAAAAGTAAATGAAAAAAATCTCCAAAAAAGTAGAAGCTACGTGAAAATCATTAAAATCATTTTTTTATATTAAAGAAATGGAGAAATATGCACAAATGTACTTACTGCTTAAACTTCCTCCCATTTTGCTTTTTAATAAATTTTTACGTAAAAACTTTTTTCCTATATTTGCACATTTTCTGATTAATTTTGCAGTTTCATATGTAAACAAAAAACAGCTGATTATTTAATTCTAGTCCGAACTTACCCAGAAGAAAAAGTTCGTACTACTTTGTACAGGAAATGAAAAGAATTACTCTCTCATTCGCTCTCAAAATTGCACAAAAATTGCTATCTGGAACGCTTTTGTATAACTTTGTACAAGTTCGGACTGTTTTGTTATGCATCTGGAACAGACCTTTTATGTGTCAACGAACGCATTTCAGTAAAATCCAGTACAAATTTGCACAATTTTTGGGGTAAACAAACGGACCTAGTATATGAGCGGTCCCATTCAATGTAAAGTGGGGTACACACTATCGAACATGAGTGACAGTTTTGCTTAAATTTTACATTGATCGATAGTGTGAACTCGAAATTCATCAACCACAGAATTTTTTGTGGTTGAGTGACAGTCAGCGGCCATAGTGGTTTTTGACTGATAGTGTGTACCACAAAGAGTCAGTCAAGAGATATTTCGTCGGTTGGTTACTGGTTTGCCGAACAGTATATTAAGAATACCTTGTTACTGAGGCAAACTAATAACTACCCGACGATATTTGTAGCATAAACAACACAAGTTGTGTGGTGTTAAAGATAAAATGTTATGACAAAGTGGTACAAGGAGTTGTTAGAGATAAGAAAACATTCATTATAAAAAAATTTTGTTAGCAATAATGCGCATACAATTTGTGTTTTTTCTATGTTTGTGTGTCCAATTTTTTTCTTGAATGAGGGTTTGAGTGTCGAACATGATCGATAGTCTGAACAGCCAACACTATCATTAAAAACTAATGAATTTTTGACTGTCACTCATGTTCTATACTGTGTACCCCACTTAAAAGCGCAATGTTAAGCGAACATGAACACATATTACGCAACTTAACAAGTTTTGAGTTGTGACTGTTTATGATTTCGTATGCGATATGGTATCAAAAGAACTACCTAGTCAATAATGCTAAAGTCTTGACGCGTCAGTAGTAGGCTTTCAATGACGCGCACTTGTTAAATGTCTATAGCAAATACATTGTCTGGGGTATAACTCGTCAATAGTACTGGTGAAAAAGTCAATAGTAAATCAGTAACAGCTTTACTATTGATACTTCCTGAAGGGTATGTTTGCAAATAAGCGCATACATACAAAAGCAAATTATCATTAGAATTTTTTTTCAAAATCCAAATGCATTATACTGATTAAACTTTCAGGGTATAAAGTCACACTTTTTAACCGACAACTTAGTAAATATAATTAAAACGTTGAAATCAAGAGATATTAAAATCGCTGGTAAATTTTGCCAAATAAAGAAAAAAAATAAGCAAAAATGTCATTAAAAAATGAGGAACGAATGTTGAAACATTTATTTGATGGTACAGATTGGAATGTTTACGAGGCAAAGATTTTAAATTTAGGCGTAGGCGCTCCAGGACCTGATTTATTGCAATATTGCAGTGACTTTTTCATAAAGGCCACAGAACATCGTTTGGTAAGATTAATAAATACATACTCGTACTTATGTTCATACATATGTATGTCTGTATGTAGATATGTAGGTATACATTCACAGAAATTGCTACTAAGTTATTTAATATTTAATAGAATATTGAAAAAGAATCGAATTCGTTTTTATTTCAATATGGTCCCACTAGCGGGAGATATGGGCCAAGAGCGGCAATAGCTAAATATTTTACAGAAATGTATGGCAGTGAAGTAAAGAGGTAAATTTTTGCTGGAGTATAATAAAACATTTGAATAGTTGCGTTCATTTACAAACTTGCATATATTTTTAGCGAAGATCTGCTCATAACTTGTGGTGCCACACAAGGTCTTCACATCATTATTTCCACTCTAGTCGATTTTAACGGGTATATTTTTGTTGATGAAGTAACCTATATGATTGCATTGGATGCCATTAAGCAGTTCAATACATTAAACGTAATTCCTGTTAAATTAAATGAAGATGGTGTAGATTTGGAATCATTCGAAAAACTCTTGAAAGCCAAACAGTTCAAATCAAGCAGTAAAGAGTTCTGGGCCATGTATTACACAATACCGACATATCACAATCCAACAGGCATCATATTTTCTCAACAAGTATGTGAAGCTCTAGTAAAGTTGGCTCGCCAATACGATTTCCTTATTACTTGCGATGATGTTTATAATATTTTGTATTATAAAGATAAAAAATCGCCACAGCGTTTGTTTGCTTATGATAGCATAGAAGATGATAATTTTAAGGGCAATGTCATATCAAATGGAAGCTTTTCCAAAATATTGGGACCTGGAGTAAGGCTGGGCTGGTTGGAGCTGCCGAAAAGAATAAAAACTTTAATGGATAACAGGTAGGTGTAATATTTAGAAATGGTTTTTAGCGAATTAAACATTAATTTTCTAGTGGCGTAATCGTGAGTGGAGGTTGTTTAAACAATTACACTTCAGGCATTGTGGCCAGCTTATTTGAACTTAATCTGGGCCAACAACTTATACAGCGTATGTGTGATGCCTACAAGGAACGCATGTTGGCAACTAGTGATGTGCTGGCTAAGGAATTACCTGAAGGTTGCAGTTTTTTAGCACCTACAGGTGGTTACTTTATATGGGTTTCTTTACCACAAAATTGTATTGCTTCCGAATTTTTAAAAGTATGTATGGAAGAAGAAAAAATCTCATTCATACCTGGTCCAAGATTTGCTGTAAAGCCTGACGGCTATTCGAATTGCTTTAGATTATCAATAGCTTTTCATGAGAAGTCTAAACTACAAGATGCAGCATTAAGAATTTGTAAATGTTTGAAAAAATTTTTAAAAAACACAAGTTAATTTTTCAGCTGGTTCGCGAGGCAATTTTGTGCTACACAATGTACAGATGTACTTAATCAGAGATAAAATTTCGAAATTAAATATAAATATGTCTTTCATTAGTACAATTATGTATGTATATTTTAACTAGTGTTACCAACAGGAAACCGCAAATATGCAATGCATTAATGAATGAATTTAGGCATCGTTTTGTTAGAGCATATTTATGCATATTTTACCGTTTAAAGTATGTTTTTGCATATTTCAGTCTTTCACGCATATTTTCAGACTTTTTAGAGCATATTTGACGCTTTTAGGGCATATTTTGATTCCTTATAGAATATTTATTTGAATATGCTTACTTTTATTTTTATTATTCTCCATATAAATCTAATTTTAAAGTTTCTGTGCATGTAGTGTATAGTGCATAGTATATACTTTTGGCTTATTTATTACGGATTGTATATGACCGAAAAAAAAACTAGCATGTTCTGGCAATATTTTTCTACCATTATGGAGTTGGATATAAAAAAAATAATTAATTAAATAAATAAATAACATATGTATGTTAAAATAATTTCTGAGTACAGAAATAAGACAGAACAATATTTTCTTTTGCGGCTCCTGAAAAGTTATGGGTCTGCAGCGGTTTGTATAAATTTCAGGCGGATGAATTTGTTCAATGAATTTCTAATTAAAAATAAAAGGTCGTATTTATAATTAAAAATAAAGCGTTCTGATCAGCTTAACCTTTACAGTCTATTAAAAATATATTTTTTATTTCCGAAACAATCAATTTATATTATTTTTAAGAACCTATTTTTGAGTTTTTAGTGCATATTTTCACGTTTTCCCTGATTACCAATTATTCGTGTTTTATATCGTCGGTTGGTTTCCGGTTTGATGTATGGAAAATTTAAAAATAAAATGAGTCATTGATTGATTATATATGAATAAGTGTCCTCTTTCCAAATTCGTTATCAGTTTTCCGATATCTTGAATATAACAGGAGATATAGATCGGCAATATTGCGTCATTTCCACAATTGTTAGACATTTAAAAAATTGTTTTACCGGAATCGACAATTTTTGAGATATGTGTCACATTTCCAACGTAAAAGTATTAATATTGTTATTCGCAATTGTTATGATCAAGGACAGGGGTTTCATGCAAATTCATGTTTTTTTCCCTGATCACTGATAATGGCAAGAACGAAATATCTTTACGAAACAATGAATTTGCATACAATCGATGGCATAATTTGTTAGTGCACATTTTTGCATAGTTTGCTGAAAATGCATATTTTTACATAATTTGGTCATTAAAGCATATTTTTGTATCATATTTTGTTATAAACGCATGGTTTTGTGTCATATTTTGTCAAAAAATTTAATTTCAACAAATATTATTGTTTACAAATTTTTAATACAAAACTGTTTTTTTGGCAAATTTATTCGCTTGAATTTTTTTACAATTGTAGAACGATTATACAGCACATACACCTACCAAATTTATTGGCAATCGTCATTTTGATGATTTCAAGAAGAAATTGTCTACAATTAAAGCCGAAAGTAGTGAAACCATTCGGCGGAAACTTGATATTGTTTTTAAAAATGGTAATGGATTTAAAAAACAAATCAATTAATTGTAATAGTTGAGTTAAATAAATATATAAGATTATATAAAAAAAAATCATTTAAATTTGAGCCGATTACATCCACAGACGTTGCAAGGCCTTTTTCAATGACCAAAAGCTTTCTAAGAACAAATTGATTGAACTTTATATTCGAAAATATAAAAAATATAAAATTTTTAAATGAAAATAAATATATAGCAACACTTTTCTTTTTCTATTTACATATGTATATGTATCCGCTTTTCTGCAATATAAACATATCTCGAAAATGCGTGTTTGGAGTTCATCATGCAGAGAAAATCGTTGTATCATATTTAATCTTGTGTAAAATTTTAATGTAAAAGGCTTGTACACGCACTTCTTGACAAAAGAAAATATTTTTATTCTTTATTTAGTTGTATGTAAATTGAAAACTTTTATTTTCAACAAAAATATTTTAAAATATGTGCATATTTTTTTGTTTTTAGTGCATATTTTGCGTAATTGATGTCATATTTTAGGCGCCTAAAATACCTTTTTTAAATGCATGTCCCTGGTTATGATGCATATTCTACTCAAAGAACGTGATTCAAAGCAAAGTACAAAAATTTAATTATTGTATTATGTTTTAATCAAATGAATTGATATTTATTTTTTATTAATCAAATTTCATTTATTAAATATATTCAAACTGTCTTTTATTTCTTCCGTTGTTTTTCCTTTAAAAGTCATGTTATATGAATAAAATTGATATTTTCACCTTTTTCTACTTAAATATACCCTACAAGAAATGAATGACTGAAACTAACACAACCAAAATTGTAGCACTAGCACATTTCCAACAATTTTATATTGATCGGAAGTGATGACGGATTTATTTATTAATTATAGTTGCTCTACTCTAGCATATATGTTAGAGTGGAACATCCAAATTACATATAACAAAACTTTTAAATATCGAGTTTTATTTAAAAAGATACAATTCATTCGGTCTGTGAAAATTAAAGCTTATAGGAATGTGAAAAAATGATAAGTAAAATAGTCAATAAAAGAAATTCACAAAGTTTAATTTAATATGTATATTTATCTTAAAAATTTTAGATATTTGTAAAAAGCATGGTGCGTTGGAGATGGAAAGGTGTGAAGAGGGCTAGATACCGCTTAAGTTATTTGGTGTTTTTGTTTATTTGTATTTTTTGTTTTAAATATGTTATTTACTTGTGTATCTTAAAGATATTTTTTATAATAAAACAGCAAATAAAATAAAAAGTATATTTCCTGTCAGTATATCAATCATGTATGATTACTCAATTGTGGGGGATATATAAGTCAATTATGATCAGTCAAACTTGAGTAATGTTTATGATATCATTGATTAGTAAAAAGTGAGCAGTTCAACGATATGTTATATTCATTAATTAGAGAGAAATGCAACATCACATGTACACAAAAGTTTCCATCACATTTTTCATTTTGCCCTTAATAATGTAATAGAAACTTTGTTACTCAATGATGAATATATCCTGCATGACTTTTGATCAAATGACCGGTCAATTGACTGATACTATTCTTGTACGGTACATACAGTAATTTAACTTTGACAAAGGGTTCTGTCATTTTTTCTTTAAATCCTAATAACTTTTCATGTTGGATATAAAAAGTTTATCAACTTTAAGTTTGAATAAAAAACATATGTATCTCTTACTTTTATTATTAAACAAAAAATTCTATCGTGTATTTTTATAAAACTAATGAACTAAACATTCTTCATCGATTTTCTCGATAAAACATTTTTGTTACATACATACATCAAACCAGTAACCAACCGACGATATGTATGTTCGAATAAAATTTCATGATTTATTTTTTGTTGGAATAGACGAATAATTTTGAAAAACTTACATTTTGGCAAAAAAAAGCAAATAAATATTTTTTCATTAATAAGAACGTATGTTATATATTTCTCATTTCGAGTTTATGACATCATATTGTTATATTTTAAATATTTTTTGGAAAGTTCTATAAAATTTTTAAAAGACATGGACGCATGTACGTCATTTTTTCCTAAAACAACAACGGAACTTCTACCTATTTTTTAAATAAGCTTCAAAAATTATTTTTTTTTTGCTCTACATACGCTGTTATTAATGAAAACCACAGATGTATGTACATATGTATACGAACTTTGCACTCACCATGTTTATGATCCTTTTGATGATGTCTTTGTAAATCAATTTTTCGCCAAAATTTCAAAGAGCAATTCGGACACTGTATGGTTTTACCTGTAGTGTGTATTGCCAAATGTTGTTTTAAATGACACAATTGGGTAAATTTCTTATCACAAACCGTACATAAATGTTTACGCTCATTTTGGTGTTGACTTAATACATGTTTCTTTAGATGATCCAATGTTGAAAACTGTTTATCACACAGTTGGCAAATGTGTTTTTTGAGTTGACTATGTACAACTCGTAAATGCTGCTTCAGATTTGGGGTAGTTTTGAAACTTTTATTGCAATAGGGACATTCAAGTGTATTATTGTAAGGTGTAGAGTTTGTAAGACACTTCTGCAGCTTGTGCCTTTTAAACTCTTTAAAAGAAGCAAAACATTGACTGCAAACACGACATATTAAAACTGGTAAATCATGTATATCAGCCAGGTGCTTCAGTAATGGTTGGGGGTTCTTAAACTGCTCGTAACATTTAGGGCAAGAAAATGCTTGTGTAAATCCTTGCTCATTATTTATATTAGATGCACTATCTTGCAGCATATCTGGTAAATGCAAGTCTAAGGCTTCCCAGCATTCCGAAAATTGAAAAGAGTTTTCATTAGTATGAGCCAATAGAAATTCATCTAGAAACTCTTCATGCATTTCTAAATCCATGTCGTCATCATTTAAAGTTGTGTTAGCTTCATCCTCAGTACCTGTCTTAGTGTTATCGGGTGGATGGTTTTGCAAAAAATGCTCGCGAAGCTCTTCCTGCGTTGGCAAACATATTATATCAGTACATTCGCCACAAAAAAATTGTAAACTTTCATGTTGATGTACTTTTTGAATATGTCGAGACAAATATCCTTTTGGTGTAAATACTTTATCATTACAAATGCAACATAAAAACTCTTCCTCAGGATGTACAAACGACAGATGTTCCCTTAAAGAATTTTCTTTTTTATAACATTTATGGCAGAACTTGCATACTTTTAAGCATTTAACGAATTTGTTTTTACAAAAATCTTTTTCGTGTTCATTTAAATGTTTATATGATTTGAAAAATTCCGCACACTGCAAACATTTATACACGCGCGTTTTAATATCAACCGTCTTTTCCGCCTTTTTAGTGAATACACTTTCAGATGTAAGTTTTGGTAAAATAGGTTTAAAATTCGTGTTGGATTTAATAACGTATGATTTCACATGTTCATTAAGTTTTTCATTATTTACCGTTACTTTTTCATTTGCAGTTACATTTTCACCTTCATTCCTTACTGTTTCAAAGTAATCATGTTCCTGTTGGATTTCCTTGCCAATATTTAATTTCTTTTGAGACTCTTTTATTTGTTGCACAAATTGGAAGCACTTTATTAATTGTTTTAAACAATTATTACATATAATAGTGTTCTTGTCGTCGAGTAGAAACTATAAGTGAATGATATAAAATTTATTAGGCATGTAACTATAATGCATTTTTTCTTTTGCATATTGATACATGCAATTTTCATACAGACATTTATGTACCATGTACATATTTAGATTACTTACCTTTACTATATCATTTTGAAAAATAAGTAACAAATCATTTACTTTCATAACATTGCCAGAATTTTTAATATTACTTTCATGAATTAGTTTAACTTGGTCACTATTTTTAACACAGATATTGCACAACTTCATTTTATGCCCGTATTATAACAAACAAAATGTTTATTCTCGTTTAAAGTCCAATCACTGCTGGTTGATAGTCAAATTTACAGTGAAGGAGAATTAAACGCTAAACATTCCCAGTTCAATACAAACTGCCCTGCCCTGTACCCATGTTCTGTAACTCCCGCGTCGAGAAAGTTTTCGCTTGAAATGAAACAAAAATGCAATAAATTGAAACAAACAGCTGCTTTTCTCACTAAACTGTGTCTGTAACTTTTTTTGGCGAGTAACAGCTGTCACGTAAAGAAATTATTCGCCAATTTACAGAAAAAGTGTGTCTGTAAAATTTTTGCGAGAAAAGATCCCGCTTTGAACTGTCAAATTCACTCACAAATAAAAACTCGGTGAGAAATTAATTAAAAAATAAAAAATATATTAAAAAGCCAAGTGCGATGGATAATAACACGGAAAATGTTAGTATTTTGTTTTTTTAAAGTGATTTTTTTTCATTATTAACAATTTTTCTTTTATAATTTTAGAAAACTATGCGAATTTCTAAGCAACAAAAAGAAAAATTGGTAGAATATGTAGTATATGTCTTCGCAAGAAGACAATTTGATGGCATTAACTCTTTATATGCACCACTTCAACAATTTTGTTTTATCAATCACTTAATTACACCACAAAGCTATTTTTATTTTTTGTATTATTGGAAAATATTTAGTAAACAATAAACATATTCTAAACAACAAACATTAAAGTCGCACTATACATTATTTCGTACAGCCGTCTGTTATATTTTCGCCGCCGTCGCTGAAAATTTTTCAATTTTAGTAAATTTTGGTCGCCGTCCACGACATTTGTGATAAGCGTTCACAACGTCTGCGAATGTAATAGTCGGCTTCGACTATTACATTTTGACATTTCTAACGTAACGACGTAATCACTTTTGATGGTTTTCGACATGACTTACAGACACACTTTTTTCTCACTTTTCGAGAAACGATGGAATATTTTGTTTCACATCTTTTCGACGAAAGAAGTTCTCGCCAAAGTTACAGAACATGGGCATTGCACATTTACAACAATTTTATCAAGGCACATTTACTACAGGTACACGCATTAGAGAAAACACTGTGGCAACTCTGTGCTTCTCACATAGTTATACAAAGTAATTGTCAAAAAATTGTATGCATCAAACAAGGCACAAAAGTAATTGTCAAATGAATTCTTCGTTATAAACGTGTAAACAAAAAACCAGCGGATGAGCAATTTGCCTGATGCATGTACCTGTTTGATATGTCTTGAATTTTATATTGAAATCAACAGTGACAGTCAATTGCTCTAGTTGCTCTACTCTAACATACATGTAAGAGTGGAACATCTAATGTACATATACCCAATATTTTAAAACCGCATTTTATTGTAAAATATACAATTCGTTCGGTCTATGAAAATAAAATTTATGGATGTCTTAAAAAAGTTAAGTAGAAAAAATAGTGAATAAAAGAAATCCCCAAAGTTTAATTAAATATACGTATATATTTATTTTCCAAATTTTAGATATTTATAAAAATTAAGGCGTGTTGGAGATTGAAAGTAGCGTGAAGAGGATAGATGACACCAACGTTTTTTTGTGTTGTTGCTTGTTTTTATGCCTTTAAATATTTAACTTATGTATATCTCTATTATTTTGTAATAAAAAACAAATAAAACAGTGTACAAATTGTGTTTATTAATATTATTATGCAGGTTTGACTAGTTTGCTATGCCGGTTATATACATCAAGTGTGATCTGTCAGACGTAACTACCGCATGCATAATTAATGATAACTAAAAATACGGCAGAGTAAGCAGGTCAGATATATATGTTCCATAGTAGATATTTTTAATTAGATAAATATGCAAAATCACACGTACACAAAAGTTTACATCACTTTTTCCATATGGCTCTTAAAAAACTGATAGAAACTTAGATATCACCATCATCACCACTGTCTGTCAAATGATCGGTCATTTGACTGGGAGTCTTCTTGCAGGGTGTTTGAGATACTTTTCATTTAAATGTCATTACATCGTTGGTTTGTTATTGGTTTGCTGCAGTCATAACATAGCGTCTACAACTGCGATTAACTCTGATATAATATATGAGAGAAAGTCGGTTGAATAACAAAAATAAAATGCCGATATTTCTCTCCATCTCATACAACAGGAACACGTAATTTTACTTTTCTTATAACATTTCACTTAATGCAAATTCTCATCGAGTTAACATGTATTAATTTTATATAATTATTTATTTTTTTTTCACTTTTTCACACAAACTTTAATTTATAAATCAATTAAACACTTATTTTAACATATAAAATCCCAGAAATTTTGTCCAAAACATTGTTTTTCATTTATTTTAATAAACACTCACACATGCATACTAATTTATTTTCATGTACGTGTGTTTGTTGACAGTCAATCTCATAAGATTGTTGTTATAGGATTTCTTATAACAACGCTCTTATAAAAAATCTTATCTTAATATTGAGATACCACTAATTTGAAGTCTACACGTAACATAATTCTCTCTGCGATTGAATTTGACGCTCTTATCTTACATATTATGTTAGGTGTAGACCTTATGTAATGTATTTTGAATATACTTTGCCGCAACCAATAACCAACCGACGACATAGTGTCCACGCCTGATGAATTTATATCATGATGAATGTCAAATTGATATCATGATGAAAATTCATCACGAAAGGACTCCATTTATTAATATTATGGCAGCGTTATGATAGAGTCATCAGAGCTTCACGGCCTGATCAAATCATATTTATATAAAGGTCTACAACAATTAAAAAAATACAAAAAACTAAGGCGATTTTTTTGTGTAAAAATAATGGATGAATGTCAAAAAGAGATGAATACAGCCAGATATAGGCAACTTGCATAACTTTTTCATAAGCATTAATTGAAAGACACATGGCACACTTACTACAGGTACACGCATTAGAGAAAACACTGTGGCAACTCTGTGCTTCTCACATAGTTTTACAAAGTAATTGTCAAAAAATTGTATGCATCAAACAAGGCACAAAAGTAATTGTCAAATCAATTCTTCGTTATAAACGTGTAAACAAAAAATCAGCGGATGAGCAATTTGCCCGATGCATGTACCTGTTTGATATGCCTTGGAAAGACAAAAATTTTAGTGTAATTTTAATTTGATGCTTGTATTGCACTATTTTTTGTAATTAAATTAAATCTTAGAAGTAATGAATTAATATTGTATTCGCAGCTAATCGCATGGCGAAAAATGCACTAATTTTGTATTGAAACTAAGCATACCATGAAGTAATGCTATATTATCACATTACCATATATTGTACACAATAAAATTGAGTAAAATGAGAACATATTTTTATCAGATAGAACAAATAAATAAATAAAAAATACAGTAAAGTTCACATTGAGGAACCATGATACAATAATACAGGTAACCTCGAAGCGCCAGCTGATGGAGTTTGTTTCGTGATGTGATCTGCCAATTGTTGTTTACGTTTTACCAATACAGTGCCTATTAAACTGTAACAGTCCCTTTTAAGCTGTACTAATACAAACCTGCTTTGCAAATACAAGAACATATGCAATCATGTTTTACCAATACACGTGCATGGTGTCTATTAAAATTGTACTAATACAAATAAAGCTTTGCAAACACAAGAGAAAACGCAAGTACATGTCTCTTGTTTTCTCTTGGATTTTTACCAGTTGTCATCACAAAACAGCAATAAAAAGTCCTGTTGGTCTATTTATTGTAAATTTGTTGTAGATTTGCGGCTACCTGTATTATTGTATAATGGAGGGAACTTATATAAGTACGTACTAGGGTGATCGATTATTCGACTCTTTGCAGAAACCGGTTTTCAAATAGTTCGAATATTTTAAACTATGAAAACCCCGATTTCGGTTTTTACAATTCAGAAAAAACCGGTCAACCGTTTTTTTATGGAAAGAAAATTATTATACAAAAGTTTTGATTTTAAATTGCTTTTTTTAAGAGTTAACAGTACATGTAAATACTATAAAATAATACAAAAATTAACTTCATATGATTATGTATAGTACACACATATATATAATATATATACATATCGTCAGTTGGTTACTGGTTTGATGTATGGAACATTTTTAAAAAAAATTAGTTATTGATTGGTTATATATGAATAATGTGTCCTCTTTCCAAATTCATTATCAGTTTTCCGATATCTTGAATATATCAGGAGATATAGAGCTGCAATATTGCGCCATTTCCAAAATTCTTATATATTTTAGAAATTGTTTTACAGCAATCAGCAATTTTTTGCATATGTGTCAACTTTCCAAATTTGAATCATACCGAAAATCTGTCCGTAGTTTCATAATTTGAAAACAGTTTTGTGTAAATGTTCGTTATATGTTGTCTCCATTTAATAGGCGTCGTTTTCTCTGATTTTGAAGTACCGTTATAGCAGCATTGAATTATTGTGCAATTTTGAAGCGTCTGATCATTTGATTGTTGTGCGTAGAGGAAACAGTGTTTTTTTCTGACCTTAAATTTAATTAATTTCAACAAGTTTATAAACAGTTGTGATTTTTACATAAGTTACATAAGTTATTGTTTTTTTATGGTAAGTACTTTGCTGTGTATCAAAAACGATTTCATGCAAATTTGCATCACTGCGCATTTAAGTGATAGTAAAAAAAAATTCGTATATAACGGATTTTCAGAATATGTCAAAAAAAACTTTTAGAGGAGGATATTCTCCGTATTTTGCTTGATCCTGCTGCAAGTGAAGATGGATTAGACGACTCCGATGATGAAGACGAAATTATGGAAGGTAAGCTCTAAATAATGAAGATCTAGAGCACCTTCTGGGCAATGAAAATATTGTGGATCTCATGAACGACTTAAATAGTGAAGATGAAAATGTAACTGAAAATATAGCTCCAGAAATTCCGGAAAATCTGCTTGGTGCCACAAATTTCTTAACACGAGAGGCTTGCAGACATATTGTCTGGAAAAAAAACTAAATTTTCTGTAAGTGAAGACGAAATCAAATTTGAAGGAAATTTCGATTTGCCAGAATTTATAAAGAACTTTCAGGCTCCATTTCAATTTTTCAACTACTTCTTTGATGAAGACATTTTACAACATATAGTTGAGGAATCTAATTTGTATGCGAAGCAAAAAAAATATTGTAGAGAGCTTTCTATGGGACAGCCCAATTGGTTTGGACTGTGTAAGGAATGCATAGGTTAGGTTAGGTTAGGTTAGCAGGCTGCTGGTAAGGAAAATTTAGAGTCCAGCTCACTTAGGTCCAATACAATGATCCCTTTGTGTTACCTGTTAGTTGAAGAGAAGATAGTCAGAGAGGGTGATAGGGAAGGGATAGTGATAGAGAAGACAAGTGGTGAAGGAAGATGGAGGAAAGCTTCATTCTTTTTACAACTCTGCTTTTTTGCACGCTTTTTTTGATAATGCAGTGTTGAAGCGCCTTCTGGTGTTAAATGAGGCATATTAAATTTTGAAGCTGTGTTTAGTAGCTATTTTATTAGTTAGTTTATTTCGCCAATGATTCTGCTACACAACGAAGGAGGGCGCTCTGATTTTACATTAGGATTAGTATCTGATGATGCGGGTGTAGTTTTTAGTGAACAATACTTATGCCTGCATCACTACAACTTTTCCCACAACAACTGATACAAAGGACACTAATGCACATCAGAAAAGTGCGTGGTGTTATTATTTTTAATGACTTTCGGAGACCGGGCTCGAACCCAGGATCTTAGGTTTTGTAGTCAACGTGCTAACTACTTCAGCCAACGCCACCCTCAAAAAAGGAATGCATGCCTCAAAAAAAAATTTGAAAAGATACGATCAATATTTCATTTGAATAATAATGAAAATTTCATTGCCGATCAAACAGATCCTTGTTACGACAAATTATACAAGATTCGGCCACTGGTAGACTGTTTAAATGAAAAATTTTCATCCATTCCGTTAGAAGAACGCTTATCTGTTGATGAACAAATGTGTGCAATTAAAGCCTCGCATCATTTGAAACAATATATGCCTGCAAAGCCACACAAGTGTGGCTACAAATTATTTGTACTTTCCGGAGTATCAGGTTTTGTATATAATTTTTAAATATATACGGGCCAAGACAATTTGCCGCATAAACGTTTGCCAAGTGAGCCTGATCTATGTAGAATCTTCTGCCAACGTTGTTGTACGACTATTACGAAATATCCCAAATGGATGTAACTATAAAGTTTACTTCGACAATTATTATTTTTAGCAACTATTATTATTATTTTTAGCAAATATTTTGCAAATATTTGTTTGATTGGAAATGACAGTTGCTCTGCCTGCGTTATATTACGAGTTATGATATAAAATCGTCTGGTGTGGACACTATGTTAAAACGCACAAATCGTCGGGTGGTTATTGGTTTGCCACCGCAGACTTCGTTCCTGCTGATTGATGCGCGAACCTGGCAACAGCGATGCCAACTATTTATAACCCAATCGCGCTATTCGACTTCGCAAAAGGCGCTAAGTTACAGCATTGTGAACTATTTGTAGCCAAAACGCGCTATTTTCCTACGCGCTAAATTAATTTTTAATAAAAGACTATGTACATATGTACATGTGTATTAGTAAATACAATTGATTTTTTTAGTAGCTCTTTTCAGACTATATAATTTTGTTTCTACGAAATTATATCCTAAATCAATAAAATCATTTAATATAGAATCAGAATTGCCTTCCAAATAATCGAAATCCTTAGTTTTTATTTTTAACCCCCGACCAAAAAGAGGGGTATTGCAAGTTTGTAGTGTGTGTACGTGGCCACGTACAGACCAAACGACTGGACGGATTTTGATTTAGTTTTTTCTGTTTGAAAGGTGGCTTGATCGAGAGGGTTCTTAGCTATGCTTTTTGTACTTCAGCTAGAATAGATGCTTAATAAGTTATATAAATTTTTTTTTGGTCACGAGTATTTTTTTATATATTATATTTTTAGTTGTGAAATTTCAAAATATTTGTCATTTACAGTATCGAAATGAGTTTTTAATTCTAACCATAGTCAAGGGAATTTTATTTGCAACAGATGAATCATTATTAAGCAATTTAAAAAATTTTATGAGTTTTGAGTACTAGAAAATTGTTAAATTTATGCAAAAAAGTAAAAAAGTATATTGAACTGAATGATGATGACTTTATTCAAAACGCGCTAATTTAGCGCTATTTTTTAGTAAACGCGCTAAGACGAAAAAAAGCGCGTTTGGCATAGTTAAAACGCGCTAAATCTAGCGCGAAACGCGCTGAATTGGCATCGCTGCCTGGCAATCAATCAGCTTCTTATTTTTCTTTATCTGGCAACGTTGATATACAAAAGTAAACATTAGAAATATCATTTTGTTACAGGAGTTTGTTTATAAATTTTTTACAACGTAATTTATTAAATATTGATTTGAAATGGCATCAATTAAGCAGTATATTATATTATTGTCAGCTATGTCGTCCTTTGTTTACACGCTTTACGTAATAACAAATTTGGTGCAGTTCTTATCGGCTCCTCGCAGAACTTCAAAAATCTATACCTGGGTCTTTCATCTCCTGGACAATAAATCACGCTTGGAAACTGCATATGGTCCCATGGTACTCGACACACTCTATTTGATTTTATTTATATTCCAGCACAGTTTTATGAAATCATCTCTGGTAAAGAAACTTGTACAAAAGATGGGTTTAGCTTCTGCTGAGCGAGCTATTTATTGTCTGACATCATCTTTATGCTTACATGTAAGTATATGTACATAAGTATATGAATAAATAAATCAAACAGCAAATGCTTAATGAATGCTCTTGTGTATATCTATTTCAAGTACATGATGAAAAACTGGTTAACAGCTTCTTCTATTGTACTTTGGCAAGTTGAGGTGGAATCTAACAAATGGCTTTGGTGGTGTTTTGTTTTACTGCATGCTGTCGCTTGGCTCATAATATGCGGCGGTAGTTTGATTATGGATCTACCCGAAATAATCGGTATCAAACAGGTTATTTTTTAAAAATAATTTTTACTTTACAAATATTAATTAAATCTATTGTCTCTGTAGGCTTACTATGACTTGAAATCTTATGCCCAGCCATTGGCTTATAAATCGTTTGAGCTAAGACATTTATACAGTCATGTCAGACATCCTTCATTTGTAGGCTTCGTCGTCATATTCTGGGCCACAAATTTAATGACTTTGGATCGTCTTTTGTTGTCTGTTTTATTAACTGCTTATATGTATTTTGCCTGGTCCACTGATCAAAGTGATATAATTTATCAAAAATGGCAACTGCAGCTTAAGCGGGTAGAATTAAAATCTCGATAAAAATTTGAATTTATTTTCACATTTTCTCAAGTACCAATTCTAATATTAGAGACTTAATTTACTAACATACCTTTAAAAATGTGTTCTTAATTTACTAACCTATTTAGAATTTTTTATGTAACGAGTATACATATAACTAAAAATAAATGCAATAATTAAAAATTTTTTTCTTATTTTATATGATAATGGTTTTTATTTAATTGTAGTTATAAACGAAATTTAAATTCAGTGCACGAGAAAAAGATTAGGTCCGTTTGTTTACTATTCCAATAAAATCCAGTAGTTTGAGTAAATTTTGGATAATTTTAAAATTTTACTCTCAAGAATGTCTTGCAAAGCATATTTATATAAAGTATATGCAGGTCTACAAAAACAAAGGAAATCCAAAAACAACAGGCAATTTGTTTGTGTAAGAATAATGGATGAATGTCAAAAACAGATGAATACAACCAGACCTGGGCAACTTGCATTACTTTTGCATAAGCGCTGATTGAAAACCAAAAAATTTAGTGCAAATTTAAATTTGATGCTTGTTATTCACTATTTTTTGCACTTAAATAAAATCTGTTAAAAGTAACGGATTAATATTGCATTTGTATTACCACTAAGCACATCATGAAGTAATGCAATATTGTACACAGTTATTTAAAATAAAACGTGAACCTATTTTATCAGATAGCACAAATAATAAAATAAAAAATACAGTGAAGTTCATTGATGACTCCTTTATAAGTACGTACGTACAAATTAAAGAAAAGAGAAACTGTCAATATAAATACAAACTACATTTCAGAACCAATTGAAAAAATTAATAAGTTCCATACTTCAAGTGCGTTGCATCTCGAGCTTATATGAAGAACCGTGCAATTAACGAAAGATCAGAACTTAGGTTTTCGTTTATTGTATAGTTATATCTTAGAAAATGGTGATTTTATAAATGAAAAATACTACAATTTCATAAAATTTTGTCTTTCTCTCAAAAAATTATAAAAAACGCAATGATATGATTTTTCGTCTTGGGTGACGACATGTACATAGGAAAAATTTACATATGTATATGTGTATGTTTTTATGAATGTACACATTTACATTGTATGTTCCACTATAATGCAATAATACTCTTCATAATGTGTGTAGTAGTGCAAAGAATTGTGCACTAAAAGTAACAATGCAATATTCATGCATTACTTTGAAGGAATTTTAGTTTAATGTAAAAAAAAATTGCACTAATAGTATCAAAGTTAGTGCTAATGTAATAAATTTGTATTTGCATTGATTTGGTTTAGTGTATGAAAATGGTCAATGCATTTGCTTATTGAATGCAATAGTCCCAGATCTGCATACAACAAAAAGGAAATGTACGGATAGACAAAACCAAAGTAAATTTATTAATTGATAAACCTTTAATATGTGAAATAAGTATAATAAAAGATACATATGTACTTAATAATTAAAAATAATTATTTTTAAATGTTTTGTAACACATTTTTTAAGTAAAAATTTATTTAAACATTTTCACATACGTTTTCAGTATACACAATTGTGTATAACAAAGCAAACAAAACAAAATGGCGTACGAAAATTGTAAACAACTTTTGACATTCAGGCAATCACACTACACGAGAAAAATATGAATCACCTGAGTACTTGCATATACTTGATATAAATTTACTTTGGTCTCTTGCACAAAAAATCAAAACAGCTGATCATAGTGTTGTATAATATGTGTTGTTTTGACTACCCATCAAACATCAAATACATATTTTTGGTAAATGATGCATACATTTTTATAATTATAAATTTTGAAGCGATTTATATTTCTAAAATTCCGGAATAAGTCTATATGGCTCTATTACCAATGCAGTGTGAGGCAATTATGTCCTTATATTTCAATCAGTTGAAAAATAAGGTAAATTTAGCTTAAAACTTATAACTTTATTTCAGCAGACGAAAATCGGAACTACGAACTAAAATGACCGGTCATTGAAATGAACTAAATGGCACAAGTCTAGTTTTAATAGGCAATACAATGATGATTCTTCTTCAATTGTATCAAATCCTATGGTTGCATCTGAGTTAACATCTGACATGGTTGAGAATGATAGCCAACAAACTGGTTGGACGAATGTGAGTAGACGTAAGTGTAGAAATCGTATTGTTGCTGTTGGAGAGAACAAAACTGATGACCTTGATGTGATTGTAAACTTTACAATGTAAAGAAAAAATATTTGCATGTTTTTTCTTTCAAACCATTAGTTACAAGTGATGGAATAATAAACTTTATCAAAAAAAAAAAAAAACACAGGCATAGAGAAACAACATATTGAATGTACGAGGATAGTTAAAAAAGATGTGGATGAAAAAACTTAGAAGCATGTGGACTTTAAAGTTGGTATTTCTTCATGTTTTTATTCAGAGTTAACAAAACCTACTCTATGGCCTTTGGATACGAAAATTAGACCATTTATTTTTTTCCAAGAAAACCAGTGGAGTTGTCCAACGTAACATAGCTAAGCTAAAAATATACTTTAAAAAATTTTCTGCAATGCTCTCAAAAAGTAAAAGCCTGTTTGAGTATTCTTCACAATGTTATGATATTTTTGTAATTGTTGAAACATGGTTTTATGGATTGACCAACTCTAAACAGCACAGCACCCACAAACAGATTCAGTATTTGTACTTTATTTAATACAAAAGGTGCCTTAAAAAACTAATAAAAAATACAATATAGTTACAAGTAATTTTAATGATCAGTATTTCATGCTTACTTTGGTCTTCTTTCGTCGCCGTTTAATGTATTCTGTGGTTTAATTAAAATTTGACAATGTAATATTAAAAGAAAAAGTAGAAAAGTCAATGGTTCGACAGAGTTGCCACGTAAATAAATTTCATAAAGCCATGGTTGCCAAAGACCAAAATAAACAATCACTACACATTAATTATAGGAAATTCAGTATCAGCGGATTTGCAACATTCTCCACCCCGGTATCACGAACTCTCCTATCGTGCATACCAAACATCATTCAAATACGCTGGACTCCAGAGTAGACATCTAGTACTGCAATTTTAGCGGCGGGGCGGTGGTACATCCCATTAGCAGTCCTTACGATTGCACTTCGTACCTGGCTATCCTTTCCCATGATAATTTCATGGACTATCCTTTTAGGGCAGCAATGCCGCGGCAAGTTTGGATCAACTATTATCACGATGTCGCCTTTCTCAATCGGTTTTGCCTTTTGGAACCAGTTTGTACGCCTTGTCACTGTAGGAAGGACTTCCTCAACCCACCTTTTCCAAAATATATCTGCCAGTAGCTGCATATAACGCCAAGACTTCCTTGTGTAAAGGTCGCTTTCATCGAATTTCCCTTGTGGTTTATCTCCATAAGAAGAACCTAAGAGGAAATGGTTAGGAGTAAGTGCTTCCTGGTCAGCTGTATCCAAGGACAAGTACGTTAGTGGACGTGAATTGATAATACTCTCAATCTCAAGAAACAGGTTATGCAGCTTTTCGTCGTTTAATTTCTGACCGGGTGTAATGATTTGGTAGAGGACGGCTTTTATAGAGCACACCATACGCTCCCACGCTCCACCCATGTGTGGACTTGCTGGTGGAATAAACGTCCACTTCATCTTCAGAGTGGTGAATTCGTCCTGTATGGCTCGAAAAACTATATTTTTTAGAGCTTCGCACAATTCCTTCTCGGCAGCTTTAAGGTTCGTCCCGTGGTCACTATATAACTGTAGCGGCATTCCGCTACGAGCAATAAAATTTCTAATCGCCATTAACGGGTGAAAGCAGGTAATATAATTGCTTTCCCTTTCACTGTCTTCTCCTCTCTCTCTCACTCTCAGTCATTAACTATAAATCGCTTAAGAAAAGTTGCAGTACCTGCATGAATATTAAATTACTTTTAAGATTTTCAGTATTTAAGCTGCAATATTTGGCAAATAACGATTAGTATCTTAAAAGCAGTTAATTAGTAAATACGACCGAGTTAAAATATAAGAACCCAATCTCAAGTCAAACAAATGAGATAATGGACTCTGGATATTTTGGAAGTACTTCGACTATCAATCAAAATGTCGATTGTAAATGGTTTTTCGTGTAATATGACAAAGGACCAAGAAAAATTGTAAGGAAAATTGTCACACAGGAAAAAATTATGTGGAATAAACAAGTTCAAACATCGCCAGAGCCCAGTGAATCAAATTATAAGGAAGATGTCTTAATTCGAGATTATAGGCAAAAATTTGTAGGTCACCTTATCCAGAAATCAGTGGAATTGGAGGATGTATTAATTCGAAACAAAGTGCTACAACAATATTGTATGGGAAAGTGGTACAAGCCGGACAATAAGGACTCTATTTTAGGACAAATGGATTCCAATCGCAACTTTTGGCTGCTGATCATGTACAACACTAAAAGGAACCCTGGTATAAAAGGATATGAAAACATTTTTGAAATTTTTCATAAGAGAGAAGTGTTACTGAAAACAAAGTCCATGTTGTATACCGAAAACGCTCTTATCAGAAGGAATAATTTTACATATAAAGGAATTATTATCAAATCCAGCAACAATTTGGAAAATTTAATATCAACCCTATCAGACATAAAAAATAGCGCGATTGTATCATGGGAACATATTTACCATTCTACGGATAAGAATGAAGAAGCAATGATGGCCCTTGAGATTGCCAGAATGGAGCGGGAATGGCGCGAAGACATCGAGCGTGCCAAGCGAATGATCGCGGCTGTCCGGAATAATGAACCCAGATATTTTTATAAATATTCAAAACAAAACAAAACAATTTCATTGTATATAGTATCTGTAGGTATTTATTTATGTATATGTATTCATAAGATTTGACAAGACTCGTGTTCACAACAGTTGTAATAAATTAAAAAATACCTGTTATAGTTTGTAAAACAAATACGCCGTCTTTTAATTAAACTACAGGCAATCTAGATATCGTCACATTAAGACAAAAAGTTACACCTTTACAAAAAATTCAAAATCGTCTTTTTGATTGGTTACGATTTAATTAAAGAAAATACATCTACTCACAATCTTTTTATGCGTGTATGCACACAAATATCGAATTGATTAACGAAACTCGAAAATTTACTGAGAATTAAATGGTCTTTAAAGCAACCGAACTTTGGTAGCGTTGCTAGTTGCCGAAATGGTATTATGGATGGCAACTGGCAACTAACAGCTGGTAATTTCAGTAGATAGATTTAAAAGCAAAAAATTGGAAAAATTAAAACGTTATTGCAATATAATTTTTATTTTTGAATTCTTCTATGCATATTCAAAGAAAATATGTTTTACAGCTAAAAAAGACATTGTTAAAACTTATTTTAGGCAGTGGCATATACTTACATTAGAGGCGGTAAATCTAAAGGGCCGCCGCACAGTGGTTCAGAATCGTTTTTCATCGGCCAAAACTCTGCAATTTTTGAACTAATGAAGATTTTTTTAAATTATTTTTTTGTGGATAGATAACATCTTAGGCTTTTATCCAGTTTCAGTTTCATTAAAATCAGTACAGTAGTTGTGGAGAAATTAAAGGTTAAAGTTGAACTTTCAAAATTTTTTTTAGTTTTCTAAGAATTAGAAATGCGCGCTTTTTAATTTTTGTTGAAAAAGGCCTTATAAGGAAACTTAAATCATTTTTATAATAAAAACAGACTCTTGGTTATTTGAGACATAAATAACTGAACCGTTTCTACTAGATGAATATCTACAAGACACTGAATTAAAGAAAAATTACTTACACTACTTATGAGAATCATAAAACTAGTTTAAAATAATTAAGTATCACCACAAAGTACACAGAGGTGACACGAGACGGAAGATAATTGCGAATTCTGGACGTCTCGCTCACACCGAGTCTGTGTCTTCTTTAATGTTTCTTTCGTAGTGGCATTAATTTAACGTTTTTCATTTTATGCTTTGTGTCCCCATTCGCTATGAGATTTTTGTAAATAAATGGTAATAATTAATATTTGTGAACGAAAATGCTTAAAACGAAGTCTCTAATCATTTGAAAACAAATTTTAATCACTTTTTTAATACTAATAATCTGTTTCGCATTGTTTTCTTTAATTCAACACCTCAAGTTCCTCCATTTAATTTTGTACAAATGTTCATGTGCTCAAATGTATTTTTTTTTATGCTTTGTGGTCTCATCGTTGTCGGCTTTTTGTAAGTTGAAGTTAAAAATTAATATTTTTGTAGGAAAATTTTTCAAATTGAGTTTGTAAGCATTTGGAAACTAACTTTAATCACTTTTTTGATACTAATATGGTTTTACACATGGTTTTTTTTAATTCAACACTACAAAATCTTTCATTTAATTTTGTAAAAATTTTCTCTTGTTCATTTCACAAATTACACATTTTCTCTTGTTTGTTTTGATTATATCGTTAAAAACTTAATAACAAATATACTACAGTTGTCCCTTTCACGCCGAACCTGTGTCAGAACTGATTTTAGCTTTTTTCATCAATCACTTTCTTCACCTCTGTGTACTTTGTGGTATCACTTAAAGCACAAATTACCTGTTAATATTTAAAATATAATTAGGTATCATAAAGCCCTTACGCTAAGTATTATATAATGAGGGATGTTTCCCATTATATTAGATTTTAGATATTAAATTTTTTTATAATGGACTTATGAGAAACTTTGGCCATAATTCAAAACTAAATATTAGTACCTGAAGAAATGTTAATCTATGCATGTATCATAGATATTTATATTTGTTTTTTTCATACACTCAAATAATAGCAAATGTAAATTATAATTATTATTCATTTGGCTGGAATATTGCTTGTAAATATTCCATATTCAGTTCTGTATTACTTCTGTCGTGTAGCAGTCCCTTAGCTTCGGCATGCAAGTCCGAATTATATATAAAATAAATCTTCATTTGTAGAGCTTCGTGCAATTTTTCTGGTATTATGTTCTCTGTAAAATCTATAAACCTTATTTCTTTTTCCTGGCCTTCCTCTGATAAATCTCGAATTGGTAATATATGGTGCTTAATGATAAAGAACCTTGTGCACTGTTGCAGGCATTGTTCTCTATGGGTATTTGGATGTATATATATGTATATTATCGATTTTATTGGCATAATCACCAAATTATTTGCTCGTTACACGTAAGTACTTCAATAATTATTTTAAATCTTCAAATAAGGTCTATATCAACACCTGTTATATTAGATGTAGTTTTGGGATCTAAAAAGAATCTTCTTGCGGTATTGCCTAATCCTTGTTTTGGTTGATCTATAATCATCCCATGTTTGAGAATTTTATTTTGGACATGTGTCTGTTATAATTACCTTAGCTCATTGTTGGTGTCGTTATTTCTTTCAGTATGTGTTCCATAAACCTTCTTCTTGTATGTAGCGGTGATAATCCAAATTCATATGCATCAGTAATATCTACTGACTGAGGGTGGCGTTGGCTGAAGTAGTTAGCACGTTGACTACAACAAAGCAGGTCCTGGGTTCGAGCCCGGTCTCCGACAGTCATTAAAAATAACAACATCACGCATTTTTCTGATGTGCATTAGTGTCCTTTGTATCAGTTGCCGTGGAAAAAATTCTAGTGATGCAGGCATAAGGCACTGGTCACTAAAAATTAAACCGACTTCATCAGATACTAATCCTAATGTAACATCAGAGCGCGCTCATTCGTTGTGTAGAAGAATCATTGGCGAAGTAAAATAACTAATAAAATGGCTACTAAACACAGCTTCAAGAAATTTAATACGCCTCATTCGACACCAGAAGGCGCTGTAACACTGCATTATCAAAAAGCGTGCAAAAAAGCAGAGTTGTAAAATAATGAAACTTTCCTCCATCTCTTCCTTCACCACCTGTCTTCTCTATCACTATCCCTTCCCTATCACCCTCTCTCTTTATCTTCTCTTCAACTAACAGATATCACAAAGAGATCATTGTATTGGACCCAAGTGAGCTGTACTCTAAATTTCACCTTTCCTTACAAGCAGCCTGCTAACCTAACCTAACCTATCTACTGACTTTGTTGATTCATGGTTTAACTGACTTGATGTTGCTTTGCATATAATACAGCTGGATGAAGCATTTATGTCAGTCAAAGCCTGGGCAATTTTTCCATCTATCATTGAAAGCACTAATTGGTAGTTTATTTCAATGGTCTGTCCACTATATCCAATCCTATTCGCTGTAGTGTTGAAATTTGAGCTCTAATATCAATTACTTCATTCTTAATGGTATCATGAGTTTCCTTTTTAAATTAAAATTTTATTGGTATGCAGTAGTTAGTAGATGATGGTGTTTGATTTTTCCAAATAGGTTCTGACTCTTCTAAGTTCTTTATTAATCGCAATGGTACAAATGACACCATGAACAGATCTGTGTCCGAAATATCTTCACATAAAAATTGTTTATATTGCTTTTGTCCGGAAGATCCATCGCATCCCTATTTACAAAAAAAAAAGCTAACTTGTAGTTTCCATATTTCTTCAACTCACATCCTTTAAATGATTGTAGTAACCGTTCGGCTGTTTGATCAAGTAGAGCTTGCAGTTGTACCTCTGGATAAATTGGTGTGATTGTAATACATTCCTTTGAAGGCCAAAAGTTCTTTTCAGCTGCAATTATGTGATGATATGATGGGTATAAATTTGAGCCTTTTTTGATCGCACGCAATCTGAGCTGAGTATACTGCTGTTTTGTTAACTTCCAATCCAGAAATAATGCAAGCGATTCCTTAATTGTGTAATGTTTTTCTTCATTTGGTGTTGGAATGATTTTAAGGATCCGTTTTGTTCTCACTGGACTAGCGGAAATAACTTTTTCAATGATGTCCACTTTTGTTAGTTGTTTTTGTGATCTATCGCTACACTTATCTAGCGATTTTTGTGGTCTTCCTCCACTTGTAGTTTCAGAAGTTATCTGGATAGTAAGTTCACCTTGTAACCATATTGCAAAGCACATATTCTGCCTATTCCATGATGTCACTCATTTTCGTTCGCAAGCATTTTAAACGACAAACATCTGTTTTTCGTTCTACTAAAAGCCTTTAGCACGGCAAGTCGAAAGAAAATGAAAGCGAACAATAACGTAAGCATTTCAATATAAATAAGAGCCCCACTAACAAGGTTTTCAGTAATTTATACGAACTCGAATGTCACAAGTAGGCACTTGTATTTTTATTATCGACTGAGACAAAATAAAATAAATAATTGCTTTATACATACATTTTTTAGCTTTACCAATGAGATTTGTTGCCTAACCGGCCGTTGCGAGCTCTTAATAATTTTGTACTCACATCTGGGTTTGCCCAGATAGTCAACCTAAACGTGATATGCCCAGTTCACACAAACTTTTGACAATACCACCGCAGTCAAAATGTTTAAACTGCTGGTAAAATACCATCACGAATTCGCTGTTGGCAAGAAGCAACACTTGGAGAAGATTGCCGAAGCCAAAGCTAAGGGTAAGGATGAGCAACCCAAAAAGAAGACCAATTTCATCGTGCTGGCACCAATATTGGTCGAGCAAAGGAAAGCTCAATGTTGATCCCCTTGAGTTGGTATTGTTATTGCCTGTTTTGTGCCGGAAAATGGCAGTCCCATACTGCATTTTTAAAGGTAAAACCCTCCTCGGTTTGTTGGTCTACCGTAAAACCTGCATTGGGTTTCCTTTGACCCTCGTTGAGGCTAGCGATAAGGCAAACTTCACTAAAATAAGATTGTTGAAACCAAAAAAACTAACTATAACGACTACTGCAATGCGTCAAGGCCCGTCTACTTGCACAGAAACAAAGTTATAACGCGATTTTTATTAAATTAAATACTTTTTTTCCGCAAATATTATGTTGATCAAATGCATATTAGTTAGAGGATGAACTGTGTTTTAATTCTTAAAAATAAAATTAGCGTTGAAGTTAAAAAAAAGTGGTTTTACTGAATGACTATAATATGCCTGGGCGGCCTTTGGTCAGTTTTGTGTTATTCTCCTTTACGTATGTATGTATGCTCGACAACGACTTCTATTAGTAAGTTTTTATGTCTATTTCTTATTTCTTCATAAATATAAGCGGGTATTTTATATACACAGAGGGGAAATCCTTAAGCCATCCGGATATACAGAAAATTCTTACTGATCGGAGCAGGTATTCGACACATGTACGTGCATAGATATGTATATATGCACATACATACAATGAGGAGTGGGGCCTTAAGTCCGGACGAAGGTTAGCTTGAGAAAAAAAATATACTTATACATAAGTTTGGCACACATTCATACAATGCATGTATTGTGCATGTGATAGAAATTTTTTTTTTTTTTGGTTTCTTGGCATTTTTGGAAGACCTACTTACAACATTTGGCATGACTTTCCCTTCTTGGTCTTTGTTCATCATGAATAAAAACCCTTAAGTAGTTATTCTTTTTCTCCCCTTAACAACAATTCTTTTGTTAAGTTTGTATATTTTTTTAATTTATTTCTGGGTGCCACTTGTTGCTAATTAAATTAGAGCAGAGTTTAATTTTTTAAAGCTCAAATTACACATTTGCACGATTTTTTATTCCCAGTTGACGATGAATATGTGAAATTGTTGATGTGTTAATATAGATATTTGACAACGGGTATACGGCTTATGTTAGAAACGTAAAGCCAATCGAACGATAAGTCGAAAGATAGTGGAACACTTTTATAGAAGAAAACGAGTGACTTACTTTCTTTCTCTTAAGTTTCGACATCGTGGGGGAGGCAGATTGAATTTACTTTTACTCCAATCAGTTTCCTTGCAGCATTTTTTAAAATTTTTGACAAAAGCAGATAAATTTTTTTGTAAGTCCAATTCTGTTTCACTGCTGTAATAATTTAAGTTTAATTTTCTATGAAAGTATCGTGTTTCCTAAAACGCTATAAAGTAAAACTTTCAAAGATTTATCAATCTTTTAGAATCAAATATTTGTATAAAACTTAATTTTATTTCCAAATTATTATCATTATACGAGTATGCGATACTCAATATAAAATTTGTAAAGCTAATCTAGGTTACCTACTTACATTCTCAATTTTCGAATAAAATAAAGTCCTCCGCTTGCTCCCTCTCGCTCCTTCTTTATTTTCTATCAGGTAAGCATGAAAAGACCTTCGAAATGAACGTGAGTTTATAGCTACATATATCTTCCCAGCAACCTGTCTACCTAACCTAATATTCAAAAATCAATTAACTATACAAAATTGCAGGAAAACAATCAACATAATACGTTTTGCTACTTGCGATTTGTACTTGTGATTGTTTCTTTGGAGTTTGCCGTATTTGGTTTTATATATTAATCTCTATTTTTTTAATTCAAAGTTATGTATATAACTATTGTTAGTTTTATTTTGTTCAGGTAGAATGGCATTTACGTGATTTCAAAGGTAAATTTTCTAGCAATTTAGGTACAAATTTTTGTTTAGAATTCTAGAGTATTTTCATTAATATAAAAAAAGCGTTCCACAGGCGGGTCGCGGCGGGTGCAAAAGTATATGTACGCTTAAAGAAGACACTTTTGTCTTTCTCTGGAGAGTTACGGTTTTTTGATCCCTTTTGATCTTCAAAACTTATACACTAATAAACTGCAAAATTAAAATTAAAATTTCTTACATCGCACTCTAACTCCAAATTGTACAGGGTGTGCACATACCATTTCTTAAAACCAACAGCTTACCCAACATAACAAAAAAAAACTACAGCCCTTTATCGATAATAGTTTTTGAGGAATTGTAATTTATTTCAGATAAAATATGTGAAATATTGGTTTTTTTAAATTAACATTAATTTGTTGTTTTTTCCAGCATGCCACCACGCCCACTATTAAGAATATTTGGACCAACTTTTTCTGGCCAGCTTTGTTTTGATGTGTTTCCTTTCCGATGGCGTAAACATTTTAAGAATCTATGCCAAGAAAAAATATAGGTTTTGGCCGATGAAAATTTATTCAAAATCAAAATCAAGTGCACTTAATTCTCAGTAAATTTTCGAGTTTCATTAATCAATTCGATATTTGTGTGCATACACGCATAAAAAGATTGTGAGTAGATGTATTTTCTTTAATTAAATCGTAACCAATCAAAAAGACGATTTTGAATTTTTTGTAAAGGTGTAACTTTTTGTCTTAATGTGATGATGTCTAGAGTCCCTGTAGTTTAATTAAAAGACGGCATGTTTGTTTTACAAACTATAACAAATATTTTTTTATTTATTGGAACTTTTGTGAACACGAGTCTTGTAAAATCTTATAAATACAAATAAATAAATACATACAGATACTATATACAATGAAATTGTTTTATGTTTTGCTTTTAATATTTATAAAAATATCTGGGTTCATTATTTCGGACAGCCGCGATCATTCGCTTGGCACGATCGATGTCTTCGCGCCATTCCCGCTCCATTCTGGCAATCTCAAGGGCCATCATTGCTTCTTCATTCTTATCCGTAGAATGGTAAATATGTTCCCATGATACAATCGCGCTATTTTTTATGTCTGATAGGGTTGATATTAAATTTTCCAAATTGTTGCTGGATTTGATAATAATTCCTTTATATGTAAAATTATTCCTTCTGATAAGAGCGTTTTCGGTATACAACATGGACTTTGTTTTCAGTAACACTTCTCTCTTATGAAAAATTTCAAAAATGTTTTCATATCCTTGTATACCAGGGTTCCTTTTAGTGTTGTACATGATCAGCAGCCAAAAGTTGCGATTGGAATCCATTTGTCCTAAAATAGTGTCCTTATTGTCTGGCTTGTACCACTTTCCCATACAATATTGTTGTAGCACTTTGTTTCGAATTAATACATCCTCCAATTCCACTGATTTCTGGATAAGGTGACCTACAAATTTTTGCCTATAATCTCGAATTAAGACATCTTCCTTATAATTTGATTCACTGGGCTCTGGCGATGTTTGAACTTGTTTATTCCACATAATTTTTTCCTGTGTGACAATTTTCCTTACAATTTTTCTTGGTCCTTTGTCATATTGCACGAAAAACCACTTGCAATCGACATTTTGATTGATAGTCGAAGTACTTCCAAAATATCCAGATTCCATTTTCTTATTTGTTTGACTTGAGATTGGGTTCTTATATTTTAACTCGGTCGTATTTACTGATTAACTGCTTTTAAGATACTAATCCTTATTTGCCAAATATTGCAGCTTAAATACTGAAAATCATAAAAGTAATTTAATATTCATGCAGGTACTGCAACTTTTCTTAAGCGATTTATAGTTTATGACAGTGAGAGAGAGAGAGGAGCAGACAGTGAAAGGGAAAGCAATTATATTACCTGCTTTCACCCGTTAACACAAAAGTTGATCAACGAGAATCAATTAATGACAAGTTGTAAAAATAAGGGTTGAAATCATGCGGATGCAGACATGATGTCGCAAAATCTGGAAAATACGCTCATTAACAAAAAACTCATTAAGACATTTAACAATAAGAAATTGTTCGACATATTGTCATAATTATATTATACATAAGTGAAATTTATTTGCTGCTGACTGTTCAAAATTTATGGTTGAAGTCTACTGACGATTTGTTAAAGCAACAATGAAATGCATATAGACATCACTTTACCACCAGCAAATAAATTTCATTTAATAATATTTTAATTACTCTCCGGAATTAATTCTAAAAAATGATTAGGAGCAATGAAGAAAAACTGTATCTGATCTAATCTTAGGCGTTTGTTGAAAGATGAGCACTTTCATTTGAAAATTAAGTTGAATTTAAGAACTATTTTTTTAAATATTTTTAATATTCACCCGTATTGCGTATGTTGTGTCGAAAACTTTTATACGTTTGCGTTAATCTAGAAACAAATTCTCGCAGACGAATATTATATTAATATAATAAATAAAATTATTATTATGTTGAAAATAAAAGCTTATTCTAAACTTTTTCTCATAACCTCAAAGAAAATTTGTTTCCGAAAATAATTTAAGGTCGCTTAACAAGAATGTGGCATTCTCGCTTTTATATTTTAATAAACGAATGTCCTTTTCGTATTAAGTGACCTCATTTTCAATTGAAAATTAAAGAGAACACTTTATTTAACTAGGTTTTTACTCTAAAATATAAAAAATTCTAAATGCGACATGCAGGTGACTTACTTTTCAAATGAAAGTGTTTAAAATTAAGCACGTTTTAAATAACGTCTAAGATTATTTCTCCTCGGATACAGTTTTTGCAGTAATTTTTCTTCTTCATTGTTCTTAATAATTTCTTAGAATTTAATTACGAAGAGCAATTAAAATATTAATGACTGTTAAATATCTTAATGAGGGTATTTTCCAGATTTTGCGTCATCATGTCTGCATCCGCATGATTTCAACCCTTATTTTTACAACTTGTCATTAATTGATTCTCGTTGATCAACTTTTGTGTTAACGGGTGAAAGCAGGTAATATAATTGCTTTCCCTTTCACTGTCTTCTCCTCTCTGTCGCTCTTTCTCTCTCACTGTCATAAGCTATAAATCGCGTAAGAAAAGTTGCAGTACCTGCATGGCTTAGTGCACGCATGAATATTAAATTACTTTTAAGATTTTCAGTACTTAAGCTGCAATATTTGGCAAATAAGGATTAGTATCTTAAAAGCAGTGAATCAGTAAATACGACCGAGTTAAAATATAAGAACACAATCTCAATTCAAACAATAAGATAATGGACTCTGGATATTTTGGAAGTACTTCGACTATCAATCAAAATGTCGATTGTAAATGGTTTTTCGTGCAATATGACAAAGGACCAAGAAAAATTGTAAGGAAAATTGTCACACAGGAAAAAATTATGTGGAATAAACAAGTTCAAACATCGCCAGAGCCCAGTGAATCAAATTATAAGGAAGATGTCTTAATTCGAGATTATAGGCAAAAATTTGTAGGTCACCTTATCCAGAAATCAGTGGAATTGGAGGATGTATTAATTCGAAACAAAGTGCTACAACAATATTGTATGGGAAAGTGGTACAAGCCTGACAATAAGGACACTATTTTAGGACAAATGGATTCCAATCGCAACTTTTGGCTGCTGATCATGTACAACACTAAAAGGAACCCTGGTATAAAAGGATATGAAAACATTTTTGAAATTTTTCATAAGAGAGAAGTGTTACTGAAAACAAAGTCCATGTTGTATACCGAAAACGCTCTTATCAGAAGGAATAATTTTACATATAAAGGAATTATTATCAAATCCAGCAACAATTTGGAAAATTTAATATCAACCCTATCAGACATAAAAAATAGCGCGATTGTATCATGGGAACATATTTACCATTCTACGGATAAGAATGAAGAAGCAATGATGGCCCTTGAGATTGCCAGAATGGAGCGGGAATGGCGCGAAGACATCGATCGTGCCGAGCGAATGATCGCGGCTGTCCGAAATAATGAACCCAGATATTTTTATAAATATTAAAAACAAAACAAAACAATTTCATTGTATATAGTATCTGTATGTATTTATTTATTTGTATTCATAAGATTTGAAAAGACTCGTGTTCACAACAGTTCCAATAAATAAAAAAATATGTTATTTTTAATATTTTATTTTTATTTATTTTTATTTATGTATTTATTTATTTGTATTCATAAGATTTGACAAGACTCGTGTTCACAAAAGTTCCAATAAATAAAAAAATTTTTGTTATAGTTTGTAAGACAAACACGCTGTCTTTTAATTAAACTACAGGGACTCTAGATATCGTCACATTAAGACAAAAAGTTACACCTTTACAAAAAATTCAAAATCGTCTTTTTGATTGGTTACGATTTAATTAAAGAAAATACATCTACTCACAATCTTTTTATGCGTGTATGCACACAAATATCGAATTGATTAACGAAACTCGAAAATTTACTGAGAATTAAATGGTCTTTAAAGCAACCGAACTTTGGTAGCGTTGCTAGTTGCCGAAATGGTATTATGGATGGCAACTGGCAACTAACAGCTGGTAATTTCAGTAGATAGATTTAAAAGCAAAAAATTGGAAAAATTAAAACGTTATTGCAATATAATTTTTATTTTTGAATTCTTCTATGCATATTCAAAGAAAATATGTTTTACAGCTAAAAAAGACATTGTTAAAACTTATTTTAGGCAGTGGCATATACTTACATTAGAGGCGGTAAATCTAAAGGGCCGCCGCACAGTGGTTCAGAATCGTTTTTCATCGGCCAAAACTCTGCAATTTTTGAACTAATGAAGATTTTTTTAAATTATTTTTTTGTGGATAGATAACATCTTAGGCTTTTATCCAGTTTCAGTTTCATTAAAATCAGTACAGTAGTTGTGGAGAAATTAAAGGTTAAAGTTGAACTTTCAAAATTTTTTTTAGTTTTCTAAGAATTAGAAATGCGCGCTTTTTAATTTTAATTTTTGTTGAAAAAAGGCCTTATAAGGAAACTTAAATCATTTTTATAATAAAAACAGACTCTTGGTTATTTGAGACATAAATAACTGAACCGTTTCTACTAGATGAATATCTACAAGACACTGAATTAAAGAAAAATTACTTACACTACTTATGAGAATCATAAAACTAGTTTAAAATAATTAAGTATCACCACAAAGTACACAGAGGTGACACGAGACGGAAGATAATTGCGAATTCTGGACGTCTCGCTCACACCGAGTCTGTGTCTTCTTTAATGTTTCTTTCGTAGTGGCATTAATTTAACGTTTTTCATTTTATGCTTTGTGTCCCCATTCGCTATGAGATTTTTGTAAATAAATGGTAATAATTAATATTTGTGAACGAAAATGCTTAAAACGAAGTCTCTAATCATTTGAAAACAAATTTTAATCACTTTTTTAATACTAATAATCTGTTTCGCATTGTTTTCTTTAATTCAACACCTCAAGTTCCTCCATTTAATTTTGTACAAATGTTCATGTGCTCAAATGTATTTTTTTTTATGCTTTGTGGTCTCATCGTTGTCGGCTTTTTGTAAGTTGAAGTTAAAAATTAATATTTTTGTAGGAAAATTTTTCAAATTGAGTTTGTAAGCATTTGGAAACTAACTTTAATCACTTTTTTGATACTAATATGGTTTTACACATGGTTTTTTTTAATTCAACACTACAAAATCTTTCATTTAATTTTGTAAAAATTTTCTCTTGTTCATTTCACAAATTACACATTTTCTCTTGTTTGTTTTGATTATATCGTTAAAAACTTAATAACAAATATACTACAGTTGTCCCTTTCACGCCGAACCTGTGTCAGAACTGATTTTAGCTTTTTTCATCAATCACTTTCTTCACCTCTGTGTACTTTGTGGTATCACTTAAAGCACAAATTACCTGTTAATATTTAAAATATAATTAGGTATCATAAAGCCCTTACGCTAAGTATTATATAATGAGGGATGTTTCCCATTATATTAGATTTTAGATATTAAATTTTTTTATAATGGACTTATGAGAAACTTTGGCCATAATTCAAAACTAAATATTAGTACCTGAAGAAATGTTAATCTATGCATGTATCATAGATATTTATATTTGTTTTTTTCATACACTCAAATAATAGCAAATGTAAATTATAATTATTATTCATTTGGCTGGAATATTGCTTGTAAATATTCCATATTCAGTTCTGTATTACTTCTGTCGTGTAGCAGTCCCTTAGCTTCGGCATGCAAGTCCGAATTATATATAAAATAAATCTTCATTTGTAGAGCTTCGTGCAATTTTTCTGGTATTATGTTCTCTGTAAAATCTATAAACCTTATTTCTTTTTCCTGGCCTTCCTCTGATAAATCTCGAATTGGTAATATATGGTGCTTAATGATAAAGAACCTTGTGCACTGTTGCAGGCATTGTTCTCTATGGGTATTTGGATGTATATATATGTATATTATCGATTTTATTGGCATAATCACCAAATTATTTGCTCGTTACACGTAAGTACTTCAATAATTATTTTAAATCTTCAAATAAGGTCTATATCAACACCTGTTATATTAGATGTAGTTTTGGGATCTAAAAAGAATCTTCTTGCGGTATTGCCTAATCCTTGTTTTGGTTGATCTATAATCATCCCATGTTTGAGAATTTTATTTTGGACATGTGTCTGTTATAATTACCTTAGCTCATTGTTGGTGTCGTTATTTCTTTCAGTATGTGTTCCATAAACCTTCTTCTTGTATGTAGCGGTGATAATCCAAATTCATATGCATCAGTAATATCTACTGACTGAGGGTGGCGTTGGCTGAAGTAGTTAGCACGTTGACTACAACAAAGCAGGTCCTGGGTTCGAGCCCGGTCTCCGACAGTCATTAAAAATAACAACATCACGCATTTTTCTGATGTGCATTAGTGTCCTTTGTATCAGTTGCCGTGGAAAAAATTCTAGTGATGCAGGCATAAGGCACTGGTCACTAAAAATTAAACCGACTTCATCAGATACTAATCCTAATGTAACATCAGAGCGCGCTCATTCGTTGTGTAGAAGAATCATTGGCGAAGTAAAATAACTAATAAAATGGCTACTAAACACAGCTTCAAGAAATTTAATACGCCTCATTCGACACCAGAAGGCGCTGTAACACTGCATTATCAAAAAGCGTGCAAAAAAGCAGAGTTGTAAAATAATGAAACTTTCCTCCATCTCTTCCTTCACCACCTGTCTTCTCTATCACTATCCCTTCCCTATCACCCTCTCTCTTTATCTTCTCTTCAACTAACAGATATCACAAAGAGATCATTGTATTGGACCCAAGTGAGCTGTACTCTAAATTTCACCTTTCCTTACAAGCAGCCTGCTAACCTAACCTAACCTATCTACTGACTTTGTTGATTCATGGTTTAACTGACTTGATGTTGCTTTGCATATAATACAGCTGGATGAAGCATTTATGTCAGTCAAAGCCTGGGCAATTTTTCCATCTATCATTGAAAGCACTAATTGGTAGTTTATTTCAATGGTCTGTCCACTATATCCAATCCTATTCGCTGTAGTGTTGAAATTTGAGCTCTAATATCAATTACTTCATTCTTAATGGTATCATGAGTTTCCTTTTTAAATTAAAATTTTATTGGTATGCAGTAGTTAGTAGATGATGGTGTTTGATTTTTCCAAATAGGTTCTGACTCTTCTAAGTTCTTTATTAATCGCAATGGTACAAATGACACCATGAACAGATCTGTGTCCGAAATATCTTCACATAAAAATTGTTTATATTGCTTTTGTCCGGAAGATCCATCGCATCCCTATTTACAAAAAAAAAAAAGCTAACTTGTAGTTTCCATATTTCTTCAACTCACATCCTTTAAATGATTGTAGTAACCGTTCGGCTGTTTGATCAAGTAGAGCTTGCAGTTGTACCTCTGGATAAATTGGTGTGATTGTAATACATTCCTTTGAAGGCCAAAAGTTCTTTTCAGCTGCAATTATGTGATGATATGATGGGTATAAATTTGAGCCTTTTTTGATCGCACGCAATCTGAGCTGAGTATACTGCTGTTTTGTTAACTTCCAATCCAGAAATAATGCAAGCGATTCCTTAATTGTGTAATGTTTTTCTTCATTTGGTGTTGGAATGATTTTAAGGATCCGTTTTGTTCTCACTGGACTAGCGGAAATAACTTTTTCAATGATGTCCACTTTTGTTAGTTGTTTTTGTGATCTATCGCTACACTTATCTAGCGATTTTTGTGGTCTTCCTCCACTTGTAGTTTCAGAAGTTATCTGGATAGTAAGTTCACCTTGTAACCATATTGCAAAGCACATATTCTGCCTATTCCATGATGTCACTCATTTTCGTTCGCAAGCATTTTAAACGACAAACATCTGTTTTTCGTTCTACTAAAAGCCTTTAGCACGGCAAGTCGAAAGAAAATGAAAGCGAACAATAACGTAAGCATTTCAATATAAATAAGAGCCCCACTAACAAGGTTTTCAGTAATTTATACGAACTCGAATGTCACAAGTAGGCACTTATATTTTTATTATCTACTGAGACAAAATAAAATAAATAATTGCTTTATACATACATTTTTTAGCTTTACCAATGAGATTTGTTGCCTAACCGGCCGTTGCGAGCTCTTAATAATTTTGTACTCACATCTGGGTTTGCCCAGATAGTCAACCTAAACGTGATATGCCCAGTTCACACAAACTTTTGACAATACCACCGCAGTCAAAATGTTTAAACTGCTGGTAAAATACCATCACGAATTCGCTGTTGGCAAGAAGCAACACTTGGAGAAGATTGCCGAAGCCAAAGCTAAGGGTAAGGATGAGCAACCCAAAAAGAAGACCAATTTCATCGTGCTGGCACCAATATTGGTCGAGCAAAGGAAAGCTCAATGTTGATCCCCTTGAGTTGGTATTGTTATTGCCTGTTTTGTGCCGGAAAATGGCAGTCCCATACTGCATTTTTAAAGGTAAAACCCTCCTCGGTTTGTTGGTCTACCGTAAAACCTGCATTGGGTTTCCTTTGACCCTCGTTGAGGCTAGCGATAAGGCAAACTTCACTAAAATAAGATTGTTGAAACCAAAAAAACTAACTATAACGACTACTGCAATGCGTCAAGGCCCGTCTACTTGCACAGAAACAAAGTTATAACGCGATTTTTATTAAATTAAATACTTTTTTTCCGCAAATATTATGTTGATCAAATGCATATTAGTTAGAGGATGAACTGTGTTTTAATTCTTAAAAATAAAATTAGCGTTGAAGTTAAAAAAAAGTGGTTTTACTGAATGACTATAATATGCCTGGGCGGCCTTTGGTCAGTTTTGTGTTATTCTCCTTTACGTATGTATGTATGCTCGACAATGACTTCGATTAGTAAGTTTTTATGCCTATTTCTTATTTCTTCATAAATATAAGCGGGTATTTTATATACACAGAGGGGAAATCCTTAAGCCATCCGGATATACAGAAAATTCTTACTGATCGGAGCAGGTATTCGACACATGTACGTGCATAGATATGTATATATGCACATACATACAATGAGGAGTGGGGCCTTAAGTCCGGACGAAGGTTAGCTTGAGAAAAAAAATATACTTATACATAAGTTTGGCACACATTCATACAATGCATGTATTGTGCATGTGATAGAAATTTTTTTTTTTTTTTTGGTTTCTTGGCATTTTTGGAAGACCTACTTACAACATTTGGCATGACTTTCCCTTCTTGGTCTTTGTTCATCATGAATAAAAACCCTTAAGTAGTTATTCTTTTTCTCCCCTTAACAACAATTCTTTTGTTAAGTTTGTATATTTTTTTAATTTATTTCTGGGTGCCACTTGTTGCTAATTAAATTAGAGCAGAGTTTAATTTTTTAAAGCTCAAATTACACATTTGCACGATTTTTTATTCCCAGTTGACGATGAATATGTGAAATTGTTGATGTGTTAATATAGATATTTGACAACGGGTATACGGCTTATGTTAGAAACGTAAAGCCAATCGAACGATAAGTCGAAAGATAGTGGAACACTTTTATAGAAGAAAACGAGTGACTTACTTTCTTTCTCTTAAGTTTCGACATCGTGGGGGAGGCAGATTGAATTTACTTTTACTCCAATCATTAATAATTTAAGTTTAATTTTCTATGAAAGTATCGTGTTTCCTAAAACGCTATAAAGTAAAACTTTCAAAGATTTGTCAATCTTTTAGAATCAAATATTTGTATAAAACTTAATTTTATTTCCAAATTATTATCATTATACGAGTATGCGATACTCAATATAAAATTTGTAAAGCTAATCTAGGTTACCTACTTACATTCTCAATTTTCGAATAAAATAAAGTCCTCCGCTTGCTCCCTCTCGCTCCTTCTTTATTTTCTATCAGGTAAGCATGAAAAGACCTTCGAAATGATCGTGAGTTTATAGCTACATATATCTTCCCAGCAACCTGTCTACCTAACCTAATATTCAAAAATCAATTAACTATACAAAATTGCAGGAAAACAATCAACATAATACGTTTTGCTACTTGCGATTTGTATAGGGTGTTTTTTTAGAGGTATAGAACTTCGAATTGAAATAAAACACAAGAAAATCGTTTTAATGTCCATCAATTTGGCTTTATTGGAAGGATAATTTTATGCCATTAACGTTTAAATATGATTTCGGGCATGTGGCCGCCGCGGCTGGTTCGAATAAAGCCAATTCTACAGGTCCAATTTTCAACCACTTTTTCGAGCATATGGGGCCGTATGTTGGCAATAACGCCACGAATGTTGGCTTCCAAGTCCCCTAACGTTTCTGGTTTGTTGGCGTAGACGAGCGACTTCACATATCCCCAAAGAAAATAATCCAATGGTGTCAAATCACACAATCTTGGTGGCCAATTGACAGGTCCATTCCATAATTGCTCTGATGGACGATTATGTCGACCATAAAATGGACGGAGCTTGCGGTAAACTTCCATTATTTTCGAAATAAATTTGCACGATTTGCAAGCGTTGTTCTTTTGTCAACCTGTTCATGATGAAATGGCAAACCAAACTAAATATTAATCACTTGACAGCTGACAAAATGGCAGCCAGTTAAAAAAGTGATGCCAACTTAAAGTTCTATACCTCAATAAAAAACACCCTTTACTTATGATTGTTTCTTTGGAGTTTGCCGTATTTGGTTTTATATATTAATCTCTATTCTTTTAATTCAAAGTTATGTATATAACTATTGTTAGTTTTATTTTGTTCAGGTAGAATGGCATTTATGTGATTTCAAAGGTAAATTTTCTAGCAATTTAGGTACAAATTTTTGTTTAGAATTCTAGAGTATTTTCATTAATATAAAAAAAGTGTTCCACACGCGGGTCGCGGCGGGTGCAAAAGTATGTGTACGCTTAAAGAAGACACTTTCGTCTTTCTCTGGAGAGTTACGGTTTTTTGATCCCTTTTGATCTTCAAAACTTATACACTACTAAACTGCAAGTTTTACGAAAATATGGGGGATTAAAATTGCTTACATCGCACTCTAACTCCAAATTGTACAGGGTGTGCCCATACCATTTCTTAAAACCAACAGCTTACCCAACATAACAAAAAAAGACTACAGCCCTTTATCGATAATAGTTTTTGAGGAATTGTAATTTATTTCAGATAAAATATGTGAAATATTTGTTTTTTTAAATTAACATTAATTTGTTGTTTTTTCCAGCATGCCACCACGCCCACTATTAAGAATATTTGGACCAACTTTTTCTGGCCAGCTTTGTTTTGATGTGTTTCCTTTCTGATGGCGTAAACATTTTAAGAATCTAAGTCAAGAAAAAATATAGGTTTTGGCCGATGAAAATTGATTCAAAATCAAAATCAAGTGCACTTAATTCTCAGTAAATTTTCGAGTTTCGTTAATCAATTCGATATTTGTGTGCATACACGCATAAAAAGATTGTGAGTAGATGTATTTTCTTTAATTAAATCGTAACCAATCAAAAAGACGATTTTGAATTTTTTGTAAAGGTGTAACTTTTTGTCTTAATGTGACGATATCTAGAGTCCCTGTAGTTTAATAAAGAGACGGCGTGTTTGTTTTACAAACTATAACAGGTATTTTTTAATTATTGCAGCTGTTGCGAACATGAGTCTTGTAAAATCTTATGAATACAAATAAATAAATACATACAGATACTATATACAATGAAATTGTTTTGTTTTGTTTTTAATATTTATAAAAATATCTGGGTTCATTATTTCGGACAGCCGCGATCATTCGCTTGGCACGATCGATGTCTTCGCGCCATTCCCGCTCCATTCTGGCAATCTCAAGGGCCATCATTGCTTCTTCATTCTTATCCGTAGAATGGTAAATATGTTCCCATGATACAATCGCGCTATTTTTTATGTCTGATAGGGTTGATATTAAATTTTCCAAATTGTTGCTGGATTTGATAATAATTCCTTTATATGTAAAATTATTCCTTCTGATAAGAGCGTTTTCGGTATACAACATGGACTTTGTTTTCAGTAACACTTCTCTCTTATGAAAAATTTCAAAAATGTTTTCATATCCTTTTATACCAGGGTTCCTTTTAGTGTTGTACATGATCAGCAGCCAAAAGTTGCGATTGGAATCCATTTGTCCTAAAATAGTGTCCTTATTGTCAGGCTTGTACCACTTTCCCATACAATATTGTTGTAGCACTTTGTTTCGAATTAATACATCCTCCAATTCCACTGATTTCTGGATAAGGTGACCTACAAATTTTTGCCTATAATCTCGAATTAAGACATCTTCCTTATAATTTGATTCACTGGGCTCTGGCGATGTTTGAACTTGTTTATTCCACATAATTTTTTCCTGTGTGACAATTTTCCTTACAATTTTTCTTGGTCCTTTGTCATATTGCACGAAAAACCATTTACAATCGACATTTTGATTGATAGTCGAAGTACTTCCAAAATATCCAGAGTCCATTATCTTATTGTTTGAATTGAGATTGTGTTCTTATATTTTAACTCGGTCGTATTTACTGATTCACTGCTTTTAAGATACTAATCCTTATTTGCCAAATATTGCAGCTTAAGTACTGAAAATCTTAAAAGTAATTTAATATTCATGCGTGCACTAAGCCATGCAGGTACTGCAACTTTTCTTACGCGATTTATAGTTTATGACAGTGAGAGAGAGAGAGGAGCAGACAGTGAAAGGGAAAGCAATTATATTACCTGCTTTCACCCGTTAACACAAAAGTTGATCAACGAGAATCAATTAATGACAAGTTGTAAAAATAAGGGTTGAAATCATGCGGATGCAGACATGATGTCGCAAAATCTGGAAAATACGCTCATTAACAAAAAACTCATTAAGACATTTAACAATAAGAAATTGTTCGACATATTGTCATAATTATATTATACATAAGTGAAATTTATTTGCTGCTGACTGTTCAAAATTTATGGTTGAAGTCTACTGACGATTTGTTAAAGCAACAATGAAATGCATATAGACATCACTTTACCACCAGCAAATAAATTTCATTTAATAATATTTTAATTACTCTCCGGAATTAATTCTAAAAAATGATTAGGAGCAATGAAGAAAAACTGTATCTGATCTAATCTTAGGCGTTTGTTGAAAGATGAGCACTTTCATTTGAAAATTAAGTTGAATTTAAGAACTATTTTTTTAAATATTTTTAATATTCACCCGTATTGCGTATGTTGTGTCGAAAACTTTTATACGTTTGCGTTAATCTAGAAACAAATTCTCGCAGACGAATATTATATTAATATAATAAATAAAATTATTATTATGTTGAAAATAAAAGCTTATTCTAAACTTTTTCTCATAACCTCAAAGAAAATTTGTTTCCGAAAATAATTTAAGGTCGCTTAACAAGAATGTGGCATTCTCGCTTTTATATTTTAATAAACGAATGTCCTTTTCGTATTAAGTGACCTCATTTTCAATTGAAAATTAAAGAGAACACTTTATTTAACTAGGTTTTTACTCTAAAATATAAAAAATTCTAAATGCGACATGCAGGTGACTTACTTTTCAAATGAAAGTGTTTAAAATTAAGCACGTTTTAAATAACGTCTAAGATTATTTCTCCTCGGATACAGTTTTTGCAGTAATTTTTCTTCTTCATTGTTCTTAATAATTTCTTAGAATTTAATTACGAAGAGCAATTAAAATATTAATGACTGTTAAATATCTTAATGAGGGTATTTTCCAGATTTTGCGTCATCATGTCTGCATCCGCATGATTTCAACCCTTATTTTTACAACTTGTCATTAATTGATTCTCGTTGATAAACTTTTCTGTTAACGGGTGAAAGCAGGTAATATAATTGCTTTCCCTTTCACTGTCTTCTCCTCTCTGTCTCTCTTTCTCTCTCACTGTCATAAGCTATAAATCGCGTAAGAAAAGTTGCAGTACCTGCATGGCTTAGTGCACGCATGAATATTAAATTACTTTTAAGATTTTCAGTACTTAAGCTGCAATATTTGGCAAATAAGGATTAGTATCTTAAAAGCAGTGAATCAGTAAATACGACCGAGTTAAAATATAAGAACACAATCTCAATTCAAACAATAAGATAATGGACTCTGGATATTTTGGAAGTACTTCGACTATCAATCAAAATGTCGATTGTAAATGGTTTTTCGTGCAATATGACAAAGGACCAAGAAAAATTGTAAGGAAAATTGTCACACAGGAAAAAATTATGTGGAATAAACAAGTTCAAACATCGCCAGAGCCCAGTGAATCAAATTATAAGGAAGATGTCTTAATTCGAGATTATAGGCAAAAATTTGTAGGTCACCTTATCCAGAAATCAGTGGAATTGGAGGATGTATTAATTCGAAACAAAGTGCTACAACAATATTGTATGGGAAAGTGGTACAAGCCGGACAATAAGGACTCTATTTTAGGACAAATGGATTCCAATCGCAACTTTTGGCTGCTGATCATGTACAACACTAAAAGGAACCCTGGTATAAAAGGATATGAAAACATTTTTGAAATTTTTCATAAGAGAGAAGTGTTACTGAAAACAAAGTCCATGTTGTATACCGAAAACGCTCTTATCAGAAGGAATAATTTTACATATAAAGGAATTATTATCAAATCCAGCAACAATTTGGAAAATTTAATATCAACCCTATCAGACATAAAAAATAGCGCGATTGTATCATGGGAACATATTTACCATTCTACGGATAAGAATGAAGAAGCAATGATGGCCCTTGAGATTGCCAGAATGGAGCGGGAATGGCGCGAAGACATCGAGCGTGCCAAGCGAATGATCGCGGCTGTCCGAAATAATGAACCCAGATATTTTTATAAATATTCAAAACAAAACAAAACAATTTCATTGTATATAGTATCTGTAGGTATTTATTTATGTATATGTATTCATAAGATTTGACAAGACTCGTGTTCACAATAGTTGTAATAAATAAAAAAATACATGTTATAGTTTGTAAAACAAATGCGCCGTCTTTTAATTAAACTACAGGGAATCTAGATATCGTCACATTAAGACAAAAAGTTACACCTTTACAAAAAATTCAAAATCGTCTTTTTGATTGGTTACGATTTAATTAAAGAAAATACATCTACTCACAATCTTTTTATGCGTGTATGCACACAAATATCGAATTGATTAACGAAACTCGAAAATTTACTGAGAATTAAATGGTCTTTAAAGCAACCAAACTTTGGTAGCGTTGCTAGTTGCCGAAATGGCATTAGGGATGGTAACTGGCAACTAACAGCTGGTAATTTCAGTTGCCATATTGGCAACCATAAATTTGTAGTTGCTGCATAGATTTAAAAGCAAAAAATTGGAAAAATTAAAACGTTATTGCAATATAATTTTTATTTTTTAATTTCTTCTATGCATATTCAAAGAAAATATGTTTTACAGCTAAAAAAGACATTGTTAAAACTTATTTTAGGCAGTGGCATATACTCATAGTAGGGGCGGTAAATCTAAAGGGCCGCCGCACAGTGGTTCAGAATCGTTTTTCATCGGCCAAAACTCTGCAATTTTTGAACTAATGAAGATTTTTTTAAATTATTTTTTTGTAGATAGATAACATCTTAGGCTTTTATCCAGTTTCAGTTTCATTAAAATCAGTACAGTGGTTGTGGAGAAATTAAAGGTTAAAGTTGAACTTTCAAAATTTTTTTAGTTTGCTTAGAATTAGAAATGCGCGCTTTTTATTTGTGTTGAAAAAAGGCCTTATAGAGAAAATTAAATCATTTGAAGATTTAATACATAAACCTTGTTTTTTCAGTCTTATAGACTCTTGGTTATTTGAGACATAAATAACTGAGCCGTTTCTACTAGATGAATATCTGCAAGACACTGTATTAAAAGAAATTACTGAAACACAACTTATGAGAATCATAAAACTAGTGGTTAATAATTAAGTATCACTTAAAGCACAAATTACCTGCTAATATTTAAAATATAACTAGGTATCATAAAGCCCTTACGCTAAGTTTTGTATAACGAGGGATGTTTCCCATTATATTATTAGATATTAAAGTTTTTATGATGGACTTATGAGAAACTTTAACCATAATTCAAAACTAAATATTAGTACCTGAAGAAATGTTAATCTATGGATATATCATAGATATTTATATTTGTTTTTTTTATACAATGCACAAAACACGTTATTTTAATATCATTCATTAAATATTAATATTTTTATACTTTATTTCACTCAAATAATAGTACAGTCGAACTTCTCTATAGCGAACTTCTCTATAACGAAATCTTCTCTATAACAAATAAAATTCGTGAACACAACATTTTTGTGAGTATTTTCATAAATTTTGATCTCCCTATAGCGAAGTTCTCTCTGTAACGTACAATTTTTTAAGACCTAAATAGAATTTTTCACACTAAATAATCTCTGTATTGCGAAGTTTTTACCAATCGATTTTTTGCATCAATTTAGTCACAGAAAATATAACTGTAAAAGACGTTACATTTTCAACGCTTGCTACGACTGTCACATAAAAAAGAAAACAGTGGCATAAGTTTACACACGACGATGAAGAATCTGACATAGAAAAAAATGTTTCAGAATTGCCTTCATTTTCCCAAGTACACTCGTCTTTTAACACGATACGAACCTTTTTGGAATCTCGAAACAATGTACCTGGGGATATTTTTTCCTTTCTTAATCGTTATGAAGACTTTGTTGATGAAGAAAAGTGGAAACATCAAAAACAAATGAAAATTACATCTTTCTTTAACACTATATAAAAACTTGCCTTAATATATAATTTTTATACATTTAAACAAAAAAATTTAAATGTGTTCATCTAAAAAAATGTATTAATAAAAAAAAATGAATGTGTTCATGTAAAAACAATTTTTTTTTGTCTTAATAAATATATTTTCTACATAAAAAAAATGTAAAGTCAAAATTTTGTGCAGTTTCTCTATAACGAATTTTCTCTATAACGTAGAAATTTGACGGTCCCCAACTGCTACGTTATAGAGAAGTTCGACTGTAAATGTAAATTATAATTATTATTCATTTGGCTGGAATATTGCTTGTAAATATTCCATATTCAGTTCTGTATTACTTCTGTCGTTTAGCAGTCCCTTAGCTTCGGCATGCAAGTCCGAATTATATATAAAATAAATCTTCATTTGTAGAGCTTCGTGCAATTTTTCTGGTATTATGTTCTCTGTAAAATCTATAAACCTTATTTCTTTTTAATATATGGTGCTTAATGATAAAGAACCTGTGCACTGTTGCAGACATTGTTCTCTATGGGTATTTGGATGTATATATATATCTTCGATTTGCTTGGCATAATCACCAAATTTCCTAGCACGTTACACGCAAGTACTTCAATAATTATTTTAAATCTTCAAATAAGGTCTATATCAATACCTGTTATATTAGATGTAGTTTTAGGATCTAAAACGAATCTTCTTGCGGTATTGCCTGATCCTTGTTTTGGTTGATCTATAATCATCCCATGTTTGAGAAATTTATTTTGAACATGTTTCTGTTATAATTGCCTTAGCTCTTTGTTGGTGTCGTTATTTCTTTCAGTATGTGTTCCATAAACCTTCTTCTTGTATGTAGCGGTGATAATCCAAATTCATATGCATCAGTACTATCTACTGACTGAGGGTGGCGTTGGCTGAAGTAGTTAGCACGTTGACTACAAAACCGCAGGTCCTGGGTTCAAGCCCGGTTTCCGACAGTCATTAAAAATAACAGCATCACGCATTTTTCTGATGTGCATTAGTGTCCTTTGTATCTGTTTTTTCCTAATAGTTTTTAGGAACTCGATTTTAAATTAAATAAATTATTCAAATTGATTTTCGGGCACGGTGAAAAAATACAACTTTTGATCGTGAAATAAAAAACATGTGAACACTTTTAGATATACTTTGCAAGTGATATAATATTTAATTTCAGTTATTTTCTTATGTGCCTATTTACAAATTTCCAATATCTTAACAGTACTAGTACATATGTAATATTACATAAGACTATATATTTATTATTTACTAGCTATGATAATTTAATATTAGGGTGGATCATATTTTATTATTATTATTAGTTTTAATTATTATATAAATTCATTCTTCATTATTATTATTATTCTTATGGCGCAACATTCCGGCCCCATTGAAGGCCCCATGGAAGTCTTCAAACATATGGCAGAGGAGCCAATTTGTGGATTGGGCGTTTATAGACGCCGCTTCCTGTTTTGACCTCCGCCACCCTGATCTTGCCGTCGGCGCCTTCGATGACGCTCACGACTCTCCCGGTCATCCAGTGTTGTGGCGGGCAATTGTCTTCGTGGACTATTACCACTTGACCTTCCTTCAGGTTGGGCATATCTTGGTGCCACTTGACTTTGCCTTGAAGACCTCGGATATAATCGCGAGACCAGGCCTGCCAGAATGTCTGCTTGAGACCGCAGAGCAGACGCCATCGCTTCCATAACCTCTGTTCTTTGACGATCGCGCCTCCTGCGGATTCTTGCGGCAGCGAACGCAGACCATCTCCTATTATTAGATGCGCTGGAGTTAGCGCTTCGCCGTCGTTGGGGTCTGGAGACAGCGGTGCTATGGGCCGACTGTTGAGCACCGCCTCTACTTCTGCAAGCATTGTCCCCATCTCTTCTTGAGTGAGCGACGCGTTGCCCACGGCTCGCAGAAGTAGGAACTTCGCCTGCTTCACGGCGGCTTCCCATAGCCCTCCGAAATGAGGCGCCCGAGGTGGTATGAAGGTGAACTTCACCCCGGATGACACTGCGTACGATCCTACGGCTTGCTGCAGTTCCTTCACCACTCGATTCGCTCCGACGAAGTTCGTCGCGTTGTCGCACAGGACCTCTTTCGGGAGACCTCTCCTGGCAGTGAACCTTTTAAAAGATAGAAGAAAAGAATCAGTAGACAAGTCGGATACTAATTCTAAGTGTACTGCCTTAGAAGTGAAACACACGAAAACCGCTATATACATTTTTAATGGTGGTCGAAAACGAATTCTCAATGAAACATTGACCGGACCACAAAAGTCTACGCCGACAATTAAAAAGGGTCGAGTAGCTCTCACTCTATTAGTGGATAAATTGCCCATTATTTGGGACATTAACTTCGGTTTATAGCGGAAGCAATGTACACAATTGCGAACTATTCTATTACACTCTTCTTTCGCATTAATAAGCCAGATATTTTCTCGCGAAAGAGCTATTAGGGCTTTTGTGCCAGCATGACAATTTTCGAAGTGCAAGTTTCGCAAATAAATTGTGACAAAGCTATTAGTTTTCGGTAATAAAAGTGGGAATTTAGTATTAAATTTCAACTTTGCGTTAAGTAATCTCCCACCTACCCTTAATAGTGAAAACGTTCGTTTCTCTTCAGTAAACGTATGAATAAATGGTGTCAATCTTTGTATATTTGATGGTAAGACCTGAGATTTCTGTAATTTAGATATCTCCTCAGAAAATTTAGATTTCTGGATTGTCTCTACAAGTCGATAGAATGACCATTTTAATTCCACTGCAGTAGGTATAAAACTTTTATTTATTTTACGTTTCTTTAGAACATCAACGAATCTAAGAACGTATGAAGTTATACGAAGCAATTTTTTGTATGATGAATATTTTTCAACAAGATCCAATAAAAAGTTTTGAGGATCCTCTACTGCAAGAAACACATAAGTTTTTCTTGTTTCTGATAATTTTTGGTTCTCTGTTAACTCGAAGTGGTTAACAGGCCAATGAGAACTATCATTTAGCAAAAATGAAGGTCCTTCAAACCAAATAGAATTTTTTAATTCTTGGACATCACATCCTCTTGATACAATATCAGCTGGGTTGTCCTTAGTTGGCACATGGCGCCATGAAATTTGCTCTGACCATTCTTGGACTTCCGCCACACGATTTGAAACGAAAGTGGCAAGTGAGGATGGATGCGTCTTAATCCAATGTAGCGTTATTTCTGAATCTGTCCAGAAAGTAACACTTTCGATTTCAAATTTAATCATACTTTTAATTCGATTCCACAACTTAGCCAACAAGTGCGCAGCACATAACTCAAGTCTCGGAAGAGATTTTGTCTTGAGTGGAGCAACTTTAGACTTAGCAGTCAGTAGTCTCGAAACAATTTCATTTGAATCGGAGCTTCTAATGTAAATGCAGCACCCATATGCTCGCATTGAGGCATCAGCAAAGCCATGAATTTGAATTTTCGCTTTCGACGTTGTGTTTACGAATCTTGGGATTGTAACTGAATCAATTTCCAGTAAATTAGATTTGAAATTTTCCCATGAAGTATTTAGTCTCATGGAAATTGATTCATCCCAGTCAAGTTTTTGAATCCAAAGTTCTTGTAGTAATATTTTGGATTTTGTTACTAATGGGCATAAGAGTCCGAGAGGATCGAATAATCGAGAAGAGATTGAGAGTATGTTTCTTTTTGTAGCTTTCACTTCTTGAAAATTATCTTCCAAATGAAACTTAAATGTATCATTCTTCGGAACCCAATGTATGCCCAGCGCCTTAGAAGATTCTGAATCATTTTGTAAAAGTTTTTCATTCTGTAAAGAACTTATGAACTCCGGATGATTTGAGACCCATTTCGTAAGATTAAAACCAGCTGAACTTAAAATTTCAGTTGCCTGGTTGCGAATAACAATTAGGTCTTGGTAGCTCTCAGCTCCAGTCAGCAAATCATCAACGTAAAAATCACTGCGAATAACTTTTGAACCAATAGGCAAAGTCTCTTTGTACAAATCGCTCAAGTGAATCAAACATCTGATGGCCAAAAAAGGTGCAGAAGCAGTGCCATAAGTAACTGTGTTTAATCGAAACACTTTCAACTCATCAGATGGATTTTCTCTCCAAAGGATTAATTGAAAATTTCTATCATTATCATCAACCAAGACTTAACGATACATTTTTTCAATATCTGCAGTGATTGCATATTTGTGAAGTCGAAAACGGATTAATGTAGAATACAATTCTTCTTGAACGGTAGGACCAACCATTAACAATTCGTTAAGTGATACATGCGAAGAAGTTCTACTTGAAGCATCGAAAACTACTCGAAGTTTAGTAGTTGTACTCTGAGGCCGCAAAACACATTGATGTGGAATGAAATAATGAGGAGTGATTGGCATTTTATCTACAAAAGACATATGACCTAAATTAAAATACTCTTTCATAAAATCATGATATATACATTTTCCTCATGGTATCATCTTTGGATAATCTTCGTTCCAATGAAAGAAATCGTCGTTTGGCAGTTTCTAAGGAAAATCCTAACAGTTTTGTATCAGATTTGAAAGGTAAAGATACTTCAAATCGTCCTGACGTTAATCGTCGCACAGTATTTTTAAAATTGTCCTCACATTGTTGCTGTTCCTCTGAGTACATTTTTGTTGATTCGTTTGGAAGCTCTTCTAACTCCCAGAATTTTTTAACAATTGAATCAATATTGCTCTCGTTTTCTATAGCAGAACTTAAATGAAAAACGCTACTATTTTTTGAGCCCTTTGATTGATTGTATTTTCCAGTTACAATCCAACCAAGCGAAGTTTTTTGGATAATTGGAAGGCTCGGGCCAAATTTGATTTGACCTACACACATTAAGTCAAAGAAGTTTTCTGCGCCAATTAACAGATCAATTTTCTGTGGTTTATAAAAGAAAGGATCAGCTAATTCAACATTTTTAGGAATATTCAAGATATTTGCTTTTAATTTGTGATCAGGTTGTAAATTTGTAATAGAAATCAATACCCAAAATTTGGAAGTAAATTGAGTAGAATTAACCCTCGACGTGACATTTAATTCAACGCAGGACTTTGAACATGAATTTGTGTCGCTAATACCATTTAAACTTAATCTGCCTCCTTCTCTTTTTAATCTTAGTAGCTGTGCAAGTTCCTCAGTAATCAAATTTGGTTGAGAACCGGAGTCTAAAAGAGCTCTAGCTGGTATAAATTGACCAGAACTATTTCGAACTCTCACCACAGCTGTTGCTAGAATGATTCTTTTATCCGATGATGAATAATTAACAGCAGCGTGGGACGTAGATGGCTCTTCAGACAGGCTACTTACATTAGAAGAACTTGTAGTATATTTATGCAGCAGTGAATGATGAGAACCACTACATACTCTACATTTAGAAGACGAACATCTTGCTACTGTATGGCCTTTTTTCAAGCAATTAATACATGCTGGCACAGATTTTATGAAATCAAATCTTTTATTAACAGGCTCAGCACTGAATGAAGGGTAAGTATTTATTAAATGTTGTGCAGATTTGCAGAATAAGCATTTATCAGCAGATTGTTTTGTTTTGTGCAATTTAATGATGTCCTAATATTTTTATTATTTGAAGATTCAGTTTTATTCTTGTTAAACCTCGGTCTTGAACTTGAAGATTCATCAGCAGAAATATGCTGGTAGCTTTTGTTCAAGGCGGCTTCACAGTCGGACCATAATGGGAGCCTTTCAAAGTCAAGCTGTTCTTCCCATTTTGATTTTGTGACTGGATCTACTTTTGACATCACTAAATGTATTAAAATGGCATTAGTTATTTTCTTGTCATCGCCTATTGACAAGAGAGAATCGTATATTGCCGACACCGTATCTATCATGCTTCGCAAAGCAGAAGCCGAAGGTTTTGTGATTTCTGGTAAATCAAAAAGTTTCGATATGTTATCGAAAAATATGAGACATTCATTGTCATATACCTTCTTCAAACTGGCTAAAGCTTTGGGATAATTTTCTTCGGAAATCTGAAACGCTTTTACTGTACCCAAAGCTGAATCGGACAAGCATGATATCAAATGATTAAATTTCTCGATATCTGTCAACGTCGGATCATTATGTACCAAATTTTCAAACAAACTCATAAAATTCTTATATTCCGCGTATTTCCCAGTAAATTTGGTTAGCCTCATATTTGGAAGCCTGGAATGGTGAGTTTGTACGCTGAAAGACGTTTCAGGTATATTTGGCTGTCTATGTTTATTTAAAATGCTTAAAAATAATGACTTTGTGGTGACACAAATATCCTCAAGCTCAGCTCTGTCGTCATTATCAGGATCTAAATTATCCACATCAGACTGAAGCTTCATGGCTTGGTCAATATAATCCTTTAGAATGTCTAAGCGACACTCAATTTCAACAGGATTAAACGAAATAGTCTTCTCTAGGATAGACTGTTGAATCCTTTCAATATGTTTTACAACTTTTGCTTTCTTAGCGGTTAATTTTTCTAATGTCTCCAGTTCGGAAACACACTCTTGGCGCTTTTTAGTTGCCATATTTATTTATTTTATTCGTCAAAGCAAATTAATACCAAATTAATTTATTGGCCTTCAAATGTTTGAACTAAACAAATGGAATGTGCTTTGGAATATAAGTGTTATTCAATATATTATTTCCTCGCCGGATACACAATATTCGGAAAATTAATCTTTATGTAGATTACTCTTTTATTCACAAAATTTAATTTAATCAATATTCCGAAATTAAAAATAATTTATTTAATTTCCTTAGAAACCACTTTTACAGCCTTTGGTAATTAAAAAATATTTATTTACCAAGTAAAATCGATTTTAAGTTAATTTAATAGAGAGAAATAATTTTACAAGACGAAGTATGAACACACTTTGATATTATTTACTAATTATATGTAATTAAATTTTCGAAGCTAGTGTGAACACACAAACGACTTAGTACTTTTTATTTATATGAAAATTAACTTTTCGCCCTAGTGAAAATGGGGTTCACTGTTACAGCTGTTGTAATATAAATTATTACAAATGGTATAGGAACAACCGGAATGGAACAGTGATCTTAATAAATTGATAAAAAGCGAATAAAAGGACAAAATAAAAGTGAAAATTTTATACTTTAATTTACTTAAAATTAATAAAATTAACACTCGCGAATAGTTTTGCGTATTTTTTAACGCAAATAAATTTATTTTTACGCCGACGGTAAATAGAAATAATAGATGAGAACGAATTATGTACGTGTGAATGTGTGTTAATTATAATAACAAAAACACTCGCGATACGTTTCACTTTTAAGGGTGGATTTGATTTAATAATAATATTAAATAAATAAATTGTTTCACAAATGTTGAAGTGTAAAAAATATTCTTTGTGTTCGATTTGCAAAGCGAGTTGAATTTTTGAGTAATTTACAAAAATCTCTTAAATTTGATGAACTTACAAATTTAAGGGTAAAATAACACAGATATTTTTCACACTTTTTACCTGTTGATCAGAATTGGAACTACTCCCGTGTTGATTTTCAGCTTTACAAAGAATACAGCGACAGCGGGGCATCTGGACAAGACTTCAAGTGATTTTAATGAAGATGATGTTGTAGTTGTTGGTAGTGTATGTTTATAAATATGTTTATTTAGCAAACCACTGCTTTTGTTGTTATTGTTTGTGTTGTATTTTGATAATAAAAAACACTTGTTTGATTAATTGTTTGTTTGTATGTTTATGTTTATGCACTTTATACTTTTAATAATTGTTTTCAATTTCAATTTCAATTTATTCATTCATAACACGAAAACCTAGCCTCATGGCCATAATCAGTTTTCACTAATACTACTACAAAAGGTACTACTACAATGTTTTTTGTTTTTATTTTAAATTTTAATTAATTTATAAAATTTAGTCCAAATTAAAATAACTTATTAATTTGATTTGCTTTTTCACAAGTCCCTGCTCGGGCGCCAAAATGTTTTTTCCTAATAGTTTTTAGGAACTCGATTTTAAATTAAATAAATTATAATTCAAATTGATTTTCGGGCACGGTGAAAAAATACAACTTTTGATCGTGAAATAAAAAACATGCGAACACTTTTAGATATACTTTGCAAGTGATATAATATTTAATTTCAGTTATTTTCTTATGTGCCTATTTACAAATTTCCAATATCTTAACAGTACTAGTACATATGTAATATTACATAAGACTATATATTTATTATTTATCATAGCTAGTAATTTAATATTAGGGTGGATCATATTTTATTATTATTATTATTAGTTTTAATTATTATATAAATTCATTCTTCATTATTATCATATTTTATTATTATTATTAGTTTTAATTATTATATAAATTCATTCTTCATTATTATTATTATTCTTATGGCGCAACAGTATCAGTTGCCGTAGAAAAAATTCTAGTGATGCAGGCATAAGGCACTGGTCATTAAAAATTAAACCGACTTCATCAGATACTAATCCTAATGTAATATCAGAGCGCGCTCATTCGTTGTGTAGCAGAATCATTGGCGAAGTAAAATAACCAATAAAATGGCTACTAAAGACAGTTTCAAAAATTTAATACGCCTCACTTGACACCAGAAGGCGCTGCAACACTGCATTATCAAAAAGCTTGCAAAAAAGCAGAGTTGTAAAATAATGAAGCTTTCCTCCATCTCTTCCTTCACCACCTGTCTTCGCTATCACTATCCCTTCCCTATCACCCTCTCGCACTATCTTCTCTTCAACTAACAGGTAGCACAAAGGGATCATTGTATTAGACCCAAGTGAGCTGGCCTATAAATTTCACCCTTCGTTTTCAGGAGCCTGCTAACCTAACCTATCTACTGACTTTGTTGGTTCATGGTTTAACTGACTTGATGTTGCTTTGCATATAATACAACTGCATGAAGCATTTGTGTGAGTCAAAGCACTAATTGGTGGTTTATTTCAATGGTCTGTCCATCTATGTCCAATCCTAATCGCTGTAGTCTTGAAATTTGAGCTCTAATATCACTTACTTCATGCTTAATGGTATCATGAGTTTCCTTTTTAAATTAAAATTTTATTGGTCTGCAGTATTAAGTAGTTGATGGTGTTTGATTTTTCCAAATAGGTTCTGACTCTTCTAAGTTTTTTATTAATCGCAATGGTACAAATGACACCATGAACAGATCTGTGTCCGAAATATCTTCACATAAAAATTGTTTATATTGCTTTTGTCCGGAAGATCCATCGCATCCCTATTTGCAAAAAAAAAGCTAACTTGTAGTTTCCATACTTCTTCAATTCACTTCCTTTAAATGATTGTAGTAACCGTTCGGCTGTTTGATCAAGTAGAGCTTGCAGTTGTACCTCTGGATAAATTGGTGTGATTGTAATACATTCCTTTGAAGGCCAACAGTTCTTTTTAGCTGCAATTATGTGATGATATGATGGGTATAAATTTGAGCCTTTTTCGATCGCACGCAATCTGAGCTGAGTATACTGCTGTTTTGTTAACTTCCAATCCAGAAATAATGCAAGCCATTCCTTAATTGTGAAATGTTTTTCTTCGTTTGGTGTTTGAATGATTTTAAGGATCCGTTTTGTTCTCACTGGACTAGCGGAAATAACTTTTTCAATGATGTCCACTTTTGTTAGTTGTTTTTGTGATCTATCGCTACACTTATCTAACGATTTTTGTGGTCTTCCTCCACTGTTTTTACTTGTAGTTTCAGAAGTTATCTGGATAGTAAGTTCACCTTGTAACCATATTGCAAAGCACATATTCTGCTTGTTCCATGATGTCACTCATTTTCGTTCGCAAGCACGACAAGTCGAAAGAAAATGAAAGCGAAGAATAACGTAAGCATTTCAATATAATGCTAGGAACACAACTGGGACGAACGACGAATTTCGTCCGCGTCGACGAATTCGTCGATAAGAGTTCGCTGCGTAAATTCGTCGTGTGAAGCACAACAACGACGAATTTACTCAGCGAGTTTCTCTCTTAAATTTGATAAAGTTGTTTATTGTGTGAGCAAAGACAGAGAGCGAGAGAGACAAAATTGTTTTTTCGTCGTTCGTCGGCGTACAAAATAGAAATAAATCTATCTCAGAGTTCGTCACGCACGACGAATTTCGTTCAACGGCAGTGTTGTGTACATTTTCATATGCACAAATGTGTTTTATTTTTTATGACGAAAGTTCGCAGCAAAAAATCGCCGTTCGTCCCAGTTGTGTTCCTAGCATAAACAAGAGCCCCAATAACAAGTTTTTCAGTCATTTATACGAACTCGAATGTCAAAAGTAGGCACTTATATTTTTATTATCTACTGAGACAAAATAAAATAAATAATTGCTTTATACATTCATTTTTTAGCTTTACCAATGAGATTTGTTGCCTAACCGGCCGTTGCGAGCTCCTAATAATTTTGTACTCACATCTGGGTTTGCCCCAAGAACCTTAGCATTGTTCAAAATAGTCAACCTAAACGTGATATGCCCCATTTTGTAAGATGGCTCAATTACATTCGTATTCAGCTGGTGCCACCACCAATTCACCAATTCACGCAAGCTTTTGACAATACCACCGCAGTCAAAATGTTTAAACTGCTGGTAAAATACCATCACAAATTCGCTGTTGCCAAGAAGCAACACTTGGAGAAGATTGCCGAAGCCAAAGCTAAGGGTAAGGATGAGCAACCCAAAAAGAAGACCAATTTCATCGTGCTGGCACCAATATTGGTCGAGGAAAGGAAAGCTCAATGTTGATCCCCTTGAGTTGGTATTGTTATTGCCTGTTTTGTGCCGGAAAATGGCAGTCCCATACTGCATTTTTAAAGGTAAAACCCTCCTCGGTTTGTTGGTCTACCGTAAAACCTGCATTGGGTTTCCTTTGACCCTCGTTGAGGCTAGCGATAAGGCAAACTTCACTAAAATAAGATTGTTGAAACCAAAAAAACTAACTATAACGACTACTGCAATGCGTCAAGGCCCGTCTACTTGCACAGAAACAAAGTTATAACGCGATTTTTATTAAATTAAATACTTTTTTTCCGCAAATATTATGTTGATCAAATGCATATTAGTTAGAGGATGAACTGTGTTTTAATTCATAAAAATACAATTAGGGTTGAAGTTAAAAAAAAGTGGTTTTACTGAATGACTATAATATGCCTGGGCGGCCTTTGGTCAGTTTTGTGTTATTCTCCTTTACGTATGTATGTATGCTCGACAATGACTTCGATTAGTAAGTTTTTATGCCTATTTCTTATTTCTTCATAAATATAAGCGGGTATTTTATATACACAGAGGGGAAATCCTTAAGCCATCCGGATATACAGAAAATTCTTACTGGTCGGAGCAGGTATTCGATACATGTACGTGCATAGATATGTATATATGCACATACATACAATGAGGAGTGAGTCCTTAAGTCTGGACGAAGGTTAGCTTAACAAAAAAAATATACTTATACATAAGTTTGGCACACATTCATACAATGCATGTATTGTGCATGTGATAGAAAATCTTTTTTTTTGGGTTTCTTGGCATTTTTGGAAGACCTACTTACAACATTTGGCATGACTTTCCCTTCTTGGTCTTTGTTCATCATGAATAAAAACCCTTAAGTAGTTATTCTTTTTCTCCCCTTTTGTTAAGTTTGTATATTTTTTAAATTTATTTCTGGGTGCCACTTGTTGCTAATTAAATTAGAGCAGAGTTTAATTTTTTAAAGCTCAAATTACACATTTGCACGATTTTTTATTCCCAGTTGACGATGAATATGTGAAATTGTTGATGTGTTAATATAGATATTTGACAACGGGTATACGGCTTATGTTAGAAACGTAAAGCCAATCGAACGATAATTCGAAAGATAGTGGAACACTTTTATAGAAGAAAACGAGTGACTTACTTTCTTTCTCTTAAGTTTCGACATCGTGGGGGAGGCAGATTGAATTTACTTTTACTCCAATCAGTTTCCTTGCAGCATTTTTTCAAATTTTTGACAAAAGCAGATAAATTTTTTTGTAAGTCCAATTCTGTTTCACTGCTGTAATAATTTAAGTTTAATTTTCTATGAAAGTATCGTGTTTCCTAAAACGCTATAAAGTAAAACTTTCAAAGATTTGTCAATCTTTTAGAATCAAATATTTGTATAAAACTTAATTTTATTTCCAAATTATTATCATTATACGAGTATGCGATACTCAATATAAAATTTGTAAAGCTAATCTAGGTTACCTACTTACATTCTCAATTTTCGAATAAAATAAAGTCCTCCGCTTGCTCCCTCTCGCTCCTTCTTTATTTTCTATCAGGTAAGCATGAAAAGACCTTCGAAATGATCGTGAGTTTATAGCTACATATATCTTCCCAGCAACCTGTCTACCTAACCTAATATTCAAAAATCAATTAACTATACAAAATTGCAGGAAAACAATCAACATAATACGTTTTGCTACTTGCGATTTGTACTTGTGATTGTTTCTTTGGAGTTTGCCGTATTTGGTTTTATATATTAATCTCTATTTTTTTAATTCAAAGTTATGTATATAACTATTGTTAGTTTTATTTTGTTCAGGTAGAATGGCATTTACGTGATTTCAAAGGTAAATTTTCTAGCAATTTAGATACAAATTTTTGTTTAGAATTCTTGAGTATTTTCATTAATATAAAAAAAGTGTTCTACAAGCGGGACGCGGCGGGTGCAAAAGTATGTGTACGCTTAAAGAAGACACTTTTGTCTTTCTCTGGAGGGTTACGGTTTTTTGATCCCTTTTGATCTTCAAAACTTATACACTACTAAACTGCAAAATTAAAATTAAAATTTCTTACATCGCACTCTAACTTCAAATTGTACAGGGTGTGCACATACCATTTCTTAAAACCAACAGCTTACCCAACATAACAAAAAAAGACTACAGCCCTTTATCGATAATAGTTTTTGAGGAATTGTAATTTATTTCAGATAAAATATGTGAAATATTTGTTTTTTTAAATTAACATTAATTTGTTGTTTTTTCCAGCATGCCACCACGCCCACTATTAAGAATATTTGGACCAACTTTTTCTGGCCAGCTTTGTTTTGATGTGTTTCCTTTCTGATGGCGTAAACATTTTAAGAATCTATGTCAAGAAAAAATATAGGTTTTGGCCGATGAAAATTGATTCAAAATCAAAATCAAGTGCACTTAATTCTCAGTAAATTTTCGAGTTTCGTTAATCAATTCGATATTTGTGTGCATACACGCATAAAAAGATTGTGAGTAGATGTATTTTCTTTAATTAAATCGTAACCAATCAAAAAGACGATTTTGAATTTTTTGTAAAGGTGTAACTTTTTGTCTTAATGTGACGATGTCTAGAGTCCCTGTAGTTTAATTAAGAGCCGGCGTATTTGTTTTACAAACTATAACAGGTATTTTTTAATTATTGCAGCTGTTGCGAACATGAGTCTTGTAAAATCTTATAAATACAAATAAATAAATACATACAGATACTATATACAATGAAATTGTTTTGTTTTTAATATTTATAAAAATATCTGGGTTCATTATTTCGGACAGCCGCGATCATTCGCTTGGCACGATCGATGTCTTCGCGCCATTCCCGCTCCATTCTGGCAATCTCAAGGGCCATCATTGCTTCTTCATTCTGATCCGTAGAATGGTAAATATGTTCCCATGATACAATCGCGCTATTTTTTATGTCTGATAGGGTTGATATTAAATTTTCCAAATTGTTGCTGGATTTGATAATAATTCCTTTATATGTAAAATTATTCCTTCTGATAAGAGCGTTTTCGGTATACAACATGGACTTTGTTTTCAGTAACACTTCTCTCTTATGAAAAATTTCAAAAATGTTTTCATATCCTTTTATACCAGGGTTCCTTTTAGTGTTGTACATGATCAGCAGCCAAAAGTTGCGATTGGAATCCATTTGTCCTAAAATAGAGTCCTTATTGTCCGGCTTGTACCACTTTCCCATACAATATTGTTGTAGCACTTTGTTTCGAATTAATACATCCTCCAATTCCACTGATTTCTGGATAAGGTGACCTACAAATTTTTGCCTATAATCTCGAATTAAGACATCTTCCTTATAATTTGATTCACTGGGCTCTGGCGATGTTTGAACTTGTTTATTCCACATAATTTTTTCCTGTGTGACAATTTTCCTTACAATTTTTCTTGGTCCTTTGTTATACTGCACGAAAAACCAATTACAATCGACATTTTGATTGATAGTCGAAGTACTTCCAAAATATCCAGAGTCCATTATCTTATTTGTTTGAATTGAGATTGGGTTCTTATATTTTAACTCGGTCGTATTTACTGATTCACTGCTTTTAAGATACTAATCCTTATTTGCCAAATATTGCAGCTTAAGTACTGAAAATCTTAAAAGTAATTTAATATTCATGCGTGCACTAAGCCATGCAGGTACTGCAACTTTTCTTACGCGATTTATAGCTTATGACAGTGAGAGAGAAAGAGAGAGAGAGGAGAAGACAGTGAAAGGGAAAGCAATTATATTACCTGCTTTCACCCGTTAACACAAAAGTTGATCAACGAGAATCAATTAATGACAAGTTGTAAAAATAAGGGTTGAAATCATGCGGATGTAGACATTAACAAAAAACTCATTAAGACATTTAACAATAAGAAATTGTTCGACATATTGTCATAATTATATTATACATAAGTGAAATTTGTTTGCTGCTGACTGTTCAAAATTTATGGTTGAAGTCTACTGACGATTTGTTAAAGCAACAATGAAATGCATATAGACATCACTTTACCACCAGCAAATAAATTTCATTTAATAATATTTTACTTACTCTCCGCAAGTAAATTTTAAGAAATGATTAAGAGCAATGAAGAAAAACTGTCTCTGATCTAATCTTAGGCGTTTGTTGAAACATGAGCACTTTCATTTGAAACTTAAGTTGAATTTAAGAACTATTTTTTTAAATACTTTTAATATTCACCCGTATTGCGTATGTTGTGTCGAATATTCGTCTACGAGAAATTTGTCCTAGCTTAAAGAAAACTTTTATACGTTTGCGTTAATCTAGAAACAAATTCTCGCAGACGAATATTCGACTCGACATACGCAATCACCCGTATTAAAATAAAATAAATAAAATTATTATTATGTTAAAAATAAAAGCTTATTCTAAATTTTTTCTCATAACCTCAAATAAAAGTTGTTTCCGAAAATAATTTAAGGTCGCATAACAAGAATGTGGCATTCTCGCTTTTATATTTTAATAAACGAATGTCGTTTTCGTATTAGTGACCTCATTTTCAATTGCAAGTTAAAGAGAACACTTTATTTAACTAGATTTTTACTCTAAAATATAAAAAATTCTAAATGCGACATGGAGGTGACTTACTTTTTAAATGAAAGTGTTTAAAATTAAGCACGTTTTAAATAAAGTCTACGATTATTTCTTCTGGGATAAAGTTTTTGCAGTAATCTTTCTTATTCATTGTTCTTAATAATTTCTTAGAATTTAATTACGAAGAGCAATTAAAATATTAACTACTGTTAAATATATTAATGAGGGTATTTTCCAGATTTTGCATCATCATGTCTGCATCAGCATAATTTCAACCCTTATTTTTAAAAGTTTAGATTAATTGATTTGATCAACTTTTGTGTTAACAGATGAAAGCAGGTAATATAATTGCTTTCCCTTTCACTGTCTTCTCCTTTCTCTCTCTCTCTCTCTCTCTCTCTCTCTCTCTCACCCACTGTCATAAGCTATAAATCGCGTTAGAAAAGTTGCAGTACCTGCATCTCTTACTGCACGCATGAATGTTAAATTACTTTTAAGATTTTCAGTACTTAAGCTGCAATATTTGGCAAATAAGGATTAGTATCTTAAAAGCAGTGAATCAGTAAATACTACCGAGTTAAAATATAAGAACCCAATCTCAATTCAAACAAATAAGATAATGGACTCTGGATATTTTGGAAGTACTTCGACTATCAATCAAAATGTCGATTGTAATTGGTTTTTCGTGCAGTATAACAAAGGACCAAGAAAAATTGTAAGGAAAATTGTCACACAGGAAAAAATTATGTGGAATAAACAAGTTCAAACATCGCCAGAGCCCAGTGAATCAAATTATAAGGAAGATGTCTTAATTCGAGATTATAGGCAAAAATTTGTAGGTCACCTTATCCAGAAATCAGTGGAATTGGAGGATGTATTAATTCGAAACAAAGTGCTACAACAATATTGTATGGGAAAGTGGTACAAGCCGGACAATAAGGACACTATTTTAGGACAAATGGATTCCAATCGCAACTTTTGGCTGCTGATCATGTACAACACTAAAAGGAACCCTGGTATAAAAGGATATGAAAACATTTTTGAAATTTTTCATAAGAGAGAAGTGTTACTGAAAACAAAGTCCATGTTGTATACCGAAAACGCTCTTATCAGAAGGAATAATTTTACATATAAAGGAATTATTATCAAATCCAGCAACAATTTGGAAAATTTAATATCAACCCTATCAGACATAAAAAATAGCGCGATTGTATCATGGGAACATATTTACCATTCTACAGATAAGAATGAAGAAGCAATGATGGCCCTTGAGATTGCCAGAATGGAGCGGGAATGGCGCGAAGACATCGAGCGTGCCAAGCGAATGATCGCGGCTGTCCGAAATAATGAACCCAGATATTTTTATAAATATTAAAAACAAAACAATTTCATTGTATATAGTATCTGTATTTATTTATTTATTTGTATTCGTAAGATTTTGCAAGACTCATATTCACAACAGTTGCAATAAATAAAAAATACCTGTTATAGTTTGTAAAACAAACACGCCATCTTTTAATTAAACTTCAGGGACTCTAGATATCGTCACGTACGTGTATGCTCAAAAATATCGAATTGATTAACGAAACTTTAATGAGAACTAAATGCACTAAGTGCCTGCTATTTTAAAATGCAATGCATAAGGATAGTATTCATTATCATACACAATCGTAAGCATTTTACAAAATGAGACCAGTACCTGCATTCTGTAACTTGCGACAAGTTTGCGCGTCGAGGAAAATTAAACAAATACATTGGTTGTCCTGTTAGCGTTGCCAGTTTTGAAATAGTAGAAATCAGTACATAAGAGAAAAAAATCAGTACAATTAAAAAAAAACAGTACAATACTTTTTTCAATATAAAATTATATTTTATTGACATAAAAGGCTTTAACGCTTTTTAAAACAAAACTTAAATTTTGTAGTAATAAAATAATATTTACACGAAATTTTTCGAAGAAGCAACTTTAAATTCACTATTTGCATCAGAAATCACTTATAGCAAATGTTTCTTGCTAATTTAAATTAAAAAAAAAATCTCAATAAAAATTTACATTAACTTGAATTAAAATTGATCACCTTATTTTTCTCTTGTTTCTTTTTATATGTAGTATGTAATTTTATATAAAGAAATTCGCTTAAATTCGCCTTAAAGCGAACGTAAAGTAAAAACCTCTGGTGATTCAATAAAAATAAATAAGCACTATGACAGGCTATCTTATACACTGAACAAAATTAATATATAAAAACAGTACATACATGAAAAAATCAGTACATTTGCGTACTGATTTGCTGCTGGTTATGCATAAATCAGTACTTTAAACAAAAATCAGTACATGTCTGGCAAAATCAGTACGACTGGCAAGCCTAGGTTTTCCATACAATTATACATTAAAAATCACGCTAGGACTTAGTGGGTTACAACTAAACACATTATGTGAAAATTGTTAAGGTAAAATTTTATAGAGGAACTAACTCGTTAAAGCTTAATTCAATTTCGTCACTTAAGTTAACTTCATACTGGTTTTACATTATACATTATGCCGCTAATGATTTTTGCTTCTTCTGTAAAATATTAAGGCAAGGCAAATTCATATAATGTATACTCAGCTGAATTCGCTTCGAGAAATTTATACTTCAAATCTCAACCGTACTCGTATATTCAACTTACAAGCGGCAAAAATAGTCACGTGATCCCTTACGACCACATAGTATGGATTCGCCTTGATATTTAGGCTTATTACATTCATTGAAAAAAATTTATATGAAACTTTTTTAAGAAAATTGCGTGCACAATATGAATTCAATTAATATTGAGAAAAATTATGTACCTTTAAAGAGTTGAAAAATATCAACTTTTAGGCCTACACATTCCCAAAAATATAGTCTGAAGTTAGGAAGGTGGCACTTTAGCCTATTGTGCTCTAATTTTATTTTTACCTTCTAATGCCCGTGAGTTTTACATACAGGTAAGTTACCTGGGGCTTATACCTACGAGTTGGACTGATAAAATTTAACTTACACGATGCACATCTGTACAATAATAAATATGTATGGGTAGAAATAACGCGCATAAATAAATTAGCATATATTACAAAAATATACACATAATACTTAAAAACATAAGCCACATAATCTAAATTTCAAATAACAGATTATTGAAAAAAGTCTTTAGGTTCTGTGGTACATTTCTTAGCCAGATTCCACACCATCATCGGGCTTATATTCATTCTATCTTTTGCATTCATCGTTTCTTTGCGGAATTTCTGCTATTGTATAGTGAGGAAGTGCATTCAACTATTCATGGTAAATTGGTGAAATATAGCAAAGAAGATCATGTAGGTTTCTGAAATTCACGAAATTGAGTGGTTTCAAGATATTTTTGTGGGAATTGCACGGCTCGGCTTTTAGGTTTAGTTTGCTTATTTTGTTCTTATTACTTCTATCTTATTGACCCTTATCGTGGTTGGCTTCGACTACGGCAATTTCGTCATAGATTAAAGAAAACCTGTCGAAATACACCAACCACGATAAGGGTGACTATTTCTATATTTTTTTAATTCCAAAAACCGCAGTACACGCATCCCTTCAAAATAGACCCATCTTTCTTTTGGATTTCATAGAAACAATGCTTCTTCCAGAGTTTTTTAATAATTTGTATACTTCGCCATTTATTTTCGTTAAAATTTCGTGCTTATTCTCCATACTGTAAGTTTATATTATTTTAATACAAATGCAGAGCGCAAGCTACATACATATGTATGTAAGTGCCTTTAATTATGAAAGTATTCAAAATCATATACACATTTATTTTTTCGAGATATTTAGAAGATTGCATTTGAATAGATCAAAAAGTATTTTAATATTATGCAACGTTTTAATTTATAGTTGTACTGGTCTCGATTAATAAAAATGTATTTAACGTTTTTTAAATAATGAAGTTTTTTTAAGACGGACCACTTTCATAATAAAGAGCACATATGGATATTAAAAAAACTCTCCTTTATAACTTTGATTCAAAAAATTTAATTTTTAAATAAAATATTCTAACAAAACTATTTTTTAAGGATACGTGCTAAGTCACAATGCAACTGATCTACATATTTAACACCAAGGCTTGAAGTATTGCATGTACTTCACTTCACAAATTTGATTAAGATTTTTTTCTTTTAATTTTAAAGCCACTAATTGCGGGAATATCCATCACCTACGAAATTGTAATTCATTTATCCCTTTTTCCCACAAGTGTGATTTTTTTTTTAATAATGGGTGTTTTTTATTGAGGTATAGAACTTTAAGTTGGCATCACTTTTTTAACTGGCGGCCATTTTGTCAGCTGTCAAGTGATTAATATTTAGTTTGGTTTGCCATTTCATCATGAACAGGTTGACAAAAGAACAACGCTTGCAAATCGTGCAACTTTATTTCGAAAATAATGGTTCAGTTCGCGAAGTTTACCGCAAGCTCCGTCCATTTTATGGTCGACATAATCGTCCATCAGAGCAATTAATTCGGTTAACCGGTCAATTGGCCACCAAGATCGTGTGATTTGACACCATTGGATTATTTTCTTTGGGGATATGTGAAGTTGCTCGTCTACTCCAACAAACCAGAAACGTTAGGGGACTTGGAAGCCAACATTCGTGGCGTTATTGCCAACATACGGCCCCATATGCTCGAAAAAGTGGTTGAAAATTGGACCTGTAGAATTGGCTTTATTCGAGCCAGCCGCGGCGGCCACATGCCCGAAATCATATTTAAACGTTAATGGCATAAAATTATCCTTCCAATAAAGCCAAATTGATGGACATTAAAACGATCTTCTTGTGTTTTATTTCAATTCGAAGTTCTATACCTCTAAAAAAACAGCCTATATTTGTAAATGGAATTTAACTTTTTATGCAAAACAAGTAAAAACAAAGTTACAAGCAGTGGCATAAAAACTAACTTGGAATGGTTTTATTACTTGCCAAGAATTTTGTTTGCAAGTTTTACAACACAAACATAATGAGCGCATGCCAAAGGTGCTTAAAGGGGTGATTTTTTATTGAAATATGCACATGTCTCATTTGCATTCAAATACACACAAACAATATTAACGGCCTTATTGTTGCCTGTCTATTTTTTTTACAACTCAAAGGTGCTAAAAATAGATCGCATTACAAGTGTTCCTACAGGTATTTTATTGGCAGTTTTGCTTTCATACAAGCAATTTTATTCTTTGATATTTGTTTCTACCTACTTTGGTTAAAACTTGGTTGTTATTGTTATTTTGAGTATGTAGGACTGTACATTTAGTGTATTTTTATTTGTTTTAAATTGTTGGCATTTTTGTAAAAATAACTTCAGAATGAGGTACCATATTATTTATTGAGAATTTTTGCCTTAAAATTATAACAAGTCAAATAAAAACCAACGCCTTGGAAAAATTGTTCACAAATTTGTTCAGTAGTTTCAGAGATATCGTAAAATTTTTAAGTCAAAAATTTAAGTTTTATAAAAAATTGGATTTTTTTGTGTTTTAGAATTTATAAAATAGTAGATGAGCCCGGCAAATGTTTTCTTGCCCTCAATAATTTTTTTTAACTACAAATTACTCCATACAGTAGTCACTTGTTGGTTAAAAAACAAAACGAAAACCTACCCGGTATTGACCCGCATCTGTGTTGAAAATTTCAGCTTCACAGGTCTTATAGTTCCACAAATCATGCGTTAATAACAAACACACACTGCGATTTTATATATATAGAAGATATATAATCTAGCACCTTAAAATATGCAACATACTTGAATTTTTGTATTACAAACTGTCAAACAATGTATCACGCACCCGCGCCATCTACTTAAAATGAAACAAAATGAAACGTACTTATTTTCGTGAAGTATACTCACACACCACGTACTTGCGCCGTTGTAGTACATACTATGTATCAGAGATGGAGCTGTACGCGAAAAATGATTTTCCCTGTTTTCCTGCTTTTCTCTTGAAATTTTCCCTGAATTTTCTTCGCTATAAACCTCACGGAGCCCGATACCTTTCTAACGAATGCAAAACCGTGGAAATCGGTTCGTGCGTTACAGTGTTAGAGACAACTAAATAATAATTTCTGAGAACAACACATTACAGATTTTTAGGTAGTTGAAAATCAATTTATAGTGCGTTTAGTGTTTTATGCGATATTTTCTGTATTTTTCGTAATAATCGTCTTTTCTTTTATTTATTTAGGCAACAGCAAGTGTTAATAATAGGTTAAGTTAAGTTTGTATTTGTATGTAAGTTAGTGTTTTGTACAAGGTAAAAGAACTTTTATTTTTTTTTAACCAAGAAAAAAATATAGCAGTTTTGGTCAAAGACCGTTCGATTTAAAATAACATAAAGAAAAGAAAAAAAACGCATTTAGCTCAACAGGGGCAATCCAAAGTTTAATAAATTATCCGTATAAGAAAAATAAAGTCGTATAAGCACAGGGTATAATAAATAATAATTTGTAAAAAAAATTTACTAGTAGATTAAGGTTTAATTTAAATAAATATGTAATTGTTGTTAATGTAGTAACAGAAATGTTTGATTGCTAGTTTATTTGTTCGGGTGAGGATATGTGATACCAAAGTTGTGAAGTAAATGTGTGTGGGATTTGGGGGACAAATTAAATATATAGTGAGGATTATTAGTGTCCCATGTAGGGAGGGCGAGTAGTGGACGTCCACCTAGTCCACTCTCCCAATTGTTTCCATCTTTTGAATTCCAGTTTTATATATTTTTGTTTTTATATGTTTTTTTATATTATTGTTCGTGTCTCGGTTGTGCAGAGTGGAACAACTAGCTGTATTCGAAAGCCTCCACACCTTCATCATCAGCCAAGGCACATCAATCAGGTACCCTGAATTCTGCAACAATTATTACAACAGCAATAATCACATGTACTTTGTTGGTGTAAATTACCATCTTACTTTTCAAAACAGGGTAGCATTGTCACAGTGTATGTTTCTAATAGGAAATGTCAAACACCATATAAAACTAAATATTTGTTTGGTATTTGCGGAAAACCCAAATAAAAGAATGTTTTTTCGGCTTATACTTACACAATCCAAATTTGACATTTGGCTTGGTAAACATGCATGAGTCACCTGACTTAGTGCGGTCACCTTATTAATGCGGCTTGATCATCAGCGTTCTTGTGTTTAGGCAACCGTGTGTGGATTTGACTCACATACTAATCTACTTCCCGTTTTTTACATTCAGGAACACACAATCCGATGATATTCACGATAGGAAATTTCCCTTCTTGGAGAATGAACATTTCATGGGAACAAAAATTTCACATTTTATTCACGATAGGGGTCATCGTTTCTTGTAATTTGATTTTATTACTTACTATATATGAATACACTGCGCGTCATCAGGTTAGCACACCTCCTACGAGCTTAATGTAATTGCTGTTGCTGATGTTGTTATTAATAAATTTAAATTTTTTGCATTATATTATTTTTGTCTTCTTGTACATTGTTGCTGATATTGAAAAGACACGATGAATATTCACCGTTATATTGTTTTTGGAATTTTGTTTTATTTTCAACGGAAATCGCGATTTGTTTTTGTTTCATCAAGTGAGAACATGCAAATTCGTTTTAGTATATCTTCAACATTTGTAACTGTATCATTACCAAATTTTTAGTGATGGTCAAGTGGTCTATTGATAACAAAATGGGTAAAGGAAAATCGCTTTCAGTAGAAGAAAAATCGAAAATTGAAGCTTAAGAGGATTTGAAGCTGTTTGTAAGTGAAATATCGAAAAAAATCGGTAGAAGCCGTAAGGTCATAACTGCATTCCTCCGCAATAAGTCCGGATATGGTAAGAACAATAGGTAACAATAAAGTTCTTTCTAACACTGATAAAAGAGCAAAGATTAGGGCAAATGTTGGAGTTAAGGCAAGTTTATCTACTATTCGAAGACTAATAAGGAATGCTCCACACCTTAAGAGGCATAATATAAAAACCCCCTCTCAACCTTGCTCGCAAGGAAATGCGATCGAATTTTGCGAAAGAGAAAATGACATGGACTTCAGATTGGCGCTACGTTGTCTTTTCAGATGAAAAGAAATTTAATTTGGAAGGTCCAGACGGGTAAAACTACTACTTTCATGATCTTCGCAAAGAGGAGCACCAGTTGGATCGTCTTTATAGTCGAGTGGGGGGTGTGATGGTGTGGGGAGCCATCTGCTACTACGGCACGGGAGAGCTACAGTTTTTGACAGCAAATATGAACGCTAACGCTTACAAAAATGTACTTGAAATAGCTTTTCCTTAATTAAAAATTTGTTTGGTAATTTACCTTGGCATTTTCAGCATGACAATGCCCCTATCCACACTGCTCGGGTGATTAAGTCATGGATTGACAGCCAAACTGTCAGTTTAATGCAGTGGACGCGTTACTCACAAGACATAAACATAATAGAAAATGTATGGGGTTAGCTCGTACGTAAAGTCTACGAGTCTGGAAGACAATACAGCAACAAAATGGAATTAATTGATGGTATTAAGTATTAATTGATGGTATTAAGCGCGCCTGGTCAGAGATTTCAGTAAATTATATAAGACAATTGTATGAAGTCATTCTCAATAAGGGAGGGTCAACACATTATTAAATTTATATAAAAATATGTAAATTACTTTATTATAAGCTTAGAAATAAGTTCGTGGCGTAAAATCCACATACAAAAAAGTAAATAAATCATGTTCTAACCTGGTGACTAAAATGAAATTAGTGCATTTTTTTTCGAAAAAAATCATTAAATAAGTTTTTCTTACGTTAAATTTATATTTTGTGTTTTATTTAATTGAGAATTGAATAGGATACAACCCAAAAGAAAATTGCAGTTATAACGCATTTTTATTGATCCGGAACCACCTACGACAGGAGTGTGCTAACCTGATGACGCGCAGTGTACATACATATGTACATCAGAGCTGACCACCGCGTGAAACACGAGAGAAATGTATTCGCGTATGTGTATTCATTTGTATAAGGGAATTGGAAATTTTGTTTTAGTGCTGAATCTCTTTCTAAATAGTGCCAAAATCTCCTGAAAAGTGCCTAACCACTTTTTATATAATCTAATGTTGAAAGTTAATGTTCGTTTATAGTATGTCTAATCCCAAGGACATACGTATCGTCAAGTGCAAACAGACGTAACTACACTTTTATATTTTTTACAGGAGAATCAAAAATCGTTACAAAATCAATAATAATAACGTATTCTTGAAAATGTTCTTCGAAATTCACTTCTAGTACGGATACATATATACTTTTAACCATTTATTTCCTTTTTATATATGGGTGTGTTCGTAAATGCATCACTGCTCTGCATCATACGAGCAAACTTTAATTTAAAATGCAATACAACTTTGCGGATAATATTTTTAGTAGTAACCATGTTAGAAGCCCATATTTGACATTTGTTTGTGGGTTATCTACTTCAGTGAACCAGTTTATGACATTTAAACTTCCATTTGCAGCTCAGTGATGCAGTTACGAACATATATTTAAGCTTTTATGTTAGTTAGGGGCCATCCACATATTATGTAACGCTGTTTTCCCCGATTTTTGACTCCCCCAGTAACAGATCGCATCAAAACCAATGAAAATGTATTGATTACTATGTGTTGTTTTTAAATGTTTGCTAAATCTTTTTAAATAATATTCAAAAAATTAATAAGAAATAAAAAATTTGTAGAATTATTAGAAAAATACGAAACAAAACCTAAAACAATGGTGTACGAAAATTACAAAAAAATTTTGACGTTCTCTCGAAAAATCTAAACAAGAAAATATTAATCACACATCAATGACAACTCTCTCTTATGAAATTATTGCAATAGCAATTTTTTTAAACAAACACAACCCGCGAAGCGATTAGCTTGTCTGCGGAAAACACCCAGAGTCTATAGTGGGAATCGAACCCACGACCTCTGGACTGAGAGGCTAGCATCACTACCACTCAGCCACAGGGGTACCCTACTGACCTTATATAGATAAACCTTGCTTTAAATCCTGCATTTTTTTAATATCTAAGTCTAACATGGATCTAGATTCACTTTAAAATTTTTGAGAGTTTTTTGTTTCTTTTGGAAACATCTATGTAACAAAAGGAACAATATTATTCGTGTCTCCACTTACATAGAACATGTTCTGGTGCAAACTCTGAAAACCAATTCATATAATAGTCCTAGAATTTATACTAAGTTTTGAAATATGAAAGAAATAATTTCTTAGTCAGGCTTAAGTTCAGTAATTTCAATTCTTGTTGAATGAAATATTTTTATTAATTAATATGAGTTTCTAAAGAAGAGAAGAAAAATTAAATTAGACTTTATTAGCCGGGGGAAATACCGATATTTTTCTGTGCAGCCACGCACTTCATCAGCACCCAAGTCTATCTACTGGGGTAGAGATTGTTATTAACATCAGCTATTTAACGCAAATTTTCAATGAAATGGAATATGAGAAATGTTGTGTATATAACCCAGCTAATAAATTCTAATTTAATTTTTCTTCTCTTCTTTAGAAACTCACATTAATTAATAAAAATATTTCATTCAACACGAATTAAAATTACTGAACTTAAGCCTGACTAAGAAATTATTTCTGATTAAAATTCACTATAGTTCAACCAAAAATTTAAAATTGTCTGATATGAAAGAAATGTTATTTTATTTTCGAATTCTACAACTGTATGCTTTAAAATTAAGTGTACTTTTATTTTAAGAAGATAACAAAAACAAAAATACATCTTGCTTATAACATCCATCAAACTATTTAATATAAATTAAGTTTTATCAGTATATCCCACTGTTCCAGCTCTCTGTCTAAAATAGTTTGGTGACACAGCTACCGTTTTGGGGCACCTTAAGAACTAGATGAAGTTCTTAGTTGAAATATTTCCGAAAATTTATAAATATCATCTTTTCGACATGAGCTGTTGCAAAAATATAATTTATTCCTTTTAATTACTCGTCAATGTGTCTATGAAAAAATTAATTGGACACACGTTACTTTTCGCCATCATAACCGAACAGTTGTCAACCCCAAATCCTACTAAGTTTTCAAGACTTAAAAACGTAGAAATACAAAAAGATTACTTATTATTGCAATACGAAAATGTTCCATATTAATGGAAAAAATTGCTAGAAAAGGAGCGAGAGTGCCACAGTGCCAGCCATCATCCAATAGTGCCAAAAATGGTAGATTTAAAATATTTGAAAAATTATGATTAGTTTTTTTTATAAAAATGTCCTTTATTATTTTTAGATATATATAAATTGTATTTTTATTTACTTCAAAATTTAATTCATTCTTATTACTTTTTTATTTTTATTAAATTATTTTATGTTATATTTATAAGTTGTTTTTCTTTAATTGTTAATATAAATGTATGCTTTTTATAAACATTTTATGATTTTCGATTTTATGGGTGAAGAGGGAGTGGAGTGGTGGTTGTATATACGGTAACTTAAGAATTAAAATATTTACTGATATCTTCTTTGCAATTAGATACATAAAATAATTTTTAAAGGATTCTTCTTTGTTTGTGATATTTAATAAGTAAACGTTTATCATTTAAGTTTATACAAATGGCTTTTTATATGGATTTTTTATAATTAGAAAATAGTTTAAGAGAAATTGTTACAAATTGTACAAACAAAAGGAGTAAAACACGGTTAAAATAGGTGTTCAAAAACGTTTAAAGAACAATCAGTAAATACGATAACGATTTGGAAAATAGTTTTAATTAACATAAATTATAATCAACCCATGAAAATTTCTAGAACTTGTTACAAAAATTATGCACATAATGAGTACTTTAATTTTCTCTATTGCACTCTACCGAAAAGATATGTAAGTATTAGTAATTGGCATGTGCTGCGTTTTTATTTCTTTGAAATTAAAAATAATTGCGCATGCATATAATACATGCTCATTGCATTCAGCGATTTCTTAACAATTTCTAAGGACTATTTCCGAAGTTTATAATTTTTAAGAAATTAAAATTAAGCATTTAAATGTCAAGGACCATTAATAAGGAGGTCTATGATAGATTTTTGTTTTTTTTTATATTTTTTCTTTGCACTTTTTCCACATTTTTACATATTTTAGTATAATAATTTTAGACAAACCATATGTGTACTATTTTTGGTGAGCCTGGTTTAGAAATTATTCTTTGATTTAATTACAGCTCAAGTTGAAACAGTAATAAATATAAAAAAAAATTAAAAAGAATTCAATTAAAATTATTGTGGGTCATGCTTTCATCAGAATTGAAAAAAGCTTACAAGCAAACCTTTTGAATTCACATTCATTCATACAGCCCAATCATGAATATTCCCACGGAAATTAAAGGTAGAGGTCCATAGCTCGCTTTTTGCGCGTTATGCTTTACACGCGTTTCATCCTCTTGTTTCATTCTATACTTTGTTCGCGTTGAGTTACATGCACTGCTTTTCATGCGCCATTTTATTTTTGTTTTGATCAGCTGTGTGCGTTTGTTTATAAATACTTATAAAGAAAAAATGGAGAGTGAAATCGAGTTTTTAAAAGAATTTGTGGAGTTAGTCGAGTTTGTATATTTAATTTTATGTGTAAAAAATGCCTATGAACAATTTCAAAAAAGAAAAGGTTTTGTGTACGGCCGTTGTATTTAGAACGGAATTTAAGTGGGGTTTTTAAAACCACATTTAAAAAATTAAAACTTCTGACCCTGATAAATTTCGAACCGCGGCAAGAATGTCTGCAGATGTCTTTGACTATTTATTCAGCATTTTAAAAGATAGTCTTGAGAAAACTCGGCCAGAGCTATTCCAGCAGATTGTCGGCTGTTGTTGACTTTAATGTAAGTAAATTGAAAATTACATATAAATGTATGCACATTATTGGCTTAAGCAATAAAGGTAGAGGTCCATAGCTCGCTTTTTGCGCGTTACGCTTTCTATGCATCTGTCAAAAAAGTAGAATCAATGTAATAGTATGTGACAAGTTACATTGCAAAAAGCGCAGAACGCGTAGGCTCGTTCAAAGCAAAAAGTAGGTCTACTTTCTACTTTTGTACGCGTTACAAGCACCATGACTTTCAGCTGTTCTTGAAGGCTAAAGATGTTAAATAATACTTTATTTCTTACGTTATCGATAAATATTATTTTGCCGTGGATAATTTTTTTCTTTTTTTTTAATAGAAAAAATTTCTTAGTAAAAAAAAACTTGTTTAATAAAATATGTGAATATTTTCATTAATGCGATGTATTTTAATTAACTTTTCACCACACTTTTCTCAGTAACAAATTTTGCATATTAGTTATCGATTACTTTTACGTACTGAGTGTTATCTCTGCTAAATCTGTATTAAATAGCTGCTTAGAAAAGTTATTGCTTAAGCCAATAATGTGCATACATTTATATGTAATTTTCAATTTACTTACATTAAAGTCAACAACAGCCGACAATCTGCTGGAATACCCCTGGCCGAGTTCTTCTCAAGACTATCTTTTAAAATGCTGAATAAATAGTCAAAGACATCTGCAGACATTCTTGTCGCGGTTCGAAATTTATCAGGGTCAGAAGTTTTAATTTTTTAAATGTGGTTTCAAAAAACCCACTTAAATTCCGTTCTAATACAACGGCCGTACCCAAAACCTTTTCTTTTTTGAAATTGTTCATAGGCATTTTTTGCACATAAAATTAAATATACAAACTCGACTAACTCCACAAATTCTTTTAAAAACTCGATTTCACTCTCCATTTTTTCTTTATAAGTATTTATAAACAAACGCACACAGCTGATCAAAACAAAAATAAAATGGCGCATGAAAAGCAGTGCATGTAACTCAACGCGAACAAAGTATAGAATGAAACAAGAGGATGAAACGCGTGTAAAGCATAACGCGCAAAAAGCGAGCTATGGACCTCTACCTTTAGACTTGCATTTACCAGATATACATGATTTACCAGTTTTAATATGTCGTGTTTTCAGTCAATGTTTTGCTTCTTTTAAAGAGTTTAAGAGGCACAAGCTGCAGAAGTGTCTTACAAACTCTACACCTTACAATAATACACTTGAATGTCCCTATTGCAATAAAAGTTTCAAAACTACCCCAAATCTGAAGCAGCATTTACGAGTTGTACATAGTCAACTCAAAAAACACATTTGCCAACTGTGTGATAAACAGTTTTCAACATTGGATCATCTAAAGAAACATGTATTAAGTCAACACCAAAATGAGCGTAAACATTTATTATGTACGGTTTGTGATAAGAAATTTACCCAATTGTGTCATTTAAAACAACATTTGGCAATACACACTACGGGTAAAACCATACAGTGTCCGAATTGCTCTTTGAAATTTTGGCGAAAAATTGATTTACAAAGACATCATCAAAAGGATCATAAACATGGTGAGTGCAAAGTTCGTATACATATGTACATACATCTGTGGTTTTCATTAATAACAGCGTATGTAGAGCAAAAAAAATAAAATAATTTTTGAAGCTTATTTAAAAAATAGGTAGAAGTTCCGTTGTTGTTTTAGGAAAAAATGACGTACATGCGTCCATGTCTTTTAAAAATTTTATAGAACTTTCCAAAAAATATTTAAAATATAACAATATGATGTCATAAACTCGAAATGAGAAATATATAACATACGTTCTTATTAATGAAAAAATATTTATTTGCTTTTTTTTGCCAAAATGTAAGTTTTTCAAAATTATTCGTCTATTCCAACAAAAAATAAATCATGAAATTTTATTCGAACATACATATCGTCGGTTGGTTACTGGTTTGATGTATGTATGTAACAAAAATGTTTTATCGAGAAAATCGATGAAGAATGTTTAGTTCATTAGTTTTATAAAAATACACGATAGAATTTTTTGTTTAATAATAAAAGTAAGAGATACATATGTTTTTTATTCAAACTTAAAGTTGATAAACTTTTTATATCCAACATGAAAAGTTATTAGGATTTAAAGAAAAAATGACAGAACCCTTTGTCAAAGTTAAATTACTGTATGTACCGTACAAGAATAGTATCAGTCAATTCACCGGTCATTTGATCAAAAGTCATGCAGGATATATTCATCATTGCGTAACAAAGTTTCTATTACATTATTAAGTGCAAAATGAAAAATGTGATGGAAACTTTTGTGTACATGTGATGTTGCATTTCTCTCTAATTAATGAATATAACATATCGTTGAACTGCTCACTTTTTACTAATCAATGATATCATAAACATTACTCAAGTTTGACTGATCATAATTGACTTATATATCCCCCACAATTGAGTAATCATAGATGATTGACATACTGACAGGAAATATACTTTTTATTTTATTTGCTGTTTTATTATAAAAAATATCTTTAAGATACACAAGTAAATAACATATTTAAAACAAAAAATACAAATAAACAAAAACACCAAATAACTTAAGCGGTATCTAGCCCTCTTCACACCTTTCCATCTCCAACGCACCATGCTTTTTACAAATATCTAAAATTTTTAAGATAAATATACATATTAAATTAAACTTTGTGAATTTCTTTTATTGACTATTTTATTTATCCTTTTTTCACATTCCTATAAGCTTTAGTTTTCACAGACCGAATGAATTGTATCTTTTTAAATAAAACTCGATATTTAAAAGTTTTGTTATATGTAATTTAGATGTTCCACTCTAACATATATGCTAGAGTAGAGCAAACAATAATTAATAAATAAATCCGTCATCACTTCCGATCAAATGACTAGTCAATTGACTGTCATTATTGAATTCAATATAAAATTGTTGGAAATGTGTTAGTGCTACAATTTTGTTTGTGTTAGTTTCAGTCATTCATTTCTTGTAGGGTATATTTAAGTAGAAAAAGGTGAAAATATCAATTTTATTCATATAACATGACTTTTAAAGGAAAAACAACGGAAGAAATAAAAGACAGTTTGAATATATTTAATAAATGAAATTTGATTAATAAAAAATAAATATCAATTCATTTGATTAAAACATAATACAATAATTAAATTTTTGTACTTTGCTTTGAATCACGTTCTTTGAGTAGAATATGCATCATAACCAGGGACATGCATTTAAAAAAGGTATTTTAGGCGCCTAAAATATGACATCAATTACGCAAAATATGCACTAAAAACAAAAAAATATGCACATATTTTAAAATATTTTTGTTGAAAATAAAAGTTTTCAATTTACATACAACTAAATAAAGAATAAAAATATTTTCTTTTGTCAAGAAGTGCGTGTACAAGCCTTTTACATTAAAATTTTACACAAGATTAAATATGATACAACGATTTTCTCTGCATGATGAACTCCAAACACGCATTTTCGAGATATGTTTATATTGCAGAAAATCGGATACATATACATATGTAAATAGAAAAAGAAAAGTGTTGCTATATATTTATTTTCATTTAAAAATTTTATATTTTCTATATTTTCGAATATAAAGTTCAATCAATTTGTTCTTAGAAAGCTTTTGGTCATTGAAAAAGGCCTTGCAACGTCTGTGGATGTAATCGGCTCAAATTTAAATGATTTTTTTTTTATATAATCTTATATATTTATTTAACTCAACTATTACAATTAATTGATTTGTTTTTTAAATCCATTACCATTTTTAAAAACAATATCAAGTTTCCGCCGAATGGTTTCACTACTTTCGGCTTTAATTGTAGACAATTTCTTCTTGAAATCATCAAAATGACGATTGCCAATAAATTTGGTAGGTGTATGTGCTGTATAATCGTTCTACAATTGTAAAAAAATTCAAGCGAATAAATTTGCCAAAAAAACAGTTTTGTATTAAAAATTTGTAAACAATAATATTTGTTGAAATTAAATTTTTTGACAAAATATGACACAAAACCATGCATTTATAACAAAATATGATACAAAAATATGCTTTAATGACCAAATTATGTAAAAATATGCATTTTCAGCAAACTATGCAAAAATATGCACTAACAAATTATGCCATCGATTGTATGCAAATTCATTGTTTCGTAAAGATATTTCGTTCTTGCCATTATCAGTGATAAGGGAAAAACATGAATTTGCATGAAACCCCTGTCCTTGATCATAACAATTGTGAATAACAATATTAATACTTTTACGTTGGAAATGTGCCACATATCCCAAAAATTGTCGATTGCGGTAAAACAATTTTTTAAATGTCTAACAATTGTGGAAATGACGCAATATTACAGATCTATATCTCCTGTTATATTCAAGATATCGGAAAACTGATAACGAATTTGGAAAGAGGACACATTATTCATATATAATCAATCAATAACTCATTTTATTTTTAAATTTTCCATACATCAAACCAGGAACCAACCGACGATATATAAAACACGAATAATTGATAACCAGGGAAAACGTGAAAACATGGGCTTAGGCTTAAATCAAGTTTAGGGGCACCTCCCAGAAATTAAAAAAAAGTATGCTATCATATAGAAAATTAAAAAATAAGAAGAAAATAATAAATAAAAAGTTGGCGGCAACGCTTAGTTTCCGAGTTATGGGCCTCTGAAGTTCTAGTAAAATATTCTTATCATACGGTGTTTTCAAACGAATATGACCAATATCTTAAAAATTAAAAAAGTACCCTATCCTATAGAAAATTAAAAACTAAGAAAAAAAATTAAATAAAAAAATTGGCGGCGAGGCTTAGTTTCCGAGTTATGGGCCTCTGAAACTTTAGTACAGTATTGTGAGTATGTATACGGTGTTTTTCAACGAATATGACCAATATTGGTATCATCTTAAAGCTTTTAAGAATACCTTTCATGAAATGGTAAAAATAACTCTTGGTCTTGCAGGAAAACGTTAGTAAGCAGGAAAATTTTGCAATGCAGAAAATCTTTACTAGGCTGCGCCGTCTCGGGAAACACCATGGTGGAGAAAGTCCGGCCGAAGGCCGGCAATGCAGGAATACTTTAGTAGGCCAGAAAACCTTGCAATGCAGAAAATCTTTATTGTGATGCGTCGTCTCGGGAAACACAATGGTGGAGAAAATCCTTAAGCCCGGCCGAAGGCCGGCAATGCAAGAATACTTTAGTAGGCCAGAAAACTCTGCAATGCAGAAAATCTTTATTGTGATGCGTCGTCTCGGGAAACACAATGGTGGAGAAAATCCTTAAGCCCGGCCGAAGGCCGGCAATGTAGGAATACTTTAGTAGGCCAGAAAACTTTGCAATGCAGAAAATCTTTATTGTGATGCGTCGTCTCGGGAAACACAATGGTGGAGAAAATCCTTAAGCCCGGCCGAAGGCCGGCAATGCAGGAATACTTTAGTAGGCCAGAAAACCTTGCAATGCAGAAAATCTTTACTAGGCTGCGCCGTCTCGGGAAACACCATGGTGGAGAAAATTCTTAATTCCGGCCGAAGGCCGGCAATGCAAGAAAACGTTAGTAAGCAGGAAAGCTTTGCAATTCAGAAAACCTTTACTAGGCTGGACCGTCTCGGGAAACACCATGGTGGAAAATCTTAAAAGAAAAACGTTAGAATATAATAGAATAGGGGGAAAGATCTGGTCCGAAGACCGGCACTGCGACTCCTGATGGATCTTTTGTACCATAGATCTATGAGTTTATTTAATTCAATCTCTGTATGACTTTCCTTATGAAGGTCAGTACAGATATTGGAGAAGCTCGCCTTATATCATCTGAACACAGAAACTCAGAATGAAAAACACGCCCTCTACTGTCATATAATACGATACAATCACAAAGAATGTGTGTCGTCGTCTCGTCATCTTCCAAGCACAAGCGACACAAAGGTGAACGAACTTGGTTACTTTTCCACAGAGGATAGTTAAGTCTAAAGTGACCAGACAGAAAACCAGTAACAAGTCGTAAATTATTCCTGTTGAAGTTCAGGATGCCATTATATGTAAATGGCTGCATCAAAGCTTTGGCCTGCCTTAAGCCAGAAGAAAACAGCCAGAACTCCTTAGCGGTCGAAGTGACATCTTCTTTAATCAGAGACATTACAGTCGACCGACTTACGCCACAGAACGGCTCAGGGCCCATAAAAGGATCAGCAGAGGCCCTCTTGGCCAGTTCATCTGCTTCCTCATTCCCTGGATGACCGCTGTGGCCAGGTATCCAATAAATGGAAACCTTGTTCCGTATGGATAGCTTTTGTAATGAGTCAAAGCACTCTAAAACTAGCCTGGAACGGTATTCCCATGAAAGGAGAGACTTAAGAGCTGCCTGACTATCGGAAAAGATAGCTATATGCGCACCTCTAATGCCCCTTTTTAAATTAATGTCAACACATTTGGTGATTGCTTGTATTTCCGCCTGAAATACCGTAGGCCATTTGCCCATGGGCAAAGAGGTTTTTACGTTGGGCCCAAAAACTCCAGCACCAACTCCATCCTCCGTTTTGGAACCATCCGTATACCAACATAAACTTCTGGGATCCACAACAGGACCGTTTTCGTCCCATACTGCCCTGGGTGGAATTGTGATATTAAATCTCCTGTCGAACCTCAGTTCACAGTTTATCCTATCACTAGGCATTCCTAGCAATTCAAAGCTGGGCATTGTACTCAAGACCGACGAGTGCCCGTTGCCAACACAACGAGCAGATGTCCCGAGACCCATCCTATAAGCGGCCATTGCCGCGGATGATCTTATAAAGATTTGAATGGGTGGTATTCCAATCAAGGCCTCAATAGCTAAGGTTGGACATGACCTCATTGCGCCTGTTGCAAGAAGACACGCCAATCTCTGAACTTTACAGAGTTTAGTTGTCGCCACAACCTGGCTAGTCTTTTGCCACCAAACTATCGCGCCGTACGTTATAATTGGCCTAACAATCATTGTGTAGATCCACATAACCATTTTCGGACTTATGCCCCAGGTGCACCCAGCACAACTCTTCACCGCCCAGATCGCCCTAGTGGCTTTCTGTGTTACGCAATCAACATGTCGGTTCCAAGTTAGCTTACTATCAAGAATAATCCCTAAGTATTTGACATCGGTCGAATAAGGAATATTACATCCATTCAACGACACTGTCCCTAGACCGAGTTTTCTTCTAAGAGAAAAAGGTACTAGAATAGTCTTATCAGAGTTGACCGCCAGGCCATGTCTCCCACACCATGTCGTTACAGTGCACAGAGCATTGTTCATGATGTCTGAGAGAATGTTGCTGAATTTTCCAGTTGCCATCACAACCAGGTCATCAGCATAACCTATAACTTCGTGTCCTTGTTCACTAAGAATGAGAAGAAGTTCGTCAATCACCACTGACCAAAGGAGTGGTGATAAAACACCGCCTTGGGGACACCCTTTGACTGCCCTAATGGTAACCATATCATTACCCATAGCAGCAGTTATGTCCCTGCTCTCGAGCATAGACCTAATCCATTTCACAGACCAGTGATCAAGACCTGTTTGTCTAAGAGAGCGCTCTATTGAGTTATATTCTGTATTATCAAATGCGCCATTTATGTCTAAAAAAGCACACAACGCAATTTCACCCGACCCATGAGCCCTCTCGATCTTTTTAACAAGATGATGCAGAGCATGCTCGGCCGATTTACCCTTAGCGTATGCATATTGATTTGCATGCAAGGGGGCGGTATTCAAAACCATCGATCTAATGTGCTGATCAATTACTCTCTCCGTAGTTTTCAACAAAAACGATGTTAGGCTAATTGGTCTGTATGATTTGGCCAAATTTTCTGGCCTATTGCCCATTTTAGGTATAAATACAACGTCAACCTACCTCCACAACAGGGGAATGTGTCCGAAGATAAAACTAGCTCTAAATAGGGCGGCGAGGGCACAAAGCAGTGTATCAATGCACCTTTGCAAAAGCGCTGGAAATATACCATCCCCGCCAGGAGCCTTAAAAGGCTGAAAAGAGGCAATAGCCCATTTTATCCTATCCGGATTAAAGATGACTTTAGACAATTTGAGAGCTGTTCTGTATGAACCAGGGGAGCAAATCGTCAGTTCATTAACACTTTGAACCTTGGGAATCGACTCAGGAAAATGAACACTAAGTAGATGTTCCAGCGTTTCTCTTTGGTTCTTGGTGTACTTGCCACCAGCTTTCCTTAGAAGGCTGATTTGGCTGACTTTAGAGCGGGAGAGAGCCTTATGCAATCTCGCTGCTGTTGGGGTATTCTCGATATCCTCGCAGAATTTTCTCCAGGACTCCCTTTTGGATTTCCTAATTTCTTTGTTGTATTTGGTTAGGTACCTTGTGTACACTTCCCAATTACCTGAACGCTTTGCGTAATTAAATAGTCTTCTAACTTCTTTGCGCATATCATCAAGAATGTCACTCCACCACGGTACCTTACGTATCGTTTTTCGGTTTCTCAGACTACAACTATCATGATATGAGGAAATAACGACTTGATTAAGCTGATCTGCTGCTACCTCTAGTTCTTCCACAGAAGAAATATTGGAAGTTAGCAGATTGGCTCTCGAGTCTACCATTTCTTTAAACGCAGCCCAGTTAGTATGTTTGCGACTCGTAAATTGTTGGGTAACGGACATGTCTCCTGGAAAATCAAACCTTATGTATCGATGATCCGACAGGGAGACATCGTCAGAGACCCTCCAATTGGATATGTAATTAGAAATGAATGGGCTAGATAAGGTGAGGTCTAATACCTCTTCCCTGATGGCATTAACAAAAGTTGGCTTTGAGCCCCTATTCAGAACCTAGAAATTCTAAAAGAGCCTAGAAATTCTAAAAGAGCCTCACCCCTTCCATTAACGTCACTACTACCCCATACTGTGTGATGAGCATTAGCATCACAACCAATTATGAACTGAAAATTATTCTTATGACAGTAACTTACCAGTTCCCTCACCCCAATGGGTGGTATAGATAAGTCACCTGCGAAGTATGCTGACGCACAGACTACTTGTCTAGTCCCTTGTTCCGTTGGGATCTCCAAAATGGCCGCCACCATGTTCCTTCGGATGAATTCTGGAATAGAAATGTAATTAATATACTTATTTATTAGCACTGCCGCTCTAGGAACACAATTTCCTTTATGAAATATTAACCCACCTGGTTCTTGTTGAAGGCCTGGTTCTTGCACAAGAACCATGTCTATCCGTTTTTCGGCGAAAACCTTGCACAATGTGGCCGACGCACCTTTAGCGTGGTGCAAGTTCGCCTGTAGCACCCGTATGGTGCTCACACCTCCTCAGTGTTCTTAGAAGATGCAGCAGCTATCCTTTGTAGCTGCGCTCTTCTTGGCCCTTTATTTGCTCTGACCGGGGTATTATTTTTGCTATATCCACTTGACCTATTATTATTTTTAGCGGCTATCACAGCTGCAACCTTGCCGGCGGATGGACCAACATCCCCAGAAACACCAAGTTTTTTTCCGTCGGTTTTGGCCCGCTTCGAAGTCTCGCTAATGGACTGCTGTATCACACCTGGCTTTGGCGTTTTCTTATCAGCATTCACTGCGGCAGCCCTACTTGTGGATGGACCAACATCCTCAGGAACACAAAGTTCCTTACCACTAACCTGGGGCTGATGACTTACACTTTTGTCATTATTAGCACCCTCCTTTTGTGTGTCCTTAATTGACAGTTTCAGGTGGATGAAGCGGTAGGCAATCCGACCATTAGACTTCACGAGTTTGGCCCAGGAATTGTCATCTACAGCCATTATCAAATGAAGGAGTGGACCATCGTTCTTCCTCATCGTTACCTTTCAAAGGTTCGCAGTCAGGTTATTTTGAGCAGCAATGATAGCCAGAATCTTCTCGTTGTTGATATCCTGGCTCTGCGGGAAATAACCTCGCACGTAGTGAGACTTCGGAAAATCAGGCTCTTCCACTAATCGTACCTCGAGGTTACATTTCTTGGCAATAGCGCTGGTATTGATCTTAAGCCAATCAGCGGTTTGCCTGTTTGTGCAGGTGACCATAAGCCAACCTGTTCTTGGGGCACAACCATCGCATTCTGGGCGAACGTCTCCTCCCAGTTCGATTGTTGTGTCAATTATAGCCTCTTTCAGTCTTGCCATTTGCTCGGATGTCAGAGGATTTGCCGTGGTGTTATTAGTCACGAAACCAACCCTAACCAATCCAACGATATGGTTGTAAGCAGGCTTCGGACGAACTTGGGGCTGCTGTATTGAGCGTGCAGGAACATGGCTACTCGCAGGCTTGAGTCTCTTGCCTTCCGAGACCTGTATCTCGTCAGATAGCGCACGTTTTGTTGCTCCTTTTGCAATTTGGATAGCCTGTTCACGATTAGAGCCAGCTTTCAAAGCTCTTTTGAAGCGTCGTTTCTCTGATGCTGAAAACTTTACAAATGGAGATCCCGTTCGGATCTTCATAATGTCCAGACCTTTGCCTATTGTCGTAGCACCGGATCTGTCAGAACATAGACTTATATTGTCTGACTCGATATTTCCGTCATGTGGGTCCTCAATTTCAGACACTTGTAGTCCCTGAGGTTTTACAATATCGACATGGAGCGCATCAGGTTGCCCAACAGCATTCCCAATAAGCTCCATATCCACATTGACCTGCGCTTCCGCAGGGCTTGTGATTTTACCTCCGGATAGCCCAACAGCTTTTCCTTCGGTTAATACTAATGTATCGGGGGTTTTGTTTTTTTTTGTTTATAAATTTTTCCATGATATATTGTTTTTTAAAAAAATTTGGGGAATGGTCATAACACTTCTAGCAGAGCCCCTTGCTAGAGTGGGCATTAATTAAAACTGGAGTTCCCAGGTCCAGAGTCCGCATACTCACGACTAATCTCCCTATTAGCCACGCATCCCTTGGCATATGCTGTTCCACCGTGGATTAGAGGTACCAGTTTTAAGAGTGGATACCAGATCTCCGCCTACCTACAATTAAACAGGAAGCTACAGCAGAGACATGACCGTACTGAGCTCCTGTTCCCGACCTTCCTCCAACCACCAACATGGAGAGAGGATGTAAGTACACTACCATCAGTGCATGAAGATACGGCACTCCTAAGAGCGTAGATCCCCAACATGACTTCTGGCTGATCGGGACATACCTTCTTCCCATGATTCAGACGCCCATCCGTTATTAAGCAGGAAAATTTTGCAATGCAGAAAATCCTTACTAGGCTGTGCCGTGTTGTGAAACATCATGGTGGGGAAAATTCGTAAGGCCCGGCCGACATTAATCAGAGCTGGAATCAGACTCGCTTTCTGATTCTTCTTCTAAAATCTCATCTTGAGTCATGGCCGTAAAATTTTCATCCAAGTTGTATTCTTCTTGGGGATTATACATTTTCCCCGCCATTTTTAAAAACTCAACAAATTTATTTTTTTTATTTGCCCTGCAAAATCGCAAGAAAATAAATTTTTGGACGTATCCATTAAAAAATAATTTTTTGCGGTTATAATGTGGCATAGATCTTTTAAAGTGGCGCCATAAGCCTTCGATGGCGTTGGTATGGTCACCATTGGCATTGGTAAAAGATTCCGAGTGGTTCACTTTCTTATGGGTGTAGTCGAAATCACCCAAATTATCGTAAGACTGAAAATATATAAAATATTTCTTAATAAAATATTATTAGTGTGTTTGAGTTTTACATACCTTCCAAAAATCGGAGATAATAATAGATTTTGAGGCTATATATTGTTGTATAAGTGGTAATAATGTTTCACGGCTCCTGTTTTCTACAGGAACCATGAAACACTTATCACTTATTTGCTCCACTCCTCCGAAAACCCATTGTCCTTCTACGTGGTGTCCTCTGTGATACTTCCTTTTCCCGATTTTGCTCTCGTCGATTTCCACTATCACTCCGGGTCCTCCGATTTGCAAATTTGTTTGGAAAGAGCCAAAAACTGCCACCTCCCTACAAAAACTATTCCAGTCAACTGCAGTTTGTAGTGAAATATCGACTTAATTTTTTATTAATTTCAAATCCACGTTTTGAAGCCATAAAAATGAAAATGTGGAGGTGGGACTTATCAAAAAAAGTGCCCTTCCTAAAGGACATTTTAAAGGTGCACTTTTTATTCGTTTTTTCTTATTTGAAAACACTTTTGAGCAACTGAGCAATTATAATTTATTAAATTTAGTTAACGACTTTCAAATTATTTTCACTTACCGCCAAATGTATCCATCGATGTTGTCGTAGGGTGTTAATTTATAGGGGTGTCCATTAGGGCACATGTAATTTCCCTCTTTTGGGATTAGTCCCCAGTCCACTAAAATTGGAATAGCTTCCTCAGGTACGGGTCCTTTTAAATTATTAGTAAAAATTTAAAAAATTTGCGTTGTACGGCTAATCTCCATTATGATTTGTGTAATGATAAAAATTTAAAATGATATACTTACTTAAATAACGGTTATCCTTTATACTTATCCATATTTTTTATCACTTTTTATTTATATGTACATATGTATGTATGTGTATATATATATGTATATGTACATATGTATATACATACATATATATGTATGTATGTATGTATCAGTGTTGCCAGTGAAATTTCGAGAAAGATACATTTTAGTTTCCAAAAAGATACATTAGTTCCCAAAAAGATACATTTTGTAAAAAATTTTAAAGTCCATTTTTAACGTTTAACATTTATTAACATAACATTTTTATTTCATATTTAATGAATATTGTAAAGAAAATGATATCATATAAATTCATTTTTATATTTATTTAAGTCATAAATATTAGGCATTAATTTTTAAAAATACAGTAAGCAAACTTTGAAATTAGTTATATGTACATAACTAGCTTTGGATGTTATCAAAACAAATTCATTTTTGTAAAAATTAATATACGAGTTAAGGCGCTTATACTAAGGCGATTATATCAAAAAGTTCATATAAGCTTCCTGAAAATAAAAAAGATTTTCATATTTCCTCAAAAAAAAAGATGTTCATATTTTCTGTACATTTTACGTACAGATTCAAAAGATACGAAAAATGTATCTTTCGTATCCTAATGGCATCACTGGTATGTATATACATACAAACATATGTACATACGTACGTACATATAAATATATATATATATACTCGTATGAATATATACATATATACATATACCATACGTATATACGAAATGCATTTTAAAATAAACAAATGGGTTAACGAATTTATTAAAAATTTTGATATCTTTTTAAAGACCTAAAAAGCTTTAAGATGATACCAATATTGGTCATATTCGTTGAAAAACACCGTATACATACTCACAATACTGTACTAAAGTTTCAGAGGCCCATAACTCGGAAACTAAGCCTCGCCGCCAATTTTTTTATTTAATTTTTTTTCTTAGTTTTTAATTTTCTATAGGATAGGGTACTTTTTTAATTTTTAAGATATTGGTCATATTCGTTTGAAAACACCGTATGATAAGAATATTTTACTAGAACTTCAGAGGCCCATAACTCGGAAACTAAGCGTTGCCGCCAACTTTTTTATTTATTATTTTCTTCTTATTTTTTAATTTTCTATATGATAGCATACTTTTTTTTTAATTTCTGGGAGGTGCCCCTAAACTTGATTTGTTCCAAAACATGCACTAAAAACTCAAAAATAGGTTCTTAAAAATAATATAAATTGATTGTTTCGGAAATAAAAAATATATTTTTAATAAACTGTAAAGGTTAAGCTGATCAGAACCTTTTATTTTTAATTAGAAATTCATTGAACAAATTCATCCGCCTGAAATTTATACAAACCGCTGCAGACCCATAACTTTTCAGGAGCCGCAAAAGAAAATATTGTTCTGTCTTATTTCTGTACTCAGAAATCATTTCACCATACATATTTTATTTATTTATTTAATTAATTATTTTTTTATATCCAACTCCATAATGGTAGAAAAATATTGCTTGAACATGCTATTTTTTTCGGTCATTTACAATCCGTAATAAATAAGCCAAAAGTATATACTATGCACTATACACTACATGCACAGAAAATTTAAAATTAGATTTATATGGAGAATAATAAAAATAAAAGTAAGCATATTCAAATAAATATTCTATAAGGAATCAAAATATGCCCTAAAAGCGTCAAATATGCTCTAAAAAGTCTGAAAATATGCGTGAAAGACTGAAATATGCAAAAACATACTTTAAACGGTAAAATATGCATAAATATGCTCTAACAAAACGATGCCTAAATTCAGTCATTAATGCATTGCATATTTGCGGTTGGTAACACTAGTTAAAATATACATACATAATTGTACTAATGAAAGACATATTTATATTTAATTTCGAAATTTTATCTCTGATTAAGTACATCTGTACATTGTGTAGCACAAAATTGCCTCGCGAACCAGCTGAAAAATTAACTTGTGTTTTTTAAAAATTTTTTCAAACATTTACAAATTCTTAATGCTGCATCTTGTAGTTTAGACTTCTCATGAAAAGCTATTGATAATCTAAAGCAATTCGAATAGCCGTCAGGCTTTACAGCAAATCTTGGACCAGGTATGAATGAGATTTTTTCTTCTTCTATACATACTTTTAAAAATTCGGAAGCAATACAATTTTGTGGTAAAGAAACCCATATAAAGTAACCACCTGTAGGTGCTAAAAAACTGCAACCTTCAGGTAATTCCTTAGCCAGCACATCACTAGTTGCCAACATGCGTTCCTTGTAGGCATCACACATACGCTGTATAAGTTGTTGGCCCAGATTAAGTTCAAATAAGCTGGCCACAATGCCTGAAGTGTAATTGTTTAAACAACCTCCACTCACGATTACGCCACTAGAAAATTAATGTTTAATTCGCTAAAAACCATTTCTAAATATTACACCTACCTGTTATCCATTAAAGTTTTTATTCGTTTCGGCAGCTCCAACCAGCCCAGCCTTACTCCAGGTCCCAATATTTTGGAAAAGCTTCCATTTGATATGACATTGCCCTTAAAATTATCATCTTCTATGCTATCATAAGCAAACAAACGCTGTGGCGATTTTTTATCTTTATAATACAAAATATTATAAACATCATCGCAAGTAATAAGGAAATCGTATTGGCGAGCCAACTTTACTAGAGCTTCACATACTTGTTGAGAAAATATGATGCCTGTTGGATTGTGATAAGTCGGTATTGTGTAATACATGGCCCAGAACTCTTTACTGCTTGATTTGAACTGTTTGGCTTTCAAGAGTTTTTCGAATGATTCCAAATCTACACCATCTTCATTTAATTTAACAGGAATTACGTTTAATGTATTGAACTGCTTAATGGCATCCAATGCAATCATATAGGTTACTTCATCAACAAAAATATACCCGTTAAAATCGACTAGAGTGGAAATAATGATGTGAAGACCTTGTGTGGCACCACAAGTTATGAGCAGATCTTCGCTAAAAATATATGCAAGTTTGTAAATGAACGCAACTATTCAAATGTTTTATTATACTCCAGCAAAAATTTACCTCTTTACTTCACTGCCATACATTTCTGTAAAATATTTAGCTATTGCCGCTCTTGGCCCATATCTCCCGCTAGTGGGACCATATTGAAATAAAAACGAATTCGATTCTTTTTCAATATTCTATTAAATATTAAATTACTTAGTAGCAATTTCTGTGAATGTATACCTACATATCTACATACAGACATACATATGTATGAACATAAGTACGAGTATGTATTTATTAATCTTACCAAACGATGTTCTGTGGCCTTTATGAAAAAGTCACTGCAATATTGCAATAAATCAGGTCCTGGAGCGCCAACGCATAAATTTAAAATCTTTCCCTCGTAAACATTCCAATCTGTACCACCAAATAAATGTTTCAACATTCGTCCCTCATTTTTTAATGACATTTTTGTTTATTTTTTTTCTTTATTATTTGGCAAAATTTACCAGCGATTTTAATATCTCTTGATTTCAACGTTTTAATTATATTTACTAAGTTGTCGGTTAAAAAGTGTGACTTTATACCCTGAAAGTTTAATCAGTATAATGCATTTGAATTTTGAAAAAAAAAATTCTAATGCTAATTTGCTTTTGTATGTATGCGCTTATTTGCAAACATACCCTTCAGGAAGTATCAATATTAAAGCTGTTACTGATTTACTATTGACTTTGTCACCAGTACTATTGACGAGTTATACCCCAGACAATGTATTTGCTATAGACATTTAACAAGTGCGCGTCATTGAAAGCCTACTACTGACGCGTCAAGACTTTAGCATTATTGACTAGGTAGTTCTTTTGATACCATATCGCATACGAAATCATAAACAGTCACAACTCAAAACTTGTTAACTTGCGTAATATGTGTTCATGTTCGCTTAACATTGCGCTTTTAAGTGGGGTACACAGTATAGAACATGAGTGACAGTCCAAAATTTATTAGTTTTGAATGATAGTGTTGTCTGTAGCTCGTTTCTGTAATTCTCGCATCGAAAAATTTCTCACATGAAGTGTGAAACAAAAAATTCCATCGTTTCTCGATTTGTGAGAAAAAAGTGTTTCTGTAATTTAAAGTGAAAAGAAGCAACACTAATTTCGTTTTTATTGGAATATTTCCAACAATCAAGTGTCAAATGAAAAGAAAATGTTACAAAAATATTATTTCAATAACAAAAAAAGAAATAATTTAAAAGAAAAAGAAAATAAAATAATGAACAAGAATATAAAATGAATGCAAAATGCTTGAAAGAAGTTTTTCTATCAACTCAAAAAAATCAAAGATAATTTCCCAAAAAAAATCTAAATAAATGTGAACATATCGACTTTTTAATAATATTTTGGTCCAACAATTCGTTGCATATCTTCTTAACTAGTTTATATTTCATATTTTTATACACAAATTATAAAGTTCATATGTTTTTGTAAAATTTTGGTTGTTCTCGCACCACTTTAAAATGCGAGTTGTTTTGACAGTTCTTGCGAGAAACTTTTCACAAAATATTGTTACAGAAACACTTTTTCTCACAAATTTTCAATAACATACGTCAAAAACGGTAAAATGACAAACAGTTCTCACAAAAAGTAATTACAGAAACACTTGCATGTGAGAAACGACTTTTTGTTTCAATTCACATAGTTTCTTCTTCATTGCCATCGTTTTCTGTGAGAAATTTTTCGATGCGAGAATTACAGAAACGTGCTACTGTTCAGACTATCGATCATGTTCGACACTCAAACCCTCATTCAAGAAAAAAATTGGACACACAAACATGAAAAAAAACACAAATTGTAATTGTTTTCTTATCTCTAACAACTCCTTGTACCACTTTGTCATAACATTTTATCTTTAACACCACACAACTTGTGTTGTTTATGCTACAAATATCGTCGGGTAGTTATTAGTTTGCCGCAGTAACAAGAGGTGTGTTCATTTACTTTCCTAGCGAAACTTGCAGCGAGAGAGCAAGGCAGAAATTTATAAAATTACTCTCCCAGATACGAAAAAGTAAATGAACGCTTTAAGGCTTCATTAGTCTTTACTTTCTGCTGCTGTTCTGTGCTGTGCCGTTTTGTTTCTAAATTTGAGTACTTATTTTTCTGTAGCAACTTATCAGCTGTTTCTGACCAGAAGGGTCGCAGCTTTCCACTAAAGTGATGAGTCTTGCATCGTCCATTATTATGTTTCAATATAATTTTATGTTTTCTTTTAAAATTTAATTTCTTACATTCTAAACGCACAATCACAATTTATTTCAAAATATTTTATTTAATTTATGCTGTCATTTACAATTACTTAACAATTTTTTGATTTTCACAGGTTGAATCGAAACAGAATAGAACGAAACAGAAAAACTTGCAACTTGTATTAGATTTCTATAAACAAAAAAGAGTCAGCTGATTCGTAACAGAACAGAAAGTAAAACCTAATTCAGCCTTTACTTGTAAAAACTTGCAAGAAAATTTGATTCATGTCAGTACAATTGTACTTTTTCTAATGTATTTTTGATAATCTTGTTTGCTAATATTTTAAATTACAAAATTTTTACAAATCGACATTTAATATGAAATACTTTACACAGCTTCATGTATTATTTACTATTTCTTATGCATTTTTCATTATTTTTTAATTCTATTCTATTAACAAATACAAAAAAAATTCACATTTTTGAGTTTTCCTTTTTCAGATATTTTTGAAATAATTAATTTGAAAACAAAACGCAAAACAGCTGTTTGAATAATTATTGCAAGTAAAAATTTTACTTGTAAAAACTTGCAAGCATTTTTCTGTCTCTCAATTTTTTACGCTCTTTCGACGCTCCCTCGTTGCAAATTTTTTGGGTTAATGAACGCTTTCTAGTAACAATTGTTACAAATTTGTAAACATTTTTAGTAACTGAACACAACTAAGGTATTCTTAATATACTGTTCGGCAAACCAGTAACCAACCGACGAAATATCTCTTGACTGACTCTTTGTGGTACACACTATCAGTCAAAAACCACTATGGCCGCTGACTGTCACTCAACCACAAAAAATTCTGTGGTTGATGAATTTCGAGTTCACACTATCGATCAATGTAAAATTTAAGCAAAACTGTCACTCATGTTCGATAGTGTGTACCCCACTTTACATTGAATGGGACCGCTCATATACTAGGTCCGTTTGTTTACCCCAAAAATTGTGCAAATTTGTACTGGATTTTACTGAAATGCGTTCGTTGACACATAAAAGGTCTGTTCCAGATGCATAACAAAACAGTCCGAACTTGTACAAAGTTATACAAAAGCGTTCCAGATAGCAATTTTTGTGCAATTTTGTGAGCGAATGAGAGAGTAATTCTTTTCATTTCCTGTACAAACTAGTACGAACTTTTTCTTCTGGATAAGTTCGGACTAGAATTAAATAATCAGCTGTTTTTTGTTTACATATGAAACTGAAAAATTAATCAGAAAATGTGCAAATATAGGAAAAAAGTTTTTACATACAATTTTTTAAAAAGCAAAATGGGAGGTTTTTTGAACAAAGTTTAAGCTGTAAGTACATTTGTGCATATTTCTCCATTTCTTTAATGTAAAAAAATGATTTTTATGATTTTCACGTAGCTTCTACTTTTTTGGAGATTTTTTTCATTTACTTTTTACAGGTGTTGCCAATGATGCAAAATTTTTGTTTTTATAATAATTGCGTTCGCTTACCCAAAAGTTTTTACAAATTTTTACTGAAGTTTACTGCAATTTACTAAATTGCGTTCGTTTACCCAAAATACAGTAAATGAGAACACAAATTGAGAGAGTAAAGTGACAGTTCTTGCAAATTTTTTCCAACAAAAACTAAATCATGAAATTTTATTCGAACATATGTATATATCGTCGGTTGGTTATTGGTTTGATTTATGGAACAAAATGTGTTTTCGAGAAAATCGATGAAGAATGTTTAGTTCATTAGTTTTATAAAAATACGCGACAGATTTTTTTTAATAATAAAAGTAATAGATAAACTTAAAGTTGATAAACATTTTACATCCAACATGAAAAGTTATTAGGATTTAAAGAAAAAATTACAGAAATCTTTGTCAACGCATGTCCCAATCATAACATCAATATTTTTCACAGCCTTTCAAGTAGGTTAAATTACTGTATGTATACATTTTTTAATGATTTGAGGTTACTCCGTGCCCCCTTGTTATTACATGGGATGGGAGATTTAATTTGGCCGAACACAAGGGTTATAACGCCATCAACAATTTCTTTATTTAGGAGCCTCCTCCGAGAAAATTTCAAACGACATATACCGTCGCATACGAAGCCGGAACTCCCAAAATTCTTCTCCTTATTTTTCCTAAAATGAGTTTTTGTTTGGTTCTCCAACCAATTTCCAAAATTTATTCTTTTAATTGTTTTTGCATGTGGTTAATGGAAACCAACGGGATATCGCAGAGTACCGCTAACCGACGACAACCACTAATCACATGCGGTGTGAAACGTAAAACTCTCGAAGGCCAATAAACAACAGTGGCCTGGTTGCACTTAAGAGATAATTGCCAACGACGCTTGATGTTGACTCGCCCAGAGCTGCTTTACGAATGTGTATGTATTTAAGTAGACATAAAAGGTGAAAATATCAATTTTATTCATGTAACATGACATTTAAAGGAAAAACAACAAGAAATAAAAGACAATTTGAATATATTTAATAAAATAATTTGATTAATAAAAAATAAATATCAATTTATTTGATTAAAACAACACAATAATACAATTTTTGTACTTTGCTTTGATTCACGTTCTTTGAGTAGAATTCGAATCATAACAATTGCGATTAACAATATTAATACTTTTACGTTGGAAATATTAATATGTAGAAACTCCGTCGACAATGTAGCTAAAAGTCACCAAAATAGCTTAACCCCAAGCTTTCTACCGGGTAAGTCTGGATTAGAGATGGGCGCGTGTCGAATTTTTTCAACACGACACGATCCGAAAATAAAACGTACAAAACCCGCAAATTATATTAAATAAATAAAAAACGGATTTTTAATCTATGTTTATTTATTTAAATGTATCTAACCCTACGTCTCGACTAGCAATAAATATGTTAACATATATTGCAGCAGTTGTCAAAATTATCTTATTGCTAGTGGAGACAGCTCATTGCCAGTGCTAAAAACTGTTGACAATTATTGCAAACATGAAACGTCAAACTCAGTGTTAATTTATGTTCGACTTTTCTGTATTGCGTTTGGCATTTCGATTATATTAGTGAAATTGAGAAAATATATATTAAAAAAGGAAAATAGTCTCTTAAAAAGGTGTGTAGTGAAATAATTTGTGTTATTATAAGTTTATAAAAATAAAAATTTGTTGGATTAACCAGATATTTACAAGTGAATTATATTTTTGTTCTGCACCTTCCTTGTTAACTTTTCCCATATTATGGCTACGATTTCCCATATTCTTAACATAAGTAAAGCAATCAGCAATATTGTTCCACTATTCTGCCGACGTTATTGCTTTATTACTGAGATATTTATTGCTGGTCTAGAAGGGTGGTAAAGATTAAAAATTAAAAATATTTTCAATCTAACCTAATGTGAGCGACGTAAGTATTTAATGCTTACGTTGCTGTCTGGAAAAATGTTTGAATAAAAATGTAACCTAAAATGTGGCAACATGTGGAAATAAAAATGTAACTTAAAACTTTAAGGTTTCCCTATACGTGAAACATTTTGCCAACACTACACGATAAAACACACATGAAATCACATATTGTATAGCAAACAATTATTTTTTTATATTCAAATATACATATATTTTTGGTTAATTTTATCGTTTCATGCAATATTTAAATATGTGAATGTATGTGTGTAGGCATGTTCTATTTATATACATATGTATTTGTTTACATATTTTTGTTGAGAAACATTAAGGGGCTGTAACCACCCCGGTAAGGATTTGTTACGGTTTAGAAAATTTATACTGAAAATGTTGTAAAAAGCGTTACTATGGAGAAAATAGTGTTACGTAATATGTGAATGGCCCATAACTTATGAAGATTTGTTCTCAATAATATTTTGCAGCGTTCATTTAAGTAGAGAATACTCTCTCACTACATCTTATGCATTTGTAATTCAGAAAGTGTCAATTATAAGTCAGAAAGCGTCAACTATAATTCAGAAATCGACAATTGTAATTCAGAATACTCAATTATAATTCAGAAGGTGTCAATTGTAATCCAGATAAATCAATTGTAATGTATTTATTTTTATTTCACTAAATTTAAAAATCGAACGCCACAAATTTGCTTCCGATCCGTTGACTCGTTTTTAAGTTATGATATGTTTACATACATAACCACACACACACATGCACACACTTGCAAACATACATGCATCCATACGGACATTAACGCGAAAGTACTGAGAATCGACTCCCACGACCTCAAAACGTCGAAATAGTATGTATGATGAAAACTCAACTTCGAAAATTGGGGCGACGCACAGTGGCGCCCGTAGAGCAAACGAGGTTGCAAAAATCAAAATTTTCATGTGCGCCTGCGAAATTTTAAATGAATCCATCTTATAGTAAACTTTTCAACGATCTCAAATATGCTACTCTTAACAATATCAGATTTTTAGTTTAGAAGACATAACTGTTCAAAGTTAACCAATTTTCGGATTTAAAAAAACACACAATTTTTAGGTAGTTTGATCCGATTTCAGGTGTAATATCACGAAAACTAGGCAACGAATAGTATTTTTTTTTGTTTTTAGTGATTGATGTGCTTATTAAATGTATAACAATAAAAAAAATTGTGCTGTTTGCTTTGTGTTTCTCTAGGTAAATCAGTATTTAAAAACTATCCATTTTTTCACTATTCTTCAACTTTGACGGAAAATAAAAAAAATTTACCTTTTTTTACCTCCGCCATATTTTCAAAATATGTTCTTTAACTAGTCTTTTACATAACTCAAAAGGTTTTATCTGCCTTTACGTGCCTATTTGGCTTCTACAGGTAAAAAACGTTAAAAAGACATGGTTGCAGAAATTGTATGGCGGGCATCCCTTACATGCCTTGACTGACAGTTACTTTGATGTAATAGTTTGAAAATTGCATTTTGAGTCAGTTGTCTACCTGAGAGCCTCTGGCGAAAAATTTGGTCCTAATATTCCGTTACAGACACAAGATGCACAAAAAACTACTCATTGAAATAAGCAGGTACGCACCTCACTTAAAAATTATTTTTGGCGTACATATGGTGAAGAACAATACTGACTTATGGTACAGGTAGGCACAAATCTCATTTGGCTACGTGCATAATATCAAAACTGTATAATTCAGCCCAAATGCATATGTATGCATGTAACAGGTACATTTGTAGACATGGTAGCATAGGCCTATATATTGCAAAACAAGCTTAATGCCTGCATTAGTCTACGACTGAAAGTTGGCGAAACAAGTATTGAAAACATGGCGTTGAACAATTTAAAACTATTTGAACTGTTTAGAAAGTCAATTACACCAACGTGTTTCGCGGAAGCTGCTTTAGAAGAACTCGATAGCTTATACGGAAATATTGAGAGAAGCAAAAGTATAAAAAATAATCTTTGTATGATACATGCCAAAATTAAGACAAAATGGGTGAAATGCAATCGAACCATTAACATCTTCAACTCCAAATACGAGGACTGGCTTAATGAAGACACCATCCTGGATATATTGGCAGTAGATAAACCCTCCACATCAACCAGAGGAGAAAAAGGAAGGCCAAAAAAAAGTATGGAGGAGTGTTCAATTTTCACAAGAAAGAGGAAACTTGCCGATGCCACCAATGACTTGACCACGAAGGATTTATCGGATGCGCTGTCTATTAAATACATAAAGGATAGTGAACGAGTTAGGTCGCAGATTACAAAATCTGTTGCTGATGCAAGCCCACTGCGACTAAAAAGGATTAAGGAAAGCATTCCCACTCCCACAAACGCACATATTAAAAAGTATAGTTCCGAAGAAGCCTTGGCTCTGTTTTTGGACTTAGAACTTTCCAAAGAGAAATATGAGATACTACGGGCATCTTTAATGCGACACGGGGCTGACCTTTTCCCCGGATACAAGCATATTACGCAAGCCAAAATAAATTCACGACCATTGCGTACGGAGTTTACGGAAGTCTCTGCGAAAGCCAATCTGCAGGATCTTATGGACCATACAGCAAAACGGTTGTTGGAAAGTCTTCCTGAAAATGAGGTGGAAATTCTTCCTCAGAAACTAACATTGATCAGCAAATGGGGCTGCGATGGATCATCCGGACAAAGCGTTTATAAGCAAAGGATATCTTCCGATGACACTACAATATCTGACGGAAATATGTTTATGGCATCTGTTGTTCCATTGCGGCTAAAATCTGATGTTTCCCTACACTGGAAAAATCATCGACCGTCATCAGTGCATTATTGCCGACCAATAATGTTTCAGTTTGCAAAGGAATCGGCAGAACTCATAAGGACCACGGTGAAGGACATTGAAGAACAAATAAGCAAGATTAAGCATACAAAATTGCAAATTGGAGAAGGAAAATATATTGAATGTAGTTACGAGTTCCACCTGACCATGGTTGACGGAAAAGTCGTAAACGAACTGACAGGAACAACCTCAACATTGACATGCCCGATTTGCAAAAAGAGTCAGAAGAACTTCGGTAATTTAAACGATTCTACAAACGAGGAGAATTACGAATATGGAATGTCACCATTGCACGCAAGGATAAGGTGTATGGAGTTCTTGCTAAAACTGGCGTATACCCTACCACAACAAGATGAAAACATCGATGAAAATACATCAATTAAGGATAAGGAAAAGATCAGAAAGAAGCAAATACAGAATGCTTTTTGGAAACAACTTGGACTAAAAGTAGACTGCCCCAAGTGTGGATACGGTAACTCAAACGATGGAAACACTTCAAGGAGATTTTTTGCAAATGATGAGGCAGTAACTAGAATCACTGGAATTGACAATGAAATCGTCAAAAGATTGGGAACGATCTTGAATGTTTTAAACTGCCAAGAAAGTGTTAATTCTACAAAATTTGGAGAATATGCATCGGAAACTGCATCTCTTTTAGCAAAAATTTATCCACAGAAGAAGTTGACCCCGACCGTCCATAAAATATTGGCGCATGGCAAAGATATAATTGAGTACCAGTCTTTGCCAATTGGAGAGCTTTCTGAAGAAGCGCAGGAGTCTCTTAACAAATTTTACAAAAAATATAGATTGCAGAACACGTTCAAAGCATCAAGGGTGAGGCAAAATGAGGACCTCTTCAACATGTTAGCAGCATCTTCCGATCCACTTATTTCTTCCCTGCGGCATGTGAAGTCACGAAAAGAACTACAATGGAATTATACTTTAGAAATGATTAGTCTTTTAAATATACCTTCTGTTACGAATTGTGATGAATATTTTACAGAAAATTCAAAAAATTAATTGAAAAAAAATTTGTTTAATTTGTTGGCTAATAACTTTAAAACAGAAAAAGCTTTCAAAAGAACTAAGAAATATAAGATTGGTAAAAATAATTTGATTTTGTTACCATAAAATAGATGAGTTAGGAAAAAATTAGAGTTTAGAAATGATTTGTATTTTAGACATACTTTGTCTTACCAAGAAAATGAATATTTTACAGAAAATTGAAAAAATCATTTAAAAAAAAACTCTTTTGTTGTAATTTTTTAGGTAATATCTTAAAACATGAAAAGCTTACAAAAGAACTACAAAAAAATATAAAATTCTTAAAAAAAATTTTTTTGTTACCAAAACTTGGATTTTTTCACAAATTTTAACTTTGAAAACCCATAAGTAAGCACCTATAAGGTGTAGCGTCCACTCCAACCGCTCATTTTATAGGTTGAACAATTATCTATGACATGCAATTTAAATTATTCGATTATCTTGTTCGGTTCAAAAGATATGATTTTTGCAACGAAAAAAGGCAAATGGCGCCACTGTGCGACGTCAGTAACTTCTTATAGAGAGCATTTAAAAAATTAACCGAGTTAAGGCCGTGATACACTATCGTATACGATTTTGGAAAGTTTTTTGAAAAATTTCATTACATTAAATACTACTCTGATGCTTTGCTGGTATTGGTATTGTATGTATTGGTTTTTACAACAAAAAATATTGAATAAAAATTAGTTTTTCTCTTAATATATTGGTGTTCGCTTTTTAATAAGGAACTTTGGGGCACCCCTGGCTCTTAGAGCATAGCCGGCCAAAGTGGCACAGAGTGTCGAACTTCATTCGGGTTCTTTACAAATGAATACACACACACGAATACATTTCTCGCGGTGGCCAGCAGTGGATTAGAGGTATGTATTGCTTTTTTCAAGCGTCTTTTTTTAAACCTTAACCTTAAGAATCCTATACACTATCAACAAATTTGCTGCTGTTGCGTGTTTGACGATACAAAATATTAAAAAAAATTTTTTTACTGGAAGTTCATGCACCTATATTTTACACCTCAAATCGTTTCGTGTTTCTTGATGTCCATTTTGCTCACCACGCACGAAATCAGATTATCTATCACGAACACTTCGTGTTGATACGTGCGTGATCGTGTCACAAGTAAACTTGGGTTGAACTCTTTCACTAGTTTATATTGTAATTTAAGTAGGTGTGGTCATTGGTGTTGGTCAAATATCTAGTCTAGTCACAAGAAATAACACGACACGCGCCCCTCTCTAATATGTATGCATGTAGTATTTGAGTATTGTATGTACCTACTCGTATGCATGTGTAAGCAATTACGAAATGAGATTAATTTATCTGATTTCGTAATTTAAATTATCGCAATTTTTTTATAATGAAAGTTTTATATTCGCCAATTTCAATCTTATGGAACTAATTTTTATGTTTACAACTAGCTGATCGGTTTTTACGAATGAATTGTATTTGATATGGAAATAAAAATTAAAACACAAAATTTTCAGTGCAAAGAAAAAATAACACCAATTTTTCATAATTTATTACTTAAAAAGTTGCTTCTAACTAAATTCAGTTAGTATTAAAAAAAATAAAAATTCTAAACATAATTCTTTTAGAAATTGATGATACACAATATTTTTTTTATTTTTCTATTTGGAGAGAAAATGAATAGTTTTGACGCTGTACCGACTCGAGACTCGACCACGCAACATACAATTGACCGTGGGAAAAACATTGGGATTATAGGTTTAAGCCACACACTTTTGACGATTTTCCTTGAGATTTATTGATCGTCATTGCAAATGCAAGGACGCATTTAAACTTAAGTGGTAGATCACTTGGTATCATAAGTATCCTTGGAATAAGCACTTCTTCACTTTTAAACTTTCCTATGGTTATCTTTGCTTTAATAGCGCTTCTCATCAGCATTTTAACAACCAATCTAGGAAATGAAATCTGGCATGTAGTAGAGTCAGTCGGTATTTTTCCATTGCCCATGTCTAACAATTGATTTGAAAACACATACCCTGATTAGTGATGCATTTTGAGTTTTTTGGTTTAGGGCCAAATTAACGATTTAAAAGGGCCAAAATACCTTTGATAGGGCCAAAAAATATTTTTGATATATTTGATTACAATCTTTTTATTTAAATACGAACAAAAGTATATAATACATATTAATAAAATACATGTGTTTCATTTTATTTTAACCATAAACAAAAAGTAGCGATAAAAATTTAAATCTTTTAGGGGCATTATTACATGTTAAAGATAACTAAAAGTAGGATTTTATCGGACGTATAAAACGCTTTTCATTAGTACAATTTTACTTTAACCTAAAGTGAGCGATAAGTTCAAGGCAGGTTTATCCTACCTGATTTTTATATATGGAAAGATGCTTCAAGAAAGAATAAAGAAGTAAGCATGTGTCAAAGTTACAACAGAGTTAACTAAATATAAGAGTTGCCACACCCAGATATATGTATAATTGTTGACAATGTTGTTTTTCATATATAACAATTTTCCCCTCTACGGAGAGAACAGGACCCTGGGTTTGCGAGTTCTTGACGAGCGCCGTAACTGACCTGACCCTTAGTCCCGTACTGGATGGTGTTAAAGGTGGATCACTACATCCCTCAAATGGAGTTGATGACGCTGAAGTCCATAATTCATCCTGCCCTTGCATCGGAGCGGGTAGAGATGGGGTTGTTGGTTGTTCGTGTTGTACCTCGGTTGTCGAATTGCCATTTTGCAAGGAACTGTCATTTAGTTGGTGCTCTATATTGTTACGTGCACATTCCGTTTGTTGAAAACTATCGTCCATTGCATATCTTGTGCTGCTCCCGTTGATCACATTATTTTCAGGTTTGTTATCTGTGCTATTGCTGTTCAGTAAACTTTTTCCATACTGGTCTAATCCACGAATTTGGTCGATGTGCCTTTTGTAATATTTCCCTCGAAAGTCGATTTCGTAGTGAACATCTCCCAATCTTCTAGCGACTGTGCCATTCAACCATTTATCTGCCCGAGGATTTCCGGATAAAAAGTAAGCCATTTGCTTATTCTTCAACTGTCTGTAGTGTTTCTCTTTCAGGTAATTTTTTGAGGACAACCTGCTTTCAACTTTTTCTGGACGAACGAGATCTAGTCGCCTACGAAGTTGGCGGACTAGGAAGAGCTGTGCTGGCGACTGGCCTGTAGTATAATGTGGTGCGTTTCTATAGAACTCGTTTAGATTTTGCCTCAAGGTCTCCTTCATAGTGCACATTGCCTTCAAGGTGTTTTTCACCGTCTGCACATTCCTTTCGGCTTGACCGTTCGTTGATGGGTGATATGAGGCGGTATATTTGAGGTACTTGACCCCTACTCTTGCCAAATAATTGTTGAACTCGGCCGAAGAAAAATTTGTTCCATTATCGGATACGATTATCAGTGGTACTCCATATGTTGCTAATACTTCGTCCAGTAATGCCTTTCTCTAGCAATTGCAGTACCTTACCCAATTGAGGATCCTTTCTGGTTTCCTGCGCAATACGTTCAGCCGTCACCGGTAGCTGGTTTATCTGTCTGATAATGAAGTTGTCGAACGCATCGAATTCGTAATATGTGGTCCTCGTAGGTATAATTTTCTTAATCATATTTGAAGACGGTATTATACGGGATAAGTAATCAGCGTTTATATTTTCCTTTGAGGTCTTATGGATAACTTTAAAATCGAAATTAGATAGAAAATCGGAATAATTAGCGACTCTCGATATACATAAAACAGGCACTGACTTACTTGGTTGTAGTATTTGTACCAAGGGCTTATTATCAGTGATTAATGTCCAATGCCGAGCGTATATGTACTTAAAAAATTTTTGGATAGCTAGCGCTTCTTTATCTATTTGTGAGTACCGCTGCTCCGTTGGATTCAACGTGCGGTTTGCATAGGCAATAGGGCGTTCTAGGCCTTGGTATACACCTTGATCGAAGGCTTACATGCAGCGTTACCGTTGTAAAATTTCCAATAGTGGCACAAAAAGGGTTTTTTTTTAAAAGTGGCACCAAAAAGGGTATTTTAAGAAAAAAAGTGGCAGCCTTGAAAATAAGAAAAATTAAAACAAATCTGCTTATTTTTAAACACATCAAGAATAAAAATTAGGTTTTTCATGTTTAAAGACTAAAATATACTATTTTTGTGATACAATAAAGCTACAAAATGTAAAAATAGTTCATATAATAAACCGATTAACCGAAATAACAAATTTTTGAATATTTTGTAGTATTATAGCGTATTTTGTGTGTGTTTAAGTACTTGTTTCGTCTCAAATACAAATTTATCATACAAACAAAGAAGTATGTTCAGTGATTCTCACCTAAGTAAAACTTCAAAATCTTTGGACGTGGCTATAAATAGTTTATTAAAGACTCTGTTACTCTAAGTAATTCAGAAATAAACTTTTTTGCAGAATGTTCGTCGTTGACCTCTGCCAGTATGGGTCAGATTATGACCCACCAACAGAAAGAAATATCGATAATAATACAAGAAATGTTTTAACAAAATTAATTATTAAAAAAAATAAATAAATAAAACAGGACTATAATGCCATAATGAACATTTTTATATGCTTACAGAAATCCAGGAAAAAAAACTAAGAAACTAATATGATTTGTATTATAGATTACTTTCAACGATTAGTTAAAGGATTTTTCCAAGTCAGGTTTTATCAAAACTAATTCACTTAAATCCTAAGCACTTAAACCAAACTATTTTTCCGAAAGATTGTGTTAGAAGATCTCTTTAAACTATTGAAGTACTAATATATTTATGATTTTTTTGCTTGATTTAGTTTAAGAATTCTTAGGTGTTTTTGTTTTGTTTTACTAATAAACTCAAATTAATAAATAATTTATGCACTTTTATTTGTTCAAATTACTTGATTTATGAAAAAACTTTTTTAATCGGTTAACCGGTTAATACCGAAATTAACCGATTAAGCTAGAACCTTGATTAATTAATCGAGCGGTTAGTTAGTGTTCTGAATTGATTTAACAAATACCGGATCTAAATAAATACTTTAATTACAGACAGAGGTATAGAAATATAAGCATGCGTGGGCATATTAATTATTCGAATGATATGCATAAGCTGACCACCCATGACAAAAGCTTGCATACATATTGATATATTAAACAGCACAACTTTTATATTAATAAAACCGAAAGTACAAAAAAGTATATCTTCATTCAGTAAAAAGTATCAAAAAGTGGCAAAAATTAGAAAAAGTATCAAATTTGGGTGCATTTTGTAAAGGTAGCACAATAGTATCCAAGCAGTCGAAAAAGTGGCAAATTGCTACTTTAGTAGCACCAACGGTAACACTACTTACATGGAAACACAACATTGACTCTAAGCTAACGCAAATGAAACTTAAACTAACTCAGATACATTGGCTGATTGGTAGAAATTCAACCCTCAGTCTAGATTGTAAACTTTTGATATACAAGTCGCTTTTAAAACCTATATGGTGCTACGGAATTCAGCTATGGGGTACTGCTTCAGCTTCAAATATAGAAAAAATTCAACGAAGGCAAAACAAAATTTTACGGATAATAACATCGGCTCCATGGTACATAAGAAATTCAAATTTACATCGTGATTTGAATATACCACAAGTAACTGAAGAAATTGCAAAATACGCAGGCAAATATCTTACAAAACTCGAGTCTCATACTAATCCGCTTGCTCGTAATATCTTGAATTTTACTGGACACATCCGCTTAAAAAAGAGGGACACAAGGGCTCTAATACTCAACACTCCAGAAGAAACTGCTTGAAAATACTTTTGTTTTTGCTTATCACGACTTATGTATTATTAATAACTATCACTAAGTTTATGTCCGACATTGGTCGGGCCTAATAAATTATATTTAGATTTAAGATTTGAATAATTATTGTTAGTTCATATTTGAAGATACAATAAATAAATATATGTACTAAAAAAAATTATAAGGCCTTTTTTCAACAAAAATAAAAAAATAAAAAGCCCGCATTTCTAATTCTAAGCAAACTAAAAAAAATTTTTAAAGTTCAACTTTAACCTTTAATTTCTCCACAACAACTGTACTGATTTTAATGAAACTGAAACTGGATAAAAGCCTAAGATGTTATCTATCAATAAAAAAAATTTTCATTAGTTCAAAAGTTGCAGAGTTTTGGCCGATGAAAAACGATTCTGAACCACTGTGCGCCACCCCTTTAGAATTAACGCCTCTACTGTGAGTATATGCCACTGCCTAAAATAAGTTTTACCAATCTCTTTTTTAGCTGTAAAGCATATTTTCTTTGAATATGCATAGAAGAAATTCAAAAATAAAAATTATATCGCAATAACGTTTTAATTTTTCCAATTTTTTGCTTTTAAATCTATGCAGCAACTACAAATTTATGGTTGCCAATATGGCAACTGAAATTACCAGCTGTTAGTTGCCAGTTGCCATTCCTAATACCATTTCGGCAACTAGCAACGCTACCAAAGTAATTTTATATTCATGCTTGCACTAAGACATGCAGGTACTGCAACTTTTCTTAGGCGATTTATAGCTTATGACAGTGAGAGAGAAAGAGAGAGAGAGGAGAAGACAGTGAAAAGGAAAGCAATTATATTACCTGCTTTCACCCGTTAACACAAAAGTTTATCAACGAGAATCAATTAATGACAAGTTGTAAAAATAAGTGTTGAAATCATGCTGATGCAGACATGATGACGCAAAATCTTTAAAATACCCTCATTAACAAAAAACTCATTAAGACATTTAACAATAAGAAATTGTTCGACATATTGTCATAATTATATTATACATAAGTGAAATTTATTTGCTGCCGACTGTTCAAAATTTGTGGTTGAAGTCTACTGACGATTTGTTAAAGCAACAATGAAATGCATATAGACATCACTTTACCACCAGCAAATAAATTTCATTTAATAATATTTTACTTACTCTCCGCAAGTAAATTTTAAGAAATGATTAAGAGCAATGAAGAAAAACTGTCTCTGATCTAATCTTAGGCGTTTGTTGAAACATGAGCACTTTCATTTGAAACTTAAGTTGAATTTAAGAACTATTTTTTTAAATACTTTTAATATTCACCCGTATTGCGTATGTTGTGTCGAATATTCGTCTACGAGAAATTTGTCCTGGCTTAAAGAAAACTTTTATACGTTTGCGTTAATCTAGAAACAAATTCTCGCAGACGAATATTCGACTCGACATACGCAATCACCCGTATTAAAATAAAATAAATAAAATTATTATTATGTTAAAAATAAAAGCTTATTCTAAATTTTTTCTCATAACCTCAAATAAAAGTTGTTTCCGAAAATAATTTAAGGTCGCATAACAAGAATGTGGCATTCTCGCTTTTATATTTTAATAAACGAATGTCGTTTTCGTATTAAGTGACCTCATTTTCAATTGAAAGTTAAAGAGAACACTTTATTTAACTAGGTTTTTACTCTAAAATATAAAAAATTCTAAATGCGACATGGAGGTGACTTACTTTTTAAATGAAAGTGTTTCAAATTAAGCACGTTTTAAATAAAGTCTACGATTATTTCTTCTGGGATAAAGTTTTTGCAGTAATCTTTCTTATTCATTGTTCTTAATAATTTCTTAGAATTTAATTACGAAGAGCAATTAAAATATTAACTACTGTTAAATATATTAATGAGGGTATTTTCCAGATTTTGCATCATCATGTCTGCATCAGCATAATTTCAACCCTTATTTTTAAAAGTTTAGATTAATTGATTTGATCAACTTTTGTGTTAACAGATGAAAGCAGGTAATATAATTGCTTTCCCTTTCACTGTCTTCTCCTTTCTCTCTCTCTCTCTCTCTCTCTCTCTCTCTCTCTCTCACCCACTGTCATAAGCTATAAATCGCGTTAGAAAAGTTGCAGTACCTGCATCTCTTACTGCACGCATGAATGTTAAATTACTTTTAAGATTTTCAGTACTTAAGCTGCAATATTTGGCAAATAAGGATTAGTATCTTAAAAGCAGTGAATCAGTAAATACTACCGAGTTAAAATATAAGAACCCAATCTCAATTCAAACAAATAAGATAATGGACTCTGGATATTTTGGAAGTACTTCGACTATCAATCAAAATGTCGATTGTAATTGGTTTTTCGTGCAGTATAACAAAGGACCAAGAAAAATTGTAAGGAAAATTGTCACACAGGAAAAAATTATGTGGAATAAACAAGTTCAAACATCGCCAGAGCCCAGTGAATCAAATTATAAGGAAGATGTCTTAATTCGAGATTATAGGCAAAAATTTGTAGGTCACCTTATCCAGAAATCAGTGGAATTGGAGGATGTATTAATTCGAAACAAAGTGCTACAACAATATTGTATGGGAAAGTGGTACAAGCCGGACAATAAGGACACTATTTTAGGACAAATGGATTCCAATCGCAACTTTTGGCTGCTGATCATGTACAACACTAAAAGGAACCCTGGTATACAAGGATATGAAAACATTTTTGAAATTTTTCATAAGAGAGAAGTGTTACTGAAAACAAAGTCCATATTGTATACCGAAAACGCTCTTATCACAAGGAATAATTTTACATATAAAGGAATTATTATCAAATCCAGCAACAATTTGGAAAATTTAATATCAACCCTATCAGACATAAAAAATAGCGCGATTGTATCATGGGAACATATTTACCATTCTACAGATAAGAATGAAGAAGCAATGATGGCCCTTGAGATTGCCAGAATGGAGCGGGAATGGCGCGAAGACATCGAGCGTGCCAAGCGAATGATCGCGGCTGTCCGAAATAATGAACCCAGATATTTTTATAAATATTAAAAACAAAACAATTTCATTGTATATAGTATCTGTATTTATTTATTTATTTGTATTCGTAAGATTTTGCAAGACTCATATTCACAACAGTTGCAATAAATAAAAAATACCTGTTATAGTTTGTAAAACAAACACGCCATCTTTTAATTAAACTTCAGGGACTCTAGATATCGTCACGTACGTGTATGCTCAAAAATATCGAATTGATTAACGAAACTTTAATGAGAACTAAATGAACTAAGTGCCTGCTATTTTAAAATGCAATGCATAAGGATAGTATTCATTATCATACACAATCGTAAGCATTTTACAAAATGAGACCAGTACCTGCATTCTGTAACTTGCGACAAGTTTGCGCGTCGAGGAAAATTAAACAAATACATTGGTTGTCCTGTTTTACAAAGGCTGATTCATATAAAACCTGAAATAAGCTTACAAGAAACCCGAGCAAGGAACTAAGGTTTTTGTTACTCACACTGTGTTTTACAGAATGATAACAAACTTGTCGCCTGGAAAAGTTCTCATCAAAGTTACAGAACAAGCACAGCATGAAGTTAGCATAATTAGCAAAATTTAAGATGGTCTTAAAGAGTTTTTCTTAGCGTTGCCAGTTTTGAAATAGTAGAAATCAGTACATAAGAGAAAAAAATCAGTACAATTAAAAAAAACAGTACAATACTTTTTTCAATATAAAATTATATTTTATTGACATAAAAGGCTTTAACGCTTTTTAAAACAAAACTTAAATTTTGTAGTAATAAAATAATATTTACACGAAATTTTTCGAAGAAGCAACTTTAAATTCACTATTTGCATCAGAAATCACTTATAGCAAATGTTTCTTGCTAATTTAAATTAAAAAAAAATCTCAATAAAAATTTACATTAACTTGAATTAAAATTGATCACCATATTTTTCTCTTGTTTCTTTTTATATGCAGTATGTAATTTTATATAAAGAAATTCGCTTAAATTCGCCTTAAAGCGAACGTAAAGTAAAAACCTCTGGTGATTCAATAAAAATAAATAAACACTATGACAGGCTATCTTATACACTGAACAAAATTAATATATAAAACAGTACATACATGAAAAAATCAGCACATTTGCGTACTGACTTGCTGCTGGTTATGCATAAATCAGTAATTTAAACAAAAATCAGTACATGTCTGGCAAAATCAGTACGACTGGCAAGCCTAGTTTTTCCATACAATTATACATTAAAAATCACGCTAGGACTTAGTGGGTTACAACTAAACACATTATGTGAAAATTGTTAAGGTAAAATTTTATAGAGTAACTAACTCGTTAAAGCTTAATTCAATTTCGTCACTTAAGTTAACTTCATACTGGTTTTACATTATACATTATGCCGCTAATGATTTTTGCTTCTTCTGTAAAATATTAAGGCAAGGCAAATTCATATAATGTATACTCAGCTGAATTCGCTTCGAGAAATTTATACTTCAAATCTCAACCGTACTCGTATATTCAACTTACAAGCGGCAAAAATAGTCACGTGATCCCTTACGACCACATAGTATGGATTCGCCTTGATATTTAGGCTTATTACATTCATTGAAAAAAATTTATATGAAACTTTTTTAAGAAAATTGCGTGCACAATATGAATTCAATTAATATTGAGAAAAATTATGTACCTTTAAAGAGTTGAAAAATATCAACTTTTAGGCCTACACATTCCCAAAAATATAGTCTGAAGTTAGGAAGGTGGCACTTTAGCCTATTGTGCTCTAATTTTATTTTTACCTTCTAATGCCCGTGAGTTTTACATACAGGTAAGTTACCTGGGGCTTATACCTACGAGTTGGACTGATAAAATTTAACTTACACGATGAACATCTGTACAATAATAAATATGTATGGGTAGAAATAACGCGCATAAATAAATTAGCATATATTACAAAAATATACACATAATACTTAAAAACATAAGCCACATAATCTAAATTTCAAATAACAGATTATTGAAAAAAGTCGTTAGGTTCTGTGGTACATTTCTTAGCCAGATTCCACACCATCATCGGGCTTATATTCATTCTATCTTTTGCATTCGTTTCTTTACGGAATTTCTGCTATTGTATAGTGAGGAAGTGCATTCAACTATTCATGGTAAATTGGTGAAATATAGCAAAGAAGATCATGTAGGTTTCTGAAATTCACGAAATTGAGTGGTTTCAAGATATTTTTGTGGGAATTGCACGGCTCGGCTTTTAGTTTAGTTTGCTTATTTTGTTCTTATTACTTCTATCTTATTGGCCCTTATCGTGGTTGGCTTCGACTACGGCAATTTCGTCATAGATTAAAGAAAACCTGTCGCAATACACCAACCACGATAAGGGTGACTATTTCTATATTTTTTAATTCCAAAAACCGCAGTACACGCATCCCTTCAAAATAGACCCATCTTTCTTTTGGATTTCATAGAAACAATGCTTCTTCCAGAGTTTTTTAATAATTTGTATACTTCGCCATTTATTTTCGTTAAAATTTCGTGCTTATTCTCCATATTGTAAGTTTATATTATTTTAATACAAATGCAGAGCGCAAGCTACATACATATGTATGTAAGTGCCTTTAATTATGAAAGTGTTCAAAATCATATACACATTTATTTTTTCGAGATATTTAGAAGATTGCATTTGAATAGATCAAAAAGTATTTTAATATTATGCAACGTTTTAATTTATAGTTGTACTGGTCTCGATTAATAAAAATGTATTTAACGTTTTTTAAATAATGAAGTTTTTTTAAGACGGACCACTTTCATAATAAAGAGCACATATGGATATTAAAAAAACTCTCCTTTATAACTTTGATTCAAAAAATTTAATTTTTAAATAAAATATTCTAACAAAACTATTTTTTAAGGATACGTGCTAAGTCACAATGCAACTGATCCACATATTTAACACCAAGGCTTGAAGTATTGCATGTACTTCACTTCACAAATTTGATTAAGATTTTTTTCTTTTAATTTTAAAGCCACTAATTGCGGGAATATCCATCACCTACGAAATTGTAATTCATTTATCCCTTTTTCCCACAAGTGTGATTTTTTTTTAATTTTTGTAAATGGAATTTAACTTTTTATGCAAAACTGGTAAAAACAAAGTTACAAGCAGTGGCATAAAAACTAACTTGGAATGGTTTTATTACTTGCCAAGAATTTTGTTTGCAAGTTTTACAACACAAACATAATGAGCGTATGCCAAAGGTGCTTAAAGGGGTGATTTTTTATTGAAATATGCACATGTCTCATTTGCATTCAAATACACACAAACAATATTAACAGCCTTGTTGTTGCGTGTCTATTTTTTTACAACTCAAAGGTGCTAAAAATAGATCGCATTACAAGTGTTCCTACAGGTATTTTATTGGCAGTTTTGCTTTCATACAAGCAATTTTATTCTTTGATATTTGTTTCTACCTACTTTGGTTAAAACTTGGTTGTTATTGTTATTTTGAGTATGTAGGACTGTACATTTAGTGTATTTTTATTTGTTTTAAATTGTTGGCATTTTTGTAAAAATAACTTCAGAATGAGGTACCATATTATTTATTGAGAATTTTTGCCTTAAAATTATAACAAGTCAAATAAAAACCAACGCCTTGGAAAAATTGTTCACAAATTTGTTCAGTAGTTTCAGAGATATCGTAAAATTTTTAAGTAAAAAATTTAAGTTTTATAAAAAAATTGGATTTTTTTGTGTTTTAGAATTTATAAAATAGTAGATGAGCCCGGCAAACGTTTTCTTGCCCTCAATAATTTTTTTCAACTACAAATTACTCCATACAGTAGTCACTTGTTGGTTAAAAAACAAAACGAAAACCTACCCGGTATTGACCCGAATCTGTGTTGAAAATTTCAGCTTCACAGGTCTTATAGTTCCACAAATCATGCGTTAATAACAAACACACACTGCGATTTTATATATATAGAAGATATATAATCTAGCACCTTAAAATATGCAACATACTTGAATTTTTGTATTACAAACTGTCAAACAATGTATCACGCACCCGCGCCATCTACTTAAAATGAAACAAAATGAAACGTACTTATTTTCGTGAAGTATACTCACACACCACGTACTTGCGCCGTTGTAGTACATACTATGTATCAGAGATGGAGCTGTATGCGAAAAATGATTTTCCCTGTTTTCCTGCTTTTCTCTTGAAATGTTCCCTGAATTTTCTTCGCTATAAACCTCACGGAGCCCGATACCTTTCCAACGAATGGAAATCGGTTCGTGCGTTACAGTGTTAGAGACAACTAAATAATAATTTCTGAGAACAACACATTACAGATTTCTAGGTAGTTGAAAATCAATTTATAGTGCGTTTAGTGTTTTATGCGATATTTTCTGTATTTTTCGTAATAATCGTCTTTTCTTTTATTTATTTAGGCAACAGCAAGTGTTAATAATAGGTTAAGTTAAGTTTGTATTTGTATGTAAGTAAGTGTTTTGTACAAGGTAAAAGAACTTTTATTTTTTTTTAACCAAGAAAAAAATATAGCAGTTTTGCTCAAAGACCGTTCGATTTAAAAGAAAAGAAAAAAAACGCATTTAGCTCAACAGGGGCAATCCAAAGTTTAATAAATTATCTGTATAAGAAAGATAAAGTCGTTATAAGCACAGGGTATAATAAATAATAATTTGTAAAAAAAAAATTACTAGTAGATTAAGGTTTAATTTAAATAAATATGTAATTGTTGTTAATGTAGTAACAGAAATATTTGATTGCTAGAGTTTATTTGTTCGGGTGAGGATATGTGATACCAAAGTTGTGAAGTAAGTGTGTGTGGGATTTGGGGGACAAATTAAAAATATAGTGATGATTATTAGTGTGCCAGGTAGGGAGGGCGAGTAGCGGACGTCCACCTAGTCCACTCTCCCAATTGTTTCCATCTTTTGAATTCCAGTTTTATATATTTTTGTTTTTATATGTTTTTTTATATTATTGTTCGTGTCTCGGTTGTGGCTGCGGGTTGGGACCTGCCCTGCAGATGCCTCCATTGAGCTAGTTGGCATCAAAGCAGCGTCAGCGGATGAAAGACAACGTAACAAGTTAATTGTAAATATTCTGACAAACACGAGCAGAGTGGAACAACTAGCTGTATTCGAAAGCCTCCACACCTTCATCATCAGCCAAGGCACATCAATCAGGTACCCTCAATTCTACAACAATTATTACAACAGCAATAATCACATTTACTTTGTTGGTGTAAATTACCATCTTACTTTTCAAAACAGGGTAGCATTGTCACAGTGTATGTTTCTAATAGGAAATGTCAAACACCATATAAAACTAAATATTTGTTTGGTATTTGCGGAAAACCCAAATAAAAGAATGTTTTTTCGGCTTATACTTACACAATCCAAATTTGACATTTGGCTTGGTAAACATGCATGAGTCACCTGACTTAGTGCGGTCACCTTATTAATGCGGCTTGATCATCAGCGTTCTTGTGTTTAGGCAACCGTGTGTGGATTTGACTCACATACTAATCTACTTCCCGTTTTTTACATTCACTGCTTATTGATGGCAGGAACACACAATCCGATGATATTCACGATAGGAAATTTCCCTTCTTGGAGAATGAACATTTCATGGGAACAAAAATTTCACATTTTATTCACGATAGGGGTCATCGTTTCTTGTAATTTGATTTTATTACTTACTATATATGAATACACTGCGCGTCATCAGGTTAGCACACCTCCTACGAGCTTAATGTAATTGCTGTTGCTGATGTTGTTATTAATAAATTTAAATTTTTTGCATTATATTATTTTTGTCTTCTTGTAGATTGTTGCTGATATTGAAAAGACACGATGAATATTCACCGTTATATTGTTTTTGGAATTTTGTTTTATTTTAAACGGAAATCGCGATTTGTTTTTGTTTCATCAAGTGAGAACATGCAAATTCGTTTTAGTATATCTTCAACATTTGTAACTGTATCATTACCAAATTTTTAGTGATGGTCAAGTGGTCTATTGATAACAAAATGGGTAAAGGAAAATCGCTTTCAGTAGAAGAAAAATCGAAAATTGAAGCTTAAGAGGATTTGAAGCTGTTTGTAAGTGAAATATCGAAAAAAATCGGTAGAAGCCGTAAGGTCATAACTGCATTCCTCCGCAATAAGTCCGGATATGGTAAGAACAATAGGTAACAATAAAGTTCTTTCTAACACTGATAAAAGAGCAAAGATTAGGGCAAATGTTGGAGTTAAGGCAAGTTTATCTACTATTCGAAGACTAATAAGGAATGCTCCACACCTTAAGAGGCATAATATAAAAACCCCCTCTCAACCTTGCTCGCAAGGAAATGCGATCGAATTTTGCGAAAGAGAAAATGACATGGACTTCAGATTGGCGCTACGTTGTCTTTTCAGATGAAAAGAAATTTAATTTGGAAGGTCCAGACGGGTAAAACTACTACTTTCATGATCTTCGCAAAGAGGAGCACCAGTTGGATCGTCTTTATAGTCGAGTGGGGGGTGTGATGGTGTGGGGAGCCATCTGCTACTACGGCACGGGAGAGCTACAGTTTTTGACAGCAAATATGAACGCTAACGCTTACTAAAATGTACTTGAAATAGCTTTTCCTTAATTAAAAATTTGTTTGGTAATTTACCTTGGCATTTTCAGCATGACAATGCCGCTATCCACACTGCTCGGGTGATTAAGTCATGGATTGACAGCCAAACTGTCAGTTTAATGCAGTGGACGCGTTACTCACAAGACATCAACATAATAGAAAATGTATGGGGTTAGCTCGTACGTAAAGTCTACGAGTATGGAAGACAATACAGCAACAAAATGGAATTAATTGATGGTATTAAGTATTAATTGATGGTATTAAGCGCGCCTGGTCAGAGATTTCAGTAAATTATATAAGACAATTGCATGAAGTCATTCTCAATAAGGGAGGGTCAACACATTATTAAATTTATATAAAAATATGTAAATTACTTTATTATAAGCTTAGAAATAAGTTCGTGGCGTAAAATCCACATACAAAAAAGTAAATAAATCATGTTCTAACCTGGTGACTAAAATGAAATTAGTGCATTTTTTTTCGAAAAAAATCATTAAATAAGTTTTTCTTACGTTAAATTTATATTTTGTGTTTTATTTAATTGAGAATGGAATAGGATACAACCCAAAAGAAAATTGCAGTTATAACGCATTTTTATTGATCCGGAACCACCTACGACAGGAGTGTGCTAACCTGATGACGCGCAGTGTACATACATATGTACATCAGAGCTGACCACCGCGTGAAACACGAGAGAAATGTATTCGCGTATGTGTATTCATTTGTATAAGGGAATTGGAAATTTTGTTTTCGTGCTGAATCTCTTTCTAAATAGTGCCAAAATCTCCTGAAAAGTGCCAAACCACTTTTTATATAATCTAATGTTGAAAGTTAATGTTCGTTTATAGTATGTCTAATCTCAAGGACATACGTATCGTCAAGTGCAAACAGACGTAACTACACTTTTATATTTTTTTACAGGAGAATCAAAAATCGTTACAAAATCAATAATAATAACGTATTCTTGAAAATGTTCTTCGAAATACACTTCTAGTACGGATACATATATACTTTTAACCATTTATTTCCTTTTTATATATGGGTGTGTTCGTAAATGCATCACTGCTCTGCATCATACGAGCAAACTTTAATTTAAAATGCAATACAACTTTGCGGATAATATTTTTAGTAGTAACCATGTTAGAAGCCCATAATTGACATTTGTTTGTGGGTTATCTACTTCAGTGAACCAGTTTATGACATTTAAACTTCCATTTGCAGCTCAGTGATGCAGTTACGAACATATATTTAAGCTTTTATGTTAGTTAGGGGCCATCCACATATTATATAACGCTGTTTTCCCCGATTTTTGACTCCCCCAGTAACAGATCGCAACAAAACCAATGAAAATTTATTGATTACTATGTGTTGTTTTTAAATGTTTGCTAAATCTTTTTAAATAATATATATTAAAAAAATTAATAAGAAATAAAAAATTTGTAGAATTATTAGAAAAATACGAAACAAAACCTAAAACTCTGGTGCAAACTCTGAAAACCAATTCATATAATAGTCCTAGAATTTATACTAAGTTTTGAAATATGAAAGAAATAATTTCTTAGTCAGGCTTAAGTTCAGTAATTTCAATTCTTGTTGAATGAAATATTTTTATTAATTAATATGAGTTTCTAAAGAAGAGAAGAAAAATTAAATTAGACTTTATTAGCTGGGGGAAATACCGATATTTTTCTGTGCAGCCACGCACTTCATCAGCACCCAAGTCTATCTACTGGGGTAGAGATTGTTATTAACATCAGCTATTTAACGCAAATTTTCAATGAAATGGAATATGAGAAATGTTGTGTATATAACCCAGCTAATAAATTCTAATTTAATTTTTCTTCTCTTCTTTAGAAACTCACATTAATTAATAAAAATATTTCATTCAACACGAATTAAAATTACTGAACTTAAGCCTGACTAAGAAATTATTTCTGATTAAAATTCACTATAGTTCAACTAAAAATTTAAAATTGTCTCATATGAAAGAAATGTTATTTTATTTTCGAATTCTACAACTGTATGCTTTAAAATTAAGTGTACTTTTATTTTAAGAAGATAACAAAAACAAAAATACATCTTGCTTATAACATCCATCAAACTATTTAATATAAATTAAGTTTTATCAGTATATCCCACTGTTCCAGCTCTCTGTCTAAAATAGTTTGGTGACACAGCTACCGTTTTGGGGCACATTAAGAACTAGATGAAGTTCTTAGTTGAAATATTGCCGAAAATTTATAAATATCATCTTTTCGACATGAGCTGTTGCAAAAATATAATTTATTCCTTTTAAGAACTCGTCAATGTGTCTATGAAAAAATTAATTGGACACAGTTACTTTTCGCCATCATAACCGAACAGTTGTCAACCCCAAATCCTACTAAGTTTTCAAGACTTAAAAACGTAGAAATACAAAAAGATTACTTATTATTGCAATACGAAAATGTTCCATATTAATGGAAAAAAATTGCTAGAAAAGGAGCGAGAGTGCCACAGTGCCAGCCATCATCCAATAGTGCCAAAAATGGTAGATTTAAAATATTTGAAAAATTATGATTAGTTTTTTTTATAAAAATGTCCTTTATTATTTTTAGATCTATATAAATTGTATTTTTATTTACTTCAAAATTTAATTCATTCTTATTACTTTTTTATTTTTATTAAATTATTTTATGTTATATTTATAAGTTGTTTTTCTTTAATTGTTAATATAAATGTATGCTTTTTATAAACATTTTATGATTTTCGATTTTATGGGTGAAGAGGGAGTGGAGTGGTGGTTGTATATACGGTAACTTAAGAATTAAAATATTTACTGATATCTTCTTTGCAATTAGATACATATAATAATTTTTAAAGGATTCTTCTTTGTTTGTTTTTTGCTTTAATATAAATGAACAAAAACTGTGATATTTAATAAGTAAACGTTTATCATTTAAGTTTATACAAATGGCTTTTTATATGGATTTTTTTATAATTAGAAAATAGTTTAAGAGAAATTGTTACAAATTGTACAAACAAAAGGAGTAAAACACGGTTAAAATAGGTGTTCAAAAACGTTTAAAGAACAATTAGTAAATACGATAACGATTTGGAAAATAGTTTTAATTAACATAAATTATAATCAACCCATGAAAATTTCTAGAACTTGTTACAAAAATTATGCACATAATGAGTACTTTAATTTTCTCTATTGCACTCTACCGAAAAGATATGTAAGTATTAGTAATTGGCATGTGCTGCGTTTTTATTTCTTTGAAATTAAAAATAATTGCGCATGCATATAATACATGCTCATTGCATTCAGCGATTTCTTAACAATTTCTAAGGACTATTTCCGAAGTTTATAATTTTTAAGAAATTAAAATTAAGCATTTAAATGTCAAGGACCATTAATAAGGAGGTCTATGATAGATTTTTGTTTTTTTTTATATTTTTTCTTTGCACTTTTTCCACATTTTTACATATTTTAGTACAATAATTTTAGACAAACCATATGTGTACTATTTTTGGTGAGCCTGGTTTAGAAATTATTCTTTGATTTAATTACAGCTCAAGTTGAAACAGTAATAAATATAAAAAAAATTAAAAAGAATTCAATTAAAATTATTGTGGGTCATGCTTTCATCAGAATTGAAAAAAGCTTACAAGCAAACCTTTTGAATTCACATTCATTCATACAGCCCAATCATGAATATTCCCACGGAAATTAAAGGTAGAGGTCCATAGCTCGCTTTTTGCGCGTTATGCTTTACACGCGTTTCATCCTCTTGTTTCATTCTATACTTTGTTCGCGTTGAGTTACATGCACTGCTTTTCATGCGCCATTTTATTTTTGTTTTGATCAGCTGTGTACGTTTGTTTATAAATACTTATAAAGAAAAATTGTAGTGTGAAATCGAGTTTTTAAAAGAATTTGTGGAGTTAGTCGAGTTTGTATATTTAATTTTATGTGCAAAAAATGCCTATGAACAATTTCAAAAAAGGAAAGGTTTTTGGGTACGGCCGTTGTATTTAGAACGGAATTTAAGTGGGTTTTTTGAACCCACATTTAAAAAATTAAAACTTCTGACCCTGAGCAATTTCGAACCGTGACAAGAATGTCTGCAGATGTCTTTGACTATTTATTCAGCATTTTAAAAGATAGTCTTGAGAAGAACTCGGCCAGAGCTATTCCAGCACATTGTCGGCTGTTGTTGACTTTAATATAAGTAAATTGAAAATTACATATAAATGTATGCACATTATTGGCTTAAGCAATAACTTTTCTAAGCAGCTATTTAATACAGATTTAGCGGAGATGACACTCAGTACGTAAAAGTAATCGATAACTAATATGCAAAATTTGTTACTGAGAAAAGTGTGGTGAAAAGTTGATTAAAATACATCGCATTAATGAAAATATTCACATATTTTATTAAACAAGTTTTTTTTTTACTAAGAAATTTTTTCTATTAAAAAAAAAGAAAAAAATTATCCACGGCAAAATAATATTTATCGATAACGTAAGAAATAAAGTATTATTTAACATCTTTATCCTTCAAGAACAGCTGAAAGTCATGGTGCTTGTAACGCGTACAAAAGTAGAAAGTAGACCTACTTTTTGCTTTGAACGCGCCTACGCGTTCTGCGCTTTTTGCAATGTAACTTGTCACATACTATTACATTGATTCTACTTTTTTGACAGATGCATAGAAAGCGTAACGCGCAAAAAGCGAGCTATGGACCTCTACCTTAATTCTCACGGAGAATAATTTTCTTGAGAAAATATTCATCCAATCATAAATTCCTTGGGAACAAAAAAGAGTGATACGTGGCATCACCGAATTACGATGCCAGTTGTTTTGCTTGTTTGCTGACATTTTGTTCTCCCCATTTTTTTGATTGAGAGAGTAACCAAATTATTAAAATTCACCAACTTGAAAAAATATGTAAAGAAAAAGTTTATAAATGATTTATTTAGGCATAATTTGTGTTTTTACAAATAAAAGAACTTTAAAATACATGTTTATGTATATAATTTTGTTTTAATGGAGTATTAACCATGCTTTTATGTAAACTCCCTTCTGTTTTGCAAGAGAAAGATTTTGAATGAAAAAAGCAAGTTCAATTGCGTTCATAATACCTACTTTTTCCCCGGGGTGTTTTTTTATTCCCGCATTTGGCAAAAAGGGAAAAACAAATTCTTGATAGGAGAAAAGGGAAAAGTGGGAAAACTCGTGCGGAATTTTTGTTTATGATTGGGCTGATAGACTCTTGGTTAGATAAAAATTTAAAATAAATATCAAATACATACTCTTTTAATAGTATCAAATTTTTTCAAAAAGTGATTGAGTGATGTTGTTCTAAAAAAAAACAATAGAATACTTGGAAGCGAGTATTACACAAATTTTATGCAACATGTTCTAGAACTGGTTAGTTGCGAAAATAGATTAGATTTTTTCCGGGATAGGTATACATATTATTTATATTACTGCAAAACACTTTTTTATATAATTCCATTTAAACTTTTTTAAACAACTAATTTTTATTTGATTTTTATATAAAATATTTATACCTTTAATAACTTAGAGTTGCTTGATATTTTACTTTAGCTAAACGTTTATATTAATTAATGATTTAAAAACAAACAAAAAATTTAAATATGTATATTTTTAAGAAAAAAATGCGTTTTCTTTTCAAAAAAATTCTAAATTTAAAAGTTTTGTTTTGTCATTTGTAAAGTTATAGATTTAAAAAAGAGTTTTTAACTAAAGTTCAACTTTACTTTTTTTTAGCACTATAAAATATATTAGTGTTTCCTTTTTTAAATAAAAATAAACATACACAAAAATTAATTCACACAAAACAAAAAGAATTCAATGTAAAGTAATTAAAATACTTTTTATATGTTTAATTTTTTAAGCAGTGAGAGCATTTTGTTTTATAAATATTCATAAGAAAAATGAGTTGAAGCAGTTATTTTTATACAAGTTTCATAATTTAGTTTTATTTTATTTTAATTTATTTTATGCTAGGATTTATTTAAATTTTTTTTGTGCTAGCAGAGCTTCGAAACATCAAAAATTTAGTGGAATATGTATGAGTATATACAACTTTTCTTAAACATTTTTTTTCTGTTTCGAGAACAATTTTGGGATAAAACTTTTCATAAAATTATATAAATTTTAAGCGAAAGGAAAGTTAAAATTAGTTGTTAAGAAAAATTTTATGAGAAATTACACTGTGCTTTTCGAGAAAGTTTGGACAAAGTTTATAATAGTTGATATTATCTGTTTTGGGGCCAATATGAGATTGATGAAAACAGTAGTAGTTAACAAACAACTTCCCAGTGGGAAATTAAGCGAAGTACTTCTATAATAATCACTGACGTCACTATGACATCGTAATGCTAATGTTTCACTACGAGTTGAATCAGATGCTTCGCTTTCTCAACCATGTTTATGAATCAAGCCGTTTACACTGCGTATTCGTGTTCGTTTTGGCATTTTTTATGTATATAGTCGACTCCGCTTTACTGGAAATAACCAAAACCCAATTTTTTTTTTAGTTATCCGATTTTTTCTCCAAAACGTAGTTCGGATTACTGAAATGTGTTACAGTTAAGCGTACTCCTCGAAAATGTCTAGCAACTTGAATTGACAATATGGATAATAGAAAAATACAATAAAGTACGTAAGAGCGAAAAGGACAAATACATTTTGCCATTTAATTTTTTAACGGACAAAACATGCACAATTTTTTCAGCCTTAAGTTATGCAATCGATTTCTAATAAATAAATTTGTCATTGTTTATTTGTTCACTAAAGCGAAGTAAGTTTCATACAAAACGTAGTTGTGGGCTTGCTTTTGGTTTTCGGTACTTCGATATTTTCAGTAAAGCGATGTTTCGCTAAAGAGAAGTGAATAAGACTAGCTACGTTTAAAATCAGTGCGGGGATTTGTATCGCTTTCAGTAATCCGATTTTTTTCAGTAAAGCGTGTTGCGCTAAAGCGGATTCGACGTATTCACACATAGCCTAAGCGAGCAATCTAAGTACTTGGATTGTAATATACGTGTATTCTGATATATCATGTGTTACTAAGGCCGGGTTACATCTGTGTGACATGTGCTGAAGAAAGCGTAACCACTAATTACTAATGAAAAACTGTTTGATTCCGACATGTATTTATTGATTTAAACAGTTTCCAAGAAATAAACTGTTTGTTTAACTTAATAAATACGTGTATGAGTCAAACAATTTTTCATTAGTAATTAGTCGTTACGCTTTTTCTACGCATGTGTGGCACATGGCACACAGATGTAAACCCGGCCTTATACTCAAGTGGGATATGACAAATTATTTTGGCATGTGAAATGGAATTTTATATTCAACCTATACTTATGTATGTATTGTGTATAGATGTTAATGCAAAATTACCAACACATACATATGTATGTACATCAGAGCTGGCCACAGAGAGAAACACGAAAGAAATGTATTCGCATGTGTGTATTCATTTGTATAAGAAGCCGATTGATGTTCGGCACTCTGGTGCTACTTTGGGCAGCTCAGTGTACCCAGCGGGAATTTAAGCGAAGTACTTCGATAATAATCGTCAGTATGACATTGTAAGCGACCAATCTAAGTACTTGGATTGTAATGTACGCGTAATCGGATATATCATGTGTTACTGATATCTTTGATTACGATGTAAGCAGGGATTCAGTTATTGTCTAAAACAAAGAGTTTGTTATAAACAAAAATTAAAATACTGGTCTACTTTGAGGCCAAATTTATTATCATGATCGCTTACAACTCCGCTGTCGATGTAAGTGCAATGCTAATGATACGTACTGACATCGTGGTTTACTTTGTAAACGAGAGCGCACCACTATGAAACTTTTATGTTAAATCTAAATAGCGAAATAAGCGAACGAACTGGCTGCTATTAAGTATTACTGATGTCATCGATTACGTAATGTATGTATGTATGTACTTATAAATGTTATACATATACATATAATCGGGACTTCCCCAATTATGTTACTTATTTTCAAATTATAAAAATAAGGTAAGTCATCAATAAGATGATTTGTTTAATTAAAAAAGTTCTGAGTATCGAAATTTTAATAATATTTACCGCATAACTGCAAGTACGCATAAAAACAAAATTGAGTGCATTAATAAAATATTGCACATTTCTAAAGTAAGACGACTTTTCTACACCCAAAGTTTACTTTGAAAGGTCTTGAGTTTGTAGGAGAGAATGGAAAATAAATACATAGATCATATTGTGGGGGCATCGTTTGCGGGAGCTAGCTCTTGCCCCTTAGTGTTAGCTTGTTTTAGGTTAACGCGGACTCTGGTATTGTTTCTTGGTACACCCGTTTACTGTTTCTTGATGGCGAAACGGATATGACTTTCTTTCTTGGCGCCTTGCAGTTGCGTTGGTAATGACCAAGTTTCACAATGCTTGTCTCACGGCCTCCGTAATACCAGCGACTAGATTACTCTCATTTTCAGCAAGGATTTCCACGTTCCGCACCTTGCACACCTGTGGCTTAAAACTCACCCTAGCAGTCTCCTGAGCTAGTGCAAATGAAACCATTTCTGCGAAGGTAGCCTTTTGTGTAGCACACACTGCAAGCTTGATATCAGGATCCCGGATGCCGTTAACGAAAGCCTCTGTTTTGACATGATCCAGAAATGGGTGGTTTTCGCCTATATACGTAAGCTGCACCAATAGCTCAATTTCCATTGCAACACCTTGTAGAGAATCATTGGGCTTCTGTCTTTTACAACGCAATTCCATGCGGTATATGTCACGCTTGTGCTCCCCACCACATTTGCGCTGAAGTGCCGCCATTATGTCATCAAAACTGGCCTACTAGCTCTACGGCCTTTTCTTCATTGTCCCATCTATTACTGCTAGACACTGTATCGAATTTAAATTTAAAGATGTTCAATGGTGTGCTGCCATCGAAACAAGGCATCTTTATTCTACTGGAAACCTCTGGAACAAATTGCACTGGTCCGCTTTGGCACTGAAGATTGACGATTTTTGCTTCCAATGCGTGTAATTTTTCGTCTACATTTTACCTCTACTTTGACGCCACCAATTTCTAGGCTATGGACTTTATTCTCTAGCTCAGAGATTTTCTCGTCAAACTTGCCATCTACTCTTTTGTTTATGGCCTCAGAAATTTTTACAAGTCTCGCTTCCATTTTATCTAGAAGTTTCTCGTTCGTGGCCTTAGTTTCCTGAAAATCAGCCTTCATTTATAAATTTATTGATTATGCTCAAGGCATTAATTCTGTTAAATGTAGCATTATTTTGTTTCTTAATAACACTGGTCTACAAATTTGAAAAAAAAAATATACTGCGAAACACGATGAAGCGTGTTCTCGAACTAATCTGGGTGCGCTGAATTCGAATCTGGCAAAAAATTGGACTATCACGTCTTATTAATTTTTATCGCATACTGGCAACACTCTAAAACAGTCAATACTGACACTCCAATTTCACAATTGTTAATTTGACTGAAGCCCACATTCATTCTAAATCTTCATAATAGTAACGTTTACGAATGTCAGGGAGATCGTGTGTTACTGATCCAAGCTATTTAAGCTTTGTGTGTGGTGAATATTTGGTTGAAAAAAAGGATATGCAATATCAGAATCATTAAAATATGCATTATGTATGTATACAGAAACTTGAACAAACCGCGAACACCGACAAAATTTTGCAATAGTTGCAGAACTGTTTTATACAATTAGTCAAATGGCAAGAAGATATATTTCGATTTTTCAATTCCAGTATTTTGGAGAGAGTCAAGTAACCACCAGAGATCGGTAATGTATCGTTTTTTCGCTATTCATACTGACTCATGAAATTTTAAATATAAATGGGTAGACATCGTTTAAACTAAACTACTCTGATTTACGCACACTCACAATAAGATTGATTTGTAAGTATAGGTTGCAATAAATATGAATGCGACATCAACATCATACTCATATCACACTCACACTCATAAATCACCTCAGTTTGATTTATAATTTCAGAAAAATACACGAAAATTTTCACATGGCTTCCATGGACCGGCTGTTATACTACTTACATTGATTCAGCTCACGGGCATAATTATGCTGGCACAACATACCAGTTTGTTGGCAAATTCGGTGAAGAGAGTGGTTTTGTATTTGGCATCATTTTTGAACCAGCTTCAACCCCGCATTAGCAGCACAAAACCAATACATATGCACATGCGAAATCACAGGTTCGGCGTTTTATTTTTAAACAGAGCGTATTTAGTTTTTAGTTGACCATCGTCGTGGAAACATGAATTTGAAAGAAGAAGGGGGTTGGTCACGCCAACAAACTTTAAACAGACCTAAGGTTCAAAAAAGTTGTTTAATTTAACCATTTTTTTTAAGTTTAATAATAGTTTTTATGTTTCAACGAAGTTATTTCAAAAATGTTTATTTACTGCCTTGTTTTTCGTGTTGAATAAATCATATGGAAATAACATGAACAAGATTTTATTTAATTCTTATAAAAAGAAGTTACAAAATATAATTGTGGATAGTATAACTATTTAGAACTATAAACATATCTTCACATGAAATCATAAAAGATATTAAAAACAATTTTTTAATTTTAATTTTTAGTAAATTTATTAAAAAAAATATTTACCGCCTTATTTTAAAAAAAATATTTGATGGTTATTCAAAGCTTAAATAACGTATTTTGTATGGAAATATTTCAATTAAGAGTTAAATAAGCTAAATAAGCATTAAATATAGGGTGTTTTTTTAGAGGTATAGAACTTCGAATTGAAATAAAACACAAGAAAATCGTTTTAATGTCCATCAATTTGGCTTTATTGGAAGGATAATTTTATGCCATTAACGTTTAAATATGATTTCGGGCATGTGGCCGCCGCGGCTGGCTCGAATAAAGCCAATTCTACAGGTCCAATTTTCAACCACTTTTTCGAGCATATGGGGCCGTATGTTGGCAATAACGCCACGAATGTTGGCTTCCAAGTCCCCTAACGTTTCTGGTTTGTTGGCGTAGACGAGCGACTTCACATATCCCCAAAGAAAATAATCCAATGGTGTCAAATCACACGATCTTGGTGGCCAATCCATGGTTAACCGAATTAATTGCTCTGATGGACGATTATGTCGACCATAAAATGGACGGAGCTTGCGGTATACTTCGCGAACTGAACCATTATTTTCGAAATAAATTTGCACGATTTGCAAGCGTTGTTCTTTTGTCAACCTTTTTATGATGAAATGGCAAACCAAACTAAATATTAATCACTTGACAGCTGACAAAATGGCCGCCAGTTAAAAAAGGGATGCCAACTTAAAGTTCTATACCTCAATAAAAAACACCCTATATTTTTTATGAATAAGGCAGATTATTATTAAATAAATACACACGGACTGGACAGTATAGGTTCGATAGTATTACCAAAGGGTAGTAAAACCCTATACTCAGTTTTATGAATTTGGTGATTAATTTTTTTATGGGCCTCCAAAGATTTAGAAAATATGTGCGCCCTAAGAAAATTGTGTCCTCAGTTTTTGGCCAACACCTTATTCAGCTAGCTCTAAACTACATATATATATATATATATATGGTAATAATTTAGCTCAGAGTCTACCGAACAAATCTTGTTAACATCTCATACCCAAAAAATAGTTATTTCGTACACTTTTTTGTTGCAAGTAAAAAACTTGTTTTCACTTTTAAGAATATCTTATAGGGACTCCTGATTTTTTGCTATCAATATTGACAAAGTTGTAGCTAGATCCATAAAGATCTGCTTTGCTTTATTTTTTATCTGCTTCCAGAATTACAGGCTATTGAAATTCCTCCTAAAATAATTGCCAATTCTTCGTCATTTATTATCGCCATATTTCCTCTGCGTATGTTTCGAAATGTGTATAACGAAAGTCAAACGTCAAATGAATAAAAAAAACACTAACACACACAAATCTGTGTATACGTATACATTTTATGTCAGATGAATTAGTCCCGTGTAATTTGGAAAAGAACAAAAATTGTGCGGCTTAAAAATTGTTCTCGTGTAAACTACCTCACTCAACTCATTGATTCAGTACAACTACAACTAGTATAAAGTGTATAAAGAAACACATTTGTAACCTCATAATGAGCTAACACATAACCTCATAATGAGTATTTTAATGTTCGTATGCGAAGTTCGCTTTGCCATACCATACTTATTTGGCATCGTCTATAAACATTGAGTTACGAGTGAATATGAAGTTGGACAATATTGCAATAAGTATGAGTGCGCATAAGTACAAGAAACTATAAGTCATGATTCAACTCTACTCACTTTTTCACTACTCATTTCTGATCACTGGTAACCACCAATCCGACTATTATTTCTGTTTAACAAAAGTTGCTGGATTCAGTATGAAAAATCGAAAAAAAATATTACTTACGCGATTGTCCCATCGATGTCCAAACCAGTTCAAAGTCCACCAAATTTCCAGAGCGACGAACAAGGGAATTTGCGTAAAAATAGCTCGATTTGTTAGTGCATATTTTTGCATATTTTGCTGAAAGTTTATATTTTTGCATAATTTGTTAATAAATGCATATTTTTGTCTCATATTTTGGTACAAATGCATGGTTTTGTGTCATATTTTGTCAAAAATTCAAATTAAAAAAACATTATTGTTTACAAATTATCAATGCAAAACTGTTTTTTTTTTGGCAAATTTATTGGCTTGAATTGTAATAGAATTGTAGAACGATTGTACAAGCACACACATCTACCAAGTTAAATGGAAATTATCATTTTGATGATTTCAAGAGAGAATTGTCTGCTATTAAAGCCGAAAGTCGTGAAACAATTCTCCGGAAACTTGATGATGTTTAAAAAGCCTAACAGATTTAAAAAACAAATCTGATAGCTAGTATGGTACTCAATTTATTGTAAAGGTTGAATTAAATAAATATACAACATTATATAAAAATAATCATTTAAATTTGAGCCGATTACATCCACAGACGTTACAAGGCATTTTTCAATATGCAAAAGCTTTCTGAGAACAAATTAAGTAAAAGTAAAGTAAAGTAAAAATTTATTGAGAACAAATTAATTGAACTTCACATTCGAAAGTATAAAAAATATAAAATTTTTTAATGAAAATAAATAAATAACAACACTTTTCTTTTTCTATTTATGTATCGCTCCTTTACTGCAATATAAACATATCTCGAAAAATGCGTGTTTGGAGTTAATAATGCAGAAAAATCGTAATATCATATTTAATCTTATATAAAAATTTAATGTAAAATGCTTGTACACGCATTTCATGAGAAAAGAAAATATTCATTCTTATTATATTTGGCGTCGGCAACATAACACGACGTCGTTTTTTTATCTTTTTTGGCAAATCGGTATTTCCGTAGATAGTATTGCCATTTGTCGAGTCGGGGGTGTCATTGAATCCAAGTCGGTTTTGCTGATTGTCGGTTTTGTAAGCCAATATTGGATTCATTTGGTGTCATGACAACAAGTCGGTTTCGTTGTTTTCGAATGCAAACATGTTCGATGTTCTAATCAGATTTTTTATTTGAATTTTAAATTATTTTGGCCAATACTGTTTATGTTTGTGTTCCAATTGTTTGAGCTAATAAGGCCTGAGTTATTTATAATGTTAATAAAACGACTTTATTACATTTTTTCCCAACGTTTCGTCAATTGTTTGTTGACTTCTTCAGGGGATTTTCTTCGTAATAATTGTTTATTTTTTACATTAAAATTTTTTTCCGTTTAAAAAAACCAATTTACTTAAAAACTGTAAACGACAAAAACATGAAACAATTTATTAAACTCGGTATCGGTTTACTTTATTGCAACAATGTAACTAGCATTGATATTATTAGTATCTATTTTTGATTTTTTATGTTTTTGTTCATTTGTTTACGACTTCTAATGTAAGTTTTTTCAATTGGTATGGTATTTGCGCTAAAATATTCTTTAAAATTGTGTTTTTAATAAAAATCAAATTATAAAAAAGAAATAAAAAGAGGTAATTGAATACCAAGTGGATACCAAGCTATGCAAATATTTACTGCTGCAAAAATCACTTCAGAGTCTTGAAATTTATTAAAAGTCGCTTAAACTCTAATTAGGCTGGAATTTGGAATAAATTATGCAATATTGGAAACAAGCAATAAACTAAAAATTATTAAACTCGCTAAAACTAGCAAAATATTACGAAAATTCGCAAAAGCTTGCAAATTTTAAATGTTAAGCTCCTAAGTAAAAATGAATAAAGCCAAAAACTTTGGAAAAATTACATCTTTTGCAAATATAACAGAAATTTGCGAAAAATTGCAAAATTTTGAACAAGCCATAATTTTATTAAAACTTGATATAACCCTAAGGAATGCTAAAAAAAAATTCGGTACAAAACGTGAAAATGGCAAAAATTTGCAAAAACTTGCTAACAGCAGAATAATAGTAAATTCTAATACGAAAACTGTTAAAAAGCAGAATACTAGCAAAAACTCGCTTTCATCGCGAAACAAACCTTAAAATTGATTAGGAATCTCCAAAACTGTTAGAAATGAAACAAACTCGGAAATAACGCGAAAAATTGCAATTTCGCAAAAAAAAATTCTAAATGCATTAAATAAATCACTTACACTGCAAAGAATAACAAAATCTTAGAAAATTAGATAAATCCCAAAAAAATTGCAAACATCGCAGAAGTTGCAATGAACTGTTGGAAACGATTCTAGCATAATTATGTTTAGAAGTATGAGCTATTCCAGGTGATGTACTCAAGTTTACGGAGCGCTTTATATTTCCAGAGTGGGTACAACTTTAAATGAACTATAACGAAAAGCTATTTTTATGCCTTCCCCTAATGAAGATAAAAACATAAAAAATTTACTATTTTTTACCAATTTATCAACTTTAATTTGCTTGCAGATTCCCTAAAAATGGAGCTTTTAGCTGTTTCATTTATTTCCAAAAATAAAGACGGCTGTAAGCTACTTGGTTTATTTCCAATAACAAAGCGATAACATTGGTTTCTATGACACCTGAAACCGACACTAGTTCGTGCTCGAACAAAAAACCGACAACATTCAATTTGAAATCCAATTCCGATAAGATTGGTTTCTATGACACCCCTAGTAAAAAAGTGAAATATAAAAAATACCAAATTATACATACAAACTTATTTAAATAAATTTCTTATTAGCCGATGGCCTTGGCAGCCAGTGCTATCAATGTATATATTATTGTTATATTTTATATAATTTTAATATCAAGTAAATAAATAAATAATAATAAATTTCTTAAAAAAAGTGAAAAATATAATATGGACAAACTTAAAATTATCAACCCCGACCAATTTGAAAAGCTTGTGGAAGAGTTGGAAAAGAATCCTTCTCCTATTAGAGGATTGCGACTACACTTAATGCCCTGGGTCCACCAATTAGAACTAGTGGTGGATGGCAAAAAGTAAGGAAAAAAATGTGTTGGGAGAGTATACTGTATGATAAAATTATTTTTACAGATCTGGCGGGACTTGAAAGCTGGGGTCTAATCGCCGCTTTTGATAACGAGCGGATTCGATCACGCTTTTACAGTTTCGAGATTATGGCATTCGACATCGAACCATATTATTGAATTGTTCGATAGCGAATGCCATAATCTCAAACTGAAAAACGTGATCGAATCAGCTCGTTACCGAAAGCGACGATTACACCCCTGATTGCGAAGCAACAGTAGGCGGCGTATATAAACAATTAGTACTGAGACCCTTTGGAGGAAGCTCCAATTTCCAATAAACGTTGATCTGATCGATTTTTTTTTCCAAAATTAGGCTCTATTGTATCCAATACATGCCTAAATGATGTTTTATTCAGCCGAAAATAACTTTAAAACATTAAAGCGATGAACATTACTCATTATTTTCCTGAATTTATCACATACTTTGACAAATGCATAAATTTTGTCTGAGAAATCTTCTTTTCACTTTTAAATTTTTTTATTTTCCTCGTCCCAATCGGAAAGGAAAACATTTTATTTTAATTTATTTACAAAGCTTTTACTTATTCAAAAACACTTTTACCAAAAATAGTAAGCAAAATGAGTCAGCTGACTCAAATACTAGATATGTATGTGTATTGTATTTATCGATAAGCAGGCAACGTCCTCACAACACTGTTAGGGAATACAAAGTAAGCATTGATGTTGTTTCAAAATTGACGACGATGTTGCCGACGCCACACATAGGTTGAAGAGTGTTCGAAATTCATTTTTTTCATGTTCGCCGATTTGGATAATTGTTTGGTATTTTGTTGTCAGATATCTGCATGTTATGATTCCGTAATATTAGGCTGATATATTTAGTATTTGTTTGGACAGACACGCTCGAAGTTCATATATGTTCGCTTGTTTAAAATGGCATGCAAATTTACTGTATATTCAATCTTTTGGTACAATCACAGCAAACTTATCATTTGACTTTGGTGTATATTTTCGTTAATGACAATTGCCATAGATGAGATTTGCATTAAAAAAAGTTGTAAAAAGTGGCATATAAAAAATTTCTTAGAACAAAATATAAACAACATCAAAATTTCAATGTTCATCAACTTGAGTGGACTGCATCCTTTTAGCGCTGTGGAGCGCAGTTTAACGAAAGATGTCAAATTACAGCTTGAAGTCTCAGCTAAAAGTTAAAAAAATTCAGCTACTCCTACCTGCACCTTTCCAAAAAAAAAAACAGTAAAAACTATAAAGTGATAAAGTAACAAAACATGAATTTTCGTTCATTCTTGTTGTTGTTGCCATAATTCTTTACTGTTTAAAATTATTACATAATTTAATATACATACTAGTCAATAGTGTTAATTCTTATATATTTCATTGTTGAATATACGGCAATACGGCAAGAAGGTTTTTCGAAAATCCAGCCAAAACTGCAGACGTAATTGGCATAAAAGAAGAGTTAATACATAGATTTAAAATTATTTTGGCCGCAATAAATTGTAATGCAGCGATCGACACTAACCAATTTCATATATATTGCACGGATACTGCCAAGTTGTTTGTTGATCTCTGTGGGAATAAAATCACAAGAAAGCACAAAAGGGCAGTTGTAAAGTAAACACCACAACTTGTGTACACCATACTCATACTATTTTTTTTTTTTTTTAAATCAACTTTTCATTTTAATTACATTCAAATATTTTTTCATTATACAAATTATGTCTAATAAAAATTTAAAAACAGAACAACGTTAATATTGAGCAATATATAATGTAATGAAAAACTACATCTCTATGGCTGGTACTACATGCCTGTAACTGTGCATAAGATTCTGGTGCATGGTAGCAAAATTATAGCAGAAGCTATTCTGCCAATAGGTATGTCTCTATCTAAAGGCCCTTATTCAATGATTTCATTTTTATTTTTTACATTTTAATTGATTATTTGTATCAGGTATGCTGTCCGAGGAAGCGAGGAATAAGGACTATAGAGCCTATAGATTACATCATTCGCGAAGAATTGCACGTGTAGCCACTAATGAAGACATAACGCATAATCTTTTATTGTCTTCAGACCCATTTACATATAAATAGATTTCGCTCAAAGCTGCAATCAACAAATTGGAGTACGATGATATTAAAAAATTATTAAAAGACTATGCTTAAATTACTTATTCATGTTTTTTCTATGGGAGATGGGCGTAAAAGTGGGCGGATCAGGTATATATTTTCAGGAGCCCATTCTACAATTATAATATTTATTTTTTGTGAAAATTGAGTTAATGCATTAAAAATCAAGGGAGTTATGCCACTTTTTCAATACAAGTTGTATGGGAAGTAGGCGTAAAAGTGGGCGGATATTTTTCAAATTTCACACAAATGATTCCGAGTGCTTAAAAATGCTATGTGCCAAAAAACAATGCCGTAGGTCAAAATGTAATTTTCACTTTGTATGGGAGGTGGGCGTAAAAGTGGGCGGATAATTTTGATTTTTCCATTTTTTTTCTTGATTCAAACAAAAAATGCCTTTGTGCCAAGTTTCATTTACTTCGACAACTATTATATTTTTAGCCGCTCGTTCTATGAACCTCAACCAATGTGCGCCACATAGAATAAGGGGGATTTTATATCTCTATTTAGTTGTATGTAAATTGAAAGATTTCCTTTAGAATTTTTTTTAAATATGTGCATATTTTGTTTTTGATGTCATATTTTAAACGCCTAAAATACCTTTTTTAAATGCATGAAGTCCTTGCCCCTTATCATGATGAATCAAACAAATATTTGCAAAATGCTTGCTAAAAATATCTAGTTTGCGGGTTGTTTAATTTTTTGGTCACAAATAATTGTTGTGTCCCCTTTTTTAAATGAAAATTTTATAATAAATAAACGTAAAATGCACAGTGACACACAAAATGACATTTGATATCAAGATTTTTATCAGGCTCAGATGAGTATATCATAGCGCTGCCATAATATTAATAAATTGAGTCTATACGTGATGAATTTTCATCATGATCTCAATTTGACATTCATCATGACATAAATTCATCAGTACCTGGATTCAGTAACCTTTATTACGACAATCGTTTCGCTATAATAATTATAACAAACATTTATCGACTTTGCTATTCAGTTACATATTTTAAGGATATTCACTGTCAGTTGAAGCAAAAGAAATTAAATCACAAGATCAGACTCTTTTAGTTTTTCTTTATTTTTCTTTGTGCTTTTAGCTTATTTTGACATTTTCTATACAGAGATACCACATGATATTGAATTAAATGGTGATTTAAGTACAGATGGAGACTATCGTAAAAAGAAAGACAGAAAGAGATAGTATCCCTCCCTCTCTTTCCCTCTGAATTAAGACTTTGCAAACTAAACTTTGAGTGTCTAAAAGGGGTATAACAAAGGGAACAGTATTACTTGTGTCTCCACTTAGATCATGTTCTGATGCAAACTTTGAAAACCAAGTCAAATAATAGTCCTTAGAAAAGGGGGAAGATCTGGTCCAAAGACCGGCACTGCGACACCTGACGGATCTTTTGTGCCACAAATAGTCCATGAAGTTATATTTAGTTTTCCAACATGACAAAAAAAGAAATGAAAAAAGATTATTTTATTTTTTAATTCTAAGACTTCATGTTGGGAAATTTCTGTTGAAAGATAGTGAAAATTGAGAACTACATACATACTGCCTTATTCATAAAAAATATTTCAAGTTTATTAAGCTCATATTTGACATATTTCTATAGGAAATTTGTCCAATAAACCTAAAATATATTTTATGAATTACACCGATAGTATGTATATTATAACATAGAGATCATAAATATGTATATGTTTTGTTAAAAAAAATGTCCATACAAATGACGAAATAAAAAAGAAGGCCTCCTAAAAATGAAATGTACTCTAACATCTTCAAATTGCACTTCGGCATTAATATCATGTATTATTTTAAGAACATAAGTTTTATCATTGCATTTTGACTAAACATTTGATAACGTGAAGAAATATTATAAGTGCTTCCATTGTTCAAGGACTCTATATACAATAGACAATTTTTTTAAAAATTGTCATTTGTTTTTTGTTATTTGTCACAAGATTCAGAATAACGGGGAAATACCCCTTTTAGACACGCAAAGTTTACTTTGCAAAGTCTTAATTCAGATGTGTGAAAGACAGGGCAAGGAATACTATTTCTTTCTGTCCTTCTCCCAACTGAATTAAGACTTTGCAAACTGAACTTTCCGTGACTAAAAGGGGCAATACTTAAGTCTTTTTCAATCGTCATAGCTATTGTTGTTGTTCAATTTATTTATGACGTTTATGATTGAAAATCGATAAAGTTGCAAAATTTTCCAAAGAAAATGTCAAAGTAAAATAATGTACGCAAGGGGCAATTCCCTTTCCTTTTTGGTAATAATAATAAATAAAACTTTGGAAAACTATTTCGCACAAATTATGCAATAACTTGGGGACCACACGATCATGTTTTGCTTCTCATTTCCTTTCAATTTGCAATACACTCACACTTTTTGAATTGACAGCTAGCAACTTGCAATTTCAACTTTCCATTTATGTGGCAATTTTATTTTCAATTTTAACAGCTGATCACAGCAGCACATTGAGTGAAGCTACCATTTTGAGTTGTTTCTTCCTTGGAGGCATTTATAAAATAAAATTGACTATCAATTTGTGTCACAGCTGGCAATTTCAAGAAATTTTGACACACTGTGTATGTATGATAAACTTGAAAGGAATTTATTGAACGTGCATATGCATTGTAAGTACAAGATGATCATAGTAAATACTGCAGAGTTGTGCAACTTTTGATGGCATTGCCAAGCCAAATAAAATGGTAAAAAATACTTATAAAATCAGCTTTGCACTAAAGTACAAATTAGAAAACAGTTTTTAACGTACTTTATGTATCTGTGCTTGAATTTAAAAACAAGTGGTTGAAGATGCGTTCTATAAGAAATAAATCAATTAAAAAATTATAAAATTAAAAAAATTATAACAATTCTTGACTCATGAAAATGCAGAAATTGTTAAGTAATTTTCAAATTCGATTTTAGGATAACAAATAATTTTTTATTCCCAAATAATCCTATATTTCAATATTTTATAAAATATTTTTTAAGGACACCAAATTGATACCATCCGCGGCTTCGTTCGCATCCAGAAACAAACTGAAATTGTCCTATAAACTGCATTTATTCAAGTGTACCCAAAACAGAAAAAGTACTGCACGGCCACTTGGATAACATCTTCGGTTGTAAATATATAATACGTTTAAATTACATTAATATACATATATCTCTAAAGAAGCTAGCTACCTAAGTAAGTGATAGGAAAAGTTAAAAAACTGTATCGAGCAAGTACAAATGTTCAAGATATTATAATATTATCTCAAGAAGGCCTAAAATATGCGGTAGGTATTATAAAAAGTACATTATTACTGTCATACAGTGTAATTATTTAAGAACAATGAAATTTTCAGTATACTATGTTTTTATAATGAATGGACTACAAAGCAGAAAATAATTTTTCCCAGTTTTTAGCTGCCTACACACGTATGATTTGTAAGTGCGACTTGTGCGAGTAGAATTTCTCCACACATTACACTTAAATGCCAAGTAGTAAACATGAGTGAGAAGCGGATGACGCAATGAGCCACTTTTTTTGGATTTTTGTTTTTCTGTTTTCTCTTTACATTTATCACTTTTATTTGCCAAATATTTACTACTTTCTTTTTTAACAACTTCTATAAATGAAAAATAATTGAAGGTTAGCAGCGAATAACGTAAGTAGTAAGTGCCAAAATAATAATTTTTCAGGAGAGGCAAAACACGTATTTTAAAGCAAGATTGTTTATTTCGTTTAATTTTTGTTGCCTTACCGTGAGTTTACACATAAGAGTAATAGTTCGAAAAACTCAATACACTCACACTTTTTTACTAACACATTCGCAAATTTTGCATAGTCCATATTTACACTATGCAAGTCTTATTGCTAAGCTGATTAGTTTGATGGAGAGAGAGACGAGGACAACAGTAAAGTTTCTTTTGCCCTCGTCTCTCTTTCCTAACAAACTAATCAGCTTAGCAATAAGACTTGCATAGTGTAAATATGGACATACGAGTGAAATTTTGACACTCGCATGCAATAAAATGTCAAATAAACTAATGGAGTTACCCTGTCAACAATATTAAGCAAATTAACTGGATCATGTTATAATTAAAACTAAAAATTTCGATTGTTTTGGATTAAATTGTATGTGAGTTTCATAAAATTAATACAATAAAAGGAAATATTTGTGTTATAGATTGCTAATGTCATTAAAATATTGATAATAATAATTAATGCCAATTATTTCCTTAAAAATGATTCTATGTTGAGAATTTGGCAACTCTATTTTGTAAACAAAACAAAATGAAATGAAAAGAAATTTATAGTTGGGATTAAAAACTTTAAAGAAATAAAAATGAATGTAAAATTGTGCCAAAAAAAAACATTATAAAACTAATAAATTTATACCGCACCCACTTTAAAATCAAACAAATTTTTTGAAGTTTACTCCTTGGCGACATTTTTAAAATGAACTTTCACTCTCATGTGTAAACAGAAATGCAAATTGCAAGAGATTCGAGTATTTCGTTGATAAAGGCGGTGTTATCGAAAATAATGATAATTACCATTTACTTTTCTTTTTGCATCTTGTTACATTTATCAATTATTTTCTACTATTTCGTTTGCATGATTTTGATAGTTACTTAAAAAGTTCTTCCATTGACTGACTGTTTGTAATTGTATTTTGACGGCGATAAGATGCATAATTTTTGAATGGTTTGATGTTTGAACAACGCATGAGAGGAATGTTAATGGTAATCTGTGAAAAAACTGGTTTTGTAAAAATTGTCTTTTACAACGTTGTTCGCGGCTACCCTTCAATTGTGTGGAACACATTTCGACAGGGAAAAAATCTCTGCTGAATTTTTAATTCACTTTCACGTTGAAAATTTTCAAATAGTTTTGATAGCTTTGTACCATCACAGCTCCATTAACTTGTAACAAGACGGCGTAGACGTATTCGCAAATCAGAAGTGCAAATCATACGTAGATTTTAGAAAAGTTAGCAACCGCCATACTTTTTTCATATTGCCTTGGAAATTTGTTTTTGAAAATTTGTCTAGTCATTGAAACACTTGTCAGATTATAAAAGAAAACGTGAAGCGCAAGTGATCAAGAGACTATAAGGAAGATAACTTCCATATCATTTGCATGTATGTAAATAGTTTTTATACGAAATATAATTTAATAATATTATACAAGTATATACATATTTTCATATCTATTCAAAAACACAAACACAAATCCCCAGAACAATATGGATATGAAGATACATACATATAACATATCATCATTAACACCATAATGGTTTTTACTTGCTTCAAAACTGTTTGTGTAAAAATGGATGAATATGTTAAAACTGCAATTCCGAAAAACCAATATCGATAACACAATTGCCTTCAACAAAAAGTATTGTCCTGTTTAAGATTGCGTTTTGCAAAAGCAAAAAATTAAAAAACATTATTATTCGACCCCTGCCAACTTAGTTTTAAACGTTTTAGACACGATCAAAATGCTAAACAAGCATGTTTTTTAGTGATGAAAATTTTGATTTTTGGTATGCTTGCTTGACGCATGTTAATGTGTGTATAGCCGAAAAAAAGTTTCATTATAATTATATTTCCATTGTGAACATTGATGCCAAACGAACAGCACAAAATCCAACTAAAAATTAACAAGCTCACGAACACGAACTTGCCAGCAAACATCTTGATCGTATCTACAGCCCTTTAGTTTTTGTTATAACTACATACATATACAAAATTATAATTATTATAATTGATGCTCATGATTGATTTTCCATTGTGTGAGTGTGTGTGTATTGTGTGGTTCATAAAATTGTTTTCATTTTCCTTTTGTTTTCTTTATCATTTATTTTTTTTAAGTTATTGCAATTTTTTATAAACTAATTAATACACCATCGTTTAATTATTATTATTATTTTTAATTTTTTTTGTTATGTTTTATATATGTATTTATGTATGTATATTGTTTTATAAACCTGGTTTTAATTTTGCGGTATAATAAAGTATAATAGATACTTTTTTTCATGTTCTCAAAACTTTTGTTTTCAACGAAATGAGCTTTGCAAAATCTATTGTAATAGATCAATTTCTTCTTATGCTAAATAAGATAATATTGTTTATGGTTTTATTTATCTTTTCATACGTTTTGCTTTCCAATCAGTTTTATATGCATTTAAATTATTTAATTTTTTTAGACTTTTTTAATGCATCTTCTTAACTAAGCAATTTCCTTTTAATTTCTAACAAAAATATTATAATTGATATAAAATAATTAAATGATTTTGAATTTTCAATAATATTTTTTATCGAAGTGGGGGGTTTCTTTATTAATTTTCTTCATTTTGTAAAAAAAGGAAATTCACTTCCTTCGTTATAAAAAAACTATATATATTTATATATATGTATTTATATATGTATGTATTTTCTGTCTCTCCTTAAGTTTGCCTCGATCCATAGATTTGTGCAGCAGTAATTTGTGTGTTTCTTGCTTTTAGTTTTTTTTTTTACTGGGAGACTTTTGAAATTTTTTTTTTGATGTTTTTGTTACTTTTGTTTAAATAGCGAATTGAATTCAGAATTTTATTACATACTGCTTTTAATGAATTTATTGTTATTGTTGTTGTTTTTTCATAGTTTGATCTATGGACCATATTTGTTACCAATTCGCCATGCCCGGTTTATTGAGAGTCATGAAGTAGATTTGACATGATGAAGCACCTTTGGCACTGCTGAAGAATACCTTGTCATTGCGTTCACATAAAAATTTCAAGCGTTGTGCCTTTTTATGCATAAAAACGCCATCCAAATGGCCTGTTTCAACCGAACGAATCTGTAAGTTAGGCAAAAAATTTGCAACAATTTAAATAAATAAACATTGAAAGATATTAAGTGACAGCTGTCGATATATTTACCTCTATTGCTTTATTGCCCCAGCCCATAATTTGTCCAGTTCCTATGTAAGCTACGGATGTGGGCATTTCACCCCACTACAAAAAAAAAAGAAAGAGGGAGATATTTTGTTTAAATTATGAGATTGAAGAATTAAACTTAGGTAGGTTCCTTTCTCTAATTAATTAATCCGAAAATTAATTTAAGGCCTAATTTTGTAAAACGCAACGCTGTTTATTTTCCAAACGAGCACCCAATTTAGAGTAAAGAAACAGATCTAATGTTATCAACACAACTCGATTTTTTGTCTAGAAAAAGAAATAACTGAAGTTATGAAAATAGACGCTTAGAAAAACAAAATTGCCAAAGAGTATGACTCCTTGCGAAAAATATACCCAGGCAGAAATTGCCAACCGTACAAAAATTGTAGCACTGGGAAAGCACTTTTACTCAAGAAACCAGAACGGTTTGCCAACGTTACGGTTTAAAATCTGAAAAATTATTTGCCAATGTTTTTAAAAAAAATTTATTTGTTATTTTTGTAGTTTTTATTTATTTTTATATTAATGTACATTAAGTTCTTTATGTAAAAGGGTGATAGCAACTGTTTCATTTGGGCATTTGGTAAGAATACACTTAACATATACCATGCTTAGCTCTATTTAAATTTTTTTCTGATCTAAATCTTTAACGATATGTAATCCTACGTCCCTGGATAACAGTGGATACGTAAAAAAATCAAGAGTTTCTTTAAATATATTGCCTTTTAAGTAAATATTATCACATTTGTATACTGAAAGTTTGCTACTAAAAATTTCTGATATTACCATGACATTTCCATTACTTAGTAAACCGGTATTATCAGGAGGAACGGTTGTAATTTTATAGCCATAAATGTTTACAAAAGAAAATAGCGTTTTCGATTCAACTGTGTCAATAATTTTTCCCATATTTTCTATTTTTAACAAAAGGAAATACTAATGGTATATTATTTGAGAAACTGTTAGTATGGAAAATGTGCAATTTCTTTTGAATTTGCCCTATTGGCTTTGTATATAGTAGATTTAACAATTGACTTTAAATACCCCAAACTATTTTCAAAGTCAAAAGCTGAAAATTGTGATAAAGAAGCTTCTACGTTAATTACAGCATCTGGTATATGGATTAGATTATGTATATTCATGGTTTGCGAATTAGGGCCGTAATATCGAGGTATGAGTTCAGCAAATGATTTTAACAATTCTTGAACGTATTTTGATTTTAATGTGTCTAACTTGGTTGACGACAAAATACGACGAAGTAAATAAAAGTAAAAATTTGTTGTAAATTTCAACATCTAATACATTTTTTATAGTAATTGCACCAGCATATAACAAGAAGAAAAGGAATTGTGTAGCTTTCCAGTTTGCTAAATTCGTTAAATCGTGTGATTTTCTTTGAAACTCAAAAGGTATACTTTTAGATACCATTAGTAGGTTTTGTTGAAGTGCTGATAAATTTTCTTGTGAAATATAGGGTGTTTTTTTAGAGGTATAGAACTTCGAATTGAAATAAAACACAAGAAAATCGTTTTAATGTCCATCAATTTGGCTTTATTGGAAGGATAATTTTATGCCATTAACGTTTAAATATGATTTCCCAATTCCAACAGGTCCAATTTTCAACCACTTTTTCGAGCATATGGGGCCGTATGTTGGCAATAACGCCACGAATGTTGGCTTCCAAGTCCCCTAACGTTTCTGGTTTGTTGGCGTAGACGAGCGACTTCACATATCCCCAAAGAAAATAATCCAATGGTGTCAAATCACACGATCTTGGTGGCCAATTGACCGGTTAACCGAATTAATTGCTCTGATGGACGATTATGTCGACCATAAAATGGACGAAATAAATTTGCACGATTTGCAAGCGTTGTTCTTTTGTCAACCTGTTCATGATGAAATGGCAAACCAAACTAAATATTAATCACTTGACAGCTGACAAAATGGCCGCCAGTTAAAAAAGTGATGCCAACTTAAAGTTCTATACCTCAATAAAAAACACCCTATATAAGAGAATTAATTTTTTTACAGTTAGCTTTTGAAGGAATTGTTTACTATTCCAAGATAAAGCATGTGCATTTCATCAATAACGACATGTTTTATGGGATCAAAATTAACAATGTCCAATAGTGGGCTATCTTCTTTTGTTAAGTGATGTTGAGGGTTTGATTTATTTTTAGATGAATATGAGCGTTCCTCGCAATTTGTTTCCTTAAATTCGCGTGTCCGTTTCGCAGGAAGAAATCCAGTGTGACCTCTGTAGCATTTAATAAAAGTACGGGCTGGCATATTGGAACAAAAATCTAAAATTACAAATTTTATAAGTTTTCCGTTCAATTGTATACCTATGCAAGAATAAAAAAAATATATACATACATATCGGGTTTAACATATGAAAGTTTTTCTTTATACCTGCGCTAATGAAATTATTGGCTTCTAAAATGAACTCAGTGTTTTGAGTTTGAAGTATTGGGAATGTATTACACTTAACAAAAAAATTATGTTGGGAAAGCACTTAAATTGTGGTTTTCATAGTGTTTAGCCAACGACGTAAAAAATAGTTGGGCAACCCCATCATGAGGTTATCATTTGTGTGTTGGCACAACACTCCAAAAGTAGAATTTGTGATGTTTTGCCAACGTTTGAACCACCTTAGGAAACGCTTTGCCAACGTTAACCCCATTGTATTTTTCTGCGTGGGTAGTTATGACTTCTTGAATTTTATCATTTCTTTTACCATTTTTTTACTATGGGTTAATAATAAAAACTATTTTTTTTTCTTTTCCATTGGTTAAAAAGAGATTTTTGTGTGTTTTTTACCAAATAGTACAATTATTTTTCTATTATGCAATGAGTTTGGCTCCTTGCGAAACACAGAAAAATTTTTAGTAAAAAAATAAATTAATGGCGATTTCTTTTCTGAAAAAAATATGTTACACTATATGTATGTAACACTTTTAAATGTTACCTAGAATCACTCAAAGTGCTACATATTATATTACAACAATCGAACAAAATTAGATGCTTTTATTTACAACGGTTACATTTTATCATTAATGTACTTCATTAGCGATTTTTAATGCTATTTAAGAGGTTTTTAAACACACATTGACATCACTAATTACGTCTAAAAATATCAAAACAGTCACAATATTTAAATAAATATTTATTTATTTTAATTTTTATAATAATAATTTTTATATTTTGTATTTAAGAAACCTCTCGAAATTGTAAACATGACATGCCAAATAAATCCTTCGTTACTACAGTTAGAAAAAAGGGCAGTATGTTCACCTAAAATAAAGTGAGGGTAAAATATGTAACATATTTACATGTTTTTCATGCAACATATTCAGAAAAGAAATTGAAAATTTTTCCCACAGTTGTATTTTTTGTACAAACGAACACAGAAATGTAAAACATGTAACATATACATATAAAACATATTTGTCAGAAAAGAAATCGCTATTACTTTTTCTTTTCTTAGCATAATCACTTCTTTGTTGATAAATACAAAACGAAAAAAATTCAAAAATAATTTATTTTGTTCGTATTTAAGAAATATACAAATAAAAAATACTTACAGCGTATCCCACGATGTCGACAGAAAACGTTCCATCGATTACTTATGTACATATAATCGACCTTATGTATAAGAAAAAACTGACATCAAGTTAGCATAAGTGGCAAAATTAAACATGGTCTTAAAAGTTCACATTTAAAATCAGGCTGGGACTTAGTAGTGGGGTAAAACTACGTAATGCGGCTATTTTTAATCTCAAATTGTATGGAGGAACTCGTTAACACCTTATTCAATTTCGACACTTATGTTAACTTCATCTAAATTTTATTCTTATATATAAGGCCGAATGGAAACAAAATCAATATTTTTTATTTCATTGTTGTATTTAATTACCAGGGGGTTACTCTCTATTGCGATGCGAAAGAAAAATGTTACGAAATCGAACGATTGGTACTCTCTAATGCGTATGCGCATTTGCTTTTCGCATCTATTTTTCTTTTCTTTCGCAAGTCTGGTATCACCGCACTCTGTAATGCGAAAGCGTCTGTCAAAATCATCCGATTATCGTAAATAAATATCAAACGCAAAGGGAGAAAAACATATAAATACGTTGAACAAATATTTATATTTGATATTGAAATCGTTATTTTTAGAGAAAGATAAAAAAAATTACATTTCATTTTGTGATCACATGCATACTCGTATGTATCTAAAAATGTAAAATCAAGGTGAAATATTATTATCCAATCCATTGCATTCATAATGTGCTGCAATTTTGTGTTGAGGTGTCCTTAAAACTTTTAGCTCGTATTGAATAGCGTTTAGAACATACAGAAACGCTTGCTTATTCAAACGGAAATTTGGAAGAGAGTGTATTGGACTTACATATCTCTTAAGACTCGTCCTACACGGTCGTTTTCCTCATCAAACACTATTTTACTCTCAATTAAAAACTGTTACACTTCATTTTTTCTTAACTTTCCTCTTCTGAAAAGACGTTTTTTTACATGTTTTGACATTTCATTACTGTCAATCTTTGCCATATTTCCTTTTGCAAAGTCAGTGCTGCCACTTTATCAAAGAATTTTGCGAAAGGATTTGCGAAAGTAATAGAGAGTACCAAATTGGCATCTCATCGCATTTAGCTTTCGCATCGCAATAGAGAGTAACCCCCCAGTTGTAGATCGAACGTTTTTTGTTGACCTCGAGGCCTTTAAGTGAACCATAAAACCGAAATAATGAGAATATTTAAATTTTTTCTTCATTCAATTATGCTAATGTTTGTGTTTTAAAGAAGCTTAATCTGCCGCAACGAGGAAAAAGTGCTAAAGACATATTTTACTGTTTTGTAGGAGAGCACTTTTAAGCTTTCAATGCAATTTCCAGAAATTTATTTCATTTGCCGTTAAATTGGCAACCTCTGTGTTTAATTTTTTTTTAAGAAAACGTAGTTTTACACGTTATTAATAATAAATTAACTTTGAAATGTACCAAAGTATGTATAATATTATAAATTAAGTCATTATTCCATATGAGGCTATAAGGCGAAAAAAGATAAGCAGCAATTAATTACTCTATAACTTTTGGAAACCCGCACGAAATAATTGAAATTTTGCCTAGAGGTACTTTTGAATATGAAGATTACATGGACGCAATTAGCTGGAAAACAGCTTATCTCGACTTAAGCACTTTTTCTTTTTTGCCATAGAAATTGCATGTAATAATTATTAAGGAACAAATTACAAGAACGACGACAGTCAGTATTTTCAGATCGGAACAACATGTATTTTTCAGAGGCAACTACAATTTTATAAAAGCAACAAGTTAACGATTAACAAAGACAAAGAAAGTCCAATAAACACCTGCTACACCACGAAACTGCACTGCTGACTATAGATTGCCTTTAGTTAAATTAAACAAAGAAACATAAATTAAAAAGTAACATAAATTCAGTTTTGTTTTTTAAGTACTTATGCCTAACCCATTCATTCTTATGAAACTTTGCCTCCAAGCTAACTTCTTACTACGCTAAACTTTTACTTTTACACTTATAATAAGCAGGTCAGTCTAATGGAACTATACATTAAACGCTTTCTCTACTTTTCTGTATGCTTTAAATTCTTGTGCACTCACCTGCAGTACAATATTTTTTGATACACGTCCCACTGTATTGACATAGACACCTTCGTTGTCATAGCATAATAATAACTGCATACCATTTGAGTTTGGAAGAGCCACAATACAATGAGGAATGATTGCACCCTGAGTCTAAATAATACAAAAGAAAAATATGATATTGATTTATAAAAATTAGTATCATTCTTTTACATTATTATTATTAAATTTCCGCTACCAAAAATAAGGAGTTACTTATTAAGCTAAAAAATGTAAGGCCGCGTTTTCGTCAGACATCGACGTTCGAGGTCATGTAATTTTTTCTGACTGTTTTTACGATGCCTTATGATGTTTGTGTGTATTTGTGTACGTGCACTACCGATCAGATGGCAAGAATCACTTAAATTTCTGTTTTTACTACCCCACGTTTTTTAAACATTTCGTTTTTTTCGTTCAAAATGAAGCAGTGTTTCATGCTTTCTTGAGCATTTGTTGCTTCGAATGCATTCGGAATATCATGCAAATCGTAAATAATGCTATAGTTTTTGAACTCGTTAAAAACGCATGCGATATTACTGGGTAATATATTGATATATGTACATATAAAAAAAAGGCATGCAAAAACGGAATTAAATCATCACATTGAAACATTTTCATAAAAAAAGGTTTTATCTAAAACAAAAAACCAGAATGCAATAGCTCAGTGGTAGAGAATATGCCTTGTCAGTGAGAACAGCACGTTTCGTATCCTGGCTGCGACGTGAAAAACATCATCCAATCAGAGAACTTGCATGAGTTAAATTCATTCATATTAATGGATATCAAAGTATTTAAATTCTCACACAAACACATGATCTCCAATGACAAGCTAATGTAAAAATCATGCATGTTTCACCTAAATCGAACCAGTACGTCAGCACTTGACCCCATGATTCAACACATGATTCGTCATGTTTTTTTTTTGTTGGGTAGTGTTGCATTGACTTTACGGCCTGGCCCACGCTGTCGACAAGAAAGTTTCTTTCGCTTACTTACATTGGCCTTTCACACACGAGTCTAATTTTTATGCCGCACAATTTTTGTTCTTTTTAGAACACACGAGACTAATGCATCTGGCATAAAAATGTATACGTGCACACAGTTTTGTGTGTATTAGTGTTTTTTGTATTCATTTTACATTTGCTGTTTTTAAGTTGTGTGTGTATTGGTTTTGTGCTGCTGATGCGGGGTTGCCAAACACAAAACCACTCTCTTTGCCCCTCTCACCTACAAACTAGCATTTTATGCCAGCACAATTGTTCTCGTGTGTGACGGGCCATTGAAAACAATAACAAATTCTCTTGACAAGAGAGAGAGAGTTTTCAATATAAATAAGCGAAAGAAACTTTCTTGTCGACATCGTGGGCCAGGCCGTTAATGTTGTTTTTATTGTTTTTTCTATCGACCAAATATTTAAAAAGCTCGAGAGTGTATTTTAACCAGTGTTTAAAAAACTTAAGTCGAAGTAGCAAAGAAAAACTTAAGTAGAAGTCGTGAAATTTTTACTTTTTGCTGCTTTGGCTTTTTCCAACTGTTTAAAATCACCCAACGCTTTTGCTTGTGCTTGTGAAAACCAACAACAGTCGCAGCCTAAGCAGACGCAGCAAAAGATTTATGAACAATTGCACAGTACTTTCAACAGTCGACGATTTTAAAAAGTTTAAATTTTTTTGCTGTTGCTTTTGGTTAGTTTCGGTAGTAAAACCATATGATTTTATAAGTACCAAGCAGTCACAGTTGAAGAAACAAAAACTCTTGCTTTTAGAAGCTTTCTGCAGGTTCAGTCAACTATTTTGTGGTGTTACGTCAGACAAGAGGCAAAAACAAAAACTACTTAACTGCGATTGCTTAAAACGTCTAAAAGCAAGATTATGTGTTTCTTCGACTGTGACTGTTTGGTATTTACAAAAGCACATAGACTGCTTCTGCTTTTACTTGCGATACTAACCAAAAGCAAATCAAACTCAAACTTTTCAAATTGTCGACTGCTGAAAGTACTGCGCAATTGGTCATAAATCGTTTTGTGATTTTGCTTTGACTGAAACTGTTGTATTTTTCAAAAGCGAAAGCAGAAGCAAACTCAAATGAAATGAAAATCATTACAGTTTTTTAAACACTGATTTTAGGCGTCCGCAACCACACTTACGACTTTCTATAGACATACATTTAAGATCGCTGAGATTTCGTGAGGTAACTTTTTTTTCAAATAAGTTTGAAACTTGGCTTAGTAAGCCAATTGAATGCCAAATCTAATCTACTCCAAGCGTCAAAAGATAACCACTACTGCCGCAAAATTTTATTAAAATTTGTCGATCTGTTTGAGAGATATCGTTGACCAAAAATTTAAAAATATCGCATTACATATTTTAATACTGCCATAGTATTTTTAAATCGATGTTCTCAGTTCATTTAAGTCTTAAGATCTTAAAAAACTGCACCGCAACATGGAAATGTGATCGGAATCGATTGAAGTTCAAAAAATAATATCGTTGTCGATAAAAATTGAAGAAAAATACCGTTTTCCTTATTTTTTGTTTGTACTCACATGCTTAGGAAGATAAATATCATAAACTTCAGCTGAATCTAAATCGACAGCATGAAAACCTTCAGCAGAGCCATAAATAACCTTCAGTCTCGATTGGTCTTCAATCGTTAGATCAACTAACAGAGGACGATGTTCTAATTCACCGAAATTCTACAAAAGGAAATATGAATGTTATATATGTATTTAAATGTATTAATTTATATTAAATATTATTTTTAATACTTAAACAAAATTTGGGTTTGAAGTGTATGTTAAAACAAAATTTCCATACAATATTTTGGCTAAAGCACACTTGAAATACAAATGATTTTTTTTTTTTTTTGTATACTCCGAGTACACATCTGGCACATGTGCCCAAAAAAGCGTAACCAGTAATTACTAACGAAAAACTGTTTGATTCAGACATGTTTTTATTGATTTAAACATTCTTCTATCATGTTGGATTCTATAAAATTGTCTATTAGTTATGTATGAAACTGTTTAACTTAATAAATACGTGTCTGAATCAAACAGCTTTCATTAGTAATTGGTGGTTACGCTTTTTTTGGGCACATGTGTGCCAGATGTGTACTCGGCATAAGGACTTTATCTACCTTAGACTTACCTTAAATGCCATGAATTTATGGTATGGTTTGGGAGCCCAGGCATAAATTTCTATTGAGTCTTTTAATGCGATCACTAGGAACTTAATCCTTTCATATTTAACAATTTTAAAATGTACAGCACCTTGTAAATCACCAACATTTATCCAGCCATTACGTCGTTCAACTTGCTAAAATTAAAAAAAAAACAAACAAAAAACAAAAATTAATTAAAAAAGAAAAGTTAATGGTGTCTATTCTGGAATACGCTTCGACTTGGTGAAAGTTACATATAAAACAAAAACAAATCTGTGCAAATGTAAAAAGTTTGTTTTTGTTTCTCATACAAAATTAAACGTTTTTAAAAGAGAGAGAAAGGCGTTGAAATTCTCACGTTTATTTCATTTTAGAAATGTATGGCAAACAAAAAGAATTTTTGAAAATTTGTTCTTGTTTTAATGTAAAGTTTCACTTTTTCGACGCGTTTTCCAGAATAGCCCCCAATGTATGGGGCAGACAAGTCAAAATTTTGTTGCCGAAATTCCTTGATATTTGACATAAATATATTTCTAGTAGACATGAATGTACTCGTATGCAGAATATATTTTTTTTTTTTTGTATGATGTTTATTTGTCGAGTTATGAGGTGGTAAAGCGTTTGTCGTTAAAAAAAGTCTAAATTATTATTTCGAAATATCGATTATTTATTTTGAAAACAAAACAAATTTTTTTATTTTATTATCAAGACAAGTTGTCGATCGAATACTTACATCTGAAAGTCCATCAGTCCTTAAAATTTTCGATTTCAGCCAGGATAAATAGTAAACGCGTACACGGTTCTTCTTACCGGATATGGTAACTAGAATATTTTGTCCTTCTAAAACTTCCATTTGTTGGAAGCGACGACGTGATATCAATTGATAGACCTTTAAAGAATAAAAGCAATTAACAACAATATTTGCAATGGTTTAATTTGAGTTCAAGTACTCACCTTTCCCTGGCCCGACCTATCTAATAGCATTAAACCGTTCTCGGTGCCGATCAGTAGATTTACACCCCACAGGGCGGCACACAATATCTCCGAATTGAAACGTTTCTTGTATTTGCGTATTTCGGGTGTATCACTGGATGCTTCGTGGGAAGTGGGTGTAACATTGACATTGACATGTGATTCACGTCGCGAGGGACCTGAACCGCCGGCACCAAAGCCAAATGTAAGAAAACTGCGCTGTTTCTGTTGCAGGGCATAGGGTGGCACGGGCAAAGCAGCGGACGATGTGTTGGAAGAGGAAGAAGCAGATTTATGTAAAAGATTAGTAATACTACTTGACGAACGTGTCTTTGATATTGAATTCTTTGGGCTATTTTGTCTTGAGGACGAAGAATTCAACGAAATCGTCGATTGGGGCGAATTGTTAGAGACACCGCCAATAAATGATTTCGATGGTGTGGAATGCACTGATGAGTTGATGGCCGCTTGATACTAAATATATTGGAGAGAAAATGAAGAGAGAGAGAGAGAAAAAAAACAAGAAAAAGAAAGCAAATAACCAATAAATTACTTTTCGAGATAAGAAAAAAGAGAATTTAACAATGAAATATTAATAACTATTATACAAGTTAAAATTTTTATTAACAGTCGTTTCATTTATTTATTTAAAATAAACGACAAGATTTTTTGTAACAAGTACATATGTACATACATATGTATTGTATGTACTTTAAAGTAATGGAAATGGTAAATTTCAGGTAGAAGTACATTTTTTTTAATTTCTTGTACGATAGTGACATTAGAGTGCAAAATATCATTTGTAATTGAAATTGAAGTTTGAAAAATTTACAAAAGGATTAGAAGTTTTTAATTTTTGCCACTACGAAGTAAAAAAGATTTTGTGTTAATAAAGATTTTGACTTAATTTCTTTTTGTAGATAACTTATTTTGAAGCAAAGCAACGGATAACGTCGTAAAAGATACTCGTATATTTTGATAAACCTGGGGTCGAATCGTCACATCCGTGAACGTACAACTCGTCCCGTAAAAACACCATTTTCGGATTATGACCTACGTGAACGTACCGAAATCCCATTCAGCTTATACGATTGACGTATCACTTAATTTGTTTTCGTACGATTGTCAATACGATCACGGATGTGACGATTTGAGCCCTGTTTCTTACAGATTACCGTTAACAATACTCTCTTGCATTGTTCAAACATCAAACCATCGTCGCCAAAATACAACTAAAAAAAAACGTTTCCTTTTGCTCTCCTTAAAAATTATTATTTTGTCGCTGACAGCGTTATTCGCGGCTTTGCTTCACTTATAAATAAATTTTCATAGATAGTAATCCTTTGGTATTATTTTTACGTATTACTACAACAATTAAAAACTATGACTAAATATAAATATAAAAAAAATATTTAAAATTAGCATGCCCATTATCCAATTCTAAGACATACATACATATGTACTACGTTTAATATATCAGCCTGATATTTTTTTTGTTTTCTTAAAAAAAAAGGATAAATAGAAAAGTGTTAGTATTATAATTAATGTTATTTCCGTTTACTAAATATTTTTAATATTTTAGTAAAAAAAATAAATAAATAAAAATTTAAATGTGATTAGTCTTTCCCAGACGCCATGAAAAATAAAAAAGCTGGAGGAATTAAAAAAATGTACTTGTGCACGCAAAAGCTTTTCTAAAATATTTAATTTTGAGTTCATTTAATATGTAATAACATTATAATAATATTGTTAATTTCTGTTGTTGCTGCTGTTTAATGTTTATGTGAATGTGTTTGCTGGGATATGTGGAAGACATTTTATATCAAGTGTATGAAAATATGATGAATCCTGCTATGAAACAATGGGCCTTATCACGAGTGTCGTATCACGACTTTGACTACGACGATTTTGTATTAGACTAAAGAATATTGCAATATGTTTTCTTTAATCTAGTACAAAATCGTCGTAGTCGAAATACGACACTTGTAATAAGGCCTATTAGTAAACACAAAATATAGAAATTTTATATATTAAGTTAATCACAACTTGACTAATTGGCAAGCAATTACATGGGTACTCATAATTACGGAAACACCCTCATTCTTATGCTGACTACATATTCCCCAGTATTGCGTATGTCGAGTCGAATATGGGTGATTACGGAATTTTGTGACCTTGCAAGTGTGTACTTGTATTTCCGAGATTTTTCATTGTGTGACATTCAATGTGAACGGCATTGCACACAGAGAATAAAACCTTTTAATGCAGATGAAGAGCGGCTAGGTCGCACATATTTCGACTTATTACGGTTATCGAATAATTCAATTCGACTTCCACTATTTGTACTAGATTAAAGAAAAATGTTGCATATTTTCTAATTCAGTATTGCAAGTCGAAGCCGAATCGAAAAATTCGACAAATGTAATAAGGTATATTTACTCAAGGAAACCACTATTCGGCATACTTGAAGGACAGCCCCCTTCAACAAAAATTTTTTATTGAGCGAAGAGGAGAAAGAGAGGAGAAAATTTTTAAGTCTTGCAGAAAATTTTTACTCTGGGCACCTACTGTTTGATGTTCGCATAAAATATTTGAACGGCTATTTTCTACATTCGTAAAACGAACAAAGTTTACAAAAAGACCTTTGAAATTATTTCTAATCGAATAGATTATTGCACTACAACGTTTCCCCCAGAAACTAATTTAGACAATCTCTGACAGGGAAAATTTTCCCTTCAATACAAGAAGCTCTACATGTTTGCACATACGGTTCCAAATGGTGGCATATCTTGTGTTATCATTTTGTGGTTTCAATTTCAAAATGTGTGCAACGCCGTTCACATTAAGTTTTTTTATATGAAAAGCAATGCCACACAATGAAAATTATTAGAAATGATAAACGTTTTCGCTAGTATACACTATTGCGATGTCACAAAATGCCATAGTGTGTACTTGGCACAAGAGTTGGCGAGAGTATCTACATTGCGAAATCCGGGATCAAAATATTCTTTCGGACAAATGTAGCATCCTACAAACAGAATTATTTGCGATCAAAACAAACAATGAATTAGTTAAAGTTTCATAAGATATCAAATAACGAGTATCATCAAATACAAAGTATCATCCACTAGTCAACCGGTAGTCAAAGCCCTCACGGGTGTGTACACCACATCCAATATATTCCTAGAATGCCGTACGTAACTAAACGCGATACCGATTCATTCTGACATTACCCTCACATGGTCAAAATGAGTTTCCGATCGCTAGGGCGATACCCTGTGTTATAAATTTCAAAGCAAAACAATAATTTTTTCTCGTTAATATAATTTTTTAATATTCTGCTATCTCAAAGAAATTTTTTTGGTGAGAAAATAAATGCTAAGTTCCATAGTTAATCTCCAAAATTATTTATTATAAATCTTCAACATGGCATGCTTACATGTGTATTAGACTGATCGCAAATTTTTTTTCGGTCCTGTTCTGTAAACCGATCGCAATAGAAATATTTTTTTAAATTTTCTTATTATATAGATTCTCAAATATCATATTTGAAAGAAAATGATCGAGTATGATTTTAAACACGTCTGCAGACCGTTAGAAATTTTTTTGAACCGAGAAATTTACTCGGATTCGGTTTGCAGAACAGGGCCGTTTAATTGATATATTTGCACTATATATAAAATATAAGGTTTGCTGTCATAAATGCGGTCTTAATTTTTTAGCTTCGACGGTGCCTTCTGGTGCCCAGTGAGCCTAAAGGAACCGATACACTGTGGGAATTTTGTTTAAAAAAAAAAATGGAAATAATTCCGCAGTTTCTAAACAAAATGAAGAATTAAAAAATTTATTTTTATTTATTTATTTATGCTAACTTGGAAAAAATATATTTTTTTGATCTACTAAAAATTATATCTCAAAAAAACCCCGAACAAGTGCAAAATATAAAATTATTTGCATAGGTAGAAGTTATTCAGAATATGTAAACCACCATCTTAGAAGGTACATACATATGTACATGGTTAATTTTTACAATCACCCTTATCGCGAATCTCAGGGGAATAAAGTCAAGGGAATAATTGTTTTATTCCCATGAACAATAAATTGGCATCGCCAACTGTTAGGGAATGAAGTAAACAGCTGTTGCAAGTCTAACCATTCCATTGTGAATTGATGTAATTCTATTTTTTACGTGTACATATTTTAATAATTTTCTTTATTACTTTGTTATTATTCAGCAACATAAATGTCGGGTCCGATTATGGTTTACAAGAGTTGTTATTTTAATTTTGTATGTTTCAAATTGCGATTACGGTTTACAACACTTATTTTAGTGTTGTCATTTTATTTATCTATGTTCAAGTTCTTGCGATTATGGCTTACAACATGTGCTCTTATGTGTTGTTAGAACTGTGAAAAACTGACAACTGTTCATTAGATGTTGTCCTATTGTCGTTGGAGAAAAATTTTTAAGTATTCATATGTAAACGTTTTTGCATAGCTTTTATAATTGCAATTTAAAATATTTCTTAGAAAAACAAAAACTAAAATAAATAAAAAATCTTATAAATTGAAAAAGAAAAAATTAGATCTCTAAACTCGAATTGACAAAAAGAGAAGGCAGGAGATGTGACGAGCATATGCGTATCTTTATAATATATTACATACTAGGGATGCCAATCCCGAAGTTGTTTACTAAGTCTTGTTTGTTTTGTGAAGATGGTAACCGTAGCAACACAATACTGATCTTTTACAATTGAAATTTATTTATTCATATCGAATATAAATTATGTGCTGGGTTTTGTTAAAGTTTCTAAGCCTGCTACGCTTATTTTTCTTTAGTGATTTTCAAAAATATTATTTGTGAATTTTCAAATAGTTTTTGAAAGTTTTGAAAAATATGTGGTTGAAGTCAACTAATGATTGGCAAAGCATCAATGAAATACATATATACATAGACAATACTTAACCACCGTCAAATAAATTTCAATTATAAAAGATCAATATTGTGTTGCAACGGTTACTATCTGCACATGGGGGAAGGTCATGATGAATTTATTAAAAAAAAAAACAAACAAAACTAGGTAAACAATTTCGGGATTTCGGGATTGGCATCCCTAGTTGCAGCCCGGAGAACACAATATTTTTGTAATGTAAACCATAATCGGGGCCGTCATTTCGCTCCGATTTATGTTATTAGGAGAAGAAGAAAACTTATTGGACAAAATAAGGAGACGAAATTTGAGAGATGCATCAAATCCACTCTACAAGTATAATGTATGTATGTGAGAAAATGAAGAATTGTTGGAAGAATTTGCACATGTATATAAATAAATTCATGCATTTCCTCTCCTAAATTCAAACAATTAAAAACTATTTTAAAAAACAATACGGTCACACTTGTCCAAAAAAGCCTAATCACTAAATACTAATGAAAATCCTTTTGATTCAGATACTTTATTAAGTTAAACAGTTTCCAATAATGTTGGATTCTATGTTACATACGAGTATTGTCTATTTGTTGTGCTTGAAACTGTTTAACTTAATAATACACGAGTCTGAATGAAAACTTTTTCATAAGTATTTAGTGGTTACTTTTTTTTTGCAAATGTTTTGCAAGTGTGACTGTACCTTAAGAAAACTACTTACATTGTGTTTCTTTTTTATACCCAATTCTAACAAATAAAAATCACGCTTGCAACTTTAGCGAAAAGATATAGGGTGTTGTTTTAGAGGTATAGATCTTCGAATTGAAATAAAACACAAGAAAATCGTTTTAATGTCCATCAATTTGGCTTTATTGGAAGGATAATTTTATGCCATTAACGTTTAAATATGATTTCGGGCATGTGGCCGCCGCGGCTGGCTCGAATAAAGCCAATTCTACAGGTCCAATTTTCAACCACTTTTTCGAGCATATGGGGCCGTATGTTGGCAATAACGCCACGAATGTTGGCTTCCAAGTCCCCTAACGTTTCTGGTTTGTTGGCGTAGACGAGCGACTTCAGCGGATGCGTATTATCACATAGAGTAAACGTAGTGCGAAAACGATCCATGGTTAACCGAATTAATTGCTCTGTCGACCATAAAATGGACGGAGCTTGCGTTAAACTTCGCGAACTGAACCATTATTCTCGAAATAAATTTGCACGATTTGCAAGCGTTGTTCTTTTGTCAACCTGTTCATGATGAAATGGCAAACCAAACTAAATATTAATCACTTGACAGCTGACAAAATGGCCGCCAGTTAAAAAAGTGATGCCAACTTAAACTTCTATACCTCAATAAAAAACACCCTTTATATATTTCGAGGGAAAATATATTCACGATAGGGGTGCATAATGAGCGAAATAACTAGTATTATAGCTCTCCTCAAAAGTTAGGGATTTTTAGTTGGCATTTATTGCTTATTATTTATTTATGTAGGTGCTCGATATGGAGATCGCTATCATTTCTTTCGAAGTTATTGCAAGTTCTCATTGCAAAACTTTTTAACAATAATTTTTTTTTTTTGGAAATTATGTAATCTCGATACAATATATACGAGTATTTCAATTCAATTTAATTCAATCATACATATGTAGTTCATGCACTCCAAACTCCAGAGCCTATTTTCCTTGTCCGCAGCACACCCAGAGATATTGGTGGGCAACATCCACAAACAAAGTCTAGTACACTACGGTGCAGATATGCATGTATGTTTTTATATATAACGATGTATCTTGATTTTTATTAGTTTTAAATACTACAATTCAGACATTTTATATCCTACACAAACACACATCAAACATAAATTTATATAAAAATACTTTCTAATGCAATTAAACACACAACAATTGCTTTCAATGAACATAATAATAATAATAATAATAATAAAAGTAAGAATTAATAGCAACAAATATTGATTTGTACATGAAATTTACTCACAAATATGAAAAATTTAAATGAAACGAAAAGCAAATCATAAAACAATACGAGTACTGACGAATATTAAAATAAGTAGAAAATTATTGTATTTACACACATTTAGAATAATATGAAAAAGGCAAATAATTTAAATATTTTAAAAATAATTTTACATTTAATTTCAGTGAAAAAACATAAAAATTGAAGGTTATTCACACAAAAAAAAACAGAGAGTAAAAAAGAACAGTGGTGAGTAAAAGTGTGAAATACGAGTATGCAGATACAAGAATGAATTTATAAATATGGTTTTTACACATAAATTGTGAATCTTTTTTTTCTAACTGAAAATAGCATATATTGTACTTTTAAGTTTATAAGCCTAATATTTTATAATTTATACACAAATTTATTTGATTATTAATTAATATTGGTTTTGGTTTTTTGTTTGTTTTTTTATATTTTTATTATGAGAGTTTTGAGAATGAATTTGATTGATTGATTTGATACTTACAATTATTTCATTTGGTAATTTTGCCTAAATATTCAATATTCATTTAAATCGTAGTGGCCATCAGCTCACAGAAAACAAAACGTCGCGGAAAGACAAAGCACAATGATATAATATACGAAGAAAAATATTTGTAATATTTGGATGGTTATCAATATACAAAATAAATTAAAAAAAAACAAATTATTTTTAAATATTTATTTTTTCTAAAAGGTTTAAGTTTTTTTTTATAAAAACTAAGCCCAAGGGAATATTATTCTAAAAATAAATGGAAATAACTAAATTTATAACTAAGTAAAGTAAGAAGCTCTAGACTTTATTTTGAAAAGTAAACTTAAATGATAAATTTGAAAAAAAAATTATTTAAAAAGCAAACTAAAATCATACACTTGTAGTTAAAAGAAATCAAGTAATTTAAGTGGTTTTAAAAATGAAATGGGACGGCGGTTAAAGGCTGCACATACATACGTATTTAAAAAAAATTTATTGTTATGCTTGTTTCTATATTCTAAGCAAGCAGAAACTATTCTAAAAGCCAAGCAAGTTGAAACAATTTTTTAGAATAGTTTTTTTTTCCACGAAATAACAATAGAAATATGTAGGTAGCAAAAATAATTTTCATGACAAGTTATATAAGAGAATATATTCTGTGCTATACAATCGATTTTCAAAAAGCCTTCATTTCAACAAATATTTACTTAGACTTAACTTAGAGTCGATAAATCGACAATCTGAAAGCTGAGCTGCCTTTTATTAAATACGAGTATGCATATTTTATTTATATTTGTTTTAAGTTTTAAATTAAGTGTTCGACTCATGCAAAACATTAGGGAAACCTTGAGGAGTATTATCCACTCCGAAGCGGGCGAAGTTCCAGAGAAAAGCCCAAATGATCTAAGAAGATTATTGAGAAAGCTAGTCAGGAAAACCCATACTCCACTCGAAGCAATCGCATGGAAGAAGAGCAGAAACTATGGAAGAGATGTCAGGAGTACTAATGAAGTCGCACTTCCAGACGGTAGGCAACACAGAAGATACACATCGTTATGGAAGGAATACCACATCAAATATGACAGTATATACCCAAATGGAATATCAGGCGATTAGTTCGCCGTGTAAGGCAGCTGGGGCGGATGATATCTTCACGGCTGATAGATGGTAGGCTGCCTTAAATCTTTACCACTTGCATAAAATATGTGTACAAACCAATGGCATGGAGAGAGGGAAACGTTGTTTTTATACCGTAGTCCGGAAAATAAAGCTACGCAGATCCAAAGGCAGTGAAATTTAAACAGCACGCCTATAATAGAGGCAATTCCTCCGAGACGGCCTTACAGGAAGTTAAGCATCACATTGAAAGATCGTTTTATGTAGACTGTTATAACCTGACGGTATTTGAAGATATAGACGAATCATTCAACAATTTAAGAACCTCAAGCCTTATTGACTCTATAAGTATATTCGAACTAGGCCAAGGTTTACTCGCCTGCTGTGGATAAACTGTGAGATAAATGATACGACGGTAAGGGACAGAGAACGACAGATCATCCCACAGGGATGTATTCGATCTCCGTTACTATGGATGACCACCATACATAGTCTAATGAGAACTCTAACCGAAGAAGGATTTGAACTAATAAGGGAGAAACACCCTAAAGTGCTAGTTGAATGATCAAAGGAGGCTCCCAATATACCCTGCAACTGGGCAAGGCAACGAGGATTAAATGTCAACCGAGAAAAAACAAGAAAGTGGAAAATTCTTTTATCTGAACTCTCAGTCCTTCAATATACAATGATACAAATCACTTAAAGCATCATACGTTATTGCAGACTATCTTGGAAATACTATATAGACAATAGAGTAGGTTAGGTTAGGTAGGGGTGGCAGTTAGAAGCCCGGGCTCACTTAGACCGTTTTGGTATATTGTGATACCACGGAGATTCTGCTTATGCGGAGTCCCCATCGTCGAATGAACCAGAGCTCATTATAAAGCTACTAATATGTTGCAGTTCAACACTAGCAACGTCAAAAAGTTCCCTGAACTCAAGAGCGCCCATTGTGGCCATTCTCTTTCTTGCAAGTCTAGGACAGTGACAAAGAAAATGTTCTACACTTCTATTCTGGCAGCTCCGGCAAAAATCGCTGTGTTCAACCTTCAACTTTTGTGCATGCCTACCTATGAGACAGTGTCCGGTTAGCACGGACACTGGAATCGAGATCTGTTTCGTATTCTTCAAAATTAAAGAAGGTGTATTTTTCCTATTTAGATGTTTGTTTCATCCTCTGTCCTGCGCCTAAGTCAGAGTTTGCAAGAGAGTAGGGATAAGCGCACACATTCCAAATCTGGTGGAACTTGTAGGGTTGTCCCAATTCTAGCAAGCTCATCAGCCCTAGAGTTTTCCTGAAAGCCTCTATGCCCCGGGATCCAGATGATCTTAATATCAAACTGCTCTGCCATCTCATTTAGAGATGATCGGCAGTCAAATGTTGTTGCTGATCTTAGGAGCGGGAATCTGAGGGCTGTAAAAGCTGCTCGACTATCGGTGTATATGTTAATCAAAGTTGTTGAAGTGACATTCACTTTCAACCAATCCACAACTTCTCTTATTGCAAGGATCTCTGGCTGAAAGACACTGCAGTGATCCGGAAGTCGCTTTGCAATACGAAGACCTAAAGCCCCTGAAAAGACTCCATAACCCACATCTTCTTGTGGGTCCGTCCGTATAAAAATCAACACTTTTTATTCTACCTGGATATCCATTCATCCACAATTCTGTGTATGGTATCCAGGTTTTATAAAGACGTTCGTGTAGGGGAGGGAGGAGCAGTGGAGGTTTGGACAATCCTCTATCCCCCAGCTTCATCATCGAGTATTCTACAGTGGCCGGATCCATTTCCGTTCCACAGAGAGGTACAACGAAGACGGATTGCCGAGGTCGTTGCCATCTCCTTCCCTACTAGGTCCAATGGCAGTATTCGAAGGAGCATCCCCAGTGCATCCGTAGGAGTAGTGCGAAGAGCAGTGGTTATATACAAGGATGCACCTTGTGTAAGATATGCAGATACGTCTTTTTCTCCAGGGACGGCCACCACATGATGATCCCATACATGAGAATTGGACGTACTATTGCAGTATAGATCCAATGAACGATTTTTGGGGTAGGACCCCAATTTTTTCCAATGGATTTTTTGCATAGATAGAGTGAAATTGTTGCTTTTTTACTCTCTCTAGAATATTAGTTTTGAAATTCAAGAATAACACCCAGATATTTTGCAGCGTTGGACACTTTTATCTCCGTATTATTAAGAGTGATAGGTTGAAAACAGGTATATTATACTTCCTGGAGAAGAGGACTAGTTACGTTTTATTAGGATTAACGGCGAGCCCTCGTTTCTCAGCCCATCTTGTTAAATTTAATAGACAATAGAGTAACAGAACCTTATTGCAGAAGAGCAATTAGTTCGAAATTGTGTGTGAATCCAAATATAACGTACTGGCTCTACACAAGCGTATTAAGACCAATTCTTCGTTAATGCCTAATTTTTCAACGATCAACTACAAAATCACTATTGTGAATACCTATTAACGGAAATTTATTCTCTTTTTTGCAACTACAAAATAATAGGAGAAAAATAGAAGAGAGATGTCGTAGGACACCCGATTATATGTAGTTACATATGTTGCTTGGCTATATAAAACAAACTTAATGTGTTAAATAACCGCAAATATTTCAAAACGTTTCCATTTATTTCCCATTATTTTCTATTCTAGCGGCGTGCGATTAAATTAATGAATTATTTGTGGCCGGTGGCGGCTGTTTGCCGGCTTACAGCCTATCGGCTGTGTTCTCTGGTTTGTGCCCATGTGCAAAAACAATACAAAAACAAATTGAGCAATCCTTCTCATTGTTTTTGTTTTATTTTTGTTTCACTCACTTAAACGAACGAAAAAAAAACAAAATCAAACAATTTGTTTCGTTTATTTTCGTACTCTGGTTTTAAGTGTCGTGACATAAATAGCATTGCTATGATAAATATCGCTCAAAATAAACAAAATAATATATTTTATGCACAGGGCGCGTATTATGAGCAACAAAAAACAAATTGCAAGGCTTGTAAGCTTGATGGAAGACAACCCGGACATCGCAAAAGGGACTCTGCTCAAAAGTGGTTGGCGAAAAAAATGGGAGGAATATACGACAGAGTTAAATAGTTTTCACCTAAATGAAATTTTCTACTAATTTTTAAACAAATTCCGCACATCCAGTGCAGCTTATTTTTGTCACTTGTCAGCTGTTATATTAGGTTTGTTTCTTTAGTCTACATTGGGATCCCGCGGGATCCCAATTTGCACGCAAAGCGCTCCCGTACTCGAAATTTTTCTTCGTGCTACTTTGGGCACACAGAAAATCAAGTAGCTGTTTGAAAAATAAACAATCAGGCCGGTCACACAAATCGATGGAAATTGTTTTCATTACGAATTTTCATTTCGATCGATTTTGTTTTACCTTCTCCAGATTTCGATCGATTTTGTTCAATACGAAAAAGCAGCAATTCGATTGTTTTCAATTTAAATGTGGCAATATTGGGCAACGAAAAACAAAAAACACATGGTTATTAGAAGAGAAAAACAAAATACGCAAGGCACAACATTTTATTTTTAACTTGAAGTGAACAAAATTTAAAAATTAATACACGAAATGTCTGCAATAACTGCAGTTTGTGGTGCGCAGGGACGTCAAGACTTTACCGGAAAATTACGGGGAAGACGATTGAGGGATGCTTCAGGTTCACTTTCATGTCCAAACGTAGTGTATAGTTAAAGTTTTATTTATTTTTATTTGACTGAAAAGAATATTTCACTTTTTACGATCCTGCATTTTTCCTTAAGACTTAAGGAAATTTTATAATTTGTAAAAAAAAAATTAAATAATACAAAAAAAAAATTTTAAATAAATTGTTGAAAAACATTTTTCTTTATTGAAATAAGTTGTTTCAAACAGATTTTTGTAATTTCACATAAGGAAAATTACAACTCCGAGCATTAAATTTAAAGTGGTTTCATTTCGAGCATATTCTTCGTTTTTCGTTTTCTGAAGAACATAATTACGGAATTGAAATCATTTCGATCGAATTTGGATTCTGTGAAAGGCCTGAATAACAAAGAAAAATTAAATTTTTCTAAATACTAGAAAAATGGAGAGATATATGAAATATATTTAAAAGCTAGCGGCGAACAAAGTTTTATAAGTTTTTATATGAAATTATGACAAAAAACTTTCTATTTATATATGCTGAATCATGTAAGTAAATAAGTACGTGTGTATATATATAAGTATGTTTTTAGTTATGTGTGTACGTATGTATATTCATACATGCACTGACATTTCCTTTTGTGTTAAAAATTTTGGTTTTTCGCGTTCCCGACAAGGTTGGCAAACGGTATCGTAAAATTACCGATACCGATTCAAATACCGCTAAAATTAGATACCGGTATCAATACCGATACCGTTATTCGTTTCGGTTTCCAACCTTGACTTTTGTGCATTTTTGTAGTTTATTGAGAGAAATTACAGTTTGCTCTCATTTTACCGAACTTTACCCAAGAATTGTTTCTTACACACCTATTATTTACCTTCAAATGCATATTCACAATTGCGAATGCCTAGTTAATCATTCACAACTTTATCGACTGGTTTTCGTAATAACTATTTCAACCATAGTTGACAAATTTTTGCACTTTTCAACCAGTTTATGGTTGCTGTTCATAATAAGACTGACAAAGTCTTTTAAAAAATACAAAGACAGTTTTGTATTGGCATCTGTGGCGTTATGAGAAGCACATGAATACAGGAGATGGAAAACATTTTATCGATATTGCCGGTCTATCAGGATACAAATTAGGCAGCAAAGGACAGTAGACATCTTATCAATGGATAATGCCATCACTTAAATGTGTGACAGAATCCCAACTAGATATATAGACACTAACGGCCTTATTTATAAGAAAAAACTGGCTTGAAGTTATCATAAGTGACGCCATTCAACTAGGTGCTAATGAGATCCTTCATACAATTTCACATTAAAAATCGGCGCATAATGTAGTTTTAACCCACTATTATGATTTTTAATATAAAATTGTGTGGCAAAACTCGTTAAAATCATGTTAAATTTTGCGACTTATGCTAACTTCTTGCTAGTTTTTTCTTACACATAAGGCCGTAACTGTATGACCCCAATACCAAAATGTAATGTAATGAACGAAGGGGGAAATAATCAAGGAACCAATATTTGTACAGACGGTTCGAAAAATGGACACCGAGCGGGAAGCGGGCTTCATAACAGGAGTCGAAACGTAATCAGATTCTTTGGGCTGCCAGATCAAAGCACAGTTACGGAAAGAATTAAAGGGTTAAAATAAATTGACATCAGGGTGCCAGCTCGTATTTTCATGCACAGTCAAATTGTAGCCAAAGTCTTAATAAAGGAGGAAGTTAAATCCTGGAAGTTCCTTCAATGTAAAAATCAGATAAACACAGATCTACAGATAATATGAATACCGGCTCTTCTAAGTACAACAGGTGTCTAATCCTCGCTTTCGATAAATAGCTGATTCGATCACGTTTTTTTAGTTTGCCATAATCTTAAACTGAAAAAACGTGATCGAATCAGCTCGTTATCGAAAGCAACGATTAGACCATAGGAAACGAATAGACTGACAGGCTTGCCAAGATGGAATCACCTTTGAATAAAATCACACTGCATAACATCAGACGTTTTAATAGAATCAAAACCGAACTCAAAGAGCGGGCGATGGGAGATTTGGTAAAATGCTACTGAGGAAAGAGTAACCAGAATCCTATGGTGTTATCCGAATCCAGAGAAGTCAAAATATATTCCAAGATTGTTAGAAGACTGATGAAGTCTCATCTAGCTTGCATGGGACTGACAGAGAATATCATATGAATATCACTAACTGTATAATAGTCCAGTGTTTAGTCAGCTTAGAAGGCACATTTTCTATAGGGGCAACGTACCGGACTTGGAATGTCTTAGGGACTCTGATTCGAGAGACATAAAAGAACACATATAACAGACAGGTTGGGGTTGGGGTTGAGGTTTCGGTTTTTCGGCATAAGTGTATTTTCGTAGTTGCCCCTCTTTTCAACTAAACCTAACCTTATTAAAAAGTTCAAAATATGTAGATTGCCGCATCCTATGTGTGCAGCAACTACTATAAACCAATTATGGGATTCGTCCTCATCTGATAAGAAACAAATGATAAATTTTGATCAAACGTTAAAAACAGGGTATTTCAATACTTCATAACTTTTGGTTTCTTTTCGTAAATTTTTTTTGTAGAAACGAAACCATAAAGTTTTATTAAATTTAAATTATTCGTTTAAACTACAAGTACGAGTATTATTAGCTCAAATAAGTCAAACTTTCTTTAAAACCACTTAAATTACATGTTGTCATCCCTAATGAAAAATGTTCTCCAATAAAAAATATACACCATAAAGTTAAAAATACATTTATCTAGAAAACAAATTAGTCACAAAAATCTGTGTTTATTTAGTAGTGTGTATTTTTTTTTTAATTGGAATATTAATCAGTTATTTTGTTGTAAATAAACTGAGGCCATTTTTGTTTCGTGTCTGAGCTGTTTAGTGTTTTCAGTTTTATAATAAATTTTGTGAGTTGCTTTTAAATTGTTGTTTCTTTTTAGTACAAACACATAAAACAATAACATATAAAAAAGCCAAAAAAAAAATATGTGATAAATGATTATGATAATTTAAATTATGAATTAAAGAAAAGGTAGGAATATGAACTAGAAATTACTAAAAAAAAAAGGACAAAAAGAACGCAAAATTTAATCGAAGAGTCGTTCGTTGAACACACAGCAATATATCAAAAAGTTGAAATCAGCAAAAAGTTGGCTAATTACTTGATTTTAGACGAAAAGAAATGCTACACCATAAATAAAAAAATTTTAATGCAAATTACTGATAAATACAAAAAATATCTATTACTACGTTTATACGCACGGCTTATTTGCAAATAAAACTGTGCGACTTACTAATTCAGAAAACTATTCACGTTTAACGCACTATTTGCAAATATTTTTATTTGCAAATAGTGAGTGTATAAACGTAGTATATATATTTATTGCAATCTCAAATGCTTTATTTATAGAATTAACAACAAAATAAATTATTTGTAATTCATTTAGGTTCTCCTTTCAAACTTCTCGATGTTTGGATTGTGCAATTGTAACTGTTACTGCGTTTATACGCACGACTTGTTTGCAAATAAAACCGTAAAATGTTTTCATATAATTGTTTTATTGTGACTTACTAACTCAGAAATCTATTCACAATTAACGCACTATTTGCAAATAAAATGCTTGACGTTGCCACAATTACAAATGTTTGCTAATAAAAAACAAGAAATGCATAAAGATTGCAACAAAGAACATTGAAAGAAGACAATAAGAACAATAAAACAAATAATTATTTGTTACTTTATATATTTACACAATAATTTTTTTTTTTAAACATAAGTAACTTTTCTATAGAAGTGCTATCAAGTTTTTGTACATTTGCTATGCCGTATAACAGTGAGTTAATTTATTTGCAAGTGTTTTTATTTGTAAATAGTGTGCGTATAAACGTAGTATGTCATGTATTTATATACGAGCAGCTCACTGCAGCGTTTCAATATTAAAAAATATTTTACATCATTTTATCGAAATACGCGAAAGAAAATGTGATATTGCCAAGAACGCACTGTTGCTTGAGGATGTTCACATGGTCATAACAATATATTAGTTTTAAATATTAGGAATTCAAACAAGTGTACGAGGGGCTGGCTGATCAATAAGTCCGTGTTAATTTTTTAACATAATATCCTTTGAGCTACACTTTGTCAAACGTTTTTCCAATTTTTTAGACCTTACAAACAATTAAGATTTGTCGAGGTAATCAAAATAGTTATTTTTGTGGGATGATTTCATCGTCGAAGTCTAAACTCTTTTCAGCGAGGAATTTGGAACAAGAAACAGTAACTCGGAGTCAAATCCGCAGAAAAGGGCAGATGAGGGAGCAATTCGTAGCATAGTTCATGGATTTTTGCCATGGGAACTGGAAATGTGTATACCAATGCATTTTTCTGGTGGAAAAGAATTTTTTTCTTGACCAAATGCAGAATTTTTTTCGAATGCTGATTAAAAAGACACAATAGCTCAATTAGGAATTTTTTCTCTTCCCTGTCGGGATAGAGTAAAATCTGGATCAGCTGTTTAATGTTTACATTTTATTCTGCACTAACGCAAGTTGCCAATAACTTTATGCTGAGCAAGTGGAGCTAAAACTGAGCCAGGTGCAGATGCGAATGGAGTAAATTTCCAATGACTGTATGTTCATAGGAAAATTGTAAGTCTTAGTCTTATAAAGTATTTCTTATCGGCCTTGATATTAGAGGGAAACAAAGTTTTCATTGACCTATTAACATAATAATTAACTTCAAGGAGGCGTGCAAAATTTAATGTTTTAGTATTTTTTTTCTTAAGGCATATCGTCGGCTGGTTACTGCTTTGCCGCGTCAATAATGTATTCTTAATATCTGTGCGGCAAACCAGTAACCACCCGACGATATGTACTTCATATTTTTGAATTACATGTGCGGCGGGCTGGGATGAAAATGCTTAAGACAATAGGGAAATATAGCATTCCTTTGCTTATTTTCCCTTCAAAATGTTTGGGGAGAAAACTCAAATTCTCCCTCTCCCTTCCCGTCACTCACATTTAGAATACCAACTTTTTCCCCGGGGAGTTTCTTTCCGGAGGAATTTTAATTCATAATAGGAGGATCGGGAAAAGGGAAAATATTCCGGGGAAATTATTATTCGTTTATTATAATCATATTCCTCATTGATTGTTTTAACTTTTTTGAAGGTAGTCAATGTGGATTATACCGCCTGCTATGACTTTATTGGTCCCCATAAAATCTTTGCTGTCAAACACTCCTTCGAAGTTGTTAGACATTTGCGTTTGTGGTGGATTGTGAGCAAAAGCGACACCCATCTTGCGGAAAACTTTCTCATACGAAAGTAATCATTCAAAATTTCAAAATTTAAGCTACTGAGCCATATGGGGTGTTTATACCTTCCACAATCTCCAATCGGCCAACACCATGAATCAAAGAATAAAAGATTACGCATTGCGCATGTTTTGTTAACTTGAGTGTGCTGGTGTGACGTCAAAATGACGTAGAAATTGAAATGTAAACAAAATTGCCAGATACCAAATACACGTGTTAATAGTTTTTTCCCGCAAAATCCTACAGCTATCAATGGCTGTCAAATACAAACTAAACTTGTTGTTGGCGTGACTCCGCCAATTTTTTTCAAATGAATGGTAAGTTTCGTAAAAATTGGTTAAGAAGAACCACGTGAAATATAATAATAGATTTTAATGGGCGTAGCCCCGCCCATTTTTTCAATTTTAAAATTGTGTAATTACAAGAACAAAAGGTGTTTACTAAGTTTCGCAGCAATCAAATAAGTAGAATATCATAAAATCAAATAAAAAATTTGTGAACGTGTCCCTGTCCATTTTTTTTTTTTGCAATGGGACCAATGGGAAGCTATACCCTCTCCTATTTTTGAAGTCGGTTTAAAAAGCATAGATTTTAAAATAAAAATAGTAAATTGTAAAAAAATTGGAAAATCTGTCAAATTTAAAGAAACTCTTTTATTTTATAAATAAAAATTAATCCCTCGAAAAACTGTACAAATGTGAAAATCTGCACATTTGGTAACTCTAGTTGCTAATTGCTGTATGTAAACAAAATTGCCATATACCAATTATACGTGTTTGTGTGATTGTGTTTATGTTTATCGGCTGATGTGACGTACATGCGCAGGAAAATTTTTTCAAAAGCTGAATGCGTAATCTTGTATTCTTTGATACATGGGTCAACACTATGTAATATTTTTTTTATTATTTCAGTTGTGGAGACCTCAACCAGGCGTCCAGAACATTCGGCATCTTTCGCGGTTTTACGGCCACAACGAAATTCAGTAACTCGATGGTTTTACCATTGAAATTGATGGTGAAAAGTTCCAATATTATTTATCAAGCTTATTTATTCTTGGTTTTATTAATAGTTTTTTCCCGCAAAATCTTACAGCTATCAATGGTTGTCAAATACAAACTAAATGACGTAGCTTGTTGAAATTTGGACAGGAGTAAACTGAAAGTTGCCTGTTGACAGAAGTGATGGCCTTTCATTTTAGAGTTGGGAAATTCAAAAACTTACGGACTTATTGACCCGCCTTCGTATTTACAAAAACAAGTAAAGAACCTATTACGTTTCAAAAATAAATATAAATAATTCTGCCACAAAAAAAACCGACTTCAATGCAAAGACCAGATAGAACATTTTCGAAAAAAATTTATGGGATACAAAATCCAATTTTAATGGGCGTGACTCCGCCCATTTTTCCAATTGAAATTGGTTAACTAGAACCACGTAAAATATAATAATAGATTTTCATGGGAGTAGCCAGCCCCACCCATTTTTTCAACTTTAAAATTGTGTAATTACAAGAACCAAAGGTGTTTGCTAGGTTTCGCAGCGTGGGCGTGTCCCCGCCCATTTTTTATTTTTTTTGCAATGGGAACAATGGGAAGCTGTACCCTCTCCTTTTTTTGAAGTCGGTTTAAAAAGCATAGATTTTAAAATGAAAATAGTAAATTGTAAAAAAATTGGAAAATCTGTCAAATTTAAAGAAACTCTTTTATTTTATAAATAAAAATTAATCCCTCGAAAAACTGTACAAATGTGAATATCTGCACATTTGGTAACTCTAGTTGCTAATTGCGATGCTGTACGCCCTTGTGTGCTACAAAAGAGGTGGCAATGCTAATTCACCATTTATATGATGTGTTTACTTTACATCGTAAAATATTTGAATTTGTTGCCGAACAGTTAAAAGAAATAAAAGGAAGATTTAATTTTAAAAATTTATAAACTATTCAACTGAAGTACACACAAAAACAGGACGTATTTTTTTTAAGAAAAACAGTCACGGCATTATCATAACTCTAATAGTTAAAATGAGCATTAAAAAACTTTTTATTTTACAGAAAATTTAACGACAACAATGTTTTTCATGAACAAAAATGAACATGAACATGAAAATCAAAATCAAAATGGTTTGTAGAAAATTTCAAAACTTAAGAGAGTAATTGCCTATTACAGAATGTCACTCATCTTCCCCCCCAAGCATTTTAAACGACAAACAGCTGTTTTGCGTTCCACTAAAACCTTTCGCACGACAAGGCCAAAGAAAATGTTTGCGAACAACAACGTTAGCATTTCAATACAAATTTGTGACCCACTAACAATTTTTCAAACATTTGCTTAAATCAATAAATACATGTCTGAATCAAACAGTTTTCCATTAGTAATTAGTGGTTCCGCTTTTTGGGCACATGTATGCCAGATGTATACTCGGCATAAGTCCAATCGAATGAGAAGTCGAAAGTTATTGGGGCGCTTATTCGTATAAAAGTGAACGACTGCTTATCTTTCGTCTAAGTTTTCTTTGGACATCCTGGGGCAGGCTGTAAATTTCCTATTGTACAAAACGCATTGACAAGAAAGTGCTTATAACATTTTTTTAGAAATGGTGTAGTTTTTCAACGGCTGTGTGTTGTTGCCTTTTTTGATTAGAATGTAAGTTTTGAAATATATTTTAAAACTAATAAAAAACAAAAATACAGAACAATGAGGGATGTATTAATGGCCATAACACATTTGATAAATTTGTTGACAAAAGACAACGATTTGTTTATTGTTTTAAATAAAATGGAACAAAATTAATGATTCAAAAACTAATTGAAAAAATTCAATATAAACAAAACAAAAGCGCTTAACTAAAATTTTAATTTCTATCATCAGGTTTTCTCAAACTAAATTATTTAAACGAAATAGTTAAAAAAAAATGAATTGTAAAATGTAAAAAACATAAATAACACATAAATAATTTAACTGAACTTGTAACACTTACCTCTTCACTGGATGATTTGTCGTGACGAGGTGGTGTTGCTGGTGAAGCTTGACTAAGCAAATCGGGCAAAACGCTGCTGGTACGAGTGCCGGGTGTACCGAGATTTTCCGTATTGCGATTCTATAGGTGAATAGAGAAAAATGCAAGAAAGTTTTTTCATTATATTGTTTTTGAAAATGAATGTGCATAAGAGTATGTATGTATGTATATAGCACAAGGTTTTTAATTTAATACAAATTTTTAATTTTATTAATAGTGAATGGGAAAAAAGTACACCTAATGATTTAGTTTTGATGATTTTTAAGACGAGTTCAAGTTGAAATACGCTTATTGTGACAAATGAAAAATTGGAGTTGTGAATAAAAGTTTTATTATTTTATAAAAATAAATAAATAATAGAAATATTTAAGTAAATTTTCGAAAAATTATCTGTATTACATACTGCAAGTAAGGTAAAATCGTTCGTCAATTTTTTGTTGTTCCCAAATGCCAAAAAATTTCATAATATGCTATTTTGTATTTAAACTTTGCGTAGAAGTCCTTTACACGATTGAAATAATTTTTCTCTATAATTGATTGGTTTGTCTTACCTTGTTTACTGGTTTGCCGCACAGATATTAAGAATACATTATTATTGCGGCAAACCAGGAACCAGCCGACGATGTATGTATATATATAAAACTTTCTTTAAAGGCCTGTCAGACGATGTCACCAGTAAATGTTCGATCGACAACTTGTATTGCAAACAACAATAACATTAGAAAATTTGTTGTTGTTTTCAATGTAAGTATTCGGTCGAATGATTTCTAATGACATCGTGGGACAGGCCGTAAATCTATGGCGTAGTAAACCAATCAATTATAGAGAAAAATGATTTTAATCGTGTAAAGGACTTCTGCGCAAAATTTAAATACAAAATAGCAGATTATGAAAATTTTTGGCATTTGGGAACAAAAAAAATTGACGAACGATTTTAGCTTGCTTGCAATGCCATGAGTAAAATCTTCTAGCGAATCCAAAATTTTATAAAAAGTTTCTAAATAATTGTTATAATTCTCTTTTTTTATTTAACGCGTGTCAAGATGAATACGTTAAGTACGTTTATATGCATTTCGTGGCTACTTAAGCAGCTCATCTATAGACTTCAACCAGAATTCAACAAATCTTACGAAACATGTGTCGCCTATCTTGAATAATATTGTTTGTTGTTGTTGTTGGTTGTAGGTTTGTAATTCTCAATAATTTGTTGGGAGTTTGTCTGTAAGCTTTAGGGTTTACCAGCTTTTTTGAGTTGTGGATTGAAATAAGGACTTCAACCAAATGCATCTAGAAGTTCTTAAATTTGTTTTAATTTTGACACAGCTTAAATAACAATAAGAAATTACCTGCATTTAAAAACTTTTTATACAATTTTTAATTCGTTTGCAAAATTTCTTCAATCAAAAAAAAAAAAATATTTCTAAAGAACAAATATCAATAATTACTTATAGTAATTTCTTATTAGCAGAAGACTATAAAACTTTTGTTAAAAAAAAAATATTTATATCACGTTATTTATAAAAAAGCTTCTTCTGTAACTTTTTTTATTGCCGAAATATCTTTTTTCCATAAATAACCAACATCAAGCAAAATTTTTTTAAATCGTTTTTTAATAATGAAAAAAGTTTGGTTTATTTCGACTTATAAAAATTATTGTAAAATCTTTTTCAATAACAAAATAAAAATATACTCGAATTGAAATAAAATTTAACAAAGTTGACAAATTGTAAAAGTTAATTACAAAAACACATAAAAATTGTCAAAATAAGGCCCAAATTTTATTGTAAAACTAATTCGGTAATAACAAAATATCAGATTACTTTTATTTAATAAAGTTATTAAGAGTATGTAACTATGCAAATTATTTAAGAAATTAAAAAATTGTTTTTCGGGTTCAAAAAATTCAAAGTAAGTTCTTTAATGACAAAAAAATTATTAAATGTAAACCAAATTAATAAAAAGTTTTCATTATAAAAATTTATTCGTTTAAAAAAGTTAATTTTGTATGAAACTTGTTTCAGAAGTCTAAAAAACTTAATAATTTTTACATGAAAAAATATTTCAGTACAGAAGTTTTTCGATCAAAACAACAATAAGATATTTTCCAGTATTATTATTTCTAGAAATTCTATTTGTTTAAAAATATTTCCATTATTTATAAATCGTGTAATTAATTTTACTTTTATTCCATATGATTTTCAGCTTGAACTGTCAATATAAAACCATCATGATTCGAATCCACTGTTTTTATTTATTTATGGTAAAAATGAATGCCAATGAGTTGATTATTTCTCTTAATTATTTATTATGAGTTTTATACCTTCTCTCATTGAAACTAAAATAAATGAAAACACAAACTTATAAGCTAAAATAAAAACAAAATACATTTTCCTGGAGAGACGCATACAAAAATATAAAATACTTAGGGCCAATAAATTCCAAAAATAAACCAAGATAATGCATATGTACATATAAATTTCTATTTATTATGGCAAAGCGCTTCAAAGCTTACAATTTACATTTCAAATTACACAAAAAGGAGGATTCGTAATAAAGTTTTTATTTAAGGAAACAAAAGAGTTGTTTTTTCTTAACGCAGCAAGTAAATCTATTGCATCATCATCACTAATTGCATCTAGTACTTTCAATTCACATAAACCATGTTTACGAAATCGAAATTTAAGGCTTACATATCGAATGAAGTAAAGTTTATTTATTTTAATTTTTAATACGACTGATTGATTGCCATGATAAAGGTTTGAAAATTTGTAGGGGCATGTGTTTCGATGTAATACATAATAATTAGTTACATAGTTTTGCATTTCAGCTGACGATATATAGTTTGATTATTAAGTTTTTAGACGGCACAAAGAAGAGGCAAAAGCATAAACACAATAGTTGAAATTAGATATATGTATACAGGACCTTCGTCTGCGTTCGAAAGGGCTGATCGGGCGTTTTTTTTGTTTAATTTGGTATTATGGCGCCCCTTCGACGAAGAATCACAATAAAAGTAAATAAAATAAAATAAAGATCTGCAGACTTCTGTAAAAAAAAAGTTGAAATACTGATTTTGTATACGACAAGTTGCATATGAATAACCTGACCAGACATCCCGCTTTAGGCGGGATTATCGCCTCGAATTTCTATCCCACTTTATCCCGCTTTTCAGAGTTTTGAAATTTTCAATCTCTAAATCGATTTTTATTAAAATGTAACTTATAAAAATTCATTCCAAATATTTTTTTAAGTGTCGTTAATGCTCAACGAGCCGAAAACCTGTGTGCCTCGCTACAACCCATAAATATACGTTTTGAGATGAAAAGAAATAAATTTATACGAGAAGTGCCATGCTTGCGATTCAATCTTCACTATTTTGTAGAATACAATTCTCATTATTAGCATAAATAGTCATGAAGTTTCAGAATTCTCACTGCATTAGTTTCCAATATATTTTTAAGTAAACATTTTCTATATTTGAGAGGAGCCAAGCTCCCCTGTCCAATCCCGATTATTTTCTATCATCAACTAAATCGGCAGAATTTTAATTATTATTATATTATTATTATTGTTCGAACTTCATTTGTTTCTATATTTATGATTTGATCAGGCTAAAGTTCGTATCGCTTTGTAAGCCAAATTACATGTGATAATTATTAATGAACAAATAACACCAAAGTTAGTTGTAAATATTCTGACATACACATATTAGTTGAACGGAACAACCGGCTGTTTTCGAAGGCCACTAAACCTTCCTCATCAGCGTTCTTTTGTGTTTGGTCCACTGTATGTTGCTTTATATACGCAACTTTTTTGCAAATGGAATATGTGAATTGGTTTGATTCATCGTATTACAATTTGCTGAAAGCTTTTTTGTAATGAAAGCTTATTTTTACCATCTCTAGATTTACAATAGTCTTGCCATTGTCGTTTGTTCTTTACTAATTATGCTTATTTTTTGTTCTACTTAAGACAAACTTTTTTGGTTTGATACTATAAGTATATTTTTATTTTTAATTTTTGCCACTGGCCCATGACTATTAATTTCATTCGGCAGAATTTGAAGTTTGTGTTTGTAGCAGATACCAAGATATTAATAAATTAATATTTAATTTACTTAGGAGGTGACACACTATTTGCTCCATTGCTGACTCCTTTTTATAATACTTTTCTCATTATTGGCGTTACTGCTTACGAAAAAATGTTAAAATTTCTACTGTTTTGGCTTAAAAGATATCTTGAAATAAATGATGCTTCTATGTGGGAAGATATTAAAAAAATTAATAGCCTATTGCTCCTCCTAGACCATCAGTAATACAATGCGGACGAATCAGCAAGATCAGTACACTGGTATTATTTTTTAAGGCAAACAAAAATTTTCCATTTATGAGAGGCACCACGCCACTTCTGAAATTATTCCCAGAGACAATGCACATTACCAACAGAGTTTTTCCCTACAAAATTTCAATATTTTCCCTATATTAGTTTTCTAGATATGTCTCTCTATGAGAGGTGCCACACCCCCATGTTCAACGCACATTATACAATCGTTAGTTGCACAAAATTTCACGTTTCTTGCTGCATTAGGTGCAAAGATATTCCAAAATGAAAAAAAAAATATATTCGAGGTGCCACGTCCAATTGAAATTGATAAAATTGGACAAATCGGTCCATCCGTTCTCCGATTTTAGAATAATTAAAAAAGTGGGCGTTACCACTTACGACAAATATTTAAAAAAAAATAGCGAAATCTGTGCAGCCGTTCTTAATTGATGCGATTGCCAACAAACGACATTTGATTTTTATTTAAATAGAAACATATTTTTGTTTATAAATGTTTTGGCTTATTTAAAGGAATTTTTGAGTTGAAAACTGTGTTTCCCAAGTACAAGTACGAAACTGTGTATGTGCATGTTACACATCTCGCTTTCCAAAAGATATTTATTTTGAAGTCCCTCTTTTTGGCGGTATTTTCTTCAAAATCCCGATTTTTGATCGATCATGTCCCGCTTTTTGCAAAAACCATCTGGCCACGTTACATGTGAAACTCTTTGACGCGTTTGCCGCAGGAAGTTGGATAACTTCCAACTTTTTAACGCGTTTTGTTGTTTTCAAAACTAATCAGACGACAATAAACAAGAACAAAAAATAACAAAAATAGAATCATGAAGGAACAACTTTTTGTAGAGTTTAAAAAACATGTTACAAGTTCATTTTTCAATATAAAAATAAGCAAAAAAGCTTATATAAAAGGCGTTTATAACTTGCCATTTTTCATGCGCTAAAATTTTCAAACGCACGATACTCGTAGACGAACTGACGCATGTACTTCTACCTTAATATACTACAAACATATTTCTCTAACGTAAAAATTTTTTCCCTAGAAATTTTTACCCATTTTTGATTACCCTTATCATGAATTATCACATTTACTGCGAATCTGAAGGGAAAATATAAACATCTGTGGCAAGTCTAAAATTCTATTGTGAATTGACGTAATTTTATTTTTACGCGTATTTTTGTAAATTTCTTAATAAATTGTGATTATTTATGTTATCAGAAGAAGGAAAAACTTATTCGAGCAAATAAAATAACGAAAATCCACTGTGTTTATCGGAAGTAATATAAGCCAAGACATGAATAATTGGCGGTATGTAAAGTGTGATTTTTATAGCAACTTTCTTTTTGGCAACTCAGCTGTTTTTGTGTATCACGCTACTGTGAAACATGTTCAGTTTGGTCTAAAATTTAACCATGAATCGACTTACAAATGGACAATGATTGCAGATAATTAAATTTTAAAGTGCATCTTCTTTGATTTTATAGTCAGTTTGGGCGACCTTCTGAGCCGGCTATTCGGAATCTTGTGACCAAATTTTGTACCAAAATTACGTTATTGAATATTAAACCACTAACACGCATACGTAGAGTGCGGACAGAGGAAAATATCGCAGCTGTATCCGCCAATGTTGTTGATGGCCGTGAATTATCGTTTCGGCGCCATTCGCAGCAATTGAGCCTCTGTTACTTTTTTTCTCCAAAATTTAAGAGGTGGACTTGGCTGACATGTGTTTCCAGGAAGACGGTCCCACATGCCGCACACCACGCTAAACACTGGCCCAATTGAGAGCCAGGTTTGGTCAACAGTTTATTTCACATTTGAAGCCTAGATAGTGAGATTTAACTTCTTTAGACTATTTTTTGTGGGACTATGTTAAGGCTCATGTCTATAGGGACAAGCCCGAGACGATTGCCGCACTGTAAGACAACATTGAAGAATTTATTCGTGAGATACCGGGCGATATGATGGAGAGATTATGCCAAAATTGGTCCCAGCCAGTGTTGTCAGATTTATTTTCAGCCTCCTCTCCAAACGGCTTGTCGAATATCGCAAATATCGCCAATATCATAAAATATTAAATTTTAGTATTTAACATTTTTATTTTATAATTACATAACAAATATTGTTAAATTTTAAATTCAGTAGGTAACGTCTATCGTAAAGCATAAAAATTACTCGGATATTATTTAAGAAAATTTAAGAAAAGTGTTTACATTAACATAAAAATACTGGCGTAAAGAATAGAAGATCTGGTCCAAAAATCAGCACTGCGACACCGATCTTTGGACCAAATACTGGCGAATAAGAAATACTTAAAACTAACTAACTTAAACACCAAGATCAAAATTATTATTTAAATCTTGTGTATGTATATTATATCCTTGAAGTGGTAAACAAATTTTTGTCGCCACGTTTGGCGAGATATCGCCATATCTGACAACACTGGTCCCAGCGTATGACTCATTTCAGACATATGTATACGCGGTCAACATTTACATGAAATCATCTTTAAACATTGAATTATATATGTAGATCGTTCTACTGACTCAAATAAAGATTTTATACATTTCTCTAAGGCCGGGTTTACATCTGTGTGCCATGTGCCACACATGCGTAAAAAAGCGTAACCACTAATTACTAATGAAAAACTGTTTGATTCAGACACGTATTTATTAAGTTAAACAGTTTCATACATAACTAATAGACAATTTTATACAATCCAACATGATTGGAAACAGTTTAATGTACAGTTTCCACAATGCAAGCAAGCGACTAGTCTGGAAAAAATATATGAAAAGCACTCACATTTTTGAGTGACTCCTATAAAAATTTTCTAGACAATTCGCTTGCTTGCATTGTGGAAACTACACATAAAGCGATGAATACATGTCTGAATCAAACAGTTTTTCATTAGTAATTAGGGGTTACGCTTTTTTGGGCACATGTCACACAAGAAATGCCTGATGTAAACTTATGTGGTTCTGACGTAATTTTGACGTCATCACGATGCTACATTTACTACATGCCGTGTACTAGCATGTACATGTAGTACATGTAGATATTCACATGCTTACAGATGTGTTGCCTCAGAAAATGTCTTCGATTCGGCTACATGTGCCACATTTGTATCTTGGGACAAAAATACTATAAAAATTTTACGGCATATAGCCACTACTAGTAATTTAAAAAAATGCAACGAACATGCTAAAAATTCTCGTGACGTCATCACCACATACTAGTGATGAGCTATTTTTCGAAACCTGTTACTTTTTCACAGCGATGGAAAAATCACTAATCACAACTGTGACTGAATTTATCAAGTAAACACATTCACCACAGCAGGCTACCGACTACAAAATGTCAAGGATAGAATACACATGTTTATATGAGAGTGCTTCTTTTGAAGACCTCAAGGCAACAGGGCGGCAGGTTGTTGTCTATGCTGATTTTGTCGTTGTAGTTCAATTAAACTAATTTCTATTTCTTTTGCTACAATGAAAAAATTCAGTGTTGCCAGTATCGTACAATTATTTCATATTATTTAACAGAAACAATATCCAAAAATTTATGTAAAGCATAAATTGATTCATTTTTATAATTTTACGTCATATAAGTACATTTTGAAAGAGTAATTTAATTTTTATAAATGCAAAATATTTGAAGATGGCAATACTGAACTATGTATTTATCCTTAAATATGAGGTGCAGATGGTGCTGCTGCCGTCTCCAAAATAATTAAGTAGCTGGCTACGAGGCGACAAATGCTGCTAGCGGCATTTGAAGTCGTGTGCTCGTGTAGCCTGCTGTGGTGAATGTGTTTAATGCTTTACTTTACAGTAAAGAAAGCTACCACATGCATTTATTTGTATACGTTCACCGTTTGTCGAGAAAAAATCGTCTAATCGTGTCAAATCGTCTTTTATGGCAACTATGTATAGCTCTCACATTTTTGTATTTGCAATTTTACTGTCTCTCTGACTCTCATACGGCAATTATCAATATTTGGTTGGGGTTGATTGCTAATTGTTTGTTCTTGTCGCTCTTCTTAAGTAAGTATTAATCAAAATACCAATACTAATACATACTTTTAAAGCAGAAGAGCTGAAATGTGTTAAACCGTGATCACAGTCACTGTTTAATTTCACAACTACTCTTCTTATTAGATTTTGTCAAAATAACAGAACTGCTACAAACAAAATACTGCTAAACTGTGATCACAATCACAGTTTAAAAGAACAGCGATTTAGAAATCACGTTCACAAGGAGCAACATTATTGAAAAATCACAGTTTCGCTCAACACTACCACATACGCATGTGGCTTTTTACATGCCGTGTACTGTAGGCTTATGTCTGTCATTTTTTATTCCCAATTAAAATGTTTGTGAATGTGTATGTGAGTCAAATAATTTTTTGGGTTAAAACCCCAGGTATAAAAATTGGCGATGCAAAAGGGAAGTATTTCGAGGGAAAATATATTCACGATAGGGAGGAATATTTTCACGGGAATTTTTAAAAATTTCCGTTGGTTTTGTTTTTTATTTTTGCAGGCGAACTGAATTAATACATCGCGTAATTTCAATATTTTCCTTTCAATTAAATGTTATAAGTTATAAATATTTATTTTTAAGACAACGTCAGTAAATAAAGTCCACGATTGTCAACAAATAATTCCCTGCAACGCGATTTTGCATGGAGTATAAATCTTTTTGGTTAACATACAGTATGTATATGTACTAAAGAATTTGTTCCACAGCACCTAGAATACGAGTATTACGGTCTGCCCCACGATGTCGACAACGTTGGACTTGTCGTACGCTTAAGGCCTCATCAGTTTTTACTTTTCGTTGTTGGTCTGTGCCGTTCTTTACTGTATAAAATATTTTGCAATTACTTTTTCTGTGCAAGGAATCAGCTGGCAACCTATAAAACGGACTTCAGTTGTATAAAAAATATCACAACAAACTAATAATTATGTGATGTTTGTGTATCTTCAATTTTTCGTTAATGCTATGAAATCGTTTACTATTAATAAATAACATGCAAGAAAAAAACCCAAAAATTTGCTTCTAGGAATTTCAGAAATCCAACAAATCCTAAAAATTTTGCTCATAGCAAAGCCCATTTAGCGCTTTGGCAATTATTAGTGTGTGTGCACATAAGGGTTTTAAGCAATATTTTTTCCGCAACTTTGGAATAAAGTAAAAAAAAAGACCAACAATAATAATTAACTATTTGTTGACTCATTCACGTGAAGATACCTATATGTTCTGAAACAAAAACTGTTCTGGGCCATTCACATACTACGTAACACTATTTGCGGAGTTTACAAATCTCTCAAGTGGAACATCGTGAATAAAAATCGTGCCTTATGAAAACGTATTTCGAATCAACAGACAGACCACTTTACTCTTGCACAGAAATGTAATAAATAAACGCATTACCATAAGGCTATGTAGCCATTTTATTAGTTATTTTACTTCGCCAACGAATCATTACACATACTCGTATTATCATAATAACAGACATCTGTTATTCATGCAAGGAGGAATATATTCGAAATGGAGTCCTGACCACATTTTATAAGCGATCGGAGCTAAAAAAAAGTGGAACTTATAGAATACCCTATAGGTTTTGTAAAAAAAGGCAAACATTTATTAAAACCGTAAGACCAGAGTGAAGGGGTTTTACATAAAATAAATTGTAAGTTTTTCAAGGATAATTTAAAATTAAAGAAGAAGACAGAGATGCACGGGTGGCTAGAAATTTCCGGAATTTGTGTATTTAGTGCCCATTTATAAAATACAATAGCCGAAACCCTGAGCTGAAGATGCAGGCATTGAGGAAGCAGGCTCCAAGCTGTTTTTCGGTGAGAGGGATGCACAGTCCAGGCTGCTAACAAGCTCCTTGTTGGTACGAACCAACAAAAAATAATATAGATATAATGGCGATCGGTGCCTCTCAAATAAATATGAAGCATTCAGAGTGTGCAGCAGATAATTTAAAAATTTCCTTAGCGAAGAAAACCTTGGCATATGCATGGTGCAATAGCCCTAGCTGGTGAGCTCCGAGGTGAAAGGGTTCCCCATGTCCATGTATAATTTGCTTTATGATAAGGGAAATGGTTAGAAAGATTATGCCTAATGCGCACAGTTGAGCTCATGGGACCTAACATTCGCTAAAGTCGAGCTGCCCGAATATAGAAGCTCCCTTATTACATCATGATACATGGTATCTGAAAGCCAGTACCACCACACGAGTTGAAAGCTACGAGTATTATGTAATCTATTGATGCTAATGGTAGGAATATATGGGGCAGACAGAGGTGAGTACATCTAAGATTTCATTAACTAAAATAATAGTTATAATTTGAGCATTTGTAACTCCGTCAACTCACCGACCTTCATTATTCCGAGCTCGGACATGAACGAAAAATTTAGATTTCTGAGTGACAAATGGCGGGTTGCCAATAAGAGATCATTTTCGGACAATAATTAGATGCTTTTTTAAGCCAGATTACAAAAAAAAATATTGCTTTGAGGTATCAGAGATCGAGAATACGAACGATGGTCTAGAACACAATGTGGAGATCTTCAACAAAGCTATTACTAGGGCTTTTGAGATCTCCTGCCAACTAAGCAAAGCTAGGAAGAGCTATCCTTCTTATTGGAATTCAGTAGTCTCGCTCTTGCCCCCAAACTTTTTAAAAGGAGCGCACGGCTCCTGCGCAGATTTCTGGCTGTAAGGGCACATCCAGTGGGAATTTATTTATCAGAAAGAATCCATGATCAATAAGCAGTTTCTTGCCGTTTAAATCGCCAGGTCCAGATGGTATCATGCCAAAGATACTACAGAGCACGAAAAGCTCCACCATTCCCTGTTTTTTTTTAATTCTATAAACTCTGTCTCTGCCAGCTACGTCCCCGACCACCTTGAGAAAGGTCAGAGTTGTCTTCATTTAATTTTTCCTGATCAAGACATTGTCATATTAGCAAATGGCTGGTAGGATCGTCAAGACTCTTAAAAAGTCTTAGCCCTTAAGGGACGCTCTACATAAACAGCACTAGATGAAGTGGTAAGCTTCATAAAGAGATCCCTCGAGCACAGACATAAAAGGTTCCTTCAACAATGTATCAGTGGCAGCCATCCATTCATTTATCTCTCTGCTGTTGTTTAGGAATACATCGGCAACTGGATAATAATCATGCTGGCGGTAATAAATGCCACCGAAAATTCAGGCAACGATGGGTCAAAATGGGCACGGAGAGGGGAACCACAGGGTTGGGGTTAATACAATACTTCTCAGATAAGATGCCGTGGGAGTCAAAGTTATAGCGTACGTGGATGATGTGGTAATAATGGTCTCAAGGACGTTCACGGACGTGATAAACGATATTATGTCCAACGCTTTGGATATACTTAGCAACTGGCCTACATACGTTTGTCTAAGAGCAAGCCCAAATAAAACGGAACTGATACTTTTTGCCACAAAGATCAAGGTACAGAGCTTTAGACTTGCTTGGTTGAAAAATCACGAAGTGTTCCTATCGGACATTGTAAAGTATCTAGGAGTTATGCTGCATCAAAAGCTATCATGAAAATAAATGGTTAACGCACAGGGTTAAAAAGGCAATGGCTGCCTACTACTCTTGCCGAAAGATGTTAGGTTCTAAATGGGCCTTAAACTTTCAAATTCTCATAATGGATGTATACAGCTATTGCGCGCCGAATACTAACTTACCGCTCCGTAGTATGGTGGTCCGCCACAAGTAAGAAATATATGGTAGATCAACTTTACAGAATATAGGTCAAGGTCTTATGGTCATGCCAGAATCCTGGATTAATTACCCCTTAGACTGAGGAAACCTTCTGATTACATGGTGCCTCATCTGGACTTTGATAAAGTCTTTAAAGTCGTAATTCCGTTCAAGCGGGAATGGATGAAAGGCAAAATAGTAAAAGGATACGACGTTATAGTATACATTGATGGATTAAGAATGGTCTGCTGTGTCGTCTTCCGAATCTTCTCAGACGATCTTGGGATCTCCCTAACGAAGCCAGTGTATTTTAGGCAGAAGGGAAGCGGACAGGGTGCTGATCGACAGGAAGGTATAAGGCAAAGTTGGTAGATAAGATAATATAACAGTTTCTATATTTAGTTTTGTAGTGCAATAATGTGGTATGTATCTACATTAGGTAGTCAGGCTGACCTTACATGCATGTGGGTTCCAGCACACATCACCTTCGCAGTTAACGAACGGAGAAGCGAGCTGGCTCTGGTATAAACGCCCTAAATGCCGAACAGTTAGCCTAACGCAGATAATGCATCTTCAAGCATTATCTCCGCTAGACTGAATACAGATTACGTATAAGGTTGCTAGAAGATATGACCGTGCTGCAATTATAGTCGCTCAATACAATTAACAAACAAAAACCGTAGGGAAATATCGAGACTCGTCGCGGTCACTGGACGATGGGCAGACAAGCTAGGATAGACCTGTCTTATAATGAGTTATGCTGTAGTTGTCAGTTTCCCACTTTCTTTTTGAACGTCCAGCTTTGAGTCTCTCGAAACACAAGTTTTTAGGCAGCAATGTACTAGACAGAGATTGGTTCAGATATCGCAATGCGACGAATTGTATATATCACCAATCACCTTATCCTTGGATACGGTTCTACATAGATTGACAACGACGATTGGAGTGTATTGTCAAAAAGCAATCATCTAGATTCTACTTGAATGTCTGCGTGGAGCGAGCAGCCACGTAAACCAACCAACCAACCCATTGATGAAGCTTTATAATTTCGCAATTTGCATAGAAAACTAAGCAGTTTTTTAATTGCACTTTTTATACACCAATTAGTATAACATAACATATGTATGTATGTGTGTCTATATAATTAGTAGATGGCACAACCCTCTATTCAGCCTGGAACCATATGTCTCCATGTCAACACTCTTTTCTCTAGCGACAATTGCACTAGTTAAAATATCGACAATTGAGATACGTTAGAGACAACAGTTCTAGTATATTTCTGGTGACATTGTCAATGAACGCGTCAAAAGTTTAATATAATAATATTAAACAAAATGTATGTATGTATGTTGTTTGTTGTCCCAACAAGACGAGGGTCACTAAAATGTACTAGTGAATCTTTGGTTCAAATGTGTCCATAGGCGATTGCATTGACTGGGGTACACCTGGTCAGTAGTACTATTGGTAATGCCACTAGTAAATCACTACAATTTTACTATTGACATCGAGCGAGAAAACGGTGATATTGTAGACTAGAGCCCCTAAAATTTAATAGTGAATCTTTGGTGCCAATGTCTCCATGTTGTACCAAAAGAACTACTTAGTCAGTAGTGCTACAGTCTGATACTGATAGATTTAGTACTACTGATAATGTCCCTAGTAAATCACTACAATTTCACTATTCGCATTTACTGCGAATGTATCACGAAAAATTAGTTTTAGTCTGTGGGTACCTTAAGTACAATAATAAAGGCAAAGTTTTTAAATTTAAAGGTGACTTGATTGAGAGTGTTCTCAGCTATAAATATTTTAAGAAAATCGGTCCAGCCGTTTAGAAGACATCCCATCTTTTCTAAATGTCAGTTTTTAACATTTTTAATTTTTGTTACCTGCCTGCATAAAATTTGATCCAAACATACTCGTCCTATGACTTGAGAAAATGAGAGTGTTACCAAAAGTAAGGAATAGTGTGAAAAAAGTATGTTGAAAAAAGACGTATAGCGTAAATGGTTACATATTCAACATTTTTGTGATGTATCTTCTTGATCTTGAGTCAATTTAATTGGAACTCGGTCTAGTATTGTAGTAAACGGAACTGAACATCTTCGATGTGGTTGAATCCAATACCTATCAAATAGTGTAAATATAACGTTAATTGTTCCCTCCCGTAACTGTACTTAGATATTAACCTAAGCTTAACTGATCTTTATACTTTTGAAATATGAGTGGCCTTGTGGTCGAGTGTGCAAGCCTGTCATGCAGGAGGTTGTCGGTTCGAATCTCAAACAAATTTTTGATTAAAAATAAAGTTTCATTGCATTTGTAACAATAAAAAAAATTATAAGTCTTTATTTATATATAATTTATATTATTCTACACCGAATAGGTCCTATGGCATAGTTCAGTGACAAGTCACAAGGTGCATACAAAGTATCGATTAACCCCATCCTAGGCCATGTAAAAGTGACTTTTCCGCTTAATAGGAAGTGTTAGAACTCCAACTGGTCACTATCACTTCAGGACCGGTCACGTGACTAGTCTTGTGTCAGTTCCACTTCCTGCAGGGCTATTTCTTGATTCATTTTGGTTTTTGCTCACTTTCCTTTTTGCATAGTTTTTGTTTTCATCTTGTTATATTTTGCTCACAGTTATGTTTTAAAACTGATTTGCAAATTTTTCGAACGTCCAAACTGACAAAATGGCCGTCTTTATTTCTAATATTCAACATACTTTGCAGGAAGGAAATTTGTATGCCAGTGAAAACAAAAATGTATTCAGCTTCTTTGAGAATAAAAAAAAGGAGACTTAATAAATATTTTGCATTATCAATTACCGCTTTAACTGGACAAGCGAAAGTGATATTCTGAACACATTTATAAATATTATAGTGCTTTGACACTGACATGGTTTTAAAACCTGGTTTTACCATATAAAATGATTTTGTTAAAACCAACTTAAAACCATTTTTAAATTGCTTTTAAGTAGGTTTTATGAAATGCAAACTAGTTTTCGCTGTACTAAATTTAGTGCTGCTATGGCCGGAAGCAGCTGATAATGTGTATGCCAGTAAATGAGAAGAGATACAGATTGAAACATTTTCATCTCAAAAATGGATGCAACCGCAGCAATAATCAAAAAATTGCGGAGAAAAATAATCTTTTGGACGGAAAACAACGAAAATATATATATTTTCATTGAACTCTGGGAAGTGAAAATAGACGATAATAAAAGTTTAGCTGCTTGGAGCACTTCTTCACTTTGAATAAGTAGTTCCATAATTTTAAAATGTTCATTTACAAAATATAAAATAATTTCCATTTTAGAGTGCATTGTAAAATTTCTGAGTTTTTCATCCAAATAGAAACAACCCTTGTACTGTTTGTCAAATAAGTATAGGGTTTTTTTTAGAGGTATAGAACTTCGAATTGAAATAAAACACAAGAAAATCGTTTTAATGTCCATCAATTTGGCTTTATTGGAAGGATAATTTTATGCCATTAACGTTTAAATATGATTTCGGGCATGTGGCCGCCGCGGCTGGCTCGAATAAAGCCAATTCTACAGGTCCAATTTTCAACCACTTTTTCGAGCATATGGGGCCGTATGTTGGCAATAACGCCACGAATGTTGGCTTCCAAGTCCCCTAACGTTTCTGGTTTGTTGGCGTAGACGAGCGACTTCACATATCCCCAAAGAAAATAATCCAATGGTGTCAAATCACACGATCTTGGTGGCCAATCCATGGTTAACCGAATTAATTGCTCTGATTGACGATTATGTCGACCATAAAATGGACGGAGCTTGCGGTAAACTTCGCGAACTGAACCATTATTTTCGAAATAAATTTGCACGATTTGCAAGCGTTGTTCTTTTGTCAACCTGTTCATGATGAAATGGCAAACCAAACTAAATATTAATCACTTGACAGCTGACAAAATGGCCGCCAGTTAAAAAAGTGATGCCAACTTAAAGTTCTATACCTCAATAAAAAACACCCTATATTATAAAAAGCAGTCAAAATACAGCACGCATTTCACTAGTAGATTTTTTTTATTTCGGTAAAATTTATTATACAACCTGTTGCTTAAAACCTGAATTTATCAAACTCGCAGTGGGAAGACAAAATCAGCTGTTTATGGTTTTAACTTTAAAACAGTATTAAATAAGCATTTTGAACATATCGACCCCTTTGCGCCAAATGATCGTATGTTACACTTTTTTCGAAATCGAGTTTTTTATGCAAATTGGTTCTAAATTCATTAATTCATCTTGATGACAAAATATTAAAGCGGTAATTATAATAGTTATGGAGATAACGCAATATACATTTAATCGTATGTAACAGTGTAACTTACTTTGTGGTCAAAATAATCGTACGTGATGTTCGATGAAATAGAGCCACACGATTTTTTTTAATATGTTGTCTATCAGAAATCATACATTAAGGTTTAAATGCAAAAGTCCTCCTGTACGTATTTTTTTACTTCTGTTGTAAACAGAATACCGTTATTTTATTTCAATTATCGCGTCATTTTCCTTCGAGGTTAGTAATTTTTTAGTATTAACAGTAAAAAGAAAGAAGTGTTCCATAAAATAGAGCCAATTAAAAAAAATATATATTTTTTCCGAGGGTTTTGCTTTTTTTGTTAAAAAATTTTAAAGAAAAGGCAACCTTAGTCTCAAAATTCAATAAATAATAAATATTCGTGAAAGAAAAATTTAAAAAAACGAAATGGGTAGAGGCAAACACTGCAGTAGGCAAAACAGGATTATCATTAAAAGACTGCATAACTAAGGTAAGAGCTACAGACAAATAGCGGAAATAATTGAATGCTTTAAGAAAATGGTGGAAAATGCGGTCAAATACAAATTCAAGCCTGAAAACAGAGGAAAAAAAAGCAAAATCACAGCACATTTAGAGCGCAAAATCCTGCGTCATGTGAAGAGGGATCCATTTGTTACTTCTTCTGTCATTAGAAAAGAATATGACCACTTCCACAATTCGAAAATTCTTAATAAAAAACAATTTGAAAGCTAGAATTGCGCGTAGAGTTCCATATCTGACTAAAAAGCATACTCAAAAAAGATTGGAATTTGCCCAAGAACATTTGAATTAGCCAACAAGCAAATGGAGAAATATTTTATGGTCAGATGAATCAAAAATTAACTTGTTTAACTCTGACAGTAGCAGCCTTTGTGTAAGAAGACCTCCCAACACAGAATTCCGTCCCCAATATACAATTAAAACCATCAAACATGGTGGAGGAAATATAATGGTATGAGGCTGTTTCTCTTACAAAGGAACGGGGCCATTGTTTCGTATTGAAGATAGAATGGACGCAATATATTACACGAACATTGTTGCCATACGCTGAGTGTGAAATGCCTCTTCGATGGGTGTTTCAACAGGACAATGACCCGAAACACACATCGAAGAGAGCAAAAGAGTTTTTTCAAAGCAATGAAATTAAGGTTTTAAGCTGGCCTGCACAGTCACCAGACTTAAATCCTATAGAAAACCTTTGGCAAATTGTTAAGTTAAAACTTTGAGGCAAAAATCCGTCCAATAAAGATAAACTTTGGGCATTAATTCAAGACGCGTGGGAAAATATCCCAGTCGGCACTTGCCAAAAACTTGTGGACTCAATGCCTAAGCGTTGCTCAGCCGTTATTAAAAATAATGGTTACTCTACTAAATACTAAGGTAAACAAATAGAATTTTACAAATATGTCTGTTTTATAAATTTGCGAAACTTGAATTTCAGATACCCGAAACCGATGGCTCTATTTTTTATTCACACCGAAAATTTTAATTTTTTTATGTTTAGGCATGAGAGAACTTCTTTTAGTTTTAAATTTTTCGCTGCAATGTTTTTGATTTTTATGCGCAACGAAGAAAAACAAAATAATAAATTCTTTTTTTATACTTTTTGATCATTATTTTTAGTTTAAAAAAATATGAAATAGGGTGGCTCTATTTCATCGAACATCACTATGCCAACAGGGCTGCCACATTTGACAACATAACGATTTAACGAGTTTTTTCTTAAAATTTACGATTTTATAACATTCTAAATATCGTCCCTACCACGTCAAACTATCCAATATGCAAAATTCGTTGTTAGGCTCGTTATCTTGGTACCCTAATTTGCGATATGCCTTGTTTCAAAATGCTGAAATTCTCATGGACGATAGATAACTCAATAAGAAATGTTTTAAGCCTGGCATTTTTTAGGAATACGCTGACTTTAACTACACAATTGACGAGTATTCGCGCTCCTCTGAAGATTATAAATTTGCATATTGGATAATTTGATATTTTTAAGAAAAATTACTACGTACTCGTATAACATTTCATATACGAGTATGCACCCACTACAAGACTTTGATGTAGCTTCACCAACTCTTTCCTTGTGAAATTCTTTATTGAAAGTTAACCTTTCATAAACACACCTTCAATATAAAATAAATTTGCCATATACGAGTACAATACAAAACTGTTTGCTACAGAGTACTTGATTTAAAATTAACAATTACATATGTGAGTATTAATAAGAAGTAGATTTTTTGCAAAAAGTGCACCAGTTTCGATATGCAGAAAGTTTTAAACACTCCTTATGAAATAATATTACACTGTTTTACTCCCGCTAATACGCCTATTATAACTTTAGCGTTTACGAAAATGGCACAAGAAATGGATATTGTTTCTTGTGAGGCGAGCGTGATGGCAAACGAAGCTGTAGTGATATATTCCCAGCTCTCTCGATATATATAGGGTCCGCCATCTAACGTTTTTTTTTTCAACAAGTGCTTATTTCGTGAATGGTAGCACTTAGCTCATGTCTGATTTGACAGATAATTAGTTTTATCCTTCCGCTGAACGAATATGGTTGTGTATATGCTTGAACAACGCTGGGAAATATTTGCGACATTACTTTTTTTTATTTTGGCAAAAAAATCACCTTTTCAGATGAAGCTCATTTTGATCTTGGCGGGTATGTAAACAAGCAAAATTGTCGCATTTGGGGCACAGAAAACCCGCACGCATACATTGAAAAGCCGACGCACCCAAAACGAGTCACTGTTTGGTGCGGATTTTGGTCCAGAGGCATAATTGGGCCAATGAGCAAGGAGTGGCCGTTACAGTCAATGGCGATGGTTATCGGGCCATGTTGAACGAATTTTTGTTCACAAAAATTGAAGAGGAGGATATTGGCAACATTTGGTTTCAACAGGACGGCGCTACGTGCTACACAGCCGAAGCTACACTCGATGTTTTGCGCTCTGTTTTTGAAGATCGCATTATCAGCCGCAGAGCTGATGTCGTTTGGCCACCTCGGAGCTGCGATTTGACACCGTTGGACTATTATTTGTGGGGTGCCGTCAAAGATAAGTGTTACGCCGACAAGCCAGAGACAATTGACGCTTTAAAGGACAATATTCGTGAAGCCATTGGTGAAATACAATCGATAATGTGCTTAAAAATTGGACCGATCGTGTAGGCTACTGCATGGCCAGCCGAGACAGCCATTTGAATGAAATTATTTTTCATTATTAACCGGAAGGATTGTACTTTCAAATAAAAAAAGAAATTTGAGAAAATATTCAGTAGTTTTTTTATAGCATTTTCAAAAAAAAAGTTATCTGGCGGACCCTTTATTAGCTTATTATTGGCAATAGAACAGCGTTGCCACTTTCTGTGTAATAGTACAAAATCTGTACTATTTAATTTTTATTGCATCATACATTTTTTGTGTAATTTTGCACTATTTTATATGTTTTATAGCGATAACAGCCGACTTAATACAGAATTCTACAGACGAAACTTCATGTCTGCGGGAAATCCCCATGTCTCTAACAAAGTTTATTATAAAGATCTTAACAAAACAATATTGCTGTAATGAAAGTCCAACAAAATTTAGAAGATATGCTAAGAAATTTCGGATCCTATTATAAACGTAATGCAAACTCCGAGAATTTCTACAGCGGCTCACCCACTTGCAATATAATTGTGCAATTTTTCGTATTGTACAATAATATCGCCAATGAGTATGTCATATTTGAAGGTGGCACAGTATATTGTTTTATTGAAAGTGCTCCGGAAAAATATGAAGTACTGAGATTATATTGAAGATTGGAATTTTTTAAAGATCATTCAAAAATAACTGAATCAATGCTTTTTGCATTAGATGAAAAATCTACAAAATATTATTTGGAGTTCCTTTCACATTCTCTTGGACGTTTAACTAATTTTAATTTAATGTTTTAAACTGAATCCCTGCTTTTGTACAAATTACAAGCTGAAGTAATCAAAGTTCTGCAAATTTGTTCTTGTCTAATTACATAAAAACTGATTTTTTTAAACAAAATTAGTTATTTTTGGTTGACAAATAAAAACGAGGAACTTCTTATACAGCGAAGTGAAATTTATATATATATATATTTAGCTGCTTAAAATACTGTTCCGAGACACAACAAATTGTAATGTACAAATATTTTAGGAAAATGAGTGGCGTGAATATGGACTTTCAAACCATAAAGAACTTAATCTATGCGATAAATTGGATGTTTTGAAATTTACAAGTCTAAAATTCTTCAAATTAAAAAGTGTGCTGGCGATATTCTCTTTCTAAATTTAATAGTTGTGATATTACCATTCTTAAACGCTTCTGTTGAAAGAGTTTTTTTTAGTAAACTGGAGTTAATTAAAACTGATACCCCAAAAATGAGTTATCAGCTGATACAGTAGCACCGATTTTAAAATTTTGGTGCTCAGTACTTCTAGTTAAATGAGTTTAAATTAAGAAAAAAAAAAATGGAGACCACCTTCTTCTCAAACGCCTGGCTTAAATAATATTTTATGAAATTTTGACAAAATATTAAGAGGAAAGTGGTAAATTATTCTTCGTTGAAGTAAATATGTGTGAATTGGTGAGTTTGATGTAATATTTTTAATTTTGTTGTACGTTTTTTAAAATAAATTTCAATTAACTTAAAAACTAATAAGAAAATTAAATTTTTCTTAGATTTTTTTGCACTATTTCATTTGGTTTTGCACTATTTTAGACTTGCAGCTGTGTAATTTCCTTTTCCACCAGTGGCAACGCTGCAATAGAAACAGAACAGTCAAATTAAGTCTGTGTTGCGACAGTTGCGCTGGTCAGAACCGCGTAATGCGCGAACTGACCCATCAGGCTACCACTTCAAAAATTGGAAGTCACTTGCTAATTTGTAACTGCGCAACAAAATTAAACTTAATTTCAATGACCTCTATTACGTGAAATTAAAAAAATTCCAACTTCAATTAAACTAGTTTATTGATATTTTGATAATTCTGAGAAAAAGCTTATAACCAATTTAAATTTCACTTATAAGATCGAAATATTATATGCTAATAGTTTATTATATTAACAAAGAAATTTACAGATTTAAAAATCTTTGTTCAAAAAATTGTATGCCACCTACGAGTATGCAAATATCGTATAGAATATTTAAATTTAAAGCATACTTCAAAAATAAAAGATTCGTTAAATGAAACTGGCGATGAACATTAATTCCCTACAATATTTTTTAAATACATACATATATACATATATGTAAGTACATATATTAGTTGATATAATATTTATGTTAACGCCGAATATTATAATATGAAGAACATTAATAAACCTGATTTCGTAAGCTTTTTTGATACTATCGAGCCTGATTTTCAGATCAGGTATCATAGTGATTTCAAAAGTAAACTACTAATAGCTGACTTGGTAGTGGGTTTTTATTATATTTTAAGTTTTTGTCATTTGTAATGGAATATTTTCCTCAAACTTCCAACGCTATAAATCGTGCAATTTAAAAAGGCAAGTATTTAGCTTTCATTAATTTTTTAAAATCATCGTGATTTGACATGTCGTGATTTGCAGAACAGGCCCGTATAAGTAATTTAAATTGATTCAAAATGTATCGTAGATACTAAATATATTCATCACCCTTAAAAGTTTTGTGCGCGAAAATATCGTATGAATAAAGTAATAAAAACGTTCTCCTGTAAAATTTAGTTTTTGTAACGTACGATAATTTCGCGCACAGGGGTCGATATATATTTCTTTATTTCTATATACTTATAATGATTTTTTCACTTTCCTAAAAATTTTGTGACAAACCTCACTATTTATGTATGGAGGGACTTGCTACTACATAATAACATAACATCTCATTAGCATTCATTTTTTTATTGTTTTTTTATTAGTATGTGGGGATCACTTTAAAATTTAAACCTACTTTTGTTATATTTTTCAACCTAGAAGCTTAAATCTAGTAAGAAAAATTCAACCAATTCTGCTTATAGCACTAACTCTTTTTAAAAAGAGAGAAAAGAAATGAATATTATTAAAATTTATTAGCAATACGTATACAACTGAAGTGCAATTAGTTAAATTAAAAATAAAAATGACAGTAATGACTGTTACAATAAATAGGAACTTTACAATAGTTTACAAAATGGCAGAGGTTCTTTTTTCGTTTGACGGTTGTTTACAAAAACAAAAAATGTAAACAAACCAAAGAAAGTAAAATTAACCAAACAAAACCAAGAAAGAGCGAGAGAGGGAAAGTGAGGTTAGAAATTTCAAGAGAAGAATATGAAATAAAAATTAGTAAAAATAATAAAACTCATGCTTTTAAAAATGCCATAAATTCAATCAAATATGTACACACATACATTCATACTATGTACATAAACATATAAACACATATATACATATATACATGCATACACACGCAGTTAAAAGAAACCCTATTTGGGAGATTCAAAAGGTAGTTACAAAGGTCGTATTGTTATAATGTTTTAAAACTTATGTTTGAAAGCAAAAGCAAAAACAATTACATTTAAATAATTTAAAACATTAAGATAATATGACTTCATATTTACAAATAAATTTTATAAATAAATTATTGACAAACATTTAACGTGCTTTTTTATTTCGTATACTAATAAACATACACATACATATATTTAAAAATAGGTACACACATACATAATTGGTGATTTTTTGTTTGCAGTTGTATTAATTTAATTATTATTAACAAAATGTTTCATTTCAAGATCAAAAATGCTGGATGGTGCCGGTGAATGATTTCGATTGTTATAAAATAATGTCATGTACATACAAAAGCTAATAAAATGTTTTAGAATAAGTTATTATTAACAAATTAAAGCAACACAGCAATTAAATGTTATTATTACTATTTATTTATTTTTTTAAAGCACTATCCAAAAAATTGTAAGGTTAAGCTTTAATATGATTTTGTATGCAGTAAAATAATGCATGTTTTTTTTTATCAGTGACAGTGTAATAGTGTAATAAATATGTATCTGTATTTAAAAATATGCACAGCCTGATTCTGAATAACAAATATTGCAAATTTTCAGGTGGAAGCAAAACAGCTGACTTCTCAAATTTAAATTTGAATGTTTTTTTAAAAAGTAGACATTTTTTTAATGAAATCTCCAACATTTAGCGAAAAAATATAATGGGTAAAATTTTGATGTAACATTGAAGTTGTTCGTGGGTACATAATATCGCTCATTGAATTGAGTGAACAATACAACGGGCAATGCAGACATTGCATTGTGGAAATATAAAGGGAAGGATGAAATTTTGCACAAAACTTCCTTTTGCTTATGTAAGCAATATCCCAAATATCCCCCATCACTAATAAAGTTACGCTAGGTCAGAGGTCAAAAAAACGGGTTTTTGTAAAAAATCTCGCTAACGGTAGCATTTATAGAAGAAATACTTATTATTAAATGTGTAGATTAGGGAATTGCCTACAAGAACATCTCAGTACTCTTTTCTGTAGGACTAGCGGTTTTTGAGAAAATTCGTTGCAAAAAGTTTTAAGTTTAAGAATGGTCGGTCGGTGGGGCAAAAAGATTCTGAGGTGACGATATGTAAGCAAGGTCTGATCAAATTTCGTGAGTTACGTATGTTCGATTTTCGAATTTTTTTTTTCTGTTATGTTGGCACACATGCCTGTTATATATGTTGGCAATATCAGCCATTTTGGACTGTCAGTTTGTTTTTGAGAGATTAAAAGGTTAGTCGTGTTTTGGTGTGCTCTTCGATTTTTTACTATTCGAAAAAATGGATCAAAGAAACTGTATTAAGTTTTGTGTAAAAAATTAAATTAAATGCGCAAGGACATTTAAAATGTTGACTGTGGCGTTTGGCGAGTCTACTATGAGCAGAACACAAGTTCAATTGTGGTATAACCGGTTTAAGGAAGGCTGAGAAGATGTCAATGACGATGCTCGTCCTGGTCGTTAAGTTCGGCCAAATGTGAAGGTTTTGCTCAATGTTTTCTTGCCACAAGGTCATACGGTCAATAAGGAATACTACCTTGAAGTTATGCGCCGTTTGCGCTAAGCAATTCGTCAGAAACGCACAGAATTGTGGAAAAAACAATCATTAATTTTGTACCATGATAACGCACCAGCTCACACATCGATGCTTTTGCGTGAGTTTTTGGCCAAAAACAAAACCGTTATCATGCCTCAACCACCGTATTCACCGGACTTGGACCCCGCTGACTTTTTCCTCTTCCCAAAACTGAAGACACCGATGAAAGGAAAGCGTTTTGCTACGATTGAGGAGATAAAAGAAAAATCGAAACAGGAGCCGTTGGCGATACCAAAAAGCGCGTTGCAGAAGTGTTTCGAGTATTGGAAAAAACGCTGGCATAAGTGTATTATATCTAAAGGGGGATTACTTTGAAGGGGACAAGATAGTTATTGATGAATAAATAAATACTATTTGAAAAAATTTAAAATAACGGTTATTTTTGTAATTGAGTTGCTTCTAAATGAATTTCTTTATGTGATTTTAGATTACGTTTCAGTGGGTAGCGCTTCAAATACGGTCAAAGGTGGCGGATCAATTATTTTTTAATGTAACCCCGTGGTATGGATATCAAATGAAAAAATTTGTTGAGAATATTTTGAAGAATTAATTGACGTCATTTTAAATTTAATATGGCGGAAGCATCAAAATGATTGCCAAATTTTTTTATAGATTCTCATGATGGAGAACCAAAAATTTGTTTATACAAATCCATAAAATACACATTAAATAAAAGTGATCGCATTATGCCACTGTACCCCTTCAATAGCAAATTCAAAAATATACGTCTATGTTCTGGCTTCCACTTCGCTTTCACATGTTTTCTTGTCAGTTCGGATGTTAAAACACATGCTACACCTGTTTAAGTTGAAGACTTTTAACAAGTGAAAACGAAAAAATCTAAAAGTTTGAAATCGTCCATTTCAAAATTGTTTTCTTCTAAATTCGGATGCTAGGACACATACTATTAATTTGTATTTTCTATATTTCAACTTAAACAGGTGTATCATGTGTTTTAACATCCGAACTCACAAGAAAACATGTGAAAACGATGTGGAAGCCAGAACATAGACGATAATTAAAAAACCCAACATAATAGGAGACAAGCCAACTAAAATCCGATAGAATAACAGCGTCTGTATTAATGAAAATTGTCAAAATTAAAATTAATATTAGAATGATCGAATTTCTTGACGTAGAGCACACTTTTCGATTCCTTTCTAAGAAAATAAAATACCCTCAAATCGGTTTTTATTTATAGTGTTTATTTTTAGACGTTGCGAGCTCTGGAATGCTTTGTTATTCTGAAAAGCTTTACTATTCTAAAATATTATGTTCTCCTCTACAAATTCACTATGTAATGCTGGAGTTAAATTTTCTATAGAGTTGCAAATTGATGGATGTTAAAACAGTTTTTCGTTTTATCGGTCAATTAAAATTTCTTTATATTTGTATAAAGTATGGATATTTTAGATTTGACAGGAGTTCAGCACTTAGTCTTCAAAATAAAATTATTTATTGTTACACCATAATTACACTGACACTAACGGCCGTTTTCACAATGTTCGATTAAAAGTTAATTAGAACTTTAACTTCCAGTTAGCCAAAAACGACACCATTTAACAGAAAACTGACTGTTTAATATAACCGAATGAAATTTTGCTAATCGAAATCCAAAGAAAATAAAATGGTTATTAATTATTATTACTACCACGATAAAGTTCCGGATAGTTAATCCGAAGTTTATCAAAATTGAACAATAAAACGTCCTTTAAAATTTTTCTATTTTTACAACTCTTCAATAAAATATAGAATACAATTTCTGTATTGTGGAAACATTGCTGTGGATGCCAAATACTTTTGACTGTTAAAAATAATTAGTGGCAACTTGCTTTTGTTTGTTTGCCAAATTATAAACATAGTGAAACCATTTTTTAACAATTATTTCTTTTTTTTTTTTTTTTTTTGTATTACTATATGTTTGCATTATATTGTGTTTGTTTTGTGCCATATTTTTTAAAAATAAATTTGGCTGTAATCTATAAAGTAGAGAATATAGCAACTTATGAAAATGTGGCAACTTCAAATGACTAAACCTCACGAAAAAGGTCACAGGAAGGGTGAAATAGCCTTTAACTTATCGCTCACTTTTGGTTAAAGTGAAGTTGTAATAACAAAAATTGTTTATCCATCCAACAAAATCCTACCTTTAATTAAATACAAGTTAAAATAATGGTCCTTAATCGCTGAAACCACTTTTCTTTATCTAATGATTATGACTCCTAATGTAATCATATGTACATACATACACACATATGTATTTATGTATATACATACGTGTCTATTACCACGTTTAAACGCACATCATATTTGCAAATAAAACTATTTGTAAATACTGAACTCACTGTTTATGCGTAGATAGCACACATTTGCTATCTGTGTATAATATTGCCACACTTTGTTAAATAAGTATTACATTTCTTAAAAAAAGTTTTCGGGAGTTATACTCCCTTGTTTCAGTTGTCGACATCGACTTCACTTTAAGACAATACCAAAAAATTGACACTTGTGTATCCACTGTCAAAAACAACTGACTCCTCTGTGCAGGTTTATGGTATTTTCTGGACCTTAGGGAACGTAAATAGATTGTCAGTAGCACAAAATTGTTCGCGAGAGCGAGTAAACAACCCCAAATTTGTTGGTATTGTGTTAAAGTGACATCGATGTCGAAAACTGGAATAACAAAAAAAGTTATATAATAAGAAGTGCGTATAAACGGGATATATGTTTTTTTTTATACTTCATCAAAATTTTCTTCGACAGACTCAAGGCGTATCTAACCAGGTGGTAGAGCTTATTCATTTGATATATTTTTGTTCTACTTATTTTGTGTTTGACAAATGTCAAAAACTTCTTTTTGTTTTGGTTATGGCAAAATTCTCATTGTGTTTTGTAGAAGCTTTGGTTCTGTACACAGCTATGATTGTTGTATTGTTGTACAACAACTCCTTTTGCAGTCACGTGTTATAATTGCACCATGGACAGACTGCTCTATACATTTATTTTTTTAAACAATACTTTCAACCAAATTTTTCTGCTCAGAAACCTATGGTTGTGTGGTATGGTGGCAGACATTGAGGAAGGAAAGTCACAGGTTCAGAGGTGTGTGTCCTTGGTCCTTGGTCGTCACAGGTGCTCAGAGGAGCACACGTCAGGCTGCCTTGGACATAATTTTTTATCTACTGCCTATAAAGGACTTTATAGTGAGAACGGCGAGTAGAAGCCTCCTTAAACTATTTTAAGCAGGTTTGGTGAGGACAAGAGTGATCAGAGATCCGTAACCGCTGGGTTAACGGACCATAAGGTCGTTGATTAATTGTAGTAGAACTCCCTCACTGATAATTCCGAATAGGAACTATTTTGTCAAATCCAATCAGCTTTATGAGGGTAGTGCGGTCTTTAGACTGGTGTCTATATCTTGGGAACGTAGTTCTTTCAGACTGCCGAATGAGTGCAGTATTTTTCCAAGCTGAGATCTTGGCGATCCTCAGGGCCATGAAGCTAGTGGCCAGAAATGTAGCTGAAGGCGAGAAGGTAACCTTCTACGTTTGGCAAGAATGTAGTCTACGTTAGAAGAGGGAATGTGTGATAGATTGTTGAAATTACCGATAGGTCATTACTACAAGGAACTCAGTAATTGGGTGGAGAGCAGGACCAGACGTTCATGGCGAATTAGGCAGGATTGTAGAAGTCTCGAGGGCTATTTGGACAAAACTTGAGACAGGAAAATCCAAACTGCTACTGAATTGGAATAGGAAGGCGATGCGAGTCGTGATAGATGCGTTGACTGGTCACTGCTCGGTCAGAGCAAGGACCAGCATTTTGGGAACTGGATGTGCGGGGATGAAGAGGAACCAGAAACCATTGAACATATTATCTGTTATTGTGCGAAGCTGAGCAGACGTTTCCATGAGAGCATTAGTGATATCAGTGAGTGTAAACTGGAGGATATCAAGGGCTTTATCATGAGAATTCAGTGGCTTAATGACAATTGTGTCTCCGAGTGGAGGTGTGTTATAACACTACCCTCCCTAACTTCACCTAACCAAAAGATGCTGAAGCGTAAAATATTAACCAAAACCGGCAGTTAGATAACTTTTCGTTAAAAATCAAATAATCGGACATTGTGAAAACGTCCTGAAATATTCACTAATATTAAATAGAAGCAATTTCTATTCTCTATTGTGGTTTAAACTTTAAAGCAAATATAAATACATACGTGTACAATATGTTAGAAGCACCAACATATATTTTTTTTTTATATTTTAGTCGTATGTGTCAGTCATGTTTGTTAAAATATTGGTTTTAGTAAATTATGATGCGGGTAAGTAATTGCAGTTGTGGTATTTGATAGCTGGTGGTGAGTATGAAGGTGGCAAAAACAAACAGTGCACAGCAATTTGTTGTGGTTTGGTAATAAACTTAGGACTTTAATACAAATGTGCTCAAGAATATTTTCTTCTTTTTTTTTTTAAATGTACGAAAAAGACCAAATTTATGGGAGTTTATGGGAATTTTCAAATTGAAAATGTTGCAAAATTTAAGTTGTTATGCTTTGTTAGAAAATTATGGATATAAGGAAAAGAAAAGACACAAGTTACATTAACACAGAGAGAGAGAGAGAGAGGGAGAAAGAGATAGAGAGATAGACAGAGAAAAATATCTACGTACTTATGTTGTTGCATGGATATGAGTTAAAAAGGAAATATTGTTTGATTTGAATTTGTTGTTGGATTTTAGTTTTGTAATATTGAAGTACATATGTATATATGTATGTAGTAGAAGTACAAGAAGAGGAAGAAGAAGAAGCAATGTTTACCTGCTGCTGTTGAAGCTGCGACTGTTGCTGTTGCTGTTGCACCAATTGTTGGGCAAATAATTGTTGTCTGATGGCAGAATTGTGTAAAAGTATAACGGATTCAGTCTTTTCTCGACGTGGACGTAAGAAATCTAAATTTTTACCAGTTAAATTACTAGTCCAGCTAGTTTTATTCGGTGTAGCGCCTGTGGTCGTTTTCGTTGTCGAAGTATTGCTGGTGGAGGTTTTTGTTGAGGTTTTATTGTTGGCAGAATCTTTTGTTTTGTTTAAATCGCTTTTGAAAATACTATTACGTTGTATCATGGCACTAGATCTCTGTGAGGCTGAACCGAATGGCTGCTTTTGTGCTGCAGTTGTGGTGGAGGACTGTAATTGCTGTTGCAACAGACTTGTATTGACCAGCACGGCTGAGTGTCTCTTCGTAAGAGGAAAGAAATCCGAATTTTCGCGACGGAAACCGCGTATAAAGTTTTGTGGCAATTTTGAGTCAGACTCTTGCCGCTTATGTGTGGCATTTGTAGCACTTTTTGTTAAGGCACTGCTATTACTACTGTTTGAAATGTTAGCACTTGATAAAGGCGAGGAAGACGATGAGGAGGATGATGTGGCTGACGAGGAGGACTTATTACTATTGCTGTTGGTGGTAGTTCCATTTGTTGACTTGTTATTTAGATTAGATCCGATCACGGAAGCACGCTGTGGTTGCTGTTCTTTGGTTTGTTGATTTGTTGTCTTCAATGGTTGAAAACCTTTTGGTGTCTGTTGTTGGTGTTGTTGTGTTGACATTTCGGCCATACTGCATCTTTGCAATTTGGAGTCAGCTTTTAAGGTACTACTATTCGAACTGCTTAAACCTCTTGATAGACTGGCCACACCCGTTGGCAAGCCATCTCCACCACCAGCACTAACTTTTTTCGGAAAGAATTTCTCAATATCCCATTCACGCAACAATGCCTCGTCGCGTAATTTATCTTTGGGTCGATTGGCGCACGAGGTTGATGCAGATTTTTGTAATCGATTTTGATTTTCAAGTTTCTATATGTTGTTTGTTTGATATATTTTTAACGATAATTTTTATTTAACAAAGGAGGAAGGAATATTAATTGTATGAGTATTTTTGTTAAAAAAAAATACAGCAAGACAAGATATGAAATTTAAGAAGAGAAAAAAGTGACTGATAAAGCGAGAAAGAAGATACTAGAAAGATTTAATAAAAAGTTGTAGTTGTGTGAGTTGATTAAAAAAAAAAATACATACGAGATTAACCGATTACCTCAAAACGAAGTATATTTATTTTAAACATAATTTACAAATTGTGCTTAAAATTGCTTCACGATCACACTTGGAAACATTTGCCCAAAAAAGTGTAACCACTAAATACTAATGAAAAACTCTTTAATTCAGACATGTGTTTGTTAAGTTAAACAGTTTCTAATAATAATAGATTCTATGATATTTTCAATTAGTTATGTATGAAATTGTTGAACTTAATAAGGGTTTTCATCAGAACTCCTAAAATTCCCGCTTGTGCAACTGGGCAAACTTGCGAGACTTGTTTCTTGAAGCCCCTTTTGAACTTTTACGCAGTTTATGTAAATTTGAAACAAACGTCAAAAAGTTCATTTAATAAATATAAAATAAGAAAATTTTAAGCAGTTTTTAATTTACAAAACATATTTATTATATTTCTATAAAAATAATAAAAATTTGTGTGTGTGTATGTCTAAGAATGCCTTAAGAACTCCAAAAAAGCAAGAAGTTGTTGTTTACAAAATGCTCAATTGCACAGCTTAAGTTTAAGAGTCAAAATTATTGGGCAAATTTAATAGGTTGGTGTATACAATTTTTGACATTTTATTTACGAAAGTGTAAAAATGCACAATTGCACAGTTTGCGAGACGTTTGAACATTGTCATGAAAACCCTTAATGTTTCTGAATCAAAAGGTTTTTAACTAATATTTGTGTCGTTTTTGTATAAGAATTGTAACTCCATATTTTTAATAAATACATATCTTTGTAGAATGGTATCACATTAGTCATATCTTTCGTAGTAACAGTGAAAGAACTGCAATATTTGTACCAAAACCCCATACATGGCGTTACTTGTTTGTTTTTTTACTTTTTTTCCTACACATTGATATTTAAAAGGCTCGTTTTCTCGAAATTTAATTACAAGGATATAATTCACTTAATTCAAGTGTGACCATTGTAAAATTAGTATAAGTGGCAAAATTGAACCTGGTCTTAACGTGTTTTGCGATACAATTTTACATTAAAAATCATGCTAGGATGTAATTGTGTGTTAAAACTACATTATGCGGCGATATTTAATTTCAAATTGTATAGAGGAACTCGTCAACACGTAGTTCAATTTTGTCACTTACGCTAACTTCATGCCATTTTTTGATTATACATAAGGCCGCAACTGTTTTAGTGGAAGAAATGAATGCTTAATTTTTCATTGTGAGCCTTGTTCGTCTGTGGTTAAAAGAACTTAATCTGCAGTAGAAAGAGCTTCGAATATTATAAAAAGTAAAATGAAAATAAAGGGTGATTTTTTAGCAAGTTTCTTTTTGGCAACACTTTGATTGGCAACTCAGCTGTTTTCATGTATGATGTTAGTGTTAAACATGTTCAGTTTGGTCTATAATTTATCCATGAATCGACTTACAAATGAACAACGCTTGCAGATCATTAAATTTTATTATCAGAATTCATGCTCGGTTAAGAAAGTTCATTGTGCACTTTTTCCATTTTATGGTCAGTTTGGGGCGACCTTCTGAGGCGGCTGTTCGGAATCTTGTGATTAAATTTCGCACCATAATTACATTATTGAACATTAAACCACCAACACGCATACGTAGAATGTGGACAGAGGAAAATATCGCAGCTGTATCCGCCAGTGTTGCTGATGACCCTGATTTATCGATTCGGCGCCATTCGCAGCTATTGGGCCTCTGTTACTTTTTTTTTTGCCCAAAATGGAAGAGCTGGATTTTGCTGACATGTGGTTTCATCAAGACACATGCCACACATTACGCGAAACAATGGTTCAGTTGAGAGGCGACTTCGGTGAACAGTTTATTTCACGTTTGGGGACGGTCAATTGGCCGCCTAGATCGTGTGATTTAACGCCTTTAGGCTATTGTTTGTGGAGCTATGTTAGGGCTTATGTCTATAGGGACATGTCCGCAACGGTTGATATACTGGAAGACAATGTTTAAGAATTTATTCGTGAGGTACCGGCGATATGATGGAGAAATTGTGCCAAAATTGGACCCATTGTATGAACCATTTCAGACATATCCGCGGTCAAAATTTACATGAAATCATCTTTAAACATTACGCGATGTATAAATATCGTTCTATCGACTCAAATTTTGAATTTTTTTTTATACATCAAATCCGAAAGCTCTTAAAAAATCACCCCATATTCATATTATAACATTTTGCGACACTTCTAAAAATTTTGTTTTTGGCCACATTTTGTTCAGATTCCGGGAATATCGAATCCAGCTCATAGTAAGGGCTTTTATGTATTATTGTGTCTGATAATTCAGCGCCTGCAAATTATCGGTATACTGAAGAAGGTTGAAGATTAATTTTAGCTGTGAACAGGTTGGGAAATTGTTTAAGATCATATTTGGAAATTCCAAGCACTGAAACGCATCGTTATATAAAGCGGCTATTAGAGGGTCATACGAGGCATGTGGAAATGGTATGCCATCATGTCGCGTGTCGTGTTTTTTTTCGTGACACGAACACGCACGACTCAACACGAAGTGTTCGTGACAGAAAATCTGATTTCGTACGTGTTGTTGTCGTTCCGTGTTGAGCAAAATTGACGCGAAAAACGAGTACATATTAGAGATGGGCGCGTGTTGAATTTTTCCAACACGACACGACACGAATGCCAAGATGTCTAACACGTACGAAACACCGCACGCGAAATTTTTTCAAAACACGAAACTGCTCAACACGCACGAAATCAAATTGAATAGCAAAAAAAAAATTATTTTACATTCAAATAGATAAATATTTTTGTTTAATTTAAATTAACAAATTTCGTGTTTGACGACACAAAATATTAAATTTTTTCTTTACTGGAAAAAAAAAATTCTAAAATGGTAACAAAGTGTATAAACAGCCTTTTGCTACTCTTGACCATCTTGGATTTTTCCAGTTGTGACTGTTTATGATTTAGGGTGCGATATGCAAATTTCGCACATTTTTTTTTTAGAAAATCATGCTTCAGTTGGGGAAATTCGGATCACTGTCGGTCGCGATATTCTGATCAGTAATGAAGTACATTTTCTGTGCGCATGAATGAAAAGATAAATAATCGGCAATTACTTTAAAAAATGAGACAGCCGAAAACGATACTATCAAAAGAAAGTTTGTATTGAGTGGATCGATTAAAAAAATTGGTATGTAAGTTCCTCATCGAAACAATGCTTTTTATTTACTTAATTACACAATTTGGGAATTTAAAACTTCTATTTGTAGGTTCTGTGATGGCTGTCATTTCGTTTCGGGTATTTTCTTTTAAGAGTGAGAAGGAAGTCAGTTCATTGGCGTAAACATTAGACTGGAAGTAATCTCATAGGAAAAGGTACATAGCAGTTTAATCAAGACCACTGAACAGATGGAAGTCAATTTATGTTACCTCTTCTGGATATAAATTTTCCAGTGTAGGCATGAATCTGACTGGCATTCTGGTGCTTTAATTATTGCAGTAATTGAATTTTGTAAGAACACAGCTTTAGTTCTATGTGTATAATTTGGCGTTATGACGACCTATTTGATAATTTAATATTAATTTAATTTATTGCAAAATATTTTACGCGCCGAATGAAATTTTTTTAAAACTTTCGCACGCACAAAAAAATTTAAGGACACCATGTCAAATAAGCAGTAAGGAACAGAAAAATGAGCAAGGTATGGAGTTGCTTTATGAAGCCACTGCAAAAATTCGATGAAATGATGAGATAATAAAACTGGCAGTCTGCACATTTTGCAGACACATCTTCATATTTCAATACGATGCCAACCATATGTTGAAGGTCGTGAAAGAGTGGATTTACAATCAAAATTTACAATGAATATAGTCACAAGCTCGCAGATCTGTCTGAAAAGCAATTAAACCAATACCAAGCAACAACTAACGTAGAAAAGCAAATGTAGCGGTTACAACGTTCCAAAAACGACAGAAAATTTTTAACGTTAAAATGGACTAAATACAAAAACAAACTTGATTTGTTTGTTGGGTGCAAAATTGAGTACATGGGAGTTGTTTTCCTTTTGTATCTTTTTATTCCTAGAATTTCCTATTTTAATTTCTTTAGGATTGAACATGAAATAAAAGGCAGTACAATTTAGATTCCTTTACTATTTCTTTTCGTATATAAATCTAGGCCACGTTCCAAAGCCATTCGATCTGCTTTTACACTCTTCAATAATATGAGACACTTCCGCTATAGCTAGAGAGCTGGAATATTTTACCGGAGGGCGGAGTCATGCCCTTTAAGCTCATAATTAGAAATTAAAATTAAAGGTTTTCAATTCAAGCAATTCTATCGGAACGTTGAATAAACACTGCACTTATGCAAGGCTATAATTCTGCGTTTTCAAAAGCTCAACCGCTTCCTAAGAAAGTTTACATGCTTCATCAGCAATGGCCACAACATAATCTTGGGCTTAAACAGTCGGCAAGGTCCCGCCCATTAAAATTTAGCGTTATATTTTTCGTTTTTCTGAAACGATTCCTGCGAAACTTCGTACATATGTATGTATATACTTTGCGCTCTTGTAATGACAGAAAAGTGAATTGGCCGCGTGCAGCAACCCATAACCTACTCTATTTTATGTTCTTTTTCCCTTTCCAACTGACGCAGTCGTTACGAAGAGACCAGAAACTTTTGAAAAAAGCAGTTTTAGGAAAAAAAAACCTTTTAAACAAGTTCGTATTTAGTACAATACCTGTCACTAAAATCTGTAACATAGTGTCCACACCTAACGATTTTATATCATAACTCGTAATATAACGTCAACGTCGGCAGAGCAACTGCCATTTTTTCATTAATACCAACACAAAGGGGTAGATGTTCATGATTTTATATCATACAAATATCAATCAAACAAATATTTGCAAAAATATCTAATTTGCGTGTTGTTTAATTTTCTGGTCACAAATAATTGTTGTGCCGCCTTTGTTTAAACAAAAATTGTTTACTAAATAAACTTTAAATGCACAGTAACACAAAAAATTACATATGCTATCAAGATGAATTTATCAGGCCGTGAGCTCTTATGATTATAACATACCGCTGCCATAATATTAATAAATTGAGTCTATACGAGATGAATTTTCATCATGATATACATATATTCATCAGGTGTGGAGAGAATGTAATGGATTTTATTTTTTCATCTTCGGAATGCCATCATTCCTAGGCAACCTGCTAACTTGGCAATATTTTTACCTTTTTATGCATATTTTTGCTCTTTCTACTGCAGATTAATGTAAACAAAGCAACTGGCAAAGTATGGCAGCTTTATTATCTGTGTATGTGAGTTATTCACAATAAATTAGCTTTGTAAGCCCATATTTACACTATGCAAGTCTTATTGCTCAGCTGATTAGTTTGATGGAGAGAGAGACGAGGAGAACAGTAAAGTTTCTTTTCCCCTCGTCTCTCTTTCCTAACAAACTAATCAGCTTAGCAATAAAACTTGAAATGGACTATGTTTGTTACCACTTTCTTGTTTTTACCCGACTGCGCGACGCAAAGAAGAGTATTGTGTTTATCAGCCGTAAAGCATTTGCGGCTTTATACAGGGTGTTTTTTTAGAGGTATAGAGCTTCGAATTGAAATAAAACACAAGAAAATCGTTTTAATGTCCATCAATTTGGCTTTATTGGAAGGATAATTTTATGCCATTAACGTTTAAATATGATTTCGGGCATGTGGCCGCCGCGGCTGGCTCGAATAAAGCCAATTCTACAGGTCCAATTTTCAACCACTTTTTCGAGCATATGGGGCCGTATGTTGGCAATAACGCCACGAATGTTGGCTTCCAAGTCCCCTAACGTTTCTGGTTTGTTGGCGTAGACGAGCGACTTCACATATCCCCAAAGAAAATAATCCAATGGTGTCAAATCACACGATCTTGGTGGCCAATCCATGGTTAACCGAATTAATTACTCTGATGGACGATTATGTCGACCATAAAATGGACGGAGCTTGCGGTAAACTTCGCGAACTGAACCATTATTTTCGAAATAAATTTGCACGATTTGCAAGCGTTGTTCTTTTGTCAACCTGTTCATGATGAAATGGCAAACCAAACTAAATATTAATCACTTGACAGCTGACAAAATGGCCGCCAGTTAAAAAAGTGATGCCAACTTAAAGTTCTATACCTCAATAAAAAACACCCAACCGAACGCGTGCATCGATTTTAATGATTCTTACGTCAATCGATTTGTCTTATGACAATAATAAAAATTCAATATGGCGGCCAACAGAAGTCATTCTATAAATACGAAAAAAATAAAAAGTCGGCGAAATGGGTATCTTTCGACAGGTATTTTAAGATCATCTTTAGGTTTCTCGTATGATTTTTCATTTCGAATGACAGTTTAGGATATTGAACGGTTCAAAGTTGGTCGCAGTCGGGTTTTTTGATTTTTTTTTTTTTTTTTTTAATTACTACTTGTTTTTATTATAATTTTACAACAAGACAAAAAATCGTCAATCGACTTTAAAATACACTAAAGTATGGGCAATAGTCTTCATGAAAAATAAATAAATTTGATACGAAGACTCCGATTTTAAAATTGTTTAATGATTTTTTCAAAAATAAAATGAACTCAACAAACAACCAACAACTCTTCATATTTCTCTCTCGTTTCAACTTAATATAGAACAATGAAATATGGTCGGATATCTAAAGAAGAAAATTAAAGTTGTAGAGTAAATTTGTATCACTAAATATTTTGCAAATTTTTCATGAATTTCATTCACGGCGACATGTATAATTTATTGTTGTACGTACATACGAGTATTATTAAAGATGAAAACGAACGATATGATGTTTTATATTAAGTTAACAATTAAATTTTTAAAGTTTATATATATTTTAATGAATATATACAAAAATATAATAAAAACAAAATATTATATATGTGCATTATATCTAAATGCAAAATATAATTAAAAAGTGCAAAATGCTAAAAATGTATAGTAATATTTTTTGTTTAATATCACTTGTTCTAAACACTTATGAAATGAAATTAAAAATTACAACTAAAGAAATTTTCAAGATAATTCACGAAAAATTGTTGCAAAATGTAATAAAAAAAAGAAAAAATTTAAGTAAATTACAAGCTAAAATCTAGAAATTCGTTTAAAAATTTTGAAGTAAAAAATTATAATTTATATTCAAAGGAAAAAAATATTAAATTTAAAAGAACCGCAACCACTTATTATTTGTAATATTCGTTGCTTTTAATAAATTTTATACAAATAACATTTTTAATAGGACCCTAAACCTGGTTTGTTCTTTCTATTCACAAATTTTACATAAAATTTGTTTTTAATTTAAATTTTTACAATAAATTAATTTTTTTTATTCATATTAATATGTTATTTCTATAAAACACAGTGTTTATTAATACGTTCTTTGGTTAAAATTCTGAAAATCCATTTATATGTTAACAGATATTTTCTAAAATTGTTATAAAGAAATCATTTCATGTATAATCATACCACACCTTGTTTTCTACAATTTTTTTTAAACAATTTTCTAAAACTAAAAAATAAAAAATCACCAATTTCTTTTTCGACTTTTACTAAACCATAAAAACATTATTGAATTTTTCTATTTCGTTTTCGAATTTCGTTCCTTTGAAATATTTGCTAAACCTCAAAGACTCAATCAATAGCCGACTAGAAATTTTTATAATTGTTTTTAATTCAATATTTTTCTAAGACACACATTTTACGCATCACTATTATTTTGTTTCGCAGTAAAATTTATATAAATTTTCATTTTGAGCATATTCTTACTTACCCTCTTCATTATTAAAGTTCGATCGCCAGCCTGATCGTCATCGTCTGGTGTGGGTGGCAAAGGACGATTTGGTGGCCCTCCGCTGCCAAGTGCTATGGGTGTGGTTGTATCCTCTGAAACTGGCACCAGGCCAGGCCTATATGAAAATTCAGGACTATTGTTTAACAAAATCAAAAGCAATAACATAAAATAATGATGACATAAAAGGTTTTAAGAAAAGAAAAAAAACATTTAAAGTAAAACATTTTCAAAATTAAAGCAAAAAATAAATAAATTTGAACAAAGAGAAGAGAGAAGAAATTTGTAATTAGAAACAAATTTTATTGAAAATGAGTAAGGAATTGCATATTAAATTGTAATCGCAAATTATTTATGATTTATTTCCACTAATAATTCCAAGTTGAAAATTCCCAAATTCCCAGATTTAGGTCTTTTATTAATTTACAACAAATTTATTTTAAAACGGATATTTTGCTGTGGCTTTGTGTAGTTCCTTCAGGAAATAATAAAATTAATATAATTATTTCCAGAAGAAGCTACACAAAGTTCCTTAAGCTGAAAGGTCGACCAAATTACTATAATATTCCCAAATTCCCTTAAAACCCGGATTAGGTTATCCTTAAAAAATAAATAAATAAATTAATTGTAAATGTTTTATTTGCACTGGAAAGAAATGGAAAAAATTTCCAATTTATTGAACGGAACAAGCTTCTAACAATAGGCTACAATACTTTAATTTTTTTTATTAATGTCTCAAGTATGGACGGCAACTGAACTACAGTTGCCTTGTTAACTGGCAACGCAACCGAAATTAAAATTATTATTATGTGTGTCGACTTTCTCCAGTGGCCTAAAAGCTTCGAAATATAAGAAATATAATGGCAAACAAAAATTTTAACTAAAGTGTTAAAAAATTACTTAGTTCAGTTTGTGTGGCATTTATTAGACTGCTCTTAAAGAACAATTCAAATTCTTAGAATTGCCGCTTTATTGTGAATAATTGTTACTGATTAAAACAATTTTTTAGTTGCATTATCTTTTCATCTTTGAGTCAGATTTTCGCCTTCCCAATGAAAAATTTATATCTATTTAAATTTTAATTTTTTAGCTTATTTAATTAAAAAATTATGCAGCAACTAAAAATTTGTAGTTGCAAAATCAATGCAATCTGGCAACTGAAATTAATGCCTCTATAACGATTTTCAAATTTTAAAATAGTTTGGTTGGGATTGGTAAATTTGCATGGCCATTTTCCACTGAGTTAACAATTGACTTTTCAGTTGTGTTTTGGTATTGTCATTAACAACTCTGCGCAAGTTTGGTTGAGAAAAACGTTGAGTATATACATACAACTGTTTTTTAGTAGTTGGGTCTGTTGTTAGGTTTTTCTAGTTACAGGTTGTTGCGATATAAAAAGAAGAAGGAAAAATTGTAACTAGAAATATTTATATGGTTAATAACAAAATTTTTCTTAACAGTTTCAGTATCGGCGGTATACCGTGATAGTGGCATAACATTTTGGCAACTGACAACGCAAAAAAAGTTCGGTTGCCCTTATTAATCGAGCCCTAAGACTTGTGGAAACTTCAGGTTCATTGACATAATTGCTGCAGCCTTATGTATAACTTAAAATTAAAATGAAGTTAGAATGAAGTTTAATTCCCGAACGATAGAGATATACATATGTATATATATTCGCTAACATATTGCATACTAAATCATAAACAGTCACAACTCAAAATTACTAAAATGCTTTTGTATTTTTATAAACCAGCTCACAGAACAAATCTCTAACCCCAAAAAAATTTTTTAGCAACAGTATTCTGCAAGAATTTAAAATACCGATATGCCTGTTGTCATGTTGCAAAACTTGGACCATTTGTACAGTAAAACAGTTTTTTGCCACTCCTGAACATTTTGCATTTTTTCAGTTGTGACTGTTTATGATTTATGCTATGAACACCGCTGGGACGAATGACGAATTTCAGTCACGCCGACGAATTCATCGATAAGAATTCGCTGCGTAAATGATCAAACAGAATAAAGTCTGCAACTTCAGGAAAATCGCTGGCAGTAACTTCAAATGCTCTATACTTTTTGTTTTATTTTCTTTTGTGCCTATTTTTCTTTGTAGTTTTGTTTACAAAATGCATGAAATTTATTGAAAGTATGGTAACATTGTTGAGAAAATGAGTATTTATATGTGAGAGCATAAGTCCTAGTTTACACTATGCAAGTCTTATTGCTAAGATGATTAGTTTGAGGGACAGAGAGATAATATAAGATAATAAGACTCGCATAGTGTAAACTAGGACTAAGAAAAAACGGTCTAAAAATAAAATTGATTCTATCTCACGACTGCTTTCCGGGGCTGCTTTTTTTGTGCCAATTTTTATCAAAAATGTATTTATGCCGGTATTCTGTTTAGTCATTAAATTCGTTGTGTGAAGCACAATAACCAGGAATAAATAACAGATCTCATAATAGATAGTTGATTATTGTTTGTGCAAACAGAGAGAAAATTGTTTTTTCGTCGTTCGTCGACGTAAAAAATAGAAAAAGATCTATCGCAGAGTTGGGTCACGCACGACGGCGGTGTTGTGTTCATTTTCATTTTCATATGCATAAATGTGTTTTATTTTTTATGACTAAACTTCGCAACGAAAAAATCGTCGTTCGCCCCAGTTGTGTTCCCAGCATTAGTGTACGATGTTTATACAGTTTTATACAGAAGAATATGTCAATTACAATGTTAACATTTCAGAATTTCTAAACTAAAACGCAGAATAAAAATCGCAAAAGAAATCAATGAATTCTTGTATTCTCATTTTCTAGATTCGGAGATAAATCTCCTAATCTGACAACGCGACCGTTAGTACAACACGTTGGCTTACCAACTTGTGTGTTTTGCACAGGTAACTTGAAACTATAATTATTATAGTTTCAAGTATAATACAATGTTTCCACTATACGTGCTTCGCTCTATTCTATTCATGTTTCACACCCCAATCATGATCGAATCAACTTGCTTCGCCATACAAAATAATGAGAAATAATGAGAGCAAATCAAGTAGATTCAATATGAATCTACTTGCGAAGCACGTAAAATTGGTATCTTCTCTAACTTTTATCGTAGTTTATCGCCAGTTTATCCGATCTAGCTATCAAAACAAAATAGGTATATGTGTATGTGCGTGTGAACAAATAAAAACAAACCAAACGCACGTGCGTATTATACGTATGTTGTGTGAATATACATAAAAAAAATGCAAAACGAAGCCCGAATACGCAGTGTAAACGGCATGATTCATAAACATGATTGAGAAAGCGAAGCATGTGATTCAACTCGTAGTGGAAACCACAAAGTATACCAGAGTTGTAGAAAGTGACTTATGAAAACGTACTTGCGCCGTTGTAGTACATGCTGTGTATCAGAGATGGCGCTGGTTGTGAAAAATGATTTTCCCCGTTTTCCTGCTTTTCGCTTGAAATTTTCCCTGAATTTTCTTTGCTATAAACCTCACGGAGCCCGATACCTTTCCAACGAATGCAAACCCGTGGAAATCGGTTTGTGCGTTGTGGAGTTGTAGCGTCAGGAAAGAAAACCCGGCTTATTTTTGTATATTAGATTAAACAGCTGATTCAGATTTTACTCTCTCCTGTATTTGCTTATTCCTCGGGTATTTCGAATAGGAGGATTATTCCCCGGGAACAAATGATAGGGAAGAGAAAAAACTCCCCGGGAATATTCATAATTTTCCTGTTTGAATAAATCAATTGTAGCGCCCGCAGTGTTGCATGTGGAACCATATATCAGCAAGATTAATGCCACGTAATTGAGGTACAAAAAAATTTGCAATCATGTTCCTATACCGTTCACCATTGACCATTCTGACCATCATCGTTTTTGAAGACATATGGGCCAATTGCTCCGCCAGCCCATAAAGCGCACCAAGCAGTAATTTTCGACAAAAGCTTGTGGATTCTCCTCCCTCCAAATGCGACAGTTCTGCTTATTTACGCACCCATTCAACCAGAAATGGGCTTCATCGGAAAACAAAATTAAAAAAAAATGTTCAACAATTTGCACGCGATGCTCTGGTGTAAATCGATCCATAATTAAATTTCAAAGCAAACTAAATAAAAAGCAACTATCTACTCTTAAATGGATGCTCAACTCAAATAAAGGAGTGATGCAAACTCAAAGTTGTGACACTCTAAAAAAAACTTGCTTTAATTATAATGTCCCTATTTATGAATTGTAAATAAAAAAGAATATGTTTTGATGAAAATAAGAAAATCGTTTGTCGAAAACTTTTTTGTACTGTTTTATTTGAATTTGTACTATTGTTGCTTAGTTTCTGTACAATTTTCAGGCTCTTTAATGGCAATAATAATGCGACTAGCTTTCGTATGAAAAAAGCAAAAAATCGAACTCTATAATATAATACGGCAGAGATAATAGATATTTTAAGGGATGGCTCGACTAGTTAAAGATTTTTTACGCCTTATGTGTAGAAAAACAAACTGGACTTGGGGCCTTCATTACAAAAACACATTTCAGCAAATTGAAATACGATGAATCAAACCAATTCACATATTCCATTTGCAGCAAAGTTTCGTATATAAGGCAGAAATCTACATCAACTGACACCACACACAGTGGACCAAACACAGAAGAACGCTGATGATGAAGGTTTAGTGGCCTTCGAAAACGGCTGGCTGTTCCGTTCAACTATGTGTTGTCAGAATATTTACAACTAACTTTGATGTTATTTGTTCATTAATAATTATCACATGTAATTTGGCTTAAAAGGCGATACGAACATTAGCGTGTTCAATTCATTAAATATAGAAACTGGAATGAAGTTAGCATAAGTGGCAAAATTTAACATGATCTTAAAGTTTTTCCATAAAACTTCACATAAAAAATCACGCTAGGATTTAATAGTGGGTTACAACTACATTGTGTGCCGATTTTTAATGTCAAATTGTATGGAGGAACTCGTAACACCTACTTCAGTTTCGTCACTTATGCTAACTTCATGTCAGCTTTTTCTTATACATAAGGAAGGCTGTTAGAATCTTACATAGAGATCAAATGAAGTGCAATAAAAAATCAAAGTTAGCCTTTTAGTCTCGATAACGGTCAATGTACATAATTAAAGACAGCATTTGCTCAATCCAACCATACCTTTACTAATCGATATCATATACTATATATACGAGTATAATACAATATAATATGTACATACATACGTAAATCTTAATATTTAATCGTGTACTTACAGTGGTTTTGGTGGATCACTGGCCAAAAGTGTGCCATCGTTGCGCCTGTGATCGTTTGGTTCATCTGGTTCACTATCCGAATCACTACTATCCAATGGGTCCAGGGGATTTGAAACTGCAATATGATGGTTATTAGCCGCCGAAGACGGTAGCGGAGCAGCAGGTTTGCCGGATGCAGACACAGCTGATGGTGGTCCTGATTGACGGTTACTGCGTGGCGGTGCTTCAGGTTGAGCTTGTTGTTGGCCAAATGATGATGAAACGCTGCTTCCTCCGACAGCTGAAGATGATGCAGTTTGTGGTTGTGGCTGTTGAGAGACGCCCAATTCATTTAATTGTGCTGCTATCATATCCAAATCCTAGTTTTTTTTAATTTTTTTTTTTTTTTTTTTTTTTTTGTATTATGTATATGATGGGAGGTGATTGTTTTTGTTTATTGGAATTGTGGTTGGTTGTGGTCATGATGGTAGTGATTCAGAATGATTAAAAATATATGGCCATGGAGATTTTGTTTTTTCAAACAAGTATTTTTGGAGGGTACATAAAAGTGACGTTTGAATAAAATAAAACAAATCATATTTTGTTGAAGGAATTCATTTGTGTTGGTGGTGGTTGGTTGTTGTTGGTGATTGCGTTTATTTGTTTTGGGAGGAAAAATTGAAGTTTAAAGTTGTTTTTTTTATATATTTGTAGTTTGATTTATATTTGATTGATCGCCAATTTCAATTGCAACGTGTTGTTTTTGTTCAAAAAAAAAAGTTTACATTGAAATGTAAAAAATGGTAAAAGTAGCATTAGAGTGTTGTCAATTAAAAATTATTTATTTATACAAAAGAGATTTTAAGTGTTTGAATTTAGTAAAATTTTAATTTTGCATTAGCGACATTGAATATTAATTTGAAGCAAGCAGCAGCATAATTTGCTTAATTATTTCATTTAAAATGGGTTAGTAAGGATTATCTTTTCATTTCATAAACAAAAGCAACATGTAGGAGTGGAATATTTTTAAAGAAATTAATTAGTTATTAATAAAATAAATTTGGTTTGTAGTTTTTTTTTCTTGTATTAAAGAGTTATATACATATAAATGGCTTGACAAGTTGAAATAGTTTAATGAAACAAATTTCTGTACATACAAACAAACACTTTTATATACGGTTCGTGATAATTATTTAAATGGAATATTGGAAAATGCGGAATTAAATTATTTTCAACTTTAATGAGAAGTTTCAGAGGTATTTACTAAGTTGGGGTGAAATAAAAAGATAAGAGTAAAAAACGTTTAATCTCTCATATTTCATTAATAAAACCGATGCACAACTTTGACCGACCATGTCGAACATATTCGTATACAAGATATTGTGTTTCAGACGTAATATATTCCTGGGTGCACTGCGTTCCATTTTTGATGACAAAGATATTTTTAATAACACATTGAGAAAATTTTGTTTTACACTTTGTAAGACTTAACCTGGTGGTGTATCATATAAAACTCTAGATATATATCTGGAGACTATTAATTACTCAATTAGTTTTTTACCCTGGTGGAGACCATGTAATATTCTATTAACTGGTGTGCACTATATGTATAATGTATATGTATATATATATTGTATAAAAGAAGTTCGGGACTGCTATTTCATATACGCAGATACAGATCGAAGTGTAGCTACTGGAAGTAGCTCCTTTTTGGATGACTTAATCTTATCGCTTAAGAAATTACGAAAAATGTCGCTGCCTAGCGGTCTATCACTGGTTGTATTTTTAATAGCACACAAGGGATTATACTCGTATGACAACACAGGTCGAAAAAAAACAGTTGCTAACAGAGCTGCCTGATCGTTGAAAATATGAAAAATATTAAAATAATTCACAATAGAGGTTTTGTGATACCAAATTAAAGCTTTGAATATTCTTAGAAATAATTTAAGGAACTGTGACCAAAAACTATAAATAATTTTGATTATAATTGGGACAAAAACACCGAAAAGCTGAAAATGTTGTAGTTGTGATACTACAGCACTGCCCAATGTCCTCGAATCGCACCTGTAGGCTTAATCATAACCAAAAAAGGTCAGTTAGAAAGACTTATAAAAGAAGAACAGTCCGAAATTTAAACTTGGTACTGTTTGGAGCTTGATGAAATGAAAATTTTATTTTTCCATACAGAGATATATTCGATCGAGGAGCGAATCATTTTTTTAAATAGCTCAAACGTCGGGGTGTCGTAAATTCAAAAAATTGGCATTTCAATTTTGTAGGAGTATATAATTTTCCCACGAAAAAAATGCATATCGATAGTATTGTATTTTTTAAGTATCAAATATGTATGTAACTGCTTCTATTGTATTGAGAAAAGCTGCACCCAATACTCTGTCAACAATAATCTGCACCGACCTTATGAGGGTCTTTCGAAATCTTACTAAATGTCAGCATGATGATAACCAGTGGTACATGCGATCATACATCGACATGTAGTACTCCGCAATCCCAGTAGGCATTTATTTCAATTGCAATTTCAAGAACTGCAAAGGCATATTATCTAAAAATTTCGGAAAGTTCTTAAAACACGCTTTTGTTGCAGATATGACTTTATCAGGCTCGTAACAGAAATCGATCAAAATTGCTTTGATTACGAATTTAACGTTTTTTTACCTTCTCCATATTTCATTTCGAGAAAGCTGCAATTCTATTATTTTTTAATTTAAATGTGGCAATACTGTGCAACCCAAAACAAACAACATGTGGCTCATTTTGCTTCAATAGGGCCTTTACTCAAAAAATGGGTTTTTTGAATTCGTAATACAGAATACATAATTTCATAAAATAGCTTGGGCTACAAGCTCCTGAGAGAAGAATACTTTTTCACGTCTTCATAGAGTTGTATTTTAATTGAAAACTTTAAATTCGTTTTCTGAAAAACTATTTTGTTTTTGAGTTATGACACTATTGAAGTAAATGGGCGATATGGTTATTAGAAGAGTAAAACAAAACAGAAAAGGCGCAAGCAATTTTTTTTTGTTGAAGTGAACCAAATTTACGAGTATAAATTATTATACGACGTTCATACTATGAAATATTTACAGCAAAACTCTGCAGCTTGAAAATGCAAAATGAAATACAAGTGGAAAAACGTACTTTACATCATTTAAATTGTTGAATTTATCAAATAATAAAAAGAATTTACTATTGCTTAAAAGTGAACATTTGCTTTCTATTTTAGTATATACTACGTTTATACGCAGGGCTTACTTGCAAATAAAACTGTAAATTGTAGCCATATTATGGTTTTTATTGCGACTTACTAATTCAGAAAACTATTCACGATTAACGCACTATTTGCAAATAAAATGCTTGAGGCTGCCACACTTACAAATGTTTGCTAATAAAAAACCAAAAATTGGTAAATATTGCACAAAAAAATATTGATATAAGAAAATAATGGCAATAAAAACAAATGATTATTTGTTACTTTATACATTTACAAAATTTTTTTGTAAACATAAGTAACTTTTCTATAAAAGTGCTACCAAGTTTTTGTACACTTAATATGCCGTATAAACAGTGATTTAATTTATTTGCAAATAGTGCGCCTATAAACGTAGTAATAAAGAGCTTCTTAATCTTTTGCTAATTAAAATTTTCATTGCTTTAAAAAAAAATCATAGATTCAAATAAGAAATAATTCCAAAAACCAAAAATTTCTTGAAATCCCAGGATTAGACATTTTTCATATATCGAATTAACGTACATTTTCTTCGCATGGAGTTAAAGATGATACAAAACTTTGTTCCATTTCAACTTATTTCAATTACATTTTTGCCATTGTATTTACATTTATAAAAAAATTTTTAAACAATATTTAATATTTAGAACATTTTGCAGGATATTATGAACGCAAATTGCATTTTATTATACTATTTATTAAACTTAGTTTAAAGTTTTTTAATTAATATTATTTATTTTAATAATAACACTACGATAAAGCGTTATGATATTGGGAGAACAGCCAAGGAAGTTCACTCTAATACAACTATAATTTTATTAACACAAACGCAACGCACACATAAACATATTAAAAAAAAAGCATTTTAATACAGTATATTGCAGTTATTATAGGTGGGAATTTTACAGAGAAAAACTTAAGAAGAATGAAGAAAGAAAACAAGGTGGATGTGCATACAAAATTAATGCAATCAAGATTTTGTTTTTATTTTTTCTTGTCAAACTTTTATTTTATATAATTTTGAAAGTTTTTCTCGCGATTGGCCAAATGGGGAATAATATATGTATGTATGTATATCTATGTATGTAGATTGTTTGATAAATATATATACAACTGTTGGCATTTGTGGTACAATTGTACCAAATTTGGTACAATCGCATTTGCATTGGTACACTGGTACACTTTATACTTCAGTGGTACAATTTGAAAAAAAGTACTTTGCCATACAGTAGTAACAATTTCTCCTAATATAGTTGCCCAACACTGATCAGAAACAACAACAACATTGCAACATTGGTAGTTTATGCTCATATTTTTCATTTGTTTTGGTAACACTTGTCCCAATTCTTTAGACTTTGTATGTGTACTTACATATATGGAAAACTGTTTTGTTCGATAGTATTAGTTGTTTTCTTTATGTTTTTGTTTTCAATAAATGAAAAATTGATACGAATTCTTACTGTGTATGCTTGTTTAGCAGTTGGCTAGATTTTGGTACAATTGATGTTAATTTGGTACAATTTTACCGTTTTCATGGTACAATTTAAGAATAGCCATATCCCAACACTTATATATACTACAGTTGTCAGATAAATAATTTACTTCTAAATTCATTACCGTGCCACATTTTATGCGCGTTGTTTTCATAAATGCAAATGATGGCAACACCGAAGCTGTGGGATCGTCGGCAATGTAATTCTGCAGCTTATTTGGCGCTCCCAAGCGTAAAAATGTGTAATACAGGGAATGAGCAAGACTGGGTTCACACTAGAGATGGGCGCGTGTTGAATTTTTCCAACTCGACACGGCACGAACATGAATGTCCAACGAAACACGCACGCGAAATTTTTTCACAACACGAAACTGCACAACACGCACGAAATCAAATTGAATAGCAAAAAAAAAGAATTTTTTTATATTTAAGCAGATACGTATTTTTGTTTAATTTCAGAACTTTAAGCTTAAGGGACCCCTACACTATCAACAAATTTGATGGTTTTACGTGTTTGACGATACAAAATATTAAATTTTTTTCTTTACTGGAAATTCATGCATACATATTTTAACACCAAAAATTGTTTCGTGTTTATCGTGTCAATTTTGTTCAACACGATACAACCCGAACACGTACGAAATCAGATTTTCTGTCACGAACACTTCGTGTTGAGTCGTGCGTGTTCGTGTCACGAAAAAAAGAACCCTAGGTCGTAAAGCCAGAAATTTTGCTAATGTAATCTTGAAAAGCGCTTTTAAAATAAGTAAAAAGTAAATACGTTTATATTATTAATCCTTTAAAGAGAGCTTGAGATAACTGCTATATTTGCATATTTTATTATATTCAAAAAAGCGCTTTTGTGTGCAAAAAATGTAGTACTCTAAACCGGGAACTCGCCATACAAAAATCAGCAGCGATATCAGCAGGTTTGTCAGCTTTACTTTTGCTCTCTCATAGTAAAAACCTGATTTATTTGAAGCAATTTTTTTGCTGGGATTCGATGCGACCATAACCATTTAGCAGCTTTTTTATTTTAGATATTGCTACTTGAAGTATGCTACAAATATTTGGGCGCCGAAAGGGTGTTCCCCCAAAATTCTTCAACATAGACCCCTCCATTTTTACCTCAGGAAGTCAAAGCTTATACTGATTATTGTCATTCTAAGTCGGCGTCTACCTCAAATACTCGTATGTACATAAATGTATGATTCTCGAATCTTTTATTTTCAATATGTATGTATAAAAAAATTTTACATTTCATTTCTCTTTTATTTCATTTTTTTTGCTATAAGTTTTAATGATTCATTTGTTTGCTGTTAATTAATTTTTTGTCGCATTTTAGTAATTATTATTATATTTATCAAACAACCCACGTATTTTTCGATTACACATTAGATTATTTATAGCAGGCTTAAGTGTAACAAAATAAAATAACCTCCAATGGAATCAGTTAAGCAGAGTAGTTGTAGGATAAAGTTTTCAATGTTTTTTTGTTTGTTTTTGCATTTGTTCAATTCAAAAAGTAAGAAGGTAAGTTATGGTAGAGAGTATTGAAGTGTCAGTGATTTTGTTATGTGGATGGCATTAAAGGAATCACTAGTGATTTGGTTTTCGTTTATTATAAACAAGCAGGGAGGGAGGCAAATATGTATGTATGTATGTATATGTATAAAAACGCAGGGTAAACAATTCAAAAATATTTTATTATTTTACTTTTTTTCCGAACTATATTGCATTTTATTCAAAGAATAATTTGTTAGCCAGTATTTTCTTCTTTGAAATTTTATTATTGGACTATTTGGCGGAAACCAACCAGTCTTGTCTACTTAATCAATAATAAAAGTTGCAATTCTTAAAAGAATTTAAGAAAACTTCTAAACTTGAGCCTGACTAAAAAATTGTTTCTTGAATAATTTAAGTTGTATACTATAATAGAAATAACATGTATGTATGTATGTATATTTTGCTAAAACTTCCTCGAAAATCTCTCAACATAAGCAAAGCTGTGAAAAATCAATAAAGAAAATGCAATAAATATTCCAAAAAAGTCTTTGAAAGAAATTAGAAAGATCCATCTGGAAGTACTGCAAATTCATTAAATAGACCCACATGCCTTTTCACGAATACGGACTAGAGTTGTGCTCTTAATGAACGAAATAGTTCAATTGAACTATTCTGCTAAGTGAACAATGTGAAGTGGTTCAGTCTAGTTGTTATTTTTGGTCTTTGGTTTTTTTTTTGTTCTCTTGTTCGTTTTTTTTTCAGTTTATACTAATACGAATGCAAAACATTTTAATTAAATATAGTTTCATATAAATATTGCTAATTTACTCAACGTCATAACTAAAAAAATGAGTTTGAAGTTTTCAATTCACACACAAATTAATGAAAGAAGAGGATTTATTTTTCTCTCAAGAATTGAGTAAACAAGATATTTGTATGAAAATTTTACACGATATAAAGAACGATTTGAGAATTAATTCTGCATCATTAACTCGAAAATTAAATTTTTTGAGTTATGACGTTGTTTGAGTAAATGAGCGATATGTATATTTAATTCTTATATTTTTTATATTAAGCATATCTTTAATACACTGAATTGACCGTGCTTCATTTAATTACACAATCACCCTTATTCCAGTTGTCAACAACGACGTCACATCAATACAATACCAAAAAAATTGGTGCTTGTCTACCCGCTGTCGAAAACAACTGACTGTTATTGACAGGCTCATAGGTTAGGTTAGGTTAATCTGGGTGGTCAAAGACATCGCATAGACCGGGATTGATCTTTAGCGACACCAGCAGATGAGAAGAGAACCTGTAACTATGGCAGCTTAGTTCGTGGTGCCTGTATCGAATGACTCCCACACAGATTTAACAAACCTTAGCAGTCTTCACAGTTCCACTCTCGATACAAGTTCAAGACTACGAAAAGTGTGAGGATCAAGACAGTTATATCTAGTGCGGCTTAGAGCCGGACAGTGGCATAGTAGGTGTTCTATTGTTTCAATTACCCCGGGTTCCTTACATTTCCCGCATGTACCGTCAAGTATTCGTCCCATTTTGACAGCAGTGTCCAGTTATTATCCCCCACCAGAAGTTTACAGTTGTTTATAGTTAATGATAAAAGGAATGTAGTCGATTTGGGACCATATGAGCTCTACATGATTTTAGAAGTTTTGCAAGTTTTCGTCACACGCCGACTTTCCTCCGCTTCTTCCTTCACCTTAGAGTCTATGATCCATTTCAGGTGTTGAATTGTTGGTAATTGGATTCCCCTTTCGGCCAGTGTATCGGCCATTTCGTTTCCCTCAATCCCATGTGTCCCCGGATACATGTACTTGTCTGGCAGCACATAACATATTTAGGGCATTCCTACACATGAGCATAACCGAGGAGTAGTTGCAGTCTGCTCAAATTGGCTTAATTGCTGCTTGACTGTCTATATATATATATTCACACACGCTTTCATAGTTTGAGAGGTGAAAGCTAATTCTGCAGCCATTTTGGCTGCATATATTTCCGCCTGGAAGATGCTACAGTAATCAGGAAGTTTATAAGATTCCTCTATACTGAGCTCCGGGCAGTAAACCGCAGCTCCCACCCCTCCATCCATCTTTGAGCCATCAGTGAAGAAATTAAAACTATACCCACTATAGTTAAGACCTTCAAGATAGCTTTCTGTGATCTGTGGTTTGGCAAGGAAGTTATTGTCTTCCAGCAATTTATCGTGACCAATTGGTTTATACATGTCCTGTTAGTCTCTGGATAATTTCTAACTTTTTTAGGAGCACTAAGGTAACTCTCAAAGCAATGAGATTATGTCATAATATAATTTTTTTTCTGAGTAGTTCCAATTTGTTATGATTTGAAAAATTAAATGTAAATTCAGAATTTATGAATAATTTTAAATTAGACTTCCCCCTAAAAGAAATTTTAATTTTAAGTTCTCAACAAATGCTTTTGGGGATTTTTTAAAAGCTTTAGAATATAAAGTTCGAAATAAGACAATAAATAATAAGTAAAAAGGAAACTAGAAAATTTATTTGTGTGTTATTGTTTAAAATTTTAGTTATTTTTCACATTGTTCGCTTTTTATGGAAGTTGCAAATGCATAAAAGAGTATATTGTTTTTAAATTTTGATTAAAGCACAACTTTCACTTTTGAATTTATCACCCTGCTTTTTATTGAACGTAAGAAATATAACTTAAGCCTAACAGGAAATAGTAGATATACAAGGGGGGAAATCGTATAATATGGAAAATACATTAAGGGAAAGTAAAAACTTTTATTTCCAAACAAAAACCAAAAACAAAAGTTAAAAAAGAAAAGAAAAAAAAAACAAAACAACATACCTCAGGTCTCCTTGGTGGTAACTGTGTTTTTTTTCATTGTTATAGTGTGTTATTTTTTTTCAGTGTTTCAATTATTTTGACATGTGGGAGGAGTAGAATTTTTGGTGGTGGCGGTGGTAGTGATAGGTTTTCAAAAATGTATTTTAAAAATTTTTGCAAATTGTTGGACAATGTTTGCATTTTTTTATATAATGATGACGATAATGATTTATAAATATAGATAAATATATTTTTTGGAGTTACGGGGGAGGGCCACAACAACACATCATAATTTAATTGGTTTTAACATGAAAATAAAATGAATAGAAAAAATAACAAATTTTTAAACTCAAGTGAAACAAATCTAAATAATGTATATAAATGTAATTAATTGCTATTTAATAAAATAATTGTAAAATGGGCTTTAAGTCAACTAAAATTAGTTATATAATATAAAGTACATTTGTACATATGTATGTATGTATGTATGTATGTATTAATATGTAAAATATATAATAAATGAGAGACAAGGAGACATATATGTACATGTAGTTTAAATAATAAATTATGAATATGTACAAATATGCATGAATTAATTCAGAGTTATAAACAGTGAATGACAAAAGAGAAGAGTTATTAAGAAAATATGTTTCCTAGAGCTAAACGTCAATTTGCTATTACTTCTCTATTACAATAAGACATTTGTGTAATAGTCTGATTTTGAAACACAAGCGATTGTTTAAAAGACGAATTCTATGTATGTACTCGTATGTATATACAGTCTAACTTTGCTATAATGAATTAGCATGGGACCAGAAAATCACTTCATTATACAGAAATTTATATTTTTCCACTTTATTTACAATAATAATGATTATTATATAACTGCAAGTTTGTACTATAAAAAAAAATATGTACATAAATTTTATCTTAGTTTGTATTACACTCGTCCATTTTTCTTCCTAAAAAACCTTCTCATACACTTAACGATTCAAATACATTAATCGGCACATTATACTTCATCTCCACAAAGATTCGAAGTACGACGTTAATTGATAAAGAAATGCTTATTGATGGGACTTTTTTCTTTTATTTTTATTCTTATTTGCATCTTTTGGGAACCCCCTGATTATACTTTCCTTATATGGAGAAAAAAATTGCATTTATTTTAATTATGCAGAATATATATATATATATATGGTTGCACAAATATCAGTCACACTTCACCACTGTACACTATTTACAAGCACTGTACTTTAGTATAGCTTTTATACTAAAGCAAAAACATATCGCTCATTTGCTTCAATAGTTAGTGTCACAACTAAAAAAAAAAACTACTTTTGCAGAAAACGCGTTTAAAGTTTTTAATTTTCAATGAAAACATGAAAAAATATATTCTTCTCTCACAGGGTGGCGGTGCAAGCTATTTATATGAAATTTTTACACAAGATAAAACTACTCGAAAAGCCGAATTATTTTGCATTATTAACTCAAAAAATGCAGACCTTACAATATTGTTAGTAAAATATTATAAATAGCAATTTTTGTCTGACATCGTTGCCAGAAAAAGCATTGTCAGTTCATTGCAAGACTAGCAGCTGACAACAAATTGTCAGACATCTTACAATCGTATGAACACATTGTAAAATTATTGTCAGATATTTGCCAGACATTTTAATAATGTCAGATGTGCGAATTTTATGCATCTGACAATGGCATCATTGTAAGAGAATTCTTTCTATGGGCAACACTGCATACGCTTTATTTTAAGGAAAATATAAATAACAATATATATGCCGACAAAATCATTGCAATTGCTTCTTTATGGTTCATTCATAATAATTTATATTTTCACTTTTTACAATTACCACAACCAAAAGCGATTGATATTTAACAATTTCTAATAAATGCTTTAAGTCTGGCAACGCAAACAACAGATCTGACAATTTTTGCATATGACAACCGTGTGAACTGACAATTTTTCGACTGACGATTTTGACAGATGAATTTATTGTCATACGACCGTCTGGCAATAAATTGTAAGATTTTTTGACAGATTTGATACAACCGTGTAAACTGACAATCTACCTTTTGCTGGCAATTTTTGATTGCCAGTACATTGTCAGCGCATTGCCAGATCTGACAATATTGCAATATCTTACAACAGTCTGTACATAGCTTAACTGAGGCATGATAAATCATAAAAATCATAGAACACATGCAAAAATATCAATGATTTGTAATAGCATCATTAAGCAATTGATAAAAAAACGGGAAACGGGTATATGTAATATATAATGATACCTCCGTAATCTGTATATTTGAAAGTACCCGTGGGCAAAATCTCAATTAATTTCTGCGATTTTTCAATAAGTTATAGCAAAATGACTTGGAGCTTATCTTTTTTAGACTTCTAATCTCATTTGGAATAAAAGCTTAATTTAGGTTATATATACTTTGGTATATTTCAACTTGAATGTATTATTTACAGTGTGTAGAACGTTGCTTGCTTAAAAAAATTAAGGTGAACAGAGAATTTGCTAATTTAACTGTTAAAGAAATAAATTTCTGAAAATCGACTTGAACGCTTAAAAGTGCTCTCCGGCAAAACAATCAAATATGACTTAAGCACTTTTTTTCTTATTGGCACAGATGTAAGTTAAATTCAAATAGGATAATTTTTTGATATATGTATAGTATGTATTTCTAAATTTATACTGTGATTACTAATGAGCGTTGAGCAAAGCGTGGTTCTACTTCGGTTTAATTTAAGTTCTTTATTATAATGATATACGAGTACATACATATGTGCCTTATTTACGATTTAATCGTAAGCGACAAAAATTAAATTTTTCAGGTTTTTTTTAAATATTAAATTTTTTTACCTAAATTGTCCTTTATGATAAAATTTTACAGCCCGTATCTTAAAAGTTATCAACAATTTTGGCATTTTGATAATTCTAAATTATGGGTAGGCCCATACAATTTTAATTTCAATAAAAAAGTCTATTTTCGATAACATGTCGCTTACGATAAAATTAAAAAATATGCTCGAATTATTATAATCGATTTTTCACCGAAAAACCCGAAATCACTTTTACAAAATTATTAAAAACCTGCCCAACAAAAAATAAAAGGAATACTTCCTTATGAACCACTTTTAAACTAGCGCGAAGTTATCTAATGCATATTTTTAGATGGTAAAGAATTTATTTTAAACCACATATCAAATAGAAATTTAAATCACAAACATAAATTTTGACAGCTAATCAAGAGACTTGAACACAAACAGCACAATCGAATTGAAAGATTTACAAGTCAACATGAAAATTCAAAATCTTTTGATTTTTCTTCAACCAACTCATACAAGCCTTGATTTGGATAACAACTGACTCAGTTGCCACTTGAATTAAAACGTGTATGAAGTGCTTAAGACTTTTCAAATCCAAAAATTGTTATTCTTAAAAATAACAAAGGAATAAAATAACGAAAAATTTAAATTCTATATTTATGATTTGATCAGGTTAAAGTTCGTATTGCTTTGTAAGCCAAATTACATGTGAAAATTGTTAATACGAACTTTAGCCTGATCAAATCATAAATATAGAACAAATGAAGTTCGAACAATAATAATAAAAAATAACTAAAATTAATAGCCATGGCACTGCGGCAAAAAGCTAAAATAAAAATATACTTATAGTATCAAACCAAAAAAGAGATCTAAGAGATCTCTTATGTTATGTTAGCCTCGGTAGCAAGGGCATATCGTCCTATATCTAATTTTATTATAATTATCTCATTACTGTTAAAGCTTCGTGCTGTAAAAATTTAGAGTTTTTAAGATAATACCTTATAGTCTTAAGTAATCTTTGTATCATTAACTTTAAAAACTTTCACTGTCAAAAAATGGCTCAATAAATTTTACTTTATTTTACTTTACTTTAATTTCTTGAATGGCAACTAATTTTTCATAAAGAATATTATTTTCTGTTGTCCACTCCATACAAATGTTAAGTGTATTTCTACTTTAATATTTTGTGGGTTTTTAATTTGTATAATCTCTGAAGTTTCTTCCTCTGAAAAAATCTATAGATTCGTTCTCATCTGAATAGTCTTCTTGGATCCATTCATTGTAAATACGGTGTAAATAAACAAATTTTTTTTCTACTCGTACAAATTTGTAAAGACAAAAATAAATAAAGCGTTAGCTTTATTAAACTGAAATTACTTGTTGAAACTACATTTTAAATTCAGTAAGCTCAGAGAGAAAGCGTTTTAAATTAATACTAAAAGAGAAAACGTTGCGCTTATAAAGATTGTAATGGAAAAAATTACCGGTTACCTAATCGATGGTTGCGCAAATCGAGCTCGTAAAGTATATGTATAGACATAAATATTTTTATTATTTTATGAACAATTTTTTTTTATCGGTAAATTGTATGTAAAAAAGTTTTGAAATTGCTGAAACAATTTTTTCTTATCGATTGACTTTTTAATTAAAATATTCTTTACTGATAAATTTTCCAAAGAAATTTTTTATTATCGATGCGTTTTCTATAGTAAATTAATTTTTATTCGCGATGCGTTTCTCTAACAAAATTTTTTATCGATAAATTATCAAAAGGAAATTCTTGCTGCTGATCCTTTTTCTATAACAAATTTATTATCGATGTTGTTAACTACAAAATATTCATAACCGAAAAATTTTCTATAGCAAATTTACGTTAAGAGTGCATTTTTTGTATACAAAACTTTTCTATAGAAATTTTTTCTCATCAGTGAGTTTCTTTAGAAAGATTTTGTTATTGATAGATTTTCAATAGAAAATTTTAAATATAAAACGCTTGTTGTCGATCGAATTTCGCAAAAAAAAGATTTTGTATTTCGATATCGATAAATATTTTGTACAAAATTTTTGCTTCTGCTATAGAAAGTTTTTTTTATCGATAAATTTATATACCAAAAAAATCTTAATGGGCTGACTTTCGTTCATATCATTTTCGTTATCAATCAATTTTCGTTTGTTTAAAATTTTACAGCCTTATTTATAAAAATAATAAAGGATTTTTAAAACAAATTTTCATACAAAATTTTTCTTACTAAGCCCTTTTAAAGCATTAATAATTTTTATTTATTTATTTCGATAAATGTTCTTCCTTATCGATATCTTTTTTTTTACAAATTCATTTAGAAAAGTTGTCGCTGCCAATTAATTTTTTGTTTCATAAACATTTTTGTTATCGGACAATTTTCGAGAAGAAATTTTTCATAACACAAAACTGCCTTACAAGTTTTTGTTTTTGAAGTTTAATATTTGTACCGCACTTTTTTCCAAAGTTAATGGGTCGTGGTTGGCGTACTTTGACTTCGACTACGACATTTTGGTCCTAGATTAACCCTTTGACGCGTGTTGTACATTATTATGTACGTTGATTTTATCAACCCGTCACTGATTTGAATTTTAGCATAGATGCAATTAATTTACAGCTATCGGTTCTTTGTTTTGTTGTTTAAATTCTTAAGAGGCTGTAAAATTCCAAACAACGTTAGCTTAATTTTATATATTTTGTGTCTTGTCCTCATAAAAACATATTGCTATGCTATTTTTTTTATCTACATATATTTCACCTTACAATAAATTTGTTCACTTCTTTTTTAAATGAATTTTTAAACGCACATATGCTAAATTAAATGTAAATATACTAAAAAAATTAAAAACCAACAAAAAATAAAATAAAGTGAAAAAGTGTACGTATTGAAGCGGATTTTAAATTAAAATGAACATCCTCAAAACCCACTTTGCAATAAAAATGGGTCCTCACAATTTTTACACGTTTTTTTTTTTTGAAGCCTCTTTAAGCTATAAAAACCATATATAAAATTTTTCAATGGCCAGAATTAATTCCCGCGTCAAAGGGTTAAAGAAGAAATATTGTCGTGTTCTTTAATCTATTACAAAATCAATAAGGGACAATATTGTACTCGTTCAGTAAAGTATTAATTATTTCTTTAAAATACCTTGAAATTGATTATTGAGATTGGGTATATCTACTTCCTATAAGCATAACGCACATCATCAGGGAACCTTTACCCGTTGATTTTGGACAAAAGTGCGTTAAAAATATTAAACTTTAATCTATCAATTCCAAATTTTAGTTTGCGTCGGAAATGTCTAGTCACTTTTTGAATGCTTTTATAGTAAATTTTGTAATCAAATTTGTTGAGAAATTCTCTGTAGAAAAGTCATCTTTTTTTATTTTGTTTAAGAGAAAACTTTACACAGAAAGTTTTAACATGTAATAATTATCATTTCGAAAACATAAAAACAAATTTTTTTGTTGACTTGAAATTTAGAAAACCTTAAAATGTCTCCACTATAAATGTATAAAAAACTTTCTTAAATATTTAATAATATGTAGTAAATATTTTCCAACGAGCTTGGAAATGCACACACTGCATTTATTTTACAGTATTTCAATAAAAGAAAAAATATTTAAATTGTATGGATTTTGAAGTTTTATATTCTGAGAACTCTAAAGAAATATGTATGTGGTGCGATTTACTTGCTCTTCAATTTATTCATTTAAATATCGATTTTTTTTGACTCTTTTGCTTTTGTCAGTCACTGTTATTTATTAGTAATAATTTCATGTTTACAGAAAGTTTATCTTAATCGTGTGTTTTTAATACGAGTATTATTTATTTTCTATAAATATATTTATTTCTGTACAATGAAATGTAAATGAATTTTAATAATGGAGGCGGGGGTAACTATGGCGGGGTGTGGAGACGGGTCGGGGCGTTCACGCAAACACAAGGTAGCAAAATACGAGTACAATGATTTTACAATGTATAAATAAATAAGTAATTCTGTTTAAAAAGCTGTTTTTTTTTTTGCTAAGCGTACAATACATACCGATGGCTTGAAGTTATTTTGTGAATTACGTTGCTGTTGTTGCGGGGTTTGGGCAGTTGGTTCGGATGCTTTGGGTGTGGGAGGCAATGGTCGATTGGCATGTGGAGGATCTGGTACGACAATTAAACGTTGTGGCAAAGCGGGACGCGATGGTGGTCCGGGCTCTTCAATTTGTTGACGTTGATCACGCTGGAGGAGGAATAAAAAGGAAGTAGTTAAACTTTTCTTCAAGTTTTGCTCTCGTATTGCATATTTTGTTTACTTGACTATTTATACATAAAATATATAGCAAATGTTTGAAATGCCCTCTTCGTAGTAGTGAAGTCAGCAGCTCTGGGCTGAAGAACCCATGGGCTATTATGTAATTCGTTTCGAAAGGAAATATTTTTACATTTCATGTACCCTGAACACGATCAAATAAGTTCATCAATCACATACATACATATTTTTGTGTGTGTGCAGTCGTGTTTTTTAGGCTACATGCACGTGTTGTTGTTGTAACAGTTCTGTTGTTGTCGAGAGTTCTTTCCTGAGAGAAAAAACATCCCTTTGATACAGCTGTTGCTCTACGCTCGGCAATGGTTTATGAAAATCAAAAGTTTTTAATCGATTATTTGATCGTCCCCAATTCTGATTTACAAAAATAGCAATTTCTTTGTGATTCTTATTAATGACGGATGAACAAAAGTTTATATTGCGCTACAAAGTCGAAATACAAATGGTGTTTGACGTGTTTATTTGTACGTCTCTTTTTAACCGACAAACATACGGCACTCACACACATGCACTGATTGACGGGTTTATTTGATCGTCTCCAGGGACATTTATTCTGAATAATATACAAATTCAGTTCTAATGCTGTAATCACCCTTATTCCAGTTGTCAACATAGACGGCACATCAATACAATACCAAAAAATTTGGGCTTCTCTATTCGCTCTCGAGAAAAATTTTGTGCTATTGACAATCGACAACGGGGAGAAAATCCGCAATTGTTTATTGTATTGACATGACGTCGATGTTGACATTTGGAATAAGGGTGAGTAATTATTCCAAAAATAGGTTCAGCTTTCTGTTTGTTGTTTGGACTACGACGAATATAAATTTGAGATATTTTATCGAAATATTGATTTTTTTTGTTAAGCAAATCGAAAGAACTAATCAATATAATCAACATATGTATATGTATGTATTAAGTGTAACTTTTTCGAAAAATTTATATTTAAACAAGTATGATGATGATGATACTGATGATGAAAAGTGACTTTAAGCTGTCATAACAGATGAACCGGTAACTACTTAGGTTAGGTTAGGTTAGGTTAGCAGGCTGCTGGTAAGGAAGGGGTGAAATTTAGAGTCCAGCTCACTTGGGTCCAATACAATGATCCCTTTGTGCTACCTGTTAGTTATAGAGAAGATAATGAGAGAGGGTGATAGGGAAGAGATAGTGATAGAGAAGACAGGTGGTGAAGGAAGAGATGGAGGAAAGCTTCATTATTTTAAAACTCTGCTTTTTGTACGGTTTTTGATAATGCAGTGTTGCAGCGCCTTCTGGTGTCAAATGAGACGTATTAAATTTTGAAGCTACACAACGAAGGAGGGCGCTCTGATGTTACATTAGGATTAGTATCTGATGAAGTCGGTGTAGTTTTTAGTGACCAGTGCCTTATGCCTGCATTATTATTATTATTATTATTATTATTATTATTATTATTATTATTATTATTATTATTATTATTTTTAATGACTGTCGGAAACTGGGATCGAACCCTGAACCTGCGGTTTTGTAGTCAACGTGCTAACTACTTCAGCCAATGCCACCCTCCAGCAACTACTTCGATATGATTTTTTTCACTTTATGATATCTAAACACTCATAGAGTAGTACTTTAGAAATTAAAAGACTGGATCAGTGCCGGACTTGAAGCACCAGAGCAGTTTATGCCCCTATTACGGTTTACAACGCAAGTAAGTTGACTTTAAACACAAACAATTAACTTTAAAACAACTTGACTATTTTTTTTGCTCGAAAAGAAAATGTTCTTATCTATGCAATGTTTTTGGAAACCAAAGTAGCCATAGTTTTAACCTTCTATTTTTTTAAGATGTTGTGTTTTATGAACATAACATGGCAACACTATTGATTGAAAAATGGAATTGGTTGGCGTCTGGAATAATGAAACAAAATTAATACAATACTCGAAATAAAAACCAAAATACAACTGATAAAAAGCAATTGTTTCCTGATGAAAACAGTTGTAATCCATAATAAAAATTTGGCAACTACGATTGAACTAGCAATTTAGTTGTAAATCATAATAGGGGCCTTAGTTTTCGATCGCCAGTGAAAAAACATTTGTCGTCATATATTGTATTTCGTTTAATATTAATTTTTCGAAACAATTACATTTATTAAAGTTTGATTGTATTGATTAGTTTTTTCGATTGGCGTAATAAAAAAAATATTTCGATAAAAAAAAATGAAATCGTACTTTCCATTTTAACAAATATGGCCCAGTGTGCGATGGTGTTGCGACTCGCTATTGCACTGGTTAATGGTTTTCCTTAACTAAACGTTTTTAAGGTGAATTATAACGATGGAGTGGATTTTTAAAACTCTGACTTACAATGCAATAGGAGAGATCGATGGGGTATCCCACGTCCATTTTGTGAGCAAAAATTCTCTTCATTAAGTTTATTTGTATGTATGTATGTATGTTGCGTCGAACTTACCGATGGTGGTTTTTGATTGCGATTGGCCTGCGGCTGTTGAGCCTGTGCCGCTTGCTGTTGGGCTTGTGCTGCCGCTTGGGCAGCAGCTGCAGCAGCCATTTGCTGTTGCTGCTGCTGTTGCTCGGCAGCTATACGACCTTCTTGAATTTGCTGGAAATTGCGACGCAATGTATCACCGGGTGCTTGTATAATTGAACTTGGTTCACCAGCAATTTGTGGCTCATCATCATCATTGTCCGAGCCCGAGTAACGATAGTCTTCGCGCTCTTTTTCTTGCTTACGTTTTTTACAACGATCGATGTGATCTTTCAGTTGTATACGAACTTGACGATCTGTAGGCTGATCCTTAATGAAGGCGTGTTTTAGCAACTGTTCTGTATAAGGCCTCTGATGATAATCTTTCACTAGAGAGCAAATTTTATATTTATGTATGTTTGTTTTTTTATAAATTTATAATACAGATTTTATTTAGCTTACCAAGTACCGTGTCTATAAAACTTTGAAACTTCTTCGTCCACTTTCGATTGGATTTCAAGCGGGGCGGTGAATTACGTGGTATCAAGAATAGGGCTCTCATGGGATGTAAATCGCACAGCGGTGGCTGTGATTCGGCCATTTCCAATGCTGTTATACCTAATGACCATAAGTCTGAACGATTGTCGTAGGTGGCTTCGGGATTCTCATCGCATGCTATAACCTCGGGTGCCATCCAATACGGTGTACCGATGAATGTATTCCTTCGCCCTATTGTACGATCCAATTGTGCTGAGACACCGAAATCTACTAGCTTAACTTCGGCATTATCGGTGAGTAAAACATTCTGTCCTTTGATATCACGATGTATAACTTTATTCGAGTGCAAATAGGCGAGACCGCGCAATATTTCCCGGCATATATATGCGATCCATTCCTCTTTGAGACTTTGTCCTTTTGTTGACTTAACTAAATCAGTTACCGACCCGGCTCCACAGTACTCCATGACCAACCAAAGTTGATCATCTTTGCCGGGCGGTGATTTCTTAATGAAAGCACCATAATATGTCGCTATATTACGATGATTTGAGTATTTTTTAAGAACATTTATTTCTAATTTGATTTCTTCCTCCTCATCTTCGGTGACATCCATCACCTTTATGGCAGCCAATTGACCAGTTTTTGTGTGACGACCCTAAAAATACACGAAATTAATAAAGAAAAGCTTAGTAATTAATTATTTAGTAAATAAATATTGTAACAACGCAAGACTTGTATCTAATAATATAATTTATAATTTATAATTTTTGTTTTTCATTTTAGTCATTATCTTGGCAATTTAAAAACAACACATCTTTTTTTTTTATTAAAAACTTCATTAAATATTAAATCTCACATAAGGAATGCATTGTCATTAAATAAACCTGAAGCAGCCATCACGAAACGTTGCAACAAACAAATAATACTTGTTTCACTAACCGGCCACATTGATCCTGTTTTACTTATCATATTCATATTTATATATATTTTTTGAATTGCTTCCATTAATCAATTTTAATAAGCCTCAACATTAACAGTTTATTTCTATTACAAAACATTTCAACCTCTAAAATAAATTGCTCTTTAATAGAAGACGGCGCATAACTTACACGTACGAGTATGTATCACCACATTAGTACTCACATCCAAACGAAGCTGGATTGTTGATTACATTTTCAGTCAATATTTAGTTTTTTAAACCAGTAAATGTTTAGCCAACGAAAATGCAGACAGTCTACTTGGTGCATACTAAAAGACTGCTACAAAAAGAAACAACTGTTTAATTTTTTTTTTGTGAAGCATGTTTTTCTTATTAAAATATTAACAATAAATTAGTTTCAGAATTCAAGTTTAAATTGAAGAAGTTTTTTTTATACACACACATACTCGTATGTACAAACAACGTACATTTTGCTCTAGAGCAGTAGGTCAGAAGCACAGGTTTCATAAATATTTATGGAAAAAGACATGAATGAATTTTCTTTTGCACAATTCGAATATGGTACGTGAAAGTAATTGACAAGATTTGCCTTTGGCAAGATTTAAGAAATGTCAACAAGTACATTTACTTTTGCAAAACCTGGGAGAAACATAAGCAGATACGAGTAATATTTACATCCTAGATAAAGGCTCAGTTAGCCGACTGTAATGGAATGTAACTGCAACAGTAGGAAACAGCTGTTCGATATTATTATGTGAAAAGTAATAAAAATGGTTATAGAGATGTAATGTAACGTAACCTACTTTTCATATAAAAATATCGATCAGCTGTTTCCTACGTTGCAGCTACATTACATTACAGTCGGCTAACTGAGCCTTAAGTAGTTTTTTGTCAAAAGTGTATCAATTTGACAACGAAGTATTGGCAACGAATGTGCACAAGTTGGCAACCAGCGTTATCAATAACCGAAAGTTGGCAATGTTCGTACGCGGCCGTGCAGAAGTTAACAACTAGCGTTGTTAAAAAAGTGACAACGTAGGTAGCGTGTGTTACACTGACCACAGCCGTTGTTGATTTTGTGACATCTTTTTTCCCTCAGTGTAAAAATTAACATTTTGTTTATTTATTTATTTATTTAAGAAATACTTTACAAAGTAAATTTGCAAATTTGGGCGTGGTAGCTAGACCATATGCCCAAGATGTTATTAACAGTTTTTTAAAAAGGCTTTGTGACTGACTGTACCCGAACTATGCCTTCACGTAGGAAGTAGCAACGTGGTTGTTAAAGAAATTCCACAAAAGAACCGCAAGAATATACGGTTATCCGTGGCAGATCAGTCAACCAGTGCGAGTGAGACGCAAAACACTCGAAGGCCAATAAACAACAGTGGCCTGGTTGCCCTTAAGAAATAATTGCCAACGACGCTTGATGTTGACTCTCCCAGAGCTGCTTTACGACTGACATTTTGTTTATGTTTTGCATTTGATTTGCGTGGGAACTTCAAGTATTTTAGAATAAGGATTATAAGAAATGGTGTTTTTATAGAGGTATAGAACTTTGAAATGGAATAAACCAAAGATGAATTTTTTAAATTGAAATGAAATTTACTTTATTCGAAAATCTTCTGGCATATAATTTAAATATAACTTCTGGCATATGACCGCCGCGCCTAGCTAGAACGTAGTCGATTATATTTTCCAACATTTATGGCCGTATATCGGCAATAACGCGGCGAATGTTGTCCTCCAAGTTTTCAATCGTTTCGGGCTTATCGGCGTAGACTAGGCACTTGTTACCAAACGTTTCCCTCAATAAATCAATTATGGCACGAGCTACTCGTATGTGACATGCTGCGCCGTCTTGTTGAAACCACAGCTCCTGCACATCAGAATTGTTCAATTGATGAACGAAAAAGTCAGTAATCATGGCTCTATAGCTGTCATCATTGACTGTAACGTTCTGACCAGCATCGTTTTTAAAGCAGTACGGCCCAATGATTCTACCAGCCAGTGTTGTCAGATATGGCGATATCTCGCCAAATGTGGCGACGAAAATTTATTTTTGGCGATGAAAATGTTCAAATGGCGATTGGCGATTTACTTGGCGATATTTGAACGTCTTGGCGATATTTTTACGATTTCAATAAAAAAGAATAATGTTAAAAACATGAAATTTTTTTTTGTAAAGAATTTTTTCTACAACAAAATATTTCGTGCATGAAATTCTAAATGTTGTGACTCTTTATCTCAAACAAAATTTTCTGAAATTCAAGAAATTTAAAAAATATGGCCCACAAAATCTCATTTGGTGTTTATAAAACACAGTGGGGAAAACTTTCTTTTATTAATTAGAACCAACATTTTGATAATGAAGCACCAAAAAGCCTGCACGAGTTCTCGCCTATGCCAGCCATACACTACACAAGTTCAGTGCTTAAGTCTGACACTGCGTAAAATAAGCATGTGACACACACTATACAAGTAAACTGTGCAGTTTTTATTTTAATGCTCCATAATGCAGGCGATTCTTTGTATAATTCTAGTACCTCTGTCCAGAATATTTTTTCGGCGCTCATTTCTAGTTTTGAACTCTTAAAAAATCACGACACAACTGAGCGTTTGCAACATATACTACAGAAGTTCACTGTACAGTTTTACAAACTTGAGGAAATATCAAAATCGTTTTGATATTTAGTCAGGTCACTACGTAAATAGCACAACCACCCCCATACACTACACAGACGCACTGTGCAGTGCCAGACGTGTGCAGTGAACTTGTGTAGTGTATGGCTGGCACTGGAGTGTATGAATACAACGATTCTGATGGTACTTACCATTTCAAGGACATGATATGTGTACATAAATACACATTTAAGTAAATGTTACTTCAGTTTTATCACTTTTATTTATATTTATAATAATTTTTATCTTGGTGTTCAAGTTCAATTTATCCTATTCGGATTGATCTTTTGGAATAAGTTATTTTTAATTATTTTTTGTACTCCACTATTTATATGTTAATGTAAACACTTTTCTTAATTTTTCTTATATAGTATAATTTTTATGTTTTACGATAGACGTTACCTGCTGAATTTAAAATTTAACCATATTTGTAATATAATTACAAAATAAAAAAATATTTTTGTAGCTATAATTTAATGTTTTATTATATTGGCGATATTTGGCGATATTCGACAATTCATTTGGCGACAATTCTCAAAATAAATCTGAAAACACTGCTACCAGCCTGTAATCACTGTACGACGTCTCTGTGGATGCGTATTTTCACTCAGATTAAATCACTTGACAGCTGACAAAATGACCGAAAGTTAAATAAGTGTTGACAACTTAAAGTTTTCTCAAAATAATCGCCGTAATCGTAGGGTAGATCGAAGACAAGTTTGAACTACAGAACCTGTGTATACGATAACGGAAATTGCAGTGTCCCAAATACATTCACGTGTAGCTATTAATATTTTGAATCTTAAAAAAAAATTATGTGTGACGATAAATTCGAATTTAACTGGCAGATACATAAACCAGAATATCTAACATATGTAGCATGCTGCGCACACACCAAACCACTGTTAGGCCGAGTTTACATCTGTGTGGTATGAGTTCAAAAAAGCGTAACCACTAATTACTAATGAAAAAATGTTTGATTCAGACACGTATTTATTAAGTAAAACAGTTTCATGCATAACTAATAGACAATTTTGTAGAATTCAACATTATTGAAAACTGTTTAAATTAATAAATACATGTCTGAATCAAACAGTTTTTCATTAGTAATTAGTGGTTACACTTTTTTGGGCGCATGACATACTGATGTAAACCCGCCCTTAGTTAATGAGACCCAGTCGGTGACTCTTTTAAAATAATTTTTGGAAATTGAAAGTATGATTTTTAGTGAAATTTGTTGAGGAAATTATTTATATAATTTTGGTCAAATGTGGAATTGCACGGATGGGGTAGTCCTAAGGGTCAATAATATAATTAAAATTATAATTACCCAAAAATTTTATAAATTTTGGCGAGGTAATTAAGCAGGTATATACTGTATAACTGCAATACGTTGACTACAAGCAAATGGCGGCTTTCGAAACCCGAGTTCAATCCGTGGCCAGACTCAAGTTTTTACTTTTCGTCGCCGTTCGTTTCTGTAGAAAATATTTTGCAATTACTTTTCCTGTGAAAGGAATCAGCTGGCAGCCTGTAGAACTCATTACGCGTAAATAATATTTTCATTTTCCATTGTTATTTAATTGACAAAAATATGTACAACAATTTTCAAAAAATCTTAAATTAAAAAAATTCTAGCTTTAAAAAAAATCTAATTTCATATAATTCTGCCTTCAGCCATATCAACATCACAATTTTTCTGATATTCTAAAAAATATCACAGCACCCTCCTTCGCTGATATTTCTAGCAATGAATCGTCCGCGAAGTAAAATAACTAATAAAATGTCTTTGTACGAGTATGTATATAAAATTTCTATGTATATTCAGGTTAGAAAACAAATTGGCTAAAAAACACACATTTATTTGTACAAATTCAGTTTTATTGATAAAATGTAAAGTAGAAATCTGGGAATTAATAATGGAATATGATGTCGGGCAAATGTCCACCTCGGCAGACGTCCGCTCTTTTCACAAAATTTTTAAACACATTTTGCAACAAAGCTTCGCTGGCCTCATCAATGCAGTACCGAAATAAATTTTTCCGAGGGTCAGTTATTTCTGGTTTGTTCACGTAAGCCCGGTCTTTCAAATTGAAATTCACAAATTTCATAATTAAAACTCTTTGTTCAAGAGTGTAGCGTTCCATGGTTAAAATTTCCCAACTTTTTATTAAATAAATGTCAAAGGATGACAGCTCAATTCTTGAAATTTCATAATTTGACAGTCAATTTATTTCCTAACCTCAAGTTTGCCCACCCTTTAGCTTAAAGTAATGCGCCTACTAACACCAGATGCGGTGCAACAATGTTATAAAAATTAGCAAAACTCTGCACTATCTAACACTAACCCTGAAACTTCCCGCTTAGCTGCTGATTTTGGCTAAATTTGCGGCATCCGATAAACTTTTTAAATCTATAAAAATCAGTGAATATTTGAAAAAACTTACAATAAATTTTGTTAAAGCTGAAGCGTATTATTCACGATAAAAATTCATGACCAGCAATATAATAATATTAGTGAAATTTTGTTTGGATAAGTCACACTGACAATGCTTGAAGCAATATCTAAATTTTTTGATTTTTGCACGTGCAAGTATGCAGCACAATCATAACAAGATGAGCTACTCAAAGCTGTAGGTTGTACAAAGAACTGTCAAATTCTATACGTAAAAAGTTTTTTTTATTTATGTACTTTGACAATTGGGTTGCACTTGGCTTGTAACAAGGTGATATTAATTTATCGTGCAATGCATGCTCGTACACGCATGTACGTCGTGTATGCTGAGTTCTTCACGCACACGTACATGATGCTTGTGTAATGCATTTTGACCGTGAATACTGCGCTTTAGCGGATGGAAAAAAATTTAATTACAAAAACCAAACAGGAATGGGACTTCACTATACTACACAATCATACGACTTTTGGAAAAATACAATGAATTCTAGTTTAGTTTGTTTGAAAATTTTCATAAAGTCCATCATACCGGGGTTGTATTTTCTCAGAAGTCTTACGATTGTGTAGGATAGTGAATCCTAGCCTTTAGCGTTTCCTTTTACAAAATAAGGACTTAATTCATTTTTCATTGTTCACATTTGTCCAACTACCGCTCTGGCGTCAGTACCAGTCAGCTGACAGCTCAATATAGTCGACAATTTAAAATTATGTATCTCAAGTATACAACAGGTATTTGAAAAATCACAAACTAAAAACCGTCTACGGCAGCAGGCAACCGCAGCAATAACAACAAAATACAAATACTTATGTACGAGTATGATTAAGTAAATAATGAAACGTTACGTTCCTCTTGTTAAAAGCTTCTTTCTCATAAGCTTCAACATTAAATCTGAGCGCTACTGGCTGCCGTTGATGGCTTTGATTCCGAAAGTAAATGGAATTTGTTTAACTTTATTTTGTGCACAACATGCGAAAAACAAAGTTTTTTTTTTTAACAAAACTATTCTACTGTCATTATAATAATATAAGTGCTAGTCTTGATGTAGTCATGTTAATTATTTGTGTAGTTTTTTCATTTCTTTTTTTTCTTCTATAAAATACATATTTAAGATGAGAAAGTTAAGTGCTCTAGAAAATAAATCATAGACAAGAAACTGATATGAATTTTGTTAATTTATTAGGGCGAAGGCTATTAATTGGAGCTAGAGAATGTTTGAAAATGCTTTTCTTTTTTAGAAATAAATTATGTTTAACAATTTTGTGCAGATAAATAATTTGCTGATTTTTCAGAGCCGTTCTAATTTAATTTTCTTGATATGAAATTACATTTTTCCAAATTTTTGGTGATATTCTTAAGCATAATAAAAAAAATACCTTGGGAGCGCTTCAAAAAAAAAAAAAGTAATCTAATTGGGTTGACAACTTGCTTGTAATTTTTATTTATTTATGTTTTATTATTTGAAAAATATTAAAAATAAAAGTGATCATCGGTTGAGGAGGCCTACTAAAAAATTAATTTAAGCCGGAGTTAAATCGTCACATAGCTGAGTGAAAGTATTTGATTGAAAAAAAAAAAAAATACAAATACAAATAATCAATAAATAATTTAAATTTAATTAATTAAAAAGTGTAGTTAAAAATTTAGGTTAATTAAACTTTTTCATATATTAAATTTTTAATCAAAAGTTTAATTGATACAATTAAATTTTTAATTGATTGCCTGGATTTTTTTCAATTAAAGGCGCTGATTGAAGGTATGTATGTATATATTTTTCTGTGTACACTACATATACATATACACAGAGAAAAAACTGCCTAATAGAATCAAGAAGATTTTCGCTATGAAACGTTTTTAGGCTAAGGGGTATCCCAGCAGAGAGAAGCGAAGATTTTTTCATAGAGATTCCTTATTATTTTTATGTGGTAAATCTTATTAATTTTATCAAGAAGAAAACCACATAAAATCAAGAAGAAAACGATTTTTTTTACTCAATTTCCATTATTTTTGGCACCAAAAAACAATCCAAAAAGAGAAAAACTTTTTGATTCTATTTCTTATTGATTTCATTAGGTTGCCTTATTGATTTTTTTCAAAAAGGTATTCCTTATTGTTTTCATTAAGTTCCGATATGATTATGTGTAAGTCATCTTCTTGATTTTATTAGGTTTCTTGTTATTTCATATCTATAAATAAACATAGAGACAATTTTTTCATGATCTTTTTCGTTTTTGTATAAAAATATTTGCACAATAATTTCAATGCTTATTCAGGCTGCTTGTTAGCATATCGGTCAGAGTGCTGGTTCAATACTTGTTTCCTCTCAAGTAATAATATGTATGTACATATGTATGTATAAATAAATAACATCTACATATACTACATACACAGAAAAAAGTATTCACCAGTTAAAATTTTTAATTAAGAATTTAATTGATTCAATTAAAATTTTTATTGTATTAATTAATTTGAGTGGGTATTATCAAATTGTTTATAGGTGAAAATTTAATTAATTTTTTAATTGATATTACAAATATTTTAATTAATATTACAAAATTATTCATATTACTTTTTTGTGTGTATGTACATACATGTATGGTATAGAATTTAAATGAAAATATATAAGTACAAAGAAACCTGTTTAATATTTTCGGTAAGATTGGCAACGTTAAATTCAATATCTGCGGATGTGACTATTAAAGTTGCATAAGATATTTTTACACTATGTAAATCAACTCGCACTTTAAAGTTAAAATTTATTTCATTAAACCCAAAAAAAAGTAGCTTTACATTTTTGTTATACAGTTAATTATTTAATATATTTAAAATATATAGCATACATATGTGCCCTTAATTATGAAAGTGGTCTAAGTCATATATTTCTTATGTCGACTTATTTAGTAGATAACATTTGAACAAAGCAAAAAATATTTTTATATTATCCAACATTTTAATTAAGGGTTGTAGTAGCCTCGATTAATACAAATTTATTTAATATTTATGAAATATTCATCGAAGTCTTTTTAAGATTTATTTAAAATTTCGAAGCAAAAATGCGTATGACTTAGACCACTTTCATAATTATGGGCACATACATACATACATATATAAACAATAAATGTACCCCACATATAATGTGTATGGAAATTAAAAAAAAAGTTTTTTTTGAGGAGCTTTAGAAATTGCATTGGGTGCGGAAACTTTTTTGGCCAAAATGGCCTAAAAAAATTATTTTTATTATCAATACTAAATTGCCCATGGCGTGGTGGGATGAATGAAATTTTTTTAAAACCCTACTATACATATATTATTGAATACCTTATTGTTCACATGGTTGGGGTTACGTAAAAAGGTAAAATCTCGCACAATTTACTCAACACCATCGATATTATTGTCGGTTTGACCTATATAAAATCTTTGAAAACATATGGCTATATACTATATAATTTCGCCAAACATTACACAATCAGGGGTGTCATAGAAACCAATTTTGTCAGAATTGTTTTTGAAAACGACAATAAAAAACCAATGCTCTCGGTTTTATACTCGAACTAGAATTGATGTCGTTTTTAGGTGTCATGGAAACCAATGTTATCGGTTTTGTTATTGGAAATAAACCAAGTAGCTAACAGCTGTCAGTTTTCATTTTCGTGTTTTTTTTTTGGAAAAATTTAAATAAATTTATCATTTGTGAACACACTAATAATACCAAATTATTATTTTAGTTATTTAGTTAAATTTTTTTGTATTAAAAATACATTCAAATTGATTATTGGGAGTTAGCTGGATACTATGCGCATTTCACTGCAGCTAATGCAGATAAGCAGGGAACATTTACCCAAAAATTTCTTAGAAAACTAGAGATTCGCTTTTATTTTTTTGCAGAAATAAAAAAACTATTTTCACATATATTGTAGACTTAAAATCATGGCATTTATACCATAACCGTACCGATTGAATTATAAATGCTCGTAAATACTAGTTTTTATGTCTTTTATGTGTCCCGTCAATGCAACTAATTATAGAAGGAATCTTATATTTCTTGTAAAAATAGTCAATTGGTCTGCGTTTGTCATTGCTGTCCGTTTCCAATCGGACACACTGTGGACAAATGAACCGCTCCATAACGTTGAGCACATCACCTTAAATTGTTGTTACTATGCTTCTACCTAGACTCATATCCTTCCCGATTGTTTTTTGATAACATGCTTCCAATAAACGCCACAACGCGAAAATGCCCTTTAATACGAAATGCTTTCTTGTTTAAACGATAAGCAGTTTTCAACATAAACGCACAATAAAACAATACACTTACGCTGTCTCCTCCGGCAGCTCAAGTGGATTGATGCAATTCCTCAGAAATTTTTCTCGTCACTCTTTCTAAGCGCTCTTCTTCTAATAACAAAAATGTTGCAACTGCAGTTACCACTTTAATTTATTTATAGCACCTTATTCCTTATTTTAATAATAAATAATAAAATTATATTTTATATTTATATTTATATATATATTTATATTTTTTTTATATTTATATTTTTTTTTATTTATTGTTATTTTAATGAAAACAATATTTTTATTTTTATATTTCCTGCAAAAAAGTAAAATAAATATTTGCAAACAATAAGCAAATGTGAGCAACAGCTGATTCGATCATTGTTTTAATTGCATTCGAAATTAACAAAACCAACTTGGTTTCATGACACCAAATGAAACCAAAATTGCTTTTCAAAAACGACAATCAGCAAAACCGACATGGTTTCTGTGACACCCACCCCTCAACATATTTAATTCTATTTTCTTTGTTATGAAAAAAAAAGTATTGTGCCACCTGTGAATATGATATTCACTTTAGCCATGATATAGAATACAAAAAATTCACAATTTTATTGCAAGTGTATATGGGCCACTTAAGAAATAAGAGAAACTAAAAATGTTAATTGATTTTAGCACTTTGTTGTGTGTGCTGTAGAGCACATTAATTAATTATTGTACGTAATACTTTCCGCTCACAGTTACAAAGTTTTCAATATCACTTTTCTTAAGATACGGTTTAATTATTGATTGCTCCTCCCAGGATTTGTTGCAGATCTAAAATTTAAATTTTAAATACACTCTGGCATTATGTGATCAATGCAGTAAAAATTATGAACATACACATTTATAACTTTTCAAACTTGTATGAAAAACATACAGTTATGTGATGGAAATCGATTCTATTTGAAATGAAATCTTTAGCTCGAAACGTAGACAATTGTTTTTGGTGTGACAGAAAACGCATCGATTTCATATTCCAACTTTGTTTCATTTTCAGTTTTTTTTTTTGCTATGAACTGAAGTTGGAATCAATAATGCTGAAGCCGGCTGCAGATTGCCAAAGATATTTTCGGCGACGACGAAACGAAAATTGTTGGATCGCGGTCTGCTGAAGTAAATGTTGTAAGGAATGGCATATTTTTCTTGATTTTGAATACCGAGTGTTTTGATTTATTTTCAAAATACCCAAAATTTGTTCTAAAGGGTGTTTTTTATTGAGGTATAGAACTTTAAGTTGGCATCACTTTTTTAACTGGCGGCCATTTTGTCAGGTGTCAAGTGATTAATATTTAGTTTGGTTTGCCATTTCATCATGAACAGGTTGACAAAAGAACAACGCTTGCAAATCGTGCAAATTTATTTCGAAAATAATGGTTCAGTTCGCGAAGTTTACCGCAAGCTCCGTCCATTTTATGGTCGACATAATCGTCCATCAGAGCAATTAATTCGGTTAACCTGTCAATTGGCCACCAAGATCGTGTGATTTGACACCATTGGATTATTTTCTTTGGGGATATGTGAAGTCGCTCGTCTACGCCAACAAACCAGAAACGTTAGGGGACTTGGAAGCCAACATTCGTGGCGTTATTGCCAACATACGGCCCCATATGCTCGAAAAAGTGGTTGAAAATTGGACCTGTAGAATTGGCTTTATTCGAGCCAGCCGCGGCGGCCACATGCCCGAAATCATATTTAAACGTTAATGGCATAAAATTATCCTTCCAATAAAGCCAAATTGATGGACATTAAAACGATTTTCTTGTGTTTTATTTCAATTCGAAGTTCTATACCTCTAAAAAAACACCCTATATAATTCTCTGTTTTGCCCTTTTTTATTTGCGGCCATTCGGAATCTTGTAATTAAATTTCGCACCAAAATTAATTTTTTTGAATATTAATCCACCAACACACAGAGGAAAATATTGCAGCTGTATCAGCCAGTGTTGTTGATGACCGTGATTTATCGATTCGGCGACATTCGCTGCTATTGGGCCTCTGTTACTTTTTTTTTGCCCAAAATGGAAGAGCTGGACTTGGCTGACATGTAGTTTCAGCAAGACGGTGCCACATGCCACACATTACACGGAACAATGGCCCAATTGAGAGGCGAGTTCGTGAACAGTTTATTGCACGTTTGGGGTCGGTCAATTGGCCACCTAGATCGTGCGATTTAACGCCTTTAGACAATTGTTTGTGGGGCTATGTTAAGGCTCATATTTATAGAGATAAGCCCTTAACGTTTGATGCACTGGAAGAAAAGGTTGAAGAATTTATTCATGAGCTACCGAGCGATATGATGGAGATATTAAGGGCCTGTCCCACGATATGGACAACGTTCGATTTGTCGTACACTTACATTTGAAAAAAAACAACAAAATATTAAAATTTTTGTTTGTTTTGAACGTAAGTGTGCGACAAGTCGAACGTTTGTCGACATCGTGGGATTGGCCCTATGCAAAAATTGGACCCAGCGTATGAACCATTTCAGACATATCAGCGGTCAAAATTTACAAGAAATCATCTTTAATCATTGAATTATATAGATCTCTAAATATTATGTGTTTTTTTTATAAATCAAATCCGATAGCTCTTAAAAAATCACCCAATAAAAAGTATGGGCAATTTTAAAGTTAGGAAGTAAATTTGGCAAATTCAGTTTTATTAATAAAAATTTAAAGTAGAAATATGGGAATTAATAGTGGAATATGTAGTCAAGCAAATGTCCACCTCTAGCACGTCGGCAGACTTCCGCTCTTTTCACATAATTTTGAGCCACATTTCGCAACAAAGCTCCGCTTATCTCGTCAATGCAAATCTGAACTTCGTATTTCACAGCGTCAGTTGTTTCTGGTTTGTTCACGTAAACCCGCCCTTTCAAATTAAAATTCACAAATTTCACAACTAAAATTCTTTGTTCAAGAGTGTAGCGTTCCATAGTTAAGATTTCTCAATTTTTTACTAAATAAATGTCAACGGATGACAGCTCAATTCTTGACATTTCATCATTTGACAGCCAATTTACTTTCTAACCTCAAATTTGTCCACTCTTTATAAAATCGTAGTGTGTGTTTGTTCGTAACGCATGATCTCTGGAACTATAAGAGCTGTGGAGATGGAATTTGCAACACAGGTTCGGGTTAATACCCGGCAGGTTTTCGTTTTATTCTTGACCTGATACATGACCTCTGTGTAGCGTAATTTGTGGCTAGAAAAAACTATTATTGAGAGTAAGACAACGTTTGCGAGGCTCAGCTAGTAACTGATAAATAACATGACATATCATTATTCCAGCAGTAAAATGATTATCGGAATTGAAAAATTTACTGAAAAGTAAAGAAAGGGCAAAAGAAAAAACTCCAAAAACTGATAATTTTAAAGAAAAAACTGATTTCTTTTAAACAAAAAACTAAACGACTGATCAACGGTTAAAAAAAGCTGCTAGAAACAGATACATCTTCACATTTTGCAACGATGCGTACTGCCGAGTTTTTTTATCTCACTAAAAGCATGCAGAGCAGCATTACCAAACAGCCAAACTTTACAAATCGGTTAGCAAATGACGAAGTTTTGAAGTAGCACAAATAAAAATATATATGGGATACAACCGAATTGAGAACTTCCTCTTTCTTTTTTTAGGCTTAAAATTGGTGTTCTGAAAAAAATGTGATGTATTACTAAATATTACATATCGAGCTGTCACTGTACCGCAATTCCAATTAAAATGCAATTCTAATAAAAATAAAAAAATAATAAAGTTGCAAGGAAAGAAAGATTGCATGTTTGTGATAATTTATTGAGGCTTTCTCAAAGCTTAACAACTTACACAAAAATGCGATTAAGAGATTTCAAAGGATATTTTCTGTGCTTTGCATGCGTCTTTTATAAACCCACATACGGATTGACTCATTCCCGGAAATGCCTTTGAACATGCACTTAACCACAGGAATTTATTTATAATTTTTAATGCGACAACGAAAATTGTTGTTGTATTACAACTAATTAATAAAGTAAGTTGTTGTTGCTAATTTTTTTTTTTTTATTATTACTTCTGTGTTTTTTCCTTGTTTATTAAATCACATGTATTGTAAGATTATTTTAATTAAAGTGCTAACACGAGAAAGTTTTTACAACTCGTGCGCTTTAATATAAAATTGTTTAACGTAGCTAATTAAATGCATTCAGAGTTATCACTAAAACATCTGTCAACAATTCAAATTTAAATAGTTTTTAATTCTTATCTGGAACTAAAAACTACTTAATATCTACCATAAATTATATATTTTTAACCGACTTCAAAAAAAAAAAGCAGGAGGTTATCAATTCGTCCATATTTTTTATTTATTTTTTTTTGACATTGTTACTTCATAACTCGGTACATATTAGACCGATTGTAAAAATTCTTTTTTTGTCTGAGAGGGTATAGCTTTCAATTGATCCCATTGTAAAAAAGTGGGCGGGGAGACGCCCACAAATGTTTTTATTTGATTTTATGATATTCTACTTATTTGATTGCTGCGAAGCTAAGCAAACAACTTTGGTTCTTGTAATTACACAATTTCAAAGTTTAAAAATGGGCGGGCCTACACCCGTTAACATTTATTATTATATTCCAAGTGGTTCTAATTAACCGATTTTTACGAAACTTACCGCACGCCTTGAGCTCTAAAATAGACACAATTTGCATTTAAAAAAATGGCCGTTAAAATTTAATTTGATATTTTTACGTACTTCTTCTTAACCAACAGATTTAATTATTTTTTTTGTTTGTTCCCTTAAAGTTTATTCGAAAATGTTCTATCATATCTTTGCATTGAAATTTACAAATAACCGAAAGGCAAAATAACTATAAACATTTATCGTCCGACCACAGCCTTTATAAGTGCATGCTTTATTCCAATAATAATTACACATCTCTTCCAGCTGATGGTCGTTTCTAATATTCAAGTTATTTATTTTATAATTTATAGCTGATATTGAAGAACAAAGCAAACACTCGGACATTCTCTTGGCAAATATCAAATTCTGCGTCATTTGTATTTATACTCGTACGTTTGTATTAATACAAAAGGCAATTTGTTAATTGTTTCCTATTTTTATCACATTATTCTCCATTGCTCAACAGTTAATACTGTTAGAAAATGCAATAACACAAGTAATTAAGTTCATTCATAACTTTTTATTTTATAAATTTTAAATGGTCATTTAAATTTATAAATATCAACATGTAGTAGTAAAGTATAAATAAAATCAATAAATTTCTGAAATTTGCTAAAAACCAAACGTTTAGCGTTCGCAATATCATTAGAAGAAATGTGTGTGCAAGTGAATTTTTAAATTTGTAAAAAATTACAATTTCTAACATATCAACATTTTATCGCTTTCTTAGGGTATAAAAATCTAGAAAATGATAATGGGAGAATGCTAAATCGTCGTCTTATAATTTAATTGTCGTATGTGGATTCCGATAGTTTCGAGTAAATTGAGTTTGAAGTTTGAACTCTTATAATTTTTTTTCAGCAAAGCGATTTTCTTTAAATTTTAGGAGGGGAAACTACTAATATTTGAATAGTTAATTTAAAAGTTTGATGCCTATAACTCACTTGGTGTAGAAGACATTTTGATTTTTGTTCAGAATTAAATTGTCGTATGTGGCAAAATGGAACATTTTTGTCATTTAAATAGCTACATACGACATTTTGCTTCCGAATACGACATTTAAACACTTAATGTATTTGAAAAGTATCAATACATTATATAAGTATTTCCTTACTTATATGTATAATAGTTACGTATCTAATTTTTTTAGTTACCCATTAAAACATACCCTAGGTTTTTGTTTTTTTTTTTCGAGGGCATTAAAACTCTTAACTTTATAATGGAACAAATTTTATTTCAGTCTTTTAATTATTTGGTTCCTGTTCTGTGGAACACACGAATCGCTCCACAGTATAATCCGCCTAATTTTCGGGTTATCAGCTACGACTCTAGTTAATATTTTGATTAGCACACTCGCAATTTCGTTTCCAGATCTACCATTCATAGTTTCGCTCCATATAGCGCAATACGTTAAGTTTGGAGTGTTTGGTAATATTAAAGTGGCAGTTAAATTAATGGGTCAAGAGAATTAAAATAAAGTAAGAAGGCCGAAATACTTAAACTTACAAACATCTGTTGGTAAATCTCGCTCATTTATCTATGTGCCATGGAAAATCCACATACGAAATAAATTTTTTGGTCGTTTTATATGGAAATTTGTCGTATGTGGCGTTTGGCAGTTACATACGACATTTAATTTGAAAATTGCATCATCAAATGCCACATACGACAAACTCAACACTCCATATCTCGAAAACCGTATGAGGTACCGAAAAACTGATTACGCCAAATGAAAGATCAGGTCGGAAAACCTAAGGAATCGATCTTAACTCAAAGCCGCAAAAAATCCATATACGACATTTAAATTATCAACCGACGAATCAGTCCAAAAATCTGCTAAAATATTCTATTGAAGAACAAATAAAATGCTAGATTTTAAATTTAAGTTGCTTTTTCTTGCAGATTTTAGAAAAACTTTTATGGTTTTCTTACAAAAGAAATCGAACAGTGAAAATTCTAAAATGGCAACAATGTTCGGAATCACACAGCCTTATTATGAGTTGCATTCGATGAGAAAAATTCACAATAGCGATTTCTTTATGGAAGGTGGGCAAATTTGAGGTTAGAAAGTAAATTGGCTGTCAAATGATGAAATGTCAAGAATTGAGCTGTCATCATTATTTCGTAAAAAGTTAGAAAATTTTAACCATGGAACGCCACGCTCTTCAACAAAGTACTTTAGTTGTGAAAATTTACTATCGGCAAAAACACTCAACGAAAACAACGCATTATGCAACAACAACAACATCTGCAACGGTTTCAGTCTGTTAAAATTTCTTTATAATTTTGCCGATTCCTTGCACAGTAGGTCGATTACGATGATCACAATCACCTCGTATTGCTCGAAAAGTAGCCACCAGTTTTGTAGTAAGTTCTCGGATTTTTAAACGATACATACTCGTTAAGGGCAAATCTTTCACTAAATAAATGGCACTTCAGATGACAGATATTTAACAGCTGACAGCCTTGCCAATAATAAAGAGTAGTTCGATGAGTTCACTGACTTCAAAATCGATACCAACCTAGAAGTTATATTTAAAGAAAAAGGGAAGGAAATACATGGAATTTCGGAGTGGCCAAATTTAAGGTTAGGAAGTAAATTGGCTTAAAAACATAATTCTTTTTGACAAATTCAGTTTTATTGATGCCAATGTAAAGAAGAAATATGGGAATTAATAGTGGAATATGATGTCGGGCAAATGTTCACCTCTAGCACGTCGGTAGAAGTCCGTTTTTTTTCTTCTCAAAATTTTGAACCACATTTTGCAACAAAGCTTCGTTTTGACGAGATAATGCAGCACTGAATTTCATCTTTCAGAACGTCAGTTGTTTTCGGTTTGTTTGCGTAAACTGTGGCCCCAGAGAAAATAATCCAGCATTGCCAAATCGAGAAATTATGAGACCGGTGTGTGGCTTGTGGCGCCGCCTTGCTGAAACTAAAGATCACTAATGTCAACATCAGCCAATTGTGGCCACAAAAAATCGGTTAACATGGTTTGGAAGCTCAGAGAATTCACTGTGACGGCGTTTCCTTGCTCATTTTCGAAAAAATACGGGCCGATGATGCCGCCTGTCCACAAACCGCACCATACGGTCACTTTCTTTGGATGTAACGGTTTTACGAGGACTGTTACGTTGATGTCCACAGTAGAGCCCTGTGTATTTAAAAGATCTTTAAAAACATGAGGAATTTCTAAAATGTTTTATTGTAGCGTAGTCTTAAAAAACAAGTCACTTGTTTCAGTTCAGTGACGAGAGAATTTGTGATGTTTCCTACATTAAACACAAACATAATAGCATAACATATACGCCAATTTACAAGCACACATGTATCAAAGGTCAAGACACTACTTCTTGTGGTATACGGAGTGTTTATTACGAACAAGAATTGTTCACGACATCACTTGTAAACACTCATATAAACGAACATCACTACATCCATCGTGCTTCGCTTATTATACGACAGCATTTATTGCTGGTTATACTACACCAGGGCCGGGGCAATATATTTAAAAAGCAAGACATATTTACATTTCAAGTAATATATGTTTGGGCAGGGCCCTAGTCCACAGCAGCATAATTCAAACGTCTTGTGGCCCGTACAGGAAACAGGTTGGGTATGACTGTGCTAGAGAAAGCTGTCATGGTTCAATATCATTTTTTATGAATTTTTTTTTTAAATTTCGTAACTTAAAGTTTGATTTATAATTTATAATTCACTTTCAGATCGCATTACATAAAAACTAACCCTCGTATTTCCACCGCATACGCAGTTAATTTACTTTAATTGTTTAAATTAAAAATTCGCTTTCAATTATAAAGTTTTGTTTACAAATCCTAAAGTTTTTGTTGCATACATAAAATTATTTTCGTATAATGTACTTTTAATTAAGAAGATTAAATTAAATTCAGCAGCACAATAAAAGTGTGTAATGCCACTTTTGAAATTATCAGTTTAAATACACAAAAATCCTATTAAAGCATTTAAAAAATTAAATTTATTGTTAGTGTATTTTTTTTTTCAATTATATTTTATTCTTTTTAAACACACGTTTAATATTTCTGTATTTTTATTTCATTAAACAAACTTCCAATGTTTAGGCCAACAACCATTTTCAAATATATGCCTGTTTTACAACAATAATTAGATTAAAAATAAAATGTTCAAGGTTTTTCCTCAAACATGACAATAAAAACTCTGACATGGAACCATTGAAATGCTGGTGAAGTTTAAAAAATTCAAACATTATGACAGCAGCAACAACAACTACAAGCGGTAAATATAATAAAATACTTTGTAAATGTTTGTTAACACTTCAGATATGAGAGTGCGCGTCAAAATGTTGTGGACGGTCATTGTATTTATAAAAATAAAATAAAATAAAAATACGGATACATTTAGAAAAAAAATTATCAAAACGATACATTTTGAATAGCGATTATACTCGAATACATACTTAGATAAGCTGACGACAGAACAACGCCTACAAATTATGGAAATTTTTAGAAATCGTAGTTCAGTTCGAGTATATTCAGTCATTTTACTCATTGGGGACAATTATATAATTTACAGTCAAGAAAGTCAATTTAATTTAAGTTAAACAGTTCAAAAACACAAGGAGTCATTTTCAATAAGAAAAATTTAAACTTTAAACAATGTCTTTTCACCAGGCAGACAAAGATCATGCAGTATATTGATCCTAGTTTTCAGGGAAAGACCATCACCTTACCCGATAGGATTAAATATTTAAGAGTGATCCTAGATCGGAAACTGTTGTGGAGACATCACGTAGAGGAAGGCTAACTCGTGCTGGTCTCTCTGCAGAAGGGTCATTGGGTCCAGATGGGGGCTCTATAGGAGTGTGGTCAGACCAATTCTAATATACACATCGGTAGAATGATGGAGGTCAATCAACACTAAAATTTTGGAGAAGGTTCAACGAATGTGCTGCTTAGGTATAAGTGGTGCTATGAGAACTACATCCACCAGAGCATTGGAGACCATTCTTTATGTTCAACCTATAGACTGATATAGTATTAGATACAAAGCAGCTCTGGCTACAAAACATCTACAAGTAATAGGAGGAATGTATCGGACAAGACACCATACCACACCATCAGAACATATGGACGTCACTGGACGGATACGACTAGACTTTGGAAATGTCTGACCACGTAGGTGAGCCTAGGGTTATAACTGAATGCGAGATATTGATACCAGAAATACACTCTTAGGTCAATCGAACACCCCTGATGAAAGAACGGGCCTAGGTTTCATCATAGAGAACCGGAGACCGAGAATTACTTCCGCTTGCCTGACCATCATACAGTCTTCCAGGCGGAGATTCGTGCGATTACGGAGGTTTTAAAATGGTTCAGTGTTGTGAAGAGGTCAATATATTTACCGACAGTAAGTCGGCAATTAAAGCAATTACAACAGAAAGAGTAAACTCTAGGAACGTTTTAGATTGCAAGAATATGATTAACACACATTACGCAGTACATGGCAACATTTGTATTGTATGGTTCCTGGCCCACTACATCGTAACTGGAAATGAAATGGCGAAAAAGGCCAAAACGTTGCACAAAACTGAGCGAAGACGGCCCACAGGGCACGATGGAATTGTGATACGTTGGGTAATCTTACCAAGGTTCTATGGGGGCGACCCAGACGTCTTCGTCACTGTTGAAACTAGTCAGGTCCGAGCTAGCAAAGTTGACCGGCATCTTAACGGGGCACTCTAATTTACGAGGGCATTTGACCGGATTGGAGCCAGGGATGACAATGAATGCAGGGCATGCGTGGAGGACATCGAGACAATGGAGCACTTCCTTTGTCATTGTCCAGCTTTCGCCCAACCGAGATCCTGTTATTTTGGGTATGACACCTTACCGGACATTACCCACTTTAGAGATATTGGCTAGAAAAATATTGAGAGACTACGTAACGTGAACCATACTGAGTTCCTATAAAGGTGAGGTTCGTTTGTTATTTTACATGAGAGCGCACAACAGGCCTATACTGGTTCAGGTGTATGTCCCCGGAAATGAGCGTAACGGCTTCTCTTTTCAATCTAACCTAATCTTAAACAAAGAGTGTTTTTTCGAAGGCCCTTCTGACAGTTACTTTATTCGATGTTTCAGATTTTTTTAGAGAGCAAATAAAGGTAATAGAGAACTTGACACCCTACTTATCAATAATATGTACATATCGCATACTAAATCATAAACACGCACAGATTTTCAGGAGTGATTAAAAACTGTTGTTGACTGTACAAATGACGCAAGTATGTAACATAAAAGCAGGCATAAAGCTATTTTGCATTGTTCAATACGAGTAAGACTGTATTGCAAAAGAAATTTTAGCGGACGTTAGAGATTTGTTCAGTGCACTGGTTTATTTTGATAATTTTGAGTTCCCCGCAAAAATTACCGCTTCGCCATAAGCAATTTTATAAGGGAATGTCAAATAGATATTGACGTATAAGCCTACTTAAGTATGGCATGATATTTGCTCGCGATGTCCCACTTTTGAGCATTTCGTTTTAAGTGCTTATTTCAGTGCAATTAGGATGTAGTGAATTCACGGATTCCATAAATAAAAAATTATGTACATTTATGAAATACTTTTTGTTCGCGCATTGAATCAGGAGTCGATCCCATTATATCCGCATGTTAGGCAAGAACACTACCCACTGTATCCATCTAAGCGAGAGAGAGAGAGAGGAGAGTATTTAAGTATAAACAGAAGACCAACTTCGTAGTGTTTGTGTAAAATTTCCTTCCTTTCTTTTTGTCTTTTATTTTTGCTGGATTGTGACTGTTTATGATTTAATGGGCGATATGTACATAGATACCGCCTTGGATATTTTTTTTACAAGAGCTTTAATATTTTTAAAAGCTTATTTACTTGCAAAAAATTATAATTATTGAATTATTATAAATCTCTAACTATTTAAAATAAGTACAGTGTTATACATTTAGAGGAACGCGCAAAAATTGTTAAAACTTAATACAAAAGTGCTGGCGACTGGCGACTTTCCGAGCATTACGGGGTGATTACGGTCGTCACAATCGATCCACTGTGCAAGGAATTGCCAGGATTATAAAGAAACTGAAACAGAACTGAAGCTTTACAGATGTAGTCAGGCACTGCTGAAAATAACGCTTCTGCTAGTGACGGATAATTCTAAGAACCTTTATTGCCAATTTACAGCGCTATGACAGCACGAAAACAAGTTTTTTTGGTCTGCAATTATGAATTGGACGATATGTGGATTCAGCTAGGGTACCATGAAATAAGGCCCACATGATATAACTCCCAACAAATAAATTGAATAACTCCCAATGACTTTTCCATACAAAATTGGGACTTATTTCATTAAGAAATGACTCCCAATGCATTGGGAATTATTTAATTTTGACTTTTTGGGAGTTATTTCATATGAATTAATTCCCAAATGAAATAACTCCCAGTGATATTTCCATACCTCGAAACATCTGTTGGGACTTATTTCAATTTCTTTTGTCATTGGAAATTATTTAATTTCTCGATTAGAAGTTATTTCAGGGTTTTTTGGGAGTTATTTCACTTTTATTTGAAAGTTATTTCATGTTTGTTTGGGAGTTTGTTGCTTTTTTCTTCAACATTATCGTCATTTTATAACTTGTGTGCGGCCGTGCCAAACTAATTTTTTTTTCTTCAGGTTATGGAGAAAATTCAAAGGCAATGACTACTTTATTTTTATAGACTCATTTCATTGCGACTTATTTAATTTTTTTTTTAAATATTGAATTTTTTTAGAGTTATTTCATTGTAAATTATGTAATTTTGTCTGAGTGGGACTTATATAATTTTTGTTGGGAGTTATTTCATTTTGGACTTATTTCCTGGTACCTTCAGCAAGACAGTGCCACAAGCCACACAACACGGCCGATTTTGGCTTTATTTCACGGGACGTTTCCAGAACGCGTAATTTCACGTTTTGGCGAAGTCAATTGATCACCAGGATCATGCGATTTAACGCCGTTAGACATTTTTGTAAGGGTAGGCCAAAGACCGTATCTACACGTATATACCACCCACTTTGAAGGATTGAAAAACCCAACTTTTTCTAAAGTGGTCGAAAACTACCTAAAGGATCGACTGCTGCAACCAATAGAGAAGCGGTCATTTAAATGACATTTTATTTCGTAAGTAACAGGTCCAAGCATTATAATTAAATAAAAGTTGTATCGAAATTAAAGCTTTATGTGTGCTTTATTAAGTTTACTTTTGCAACCGAAAAATTTATACATTTATTTAATATTTTTTGGGTGTTATTTTATTTTTGAATTTATTTCACCTTTTTGCATGGGAACTGTTTCGTTAAGAAATGAGTCTCAAAAATTGGTGTTATTTCATTTCGAGTTTAAGGACTGAGGGTGGCGTTGGCTGAAGTATGTACTTAGCACGTTGACTACGAAAACGAAGGTCCTGGGTGCGAGCCCGGCATCAGAAAGTTATCAAATGAGCACACCACGCATTTTTCTGATGTACATTAGTGTCCCTTTGTATCAGTTGTTGTAGAAAAGTTCATGTGATGAAGGCATAGTCACTGGTCACTGAATTATACCGATTTCAGCAGATACTAATCCTAATGTAACATCAGGGCGCTCTCCTTCGTTGTGTAGCAGAATCATCGGCGAAGTAAAATAACCATAAAATGGCTACTAATCACAGCTTCAAAAATGTAATACGACTCATTCAACAAAAGAGGCACTGCAACAGTGAATTATTAAAAACGTGCAAAAAGCAGAGTTGTAAAACAATGAAGCTTTCCTCTATATCTTCACTCACCACCTGTCTTCTCTATCACTATCTCTTTCCTAAAGAATGTAACACCTAGTAATAGCAGTAGGCATTCATTGCCTGAATGTTACATCTCTTAAAAAAAAATAAAAAATTAAATTTTTTAAGACTTGCAAGTTAGCAGAAGATCTTCAAACATGTTAATAAACTTAGAAACGTTGTATTTTCATATACATACATACGAGGTCTGATCATAAAATAACCGTTATTTTAAATTATTTCAAAAAGTATTTATTTATTCATCAATAACTATCTTGTCCCCTTGAAAGTAATCCCCCTCAGATTTAATACACTTATGACAGCGTTTTTTCCAATCCTCGAAACACTTCTGCAACGCGTTTTTTGGTATCGCCAACAGCTCCTGTTTCGATTTTTCTTTTATCTCCTCAATCGTAGCAAAACGCTTTCCTTTCATCGGTGTCTTCAGTTTTGGGAAGAGGAAAAAGTCAGCGGAGGCCAAGTCCGGTGAATACGGTGGTTGAGGCACGATAACGGTTTTGTTTTTGGCCAAAAACTCACGCACAAGCATCGATGTGTGAGCTGGTGCGTTATCATGGTGCAAAATCCATGATTGTTTTTCCACAATTCTGTGCGTTTCTGACGAATTGCTTAGCGTAAACGGCGCATAACTTCAAGGTAGTATTCCTTATTGACCGTACGACCTTGTGGCAAGAAAACATTGAGCAAAACCTTCACATTTGACCGAACTTGACGACCAGGACGAGCATCGTCATTGACATCTTCTCGACCTTCCTTAAACCGGTTATACCAAAATTGAACTTGTGTTCTGCTCATAGTAGACTCGCCAAACGCCACAGTCAACACTTCAAATGTCCTTGCGCATTTCATTTCATTTTTTACACAAAACTTAATACAGTTTCTTTGATAAATTTTTTCGAATAGTAAAAAATCGAAGAGCACACCAAAACACGACTAACCTTTTTATCTGTCAAAAACAAACTGACAATCCAAAATGGCTGATATTGCCAACATATATAACAGACATAACAGAAAAAAAATGCGAATATCGAACATACGTAACTCACGAAATTTGAAAATAACGGTTATTTTTTTATCAGACCTCGTACATATATGTACATATGTATGTATATAAAAAATGTCAAAGAATAATTGAGAATTACAAACGTATTTCCTTTTAATTCAAATCAATTCACATCAAATAACCAATTTAATTGAAAAAAATATGTTTAGATTTATTTTCTGTAGGGTTTCTTAAAAGTTGAAATAAGAACTGTCAGATAATTTGGCTAAGCATAAGAGAAATTCGCCATAAAAACTAAATTATCTCTAACAAATAAATAATAAATTATTCTTAAAGTATTGTCATTGCATACTAAACATATTCAGATATGTACGAATTTACATACATATGCGCATATTAGTGTTGTCCATGCTTACACAGACAAAAATAAATTTCCAAGAATAAGTTCCACCATTCATATTATGTCTTTAAAATTTCAGCAACCTATCTATATACGAGGGAGTGCTCAGCGACTTTAAAATATTTTAATTTTATGAAAAAATATTGAGAAATAACTAGTCAGAATATTAATTAAAAAATGTAAACCATGTATCAAAAATATTTTTTAATTCAGACGTTTCTTTTTCCACTAGTGCTTATTTCGTGAACACTTAACTCATGTCTGATTTGACAGATAATTAGTTTTATCCTTCCGCTGAACGAATATGGTTGTGTATACGCTTCGCTAAGTGGGCCTGCGATCGACTTACAGAAGATGCCGATTTTGCCAAAAAAAAAATCATCTTTTCAGATGAAGCTCATTTTGATCTTGGCGGGTATGTAAACAAGCAAAATTGTCGCATTTGGGGCACAGAAAACCCGCACGCATACATTGAAAAGCCGACACACCCAAAACGAGTCACTGTTTGGTGCGGATTTTGGTCCAGAGGCATAATTGGGCCAATGAGCAAGTAGTGGCCGTTACAGTCAATGGCGATCGTTATCGAGCCATGTTGAACGAATTTTTGTTCACAAAAATTGAAGATGAGGATATTGGCAACATTTGGTTTCAACAGGACGGCGCTACGTGCCGCACAGCCGAAGCTACACTCGATGTTTTGCGCCCTGTTTTCAAAAAAAAAAAAAGTTATCTGGCGGACCCTTTAGTATGAAAATACTCGTATACACAAAATAATATAAATAAAGAAATACTTGAAAATAATATTAATAAATTTTCTTTTCCATTTAAAACTAAGTTTGTTATCATCGTTTTGCCAGTTTCAGTAGAAATGATCTTTCTGTTCTGCTCAACGACATGAAGTAAAAATTGTTTTTCCTCTTCATTGGTAGTGAGTCTCGTATTGAAATCTCCGAATAGTTTTACATCCCTCCCCGCGGTGTCGTTAACCACACGCATATGCACTGCATATGTATGTATTTATATTAGCGTGGCCGTTTTTTTTTTATTTCTTATATTCTCTTCCCCCAAATCGGTTCAGTTTTATGTAAAAAAAAAATACAAAAAAGTTTCATAGCGATAATTTGTGTGTTTTAAGGGGTGCGTCCGCCCCTCAAATTTGGCCATCAAGCCCATTTATTCAATGTAATTTGTTTGCAGATGACTCTTTTTAAAAAAACCTTTTACAAGAATATGATATATGGTAATATTTTAGCTTCAAAGAAAGTTTTTTGATAAAATTAATATTTTAGAAAATAATGAAGAAAATAACCAACAAAATACCACAAATTTTATACACCAAAATTATATTTATATGGAAATTATTTATACTAAGCATGTACAATAAGAGCTTATATCTATTAAATTATTTCATACATACATACATATATTACGTATAGTCAAAAGAAAACTAAAAAACAAAAAAGCAAAAAAAAATACATTGAATAAATGGACTTGAGGGCCAACTTTAAAGGGGCGGACGCACCCCCCAAAACACAACTTTTCGTTATGAGGAGGGGGGAGAGAATATAAGAATTAAAAAAATTCTCCATACAACTAACGACCACTCTAATGTAAGTTTCTAAAGGGTGTTTTTTATTGAGGTATAGAACTTTAAGTTGGCATCACTTTTTTAACTGGCGGCCATTTTGTCAGCTGTCAAGTGATTAATATTTAGTTTGGTTTGCCATTTCATCATGAACAGGTTGACAAAAGAACAACGCTTGCAAATCGTGCAAATTTATTTCGAAAATAATGGTTCAGTTCGCGAAGTTTACCGCAAGCTCCGTTCATTTTATGGTCGACATAATCGTCCATCAGAGCAATTAATTCGGTTAACCATGGATCGTTTTCGCACTACGTTTACTCTATGTGATAATACGCATCCGCTGAAGTCGCTCGTCTACGCCAACAAACCAGAAACGTTAGGCGACTTGGAAGCCAACATTCGTGGCGTTATTGCCAACATACGGCCCCATATGCTCGAAAAAGTGGTTGAAAATTGGACCTGTAGAATTGGCTTTATTCGAGCCAGCCGCGGCGGCCACATGCCCGAAATCATATTTAAACGTTAATGGCATAAAATTATCCTTCCAATAAAGCCAAATTGATGGACATTAAAACGATTTTCTTGTGTTTTATTTCAATTCGAAGTTCTATACCTCTAAAAAAAACACCCTATATATACATTCATACATATGTATGTAAATATTAGTGTCTAACTTTCATTCTTTGTTTCATTGCAATTAAGAAATCGATATTTCATTTCATACTAAATCATTGATGAGCGTTTCTTTGCACAATTGCGCTGAGAGAATTCACACGTATTGTTACCCTCTTTAATTTAGTCGTCGATGAGACACCGACGAATGCGCATGAGGCGGATGCTTCCATATTTTTTTTTAGAATATTTGTCCAGCAAACACACGTGTTGCCTTTCAAATGTATGATATGCGAAAAATATTTTATTATAAACAACGCATTTGGTAACATACAATGCCTTTTATGTTATCAAAGATTTAAGGGAAAAAAGGAATATGCTATTAAAGGCCGTGATACACTATCATACAAAGTCGTGCGATCTACGAAAAAGTACACCCCTGGTGTGATGAATTGTTATTGTCTTTTGAAAATTTTCATAAACTCCATCATACCAGGGTTGTATTTTTTCGTAGATCGCACGACTTTGTATGATAGTGGTATCACGGCCTTAAAAGACATTATGATGCTTTTCACAGCGATATTCATAAGTTTAATGGTAGGGAAGGAGAGAAATTTTAAATAAAAATACAAATATTTATTTTGAAATAAATAAAAAATTAATAGTTTGTACCATACCAAAATAAAGTTTGAAAAAGTTTTTCACAATTGACTGTTTGCCTAGAAAATGTTTTATTTTCAATTAATATTTTAACTGTGTGGATTTGTGTTTGGTGGGTAGCTCGCAACCTCAATACATTGACAGTTCTCCAATACATTCACAGTGCCCACCAATGATTTAGATTTACTGATATTAACAGAGAAAAATTAGACAGTTATTTGGTTTTTTTTTAAATTTAAGTTAAACAACAGCTGTTGCTGTCTGCCTGGTTGAGTTGTTGGTGGCCTGTTCACTTGATGACTTGTTTTTGTTATTGTTGTTGTTGTTGTTGGAACTAGTAGAGACACTTAAAACTGACTTTCATATTTGTAAATGAATTTGCCGTTTTTATCTTTCTTTCTTATTTAGTTTAACAGTTTCCAGAAAAAAAATAAACGGTTTTTTACACCAATTCATAGGAATGCTGGTGTGAGTCACCAAACAACATTCAAAATATGTAGTTTAAGCTTAAAACATAAAAAAAATTCGTCAATTAAACTGAAATTCTTATGTTTTTTCTAAGCAACTACTTATGTCTTACGAGGGTAGTGCGATAAAAGACAGATTCACAGAACTCAAAAGAAAATAAAGAAATTTTAGGGTAAAGGTTCCCTGATGATCATAGGATTCAGCTAAATCCCTTAATAATCAATTTCAATTTACCTATTTTTAATAAAAAAAAATATTTTACTGAATAAGTAAAACTAGTGCGTTAAAAAATGTTAAACTTAAATTATGAATAAAAATAATTTGTTATCTACAAGTTATCTGTATCATTTAAAAGTTACATGGAAAAACTTGATGTCACACCAGCATCCAGTGTTGTCAGATTTATTTTCAGCCTCCTCGCCAAATTACTTGTCGAATATCGCCAATTTAATAAAACATAAAATTTTAGCTACAAAAAGAATATTTTTATTTTGTAATTACATTATATATTAATATTGTTAAATTTTAAATTCAGTAGGTATCGTCTATCGTAAAATATAAAAATTATATTGATTAAGAAAAATTGAGAAGTGTTTATTTACATTATCATATAAATACTGGCGTATAAAAAATACTTAAAAATAACTCATTCCAAAAGATCAATCTAAATAGGATAAATTGAAATTAAACACCAAGATCAATATTAATATTTAAATCTTGTAATAAAACTGAAGTGGTCAGTACCAGCAGCATCGTCGTAATCATCCATTTTAGGGGAAAACTCGTGCAGGCTTTTTGGAGCTTCATTATCAAAATGTTGCTTCCAATTCATAAAAGGAAGTTTTCCCCACTGTGTTTCATAAACACCAACTGACATTTTGTGGTCTATAATTTTGTTTAAAACTTCTTCAATTTTAGAAAATTTTTTTTGAGATAAAGAGTTTATAGTCTTTTAATCTTTTGAACGAAATATTTTATATTGAAGAAAAAATTCCTTATCTAAAAATTTTCATGTTTTGAACATTATTCTATTTTATTTAAATCGTAAAAATATCACCAAGGATTTCAAATATCGGCAAGTAAATCGCCAATCGCCATTTAAAAATTTTCATCACCAAAAACAAATTTTTGTCGCCACGTTTGGCGAGATATCGCCATATCTGACAACACTGCCAGCATCTAATTCAGACAAGGGCGTTTCTTTTCACAATTGTGTTGAGCGCATTCACACGTATTCTTACCCGCTTTAATTTAGTCGTCGATGAGACAGCAACGAATGCGCATGAGACATGAGGCATGAGGATGCTCACATATTTTGTTCATGAATATTTATCCAGCAAACACGTGTTGCCTTTCAAATTTATGATATGCGAATTATTTTTTTATAAATAACGCATTTGGTAACATACAATGTCTTCTATGTTATAAAAGATTTAAGAAAAAAAAGGAATTTGTTATTAAAAGACATTATTATGCTTTTCATAGCTAAATGCATAAGTTAAATGGTAGGGAAAGAGAAAAATTTTACACAAAAAGACAAATATATACATATTTTGAAAAAAAAAGAAAAAAAATAGTTGCTACCAGTGGACCATACCAAAATAAAGTTTGAAAAGTTTTTTACAATTGACTGTTTGCTTAGAAAATGTTTTATTTAAATATAATTAATATTTTAAGTGTGTGGCTTTGTGTTTGGCGGGTAGCTCGCAACCTCAATATACCCTCTAGTTTTAAAAGTAGAAATTTACTCCAAATCGTTAGGTATTACCCTAAAGAAAAATCGACTAGCTACTACACTAGCCACAAGTAATGCAAGAGTTCGTCTTTTGACTCTCTCACTCATGGATATGTTGATGCCTTTAACATCAAAGAAATTTTTTTTGTGAGCGGAAAAAAACTGCGCTGTTATTCCAAAGAAAATCAGCAAGAAAAAAATTATTTTAAGTACACAATTGTTTTGATTTTGTGATGGTGTCAGTTACAATTGGAATTTCGTGGTCAGTGAACGTATAATTTTTATTGAAAAAAGTACTTTTCTTTTAGAAAGTGAAAATGAACAATTAATTAATTAAAAAATGTATTAATGACCCATATCGCGGATAAAAGTTCACGTGAAATGTGTTCATTTTACCTAAAATTGTGATCGCCAATGTTTGCGCTATTATTCTTTAATATTGTTCACCATTTTTTGTTCATGGAAAATATTTCACGTGAACAAAATGTTCGCCTTATATTCTCGATAAGCGCGAATAATTATTTGTTTTTTCAATAGAAAAATTAATTGTATTCATTCAACCCACTAAGGAGTGATTTAACTAACTCATATGTGAAAATGATTAATGGGGTCAACTGGCTAGGATTCAAAAAATATCTTAGTAGTCACTGCGTAGAAAACATTCAGCTAAGATCATCGTATGATATGGAATTTAACATTGCCAATATTAACGAAAATATTAAACAGGCTGCTGAACATGCCACTACCTCCTATCCGCAGACTGGCTTTAATAGAATTTATTCTACGGAAATTGAACGTCTTGTATGTGAAAAAAGGAGAGCTAGAAGAGAATGGCAACAACACAGATCACCCCTAAATAAAATCGTACTTACAGAATGTACTAAACGACTCAAAGAGCTGCTATCGTCGGAAAAAACTGCATTACTGGAAAAGTATTTAGAAGGTCTTGATGTAACGTCAGCATCTAATTACTCTTTATGGCGCGCTACTAGAAATCTTAAAAGACCCGTTGACCTTAAATCACCACTGCGTACTTCGACCGGAGGCTGGGCGAGAAGCGATAGTGAGAAAGGTAATTTATTTTCTGAGCATTTAAAATCTGTATTTACTCCCAATTCATGTACGGGTGCTGCCGAATTACCGAGTGTAGTTTCTCTACCCCCTCGTCCCTTAAGGTTTAAGTTGCGTGAACTACAAAAAATAATTGCTGAACTCGACCCGAAGAAAGCTCCAGGTATTGATGGCATTAGTAACAAGATGCTGATGAACTTGCCTCATATTGCAACAAGAATCTTGCTATTTATTTTTAATGCTATTTTACGAATGCAGTATTTTCAAAATAACTGGAAACTTGCCAAAATAAAAATGATTCCAAAGCCAGGCAAAGATCTTACCAAGGCTGAGTCATATAGGCCTATAAGCTTACTATCAACAATCTCAAAGCTTTTCGAAAAGCTGCTCATTAATAAATTTTCCAAAATTTTAGCTGATAATGGGTGCATCCCGGACCATCAATTTGGTTTTAGAAGTCAGCATAGCACCATTGAACAAACGCATAGATTGGTCTAAGTTGTAAGAAGAACATTTGAAGAAAAGAAGTATTGTTCTGCTCTCTTTACTGATGTTTCTCATGCATTTGATAAAGTATGGCACGAAGGCCTAGTTTTAAAATTGAAGACGTATCTAACAATAAATATACAAAAGCTTTTGGAAAATTATATTATTGATAGGAAGTTCACTGTTGTGGAAGGAGAGTTCACGAGTGTGCCCGAATCTATACCTTCCGGTGTGCCACAGGGCAGTATTCTGGGGCCAGTCTTGTATCTAATATATACTTGTGATATGCCTGTGAGCAATAACATCCTAACTTCTACATTTGCCGATGATACAGCCTGTATGAGTATACACAAAAACCCTGATGAGGCATCCCGCAATCTCCAAGAACACATTACCCAGCTTGAAATATGGTTGAACTTATGGAGAATTAAAGTAAATGAACAAAAGTGTGTCCACGTAACGTTTACCCTAAGAATCAACAATCAAAGTATTCCTCAACATTCTCAAGTGAAATACCTTGGCATGCACCTTGATCGAAGGCTTACATGGAAATATCACATTGACTCTAAGTTAACTCAAATGAAACTTAAATTAACTCAAATATATTGGTTAATTGGCAGAAATTCAACACTCAGCCTAGACTGCAAACTTTTGATATACAAGTCGCTTTTGAAGCCAATATGGTGCTATGGAATTCAGCTATGGGGCACTGCTTCAGCTTCAAGTGTTGAGAAAATCCAACGAAGGCAAAACCAAATTTTACGTTTGATAACATCGGCTCCATGGTACATCAAAAATTCAAATATACATCGCGATTTAAATATGCCACTAGTGACTGAAGAAATTGCAAAATACGCAGGCAAATATTTAGCAAAACTAGAGACACATGCTAATCTGCTCGCTCGAAATATCTTGAACTTTACTGGACATATCCGCTTAAAAAAGAGGGACACAAGGGCTCTTATTCTCAACACTCCAGATGGGACTTCTTGAAAATACTTTTTTTTTTTTTCCTTTTTGATTATCACTACTCATGTATTATTTATAACTATCACTAAGTTTATGTCCGACACTGGTCGGGCCTGATAATTATATTTAGATTTAAAATTTGATTACTTATAGTTAGTTCATTTTTGAAGATACAATAAATAAATATATGAAAAAAAGAAAAAAAAATTAATTGTATTCATTAGCGAAATCACTGACGAAGGGTTATGCAGATGGTTCCAATTGACTACCGTCAAAGTCATCCCCATGTTAAAATCGTCAGTCAGCATTGCTAGTAGTTCCGCTGGTAGTTAATGGTAACGATTAGTATTTAACGAAATAGCTAAACATTCGCTAGCTACGCCGACTGCAGTGTATTGACAGTACACCAATACATTCACAGCGCCCACCAATGATCTAATTACTCTTTGTGGCGCGTTGAGTTAAAACAACTTCTGCAACTTGGGCAAGAAGCGAAACTGAAAAAGGTAAAATATTTGCTGATCATTTACAATCCGTATTTACCCCAAACAGATGTCTGGGTGTTGTTGAGATGCCATGTGTAGTTGCTCTACCCCCTCGAACATTAAAGTTTAAGATCCGTGATGTACAAAAACTAACTGCTGAACTCAACCCGAAGAAAGCTCCGGGTATCGATGAAATTAGTAATAAGATGCTGATGAAGTTGCCTCGTATTGCAATTAGAATCCTGCTATTTATTTTTAATGCCGTTTTATGACTGGAGTATTATTCACACAGCTGGAAGCTTGCCAAGGTCAAAATGATTCTATAGCCGGGCAAAGATCTTACCAAAGCTGCGTCATATAGGCCAATAAGTTTACTGTGAACAATGCCAAACTCTTCGAAAAGCTACTCATGATAAAATAGTCCCCAATTCCAACTGATAGTGGGCGCATACCGGACCATCAATTTGGTTTTAGAAGTCAGCATAGCACGATTGAACAAACCCATAGATTGGTTCAATTTATAAGAAGAACATTTGAAGAAAATAAGTATTGTTGTGCCCTTTTTATTGACGTTTCTCAGGCATTTGATAAAGTGTGGCATGAAGGCCTAATTTTAAAATTGAAAACATGTCTACCAATAAACATTATTAATCTTTTGCAAAGTTACACTCTGGCCCGGAAGTTCACTGTTGTGGAAGGAGACTTCATGAGTGTGCCCGAATCAATTTCATCCGGTGTGCCACAGGGGAGTATACTGGGGCCAGTTTTGTATTTGATTTATACTTGTGATATACCTGGGAGCAGTAATATCCATACTTCTACTTTTGCCGATAATACAGCCTGCCTTAGTATGAATGAAAAGTTTCACGAGAAATCTCGATATGTACAGGAACATATTACCCAGCTGGAACTATGGCTAAACTTATGGAGAATAAAAGTAAACGAACAGAAGTATGCTCAGGTAACATTTAGCATACGAAGAGATACTTGTTCGCCCATTCGAAACAACAATCAAGTTGTTCCTCAACATTCACATGTGAAATACCTTGGTATACACCTTGACCGACGACTTACATGGAAACACCACATTGACTCTAACCTAACACAAATGAAGCTAAAATTAACTGTTACATTGGCTGATTGGTAGAAATTCAACCCTGAGTCTAGAGCTTGAATTTTCTTTTTTTTGCTTACCACGACTCTTAGGTATTATTAATTACTATCACTAAATTCATGTCCGACACTGGTCGGGCTTAATGATTATATTTAGAATTAAGATTTGAAAACTTATTAGTTAGTTCATTTTTGAAGATACAATAAATAAACATATGTACTCGTATTAAAAAAAAAAAAAATCTGTCATTCTTTTTTTCGGGAGTGCAAAAAACAGTCCATATAAAAGTATGGTTTCTGTGTAAAATTTTTCAATGGTTTTGATGAACGACCACGTTAAATCAGGTGAAATTTCTAAATTAATAAAGTATTAGCACGATCCATTAAATAATAACTTAAAACGGGACTCTATCAACCGGCTACATCTATTAACCGGCATGCTGTCACTTTGTTTCTTGACTTCCATTATATGGCTCATTTACTTCAATAGCGTTTTTTGAGTTAATAATGCAAAATAATTCGGCGTTTCGTATTTTATGTTGTGTAAAAATTTCATATACATAAATACCTTTTAGTACTACCTCGTAAGAGAATATTTTTTCATGTCTGCACTGAGTTTTATATAAATTGAAAACTTTAAACGCGTTTTCTGCAAAGCTAATTTTTTTTTTTTTTTGAGTTGTGACTCTGTTGAAGTAAAGGAGCGATATGTGCTTTTACCTCTCTTATCCGTGCTTCTATTTTTTATAATTTTTAATTAAAATTAATTGTATTCATTCAACCCACTAAGGAGTGATTTAACTAACTCATATGTGAAAATGATTAATGGGGTCAACTGGCTAGGATTCAAAAAATATCTTAGTAGTCACTGCGTAGAAAACATTCAGCTAAGATCATCGTATGATATGGAATTTAACATTGCCAATATTAACGAAAATATTAAACAGGCTGCTGAACATGCCACTACCTCCTATCCGCAGACTGGCTTTAATAGAATTTATTCTACGGAAATTGAACGTCTTGTATGTGAAAAAAGGAGAGCTAGAAGAGAATGGCAACAACACAGATCACCCCTAAATAAAATCGTACTTACAGAATGTACTAAACGACTCAAAGAGCTGCTATCGTCGGAAAAAACTGCATTACTGGAAAAGTATTTAGAAGGTCTTGATGTAACGTCAGCATCTAATTACTCTTTATGGCGCGCTACTAGAAATCTTAAAAGACCCGTTGACCTTAAATCACCACTGCGTACTTCGACCGGAGGCTGGGCGAGAAGCGATAGTGAGAAAGGTAATTTATTTTCTGAGCATTTAAAATCTGTATTTACTCCCAATTCATGTACGGGTGCTGCCGAATTACCGAGTGTAGTTTCTCTACCCCCTCGTCCCTTAAGGTTTAAGTTGCGTGAACTACAAAAAATAATTGCTGAACTCGACCCGAAGAAAGCTCCAGGTATTGATGGCATTAGTAACAAGATGCTGATGAACTTGCCTCATATTGCAACAAGAATCTTGCTATTTATTTTTAATGCTATTTTACGAATGCAGTATTTTCAAAATAACTGGAAACTTGCCAAAATAAAAATGATTCCAAAGCCAGGCAAAGATCTTACCAAGGCTGAGTCATATAGGCCTATAAGCTTACTATCAACAATCTCAAAGCTTTTCGAAAAGCTGCTCATTACTAAATTGTCCAAAATTTTAGCTGATAATGGGTGCATCCCGGACCATCAATTTGGTTTTAGAAGTCAGCATAGCACCATTGAACAAACGCATAGATTGGTCTAAGTTGTAAGAAGAACATTTGAAGAAAAGAAGTATTGTTCTGCTCTCTTTACTGATGTTTCTCATGCATTTGATAAAGTATGGCACGAAGGCCTAGTTTTAAAATTGAAGACGTATCTAACAATAAATATACAAAAGCTTTTGGAAAATTATATTATTGATAGGAAGTTCACTGTTGTGGAAGGAGAGTTCACGAGTGTGCCCGAATCTATACCTTCCGGTGTGCCACAGGGCAGTATTCTGGGGCCAGTCTTGTATCTAATATATACTTGTGATATGCCTGTGAGCAATAACATCCTAACTTCTACATTTGCCGATGATACAGCCTGTATGAGTATACACAAAAACCCTGATGAGGCATCCCGCAATCTCCAAGAACACATTACCCAGCTTGAAATATGGTTGAACTTATGGAGAATTAAAGTAAATGAACAAAAGTGTGTCCACGTAACGTTTACCCTAAGAATCAACAATCAAAGTATTCCTCAACATTCTCAAGTGAAATACCTTGGCATGCACCTTGATCGAAGGCTTACATGGAAATATCACATTGACTCTAAGTTAACTCAAATGAAACTTAAATTAACTCAAATATATTGGTTAATTGGCAGAAATTCAACACTCAGCCTAGACTGCAAACTTTTGATATACAAGTCGCTTTTGAAGCCAATATGGTGCTATGGAATTCAGCTATGGGGCACTGCTTCAGCTTCAAGTGTTGAGAAAATCCAACGAAGGCAAAACCAAATTTTACGTTTGATAACATCGGCTCCATGGTACATCAAAAATTCAAATATACATCGCGATTTAAATATGCCACTAGTGACTGAAGAAATTGCAAAATACGCAGGCAAATATTTAGCAAAACTAGAGACACATGCTAATCTGCTCGCTCGAAATATCTTGAACTTTACTGGACATATCCGCTTAAAAAAGAGGGACACAAGGGCTCTTATTCTCAACACTCCAGATGGGACTTCTTGAAAATACTTTTTTTTTTTTTCCTTTTTGATTATCACTACTCATGTATTATTTATAACTATCACTAAGTTTATGTCCGACACTGGTCGGGCCTGATAATTATATTTAGATTTAAAATTTGATTACTTATAGTTAGTTCATTTTTGAAGATACAATAAATAAATATATGAAAAAAAGAAAAAAAAATTAATTGTATTCATTAGCGAAATCACTGACGAAGGGTTATGCAGATGGTTCCAATTGACTACCGTCAAAGTCATCCCCATGTTAAAATCGTCAGTCAGCATTGCTAGTAGTTCCGCTGGTAGTTAATGGTAACGATTAGTATTTAACGAAATAGCTAAACATTCGCTAGCTACGCCGACTGCAGTGTATTGACAGTACACCAATACATTCACAGCGCCCACCAATGATCTAATTACTCTTTGTGGCGCGTTGAGTTAAAACAACTTCTGCAACTTGGGCAAGAAGCGAAACTGAAAAAGGTAAAATATTTGCTGATCATTTACAATCCGTATTTACCCCAAACAGATGTCTGGGTGTTGTTGAGATGCCATGTGTAGTTGCTCTACCCCCTCGAACATTAAAGTTTAAGATCCGTGATGTACAAAAACTAACTGCTGAACTCAACCCGAAGAAAGCTCCGGGTATCGATGAAATTAGTAATAAGATGCTGATGAAGTTGCCTCGTATTGCAATTAGAATCCTGCTATTTATTTTTAATGCCGTTTTATGACTGGAGTATTATTCACACAGCTGGAAGCTTGCCAAGGTCAAAATGATTCTATAGCCGGGCAAAGATCTTACCAAAGCTGCGTCATATAGGCCAATAAGTTTACTGTGAACAATGCCAAACTCTTCGAAAAGCTACTCATGATAAAATAGTCCCCAATTCCAACTGATAGTGGGCGCATACCGGACCATCAATTTGGTTTTAGAAGTCAGCATAGCACGATTGAACAAACCCATAGATTGGTTCAATTTATAAGAAGAACATTTGAAGAAAATAAGTATTGTTGTGCCCTTTTTATTGACGTTTCTCAGGCATTTGATAAAGTGTGGCATGAAGGCCTAATTTTAAAATTGAAAACATGTCTACCAATAAACATTATTAATCTTTTGCAAAGTTACACTCTGGCCCGGAAGTTCACTGTTGTGGAAGGAGACTTCATGAGTGTGCCCGAATCAATTTCATCCGGTGTGCCACAGGGGAGTATACTGGGGCCAGTTTTGTATTTGATTTATACTTGTGATATACCTGGGAGCAGTAATATCCATACTTCTACTTTTGCCGATAATACAGCCTGCCTTAGTATGAATGAAAAGTTTCACGAGAAATCTCGATATGTACAGGAACATATTACCCAGCTGGAACTATGGCTAAACTTATGGAGAATAAAAGTAAACGAACAGAAGTATGCTCAGGTAACATTTAGCATACGAAGAGATACTTGTTCGCCCATTCGAAACAACAATCAAGTTGTTCCTCAACATTCACATGTGAAATACCTTGGTATACACCTTGACCGACGACTTACATGGAAACACCACATTGACTCTAACCTAACACAAATGAAGCTAAAATTAACTGTTACATTGGCTGATTGGTAGAAATTCAACCCTGAGTCTAGAGCTTGAATTTTCTTTTTTTTGCTTACCACGACTCTTAGGTATTATTAATTACTATCACTAAATTCATGTCCGACACTGGTCGGGCTTAATGATTATATTTAGAATTAAGATTTGAAAACTTATTAGTTAGTTCATTTTTGAAGATACAATAAATAAACATATGTACTCGTATTAAAAAAAAAAAAAATCTGTCATTCTTTTTTTCGGGAGTGCAAAAAACAGTCCATATAAAAGTATGGTTTCTGTGTAAAATTTTTCAATGGTTTTGATGAACGACCACGTTAAATCAGGTGAAATTTCTAAATTAATAAAGTATTAGCACGATCCATTAAATAATAACTTAAAACGGGACTCTATCAACCGGCTACATCTATTAACCGGCATGCTGTCACTTTGTTTCTTGACTTCCATTATATGGCTCATTTACTTCAATAGCGTTTTTTGAGTTAATAATGCAAAATAATTCGGCGTTTCGTATTTTATGTTGTGTAAAAATTTCATATACATAAATACCTTTTAGTACTACCTCGTAAGAGAATATTTTTTCATGTCTGCATTGAGTTTTATATAAATTGAAAACTTTAAACGCGTTTTCTGCAAAGCTATTTTTTTTTTTTTTTGAGTTGTGACTCTGTTGAAGTAAAGGAGCGATATGTGCTTTTACCTGTCTTATCCGTGCTTCTATTTTTTATAATTTTATTAACCGTACATAAAATAAGATTTCGTGTTTTAATACAAACTAGAATTTCATATTTTATTTATAACCAGCTGATCCCGGCAAACGTTGACTTTAGCTAAATTATTATTTTTTATCACGAAAAAGAAATATGCAGGAGAAGTTCAGATGAGCGCTTCAGTTTGCTTACAGGTGATCATCGAAGATTTTATAAAAAAATTTACTCCACTGAGTGATTACATGTTGGGTCAAAAACAAAACGAAAACCTACCGAAAATTTACCCGAACATGTGTTGAAAATTTCAGCTCCACAGTTTTTATAGTTCCAGAGCTCATTTGTTACTGACAAACACACAAAACGATTTTATATATATAGAAGATATAGATATGTATTTTTATTTTTTTTTTATCGTCTAAATTATTATTTGCGAAACCGGAATTTTTTGGAAATCATATTGCCTAAACTGTAATTTTAATTGTATCGATGAGAAGTCAATAGCTTCAGTTTTAAGAGAGTTATGCTCATTTTTGTGGAGTGCTAGAATAGATGTAGAATAAAAAAAAACTTTGAAGCTACTATTTTATAACACAGGCCTATTTTATTGCATTTTCTCACAGCATAATGTAAATTCCTTAGGTTCGGGTTTTCGTTTTGAAGTAGTTGGATGATTTCCAACTTCAATATAGCCCTCTTGAATCCAGTCCGTAGCTCCAAGCCGTTCATACATCCTGTTAAACTCTTGAAGACGTGCATTGTACTTATTGACGAACTTTTTCAATTTATCTTTTATGTTTGGAAATATTAAACTACTTTTCACTCCATGCTCATGATCAAGCAATTCCAAAACATCCTCCACGTTTCTAGTTTTACTCTGTTGCATCAACTCATGCAGTTCCTGATAGGAAATTTTAATGTATTCCATAATTCTTGACTGTCAAAATTATAATGGAAACCACAGTGAACTTCATTGCACTTTTATATGCATAGTGGAGAAAGATAACGACGTAAAGGCCGCATTCCACCATAAAAACAAAGGGGGAGAGAGAGAGCGAAAGAGACAGAATAAAATAGTAAAACAACAGAGAGAGAGAAAGGTACCACCACAAGCTAAAAGAAAACACTATATAAAGACGGACACACACGCGGACTAATTATTGACAAAAAAGAAAACACTGAAGATGGCGATTAGCCGAAACCGGTCTGAAAATAATAAAAATTTGACGTGGGATGACGGAAAGTCACCCGAAAACCAATATGATTAAATTATTCAATAAGTGATTCCGAGAATTTCCGTTCTATTTCTATGGAATAAATACTGAGAGTGACCACTACATTTCTGTAGTGGTTTGGAACTGGGACTCTCTGGGACTTTTTAGATATTGCTTACCTAACCCAAATTTTAAGGAAAAATTTACCTTTAGTCGGGGTTTCGCTCTAAAAAAGGTGCATATGAAAATGTCTCAAACGACATTCCTTTTTTTTACAGAAGATACTTGTCCCAAGGCAGATTTTTTTTCCGAATCAAAATATCTGTCACCAAAATCAAATGAGATCATTTTGAATACAGCCCTGAAATCCCCTCTTTTCGTGAAAATTTTGTATATTTGACTTCTAAAATCAATTAGAAATCAACGGGCCAACATAAAAATAAGCTTTATCTGTTTTTTGTTTACTTGGAATGTCTGTGACAAAATTGCATCATTAAAAACACTGAAAAAAATAATCGGAAAAAAGTTACTTTTCCACTAGCCGCAACACAGTGTGTCGGTGGCTTTAGCAAGGGCACCCACCGTATTATTGGCACACACAAGGGTAACCGGCGTATGCTTCGCTATCTCTTCCAAAGTCATCCTTTCACCTTCTTCGCTGATACTTGAACATAAATAAAATAATAATCCCGGTATCATGTTTACATTTGAAAATTCTAATTACACTTTTTATTATTTTGACTATTCTGCATCTATTGTGAATTTAATGTACTATTCAAAGTGTTGTGCTAGCTAAAAACTATTGTGAATTTTAAGAAAAAATTACGATCCGTTTGCAATCATATGTCATGATGCCACTACGTTGATACAATTAACGTATCACGTAATTGTATTTCGTGCGGTTGTCGGTACGATAACGGATGTGACGATTTGAGCCCAGATTACACACAAAACCCAATCCTATCAAATTATTAAGCTAATAATTTAAATGCCGCACTTTATATTGGCTGACTTCCAAAACGTTATTAACTTGTCTTCGAAGAAAGTGTTGTGTTTCATAATGCCGCAACACAAAACATTCACTATGCACACCCTTTTAAAACGTCGTCGACAAGTATTAAGAACACAACCGAAGATAGTAAACTGGAGTTATATGTAAATCGGTTGTCAGACCGGTTATTTCGCATAGTTGTGTGGTATGGTGGGAGGCATAGAGGAAAGAAATTCACAGGAGATTACTTGCTAGGATTCAGGCATCACAGGTGCTCAGAGGAGCACACATCAGGCTGCCTTGGATATCATACTTCACCTACTTCCTATAGAGGACTTTGTGGTGAGAACGGCGACTAGAAGTCTCCTTAGACTCGTTGAAGCAGGTTTGGTGAGAGCAGGAGTGACAGGTCACACCTCATTCTTAAATGAGATCAGTTTTATTGATCAGAGATCCGTAACCCTTGGGTTAACGGACTATAAGGTCGTTGAAATTGATTTTAGTACAACACCCCCACTGGTGATTCAGGGTAGGGACTATTGGGTCAAATCCGATAAGATAAATGAGGGTACTGCGGTCTTTACAGACGGGTCAAAAAATAGGGAAGACACAGGGGCTGGTGTCAATGTCGTGGGAACGAACATTCGTAGTTCTTTCAGACTGCTGAATGAATGCAGCGTTTTGCAAGCTGAGATCTTGGCGATCCTTAGGGCCACGGAACTGGTGGCCAGGAATGTAACTGAAGGTAACCTTCTACGACAGCCAGGCAGCGCTAAAAGCTTTGAAGGTACACAATGTCAGATCGAAACTTGTTAGTGACTGTAGGATAGCCCTGAACTTGCTCATGAACAAATATAGTGTCAGACTATGTATGTTGGGTTCCTGGTTACAGCAGTGTTGAGGGAAATGAAATTGCCGATGAGCTGGCAAGGATAGGATCGGCGTAAGACGATGGAATGTGTGACAGATCGGTGTAATTACCGATGGGTCATTACTTTAGGGAGCTCTTATTGCGTAGAGAGCAGCACCAGCAGTTCATTACGAAGTAGGGAGGATTGTAGAGTCTCGAGGGTTATGTATCCAGAACTTGACTCAGGAAGATGCAAATCGTGATAGGCGCGTTGGTCACTGCTCGGTCAGAGCGAGGACCAGCATTTCGGCAACTGACACTACAGATTTCTGTAGGATTTGCGGGGATGAAGAGGAACCAGACACCATTGAACATATTACCTGACATTGCCTGAAGCTGCAACGCCATAGGCTTAGATGGCTGAGCAGACGTTTCCATGAGAGCATTAGTGATATCAGTGAGTGCAAACTGGAGGATATCAGGGGCTTCATCATGGGAATTCAGTGGCTTGATGACAGATTATAGGGACACTTCTGGGTACAAATGGAGGTTAAATATTATTATTAACAGGTATCAATAGAAGGGAGTTACAATGGACCCAACTGGGTCTCAGATTGGAGGTGTGTTACCTAACCTTGTATTGATTGATACGTTTGGGAAGCCATTATGACAACATCAAATTTTCATTTCTAAATATAAAATATTATTTTCATATTGTTTTTCAAATATATGTATAATATACGTTAATGTTTAGGTTCGCTTTCGTTTTCTCAAATCGCTTTGACTTAACTCTTGCAAATTTACTGAAAATCGAATTTTGTTTGTTTACTAATTCAAAAGAATTCGAAAAAAGTAGCCGCTATTATACAACAGATACGAGTATGTATGAAAAATAAATAAATACAAAAATTTTGAAACATTTATGAATACTTAATGAAGATTAAATATGCAAACACGAAATTTAAAAGCGTTAATGGTGAAAGTAATTTAGTTTTCAAGCAAATGTTTGATTTTTGAATTGATTTGTTTTAATTTCGAATGTTAAAATTCAGTTTTTTGTTTGTTTTCTTTTTCTTAAAAGAAAATGGTATATTATGAAATGGAAGAGATAAATAAAACAAATTTAAATAAAATTTATGTAAAATGTAAAAAAAAAGAAACTCATGTATGTACATGCATATGTATGTATGTATGTATGTACGTATGTATGTATAATACATAATCAGGAGTATTTTTTTTTAATTGGCTGATTTTGAAATAATGATCACGACATACATTCTTAGTTGGCGTAAACTTTAACGATGATAATGTTAATGATGATGATCTTGTACATAATGACGATGGATTTAATAAAAATTTATTATCTGTTGCTGAATTTCTACTCTCAAGACTTCCTTAAGTACCCTTCACCATTAAAAAAAATTATGTATACATATATAAAATTAAAATAAAAATTTACAATGAGATGCTGGCTGGGATCAAGCCAGTGCGGTCAACTGCTTGTAGAGAGGCTGCTCATTCATGGTGGTGGTTGCTTCAATATTTATTTTTTATTTACAATAGTTTTTTATGTCTGATTAATTCAATGTTTGCTTAAATGCCTGCAATAAATAATTTTATTTCATTTTATTAAATTCTGTGCATTTCTTGTTGGCGTTTGCTTGTGTAGGCGAGAGTTTAAAAGGATTGCGTTCAGTTAAACTGGTTCGAAAATTAAATATGTATTTATTTCAGTTGTGGATCCAGGGATTATTTTCGCAGAGAATTTTAAAAGCTTAGCATTTTGCGTTTGTCGGTAAGGTATAACAATATAAAAACTACTTGAATTTGAAAAGAACTGTAAATGTAAGAGAAAATTTGAATGAATGGAGCATGTTATAAGTTTTAGACAAAGGCATCTGAGGAGGTTTTATTATAAGATCAAATGAAGAAGCCAGAACAACATAAGGAATGAAATTTTTATGACTTCCGAAACATCAATAGTTGCATATTTTCACTCTCAATTAGTGATATTTATTTACCTAATTATTTTACATGTATGTATAATAATGATTTCCCTGTAATACGTCAAAGACGCACTTACTAGAGCTATGCTCTTTACACCACGACATAGGAGCTAGGACGTGATTTTCGTAGCAAAAAATAATCGGCCCTAATACAGCTATAAATTTATTTTTGATTTGATTTCTTTGTACTTAAAAGCAGAGTACGAAAATAAACGAAACAAAATGTTTTGATTTTGTTTTGTTTCATTCTTTGAAGTGAGTGAAACAAAAACAATGCGAACGACTGCTCAATTGGTTTTTGTATTTTTTTTACACATGAGCACAAACAATAATACGCAGCTAGAAAAGAAAACAATGGGAAATAAATGGAAACGTTTTGAAATACTTGCGGCGGATTTGACATCACCATATCGTGCCATAACCGCCAAAAAAGCTTAACAGACACATTTTTTGGACCTTGTTTTTTTGACGAAAATCTATTATTTACTATCGGAAATTATCGATTTTGGTAAAAAAATTTATTTTGAAAATTATGTCGCTTAAGCTTTTTTTGGCGGTTATGGCACGATATAATATAATTTTATTGCATTGGTATTTAACGCGTGAAACTTGTTTTATATAGATAAGCAGCATAGCTCTAATCGGGTGTTCTAAGACACCTCTCCGGCCTCCAAAAAAAAGGAGGTTATCAATTCGTCTCTATTTTTTTTTTTTTTTTGACGGTGTTACTTCATAATTTGGTTCATATTAGACCGATTGTAAACAATTTTTTATTGTCTGAGAGGGCATAGTACTCATTGGTCCCATTGCAAAAAAAAATTAAGTAAATTAAAATTAATTACACAATTTTAAAGTTAAAAAAATAGGCGAGGCTACACCGATTAAAATCTATTATTATATTTCACGTGTTTCAACTTAACCGATTTTTACGAAACTTACCACACACCTTGCGCTAAAAAAAATAGATACAATCTTCCATTTGAAAAAATGGGCAGAGTCACTCACACCCATTAAAATTTAATATTTTATTTTAAGTGGTTCTACTGTACTGATTTTTGCAAAACCAAACACACACCCTGAGCTGTGAAAAACACAAAATCTTGCATTTAAAAAATGGGCGGAGGTGCGCCCATTAAAATTTAATTCTATATCCCATAAATCTTTTTCGACAATGTTCTATCAAATCTTTGCATTGAAGTCGGTTTTTTTTGCCAGAATTATTATATCATTGTTTGAAAGTACTTATTTTAGTAATTTCCATTTATTAGTGAAATGTGTATAGACAAAAAATTATTGAGCGCGAAAATTAACGCCGAAAATATAGAATTCGTACTTTAATTCTCAATAAATTAACTTTGATTTTACGTTCAACTGACTTTAATTTTTACTAAAAAATAATATTACATCTTTTTGGATATTTGTATTCAAAAAGTAATCCATTAATTTTTGAATATTTGTAGGCAAAAAATTATACATTCCTTCCCAGTGGAAAAAATTGAAAGTAATTATTCAGGCACTACTTTTTATTTACTTCCAAAATCTCAATATTTTAGTATTTTTAACTTTTCAGGAATAGATTATTAACAACACTTATGCAAAATTTTGAGATTTTGTAATGGGTAGTACTCTTTTAATGGCTTACCAAGTAATGATAGAGAAGACGGGTGGTGAGGTGAAGAAAGAGATAAAGGAAAGCCATTTTATTGGTTATTTTACTTCGCCGATGATTCTGCTACACAGTACCGACGAAGGCGGGCGCTCTGATGTTACACATTAGGATTAGTATCCGCTGAAGCCGGAGTAGTTCAGTGACCAGTGTCTACGCCTTCATCACTTGAACTTTGCTACAACAACTGATACAAATAGACACTAATGCACATCAGAAAATGCGTTTTGTTGTTATTTTTTAATGACTGTCGGTTATCGGGCTCGAGCCCAGGATCTTTGGTTTTGTAGTGAAAGTTCCAACTACTTTAGCCAACGCCACCCTCAAACTACCTTATGCCAACTCATATAAAGATATCTCAAAATGGGTAAAAACCTTATATACTTATAAAGGGTTGGGCAAATTTGAGGTTAGGAAGTAAATTGGCTCTCAAATAATGAAATGTCAAGAATGGAGCTGCCATCCTTTGACATTTCTTCAGTAAAAAGTTGGGATATTTAAACCATGGAACGCTACACTCTTGAACAAAGAATTTAAATTGTGAAGTTTATGAATTTTAATTTGGAAGATCAAATTTTTTATAATTAAAAATTTATCAAATTTTGATAAATGATTTTTTTCCAAAATAATATTTAGCAATAATTATATTGATCTCTTTCCTTATTTCATTTCTTTCTTATGACTTCTTTATAGCTGCAGATTTCAGTTGCTGTTGCACATATTTTATGATCCATTGACCCTTTGTGTGACATTTTTCCCAACAAAAGAGACGCTTTTTTTTGTGTTTTCATTGAAAGACAAAAAAAAGTTTCTTTAAATTGGCTTTTTTATTTCCAAACTCAAGTCTAGAATCTATGGATTCCTCAATTGCAATATGTGTTTGTGTGTGTGTGTTAATTTTTTCTATTATTTGAGATTGTCTAACGTGGTTGTTTGGTCATTGTCACCAGGCGCAATAGGTCATACGTACATTTTATTTTAAATGATGAATGAAACGGGAAGTATTAACAAAGGGCGAAGTTCAAAAGTTTTACTTTTTATTTGCTTTAAATATTAGGAAAATGGTTTTAATTACATACCCAGTTCTAAATGCATTTAAATTGTTGTGCTTTTTTTAGAAAGCTTACCTGTAAATAGAAAAGAAAAATATAATTAAAATCTAATACACAGTGGAAAAATGTATTTGAAAAATTGGAATAAAATTCCATATGAGAATCAATATTGAAAACAACAATCAAATACGTGAGAGCATTATTTTTAATGCTCTCACGAAATTTTGACTTCATTTTCTAATAACAGAGAGTACATTTAGGTACAAAAGATTATTTTATGATATTCTAAAATTTAAATACACTTTCGAGAGATCTGACATTCAGTACAGTTTCTGTCACAAAAAAGTATTCAGCTCAGCAAACTGCTGCTTCAGAAAAAGAAAATTCTTCGGAGGAAAATTTCAAGTTGATAACTTAATGCACACCACACACGTTACAACTATTCGCACAACTTGGCTGGCAATCAAGTCGTGTGTTTTGCCCACAAACAATACAACTGCTGTACAGCCTCACTGTTTTTAATAAAAATGCCATCGAAGTTAATTGTAAATATTCTGACAAACACCAGCAGAACGGCACAACTCGCTGTTTTCGAAGATCGCTGCACCTTCAGCATCAGCGTTCTTTGTGTTTGGTCCACTGTGTGTGGTGTCAGTTGATGTAGATTTTTGTAGAAGGTGTAGCGTCCTTCGAAAATAGCGAGTTGTTCCGTTCTGCTAGTGTTTGTCAGAATATTTACCGAATCATATTACAATCTTTCAGACTGAGATCACGGCTATAACTGAAGGCATTAACGGCCTCATGTATAAGAAAAAATTGGCCAGAAGTTAGCATAAGTGCCAAATTTAATATAATCTTAACGAGTTCCTCCAGACAATTTGACATTAAAAATCAACGCATAATGTAGTTTTAACCCACTATTAAATCCCAGCGTGATTTTTACTGTCAAATTTTATGCAGGAACTCGTTAAGATTCAATTTTGCCACTTATGCTAACTTCTTGCTAATCTTTTCTTATACATATGTACATAAGGCCGTAAATATCTAAAGAAAATTCACAACGAACTACCAATCCGTATCTTTACGGATAGTAGAAAAGTTCAATCTCGAAGCGTCCTGCAATGCAAAACTTAGAAAAACTTATACAGGTATTGTAGAGACAACCAGAAAATATGGATTCCAGGACATCAACCCTCTCTGAAAAGGAAGAGGCGGATAGACTTGCAAGGATGGGATCATTACTGAATAGCATCACACTAGAAAACGCCAAACCTTTTCAAGAATTTAAAAATGAATTAAAACGATGATGCTGAAGAACAGCACACCCGAGATTAGTAGAACTCTACGAGTGACCGAAATTTTCTGGGGGAATCTAAATAGTGAAAAGACAATGAAGATTCTAAGTTTAAAAATAGCAGGGCAGACAGAGTTAAAAAGTCACCTGGCTCGCATGAGTGTTTCTGACGTAGAGCTTGCCAGGAAGATGATGAAACTATTGTACACTACTTGTGTCACTATCCAGCATTCAGTCAAATTAAAAGACACATCTTCCATCTGGAAAACATACCAGATATGGAATATCTTAGGGATTCAGACTGGAAAATCCTAGGAAAGTATATTGGGGAGACTAGGTACCTAACCTGACTAAGATTTTAATCACCCTTACTTCAGTTATCGACATTGGGACTTGTCGACTTGCTCTCGAGAAAATTTTTGTGCTATTGACTGTCTATTTCTGTTTTCTGTTGTTTTCGACAACTGGTAGACAAGCTCCAATTTTTTGGTATTATATTGACGTGACGTCGATGTCGGCAAATGGAATAAGGGTGAATATGTTTTTATGGTTTTTATTGCGCATTTCCCCAATATCTCTTTTAAGAGTGCACAACATGCTATAAAAACACATGAGCAATCCGAAATAGATTGGGTCAATATTGATTGCAACGATTTTCAATCTAACCTAACATAACCTAATAAATTCAAATTCAATGGCGTAGTTTTTACTTGTCATCTGTCAAGTAGTTACAGGTTGAGTCATGATAACTTTTAAAATGGCGGACCATTAAAAGTGAAACGTCTTCTTGAAACATCCCGTATATATATATACACTCGATGTTTTGCGCCCTGTTTTCAAAAAAAAAAGTTATCTTGCGGCAAGATAACTTTTTTTTTTGAAAACAGGGCGCAAAACATCGAGTGTAGCTTCGGCTGTGTGGCACGTAGCGCCGTCCTGTTGAAACCAAATGTTGCCAATATCCTCCTCTTCAATTTTTGTGAACAAAACTTCGTTCAACATGGCCCGATAACGATCGCCATTGACTGTAACGGCCACTACTTGCTCATTGGCCCAATTATGCCTCTGGACCAAAATCCGCACCAAACAGTGACTCTTTTTGGGTGCGTCAGCTTTTCAATGTATGCGTGCGGGTTTTCTGTGCCCCAAATGCGACAATTTTGCTTGTTTACATACCCGCCACGATCAAAATGAGCTTCATCTGAAAAGATGATTGTTTTGGCAAAATCGGCATCTTCTGTAAGTCGATCGCAGGCAATATTTCCCAGCGTTGTTCAAGCGTATACACAACCATATTCGTTCAGCGGAAGGATAAAACTAATTATCTGTCAAATCAGACATGAGCTAAGTGTTACCATTCACGAAATAAGCACTAGTTGAAAAAAAACGTTAAATGGCGGACCCTTTATATTTGTATACACAAACAAAAACATATATACGAGGTTTGTTCAAAAAGTATCGCGAATTTTGAATTTTCGCGCGTTACGTATATTCGAATTTTGATTTTTTTGTGGCATTATGTTGGTACTCATGTCTCTTACTTATGCCGACAATTTCGACCATTTTGACTGTTCAGTTAATTGCTGACAGCTGCTTTGCTTGCACGTGTTTTGGCTCGTTTTCGATTGAGCAAAACCTTTACATTTGACCGAACTTGACGACCAGGAAGAGCATCGTCATTGACATCTTCTCGGCCTTCCTTAAACCGGTTATACCACAATTGAACTTGTGTTCTGCTCATAGTAGACTCGCCAAACGCTACAGTCAACATTTCAAATGTCCTTGCGCATTTAATTTCATTTTTTACACAAAACTTAATACAGTTTCTTTGATCCATTTTTTCGAATAGTAAAAAATCGAAGAGCACACCAAAACACGACTAACCTTTTTATCTGTCAAAAACAAACTGACAATCCAAAATGGCTGATATTGCCAACAGACATGTGTACCAACATAGCAGAAAAAAAAATGCGAAAATCGAACATACGTAACTCACGAAATTTTAAAATAACGGTTATTTTTTGATCAGACCTCGTACATACATATCGCACACTTAATCACAACTCAGCAAATCGCAGATGTTCAGGAGTGGCAAATTTGGCCACATTAGAAATTTCTTTGGATAAATTACTTTCAGTTGGAAACACAAACAACTGAGGGAAGCAATGCATTGCTTACTTGATAACAAAAGCTTCGAAAAATGCTTCCGTAGAAAATTATCACAGAGAATTTTGCAAACTGGTAAATTTTTAATCTGAGTATTACCTCTATGAGACACTTTTGTAAGGCGAAAAATTCATGACCTTTTGGAGGCTTCTAGCTGGCTCAGCTAGAACAAAAAAAAAATGAATAATGGTAGAATTAGTCGATTCGTATCGTGTTACTTTTGAAGTTGTCGTACCGTTGAAATCTGGATATTAGTTAAGCCGCGTTCAGACTATTATACTTTGTATTTATACTTGTCAAAAATTCAAATAATACGTGCAAGTTTGATAGTCTGAACGCAAAATGTCATCAAAGTGGCAAATAATACGATAAAAATTTTGACATCCCATAAGACTTTTTCGTTTTTAGAAAATTTTCTAAACGATAATACTTTTCATTAGATCAGGGTTGCATTTTCATACAAACCTAATTTCCAAGTCGGCTGTTTCGCCGCCGATAGCGTGTCGTCATTGATGTAATGTTTTGTCATATGTATATCGGCTCAAAATTTTTAATAGGTGAATCGTATGGAAGTATATTTCGTTGACGTAATTTTTTAACGTTTTTGTAATATCTTTTCTTAAATTTTTTCTGTTATTTACATAGAATATTTTTAACTGCTGAATTTTTTCAAGTGCCGGCACGTCCCCGCCTACATGAAACCGCTTTGCCGCCGCTAGTCAATGAATAGCACAGACATTTTCATTGAACAGCTGTTTTGTTTTCTGCTTGTATTATACATTTTATTTGAAGTGTGATGGTCTGAACACAATATGTAATTTTACGTTAGATTTTTTGACAGTCGCAACGAATGTATTTAGATTTCTGTATCGTAAAATGTGATGAAAGTATTAATACTTGTACATATAATAGTCTGAACGGGGCTTTAGTAAATATGTGAGGCTGCAAGCGAACGTGTCAGCTGTTATTGTATTCTCTTTGCTTTAAACATGTGCACTCGTATGTATGTATGTGAGAGAGAAGTTAACGTTTGCTCCGTAAAAATCTATTTTCTGTAGATTTCTACCTCACGTACGTTACGATACATATTAAATAAACAGCAACATGTTTTATTTATGTTACAGATTTTGTCAGCTGGTTCATAAACTCACGATACGCATCGACTAATTCTACCATTATTCATTCGCAACAGCAAGTGATTCCGTAACATTGTCTACTTTACAAAAACGCTTCTAGGAAGCAGTAATTTTTGTTGGGTAAGGTCTATGAAGATTTATGGTCATAAAAATGCAAATATTTTTATTTCATATTTTCCGGACGTTTCGTGAATTTTATGTTAAATTTTTCAAGGGATTTGATATTTTGAGTTGTGACTGTTTATGATTTACTGAGCGATCTGAGTATATACTTAATGTATTTTTGTTTTTTTTTTTTTTTTTTTTTTGCAAAATGTTATTAAATTTTATATTTCTGTCTAAACCTGAACCCTTCCAGGAACGAGCTTCAAAAATAAAAATTCAGCAACAATAATACACGACAATAATTTGTTATTTTGAGTATGTTGCTAAAAAAAAAATCAGATAAAATGCCATTGAACTTTATTGCTTCGTTCGTTATATTGAAAACAAATCAAATTTCGAATACATATTTTTGGAACACACCAACTGAATAACAAAAAAAAATAAATTAAAAATAACGTGCAAAATAAATTATTCATAATAATAATCGTAATGTGAAAATATATGTATCTAATTATTACATATTCATTGCTGGGCTATATAATTTAATATTTTTTTTTAATAGTGATTGAACACAAAAATAAAACAAAATTAAATTTAAAATGTGAACATATGTATGGAGGAAATTTACGTTTTCTTTCGAAAAAAAAAGAAAGAAATGAAATATAAAACGAGAGAGTAGAAACAATGCCGGTGGTTTAAATTTGGCTTGACTCGTTGGTGGCTGGTGATGATGTCTGTTGTCTTGGTTGACTGAGTGGCTGGTTGAATGATTCGATTGTCGGGCAAAACAAATGTTAACTTTACAAAAGAATTGTTTGTACAACTATGTACATGTATGTACATCAAATATTATTTTCATCGTCCAAATAATACACACGCATTTCAAATGATGGTGTTCTAGTGGGTGATGGTGTTCCAATGGGTGGAATACTAAGGCGAAGTATCAGAAGGGCAATGAAATTTTAAGACTTTAATGCTTTTTGATTTTTTCCATAAAAACATAAGCTAAGTTTTATGTTTATGAAACAAAATATAATTTACCAAACATTTAAATTTTATATACATACGAGTATGTGGCAAGATGCAATAGGAGCTTAAGTGGACTTAAGCAAATTTAGCTTTATTATCCTGTTTTATGTTCCAGTTGGAATTTGCAGTGGTTAAAATGGTACATATGGAAAGAAAGGATCACATGAAAGTAGAATCATGCCTTAGAGTGTTTTAAAATTTCCGAAAAGTACTGCTCTGCTTAAGTCGACTTAAGCTATTATTCCATACTGCCACAGATGTTCTTCCTTTATTTTGTGTGTGATGAACACTTTCATTTCCTTTTTTTATTAATATTTTACTTTTAAAAGTATACCTGAGGCCTAATTTTTGGTGCTGGAAGAAACGAGTTTGACTCGATTCTCAAGATATTTATATTTTCGGTTGGTTGGAGCTTAAACGCTTGGATTCCTTCCGTTGCAACTCCGAGCATGGGTTTCATTACCTTTTAGTATCCGATCACAATTTACTGACTTCGCACAATTTCCCCCACAATGCACATTGGGTAATTTGACCCACTTTTTAGGCCAAAATTAATTTCAGGCAAAAATTTGGACCGATATGCCTCAAATTTGGAATATGAGTTTTTCATGAGCACGCACAGCTAGTAAAAATCGTTAATTTTTCCGTGGGCTTTGTGTTACCTTAACGATTAATTGAATTGAAATATTATTTAAATCAAATTTACTGATAATAACATTATAAACTGCATTATTTTTCCCATTTTTATTCTTTTCACAAATCCAAACATTAAAAAGTTCACTATATTTCTAACTGAGGCTGTCTGCAAGAAAATCATATAAAACAAAAAGCAAAAAAAAAAAAAAAAAACGAAACGTAAAGAAACTAAGAATTAATTCAGAATTATTTTCTTAACAGTTTTCATCCAGGAAAAAACACTGCAGTTCACGGCCAACATTATCAACAGCTTATGCGGAGTTTATATTTATGGAAAAATTCATTTATTTGAGTTTAATTAATAACGTCCACCACTATCGCCTCTCTTTTCCATATTATTTACTATTTTCTTATTTTTTGTTTCATAACTCATAAAAAACATTTTTATGAGTTTAAAACACTTTTTAAGCTGCACTTTCAAATGTCAAATTTGACTGTCCATAAATCGGGTGATATTTACTTTTTACAAAAGCCAAATATGCAATTATTTGCTTTGATATACATATGTATGTATGTACATATGCTTAATCGAACTTCATGAACAAAAATATTATTGTTAGTGCAAAAATTTATTTTTGGTCAAGATTTCGAGTCAAATTACCTACTGTGCACAGGAACCATAACACTGTGCAACAGTGAAAAATCCGAACGGTCTGGACAATATAGGTTCGATAGTACTACCAAAGGGTATTAAACCCCTATACTCAGTTTCGCGATATTGGTAACCAATTTTTTTTTATAGGCCTCCAAAGATATCGAAAATGAGGGCGCCCCTAAAAAATGGTGCAATAAAACTTTGGTTAACTTTGTGATAGCACTTATGTAACTATATACGACAATAATGTAGCTAAGAGTTTACCGAACAAATTTTGTTAATATCTTATGCCAAAAAAATAATATCTTCGTGCACTTCTTTGTTCCAAAATTAAGGAAAAAATATGTTTTTCACTTTTTTCAGAATGACTTCCAGGGACTCCTGATATTTTGCCAGCAATATTTGGCTAAGTTGTAGCTACGGTAAAGCTGGACAATTTTTGTGAACATATCAATATAATCTGAACGTGTATTTCTTATGTGTATGTTTCTGACAATGACTTCATGGTTATTTCTTTTACGAAGTAAATATGAAAACATGAAATATTGATGTTACACAAGTATTTCAGAAAATCTGCAATTTGGCAGTGAAAATCTGCAAATCTCACTTTATAATTTTTGCAATGAAAAATCAGCAAAATGCAGAGAAATCTGCAAACAGTGGCAACATAAGTGGGCTGTATCACGCCCATACGAACGAAATATTAATTGAATGTACTGAAAATACGTACTCTGCTGCTACCGCAACGCTTGACGCTCTAATTTGCGTTGGACTCTTAGCTAACACATCGGCCTCTCGTAACGACACAAACTCGAAGTTGAAAAAATGGGCTGAGCCACGCCTATTAAAACTTAATAATCACCCCTATCGTGAAAATTTTTCCCTTCGAAATTTTTCCCTTTTTTGATTTCCCCTTATCATGAATAATATTTTTCACGTGAATTTTTTCACTTTTCTCTTGGTTTTGTAAACTTTATTTTTGCAGGCGAACTGAATTTTTGCATCGAATAATTTCAAAATTTTCCTTCGAATTATATATTAAGGGCCATTATTATGACTTCACGATAAACTTCCGAATACTTAATCATAAGTTTAGCAAAAGTAACCTTTAAAACTTTCCATTATTACAACTGTCCGATAAAATAAATAATACAATTTTTGTTTGGTGGCAACATTTCTGTGGATCTTGTGGATATTGATTATTAAAAATACTTAATGGCAACATTGCTTTAGTTTATTTGCCAAATTACAACTAAAATTAAACCATTTTTGTCAATTTTTTAATTTTTTTTTTTTTTTTTGTATTATTATATGTTTGTATTATATTGTTTTTGTTTTGTGTCATATTTTGTTCAAATAAAATTTGGCTGTTATATATTAAGTAGAAAGTGTGACAACGCATGAAAACGTGGCAACTTCAAAGTTAAAGTAAAGTTGTAATAATGAAAAAGTATTTATCCATCATATAAAATCCTAACTTTAACTAACGACAAGTTATAATAATGGCCCTAAAAGTTATAAATATTTATTTTTAGGACAAGATTAGTAAGTAAAGCTCGTGATTCTTAACAATAATTCCCTGCAAAACCTCCTTTCATGGAGTAGGAATCGCTTTGGTTCACATACAGTAAATTTCATGGTGGTACACCGCAGTGGTTTACTGAAGAATTTTTTCCACTGCATCTAGAATATTTAGAAACACAGCTTTTAGTTTGGGACCTAAAATTTGTGTATTTCTGATTATTAAACTTAAATTTGTCTGATTTTCAATTAATTTTCAAGCTTTACAAATCTTTCTCCCTATTTTACATTCACTGGGACTGATAGCCACGGTTGTCAGATTTTTTCTGGCCTATTTCGCCGAATTGATTTTAAAAATCGCCAAAAATCGCCAAAATCAATTTTATGTAGTTTTTCTTAATAAATATTTGATAATGAATTTTGATTTTATATCAGACTTTTTTTAATATAAATTTTTATAAAATAACCGTATAGAAATTTAGCAGAAAATCGCCAAAAGTAGAAATAAAGTCGCCAAAAATTATTTTTTTTTATTGTTCTCGTCCAAATTGAAACTGAATTAATTAATATAATTAATATAAGAAAAATTATCAAAATCAAGTTGTTTTAATTTCTTTCAGACGAGTTTTGGCAGCATATTTTTTAAAACTTCTTCAATGAACTTATTTGGCTGAATTACAAAAATTTTTTATTTCAATTTCCTTAAAAATACCCAACAAATCGCCAACAAATTTATTAATCGCCAGAAACATCGCGATGGCGTCAAACAAAAAATTTAGTCGCCAAGAAAGTTGAAAAATCGCCACGTTTGGCGAGAAACTGCCATATCTGACAGTCTTACTGATAGCGTGAAAAAAATTTCACGGGAGATTCACGACAGCATTTTTCCCTTCGATGGAGAATAAAAATTTTACGTGAAAAAAATTCCACTTGTTATTCACGATAGGGGTGATTGTATTTTTTTCTACAAGAGTATTAAAGTTTTAAAATAAAACATAAAAATGTATTTGGAATTCATTTTATTTAAAAATATAAAAACGATTTGATTTAGAGATCTTTAAAAAAATATCGCATACATTAATAAATATATATATTTCTTATTTGTACATTTTTTTATTAATATTTAAAGCATAGTCGTACATAAGAAGGAGTAAACACAATTAGACACTATTGCAGTAATAAGGGTGTGAGAAAATATAAGATCGATTTACTGCATACAAATATCACTTCATATTTTCATCCAAAGTTAAATTATGTATTTATAAAAAACTTAACAAAACTTTATATTTTCAAAAAGCTTACAAAAAATGGGAAAACTTGACAAATGGTAACGCTGGTTATAACGTAGTTTAGTTTTTTGCGTAAACGAAATAGAGATGCTCTTGTATGTTGGAATCGGCTTTAATTTAGTCATAGCTGCTTGAGAGAAAATATGTGAGCGTACAAATTGTTTGCGCTTCAATTAGGATCATGAGCAGTCGCTAAAACTAATGCATTATTAAACACATTCACCACAGCAAGCTATTGACTACAAAATGTCAAGGATAGAATACACATGTTTGTATGAGAGTGATTCTTTTGAAGACATCAAGGCAACAGGGCGGCAGGTTGTTGTCTATACTGATTTTGTCGTTGTAGTCTAATTAAACTAATTTCTATTTCTTTGGCTACAATCAGTGTTGCCAGTATAATACAAAATGTTGAATGAATGATATCGTACAATTATTTCATATTATTTAACAGAAACAATATCCAAAAATTTATGTAAATCATAAATTGATTCATTTTTATACTCTTACGTCATATAAGTATATTTTGAGAGAGTAATTTAATTTTTATAAATGCGAAATATTTGAAGGTGGGAATACTAAACTATGTATTTACACTTAAATATGAGGTGCAAATGGTGCTGCTGTCGTCTACAAAATAATTAAGTTGCTGACTACGAGGCCACAAATGCTGCTAGCGGCATTTGAAGTCGTGTGTTCCTATTGGGGTGAATGTGTTTAATGCATAATATTATTTACTTATGTATATTTTTTTTTGAGTACTCCTTGTCATTTTCTGATACACACATACTGTTTTTTATATCATTGCCTGCTCCCAATGAAAATTTTAAGATGGCATATTGTTGCCATATTATTAAGATCCTCATTGTGAATTCCCTAAATGTGTTTTTATCGTTGTCTGCTCCCAATGAACATTTTAAGATGGCACAATGTTGCCATATTAAAATTTTAAGATACTCACTGTGAATTCCCTAATTGATAACTTCGACACAACTTTTAAATTTGATTGCTTTTTATTTATATTTTGTCTGCCGTGTTTCCTTCCCTGTTACGCTGTCGTAATGTGATTAAATATGGATTTTTTTTTTATTATATAAATTTTTTATATGCAAATATTTGCTTAGTGTTGACGTAAATTATATAATTGTCTGCTTCAAAGGTTATTTTATTTAATAATCATAAATCCAAAAATAGTAAAATTATGTATATAATAAATATTTTGACATTGACCAAATAAAAATTAAAAGTGTTTGGTTGAAACATACAAACCCACAGTTAAATTTAAGTATTGTTAACAGCACGTTGTTAACTATTCATTTCGCTGTCGTCAAAAATTACCCCTTGGTAAGCACGAACAACATTTGTTAACATTATGTGACACAAATCTTTTATTTAAATCACTCTGTCTATTTAATAACCATGTACGTGATGGAAATGCACATGGACGCATCTGGCTTCTCGAAAGCAACCCTTTGGTAGCGACTACACTAGAGGAAGTTTATACGGCACTTCGTGCTTTTTGACTTAAAGCCTAGCAATTTTTTAAATCATACTTAGTTCCATCATAAGAATGCACCTTGTGAGGAATTTCAGTTATTTAAACTCAAACTGTATTTAGAAGTTCTAACACAGAGGAGTTCGGCTATAGCGAACTTCGAACAGCTTTGCTACAAAACATACTCGTATATAAAAGAATTTAAACTATTTTTTATTTATAAAAATACCGAAGTATATTTATTTTGTTGATAAGTAATTTATATGTATGTGCATTTCGTTTCCACTTAAAAAACTCTTCAGTAGACTTCAACCGAAAATTTTTGAAACAAGCTAAAAAGAACTTCATATGTTTAAAGAATAATATTAATTTTATTTTAGGTTATTTAAAAAATTTTGATTTTTAGTCTATTAAGAAGTTTCTTAAGCAGAAACGAAATGCATATAGACGTTGCTTAGTTTTATTAATATTGTTCAAACTTTAAATATGTGTACGAATATCTATATTTATGATTTGATTAGGCTAAAGTTCGTATCGCTCTGTAAGCTAAATTAAAAAATTTATTTATATATTTATGATTTAATCAGGCTAAAGTTCGTATCGCTTTGTAAGCCAAATTACATGTGATAATTATTAATGAACAAATAACATCAAAGTTAGTTGTAAATATTCTGACAACACATAGTTGAACGGAACAGCCAGCCGTTTTCGAAGGCCACTAAACCTTCATCATCAGCGTTCTTCTGTGTTTGGTCCACTGTGTGTGGTGTCAGTTGATGTAGATTTCTGCCTTATATACGAAACTTTTCTGCAAATGGAATATGTGAATTGGTTTGATTCATCGTATTTCAATTTGCTGAAATGTGTTTTTGTAATGAAGGCCCCAAATTTACCATCACTATATTTACAACAGTCTTACCATTGTCGTTTTTTCATTACTAATATGTTTATGTTTTTAAATTTTGACTTAACTTGGTCAAATAGCTGAAAACAAAATTTGGCAACATTGACAACATATTATGTCAGCTAAATTCGTATTATAGCCAGAGGCAAAGTTCGTAGAAATTGGTTAAATGAGATTTCATTCATGATGCCAAATTTTAATTGATGTTAAATTTTAATATTTTAAACCTTGCTTCACCCACTTTTCTATACGCAAGATTCTGCCATTATATGACTCTAAAATGTTTGCAAAGTTTTGACGGAATATTAAATTTAAAGGGAGGAGAGTCCGCACTATTTCTTTAAACACGACATTGTGTCAACTTAAGAGTCTAAAATTCTAAATTCTAAATGGAATTCCCATTTAGAATGATGTTAAATTTTAATGGACGTGGCCTTTTCCACTTTTGTTGTATCATTTAACCCCGCCTACTTATTAAATGCAGGCTTGTGCTTGTAATAGTCTAATAAGCATAAGCTCGTGAGATTGAATATTAGTTTTGATGGGTGTGTCCCCGCCTTGTTTTCCAAAAGTTTGTGTGATTTAAAGAGGCTAATGTGTGTGCCAAGTTTTGCAAGAACCAGATGGGAAAGAGTACAACAAATTTTGGCAGGGGTGGTCCGCCCTTTCTTTGACAAATTGACGAAAAGGCTGATACAGCAACTAAAAAAAACAAGAATTTCTTAAATCGATTAATAAACGAAGTTTTGAAGCAAAACACTTTAAAAAATAATCAATAAATCGGTTAAAAATATAATTTATATGCAGATTGTCTCGGTTGTCTTGGCATTGCTCTCTTGTATTGTTATACAATATTTTTTTTATGTTTTACGCAAGTTTTGGTATTTAATATTTTTATTTTATCGTTATTCGTCGTCATGTGTAAATTTGGTTCACTTGAAAAGTTTGATTTTTTTATTATCTTTATTTTTGTTTCTCACATTTGTGATTTCTATTACAGATTTTTACTATGCAAAAATTCAACATGTAGGAGGAACAAGTTCCTCTATCATATTAAAACTTTATAATTATGTATTTTTATTTTTATTTAGATTTTAATAATATAACAAGTTTTCTTTTTTTTTTTTTTTGTTAATGTCCCATAGTTTGTATTCAAAATGGGAAAAAAACATAGACAAGTTGGGTTTTTGTTAGACGAGCTTCGATAAAAAAAAATGTGTCAAAATGTCTTGTAAATTTATTTATTACATTCAGTATTTTATAACAAAAAAGAATATAAATAATAAAAATAATAATAAATCTAAAGGGTCCGCCAACTAACGTTTTTTTTTCAACTAGTGCTTATTTCGTGAATGGTAACACTTAGCTCATGTCTGATTTGACAGATAATTAGTTTTATCCTTCCGCTGAACGAATATGGTTGTGTATACGCTTCGGTAAGTGGGCCTGCGATCGACTTACAGAAGATGCCGATTTTGCCAAAACAATCATCTTTTCAGATGAAGCTCATTTTGATCTTGGCGGGTATGTAAACAAGCAAAATTGTCGCATCTGGGTCACAGAAAACCCGCACGCATACATTGAAAAGCCGACGCACCCAAAACGAGTCACTGTTTGGTGCGGATTTTGGTCCAGAGGCATAATTGGGCCAATGAGCAAGGAGTGGCCGTTACAGTCAATGGCGATCGTTATCGGGCCATGTTGAACGAATTTTTGTTCACAAAAATTGAAGAGGAGGATATTGGCAACATTTGGTTTCAACAGGACGGTGCTACGTGCTACACAGCCGAAGCTACACTCGATGTTTTGCGCTCTGTTTTTGAAGATCGCATTATCAGCCGCAGAGCTGATGTCGTTTGGCCACCTCGGAGCAGCGATTTGACACCGTTGGACTATTATTTGTGGGGTGCCGTCAAAGATAAGTGTTACGCCGACAAGCCAGAGACAATTGCCGCTTTAAAGGACAATATTCGTGAAGCCATTGGTGAAATACAGCTGCACACAATCGATAATGTGCTTAAAAATTGGACCGATCGTGTAGGCTACTGCATGGCCAGCCGAGGCAGCCATTTGAATGAAATTGTTTTTCATTATTAACCGGAAGGATTGTACTTTCAAATAAAAAAAGAAATTTGAGAAAATATAGTTTATAAATATAAATATAGTTTTTTTTATAGCATTTTCAAAAAAACAAAGTTATCTGGCGGACCCTTTATAAAAATATAAATAAATAAAAGCAATAATTATAATTATAGTCCATATTAATGTGGTTTAACTATATTTTATGCTGGCGTCAGTTGAATGCACAATTTAAATATATTTAATTATTATTATTTTTTTTCAATATATGCCGTGTAATTAGTCGTATTTAAAACAGTGTAAATCAAACACTACTTTATTGCTTTTAATAAAGTTGCTCTTTAGCATTAAATTATCTTGAGCGAGTTCAGTTACACTCATTCATTCATAGTTAAAAAGAAAGTCCAAAATTACTAAGACATTTCACAGAAATAAACTATTCGCTGCTTTCCAAAAAAAAAAAAAAAAAAAAAAAAACTTGATTCGTAAACGATTTAGGGCCAATCCCACGATGTAGACAACGTTCGTTTTGTCGCACACTTATATTCAAAACAAAAACAAATTTTAATATTTTGTTGTTGTTTCAAATGTAAGTGTGAGAAATTTTTCAAAGCTTTTCAACGAAAAACATTGAGGAACGTTTAAAGGTGTGTGCATATTCAAACTTAACTAATGAATAAAAATAAAACAAATGCAAGGCAAATTTTTTACCAGGAGGTCTAATCGTCGCTTTCGATAACAATTTGTTTCGATTCCATATTTTTAATTTAAAATTATGGTATTCGATATCGAACAACTTGGCTTGGTACACTTTTGCTTTTAGCCATTATATACATATTATAGGCCTTGATTTTCTTTAATTTCCTTTGTTCTTAATTTTTCCAAAAATATAATTGAGTTTCTATGAAAAAGCTCTTCTATTTACTCATCAGTAAATTCTTCCCAATCAGCATAAAAAGACTCACAAGCAGTCCAGTCGTAAACAAAAATTCCGCGCGAATTTTCTCACTTTTCCCTTTCATTCTATTATGAATTTATTTATTTTTTTTTATATATAAAAGGCACAAAAAAAATTTATAAAACAGCCATGGTTTTAAGTACAGACATTCTTTGAAATCACGTCGATTTCAAACCACAAATGGTCTGGAGATCAGGCGAGTAATGTTTTTAGGTTAGCAAATCGCAAGATGTTTAGAAGTGCTTTTAATTGTTTTGAATCACGAGCTAAAAGCTTTAATAGAATTTTATTCTTACTGCCTTGTTCATAAAAAATTTATTTTATTATTTATTTTTAACCCCCGACCAAAAAAGGGGTGTTATAAGTTTGAAGTGTGTGTCTGTGTATCGGCGTATCTGTGTCTGTTATGTCCACGAATTTTGATTTAGTTTTTGCTGTTTGAAAGGTGACTTGATCGAGGGTTTCTGCCGTTTAAGGGCCACTCAGACTATTATACTTTGTATTAATACATGTCAAAAATTCAAGTAATACGTGCAAGTGCGATATTGTGAATGTAAAATGTCATGACGAATTTTTGACATCCCATAAGACTTGACCATTTTTTAAAATTTTTCTAAATGATAATACTTTTCATCTGATCAGAGTTGCATTATTACAAAACCAACTAATAAACAAACCAACAAGTCGTCTGTTTCGACGCCGTTCCCGTGCCGTCGTTTATAAATATTGAATATGCTTATCGTATTGAGTAATTTTTCGTGTAAGCCATGTCTTTTTTTTTTTGTTCTTATTTAAATCAACTACTTTGAATGCCGCTTATTTTCAAGGGCCGGCACGACCACAGCTTTCATGAGACTGCTCTGCCGCAGAAAGTCAACGAATAATGTAGGCATGTTAATCCTCAACAGCTGTTTGCTTTCTACTTGGGTATTTAATGTAATATGAGGTGTGATGGTGTGAGCACAAAATGTAACTTCACGTTAGATTTTTGACAGTCGAAACAAATGTATTTAGATTTCTTTCTCGTAAAGTGTGACGAAAATCTTTATACATGTATAATAGTCTGAGTGGCCCTTTAGAAGATATCATATCTTTTCTAGATATATCGGGGGTTTTTAAGATTTGTAATTTTTGTTATTATAAATGAAAAACTGTTTTACAAAATCTCTTATAAATCAAAAATATTTTTTATTTATAAGGCTTTTAATGTTAAAACTTTGTTGGTCTTGCAACTACAGACGTCTGTTTGATTACCAATATCAGCTGACTATCTACTAAAAAGGAAAAGTAAACCACGAAAGAAGAATGTAAACAAAACTAAATAAATTAAGTAAAGTGCGACTGTGACTCGCACACGTAGGGTTTCGTACGGACAATACACATACTCGTATGTAACATGAATCAAGAAAACAAGATTGCGCATTGCGCAGGTCCGCTATTTTATTTTCTGTTTGTGACGTAGACATAGAATTTTTGTTGTAAACAAAATGCATACTTTTGTGTGTGGAATCTACTCTCTATCTCTCACACACTTTTTACAACAAACACGCGTGTGTATTCAATGATGACGTAGATACGCAGTAGAAAATTTTTTTGTACGGCTGAGTGCGCAATCTTGTTTCTTTGATTCATACATACATACATACTATACGAACTTTAGCCTATAAAATCGAATGTCTTACCTGACGTAGATATTTCTAAAAAAAAAAATTAAGTACCCGGTAAACTTTTTTCGATTTTTGGCGATTTTTTAGTTTTGGGGATTTTTTTATTTTTGGGATTTTTTTGGTTTTGGCGTATTTCATTTTGGCGATTTTTACGGTTTTTGGCGATTTTTTTGTTTTAGATTTTTTTTTAATTTCAAGATTTTGCCTCTTACGGTTTTCAAGATACAGCAAGTTGTCAAAATTACATAGTCAAATTTACATTAAATGATAGAATACCCTTTCATTTTGATTTATTTTAAATTTTAGTGTTAATTGTTGTAGTATGTATAAAAATACACTAACTTTCAAAATTTAAATTTTCTCCCCCATATTCATAAGAAAAAATTAATTTAAAATCCATTTTAGGAAAATTTTGTATGGAAAATTTTAAACAAAATACATTTCAAATTCATTTTCAATTTTATGAATATGGGGGTCTGTATATAATTGTTTGCATGGGAACTCCCTTTAACTTTTAACTGTCATATTTTTATTGTTCTAGCGGTCAAAGTTTTACATATTCTGAGAAAATTTCATGTCCTTGTCACTTTTGGTGTACGGAACCCTAAAAAGAGTCCACAAAATAAACAGCGTTTTTCCTAAGTTTGTAAATTTTAAGGTTCTTTCTGTGCAAAATAAATCATATTGAGTGTATCTCATCGTTTTATTACCGAAATCTTAAAAAAATGTCAAGTGATTTGATATCTTCAGAGAGTTGCCTGGCTGGTTTCAAATCACCTTCTCAGTGATTTCAAATCACTTTGCTACAAATTGATTTTCAGAGCAGGCCTGATAATCACTTTAAATTAAACAAAATTTATGCACTCATTTTCCAGAATTTAAAAAAAATTTAGCCATAATAAAATGTTTATAATACTTTGCCACAACGTTTTTTTTTTTTTGTTCAAATTTGGCTTTTGGCTGGAGAGCTCCGTGGTCTGTTGTGTGTATGCAATCGTCAGCATATTTTATGTTGCATTATGATATAATCGAAATGGAAGAAAAATAAATAAAATAAATTTAATTATTTATGCTAAAGGAAATAAAATGTTTGATTTACTAAACAAACTTAAGCCATCCAGCAAAAGCAAACAAATGTATAAGGAAGGGCAACTGCAGCAGTTAAAACTGCTGAATGGAATTAAATAAATAATTATTGATAAATGAGTGGAGCAACGACTAACGTTGCTCACTGCAAGAAGATTCAGTGAAAACGAACCATTAGCCCATTTAAAAGTTTCTATTTATGTATATTTACGTGTAATATGTATTTATCTATCCACGTGTTATTATCTTTTTATGTCCAATGACCCAGTTTAGCTTTCATTACTTAGAGGGAATATTTTTCTTTTTTTTTATAACCTCCACGTCGTTGTTTTGGGGTGATGTATTGACTGCATGTATACTAAATTTTTAGGTTTAATGGGATTCATTAGAGAGTTTAAAAATGTCTGCACTATTTATTATTTTTGAATATACTCGTATAGAGCAATAAACTTGTAATTTTTCATGCGAGTTTCAAATAATATTTCTTCCTTATTGAACTAAAATTACTTCGAATTTGAAACTGTGGACTTGTTATGAAGTTATTTTGTCTTTAAGTTTTCTAAACAATAATCATAAAAAACTTATTGTACAAATTTGAGATGAAATTCATATAAATATATAAAATCCTAAGCTAGTTCCTGAAAAACATATCAAGGTGTGTGCAGATAGATAAAAGCACTTATTTCTGTGGCAATAAGGAAAGAGTGCTTAAGTCATATTTGACTGTTTTGCAGTAGAGCACTTTTAAGCTTTCAAGTCGATTTTCAGAAATTTATTTCTTTTACAGTTAAACTGGGAAATTCTCCGTTAACCTTTATTTTTTAAGCAAACATCGTTTTCCTCACTTTAAACAAGACATTCAAGTTGAATTATAGAACTTCGAATTGAAATAAAACACAAGAAAATCGTTTTAATGTCCATCAATTTGGCTTTATTGGAAGGATAATTTTATGCCATTAACGTTTAAATATGATTTCGGGCATGTGGCTGCCGCGGCTGGCTCGAATAAAGCCAATTCTACAGGTCCAATTTTCAACCACTTTTTCGAGCATATGGGGCCGTATGTTGGCAATAACGCCACGAATGTTGGCTTCCAAGTCCCCTAACGTTTCTGGTTTGTTGGCGTAGACGAGCGACTTCAGCGGATGCGTATTATCACATAGAGTAAACGTAGTGCGAAAACGATCCATGGTTAACCGAATTAATTGCTCTGTCGACCATAAAATGGACGGAGCTTGCGGTAAACTTCGCGAACTGAACCATTATTTTCGAAATAAATTTGCACGATTTGCAAGCGTTGTTCTTTTGTCAACCTGTTCATGATGAAATGGCAAACCAAACTAAATATTAATCACTTGACAGCTGACAAAATGGCCGCCAGTTAAAAAAGTGATGCCAGCTTAAAGTTCTATACCTCAATAAAAAACACCCTTTATAACTTAAATTAAGCTTTTATTCCAAATGAGATTATAAGTCCAAAAAAGATAAGCCCAAAGCCAGTTTACTATAACTTATTGAAAAATCGCAGAAATTAACTGAGATTTTGCCCATACTTTCAAATATGCAGATTACGGAAGTGCCATTAACTCAAAATCAGCTTATCTCGACTTAAGCACTTTTTCCGTTTGCCTCAGATTTCTGCATACATAAGTGTTTTCTAAAGGTTAAATTTTCCATCAAGGATTAACCGATTAGAGGTCAAATGATAAAAATATTTTTCATTCGGTTGGCAGATAGGTGGAGTTTGTCTTATGTTGGGACCCACATTATTGCAATACACATAGAAATATTAAAAAAAGGTGTAGAGTTATAAGTGGGTGTCCGCACCTGATGAATTAAAAAAAAACTCGGTATGACAAATAATGTTTTTTATATCAAATTGTTCATTCATCATGATATTATTTCATCAGGTGTGGACATCCAGTAATTGATTCGATAAATACACAAAATTAAATAAAAAATAATAAATAGAAATAAATCCCAATTATGAATAACAATTCCTCGGTGTTTTTTCCCCTTTTCCCATTCCTCCTATTGTGAATTGAAATTTCGCCGGGAAACACTACCTGGAAAAAAAGGAGGTATTCTAAATATGAGGGAAAAAGAGAATTTTTGAAACTTTTCTTCCCAAACATTTTGAAGGGAACTAATGCAACAATTTAAAAATCAAATTAATAAATGGCGTAAAACAATGATATAAGCATTTATTTAGAACAAAAGGTTTAAATACGCACCGGAATGTTATATTACCGTCTTGTTTTAGACATTTTTATTCCACTCCTGCGCACATGCACTTCAAAAACATTAAAAAAATACTAAAACACTTGTCATTTATTTTAAGTTTATTTCATTTAATTTAATTGATTGATATGTACTTTATTTAACGTAAATAATTTAATACGATTTGAATTGGTTTGTTTATTTTACGTGCAAATTTGTTACGCATTCATTTTGAAATTGCTGCCTACTTTGTACTTTCTACCGCCGTTGCAGTTCAACGACATTGAAGTTTGTTTTGTAAAACGTGTTGGGCTGCAACCGCGGTAAGTATTTTCGCTTAAAATCATTAAATTTACTAATTGTAAACGTTTATTAGAAATAAATCGCCACGCCACCACATATGTACATTGAAGTCATAAGTTTTATGGTGTTATTAATTCAAAGCCTCGACACAAAGTTTTACGACAAGGTTCAATTTTGCACGCCTCCTCTAAGTTCACACAATAGCTAAATCGAAGATTAGTTTCTTTTTAATATTACCAAAAGCGATAAGAAAAACTTTTATCAAATTTACAATTTCCTTTGTACATACAGTCCTTGGAAATTTAATTCATTTGCATCTGCACCTGGCTCAGTTTTCGCACCATTTTCTCAGCCCAAAGTTATTCCTTAAGCCTGTGAATGAATAGTTATACTGTATATTTTATTTTTTATTTAACAAAAACATATTTATTTATATTAACACACATCTTATTGGCAACTAAAACATAAAATTTTTATTAAATTTCTATTGCTGAACTCTTACGTTAGTGCAGAATAAAATGTAAACATTGAACAGCTGATCCTAATTTTACTCTCTCACGTATTTGCTTATTCCCCGGCTCATTAGGATAGGAGGATTATTCCCCGGCAACAAATGGTAGGGAGGAGAAAAAACTCCCCGGGAAAATTCATAATTGGGCTGATAGAAATATACTTCGTTCTAGAAAATCGTTTCCTATCATGAGATTGATTTCCCATAACTCGTATTGTGTTTGATACCCATAAGTTCTGAATTACGAAATTTACAATTTCCTCAAAATAAAAATATAATTTAAGTGAAAAATTAAATTAAACCGCCAACTGAAGACAAAAAAATTAAATTTCTTTGGTTTAAATAAAAATTATGATAGTATACATTCTTGTTTAACCGCATATTTTTTTTTTTAATCGTAAAAGTGTTTAGGAAAATCTGCGATTATTTGCAAATAACACGAAAAACCATGTTAAATTAAAGTTATTTAAAGTTGAAACTACATGAAGTTAATTTAATGTAGTCATTTTATGTTAACTTACGGATTGTGTGTATTGGCACAGGCAGCAGAAAAATGTGTATCTGTTTGTATTGTAGCTGGATTCCCCAGCCAAGGTTCAAACTAGAACTCATTGCGTGGTAGTTAAGGCGTTTACCGCTACACCCATAAAAACCTTAAATATTCTACACCCATAAATACCATCATGAATTAAATTTTAATTTAACATAAAATTTATTTGAAACTAAAGTTATAGTTAAATAAATTCAGTAAAGTGCGACTGGGACTCGGACACTATATAACTAATACTATACAAACTTTAACCTATAGAAGCGAATATTTTACCTGATGTCGAAATTTTTTTTTTTTTTTTAATTTTAAGCACCCGATAAACTTTTTTTCGGTGGGTCCTGTTCAAGAACATAGATAGGGCCATATAATTTCTCAAATATTACCAAGTAATTATTTTTAGCTTAAAAAAATATTTGCACTTTTATTTCAGAAGTGCCAGCGTTAATTTCAATTTTATTTTTCTTCTAGCGTTCAGGCTGCATTTCAAGCTTTGGCGCGAATGAGACGAATGTTTTTTTTTACCAGCCGATATAGAGCCACAAATGCTTGAAAAAGTGGTGGAAAGTTAAACAAGAATGCCCTACATTCGCGCATGACACTCCAATACAAATGAAAGGAATTTGTCTCATTTCAGTTGAAAAAAAAATAGTCCTACAAAGAAAAAAATTTCTTGCAGTAAACAATTTTAATTGCAAATAAAACCAAAAATCAAAAAAAAATTATTTAATGTCAATTAAACTTTTGTTTAAAAATGTACTTAATTACAAAGTTTAATTGACTCAATTACATTTTTATTTGATTTTGGGTTCTATTTTCAATTCAGGTTAAAAACTTTTTTTTCTTGTGTATCAGAACTGTGCTACAAGCAGCAAACTTTAAAAAAATCATAACTAATGCCAGTGGCGGATTTATATTTGATGTCGCCCAGGTTTCGTGAGATATGCCGCCCTGTGTGCTCTATGAAGAAAAACTTAAATATGCAATTTATAAATATTTAAATTGCACTGTGCAACAGTAAAAAAATCAAAAAAATTCGCACGTTCCTGACAGTATAGGTTCGATGGTATTACCAAAGGGAAGTAAATCCCCACACTCAGTTTGGCGATTTTGGTGACCAATAATTTGTATAAACCTCAAAAAGTTTCGAAAATCAGTGCGTCCTCAAAAAATGGTGTTATCATTTTTTGGCCAATCGCTAATTCAGACTTAGTGATAGCGCTTTACCAATTTTGCTAAGTAAAAGATTTTTTTCATGTCTTTCAGAATAACTAACAGGGACTCCTAATTTTTTGCTAACAATATTTGGCAATATAATCTGAAAGTGTCTAGGCACCCTATCAAGTCATACAGACCACTTTTTAACTCAAAAATTTTCGTTTTCGACGCTAAAATTTTTTTCGGAAATCATATAATTAATGAACACTTCTCTGTTGAGTTTCAGTAACACCTTTTGCAAAAAAAAAAAAAAAAAAAGTACAGTCTAGTAAAAAAAACGGAAATTTCCCAAAAATCTGAATTTATTTAAAGGAGCAGTCAGCCAAACCGACTACTGTTCGAACATGTCGACTGCTAAAATTCGCCGTTGTGTATAAATTTTCGTTTCATGCGTTCGCTTTGACTGCGACTGTTTACTTTTTCAGAAGCAAAAGCAATTACACAAATCAGAAGTTTTTAAACGCTGCTTCTCAATACCTCCTAGCTAGAGTACGTTCTGGCTAGGTAAATAAGCATGTAAAATACACTTACCCGAACTGTCGTTAAATCTCAACAATGCCCAAGTGCTTTAGAATACTATCATACAAATGTCAACAAATTTGCATTGCACCGATAACTTAACGTGTAAAGGCAGAATTATATTCTAAATTTTTCATTGATATAAAGCAAAAGTAATTCACAAAAATTATCAATTTCAAACTATTTGAAATGTTTACTCTAAGGGTTCTTAAAACTTTACCGCCCCTAAAACCATGCCGCCCTAGGCCCGGGCCTCACGGACCTATACGTAAATCCATCACTGCCTTATTGCTCAATTTTGATTTTTTATAATTCGGATTATCGAAATCGCATAATCAGTATATTTTTCTATTTCGGTAGTTGTGCGTTAACAAATCATGCAATTTTATAATTCAACCCTAAAGCAACAACACCTTCAACAAGAAATACGACAACAAAGTTCGGAATAAAAAATAAAAATTCTAAATTTAAATAAAATTGGATTTCAGGCTGTAGGGGCCAAGAACGACATTATTGTGGAGCATTTTTTCACTTATAAACATCATCATCATCAACATCATCATCAGCACCAGCATGTTGTCATTATAGAACTTTTTTGTGTGTAGTTTTTCCTTATTCTCTGATTTTATTTTTATTTCTTAGACAATTTGGAATTTGGTACAATTTTTTTTTTCTCAGCAGATCAATTTGCTTGTCTTTTTTTTATTAATCTTTTAGGTTAATTAACAAATTTCTAACAAACGCTATTGAGCAAATAGCTTTTTGTAGAGGAATAAATAAAACAAAACAGCGAACAGTAAATTAAATGTGTTTTAAACAGATTTAAAAAAGAATTTTTGCCACTTTCGTTGCATGCAGTTGAAAAATAAATAATTGAAACGCCCCACTGAGCAGCATCTTTCCCCCATTTTCAACTTCTGAACATGTACTCGTATTCCGTTTTTCTTTCTTGGGTAAATATTTCAATTACTTTTCCACACGAAATTTAGAACAATTTCAATGAAATTTGTTTAATAGTTTTAGAAGAAACTAGATAAAATTTATTACACACTCAAAAAAGAAAACTATCTTAACAAATTGCATCATTATTAAATAAATATTTAGGCAATGAACGCCATTGCAGATATAAATAATTACATTTTCCAAAGTTTCTGGGTATTTTGTAATGGCGATTAGGGAAAGAGAAATTGAACAGAATGACATAAAATTTTAATCTTTTTCCTATAAGAAGGTTTCTGGTGTCAGTACGAAACACAGACAATTCAATCACGAGTTAAAATTGTCCAACTTTATTTTAAAATTCAGTTCTTAAACTGAAAACAATTTGATTTTACGACTACGACGCTTGTGTAATAGATTAAAGAGCATAACAACTAGAGATGGGCGCGCGTCGTGTTTTTTCGTGACACGAACACGCACGACTCAACACGAAGTGTTAGTGACAGAAAATCGGATTTCGTATGTTTTCGGGTGGTAGCGTGTTGAGCAAAATTTACACGATTAAACTCGAAACGCAGCGATGCCAACTTGGTGCTTTTGGCACTATTTTTAGTGCTTTTTGAAGACTCAAAACGCCAAATATGGAGTGTTAGTGCCAAACTAAGAAAAAGCACTGAGTAGTGCTTTTAAGAAATCTGTGTATTTCTTAAAACTACTGCAATAAAAACTTGGTGTATTTATTTTTCTCTGTAAAGCATACCTTTGTCGTTTGATAGATTTCATTAAAGATGTTGATACTATTGCCGAAATAGAAAATAGCCTAGAAAATATGAAACATTATTAAATTTCACTCGCTTGTATCTTCACTCGTTTTTCACGTTAATGTGTTTTTCGCTTTCTAGATCTCAAAATTACACTTTTTAGTGCTTTTTTTTAATTTTGATGTGCTTTTAAAGCCAAAAAAGTTGGCATCACTGTCGAAACGATTTTGGGTGTAAAATATGTATGCATGAATTTCCAGTAAAGAAAAAATTCAATATTTTGTGTCGTCAAACACGCAAAACGAGCAAATCTGTTGATAGTGTGTAGGGTTCTCTTAAGCTTAAAGTTCTGAAATTAAACAAAAATATGTACTCGTATCTATTTGAATATAAAAATTGTGTTTTTGGTATTCAATTTGATTTCGTGCGTGTGGTGCAGTTTCGTGTTGGGAAACTTTTTCGAGTTAGTGTTTCGTACGTGTTGGACATCTTGGCATTCGTGTTCGGCTCGTGTCGTGAAAAAATTCAACATGCGCCCGTCTCTAATCGCAAAATTTGTGCTTTAATCTGGGACCAAAATGTCTTATTCGAAGTCGAAATATGCCAACCACGATAAGGTTTACAAAGTTGCCCTTAACCTGTTTCAAGTTTCGCTCTTAAATCGGCCGTCTGATGTTTAAACAAGTAATGTGGCTCTAGGTTATTTTTTTTTCTTGGAAATCGCAAACATCAGCTCAAGGAACGGGTTTATATGTATGATGAAAACGAACCCAATGGGAAATTGAGTGGCAAAAACGTGGAAAGATTTGCATACTTCCAAAAGTAAACGTTTTGGGCTTAATATAAAATTTCCACTAGTCTAATCGTCGCTTTCGATAACGAGCTGATTCGGTTACGTTTTCTTAGCTTGAGATTATGGTGTGGCGTACGTTCCCCTATATGCACATCTGTTAGAAAAAGCGAAAGTATAATTTTTGCAACCTTGCATATATAAAAAAGGACGCTCTAAGAATTACGAATTTTGTTCTAGTCAGACACGCTTCGCTTCTGTAATACCCACAAGTCGTTTAATAAAGTTAAATTTTAGTTTTTAATTAATATAGGAATTTACTGTGATTCATTCACCTCATATTAATCGGCACTAGAGTAACCCACAATGGCATTCGATATCGAACCATATTATTGCATTATACAAATAAGTCTGATACAGTTCTCATATTGTTGATATTAAATTTCCAACTGGCATGAAATTATGTACTTCTTTTTTTTCTTTAAACAAATTTATTAACTGATTGTGTTCTATTTATGTACAAAAAATTATTATGTGTTATGTGTAGTACGAGTATGTATGCAATTGTAAAATATATTATTAATATTTGCAATTGACTTACTTCAGTGTAAACAATGCGAAGCAAAAAATATGCAACTTAAACAAAATTTTACAATAAAACAAAAACGAAAATAAATAAATAAATAAAAATAAATAATGAAAAAGGAAATTAAAGAAAAACTGCATAATCAGTTGATTTTTTTTACATTAATAAATGCAAACCTATAAATTATAAAAATGACATGGGAGTTGAATATATTTCGTTCGCCTTTGAAATGTCTACAACTCATTTACTCTTCATTATTACAATATTTTTTCTTTTTTCTTTTTTCTTGTGAGAGTTAGGACCTGTTCACGTATCACGTAATGCATTTTTATAAACTTTTAACACCCCTTCACCGATAACTGATCGTAAGAAAACTGAGATGCATTTAATCACTTAATCCCCCTTATTGTGTTTGGCGGTTTTGCGGCCAAAGTCAGGCGTTTTGTACTAGATTAAAGAAAAATGTGGTTTGTTTGCTTTAATCAACTACAAATAGTCGAATTTGAAGTCGAAAAACGCCAACCACGATAAGGGGGCATGTTCTAACTTCTTTACGCCCTTTTTAAAATAGTGTCAATTGAGGATATGACCTGCGTGCGCATTCGATTAGAATTTCTTCCAAATTGGAATACAAGAGGGCGCGATCCGTTGCACTATAGGAAATTTTACCCATTTTGTGGCCATAATTATTTACAGCCAAACGGGAGGACCAATTGATATGATTTTTTTGAAATCAAACTTCGTAAGCCTTCCTCTTAACACCCTTAATCTCAAGAAGTAAAAAATTTATCACTCACGCTCACCTCTACTCACGCGTGACAACTTCTTACTGATATTAATAATTAGGGATAGGATTTTTTCCTTTCTTTTAGGGGCCCAGAGGCGTTTTATGGCGTAAGTCGGTCGAGGCTGTAACATCTCTGATCAAAGGAGACGACACTTCGAATCGCTAAAGAAATGTGGCTGACTTCTTTTGATTTAAGGCAGGCCAAAGCATTGATACAGCCATTTACATATAATGACATCCTGAACCTCAACGTGAATAATTTACAGCTTGGTACTGGTTTTCTTTCTGGTCACTTTGGAATGAACTATCCTCTGTGAAAAAGTAGCCAAGTTGGTTCACCCTGGTGCCGTTTCTGCTTGGAAGATGACGAGACAACGGCACATATACGGCGAACGTATCGTCTTATATGACAGTAGAAGGCGTGTTTTTTCATTCTGAGTTTCTGTGTTCAGATGATATTAGGCGAGCTTCTCCAATATCTGTGCTGACTTTCATAAGAAGAGTCATACAGAGATTGATTTAAGATCTATGGCACAAAAGGTCCATCAGATGTCGCAGTGTCCTTCTTTGGACCAGATCTTCCCTCTATTCTATTCTAGGATTTTCATGCATTTAAAATCGTTTTCTAATACATAAAATATACATACATTAAAAGCATACAAAATACTAATAAAATATGAATTTATAAACTTTTTTTTTCAACATTTAATATTAAAAACTTGAAAGAATTCAGCTTCATTCATTCTTAACAAGCATTTTATAATTTCTTAGCAAACATTTTTTCAAATCATATGGCATACAAAATAAAGTTAAGTCGAACTTTTATTTACGTAAATGAATACAAAGAAAAAAAATAGTCCTGCAATGAACAACTTTAATTGAAAATAAAACCAAAAAACAATTAAAAATGTAATTGAGTCAATTAAACTTTGTAATTAATTAAATTTTTAAACAAAAGTTTAATTGACTTAAATACATTTTTGTTGGATTTGTGGTTTTATTTTCAATTAAAGTTATTTGTTGCAGGAATATTTTTTCTCTGCAAGTGTTTTTGTAAATTGTCAAAGGCAAGTTTTTGAAGATTTTTTTCTGAAAAAAAAATTAACGTTCCACGTCAGCAGAAGTTATTGAAGTCGGTTAAAAACAGAATAAATTCCCATGATCTGAAAACATGAAGAAGACTCGATTTTCGAAAATTGGGGTGAAATCAGTAAGATTCTATAGCGGGTTAAGTTAAAAAAGAACAATTTATAGTAGTAGATACCTACACGTTATAGAAAATCTGTAAAATTTTCGAATTTGTATGTAATAGTTGACATACGAGTATTGTAATCTACCACCATAATTGTATTTAGCACAATGTCCAATCATACTACAATAAATAATTGAAATCAGTCTACAATTGTTCGTGAAATAATAATTATATTACGCCTTAGTAATTTTGAGGCTTATTGTGGTTAATTGTTATCACTGTGTTGTAGTTTTTTCTTCAAGCCATTTATTTCTTCTTTTTTTAATATTTAATGTCTTAATTATTGTTGAAAAATGAAAATTAATTTTATTTAAATATGAACAACGAAATGCGGGTTAATGATAAATTCTAATTGAACATTGAATGCAAAATATTGTAGAAGAATTTATTCTTTTCAATTTAATAAAAGATATAAAATTTTCTGGCGCACCATTATATAAAATAATTCATTTAAATGACAATTTTCTGATCAATTAAATTTTCCAAAAGATTATTTTTTATATATGTACATGAGTTTTATAGACAAATTTCGTTACGTTAAAGTGTAAAAATCGTTATTAAAGGAATGACAAACGGAATGACAATGTCTAATAGAGCAAAACTGGTTTTCGTTAAAAAAAAAAAAAAAAAATCCATAATTTTTTTAATTGCCTTGAGAATTGTCTTGAGAAATCTTCAAAGTAATTTGCTACAAAAGTAAATATTTTTCGTAAATCGTGTTCCAACAGCTACTGTCTGCTCCTCTATTAAAAGTCAAATCAAATCAAAATTGTATTTATGGAAACAAACTTTTAAAAGCAAGTTTTATCAAACCATATACTCGTATTTTTTCATTTGTCATTCTGTGTCCCTTTTATTTATTTATTATATTTTGTAAGCAATGTAGGTGTTTATAATAACAAATTTTAAAGAACTGGAATAAAAGCCTGCGTAATAAATACAAATAAAACCATATTAAAATATTACGGCAAATCTAAGCAAAACGAAAATTTAGGTCGTTTAAAAAACAAGTATGCAAAGCAAAGAAGAAATAATTAAAATTCATAATGTTAAAATGTACGAGGGTTGCTTTTTTACTTGCTGACTGCTAATATTAAAAATGTTATAATTGCTTAACTTTTGCCAACCATCTTATCGGTGGGGTCAAGAGAATTCAAACATTTTCCGATGTCCTCCCTTTGTTCTTTAAAATTACTGGAAACAATGTCTTTGTAAACCGCAAGAGAGGGATTCTTCTGCAACTCTTCCATAAATTTCTCAAACTGGGTTGCAGTTCTTTTTTATTATTGTTTACTATTTGCTAAAAATCAACCCATCGTAGCCGTTTCACTACAATATCGCCGTCAAATTTTCTTTTCATCGATAGTGTTCGATAACGACAACTTTGAACTTTGAACTGTCAGCAATGTCAAAGCTTTTTCGAAAAGCTGCTCATGACAAAATTGTCCCCAATTCTAACTGATAATGGGTGCATACTGGACCATCAGTTTGGTTTTAGGAGTCAGCAGCATAGCACCATTGAACAAACTCATAGATTGGTCCAATTTATAAGAAGAACATTTGAAGAAAAGAAGTATTAGTGTGTTTTGTGGGAATTGTTACAATTTAAGTTTAAAATTTGTTAACGCACTAGTAATCCCAAATTATTATTTTACTTATTAAGTAAAATATTTTTTTAATAAAAATACATTGAAATTGATTATTGAGGGGCTTAGCTGGATCCTATGCGCATTTCACTGTTGCTAATGCAGATCATCAGGGAACCTTTACTCAAAAATTTTCTTAGAACAACTAGAGTTAATATGTTAAACTTTCATTTAAGCAAATGAGAAGCTCAACAAATAACAAAGTTGAAACAAGAACTCAATAATCAGCATGTTTTTTATTTTCTTACTTTATCATTACTACATTGGCTGACTTTTTTTCAGCTTCAAATTGTAGTTGTAAGAGTATGTAAAGAAAATAAATGTAAATAACAACAACAGCTATTCAAGAATAGAGTGTTGCCACACAAGTATTTTTTTGACCGGGTGCTGTCAATTTAATAATTAGAGTTGAAGTACTTCTTGTATTAATAATTATTATCACTAAATTTCACTTACAATATAATTATGACAATATGTCGAATAATAAATTTTTTGAATGACTAAATTTGTGTTTGGCATTGGTCGGGCCCGTTAATTATATATAGACTTAAGATTTGATTACTTATTGTTAGTTAATTTGTTGAAGATACAATAAAAAAATTTCTTTGAAGATTACTGCAAATCATGTTGAATTAACATGAAACACATATGAAGCAAAATCATTGCTGAAAAATTTCAAATTAACCTTGTTTGCGTAGATTTTAATATGACATTTTGCTGTGTACACATCTGCCGTTCACATTATGGTTTTTCATATGGAAACGAAAAATATGGGAAATGACAAACGTTGCCACTACTACACACTACTGCGATGTCACAAAATGCCATAGTGTGCACTCGCCATAAGATTTATGCGATATATTTCATTGTGTGGCATTGTGTTACAAAGAAAAAACATAATGGGAACTGCAATGCACACATTTTTAAAAAGAAATAAAAGAGTGTTCTGAGCATTAGTTTATGCTACGTGCAGTGCTACCATATATAAAAGCACATCACTTAAAAGTCAACCCTCGTAGGAATGTATTATTCATAAAGGTAAAATATTACTTACTTACTGACTATCGAATTGAGTAGTAGTGGTAAAATGAAAATACATATACGAGTATGTACTCGTATGTATAATTTCAAGCAGATGTTTATCTAATTTTGCTGATAAAGTTTCAATTACATGGAAACCAAACAATAATGAAGGTTTTTTTTCTACAGACATTTCATATGACAAAGAAAATTATTAGCACCCGTACGTAATATATAGAAAGTCTTTAAATATTTGCACTAAAATTCAATATGACAAATAAAAAGCAAAGAACTTTAAAACTTGCTAACAAAACTGTTTGTAGGTTAAATAAATTATGTGATTCATTTTACTTTTTGTATAACGATATACTCGTACATATTTATTTGGCAAGTTAAAATAAAAAAATAATATTACAATAAATTTCACAATCTATGTTTGTAAGTCACAGTGAAGTGTAATATGATGAGTTGTTAAGGTTTATTTGCTCAGCATTATATTTTATGTACACACAGCCATACAAACATAAAACTAAACTTTCTATCTTTTGTTTGTTTAGATTTATATTGGGTGAAGTTTGTGACCGTAGTATTGTTAGAAGTGCTTAGAAAAAAAGTTCTATCTTATGTAAACAACCAAAATTAAATTACACAAAATATATGTGCAATCGTATATATTAGTACAACACAGCAATATTTGAAGGAAATAACTGGGGGATTCAAACGGTAGTCATAAAGGTCATATTATCATGTTTTAATGTTAATTTAAAAACATTTTTTTTTTTGCTTTTAAAAAATTTTAAAACAGTATGACACTATGACACTTACGACTACCGTTTGAGTCCCCAAAATATAAAAAATTTAAGTATGTATGTTTAAATTAAGAGTAAAACAACTATTAGCCAGTGTTGCCATAAGATGTAAAAGGAAAAGTGCTAGATTACAGAAATAAAAGTGCTAAAATGTTCTACAGCACACACAACAAAGTGATAAAATCAGTTAACATTTTTAGTTTCTCCAATTTCTTAAGTGGCACATACACTTGCAATAAAATTGTGAATTTTTTGTATATCATATTCATATACTCATATTCATTAACTAAGAAGATAGAATTATACAGTGTTTAAAAATCTTAAGTCGTTGTAGCAAAAGTCTTAAAATTTTTACTTGTCACTGCTTTGGCTTTTTCCAACTGTTGAAAATCAACCAATGCTTTTGCTTGTGCTTGTGAAAATAAATAAACAACAGTCGCAGTCGAAGCAGAAGCAGCAAACGATGTATGAACAATTGCGCAGTACTTCCAACAGTCGACGATTTCAAAAGTTTGAATTTGATTTGCTGTTGCTTTTGGTTAGTTTCGGTACTAAAAGCATAAACAGTATGTATGCTCTTGCTTTTAGAAGCTTTCCGCAGGTTCAGTCAACTATTTTATAGTGTTTGTCATGTTTTTGTTGTTGTTTTTGCACATCAGACAAGACCACTTTACTGCGATTGTTTAAAACTTCTAAAGGCAAGAGTTTTTCGACTGCGACTGTTTGCGACTTCCAAAATCGTATAGACTGCTTCTGCTTTTACTTGCGATACTAACCATAGTATCGCAGAAGCAGAAGCAAAATCAAATGAAATGAAAATCATTACAGTTTTTTAAACACTGGAATTATATTGTGTAATGTGTTGGCAAAATTATAGGATTTTGTTAAGTTTTTTACTGTGAGAAAAATTTTTCATATTTTTTAAAAGATTTGTATCAGTCATTCCCTGGTATAGGTCAAACAGACAATAATATCGATGTGAGATGTCTCCTTTTTACGTAATCCCAATTTAATAATATTGTATGTATAGGCCACTTGAAATATTTCATTTATGTATAAAGAAAAAATCTTTAAGAGAGTTAAGTAGAGAAGTTAAGTAAAAATATATTTATTTTCTACATAGATAAGCCGATTTAATTAACAGATATACCAATTACTCACGTTGTATAGTTTTACTAAAACATAATCGTATAACTGACAACTAAAGTAATGGGCTTACTTTAGCTTTGACTGTGCTTTTTGTTAAGCTGGTCAATAACCTTATTAACACTATAAGATCTTAAAAATAATAAGACTTAGAACAATTTTTGAGATAAATAAATTTGATAAACATATAATATTAATTGGCTCGCAAATTTGCCTTAAGGAATTATCTATGGAAAATTTATAAACTTAATGAAATAAAAAAGCGCAAAAATGCCAAATAGTTTTAAGAAAGTGCTAAACTAGCACTTGACATTATTTTCAAAATCTTTAGTGCTAAAAGATGAAAAAAAAGTGCTAAATCTGGCACTAAAAGTGCTAAAATGGCAAGCCTGCTCTTATCCCTTTGTGGCGCAACATCGAGAAAATAATATTTTGCTATAGATTCTAGGAAAGTTTTGATCTACGAATTAACAGGAAGGAAAGTCAGATATCTCGTCAATAAAAGTTCCAAATTAGAAATAATTTTACTAATAACATTCTAACATTAAAAACAATAATTGACTTGGACATTCACACAGCTTATTGAACTAAAACGCTTGCAAAATGAGTTTTTTTTAAAATTGCACTACGGTGTTATATTGATTTAATAAAATCGTGGAGTTATTTTAAATCTGTTGTGATGTAACAGATACAATTTTTACAGTTTGAAGAGTAATCACTTTAGAAAGTTATGTGAGAAGATGCCAACCATACCGGCAGCGGCCAGATTAGATAAAATCATGGCCAATGTCCATGTGGATTCATCAGTAACACTCAAAACGGCAGATGGAACCTACAGCAGGAATGAGAGAGAGAAGGCACTGCTGCTCCTCTCGAATCATTTGCCGGGAAGTATAGAGGGGCTGGCTGACACCAGAACCATCTGCAGGACTTAGAGGGAACAAAGAATCCTGGGACGTTGCGCATAGAATGGGCTATTGGAACTTTTCAACCGTACAAGTCTCCAGGGGCGGATGGTATCCTCCCTATATATCTCCAGCCCCACCTAATAAGGTTAAACAGAAGCAGCTTAGCTCTAGGCTACATACTACAGGTATGAAGCAGGACAAGAGTGATCTTCATACCTTAGACAGGTAGGAGGGATATTACATTTCCAAAGTCATTCCGACCCATAAGTTTAACCTCTTTCATGCTTATGATGGAGAACATTATTGACAACTATAACCGATCAACTGCCTTGTGTAGGGAGCCTTTACATCCACCGCAGCATGCATGCAGGGCGGGTCGTTCAACGGACACTGCGCTGTATCAACTGACGAAAACAATAAGTAGTTGTCTAGACGCAAAGAAAGTCACGGTCTGTGCATTTCTGGATGTTGAAGGAGCTTTCGACAATACAGAGCACTCTGCCGTTGTATCTACGCTTAGAAGGAAAGGAGTTGGGAACACCATATCCAGATGGATATGGGCCATACTTGAGAGTAAGACTGCGGAGACCCAAGTCTGGGAGGAATATCTTGCAGTAAGGACCTGGATGCCCCCAATGCCGGAGTACTGTCTCCACTTTTGTGGAGCCTTGTAGTTGGCGAACTCCTGCACATAACAACGATCAATGGCATAGAATGTCAAGTATAGAAGTTGTGTGATATAATACAAAACGGGCTAAGGATAGTGAAGGAATGGTGTCTATCTGTAGAACTGGATATCAACCCTGCATAGACTACCATTGTTTCTTTCACATGGAGGAGAACACTTCGACGCTGGCAAAACATCCGAGTAGACAATGTGTAAATAGAAGGCTCATCGGAGGTCAAGCATCTGGGAGTGATGGTACACTAAAAAAAAGGCATGTACTATTAAGAAAGAAAAAAATGCTAAATGTAAGTAAAAAAAAAAATTTCTAAGTTTAGGTAATTATTTCTAAGTTCAAGTAAATATGTACAAAAATCTAGTAAAAATTACTTAATATGGTTAACAATTAAATAGTACATATCCTTAAAAATAGTTCATAAAAATACACAAAAAAATTGTTTATGGCTTACAGGAAATATTTACTGAAAATATCCTAAGACCTAGTCAATTTCGTTTTAAATCAAAAAATTAATTTTAGGAAATGACTTACGCCTGATTAGTTCAGAAAATTTGACTTACTTACTTAAAAGATGTAAAAAGGTATTCTAAATTTTACAAAAATATTTAACAGTTTTAAGTATTTTTTCTTTAAATTATAGAATATTTTATTTATTTGCATTAAGCAAAAACTTGAAGTAAATTTTGCATATCGCACTTGATCAACAAGAGGGTATAACTCAAAATTTTTGAATTTTCAGTAGAGTCAAAAAACTGTTGTGGCCACATTTTAACAGAATTTAAAAATTCAAATATACCATAGGAAGCAAATTCCATTTGAAAATATATATATACATTGTTTTTGTTTTAAATTTTACCAATCATTGCAAAAAAATCTATTTTTTGAGTTAACACCATTTTTTTGAAATTTATCGATTTGTTTTTTTGGTATTATTTTGAATTATGACGCTTTTGTTAAAATTTTAATAAAATCAAAAAAAAAAAAAAATAGTATCAACTCAAAATACAACCAAATATAAATAAAACAGTTTGATTATTTTTAACATAAATAAAGGCTCAAATCAAAATAATACCTTTTTTATGAAAATATACGATTCATACCTATTTCAACTTTTGTATTAACTCGAAATAATACCTTTTTGTTGAAATAAAGGTAATCACTACATTATCATTTTCGAGATGAAAGAGTAAACGGAATACGTTGAAATTTTTACAGTAGATAGATATTGATGTTGTTAGCTGATTTCTTGAAAAAAGTGATATTTTAAAAATTTTGAGTTAATACCCTCTTGTTGATCAAGTGCGATATGTATTTCCGATCAATATTTGAACTTGAAATATAGTTTTTTGTAAACAAATTAAAATATTAGAACTCAATAATTTTAATGCTTTTTCAGGCTGCCCTGTTAGGCAATTGGTTAGAGTTCTTTCGTATCAGTAAGAAGGTTGTTGGTTCAATACTTGTCTTCTCTCAGGGAAGTAATATGTATACTCGTATATGGTGAATTAATTAATAATATAATATAAATATATAATAAATAACGGCATTCGAGAGTTTTTCGACTCGCTCGCACTGGTTGATTGATCTGCCATTGATAACCGTATAATCTTGCGGTTCTTTTGTGGAATTTAGTGTATAGTAAGTTACAAAAACTTTTTTTAAATATTGTTAATAACATCTTGAGCCAGTGTGTCGCAATAGGGCCAAGTCATAGTCCCCATCTGGACCCAACGGTCCTTCTGCAGAGAGACCAGCACGAGTTAGCCTTCTTGACTCTTTTCTCTATGTGATGTCTCTACAACAGTTTCCGATCTAGGTTGATTATAGTAAGAGCTGTCTAGCTAAATCTTGTAAATAAGGTGCGTGATGAAGCAATTCGAACTTAAATTCATTAGTTTTGGCCAACGCAATATTGGATTTGTGAACAGGTGCATTATATTGATAAAACAACACCTTTTCGCCAAATGCATATTTCGACCAAACTTAAAATAATTTAATTAATGTTTGTAATGCGCATTTATAAATTTAAAATATTTTTTTATGAATTCTTCATAAGTATTTAAGTTTTTCGTTATCCGAATGAAATCTATTTCGTAACATTAATGATACTGCGAAATGTAAAATATTAAGCATTAGAAAGGTTTCATTCCATTAATGAGATTTGCATCAATATAATAAATATAATGTTTCATTTTATTAATGAAATTTGTCGTTGTACTAATGAAAGGGGTTCAACGTAATGGTTTCATTTCCGTTAGGAAGTGTTTTTCTTTCAGTGTACATATATATGTAAACTCGAAAATATATGCCTTGAAAAAATATCTTCGTCAAAAAATTTTCGGAAATATCTTCGAATTCTTTTCATTTTTTAATTTATTTTTGCAATTTTGGTTCACCATTTATTTTCAAAACAACCTCAAGTTTACTAAAATGTTTTCATAATTATCTCTCGCACTGTCATTGAAAATGCATTTTGGCGCATCATCAAACAAATCAATTTCAAATTGATTTTATAAAATGGAAAATAAATTGCACAAAAAATGATTGACATCATTCATTTGGAGTTGCAAGTGTGATAGATACATGGACCGACAGACCGATCACTTTGACAATTGCTTTATCAGCTCGTTAAAATTCTATAAAATTGCACATTGTATTCGAGTTTTAAAACAAATTTTTCAAGTATGGAAAGTTTATGAAGCCAGCAAACTAAACAGTTACCAATTTTCTTTTAAATTTACAGTTTGAATGCAGGTAAAATGCTGGTTGCATATAAGCATGTGAGTAGATCTAATGGAGTTCGAATGTGCAACAAGCAACTCAACGTTTTTCTTGTTAATAAACATAAATTTTTCATCTGCTGACCAAGTTTAGTCATCAACTCATAAAGATGACAAATTATGTTCAATTTACAACAAAGATGACGATTGCCGTGGCCGATATGGCTCTCTACTCTGACTCTACTCTGCTCGATTGGATTGGATTGGATCAGCAGCAAGCAGTTCACTACATTCGTTACTATTCTCATGCTAAAATGCAAATTGCGACTTTTTATTTGCCTCATCTTTTATTTATTTATTTATTTTTACTTTTTTTCAAGAGATTTTCGTTGTGAACAAATGAGTAAGTGGATATGAATGTTGTTTAATAGAATTCAGGTTTTATTATCAGAAGAGAATTCATTTGTTGATCTTTAAGAATTTTTGCATTCTTTTTTTTATTTTTTATTTTGCATTTAATTCTTTATTAAGTATTTACCTGGAATTTACACCCATAATTCCTTGTGTCCATATTTAAGTTACACATAAATTTATTGAAAGAATATTATTGCTTACCAATTTTGTAAAGAATTTATTGAAATTATTACGACCACGTTGGATATTTATGTTTAGTCACCAGTCTGGCTGGCTAATTTAGTTAGCCAAGATTATCATATTTCGGTTTTTAAGACAGAGATGCGCAAACTTCATTAATACGAATTTTGATTAAAATTGATTGATTGAATATTTTGCAGATATAAAATTTTTTGCTGTATCCTTGGATGTTCTGTTTACTGCCGTGGTCGGCAAATTAAGGGCGCCGCGCATTTAATATATTCTCTTCTATTACGTGTGTGTACACCAGCGATGCCAATTTAGCGCCTTCCGCGCTAGATTTGGCGCGTTTTAGCTATGCCAAACGCGCCTTTTTTCGTCTTAGCGCGTTTACTTAAAAAAGCGCTAAATCAGCGCGTTTTGAATAAAGTCATCATCATTTCAGTTCAATATTTTTTTTTTACTTCTTTTAACAATTTTCTAGTATTCAAATCTCATAAAATTTTTTAAATTGGTTAATAATTCAGCTGTCGCAAATAAAATTCCCTTGACTGTGGTTAGAATTAAAAACGCATTTTAATGCTGTAAATGGCAAATATTTTGAAATTTCACAACTAAAAATATCTACTCCTACTCGTGACCAAACAAATTTATATAACTTATTAAGCATCTATTCCAACTGAAGTACAAAGGCATAACTAAGAACCCACTCGATGAAGTCACCTTTCAAACAGAAAAAAAAACTAAATCAAACTCCGCCAGACACACAGATGCACAGATACACACTACAAACATATAACACCCCTCTTTTTGGTCGCTGGTTAAAAATAAAAACTAAGGATTTCGATTAATTGGAAGGCAATTCTGATTCTGTATTAAATGATTTTAGTTATTTAGGATATAATTTTTAAGAAACAATATTATAAAATCTGAAAAGAGCTACTAAAAAAAATCAATTGTATTTACTAATACCCATGTACATACATACATCGACTTTTATTAAAATTTAATTTGGCGCGTAGGAAAATAGCGCGTTTTGGCTGCAAATAGTTGACAATGCTGTAACTTAGCGCGTTCTAGCACGTTTTGCGAAGGTGAATAGCGCGTTTGGGTTATAAATAGTTGGCATCGCTGGTGTACATACGCATTGTTGAAAACAAGTTGTGTGTATCGCATGCTCTTTAGAATCAGCGTTGCCAGAGAAATTTTTGTTTCCCAACTATAAGGAAATATGTGATGAGAATTTACTAATTTTTTTATTTTCAGAAAATGATTATGGCAAACCAGGTTTTGTTTTGTAGCAACAACAAAAGGTTCCTTTCTTTATAAACAAAACTCGAGTGTTTCTTCTGACCATAATAAAATCAAGTTTGGTTTTAGAGATTTAAAATTTCAAGTTAGGGAAATGAGACGAAAATTTCACTGGCAACACCGGCTCGTGGTAAGAGTATAACTCACACAATTGTAAAGTGTAATGGTATAGGTTGCCAACCACAGGTTTAGTGCAATGCCGAGAGAACACCAAAAGAAATGTATTGGCGTATGTGTATTCATTTAAAGAAGCAGATTGATGTTCGGCAGTCTGGTGCCAGTTTGGGCAGCTGTGGTTTAGTGGAAGGTAATTTTCACTGACTGGGAAATAAATGAATTTCTTATTCAATTCGGAGTTGTTTTTTACTTTCCGCTATCGAATGGATTCAGTAACTTTTATTACGATAATCGCGTCACTATAATAAATATAATGAAGACTTATAGATTTTGCTATCCAGTAACATATCGCTCATTTACTCAAACGACGTCATAACTCTGAAAACGAGTTTAAAGTTTTCCATTTACACACAACTTAATGAAAAAAGAAAATTTTATTTTTTCTTCAAGAGCTGAGTAAACAAAATACTTGTGTGTTTGTTTTGGTTTTGTGCATATAAAATAAGTGATAAAAAAATTGAAAAGTTTTTGACAGGAAAGCTGCCAAGTTCTAAATTTACAACCCAAGACACAAACCAAATGCATTAACAGAGCTACATATGTTAACCTGAAACATAGTTATCTTAGACATGAAAATCTTGGGGGCATATACTCCAAATAGAGGCTTGACCATATCTTTCAGCCAAATGAACTGAAAATATATATAATATTTTGTTTATGGAAAATTTTGAATTTTTTAAAGAAATTTTTTTGTTCCGTGAGAACGGAGGTACCTGAGGGATCTACTCTATAATTCGAAAAAAAAAAAAGAAAATTTTTTGGAATTTGTATGTAATTAAGATAAAAATTCGAAAGTATTTTCTTTCGTTTCGTATTTAATTTTTTTTAATTTATGTCTTTTGTCCCTTTTTATGAAATAATTCATTGGTCAAAACTTCTAACCTTTGTGTTTTTCATAAATTTTAACATTTTTCATAAATTTTAAAATTTTTCTAAATTTTTCAAATTTTTCTAAATTTTTCAAATTTTTCTAAATTTTTAAAATTTTTCTAAATATTTAAATTTTGAATTTTACTAAAGGATGAATTCCAGGACAAAGAATTCACCTGGGCTGCTAAATACTTTTGAAATTTACGTTGTTTGTTTCTTTTTATGAAATTCCATATGGAGAACAACATACATACCTTTAAAATTTTCATGTCTAACAGAGATATGTTATCAGGTTAACATAAATATGTTAATACATTTGGTTTGAGTCTTGGGTTATAAATTTCGTAACTTGCGAGACATTTTGCTTATTTTCATACACTGGTCTTTATTTGGTATTTGAGTGGACTATGGCGACCGCGCCAGGTTTTTCAACAAAATTTTCCATAACTTTTTCACAAGTCTACTTTTCCATCGCTTGACCGGCCATGGTTGCCAAAATGCAAAGTTAATGTGGTAAACTGGTGGGTAGTTTGTTAGTCTATTGATCTGAACGCTATGGGTTTGTTTTCCCCCCGAAGGATTCTGTTATGCTTTACTACTCTTTGTATACGAGGTGTGTTCAAAAAGTATCGCGAATTTTGAATTTTCGCGGGTTACGTATATTCGAATTTTGATTTTTTTGTGGCGTTATGTTGGTACTCATGTCTCTCACTTATGCCGACAATTTCGGTCATTTTGAATGTTCATTTAATTGTTGACAGCTGCTTTGCTTGCACATGTATAGGCTCGTCTTCGATTTTTACCTATTAAAAAAAAGTGGAACTAAGAACCTGTATCAAATTTTGTGTGAAAAACGAAATTAATTGCGCGGATGCATTCCGAATGTTGACTGTGGCATACGGAGAAACTACCTTGGACCGAAGCAACGTTTATCGGTAGTACAAAATGTTCTCAGAAGGCCGAGAAGATGTGAACGACGAAGAGCGTGCCGGACGCCCTTCAACAGACGAAAAAATTTATGAAGTGAAGAAAATGGCATTGGCCAATCGTCCAATCACCATTAGAGAAGTTGCTGAGGACCTAGACATATCGATTGGCTCGTGCCATCCGCCAATCCGCTAGAAACGCCCGGATTTGTGGAAGAACAAAAATTGGCTTTTGCACCACAATAACGCCCCTGCTCACACATCGTTGCTTGTACGCGACTTTTTGGCCAAAAACAACACACTAATGATGCCGCTGCCACCGTATTCCCCAGATCTGGCTCCCTGTGACTTTTTCTTGTTCCCGAAACTGAAGAGGCCCATGAAAGGACGACGCTACGCTACGATTGACGAGATAAAGATGGCATCGAAGGAGGAGCTGAACAAGATAAAAAATAATGAATGAAGTCATTCGAAGATTGGAAAAAACGTTGGCATAAGTGCATTATATCTGAGGGGAATTACTTTGAAGGGGACAAAATAGATATTCATGAATATATAAATAATTTTTGAAAAAATCAATTAAATAAATAAATGAGAAAACCATACGTATTTTTGGACGAAATTAGTAATTTTTTCTGTAACGTAACAATTTCAAATTTCGTCAAAAGCTCCTTTACAATTTTTGTGAACGTTTATTTTTCGGAATCGTAGCAATAGTTAATAAGATATGTACCTATTTATTGCGAATATGTTTGCTATGAGATTCTCTATGTCCTTGAATTTTTCCAGCCGGGCATACTTTTCACAAAAATTTCGATCTGTTCTACCGTTCAGCGGCTTAATTTTATTATATTAGATTTTCTATATAATAAATTTCGATTTTTGCCGATATTTTGACCACCAAAAAAAGTTCCCATATACATATGAAAATGCGTTATGTTACATTTTTGAAAGTCATTTATCTCAAAAACTGTATTGTTTCTGAACACAATCTATATCGTTCTGAAATATTTAAGGCCTTAGCTTTCAACCCCAATTGGCAGTATAATCCCACCATTTCGATTCCCATGTAAACATTAATACTTTTGCTTGAAACTGTTATATATTATCTACTCTGTTAAGTTAACAGTGTTGAAATGCGTGATTTTTTATTACCTCACAGTCTCTGAGCGAGAGATATGTAAAGTAACACATGGATGCTAAAAACGGAGCTAACTAACGGAGCTATCTTCACACAAATCTCCTTTAATATACAGTGTTGCCACCGAGAAATTTCAAAAAGTGGCACAAATAGTATAATTTTCAAAAAAAAAAAGTATCAAAAAAAAGGTATCATATTTTTAAAAAAGTATCAAACGTTTAATAACGCTTTTTATTAAAAAAAAAATAGCTTGAAGTAAAGTAAAAAATAAACATAACATCAGGTTGACTAGCAGGTTCATAAAAGAAAAACATATGATGTGTTTCTTAAGAAACAAAGCAAAGCAAACATTCATATACATATATAAAGCCTGATTGTTATGACACACATGGTACCTAATTGTGTTGAGCAGCGTAATTTCGTACCTCAAGAGCTGTGTTGGACAATTATTATTGCATGTTTTCGCGGTTTTCTCTTTAAAATATAAAAAGTGGCAAAAGTAGCACAGCGTTGCAAAAGGTATCATATTTGGTATCAATAAAGAAAAGTATTAAAAAAGGGGGCAAGGCGCAAAAAAAGTATAATTTTGATACTTTAGTATCACAAACGGCAACACTGCATGTGACATGGAAAGTTAAAAGAACGAACGTATGCTCAGAAAATAGTTTTGAAGAAAAACGACTTTGAAGTTAACAAGTTGATTTTAAAATAAATCTGCACCCGCCATTTTGAATTTTTAAAATCTAATGTTTCAAGCAAATTAGCTCAATTGCAGGAAGGTTTTATTATTTATATTTTTTTTCTACCAAGTGTGTTTTGAAGCTAATTTATGACAAAACTAATGCAGTTAGAAAGATGCGGTTTGATGCATTAGAAAGATCATGTTAAAATCTTTGTAAATCAATACAAAACGTGTTTATCGATTACAAAGATTTGTGTATTTTAATTGAAAACTTTTTAAATACTCTTTGTAATACTTGCTAATTTTTTTTTTTTGTATATCCATACATACCCTTCAGTTTTAAAAGTAGAAATTGACTCAAAATCGTTAGGTATTTCCCTAACGAAAAATCTAATACTTACTACAGTAGCCACAAGTAATGCAATAGTGGAAAAAACTGTGCTGTTATTCCAAAGAAAATCAACAAGAAAAAATTATTTTAAGTACATAATTATTTTGATTTTGTGATGGCGTCACTTAAAAAAGTGTTTTTCTTTTAGAAAGTTAAAATGAGCAGCAGAAATCAATTAAAACGTCGCATAAAAAAGAAAAAAGAACAAATAATTGAAAAATGTATTAATCACTCTTATCGGGATTAAAAGTTCACGTGAAATGTGTTCCCTTTCCCTAAAATTGCGATCACCAATGTTATTCTGTAATTTTGTTCAGCATTTTTTGTTCACGGAAAATATTTCACGTGAACAAAATGTTCGACTTTTATTCCCGTTAAGGGTAAATAATTAATTGTGGCAATTGACTAACGTCAATGTCATCCCCATGCTAAAATCGTCAGTCGTGTGCATGGCTAGTAGTTAGGCTGGTAGTTGATGATAACGATTGGCAGTTAACGAAATATTTAGACATTCGATAGCTACGCCGACTGCAGGGTATGTATGTATGTATATAACACCAGTTAGCTACTCTTATTAAAGTGGCTAAAGAATGATGTAATTTAAACAGAAATCCAACTAAGATTCTAAAATAATCTAAAATTTATTAAAACAAAAACCCTCCGGCTAAGTGGCAAAAATAAATATAAAAAATATTAAATCCTATATTTTTTAATTGCGTTACGTACTCGTATTTCGTTAAATGTTGAGGTTGTTATTTTTTCTTGTTGTTTTTATTTCTGCTGATTTCGACTACACATGTCAATGCTTCTTTTTTCTTTCTTTTGTGTGTTTTATGGCAGACACAAAAGCCAATGAATTCGCACCTTAAATCAAGCCCATACGTAAATAAACAAACAAGCTTACGAACATATATTATATATATATATATGTATGTATGTATGTATGTACATATAAAAATGCTTAAAATAAAACATTAAAAAATTTGAAGGTCTGTTTGTTTTAGCTTATATTTTTTTTTAATACTTAAATTATTTCGATGTTAAAAAGTGTCAACAAGCATTTGAAAAACGAGTTTTGAATGACTTTGTTATTAATAAAGTTTTATTGTTAAAAAAAAATACATACAGGGTGTTTTTTAGAGGTATAGAACTTCGAATTGAAATAAAACACAAGAAAATCGTTTTAATGTCCATCAATTTGGCTTTATTGGAAGGATAATTTTATGCCATTAACGTTTAAATATGATTTCGGGCATGTGGCCGCCGCGGCTGGCTCGAATAAAGCCAATTCTACAGGTCCAATTTTCAACCACTTTTTCGAGCATATGGGGCCGTATGTTGGCAATAACGCCACGAATGTTGGCTTCCAAGTCCCCTAACGTTTCTGGTTTGTTGGCGTAGACGAGCGACTTCACATATCCCCAAAGAAAATAATCCAATGGTGTCAAATCACACGATCTTGGTGGCCAATTGACAGGTCCATTCCGCGAAATTATGCGCTCATCGAATGTTTCCTTCAATAAATGGATTGTGACGTGCGCTGTGTGGCATGTAGCGCCGTCTTGTTGGAACCACAACTCATCCACATTCATGCCATCCAATTCGGGAACAAAATAGTCGGTTATCATGGCTCTATACCGGTCTCCATTCACGGTAACTGACTCTCCAGCATTATTTCGGAAGAAGTATGGCCCAATGACTCCACCAGCCCATAGAGCACACCAAACAGTCAGTTTTTGTGCATGTAATGGCGTCTCAAGGGTCTCATGTGGATTCTCTTCACTCCAAATGCGGCAATTTTGCTTGTTGACGTAGCCATTCAACCAAAAATGAGCCTCATCACTGAACAAAATTTTGCGATGAAAATCAGCATCGAGATCAATCTCATTTTCGGCCCATACACCAAAATCACGACGCATTGCATGGTCTCGCGGCTTTAATTCTTGCACAAGCTGGATCTTGTAAGGTCGCAAGCCAAGATCTTTGCGCAAAATCTTCCATAAAGTTGATGGACAAAGCTCCAATTGCTGTGCACGGTGGCGAATCGATTCATTCGGGTCCTCTTCAACACTTTGCTCTACAGCGGCAATTGTTTCTTCGGTGCGCACTGTTCGACGTCTCTGCGGATGCGTATTATCACATAGAGTAAACGTAGTGCGAAAACGATCCATGGTTAACCGAATTAATTGCTCTGATGGACGATTATGTCGACCATAAAATGGACGGAGCCTGCGGTAAACTTCGCGAACTGAACCATTATTTTCGAAATAAATTTGCACGATTTGCAAGCGTTGTTCTTTTGTCAACCTGTTCATGATGAAATGGCAAACCAAACTAAATATTAATCACTTGACAGCTGACAAAATGGCCGCCAGTTAAAAAAGTGATGCCAACTTAAAGTTCTATACCTCAATAAAAAACACCCAATATTTGTATATAGATACGAATTTGTTTTTTATTTCTAGCAGCGTTAATTGCACGGTCCACAGATAAAGTCAGTTAAAAGGATTTGGCCACGCTTAAGAGAAGAAAATGGTTCGGTAACCGTGAGTTTTTTTTTGGCACACGGTCGCTTGAGTGCAAACATAATTTGGGCCCTTATTATTAGGAGCTGCATTCGATAATCGATCGCACAGTGGGGGATTTTAGGAAAAAATTTTAAATAATTCTGCAGATTGTTATAAAATTTGATACACCATTTGAGCAGGTGTTGCAAAGCATAGATTTGGAGTTTAATTTTTATTATTCACTTATTTCTTTACTTTTATATTTTTTAATCACTTATTACACCTGCTTGAAATAATAAAAGAAATAAATATTAAAATTTTTTAATTACCCGCATCAGCTTACGGTAGAAGAAGAGTTTTGTTTTATTGCATAAATTAAAAGTGAAAACACATCAGAGGTCTTCTTATTTAGCAATATATTTGGACAAAAACTCTAATTTACGTGCAAAAGTATGTAGTTAATGCGGAGCAAATAAAAAGAAATCAGATTTGCAATTACCAAAAAAAATCCGAAAAATTCCATAAAGGGGATTTTTCAGTATTTTTGCTGTATTTTTCTTAAAGCGCAAATATTTTTTTTTAATATATAAAAACATATTATGCCTTCAGTCGTAAAGCAGCTCTGGGCGGGACAACATCAAGCGTCGTTGGCAATTATCTCTTAAGTGCAACCAGGCCACTGTTGTTTATTGGCCTTCGAGAGTTTTGCGTCTCGCTCGCACTGGTTGACTGATCTGCCACGGATAACCGTATATTCTTGGGGTTCTTCTGTGGAATTTCTTTAACAATCACGTTACAAAATATTTTTAAAATACTGTTAATAACATCTTGGGCATATGGTCTAGCTACTCCGCCCATATTTGTGCAACCATATTATGCAAATTTACTTTGTATAATATGAATAAATAAATAAATAAATAAATATTATGCCTTACGGTGTCATGATAGATTTTTGGAATACAGCTTTGGAATTTAAGAAAATAGGTCTTAAAACAAAAATATGTATATTTCGAAACGTTCTAGCAATTTTTTTTTTTATAATTAACACATTTTTTTTTTTTTTTTTTTTTTTTTTTTTTGAAAAAAAAGCAAGGAGAAAAATCGAAATTCTTCAACATTTTAATTTAAATTGCGTATCACTTGTGACTGAAGAGAGCTTTTTAAACAACATTTTATTCCGAATATTAAAATTTCGGTATTTGTGCTTTATTAAGTTTTAATATTTTCATCGCACTTTTTTTCACAAAATTAATAATTTAACTTTAGTCGTGAAGCAAATTTGCATTGAAATGTAAGTACATACATATTCTCTAATTATTTTTTTTAAATCGAGTTTTTTGCATTTTCCGATTCTTCTATCGAAATATACAGAAAAATCGATTTCAAATAATTAATGGGTCGAGGCCTTTCTATATTAAGGTACTACTTTGCTTAGTAGAAATGTAAATAAAATAAATGGCATTTCTCTTCGGGTACGCATGACATTTTCATATTCTTCATCAGATGAAGACAAATAATATAAAAACAGGGAATCGAAATCGAAAATTACTTAATTTGATTTCTTTGTTTAAATTTTATAAGAATCATAAAAAAACTATCTTTTAAATTTGCAAAGAACTCTCGATTCGCACGCTATCGAATGCCGCAATCTGGTAACTCGATACCAAAGGTCATTCGATCTCAAATGCAACGATTTGGCACCAGCTCTCGTCACCCAAAAATTTCTTAGCACAACTAGAGATATTAGGTTAAACTTTCATTTAAGCAAGAAAGTCAACTATCATAGTTGAAACAAGAACTCAATAATCAATAAATGTTCTAAGAAATATTTGGGTAAAGGTTCCCTGATGATTCGCATTAGCAACAGTGAAATGCGCATAGGATTCAGCTAAACCCCTCAGAAATCAATTTAAATTTTAAGAAACAATTGATATTTATTTTACTGAGCAAGTTGAATATTAATTTTTGGAAAAAGTGCGATGAAAATGTTGTTTTCGAGTCGAAAAGATTGTTATCAACTTGTGAAACACGGTATGAGTAAGATACTTTTTGTCAATTTTTATATGAAAAACCTTTTTTAAAAAAGGACAACAAAACAATTATTTATTTTGTCTCGATGCGAAAACTTTTCACACGTTACAGAAACGATGTACTGGTTAGAACATTGTTATTTTGAAGAAAAATTTTATTGTGATGTACAGCGTTATGGAACTATTTTCAATAAAGCTTTCATCTCTTTTTTTTTTTTAGTAACCTTCCGGCAAATATTTTGAGCCACATTCTTTATGTCTAACTAATTATCTTCCAGAGAGTGGGTACATAGAAATATAATCTATTGTTTCCTAAATAGGAAGTAAGCAGAAAATGTAATTGTTTGGTAAAAATTAAATAGTACTATTGTCACCTCTTGTGAGTACTAAACAGTACTATTGTCACACCCTGTAACAATTAAAATTTCTTTTTTTAATTGGACTTCACTGCAAGCGAATGAAAAGCAAATTAAACTTGACATTTAAAATAATTTCAGTGAAGCAGCAACAAACGTTCTCAACGTCATCGCCATCGTCATGAACTGTGTGTGTGTTTGCTGCCGCTCGCAAACTATAATTATTTCCATTCTGACATTGTAACATGCAGATGTACAATGTAAGCCAAAGAAAAATGAGCAAATGAACGCTCGAAAATGAGGTTATAAGAACAATTCAAAATTTTAAATGGGAAAAACTCACTACTGTATCATCGTACATTCTTCATTCATTCTGACCTCCACAAAGCGAAGTCGTGCCTTTTTGGAAAATTTAACATGAGAGTGTCGGCTGATGTACTGCATCAGCACACTTATCAAGGAAAAACTAGCAATTAAATTATATAGTTTTACGATTACTTAAATTAGATTGCAGAAAGGAGGAAATTAAATTTATGGAAGTAAGGAACAATTTTAGTAGAAGGAATGGTTGGTTAGTGATGGATTGGTTAATTTTTTTAACTCTTTGTTGGCTTAAAGTTCTAAGAAAGGATATAAAAATATGTAAGACATTTATTTAATAGTGCGTTTACATTTGAGTAAAATTTTTTACTTTCTAGATTTCAGGCAAAATCTAATAGATTTCCCATACAAAACAAAATCAACTTCGTCACTGAATTTTGTCGAAATCTAAAACTAAAAAGTAGGCTGCTGTATAGACTTGCATCGAACTCTTTTAGTAGCTCGTTTTAGACATAAGCCAGTAATCAAAGCAAAGGTTTGTGTCTAAAACGAGCTACTGATAGACTTCGAAACAAGTCTACTTCTGAACTCAAAAAGGTTTGTGAATTAGCTACATTACAGTTGTTTGATTAAGTTTTGGAAAATTTTCAGTTAATGGTTTTTGTTTTGGATAAAAAATTATTGATAAGTGCCAAAAAAAAACTTGGTGTAAACGATATAGATTTCGATAGAGATTTTAATTGAAATTTACTAGATTTCGTGGAGGTGTAATTGCACTATAACACACATACATTTTTTGTTTGTTTTTTTTTTCGTTGTGACAAATAACAAGACCAGAAACTTAATCTAAACAATACATCATGTTATGTTTAACCACTCAATGTCGTGTTTTGTTAATGAATTGGAAACAGATAGGAAACAACATTCATCGTTAGTTAACATGCCGCTATTTTATTATTAAAACTCTCAACATTATGTCTTAACATCATTTCAAATCTAATGGAGACGTCAGGTAACTATCGTTTGTAATAAGATTGATAATGACTAATTATAATTAGTCGACTGCTGTCATTTGGGGGCCAAGTTTTAGGTAAGCAAATTTCCCCCTCACACATGAAGACATGAAAAAATATTCTTTTCTCAGGAGGTGGTAGTAAAGTTAATTATATGAAATTCTTACACAAGATAAAATACGAAATTCCGAATTATTCTGCATTATAAACTAAAAAAAAAGAATTATTTGAGTTATGACAGTATTGCATTTCTCAAAGCACTAATATAAAAAATACTCTACTAAAAAGAAACACTTTGTAAGATTTTTATTACTAAAGTTATCCCAGCAAGCACTATTCCATTAACTAACAACATCATGCGCACATGGTCTTTGCCGGCCCGCCCGCCAATTTTTGTGCAACACTATTTTGTAAATTTGCTTTGCAAAATATGTTTCACATGTTAATAATAAATGGCTCGATTGTGGATGGCAACCGAACTTTAGTTGCGTTGCCAGTTGCCAAAATGGTATTACCAGATGCAACTGGCAACTAAGAGCTGTTAGTTTCAGTTGCCATAATTTTAGTTGCTGCATAGTTTTAAAGACCAGAAGGTAATAGATAAAATTAAAAAAATTTAAAAATCAAAATTAAATTAAATCAGCTACTTCTTATTTACAAAGACAAAATTATCTTTTAAGCTAAAAAAAATTTTTGGTTAAAAATTATTTCAAGCAAAGACATTTACTCACAGTATAGGCGGTAATTCTAAAGGATTTGAATTGTTCCTTAACTGCCATGTCTAATGGATGCTACATTTTGTACTTCCTTTTCTGGATCGAAAAATAATTTAGCTGAAATCTTTATGACAACACCCCAGTGATAAAAATATACATTACGTAATCGATGATATTAGTAATACTTAGCTGCAGCCAGTGGTGATTCGTTCGCTCATTTTGCTATTTAGATTTAACATAAAAGGAGTAAGTGGTGCGCTCTCACTTACAAAGTAAGCCACGATGTCAGTACGTATCTTTAGCACTGCACTTACATCGACAGCGGAGTTGTAAGCGATCATGATTATAAATTTAGCCTAAAAGTAGACCACTTTTTAATTTTGTTTTATAACAAACTGTTTGTTTTAGTCAATAACTGAATCCCTGTTTACATCGTAGTTGAAGGTATTCGTAACACATGATATATCCGATTACTCGATTACTTGTACAGTACAATCCAAGTACTTATATTGCTCGCTGACGATGTCATACTGACGTCATTGATTATTACCGAAGTACTTCGCCCAACTTCCCGCTGGGTATTTCTTTTATATTTTGAAGCTTTGTTTACATTATTTTCAGTTGGCAATCTGTCACAATTGCAAATCAAAAAACCAGTATACAATAACAATTTTAGTTTCAATTGCATTGCCTATTGAAAACGCAACTGAAGTTCGTTTGCCACCCAATCGAGCCACAATAAATGCTGTTCGTTTTCATGGTTTATATCGCTTGGTCACTCACACATTATTGTTATAAGCTTTTTTGGCATTACTATTTTGGTTGTGATTAGTTCGTTATCTAGAAGTTCGCAAATATAAATTCAAATTTCTAAAATGGAAGTGGGTAAATTTTTGTAGTAAGCAATAAAAAAATCCAATTTATTTTCATCCATATTAAGTTGTTTGCTGGGGTATTTGTGTGCACATATTGCAAATATGTATATCACTTCGTTTAGCAAATAAACAATCTCATTCATTCATCAATTTATTTATTTTTTTTTTTGTGAATTTTTGATTCAGTTCTAGCTAACATGTGATTATTGATCTTTAAACAGTGTACAGTTCACCAACATATAACGCGGCAGATATACATACATACATATATCGGCCATGTCACAGAGTTCAATTCCGTTTCCGAACGGAAACGCCCTAGCCGGAGCATACCCTAAAATACCATCGCCCCCAACAGTTTGGACTCACCTGACAAATTTCCATATATTAGTTTTCTTTTTTAGACACCATCTCCTACAAAAATGGGATGGATTGAATTCCGATTCCGAACGGAATTGAGCTATTTCGTTAAGCATTTCTTTTTTATCGTTCGAATCAAAAGATCATATTAAAAGATATTACGTTAACATTTGTGTTTCGAAGTGAAGAAAGATTTCAGCAGCATGACCACAAAAAATTTGCCATAAAGACAACAAAAAATTCAATACGAGTGCACAAAAATGTTTGTTTAAATTGCATTAAAAAATTTAAGTTACTGAAAATTTATATTTTTATAGCATTATTATGTTTCTAGGACTAATTATAACAAAGTTTGTCAGGACTCAAAAAAACCCTTCGTTCAAACGCATTTCTGAAATATTTATTACGCTGTGTTCGACAGTGCTAATGGATGGCTCCTTTCCCTCAGCTGTCTCCGTATTACTTTTTCATCGTCGTTGCTATCACTTGAACATTTGTTCATGTTTGTATTTGTAAATTCTAATTACACTTTTTAACTATTTTGACGGTTCTTCACCTATTGTTCATTTAATGTACGAGGATGGGTCATTAACTCAGTGTCTTTTTGAATTTCCCGTCTCTTAACTGAAATGGCAGCACTGCTCCTGTCAACAAGCAACTGTCAGTTGACTCCTGTCTAAATTTTAACAAGCTGCGTACGTCATTTAGTTTGTGTTTTTGGCAGCCGTTGATAGCAGACTACCGCGCGTTTTGAGAAGAAAATGGAGAGAAAATTGAATTTTGTGTGCTCATTAAGCATTAGTTGTTGCGGAAAAAACCATCACTCAAACCAAAGCTAAGCTTGATAAATACATGAGTACTCTTCACCATCAATTTCAATTGTAAAAAAGTGGTTTGCTGAATTTCGTTGTGGCCGTACAAGCCGAACGTTCTGGACGCCCAGTTCAGGTCTCTAAATCCGAAACAATTGAACAAATTCACGATGTGGTTTTAGCCAATCGAAGATTGAAAGTGAGAGAGATGGTGGAAGCCATAGGGTACGCTCACAATGGACCACAAGCGCATGTGCAGTTTTCATGGCAAAAATTCATGAATTGGGCTACGAATTTCTCCCTCATCCGCCCTATTCTCCAGATTTAGCCCCAAGTGACTAATATTTCTTAAGAAACTTAAAGAAATGGCTCGGCGGAAAGAGATTTTACTCCAACGACGAATCATCTCACAAACAAATGCCTATTTTGATGACCTCGAAAAATTAAAAATTCCGAAATTGATAAAAAAAAAAAAAAAAAATAGAGAAACGTTGGACTAAGTGTATAGAAAACAAAGGAGACTGGGTTGAAAAATAAAATAACTTTTTATATTAAAACCTGTGTTTCTTCAAAAATTCACTGAGTTAAATAACCCACCTTCGCACTATTCCAAGTGTTGTACAAGTTAAAATTACGATCCGTTTACAATCGCATATCATGATGACAATACGTACATACGCTTAACGTATCACGTAATTTTATCTTTCGTACGATTCTCGATACGATCACGGATGTGACGATTGGAGCCCTGTAGCTGGATTCAGTAACTTTTTGCGAAAAGAAAATCGTAATATTTATCGATATACATATTTATTCGTTTGCCGTTAGGATAATGTGATTTGGTTGTTTCTTCTTAACGACAGTGTACATCTGTGTTTTACTCACCGTTTAATTATTCATCACGTGCAATCTCTGCATACAAAATGTCAAAATATGCGAAAAGCACAATGAAGAATTAAAGAAAAACTAAGCGAATTTGAGCTTGCAATTTTTCTTTTTTTACTACAACCGACAGCGATTATCGTTAAAATATGTTACTGAATGGCAAAGTCGATAAATTTTCGTTATATTTATTATAGCGATACGATTATCGTAATAAAAGTTACTGAATCCAGGTACTGAACTACAATTTGATCAATTATTATAATTAATTTTTACATATTACACGTGCAGTGAATCATGAATTTTTTTGTAAAAAGTTTATAAAACTTGTTATCTTGAGATCTTAGAAAATATTTTATTATTGCTGCCAATAATAATTCTTAAATAAGAAATACATATTGTCCCTACCATGCAAAATTCGTTTTTAAGATTCGTTACCTTGGACCCTAATTTCTAGGATATGCCTCGTTTCAAAATGCTGAAATTCTCATAGACAATAGATAATTATATAAAAAATATTTTAAGCCTGGCATTTTTAGGAATACGCCAACTTTAAATTCACAATTGACGACTCTTTGCACTCTTCTCAAAAGCATAAATTTGCATATTGGATAGTTTGACATGGTAGGGACGATATGTGCCCTTAACTATGAAAGTGATCTAAATCATGTGCATTTTTGCTTCGAAATATTAAATAAATCTTAAAAAAAAAACTTAACTTTTATATAAAATCGTAGTGTGTGTTTATTCGCAACGCATGACCTCTAGAACTATAAAAGGTGTGGAGCTGAAATTTTCAACACAGGTTCGTTTTGTTTTTGACCCAACAGGTGACCACTGTGTGGAGTAATTTGTAGTTAAAAGAAATTATTGAGTGTAATACAACGTTTGCCGGGGGATCAGCTAGCATTCAATATATATTAAATAATTTTATATTAATGGAGACTAGTGCAAGTCTAAATTGAAATGTTGCTTAATATAAAAACACAAGAAATATACGACTTAGACCACTTTCATAATCTGTCCAAAGTTTACAGTGTAAAGTAATTCCTTAATGTAAACGTACCGTGCTATACGATTATTTTATATACATAAGTGCCACGTTAGCAGGGAGATGTCTGTACATAAAATATTTCAAATTAGAAAACATAAGAGACCACATTAGCGACTCACAGATACAAAGAAGAAAAAAAACAAACAAATATATAATCTTCATTTGTTTCGATAACAAAAAATAAAAAGCGAGATGACTTGAAACCGGCCACACATACGACAGAAACTTCAAGAACAAACAAAAAAGATATGTGTACACAAATACTTTTTTTTATAATAATTGTATATTGTACTTCAAGTGCGGAATCATATTTTTGAGATAAAAAAAAGTTTGTATCAAGCAGATTAAAATTTATTAAATAAATTTTAAGAAAAAGCATATTGAACGAAACGTGCTTAAATACAAAATTTATAGATTGAAAGTATATTTTTGAAGTCGTAGTTTTTTTTACTTCAATTCTATTATTATTTTTTCTTTTTGACAGAAGATTAATTTTATTTAGAAATCGAAATCGAGAAATCGTTTTAGCGAAAACATTAGTTGCACTATAGCGGCAAATATGTATATCGCTGAGCTTCCCAGCAAAAATAAATTTGGTAAAAGTGCTTAACTAAGACAAAAAGCGCTTCGGAGCGCGGAAAAGCACACAGTGCATCCTCTCTGCCTTACGAGGATGCAATAACGTAAGCGAATGACGAAATTTAACACAAATACTACGAAGTTGGTGGGCTGTTTACACTCAAATACTCAAAGTTTTTTTTATATCCTCTTCAAGGCGAATTCCCATCAGGTGATCTTAGTTCACCAGCTGACATAAATTCCCTGCTGTCAATCAATGCAAAACATTAGGAAATATTCTGACAGCAGGAAATTTTTAACTAAGAAATATACAAGGCGAATATGAAGAGTTGCAAATTAAGACCACCGGGTATCAAATCGCCTTGAACCTCTTATATCTTATATCCTCTCTCGTTTACCATACTTCCATACTCCTATTATTGTAAACATATTTACGACATACCAACGCTTTAAATAACTTGTTGATTTGCATTGACGTTTAAGAAAAAATCAATCAATAATTCAACCAAGGAAAACCGAAATAAAATTTTGTTTGTTTTTGTTTTAATGCAAAAATAAATCTTTTTATTACGACCGCTCCTTTTTTATGCGCATAACTGTATGTATGTATTAAAATATTGCCCGATTTTATGAATGCATATAACTTTTAATGCACATATGTATGATTGTAAAGATAATCGTCATCATTATATCTTTTGTTTGCCATTGCTTTAAAATTATTTGATCTCATTTACCCAAATGGTTTCATTTACACTATTATTCTCAATATAGAGCCATGTCACAGAACGCAATTCCGATCGAAATTGGTTTTAATTCCGAAAGTCGAGTCTTTAGAAAACGAAAAACGAAAAATTTCATCGGAAGTGATGATATCTGATCTGATATTTTTAATAATTTATTAAATTAAAATACGAGTATGAATAAAACTAAGTCAAAATAAAAGATTAAATGGCATCTTTGATTATTGCATTGATTTTTTAAGCATTTACATAATATAATATTTATACATAAGCATTTTAATTTCTTAGGGTCGTATGCAAAAAAAACTTAACAAAGCTTTGCCAAGCAAGTTAAGTTGGTATTTCGAAAATGTGTATTTTGTACCTCAAATATTTTTGTTAATATAGCACATATTGATTCATGTTACATCTGAAAATGAAGCTATAAGTGCTAGCTCTTATCTTAAATTTGTTATTTCTGTCATGTGATGGAAAATATCACCTAATTATCCAACTGATTCGAAATACATAGCAAAATCCATAAGAAAATATTACATTATACAAAAATGGTTTAGTGATGTACGTACAATCAAAACGAATCGAAAATAGAGGGATATTCAAAAACTCATTTCATTCGAATAAAATAAATTGTGATACTTTTTCTTTGTTCATCATATTTCTGTGGCAAAAAGGAAAAAGTGCTGAAGTCGAGATAAGCTGATTTTCCGTAATCTGCACATTCGAAAGTTCCCCTGGGCAAAATCTGAATGAATTTGTGCGAGTTTTCAAGCAGTTATAGCAAAGTGAATTGCGGCTTATCTTTTTTAGTTTTCTAATCTCATTTTGAATAATAGCTTAATTTAGTTTATACTTTTGTATATTTCAATTTGAATGTATTATTTACAGTGTGTGGAACGATGTTTGCTTAAAAAATAAAGGTGAACAGAGAATTTTCCAACTTAACTGTAAAATAAATAAATTGCTGAAAATTTACTTGAATGCTTAAAAGTGCTCTCCTGCAAAACAGTCAAATATGATATAATCACTTTTTCCTTGTGGCCACAGATTTTTTTACATTTGCTTCATAGAAATGTTTATCGGTTTTCCTACCATGTCCGAAGCTCATATTTTTTAAATTCCGTTTTTAAATTAGGTCGATAATAAAATTTTATTTAAAAAATTATTTGAATACTTGAATTAAATTGTATCCGATTTTGTTCATCATAAGCTGTGAAGTGGTTGTTGAACACGGTGGTGTTACCAGTATTTATTATTAAATCACAAAATAATTAAAGTTGTCTTTTGCATATAATTTCTTAACAAAGCAATGTTAGCCTTAAAGTGCTGGCTAAGAAATTTAAAGCTAGAGTAAAATATTTTTTCGCATAAGGGAGTTAAACTTGTGGAGACGAACAAAACAAACTAATGTATTTTTTAATCAAGGTATTTATTTCCACATTATTCTTCGTTTGTTTTGTTTTTGTTCTACTTTTTTTACACAAAAATGCCATAGTCAGTGATGCCAACTTTTTTTTGCTCTAAAAGCACATCAAAATTTAAAAAAAGCACTAAAAAGCGTAATTTTGAGATCTAAAAATAGCAAAAGGCACTAACGTGAAAAACGAGTGAATATCTAAACGATTGAAGTTTAATAATGTTTAATATTTTCTAAACTATTCTCTATTTTTTCAATAGTATCATCTTAAATGAAATATATCAGACGAAAATATAAGTACATAAAGTTTTTATTAAAGCAATTTTAAGAAATACACAAGTTCATTAAAAGCACTACATAGTGCTTTTTCTTTGTTTGGCACCAACGCTCAAAATTTGGCGTTTTGAGTCTAACACACAAAAAAGTAATATGAATGAGTTTGTAATATTAATTAAAATATTAGTAATATTAATTAAAAAATTAATTAAATTTTCACCTATAAACAATTTGATAATATCAATTAAGTTTTTCCACTCAAATTAATTAATACAATTAAAAATTTAATTGAATCAATTAAATTATTAATTGAAAACATTAATTGGTGAATACTTTTTTCTGTGTAAAGCACTAAAAATAGTGCAAAAAACACCAAGATGGCATCGCTGGCCATAGTGTATTTGAAAAGTAGAGATTTTATACATAAATGTTTGGAAACAAACAAAATCGTTCGGAATCTGACAAACCAACTTAATCAAAACCATTCGGATCGGAATCAGTGACATGCCTGATAATTACTTTATGTAATTACGAATATGAAATTTATTTCATAAAAATATCTATTAAATTACGTGGTTTTCTATAAAATTATTGATTGATTTTGATGTTTTCATTAATTAAATAAGTTATCATGCATTTATGTATAATATTGTTGAAGAAAAATAGGAATATTACAGTTACTTATTTAATTATGTACTAAATAGAGTTTTTACTTTTTAAACACTAAGGGTGTACGAATATTAACTTTGCCTACTGTACACACTGCATTTTTCAATGCAGGTCTTTTTTACATACATAGATATGTACATACATACATGTATGTATGTACATATAAATAACAGCTTGCTCTTACCTTATAGACTTGACCATAAGTGCCATTACCAACAACTTCAATTAATTCAAAAATACCAGCAGGATCCTAAAAAGAAAGATATAATAAGAAAATTATTTAAAAAAATAAGACATTAATTATCAAATAATTATGTACGCATTTAATGTTGCAACAAAAATGACTTAATTACTAACGAAAACTATTGAGAAAGCATTCAAAACAGGAAAAATCTATTAATAGGCGGAAAAAAGACCTATTAACAAATATAAAACAACAACAAAAAACTAAACTAATAAACAAAAAAGGGCTACGCCCTGACATCATTATCAAAACTATAGAAAAAAAAAATAACAGATAAAAATAAAAACATAAACACACACACTCACACACACATGCGGCAATGAATGGAAGTGGAGATGGCGATGGTGATGACGACGATACAATGAACATCCTGACGAAAAAATCCAACAACAACAATATAAATAAAAATATTTATTTGTTAAAACAAAGCAGACACACAAGTGTCGTCTATTGTTTTTAGTTTTTTTTTTGTTTTGTTTTAAAGATGTAAAATATGTAAATATAAAAAAATTCACCAAAAAGCAGTCGGATATACACACAAACAAACATACTTATTAAAACTAACGTGAGTAAATGAGCAAGTGAATGAGTGCAATGACATTATTTTGGAAAAACTATGCAGAAGAAGAAGCATATGAGAGAAAAAAAATATTTAGTATGCACTATTTCAACAAGTGCACTCTCGTGCTGAAGCAAAAGGTATTAAATATAAAAAGCAATAACAACAACAAAAAGAAATAGTAAACAAAAAGAACAGCAACTAGAACTACTACAACAACAGTCAACATCAAAAGAAAAATATATTTCAGAAATAAAAATACTAAAACCTAAAACACAAAAAAAAACTAAAGAAAATCTGTGAATAAAATGCACGAACAAATATTGTAAATAGTACAAACAAGCACTCGTTACACACACACAGACAATATGTACATATGTATGTATGTACATAGTACATATCGCTGTTCACAAGTAGAAAGGTCCCCTAACTCAAATAACTGTAACTTTACAGGAGAAGGTAAAAACATAATTAATAAACAGTACAAGTGCTTGTAAAACTGCTTGTAAAAGCGTTACTTTTTAAACTATTGCAATAAATTTTTGTGACAAGGTGCATTTGGGTGAAATGTATTGGAATCACTGAAAAACTAAATTTCGTGAAAATACGAGTTAGGGCTTTCTACTTGTTAACAGCGATATGTAGGTATTAAAATATTCGAGCATTCATACTATTTACAACATTAAAATATATTTAAAAGGTGTTATAAGAAAGATGAGGAGGAAAATTTTTCTGCAGCATAACTTTGGATAACTTGAAAATACACTAATGTTTGGTGGCAAATATTTGACGAAATAAGCGTAGACAATACATTAATACATTTTCTAAAACTTCTGATGCAGTCAGTCATACATGTGAATGTACTGATTATTTTAAGTGGACTTACGCATTACTCAATGGTGGAGTTTTGCTTCAAATACATGCCCCGTGATTCGGTTTGTTTTAACGTCTTTACGAAAAAAAAAACACATATCTGTAGTTTTTATGAATAACAGTATACATACATACAGTTGCGAACATTGAAATAGCAGTATCTATTTTTAATTTATATTGCAATATGTTACAAAAGAAAATAAAATGTATGAAAATTCAATTCTGGTTGGTAAAACTAAAATTTAAGCGTAAAAATGGTATTAGTACTTAACATTAAAATACGAGTAGCAGTGGCTACAGGTATGTTGCGTTCTTTCCAAAATATACGAAAAAACATTTTAAATTTAGAGTTAATGGGGGCTATTCTGGAAAACGCGTCGAAGAAGTGACAGTTACATGCAAAACAAAAACAAAAATGTGTAAATGTAAAAAAATTTTCTTTGTTTCTTATACAAAATTAACCGTTTTTAAAAGAGAGAGAAACGCGTTGAAATTCTCACGTTTATTTCATTTTAGAAATGTATGGCAAACAAAAACAATTTTTGAAAATTTGTTTTTGTTTTAATGTAAAGTTTCACTTCTTCGACGCGTTTTCCAGAATAGCCCCCAATATTTATTGCCCAGTACTTAGTAGTCGAAAATTCTTTATTTTTTGCAACTGCAACACAGTGTCATGCTGTTGAATTGCCTTAACCTTGACATCGGGTCACAGGAATCTTCTTCCAGGCTTTTTCCACAACTTCCCAAAGCTGCTAGATAGTTTCAAGTCGTGTAGAGTTTTTATTATCTCCCTAAAGATGCTCTATTGGGTTAAGGTCAGAAAATTATGCAGGCCACTGCATAGCCTCAATGTTGTTGACGTGAAACCGCTTCCTATCCTTTCTTTGCATCGTTGTCCTGCTGGAAGACCCATTTCAGTGGCATTTTTTCACCACTATGTAGTACCATTACATTCTTCATAATCTCAACATATGCGTGTTGAACCATAATGTCAGTTATTATTATGTATGGGGCCCCTGACCATAGTACGAGTATGAAGAACAACAAAATATCATAATTTTTGATCCACCGTACTTAAGGGCCACTCAGACTATTATACATGTATAAAGACTTTAATCACACTTTACGAGAAAAAAATCTAAAGACATTTCTTTCGACTGTCAAAAAATCTAACGTAAAGTTATATTTTGTGTTCACACCATCACACCTCATATTACATTAAAAACACAAGTAGAAAGCAAACAGCTGTTGAGGATTAACATGCCTACATTAATTGTTTGCTTCCGGCGGCAGAGCAGTTTCAAGCAAGCTGTGGTCGTGCCGGCCCATGAAAATAGACGGCGGTTAAAGTACTTGATATAAATAAGATAAAGAAAATGAAAATACGACAGTTTTGTTAACATTCAGGCATGCCTTACACGAAAAATTATTCAATACGATAAGCATATTCAATATTTATATCGGGTTTAAGACAAAGACATATACCATAAACGACGGCACGGCATCGGCGTCGAAACAGGCGACTTGTTAGTTTGGATTTTGTAATAATGCAACTCTGATCAGATGAAAAGTATTATCGTTTAGAAAATTTTCAAAAAATGGTCAAGTATTATGGGATGTCAGATTTTTATCGTATTATTTACCATTCGTTATGGCATTTTGCATTCACAATATCGCACTTGCACGTATTATAGTCTGAGTGGCCCTTTAACAGTTTTCACAGTATACAGGGGTGTACGAGTACATGCTGAAGATGGTGGATGTCGAAAATATTGTCTACAACCAGAAATTCCATACAGAACAATTAAAGGCTTATCAGTCCACAAAATATTGCGCCAATTGCTCGCAGGCCAATTGACATGATTTCTAGCGAACTCCAAACGGTTATCCTTATGTTTTTTAAGCAGAGGGGTTTTTCTTGGATTTTGGGCAAACAATTTTGCAACTATAAAACGTCTTCTGACCGTTATATCGATAAGTTTAAAATTTAGTTTGCTTTTTATTTCCTTGGCTGATTTACAAGTATTACACCTGGCTGTACTTGGCATATCTAAATAAGATGTTTCCTCTTTCCTTAATTCTTAAATTCATTTTTATTGCCCAATAACACAATGTTTAGTGTGACCAACTAAAGCCAAAAATTATCGAAAAAATAGGTATTTAACATTCAATATTAATATTATTTAACTTACTTTCACATTATTCTTAAAAAATTTTTACTTTTTGCCATAAAAATAAAAAGAAAAATAACTCAGTCCTTTATCACTGCTATTTCAATGTTAACAACAAAGTACGCTTTAAAAATATAATTAACCATTATTTGCAGGTATACCAAGCTTATTTCAAAAATAACTACCATGTAACATGGAGTATATTGGTATATTCCTTGTGCACGTAGCACTTCTCTAATAGTGTAATTTTTTCAGTTGAAATTTAGAAAATAATCGTTATTTGCGATCCCTGATTTGTATTTCAAAAATCTACACATAAATGATCTTCTTTCATCTTCATTTCCACATTCACAAAAAAGTGCACAAAAATAACTTCTATTTTTACCGCGTCCGTTTATCGCTAACATTTGCTTATATCTTTTTACTATATTATTGGTATCGCCCAACATTTTTTTTAAATATACTACACCTTCATTGCTTCAAAACACTTAAGATATATCTGGGATCTTTCCATTTCATTTTTGTTTAGAGTTGTCAAAACTACATATACTTGTAATTGAAATGATGGCCTGTAACAAAACCTTCTAAATATATAAATTTTAAAACATCGTTGCAGCGCCCCTGGTGTTAAGTAACCGCACTGCACTGTTTTTGGATATTTAGCTAATTTAATAGTTATTTTACTGCGTCGATAATTCATTGCAAAGATAACGACGAAGGAGGAAGCTGTTATATGCATCACGATTAGAGGGTGCTGTTGCCAGAAGTAGTTAGATCGTTGAAAACAGAGTTCAATTCCTGACCAGACTCAGTCATATCAATATCATAGATTTTTTTGATATACATTCGTGTCTAAGCAAATGATTATCACAGCGCTCTCCTTTGTCGATATTTGTAGTTATTAATTGCCGGTGAAATAAAATAACACTAGAGGCGCTGCAACGATGCTAAGAAAATTAACGCAACGCACATTAGCAAATTGCTAAAAACCAATATAAAATTGAGCTAAGCTTATATTCTCTCTATCCATTTGTCACTTCACCATCTCTACTACCTGCAATATCCCTTTCCTACTCCCAGGTAATACAAAGAACCTGTTATTTGGACCCAAGTGAGCAGAAGTTGCTTTCTCTTAGCAGCAAATTTAAATTTACTCCTCAAGATTAAAACTATAAGCAGCTATATAGCAGAAAAATGTTGCCACTATTCCAACTGTCAAACTTCATAGATAAGTCCATATTTACACTATGCAAGTCTTATTGCTAAGCTGATTAGTTTATTGGAGAGAGAGCGAGAGAGAGACGAGGGAACAGTAACAGCTTAGCAATAAGACTTGTAACCACCCAGAGTGAGAAAATTTTAAATCTTACTTTTGAAGTTTGAATTGTACCAGAAATGCTTTAACTTTACCGACATTGCTAGCACTGGCCAATATTAACCAGAATACAAAAGTTCTCATCCAGACTATGAAGTTTTTGCTGTGAAGCTTTTGGGCTTGATGATGCAAGAGAAAAACGAATGGAATGGTGGCTATTTTTTACACGACTGCGAGACGCAAAGAAGGGTATTGTGTTTATCCGCCTATGTACTCGTATGTATGTATGTATGTATGTATGTATGTATGTATGTATGTGTATGTGTGTTCCTTTGCGGCACTATATAAACCGAACGCGTGGACCGATTTTGATGATTCTTACATCAATCAATTTGTCTTAATCCTGGGAGTGTGAAAATGACAGTATTAAAAATTCAACATGGCGGCCAACAGACGCCATTTTGTAAATACGGAAAAAATAAAAAGTCGACCCAAAATGGGTATCATTCGACAGGTATTTAGGATATTTAATGGTTCAAAGTTGGTCCCAGTCGGATGTTTTTATTTTTTTATTATTACTACTTGTTATGCTTTAGATTGGTACAAACAGGCAAATCGAAGCATTAACGTCGCAGCTTCGAGGCCATGCGACACAAATTGAAACAAAAACGACGCAATTTCAAAACCACAGATATCAAAAGTGGGAATTAATTGAAAAATTAAATTTGTGAGAAACGAATAAATTTTTTTTACTCGCTAAAAGTACACAAAATTCCACATCACTAGCAAAATTTTGATTGTATCAACTTCCGTTGTGGAACTATACACTTTTAAAGTGCGAGTTATTTTTTTTTGATACATACATATATATTTTTTTATTGTATCTTCAAATATGAACTAACAATAAGTGTTCCAATCTTAAATCTAAATATAATTATTAGGCCGGACCAGTGTCGGACATAAACTTAGTGATAGTAATTAAAAATATATTGAAGTCGAGCTAAGCAAAAAATCAAAAAAGGACTTTCAAGCAGTTTCATCTGGAGTGTTGAGTATTTTTTAAGCGGATGTCTCCAGTAAAATTCAAGATGTTACGAGCAAGGGGATTAGGATGGGACTCAAGTTTTGTTAAGTATTTGCCTGCGTATTTTGCAATTTCTTCAGTCACTAGTGGAATATTTAAATCACGATATAAATTTGAATTTTTAATGTACCATCGAGCCGACTTTATTACCCTTAAAATTTTCTTTTGCCTTCGTTGGATTCTCTCTACACTAGAAGCTGAAGCAGTGCCCCATAGTTGAATTCCGTAGCACCGTATAGGTTTCAAAAGCGACTTGTACAGGGTGTTTTTTTAGAGGTATAGAACTTCGAATTGAAATAAAACACAAGAAAATCGTTTTAATGTCCATCAATTTGGCTTTATTGGAAGGATAATTTTATGCCATTAACGTCTAAATATGATTTCGGGCATGTGGCCGCCGCGGCTGGCTCGAATAAAGCCAATTCTACAGGTCCAATTTTCAACCACTTTTTCGAGCATATGGGGCCGTATGTTGGCAATAACGCCACGAATGTTGGCTTCCAAGTCCCCTAACAACAACACTTTGCTCTACAGCGGCAATTGTTTCTTCGGTGCGCACTGTTCGACGTCTCTGCGGATGCGTATTATCACATAGAGTAAACGTAGTGCGAAAACGATCCATGGTTAACCGAATTAATTGCTCTGATGGACGATTATGTCGACCATAAAATGGACGGAGCTTGCGGTAAACTTCGCGAACTGAACCATTATTTTCGAAATAAATTTGCACGATTTGCAAGCGTTGTTCTTTTGTCAACCTGTTCATGATGAAATGGCAAACCAAACTAAATATTAATCACTTGACAGCTGACAAAATGGCCGCCAGTTAAAAAAGTGATGCCAACTTAAAGTTCTATACCTCAATAAAAAACACCCTATATATCAAAAGCTTACAATCAAGACTGAGGGTTGAATTTCTACCAATCAGCCAATGTATCTGAGTTAATTTTAGTTTTATTTTGCATTAGCTTAGAGTCAATGTGGTGTTTCCATGTAAGCCGTCGATCAAGGTGTATACCAAAGTATTTCACATGTGAATGGTGAGGAACAATTTGATTATTGATTCTAATGGGGGAACAAGTATCTTTTCGTAGGGTAAATGTTACCTGAACACAGTTTTATTCTTATTATTTATTATTTTACTAAGGCAAGCTGCATCATCGGCAAAAGTAGAAGTATGGATATAACTGTTCACAGGCATATCACAACTATAAATTAAATACAAAACTGGCCCCAGTATACTCCCCTGTGGTACACCGGATGAGATAGTTTCGGGCGAACTCATGAAGTCTCCTTCCACAACAGTGAACTTCCGGGCAAGAATGTAACTTTTCAAAAGATTTAGAATATTGGTAGGTACGTCTTCACTTTTAAAATTAGGCCTTCATGTCACACTTTATCAAATACCTGGCAAACATCAATAAAGAGGACAGAACAATACTTCTTTTCTTCAAATGTTCTTCTTATATATTAAAACAATCTATGCGTTTGTTCAATGGTGCTATGCTGACTTATAAAACCAAATTGATGGTCCAGTATGCTCCCATTATCAGTTAGAATTGGGGACAATTTTATTATGAGCAGCTTTTCGAAGAGCTTTGACGTTGTTGACAGTAAACTTATTGGCCTATATGAGTCAGATTTGGTAAGATCTTTGCCCGGCTTTGGAATCATTTTGAAATTGGCAAGCTTCTAGCTGTGTGAATAATACTCCAGTCGTAAAACGGCGTTAAAAACAGGAGGCATTTTCATCAGCATCTGATTACTAATTCCATCAATACCCGGAGCTTTCTTCGGGTTGAGTTCAACAATTAGTTTTTGTTATGGGTCGAGGGGGTAGAGCCACTACACTCGGCAAATCAACAACACCAGTACATGTGTTTGGGGTAAATACGGATTTTAAATGCTCAGCAAATATTTTACCTTTTTCAGTATCGGTTCTTGCCCAACCTCCTGTAGACGTGCGAAGAGGTGCTTTAAACTCAACGGATGTTTTAAGCTTTCTAGCAGCGCGCCACAAAGAGTCAGTAGATCAGAGATAAGCAAAAGGCCGCCCGCGGGCACTTCGTTATTGTCTTTTTTGCACGTACATTCGTACAAGCATGCATTTTACTCTCTTTTATATTATATATTTATGTGTTTGCCTGACTTTGTATTTCATTCAGTTTGCTCAGTAGCTGAGTTCATTTGTCGTGAAACATTTTGTCAAGCATAAAGAAAGAGTGAAAACAGATGCATAAAAATTGACAGATTTATACAGTGAGTCTGTGTGGTTATACATTACAAAACAAGGCAGATGAAGTATAAAAAATAAATAAATCTAAAATAGTTTAAATATACATATACATATATAATATGTATGTACAATCAAAATTAAAATTATTTAGTATATCAGATATTTTAATACTATTACAATATATCAATTATTTTTTTGAAGTACTTGTACGACACAAAAAATTTGCTAAAAAAGAAGCACAAGACTTACATGTAACTTTTTCATTAGGTCGTTTTAGACATAAACCTATAACCAATTTAAATTACATGCGTTTGATTAAAGGTTTTTGTCTAAAACGAGCTACTGAAAGAGTTCCATTCAAATTTAGAAACCACTCAGTACTGAACTGCGCTACTAGTTACGTCGCCAGCTTCAGCTACTTCTACAACTACTTTATTCTGTTCCACCCTTAACTAATTAATACCAAATTTGAAGCCTCTCACTATTATAGCTTTCTAGATACTAGATTATTATTAATTATTTTGTATGGGGAGTACTCCTTCCCGCAGTCCTAATCCTCCAATTTTTTACCCAACTTCAAAAATCGCTCTCTTTAAGTGATATTGACCAAAAAAAAACTAAAATTATAAACAGGGAAAGTCACCAGGAATTGATTCCCATTTTAGCCATCGAAAAGCCCACTGTGCGACGCAAACCGGGGTGTAATCGGGAATACGAATATTCGTTAAGGCTCAGTTAGCCGACTGTAATGCAATGTAACTGTAATGTAGGAAACAGCTGATCCATATTTTTATATGAAAAGTAGGTTACGTTACATTACATCTCTGTAACCATTTCCATTACTTTTCATATAACAATATCGATCAGCTGTTTCCTATTATTACAGTTACATTACATTACAGACGGCTAACTGAGCCCTTACATTATTGCATTACATATTACGTTACATAAATAACTCACGTGCATACACACACACAAATGGTTGCATTTGAATCATGAGTATTTGGATGTATAAAATACTGTTGGAAGAAAAACAATAAGAAGAGCAACAGAAGGTAAACATGTGTTGTTAGTTTAGTTTTTGTTGTTGACTATTGTTTTTGGCGGATTAGTATTACGTGGCTTTATTTATTGTTGGTTTCCACTATATACTGCTAAAAACTAACATGCAATTTTTCGCTCGTTGACTTGCTTCTGTTATGAGTAATTACCTGTGAATTTAAGGTACATATGTATGAATGTATCTCAGTATGTATGTATGTATGTACAAATGTATTTGTTAGGTTTATGAGCAAGTTATTTTGGAAACTACATGTATGTACATTTCAATATATCGTCGCCTAAAATGCAAAATAACGTATCATTAAAAAATTCTAAATTGGTTTTTTATTGTTTACGATTCACTACATCATATTACATGCGAGTATGTGTACAAAATTTTGCAGGTATTATACAAATATGGTCAAAATAATAAGTACACGACAATGTTTTAGTCCTTAATATAAATTAAGAAAAGTTTTTTATTTTAGCAACAGAAAAAATTTTAAACTTCGTTTTTGTAACCCAAATTGAATGTAAGAAAGCTGTATTTACAAGATATAAACAAAAATTTACATTTTTACGGTATCAAAGAGAAAATATGGATAAAACTGAGTGGTCAAAATAATATGTACATTTTGAATATTATTAAATAATAAGTTTAAACTCGAGTTATATTGCTCTATTTTGAATATTTGCTTAATATCCCGTGCATCCCCTTTATTTAAAAAAAAAAAAAAATTTGCGTTCGTCTTGACATACTGTTAATATCTTTACGACAGGTGGGGTTTCAGCAAGATAACGCCCCCAAAGCACACTTCACGTTATGTGAAGGATTGGTGTCAAGCCAATTGTGTTAACCTTTTGGACTGGTCAAGTCATAAAATAAAACTTACTGAAAACCTTTCGGGAGAGCTAAAGCAAAGGATATAAAAGCATAATTTTAAAATAAAGAAAATCTTTGGAATTTTGTTCAAAAAACTTGGTATGAAATTCTATTAGACACCTGTCGCAATCTTATTAACAGTATGCCAAGCCGAATGCAAAATTTTTTCGAAATAAGGGAGGATGCACGGGATATTAAGAAAATATTCAAAATAGGGCAATATAACTAGAATTTAAACTCATTATTTAATAATATTCAAAATGTAGTTATTATTTTGACCAGTCATTTTTATCCACATTTTCTCTCTCATACCATAAAGATGTCAACTTATGTTTTTGTATTATAAATAGCGCTTTATTGCATGTGATTGATTTGATTTTTTCTGTTGCTAAAAAAAATTTTTCTTAACTTATATTAAGCAGTAAAACATCGCCGTGTACTTATTTTTTTGTCCACATGTGTATATAAAATACCAAAGTTACAAGCAAAATTCAAAATAATGTATCAAGTGCATAATTTTCTTAACCCTAGAACGTCATACTTATTTTTTGTTCACTAATGTCATCCTTCGTCATTTTGACTACGACCTATTTCAAGAGCCAATAAAAAATGTAGTGACCAAAAATAAGTACCAAAATGGATTTATTATTGATAGGTATTTAGTTAGTTTTTAATTATCATATAACGAAATCCATATATTTCTTTTAGTTGTTTAACGTAAAATTAACATTTCACAGACTTCTTTCAATTGGCATTTTTTTCTCGAAACATAGCATTTATAGCATCAATTGTATGAAATATTACACATTTTTTTCCATTAAGTCTTGTAGTTCCTTATAATAAATTTATTAAACTAAAAAAGCAAGATTAGTTTCGAGTAACTAACATTAGCAGCTAACACTATACGAAAAAGGAAACCAAAACAAACACAAAAAATATGTTTTAAATCGAAAATAACATCGCGCGTCGTCATTTCGACGAAGTATGATGGTGCAGGGTTAAACAATATACGTCTATGTTCTGGCTTCCACATCGTTTTCAGATGTTTTCTTGTGAGTTCGGATATTAAAACACATGCTACACCTGTTTAAGTTAAAATTGGAGATTTCAAATTTCAAATTAGAAATTTCTTTTAAATTAGGGAAATGAGACGAAATTTCACTGGCAACACCGTTTAAGCCGCGTTCAGACTATTATACTTTGTATTTATACTTGTCAAAAATTCAAATAATACGTGCAAGTGTGATAGTCTGAACGCAAAATGTCATCAAAGTGGCAAATAATACGATAAAAATTTTGACATCCCATAAGACTTTTTCGTTTTTAGAAAATTTTCTAAACGATAATACTTTTCATTAGCTCAGGGTTGCATTTTCACACAAACCAAATTTCCAAGTCGGCTGTTTCGCCGCCGATAGCGTGTCGTCATTGATGTAATGTTTTGTCATATGTATATCGGCTCAAAATGTTTAATAAGTGAATCGTATGGAAGTATATTTCGTTGACGTCATTTTTAAGCGTTTTTGTAATATCTTTTCTTAAATTTTGTCTGTTATTTACATACTGCCTTATTCATATATTTCAGGTTTATTAAGCGCTTATTTGACATATTTCTATGGGAAATTTGTCAAATAAACCTGTAATAAACCTAAAATATTTTTTATGAATTAGACTGATAGAATATTTTTAAGTGCTGAATTTTTTCAAATGCCGGCACGTCCCCGCCATCATGAAACGGCTTTGCCGCTGCTAGTCAATGAATAGCACAGACATTTTCATTGAACAGCTGTTTTGTTTTCTGCTTGTATTACACATTTTATTTGAAGTGTAATGGTCTGAACACAATATGTGATTTTACGTTAGATTTTTTGACAGTCGCAACGAATGTATTTATATTTCTGTATCGTAAAATGTGATGAAAGTATTAATACTTGTATAATAGTCTGAACGGAGCTTTAGTGGCGAGAGTATAAATAACACAATCGTAAAATGTAATGGTTTAGGTTGCCGACCACTGCTTTTGGGACACTGACGAATACAAATTGAATCGTTGTAGTTTGTGGGGCGAAGAGAAAAAGCTCCAACCTTAATGATAAAATCTTGAATAAATCGCTACTAACAGTGGATTAACATGATGAAATTTATGACGTCTATTTTCTTAATTTTTTTTAATGTCGAATATTTTCAATTTTACTTCTTTTCTGCAGCTACATATGTACATAAGTATATAGCGAATAAGCTAATAAGAAGATAATCAATACAAACAAGGTAACAACAAGAAAAGTATAAAGAGAAATGTGAAAAAAACCAGGGAAAACTGAAATCGAGTCATTTTTTCTACCCCTCTTTCTTCTCTAAACCTTTCGGTAGCAGACCATAAATGACATCGACAAATATACATCTTACGTCGTGAGAGTCATCGTGTGAATTAGGTGTAAAAGTAACGATAAAATGATGTGCCCTTTGCAAGAAAAGGGAATAGGTACATTTTATCTTCGTTAAGAATAGGGAGTTTATTGGAAATTTAATGCCATATTGTTTCTTCAAAGAACAATTTAAATAATTTTTTTTTAGTAAGACAATTTAAATTTTTTTTTAGCTAAGAGCAAATGCCAATTGTACAGCATCGTTACAGGGCCTCTTGCGATAAGCAGGACCATTATTTTAAGCTATCTAGCTATTTTATTATGATGCATATCAAAAAATTTTATTAAGTAACTTTAAACAAATTTCATACAAGTAAACGCCTTGTACGAGTACATTGATCATTGAATTGTATGTAAAATTGTAAAATTTAAACTAATTTTCTGTAACACTAGCATTTCAAGTTATGATTATGTTGCAATAAAAAATCGAAATATACATATGTAGTTGCAATAATAAATATGTACTTGTAAGACGGTATACATATGTACATATGTACTACTAGTTGCACTTCCTTTCCACAAAAATTAAAAAAAAAAAACACTCCATCATCAAAGCGATTTTTTTCGCTAAGGCACAAATATATATAATAAATGCACACGGTGAAAAACTAATTGACAAAATATATTTTTATGCATATTCAGATATTGATATGTACATATGTATGTATGTATATTCTCTGCCCACATATGCATGTTGGCAGACTGAAGAACAAGCAGTCACGGGGATGGGACGGTAACAATACACATACTCGTAGATACTTATATAGTTAGAAATACAAAAAGCTAAACGTGTTTGAAGTGGTTTGTAATACTTAAAGTTGCATGGTGTCGTTGCACGTTAAACATTCAAAGCTTTTATGCACATACATACATACTCGTACATACTTATGTACATGCTAGCAAGCAACCATCTTGCATTTGAGCAACTGAGCAGCCAACCATCCGTTTAATTTATCAACTTACCTTGTTACAATAATATTGCAATATTTAAAAAAAAAATACATCATACTGTGCCCATATTGTGGCTGAGATGTACCACTTTTAACAAACGAAATTACAATTGGTACTGCTCGTTTTTTATTCATATTTTATTTAACATACGACTATTATGTCTACATCAATAATTATGCGATATAAGCAAAATCCTTTAATTTTTCCAATTATAATTTGTTTGAGGAATTTTTGTGATAAAGAATAAAATATTTTATTTAAGGAAAACTAATATGGAAAAAACCAATAATCAGGTATTCGATCAAGGCAGATCAATAAGGTGCCAATACAACAAACAGTACAACATTGTAAAAAAAAAAAACATATCTTTTGGCTTTTGTACCACACAAAATAAATTTTGGGGATTTATTTAGTCATTTTGGGGAAAAAAATTTCAAATTTTGAAACAAATTTACTTTAGTGAAGCTAGGTTAGGTTAGGTTAGCAGGCTGCTGGTAAGGAAGATTTGAAAGATAGAGTCCAGCTCACTTGGGTCCGTTATAATGATCCCTTTGTGCAACCTGTATTAAAAGGATAAAGAACAAGAGAGAAAGAGAAAGGAGGGTGAGAGGGATAGAGGTGAAAATATATGACAGTTATATTTATAGAGGATAGGTGAGGTGATAGTGGGTCCTAGTTTGGCTAGGGGGGCAGTTAGCGGCTATACCAGCCACTATTCCTTATATAAAGGCTCAAGTTTTTGAGCTCAATTTCCGATAATTCAGATAGGCTGCCGAAGGATATTCTGCCAAAGAGGTGCAGCCGCAGATCCTCCAGAGCGGAACAATGACACAGGAGGTGCAGGACATTTTCCTCCTCTTCCTCGTCATTGCAAATATAGCAGTAGTCATTATAAGGGAGACCCATACGTTTAGCATGGGTTCCGAAAGGACAGTGACCAGTCAACGTGGCCACGAGGTTTCTCAAGTGCATCCTATTGAAGTTCTAAGGTTTTTCGTTCTATGAGAGTTAAGCAAGGCCAGAGCGTTCTCGCTATTGTACAGGTTGGCTCGTTGCGCCATCTATCTTGGGCTATTTCAAGAAAGGTAACATCGAAGCGTCTCCAGCGGGATGAGAGTGGGAGACCGCAGAAATTGTCAATATCAACCTCTGTAAGATACGGAGTTAGGGACCTCCAAAGTTTTGAATGTCTTTTGGCAACATCGAAGCGTCTCCAGCAGGATGAGAGTGGGAGACCACAGAAATTGTCAATATCAACTTCTGTAAGATACGGAGTTACGGACCTCCAAAGTTTTGAATGTCTTTTGACATTTTCATGGTAAGTTTCGGATGTAGTATGTATAACAATATGGGTATCATATGAAAGATTTTCAAAATTATTAGATGATAAACATATTTTGAAGAAAAATTAAGTTGTATTTGCCGGGCTCAAAAGCTTTCTCCTCTGATATTTTCCAACACGGCGCGAATATTAAAGATTTCCTGCATAGCCAGCCTTCGGCCGGGCTCAAAGATTTTATTCTCTATGATATTTCCCGACACGGCCCGAATACTAAAGATTTTCTGTATAGACGGCCTTCGGCCGGGCTCACATGTTTTCTCCTCTATGATATTTCCCGACACGGCGCGAATACTAAAGATAATTCTGTTTATGTTTTTATTGTAAAACAAAAGTAACATTCCGGCAGTGAGAAAAAAAAATAGAACTTAATTTTCCATGAAATTATGTTTAGCAAGTGTACCATAAGCCATAGCCAAAAGGCAATCAAAACTTTGGCGGTCCGTAACTCCGTAAATATGCCTTTCAGAGGATTTTTGCACATAACAGTTTTTTCTTAGAATTAAATTTTCTATCATATAAGATGAGTTTTATTTTAGTTGGAGTAGCTTCACTAAAGTAAATTTAAGCCGTCCTTCGCTTGTTACATTTTTGAACTAGCACAGTGTAATTGTTTTAGAGAATCACAACTGCGGTTTTTTTTTTCGTCCGTAGACAAGACTATATACCTAATTGTCGAACAGAATGAGGGCATTAAAGAACAACTGAGATACTTTGTTGTAAAAGTTTTTTTTTTTGGTTAACTGTATTAAATTTAATTTTCTGAAATTCCCATAATAAATACCACAGAGCAAAATCTCGTATCACGAAAAAAGGTTTGAGTCCTTATTTTCGAAAGCAGTAACCAAATAGTGGCAGCCCTGGCACCACCTGGGTTTTCTCTCTTAAATTTGTTTCACTATTTCACCCCACCGGCCGGTCAAAGAATTGTCTGACTTATTTTTACTGCTGCTGCTTCTTCGATCCGTCATTATTATTCACGTCTCTCTTTTAATTTTTTTCTGTTGTTGTCTTCTTTGTTTTACTTTAAGCCCGATGTTGCGGTTATTGTTTTTTTGTTGTTATCATTGTTGTAGTAGTTATTCACAATATTTACTTGTCAGGAAATAAATATATAAAAACACACCAACAACATGAGCTATAGCAAAAAATACATACATACTCGTATATCTCATATTTCATTAAAACGATTCTTTTTTCTCAATGACCTGTAAACAACCACCCCTTTCCAATTCCCATCCCCTTCATTGAACAAACAAACAAACACGCATACGAACATACACAATTAAGCCTACATGCCAGCAACCAGTAAAAGAAATCGTATTTCAGAGGCTTTTAGTACAAATTTCCTGTTTTTCTTATTTATACCCCCATTAACGGCACATTCTCTATTACTCAACCACCCACTGGCTGTGTACTTTAAGATTTAAAGAACAACAACTCCAAACAAATTATGAATGTGCATGCATGTGCAAGTGTATTAACATTGCAAATACCCAGCTAGCCAAAAGCTAGCGATGATGTTTAATACACAACCCTAAAATCAATATCCTGATGATTATTTGGAGGGTGATATTATATACTTTATGTTTAACTCTCTCTCTCTCTCTCTCTCTCTCTTATAAATCTTGCAATGTTTAATCGACAATACCTTTATGTAAAATACTTATTTATTTTATTTATTGGTACACAAAAATGGACTGAGTGACTAAACCATATGTCCATGATGTTACTAAGAGTATTCTTAAAAATATTTTTGTGACTGACCACACCCGACCAATGCCTTCACATAGGAAGTATCAACGCGGTTGTTAACGAAATTCCACAAAAGAACCGCAAGACTATACGGTTATCCGTGGCAGATCAGTCAACCAGTGCGAGCGAGACGAAAAACTCTCGAAGGCCAAACAACACGCACAAACCTGACCGTATTCCCGGGAAGTTTGTGAGATTTTCCCGGGAAAATGGGAAATTAAAAGTACTTTTGTGACACATACAATTATCAAATTTGTTTATTTATTACCAAATTTATTTTCAATCATTAAGAAATTTGGATTAAAATCCCATTTCACTTCAATACATTGATGTCAGTTTCATACCACAATTGTGCTAGCTAAAATCACACACATTCTTATTCTCTTTCATTTAGTCGTCAACAGTGTTGCCGTTTTGGTCGGATCCGACCAAATTTGGTCGGAAAACATTTAAAATTTTTAATTTGGTCGGATGGTCGGACCAATTCAATTTTGGTCGATTTTTGTCTCTAATCAGAAATGGTTTGTTTTAATCGCGCGTTATGTAAATTCAGCCTTTGAAATCCAAGATAAGTTTCTGACAATGTTGGAATTAACTAAGTCAGACGCGCAGTCAACATTTGATAAAATTAAAGAATTTTTTGTGTTATGTGAAATTCCTTTCAAGAACCTAATAGGATTGTCAACAGACGGAGAAAATGTTAGAGGCCTTAAGGCCATTTACATTAAATGTTCCTGTCACGCTTTACATCACTGTTCCAGTTACGCCACAAAAAAATTGCCATCGTCCATCGAAAAATTACAGTATCAGCTTGATACTTGTAAAATATTTATTGGCACTAAAACATATGCGGAAAATTATTTAAATAATACTGAAAAATATGAAATAAAATCTGCTGTTTTGGAATTTTATATAGAATTTCTTGCTCAGATCAAGAAGCGATTAGATTTCAAAAACGATAGTATACAACTTTTAAATATGATAACTCCTGATAAGGTACCTTCAAACGACGACTTACCAATTCTGGATCTTGTTTTAAAATTCCCTAAGTTAGTTAGTTGACTGTGATCCCGATTTAATAGTTACTGAGTGGAATTTGCTACGGCTCAGCGATATAAAAACTTTGGCCAATTTAAACATTAATACTTTTTGGCAAAAAATAGCTTCTATAAAAACCAGATTAAACGAGAAAAGTTTCTCAAATATTTCTTATTTTATTTTTAATTTGTTATCTCTGCCACATAGTTCCGCCACCGCTGAACGCAAATTTTCCACACTAGCGCTAATAAAAACTAAACTAAGGAATAAACTAAAAGTGAATACTGTCAACGGTATTATGTAGTGTAAAGAAATTATCAAAATGAATAATCCGCACTATGTTTGGTCAGCCAAAAGGGACCTACATAACCAAATGTAAAATCAAGAACTTTAACTTTTTATTTTTAATGTGATGTATTTAATACATGCCTGAATTATAACATAAGTAAATGAAAACAACATAAGTATGTTAAAAAGACTGAATAAACATTTTTTCTTATAATTTACAATTTTAATGTATTTAATTATTAATTGCATTAAATAAATATTAATTTACATGCCTGAATTCTTTAATGCAAATATGTTATATCTGACATTTTTATATTACTTAAATATTAAATAAAATGTACATCAAAAAATACAAATATTAATTAAATTTTCAAATTTGGTCGGAAGCAGGCGAGTTTGGTCGGATTTTAGGAAAATTTTGGTCGGAAAAAAGACAGCGAAGAAAACTCATGCGTAGCGGGTGTATTAAATTCTTTATAGATACAGTGGAAGAAAAAAAGTGGTATGCGGAAAATATTCTATGATCACCACTTTTTTTATACATACGCGTATATTACAAAAGTTCGTTTGAATGATTATATGACTAAATTCACACGATGAAATTGTTTAGGTTCTTTTTTCATTCTTACAATTTCGTTTTAAACAAAACCTAATTCTAAAATTTTGTTTTTGTTTCAAATGTAACTGTAAGAAAGAAATAATTTCTTCGACACTGATAAACAAACAGTAAAATGTCCATTAAATTTTTTTTTCAAATATAAAATAAAAATGTGGACTGCGAAAATTTATATGGAAATTTCATAAAAATTCCATAAAACTGAAGAGTCATGCAATTTCTCCTAATTCGTCTACGAGAAAAATTATTGCTCTATTCGAAAACCACATGCAAGATGCATTTATTAAATGCCGTTTTAGACTATAATACAAGTATTAAAACTTTTGTAAATTAATGAAACTCTGAAATGTTGCGTTATTGTTTTTGGAAATTCTTGAAACTGAAATTAGATAAGCGAGGCATTTTAGTCAAAAGTATTAATAGTTGTATTATTGTCTGAAACAGCCTTAATGACAGTCGTTTAATGACTATAACATTAGAAAGTGGAATACATTGCATAATCATCAAGGATTGCAATGATATAATCGTTTCCTAAAGTAAATAATTCGATGTTAAGCGAACTCGAAGTGATTTTTCGCCGAATTAGTGAACAAATTTTTAAAAGTGTAATGGAAATTTTAAGCTCATAGAATTGACAACACTTATATTTATAAGTCGATGCTATTATTGAAACCCTGAAGGGAAATATTTTAGGAGAAATAAAATGAAAAAATTAAAGACTTTTATACAGACTGTGGCTCAGGCTGTGTAAAATTTGGAGCAGCTGAGTATAGTACTGTAACTTTATTGTACGTGACGATAAGAATCCTCCTGGAAATTTTTCAAGAAGAATGAGATACAAGCAAGGCAAATTCTTAATAAAATTATTTGGAAGCCTAATTGCGGTCGTCATTTAGTCTTTATATGATCTCTTACTAAAGCCCCGTTCAGACTATTATACAAGTATTAATACTTTCATCACATTTTACGACACAGAAATCTAAATACATTCGTTGCGACTGTCAAAAAATCTAACGTAAAATCACATATTGTGTTCAGACCATCACACTTCAAATAATAAATATTTTTTCGTAGATCGCACGACTTTGTATGATAGTGTATCACGGCCTTAAATTGAAAATTAATTTTTTTTTTTTTTAATGTGAAAATGTTTTAATAATACACGATGTATTAAGGAATTGCAAAAATTTTTATGAAACATTACTATTGCAATAAACGACAGTGTTTACTGCACGGCTACCTGATAATTATAAAATTTTATGATATTTACAAGAGTACGTTTTCCCCTACATAGATATTAATATTAATATAAATATATTTTTCTTATTCTGCCAACGTTCTCTCTCATGTTATATCAGAATTCATATCAGGTATAGACGCTATGTTACGAGTACCCACATAATAAATTTGCGTTATGTGAAAGACAAATATATTCAACAAATATATGTACATAATTTCGTGATATTAACAAACAAATGAAATAAGGAAATGAAGAAAAGGATTATAAGCCTATTTATACGGTCTAATTCATAAAAAATATTTTGACTTCAAATTGTTTTCTTAGCACTGTTTGATAGTATTGCAAGCTTTTTCCAACGCCAATGGCTTCATATTCCGTGTCTGAGGATTCTAACACATCATCCCCAGTGGATTGCAGGAAATACTTGAGACATATATCTTTCGATGGAAACATATTTCGATATGGTGGTTAAAAAGGGGGTAAAAACTGAATTTCGGTACCTATTTTGCACTCGGCATATCTTTACTTTATTTTACAAGTACCTTTAAAAAAAATTTCCAAAAAAAAAAGTAAAATTAATGGAAAAAATGGCTAAAAAAAAGCTAAAAACTAACGGCATTCTGATATGATTGAAAAAGTGTTATTATTTTTCCAACCAAATTTTCAACTCTGCCTACTATTTCGTTTGGGAAAAACCGGCGGCGGAGTTTGAGCCGATGCGAGCCGACAACATCGGTGGCGGCTGGATGGTTCAAAAATCAACCGGCGGCGGCGCGCCATCGGCTCAAAATCGGCTGGCTTGTTTCTCTGTACAATTTATTCAGTGTTTTGAAATGAATTTATTTGCCTTTTTCCAACACTGAAACAAAAACTCACTCGAAATCGTGTGACATCATCAGAAAGTTTCTTGATATCGGAATTAATTTCTATTACAATGCAATTTCGATCACGAGTGCAGGAATTAGCCCCAAATCGCTGCAGCTAAATTCAACATTGTAATCATAATTTTTTAAATTTATTTTGAATTAATTTATCCTTTCTTTATTGAGTTTTGAAATTATTTTTACGTTTTAGATAGAATTCTTCTAACCTTCCCTTTTTAAATTAGGTTTTAATCAATAAATGAAAGGTTTCTTTATTATTAAATATGTACCTATTAAAAAATTTAATTTGTTTTTTTTTCATACTCAACTCGCAAAGCAAAGTCTGCAAAGTATCTTCCGCGATTAAAATATGTGATCGGTTGCGATTAAAAATGCTCTTAAAAAACTCTTCTGCGATTGAAAAGGCCAGCTGGGTATGTTGTATATATATATGTATGTATGTACATATGTATGTAAGTGTTTATTTATGTAAGGAAGAATGTGTGCATGCTTTTGATCAATGTTTGTTTTTTTTTCTTGTGGTATTTTAGAGCTTAAAGTTTTAAGTTGTCATTGTCTCTTAATTAGATACAATGGTGGATACGGGGTTAGCATATCTTTACACGTACATACATATGTATGTACATACATACATTCATATGTTACATACATACATTCATATGTACAACCACTAGAGATGGGCAAAAAATATCGATATATCGAAATATCGATATTTGAGAAAATAAATATCGATATATACATATCGTCGATATTTCAAAAACCTATATATCGATAAATCGATTCTTGTTTACAATTATCGGGTTTCGATATTTTTAAAACTCTATGAACTTAGCCGTTCTTTTAATTGTACGATTTTGGCATCACTACTAGTGATGCGAAGAAAAAAAGAGAAATTTCATAATAACAGCCAAGACGGTGACTTTTATTTTTTAACTATGCTAAATGCCAAATTTGGTTTGTGTGGGTATAAGCCTAAAGGCAGAATTATGGTAGAATTAGTCGTGTCGGCTGTTACTGGATTTCTCTTTGCTTTATACATGTATGTGTATGTATGTGAGAGAGAAGTTAACGTTTGCTCTGTAAAGGTAGAGGTCCATAGCTCGCTTTTTGCGCGTTACGCTTTCTATGCATCTGTCAAAAAAGTAGAATCAATGTAATAGTATGTGACAAGTTACATTGCAAAAAGCGCAGAACGCGTAGGCGCGTTCAAAGCAAAACGTAGGTCTACTTTCTACTTTTGTACGCGTTACAAGCACCATGAAAGAAAGTCAGCTGTTCTTGAATGCTCAAGATGTTAAATAATACTTTATTTCTTACGTTATCGATAAATATTATTTTGCCGTGGATAATTTTTTTCTTTTTTTTTCAATAAAAAAAATTTCTTAGTAAAAAAAACTTGTTTAATAAAATATGTGAATATTTTCACTAATGCGATGTATTTTAATTAACTTTTCACCACACTTTTCTCAGTAACAAATTTTGCATATTAGTCATCGATTACTTTTACGTACTGAGTGTCATCTCCGCTAAATCTGTATTAAATAGCTGCTTAGAAAAGTTATTGCTTAAGCCAATAATGTGCATATATTTATATGTAATTTTCAATTTACTTACATTAAAGTCAACAACAGCCAACAATCTGCTGGAATAGCCCTGGCCGAGTTCTTCTCAAGACAATATTTTAAAATGCTGAATAAATAGTCAAAGACATCTGCAGACATTCTTGTCGCGGTTCGAAATTGCTCAGGGTCAGAAGTTTTAATTTTTTAAATGTGGTTTCAAAAAACCCACTTAAATTCCGTTCTAAATACAACGGCCGTACACAAAAACTTTTCTTTTTTGAAATTGTTCATAGGCATTTTTTACACATAAAATTAAATATATTCTTTATAAGTATTTATAAACAAACGCACACAGCTGATCAAAATAAAAATAAAATGGCGCATGAAAAGCAGTGCATGTAACTCAACGCGAACAAAGTATAGAACGAAACAAGAGGATGAAACGCCTGTAAAGCTTAACGCGCAAAAAGCGAGCTATGAACCTCTACCTTTAAGGTAGAGGTTCATAGCTCGCATGCATCTGTCAAAAAAGTAGAATCAATGTAATAGTATGTGACAAGTTACATTGCAAAAAGCGCAGAACGCGTAGGCGCGTTCAAAGCACAAAGTAAGTCTAGCCCTGGCCGAGTTCTTCTCAAGACAATATTTTAAAATGCTGAATAAATAGTCAAAGACATCTGCAGACATTCTTGTCGCGGTTCGAAATTGCTCAGGGTCAGAAGTTTTAATTTTTTAAATGTGTTTTCAAAAACCCCACTTAAAATTCGTTCTAAATACAACGGCCGTACCCAAAACCTTTTCTTTTTTGAAATTGTTCATAGGCATTTTTTGCACATAAAATTAAATACACAAACTCGACTAACTCCTCAAATTCTTTTAAAAACTCGATTTCACTCTTCATTTTTTCTTTATAAGTATTTATAAACAAACGCACACAGCTGATCAAAACAAAAATAAAATGGCGCATGAAAAGCAGTGCATGTAACTCAACGCGAACAAAGTATAGAATGAAACAAAAGGATGAAACGCGTGTAAAGCATAACGCGCAAAAAGCGAGCTATGGACCTCTACCTTAAAAATGTATTTTCTGTAGATTTCTCAGCGATGCCAACTATTTGTAACCCAAACGCGCTGTTCCCCTTCGCAAAACGCGCTAGAACGCGCTAAGATACAACATTGTCAACTATTCATAACCAAAACGCGCTATTTTCCTACCCGCTAAATTAAATTTTAATAAAATTCAATGTATGTACATGTGCATTAGTAAATACAATTAATTTTTTTAGTAGCTCTTTTCAGATTTTATAATATTCACCCGTATTGCGTATATCGAGTCGAATTTTCGTTTACGACAGTTTTGTCCTAGATTAAAGAAAACTTGTTCACATTTTATTTAATCTAGAACAAAATTCTCGTAGACGAATATTCGACTCGACATACGTAATACAGGTGATTGTTTCTTCGAAATTGTATCCTAAATACTAAAATCATTGAATACAGAAGAATTGCCTTCCAAATAATCGAAATCCTTCGTTTTTATTTTAATTTTATTTGCCAAACTTTGTAACAACTTATATAAATTGTCGAATAGTTTTTCGATTCAAATGCTTTTTATACTACAGTTAGAATAGATGCTTAATAAGTAACATTAATTATTTTGGTCCGAGTACATATTTATAGTTGTGAAATTTCAAAATGTTTGCCATTTACAGTATTAAAATGCGTTTTTTTATTCTAACCATAGTCAAGGGAATTATATTTGCGACATCTGCATCATTAACCAATTTAAAATATATTATGAGTTTTGAATACTAAAATATTGTTAAATTTATGGAAAAAAAAATATTGAACTGAATTTAGCGCTTTTTTTTAGTAAACGCGCTAAGACGAAAAAAAGCGCGTTTGGCATAGTTAAAACGCGCTAAATCTAGCGCGAAACGCGCTAAATTCGCATCGCTGAGATTTCTACCTCACATACGTTACGATACATATTAAATAAACAGCAACATGTTTTATTTATGTTACAGATTTTCTCAGCTGATTCGTAAACTCACGATACGAATCGACTAATTCTACCATTAGTTTTTACATTTTGTTCTGTACAGTAGGTTACGTAGAAGTTAACATATGTGTGTATGTATGTATTTCTTTTGTATTAAATTTCTTGAAGTGACTACTGGTGCAATCGAAATGAATGCATACTTTTCTACAGCTTTTCAGAAATTATCTTATAATACAAATTAAACATACAGATATATGCATAAATTTGTTTCCTTTTTCGATATCAATATCAATTTGGGTTTTCTCCACTCATGGAGTTGACTAAGATTTAAGTTAGATAGTTTTTCGCGATTTCTTTAAATATTAAATCATTGTTTAATGGATGTCCAGTGAATATTTCTCGTATTCCGCAACGATGAAATTTAAAGTGTTCACCACTGGGCATTCATTAAACAATGATTAACAGCATTATAAGTGAAATTTATTTGCTGGTGGTTAAGCATTGTCTATATGCATTTCATTGTGCTTTAACAAATCTCCAGTAGACTTCAACCACACATTTTGAACAATCACAAACCTTCTATCTTGCGGTTACGGTATGTTAGTATGGTTTTAAAAAAATATACATCGATACAGCGTTACCGTTTGTGCGACTAAAGTGGCAATTTTCCACTTTTTTGAAGCCTTGCCGCTTTTGTTGCCACTTTTTAAAAAATCCCCTTTTTTGCCACTTTTTTTTTATAAATAAATACTTTATAATTTAATAATAGTTTCGGCTTGAGGTCATCCGTGCGAAATGAAAATCCAAACATTCCAAAGGTCAACACACGTTAAATTATCTAAGTACTTAATATTTACATAAATATTTACATATGTATGTGAATTTGCTTCTATGTATCTTCTAAAGAATTGTTGTTAAGTTTTAATGTTAATTATTATTATATTTTATTTTATTATTTTACCGCTTTTATATATAAATGAACTGATTATTTTCTGTCATGTTTTTGTTAATTTTTACTAAATTCCAATGTTTTGTTTAAAATAAATGCCTTTATGAAAACGTTGCGACTTTTTTTTCAAAATCCGCTTTTTTGGTGCCACTTTTTTTTAAATCCCTTTTTGTGCCACTTTTTGAAATTTCTCAACGGTAACGCTGCATCGATTCTGTTCAAAAATATCGATACGATATATATCGATAAATTTTTTTCATTTGCCCATCTCTAGTGTCCAGCATAACTCAAGGTACCCCAGCTGCAGTGATGCCAGAATTCCTTCACCAATAATGACTAAATGTAGACAAAAAATTGCTAAAAAACTAACTAAAAAATGGCTAAGCGCCATCGAATGCAAAAATCATGAACTTCGGCGAAAATAAAAAAGTATTTCATATATTATTTTTTTTAAAGCAAATCGAGAACTTTTTTAAAGGAAATAATAACAAAAATTAAAAATTTTAAAAAACCCGATATATCTGGAAAAGATGTGATACTCGTATCTTCTAAACGGCTGGACCGATTTTCTTAAAACATAGCTAAGAACCCTCTCGATCAAGTCACCTTTCAAACAAAAAAAAACTAAATCAAAATCCGTCCTTCTATTCATTTGTACATTCTGATATTCATTCTTTAAATTTTTTGGGTTACTAATCCATTTCTTGCGAAATTTTTGTGTATACTTTTTATTCATTTTCTATTTTTTTAACTTTAATTTATTTTTTATTTTCACTAGTGTAAAATGGTTTATGATTGACATCATAAACCAACAATTAGACTCGACAAATTATAAAAACATTACAACGATTATAAGAACGGAGTTGCAAATCTTATTGTTACCAATTTAGTCATCTCTTTCATATAAGCGCTTAAGACTGCTGCAACAAAAATGGCAAGTTTGAACCCGGATTTATTGATTATAATGCGAAAACAATAACATATTACTCTGTTGTGTTTTTTGGTAGTTAATAAATGTTCCTTTGTTGCAAATTAAATTTTTTTTATGAAAAATCACAAAAAAATTGCATGTTTGAAAAAATAGCTAAACTCACTTTTTTCCGGCTAAGTGGGATGAAAAATTGCTAAATTCAGCCAGAAAATGGCTAAGATTTAACTTTTATTTTTCAGTCCTAAATAGTCCTATTCAAGAAATATTGGTCAAATAATAGCGATTATCTTTTGACTTTTTTCAAAACATTCATAATATTGAATGATTTCCATAAACTAAAAAAACTAGATTAAAAAATTTTGTTTATTGCTCAAGTAGCAACGAATCGTGGATTACCAAGAAAAAAAAAAATTTCTTAAGTTCGTGTTGGTAAATAGAAATTACAAAAAAAACTGTGTTTTCTACAAATTTTGTACTCAATTATGCAAAAGCGGATTTGTTATATCTATGCTACCAAAATTATATTTAGATGCAATTCGTATTGAATTCTTATAGTCGGTACACACTTTGCAACGTGTTTACGCAACACGTTTATATTACATGTTGCATATTTTGACACAGACACTGCAACCTACAATGCAACCTATAGACATCAAAACATTTTGATATTTTTGAAACTTCGTGTGCCACTTCGAACGCAACCATAAACAAGACTACACACTATGCGACCGACAATGCAACCTGCCTGGTTGCATAAACACGTTGCTAAGTCTGTACCTAGCATTACAATACAAATTCGTAAATTAAAAATTTTTCATTAATTAAATAAGTGTTATATACAAAATATTGAATTGGCTTTAATATATTTATATATTATAGGCTATCGGTCTAATTCATAAAAAATATTTTAGGTTTATTACAGGTTTATTTGACAAATTTCCCATAGAAATATGTCAAATAAGCGCTTAATAAACCTGAATTTTTTTTTATGAATAAGGCAGTATATGAACAGAACTCTTTAAAGTGCGATACACAATAGATGATTCTTAAAACAGGAATCCGCTGGAGCATTAACTTGCTATTAGTGCCCTAATATGTATAGTGTAAATTATTTCGTATTCTCAATACTACTTAAAATATCAATAATAATAATAATTCAAGAAATTTATTATTCGACGTATTGTCATAATTATATTATAATTGAAATTTATTTGCTGGTGGTTAAGCGATGTCTATATGCATTTCATTGTTGCTTTAACAAATGCATATAGACATCGCTTAACCACCAGCAAATAAATTTCACTTATAATGTAATTATGACAATACGTCGAATAATAAACTTCTTGAATGTTTAATTAAGATTTTATTTTTCATTTTGCCTTATTAATATTAATATAAAGGTGTAGAAAAATAAAATAGATTCAGATCGAATAAAAATTATTTGCTGGGTTTTGTATAAGTTTCTAAGTCTACTACGCTCATTTTGCTTTTGTGATTTTCAAAAATATTATTATTTGCGAATTCTCAAATAGTTTTTGGAAGTTTGTGCATAAGATAAGAGGTTTGTGGCTGTTCAAAATGTGTGGTTGAAGTATACTGACAATTTGTTAAAGCAACAATGAAATGCATATAGACATCACTTAACCACCAGCAAATAAATTTCACTTATAATAATAATAATAATAAAATAATAATTATTCTTATTATTTCAAACCATCACCAAATCTACAACAACGTTTAGCAATTTAATTTTTTATTTCGAATTCACTATTTTATTTCCGTCACACTGTTTTACTTCATTTAAAATAGAACCTTACTCATCGTCATTTGGAATAATTCCTAGATCTGCTTTGTTTTCCAATTTATTTTGTCTTTAATACATATTTCTTAATAATACTAATTACACAGTGCTCGAAACGGAAACTTTTTTACGCTGAATCCAGTTGTGCTAACCGTTGTTTTAGGTTAGCTCTTGTTTAAAAAATAATTAAGATTTTAAATTATGGTTAAAAGTGCATAAAAGACAAATTTTCCCTGTTTTTCAATCAATTTTGTCAATTACTGTGCACTTCTTTCTTCTACTAGAGATAAGCGATTTTTCGAAACCTGTTACTTTTTGACAGGGATTTTTTTTTAACAAATACAACCTGCAAAGCGATTAGCTTGTGTGCAGAAAACACCCAGGGTCTATGGCGGGAATCGAACCCATGACCTCCGGACTGAGAGGCTAGCATCGCTACCACTCACCTGTGGCTGAGTGAGCTTAAAAGTGCTCTCCTGCAAAACAGTCATATATGACTTAATCACTTTTTACTTATTGCCACAGATTTGATGAATTTTGGTTCCGAGTCCAAACTAATGGGCAAATATTCCAAATCTCACCGCCGAGAGTTTTATCAAAAGTATGACCAGGTGCTTTAAAAGCATAATTAAATCAAAAAAACGCACTAAAAAATTTGAATTAAATTAATTTTAGATAGATTTTTTTCACAAAATTTCACTTTTGATATTCAAAATATGCAGCGCAGAACCACTTTTTTTCGCTTTACGCAACAAGTTTCCTTCTGGGTGTGCTCATAATATATTGAACTTATAGCACAGTCCAGTAATACTAAAAAATGTAGTGTTGTAAGAGTAAATACAGAGGCTGAACTTAATTTTAAGACGGAAGCTTCCTGAAGAAGATTTTTAATAAAAGTCTATTAATTATCTTTAATAGTAGTATTATCTTTTATTTTTCGATACCTAAAATAAAAATTGCAGCAAAATATGGGTTTTTTCTTTAAGTTGTGTATCTTAATACCGTAAATTTCGAAAAGGGCACATCTCATTAAATTAAAATTTATAAACAAACATATACTCGTATAATAACGTTAATATCAAAATATTTCTGTAACTTTCAATTGCTAATTGGCCCCAAAATATAATCCGTATATAATTTTTTGAAATATACTTCAACGCAGCAAGAAAAAAAACTAGTTCCAAAGGTTTACCATTTTCATTGCATATCAATCGCTACAGGTACTGAATTTAATATTCTAAGGCAGTTGTTTATATAAAAAATGTTATTGACATAGGTATCAGTCAGTTATTTGGATGAGTTTCGTCCTGTGGCAAACCGTGTGTTAAATTCATTGATGATTCACCATAAATAGGACTACTTGGAGCTGAGTTCATCAGTGCTGTAACTAATTATTTGTATTGTCATTTTTTGCTGGGATTAGAATATAATTAGTTTTTTCATTTCCTGAAAGCTTTAAAAATTCAGACATGTGCCCTTTTCGAAGTTGCACATTTTTCTTTTATTTTGTGAGTTTTACTTTGGTTTTATGTCGTATTTGGTAAGTATGTATCTACAAGTGCTCGCCACTGTACCTATTCCGATTTAATTTAAAAGTTTAGTAAAAGAGCAGTCATGTAAGAGATTACACCATATTAACGGGCTGGCCCACGATGTCGACAAGAAAGTTTCTTTCGCTTACTTACATTGAAAACAAAAACAAATTCTCTTATTTTGTTTTTGTTTTCAATATAAGCAAGCGAAAGAAACATTCTTGTCGACATCGTGGGCCAGGCTGTAAAGATATATGAGGCAGCCTGTCATGAAAACTGTCAAAAAATCAAGCAAAATAATAATTTGACTTAAATAGAAAATATTAACAAACATTTAAAAAACTTATTGCCAATTATTTTACAATTATTTAAAGAAAAGTGATAATATTGAGTGTTATGTTTTACTCATCATCGGAAGATGAGGATACTTCAAGTGTTGTGGAACGTAATGCTTTAAGCAAATAGTTAAGACAGCAAACAAATGTAAGGAGCTGGAGAACAAAACCAGACTAGTCCCGGTAACTGTTTTTTACAGGACTACCTAGATAGAGACCAACAAGGAAAATCAGTTTGCGTTATTTTTTATGGCAATTTAAGTATTAAAAAAAAAAAACATTTTCGGAGGACGTGTATCGTTCTGTTCGCCAGTTCCTCATATATTTTCGTAAATTGTTCTTGGGATTGCAATTCTTATCCTAAAATGTTTCAAACTAAGAAAAAAAATAAATTTTTTAATAAAATCAATTATTTTTTCCAGCCATATGGTATAATTCCTTCCATTTAAGTTTTTTTATTGAATTTGCTTCTGGCGTTATCAAAATTCTTAACGACAACTTTTAGCAAAGTTTGACAAGCAAATACGCCAAACGCGGCACTGTTTCAACGACTCTTTAGTAATAGAGTTGTATATGCAGGCGTTTTCGCCAACCACGAAATCCTTTCATAAAAACGCATGAAATTCGCAACAAAAACACCAACCACATTAAGGGTGATTATCATATACATACATATGTATATAACTTTCATTAAAATTACTTGTCAATAATACATACATACATGTGTACATATCGCTCCTTTATTGCAACACAGTTATAGGTATCTAAAAAAAATGAATTTTTGCAGTTAATAATGCAGACAAATTCTTTATTTCATATTTTAATCTTGTGTACAAATTTCATACAAAAGGCTTTGACACTCACGTCTTGAGAAAAGACAATATTTTTATATTTTCATTGCAGTGTATGTAGATTGAATACTTTAAACTTATTTTCTGCAAAACCATATTTTTGAGTTATGACTATGTTGCAATAACGGACCGATATGTATTTGTTATTCCAAATAAAAGTGTATGACTGGTAGATTTTTAGATATGTACATACACACATACAATACATATTTAACATTTATTGCATTTTAATTGCATATTAACGACATTTTCATTGATTAGGCAACTCTAAATAGTACAAAGAAGCACAAAGAGGGCGTAGAACCCCAACATCATCTCACAAAATATTAATAAAAGAAACACACACACACACATAATGCAAAACCAAAAAACCCAAAAGAAAATCAAATAGAGAAAACATCAAAAACAACAAAACACTTGTAAACAGTGGTGCCAGATGATTTTAATATAAAACGCCATTTAATACAAAACGCCATTAAGAAAATCTGCATTAATTAAAAAAATCGGCAAATCAAAATTGCCCATTTAAAATTACGATTATACTTTTATTAATAAAACAAAAATACAAAAATGAACATTTCAGCATTAAATGACTTTTTTATATAACAAAAATAAACGTTTGCAATACAATTTATACTGTAGTAATTTAAATAATTATACATACTATAGGCCTGCACAGATATACCTGTTTGCATCAGTTCTGCATGTGTATTAGTTCTGGTATGTAGATATGTTATTCATTGTTTGTTACTAGTTGTCAATATTGAATTTTTTAAGCAATTATTGTATTTTTGGGCAATGAGCAAATCAGAACAACACATTTGTTTGTATTTGTTTTTCTAAAACAAATAATATACATAAAACTGCTTTTGCCATAAGTACCTTATGATGTTTTAAGAAAAAATATACATGGCTGATGAATGAACGTAAGAAATTTTACTAAGATTAAATAAATTTTATTAAAAACGGATAAATTAATTAAGAATATACAAAATTTTTTTATTAGATTTAAGAAAATTTTGATATAAAATAAGGATTTTTATGACGAAATTCTAGTAAAGCATTTAAAGTAAAATTAAATGTACGATATACATATACATACATACATGTGTAAACAGGTATTTTTTGTTTATATTAAAAGTACATAGGTGTTTGTAACTAGCTTTAAAATGTTTTGTATGGATTATTAAATTAGTTTAAAACTTTTTATTTGGCAAATGTATGTAAATGTAATATTAGAAAGAAAGATATGATAAATAAAAGGTGTTTATTTATGTACAAAATAAAAATATTTCCAGTAAATAAAATCACACAATATCAGTGCCTACGAGAAAAAATTTAAAGGCTAAGAATTTTCAAAAGTAAAATTTCACAAAAAATAAGTAAATTATACATGAAATACATGAGATGCAAAAACAAACAAAAAAGTTCTCTTTCTCTCTCTCAATCTATCTTTGTGTGCTCCACAAAAAACCTAACGAACGTGCGCACGCACATCTGCTAATCATGTATTCAACAGTGTTTTTATTTCATATATTTGTGTTACAACATGTAATTGTGAGCAAAAACAGACACAAACAGTTTCTCAGCAGTAATACAATAAGCAACTGTTATCTGTTTTTAATTGTATTGTAATGTCCACACTACCATGATATGTTTGTTTTGCTTATAGTTATAAGTATACAAATACAAGCCTTTAATATATACCTGAGCTGCCCATAGTAGCACCAGAGTGCCGAACATCAATCAGCTTCTTATACAAATGAATACACATACGCGAATACATTTCTCTCGAGTTTCTCTCGGTGGCCAGCTCTGATATATACATATACATATACATATGTATATATATCGTATAATAGCAAAAAAGATCCAAAAATTTCCGCCGATATGTTAAATGTTATATCATCATATTATATTCGCGAGCAAAACCAGTTCAAAAGCATTTTTTTATAAATAAAAATTTAATATGAGAATAGTTTCAAAGGTGATGATAAAATATTCCGAACCCTGCAGACACTTATTTTTAATGACTGTTAAAAAATAGAGAGGAATGTACGAGGAATGTAGAGATAATAAAAGAAAAGTTATTTGCAAGAAGTGCAGGCTGTCCCATTTCAATGACTTTGTGGAAATAAAGAAGCAAACGCAGGTCAAGGTAGTCATGGAAATTACAACCTAGAAATTCAGATACAAGTGTTGTAACACGAACATGCTCACGTACTCTAACTTGAAATACATATCTAACAACTTTCTCAATAACATCAATAATGCCCCTTAATGAAACGGAATATAACTCGAGACAGTATTTAACCTTACTTTTCGCAAATTAAAATAAAAAATACATTTTTCACAGTCTAACTACATTTAAGAGCCATCAAAATCTATGTATTGGACGACGGCTCGAATTTTTGAAAATGACGGCGCTAATTTTACCTTTTATGATACCATGCTTCTTATTTGCTGCTTGTCAAAAATGTATCTGTTGTGTTGAAAATTTTACTAGTCCATAGGGCTAGTGAAATTTTATTCACCTCAGAAGTGTCAAATATTTACTTACAATAATACTTTGCTACCGTTTGGCACAGGCCCTGGGTGTCTACTCTGTAATTCAAAACGAAAGGAAATGCTTTCGAACTTGCATGTAATTAAGATATATATTCGAAAGTATTTTCTTTCGTTTCGAACTACAGAGTAGAACCCCGGTTTAATATCACCATCAAAATTAAATAATTAAATAACGTTTGTAAATAACAAAAATTAAAAATTTTAAAAACCCCCGATATATCTGGAAAAAATGTGATACTCGTATCTTCTAAACGGCTGCACCGATTTTCTTAAAACATAGATAAGAACTCTCTCAGATCAAGTCACCTTTCAAATAGAAAAAAAAACTAAATCAAAATCCATCCAGCCGTTTGGTCTGTACGTGGACACGTATAGACACACAGATACACACTACAAACTTATAACAGCCCTTTTTTTGGACACGTATAGACACACAGATACACACTACAAACTTATAACAGCCCTTTTTTTGGTCGGGGTTAAAAAGAATTCCTTGTAAAAATTTATATTTCAGGGAACCTTGTTTCATTTATTTTTTACTTGACTAAAAATTCTTTCTTTTCTTTCTTTCTATTATAAAATTACTTAAACACAGTTCTTAGAAGCGTTGGCTTATTAACAATTGTCTCATTTTCATTTCTTTTCATTTCATTTATTCGTTCATTTGCAATACATATCGCACCCTAAATACAAAAGGGGCACAACTCAAAATTTTCCAAAACTGACTTTTTTCCATAAATTAATTCAGAATACACATCTCTAACTACTGCAAAAATTTCTTTCACATCACTATCTTCTTTAACTGGAAAAATACAGTTATGTCTATTTTTATGTTAAGTGTGTTGCTTCTCGATGAACTAAAGAGAATTATTTTTAGTTGTGCTAATGTGCTCAAGAACAACTGATTACTTTTATTACACATAAAGAGTTTTATTTTGAGTTCTGTCTCTATTACTGTAAAAAGTGATCAATTTCGTGGTATATTATTTTGCATTGTGCTTCTTTAGTTGGAAAAAGTAAGTTCAATTAACAGTATTATTTATTTATGTGCCGAAAAAAATTTCAATTAAAGAGTCATAAATCAAAATTTTACTTTATTTTCGCAAACATAATATAAGATTGAAAAAAGTATAGCAGAACCTTCTTCAATATTGAATTTTTTTCATAATGGAACAATATTTCTTTAATTATTACAATCATTTTTACATAAACAGTTTTTTGTCTCTCCTGAAAATTTTAGTATTTTGAGTTGTGCCCCTTTTGTATTTAGGGTGCGATATAGCCTATTGGCCAATTACATTTGTATTACTAGTAATAATAGTACTATTCTATGGTAAGTAAACATTACACACATCAGCATCCCAACACTTGCACACACACCCCGCCCAAAGTAAAAACATTATTGTGTAAAAGGTGTAGCAGCAAATTAGTAAATCATACTGAAGCAAACGAAGTTACGGTGTTTTAGGTGTTCATCGAGAAATCTAAATTTTTTGTGCAAAAATCGGCAAATCTTCCCTTTGATAATTTTGAGTAAAAAAATCGGCAAATATGGCAGGCCTGCTTGCTACACACATATACGGCAAACTACTCTCGCACACAGAGAACAAGCAAAAAAAAAAAACAACACCGCGAGAAGAACGGCAAAGAAAGACAAGTTAACAAAGAAAATTTTGATGAATGGAAGTCATATCAACTTTTCTTTACAATTTTCATTTCTGTTTACATTTTACTCTTATTTCCTAAAATTTTTAAATGATAATTACAACTTAATAAGAAAAATAATCCCTGCAGTTATATGGAAAAAGTTAAATAAAATTGTTGTAATAAAATGAATTACCCTTAAAGCAGCTAAATCGATATCATCCAATGAACAATTTACCGAGGCAAGTTGCTGCTGGTGCGCCATTTTGATTTGCTATTTTTGTTACTTTTTTTGCTTTTAATAAATTTTAAAAATATCTTTGTAAAATGTTACTTCTTTGCTATACACTTTTTATTATTCTTCTAATTTTTATTAACACTTTTATTTTATTTGCATACGTATGTATATTATTATTGACATAAATTGGATGCTGTAAGATTCTTTCCTGTCAATTACACAAATTTGTTACACACAACAATACAAGCTCTAAATTATAAATTAAAGAAATAATAAGGCAAATGAAATTTATGAAATACAAAAGGAAATCCTTAATTTTCCACAGTAAAAATATTGCTTTTACAAATTTGCACTTTTCATAAAACTTTATTTAATCTCCACTTGTTTTATTTCTCCTTTTTTATTATCAATGTACTCCTTTTCTAAAACAATATTGGATATTCATCACAATAAAAGGGTTGTTCCCTTTTGAGTTCTTTTTTTAATTAAATTATTATTTTTACATGAAAATTTTATTTCTTTCACATTTTGACCGGCCTTTCTATACAAATTTTCAGACATTTCTGTTACAGCTTTCGTTTGTTTTTTATTGGCATATAATTGAAAATGATCAGAGTATTGAGTGAAGAAACAAAGAGATGGAGTAAAAATTAAAAAAAAAATATTTTCAGTTCCAAATTTTTTCCTCACGTTACTTGGAAGAGACACTAAAAAAACTCCACTACATTCTATCACCTTTTTGTTGTTAATAATATTTTTCACTGTACAAAACACACATTTTCCTATTAGCACAATTATAAAATTTATTTGTAATAACACATTGGTTTCACTTCAATTTTTTATGTAAAAGAAAACTAAAGTTACAAGCTGAATTCTTCCTATTAACATCTATTTTGACAACTCCACGCCCGACTTTTTCTTTTCCACATCGCGAGCTCAACTGATTGTGTGAGAAAAATTAAAACATTTTACCAACACTAAAATCTTAATCGCATAGCGTTATTGCCAGCATTAATTTTTATACTACACATAGTTGTAAAAAGAGGTATTCATCAGTGCAGTATTATTTGAGCGTAAGCGAAGGTAATAAAACATTATTTTAATATATGATCTTACTTTTATATATTTATTTGTTATTTTATTGATTTTAAATATATGATTTTGTTTTTTTATAAAACAAACCTGTGGTAAAGCTGTTTATAACAAACTCAAAGTTGTATTTGCAAAATTGTGTATGTTAAAAGAATCTGTTGAACCAACACTGGTTTCCACCTAGTTACTCAAACGCGACGTGGGAAACATATACAATTGCAATGAATCGATAAGGTAAATTTATCGTATATATAAATGTTTTTGCTCTTATAGAATGCTTAAAATCGAGCCATATGTTTTCGACAATAACAAAAAAATCATTTATATCAATATATTGCTTAGAATTAAACCTCATATTGTTATTCATATTGTGTAAAAATTTCATATAAATATCTTGTTTACTCTGCTCTAATGAAATAAAATTTTGTTTTTCCATTAAATTGTGGGTAAATTGAAAACTTTAAGCTCATTTACTGGCAAAGTACTTATACTGAGTTATTACATTGTTTGAGTAAATGAGCGATATGTACATATCTACTACATACATATGTATAAACATAATCTGCCTGTTCCAGGATGTCACTCATTTTCGTTCGCAAGCATTTTGTTCCACTAAAAGCCTTTAGCACGACAAGTCGAAAGAAACTGAAAGCGAACGATAACGTAAGCATTTCAATACAAATATGAGCCCCAATAAAAAAAATTTCAGTAATTTCTACGAATTCAAATGTCAAAAGCAGGCACTTGCATTTTGATTGTCGACTGAGACAATATAAAACAAATTATTTTTTAAATGAGTTGAAGACTTTTTCCTTTAGCTAATTAGGCCTAATGTGTTTCTATGACAATAAAAAAGCAATTTTATTTCATATTTCCCGACGTTTCGTGAATGTTTTGTTCACTTTTTCCAGTCATTCGTCTATTTATTCCATAAATTAAAACATCAAAAATTAAAAGTAAGTTTAACCATTTATAACAATTAGGATTGCAACGTTTCAACTTTAATACTTCAATATGGTCTGGCCAGTTTGTTGTTTTTGTTTGTATGTAAATCAAATTTATTACCAGGTGGCAAATTTAAAAGTATAAACATCATGTCATTTTCAATATGGCAATATGTTAATGTTAAACTAAACATGTTAAAACTGTCAGCGCAGCTGTAGTTGATGAACAATATTTGTATTTTTCGGAAAATAATTTCTAATGTAATATTTTTTTTTATTTTAATACGTACGGAAGAAAATAATTCAGTCTCTCCTAAGCATTCGTACAAAAATGCATTTTACTCTCCCTCTCTCATATTATACACTAATCTATATGTAAATAATATATATAAAGATGGATGTGTGTTTGCATGATATACAATAAATAAATTAAGATGGCACAATGTTGCCACATTAAAATTTTAATATACTCATTGTGAATTCCCTAAATATTGTTACGTTTAAGATTTTTAAACTTGTAAGTTCTTTTGATTGCTCAAAAATAAAAATAAATAACGCACAAATATTTCTTTTGCTTAGGTACTTCCGTTTATTCTTGACTAAACACAATTACAAACTGTCTTTACTTAATTATTTCTTAACGTTATTATCCACCGCACGATGTCTTTACTTTCAACGATGTTGACTCTACTGTTTTCTGATTTACACTGTCTGATTGTTCCACAGGGTGCCTCCTTTTATACTACAGGAAGCGGATCTAGAATGTTCGCCATGTGCTTGTAGATGGCGTAATGAAATTTAAAGCCAAATGGAAGAAGCTGTATTACTGCATAAAGGCTCAGTTAGCCGACTGTAATGGAATGTAACTGCAACAGTAGGAAACAGCTGGTTGATATTGTTAAGGGCTAATAAATCAGTCAATCAGTCATATAATATGAATTTTATTTTTAAATCATTTTTAAACACAAAATTTTGTTTTTCACCCCAAAATTAAATGAATCTTAAATAGCCAACATTGTGCATTTAACCCCTACTTTTTAACTTAAGAATTAAGTACGTAATTAGCTAATTCTTATTTAAAATTAAGTTGTAATTAAATACGATTTAATTTTTCAGTGGTTAATTAAAGTTCTTATTAAATTACGTTGAAAGTACGGTAGCACTGCAAAATTTCCCAGTATTATGGAAGGCTTTTCAAACAACAGCTGTTTAACATAAATAAGAAAGTTAGATTATCAAAATGTAGAAAATTAAAATTGGATAAAAACACATTTTATGAAACCAAAAGAACATCAGAATGCATTTTTCTATTTATTTATTCCATGATATAAAACTACGAATTGTATATGTTATATATTTATGAAAATTAAAGGCAATTCTTACTAGTACGACCACATGATGTTTTCAATACGACCACATGATGTTCATGTGTATGTTTTCAATAAACACATACACGCATAAAAACATATGGTGCGCTCATAAAACTTAAATTATACTTAATTACACACGTTTGGGCATTTAATTATTATTTAATTATGCACTCAAAAACACAATTTCGTATTTAATTAGAACTTAAAATAATTACAATTTGATTACCAACTGAAAAAATGGGCATAAGTGTTGTTGTTAAGTGTTACAAACGTACCATATGTTTTGTGCATGTGTGTGTTTTTTTTTTTGAATGTATATGAACATCATGTGGTCGTATTAAAAAGAATTTCGTTTAATTTTCGCAAATATACAACAAATGTAACACATATTTTCATATCATGAAATATATAAATAAAAAAATGCATTCCGATGCTCTTTTTGTATCATAAAATGTGTTTTTTGCTATTTCAAATCAATTTTCTTATTTATATTGAACAGCTGTTCTTTGGAAATCTTGTAGTGCTACCGTACTTTCAACGTAATTTGATAATAACTTTAATTCGCCACTGAAAAAATGAAAGTGTATTTAAATACATTTTAAGTTTTTATGAAAATTATCTCAAACTATATTTAAACATTCATTAATTTATTAGCTATAAGGGTATTTGTAAATAAAACTTGTATCATTCTTAGCCCTTATTACTACACTTGGGTCTTTTATTCATTTGCAAATCTTCGAGTCCACGGAAAATCGTTTTAAAGAATAAAAACGTAACAATAATAAAAGAAACGTAACAATAATAATAATAAAAAAAGGTCAGCTGTTTTTGAGAGCCAAAGATGGCAAATTATATTATATTTTCAATGATATAGATAAAAATGTTCGTGTGGTGGATATAAATTTAAGAATTTTGTGCATAAAAAGTTTTTAATAAAATAAGCTTACAACTATTTTCAAGAATAACATACATAGTTATTTCACGAACAAAATTAACATTTTAGTTATCGATTGCTTTTATGTACTGAGTGTCACCTCTGTTGTGTTTATTATTTTTTAGACAACAAAAATACTTGGCGCACAAGACGTATTTATTGCATGTAACTTGAATTTAGAATCGGAGAGAATGTACAGAACATAGCATCTTGGGCATATGGTCTAGTTACCCCGAACATATTTGTGCAACAATACTTTGCAAATGTACTTTGTAAAGTATTTTTAAATAAATAAATAAATCATTCTTATGCTCGTACTTACGGTGATAACGAAAAGACAAATTGGCGGAGGCAAAACTGTTTGTGTTTTTTGAACATTTATTTTTGGTGAATAAATAAAATGTCTTATTTTAATTGTGTTAAAAGTTAAACGACATATGTATGTATAATCAAATTAACAAAACAATTAATAAACATTTGCGGTGCAAAGCTAGTAATAAAAGCCTAAGTAAAAAAAGTTTTGGAAGATTGAAAAGAACAACCTGTGAAGTTTTTTGAAAGCCAAGCACAACTAAGCTAATATTGGGTGTTTTTTATTGAGGTATAGAACTTTAAGTTGGCATCACTTTTTTAACTGGCGGCCATTTTGTCAGCTGTCAAGTGATTAATATTAAGTTTGGTTTGCCATTTCATCATGAACAGGTTGACAAAAGAACAACGCTTGCAAATCGTGCAAATTTATTTCGAAAATAATGGTTCAGTTCGCGAAGTTTACCGCAAGCTCCGTCCATTTTATGGTCGACATAATCGTCCATCAGAGCAATTAATTCGGTTAACCATGGATCGTTTTCGCACTACGTTTACTCTATGTGATAATACGCATCCGCAGAGACGTCGAACAGTGCGCACCGAAGAAACAATTGCCGCTGTAGAGCAAAGTGTTGAAGAGGACCCGAATGAATCGATTCGCCACCGTGCACAGCAATAACCGACTATTTTGTTCCCGAATTGGATGGCATGAATGTGGATGAGTTGTGGTTCCAACAAGACGGCGCTACATGCCACACAGCGCACGTCACAATCGATTTATTGAAGGAAACATTCGATGAGCGCATAATTTCGCGGAATGGACCTGTCAATTGGCCACCAAGATCGTGTGATTTGACACCATTGGATTATTTTCTTTGGGGATATGTGAAGTCGCTCGTCTACGCCAACAAACCAGAAACGTTAGGGGACTTGGAAGCCAACATTCGTGGCGTTATTGCCAACATACGGCCCCATATGCTCGAAAAAGTGGTTGAAAATTGGACCTGTAGAATTGGCTTTATTCGAGCCAGCCGCGGCGGCCACATGCCCGAAATCATATTTAAACGTTAATGGCATAAAATTATCCTTCCAATAAAGCCAAATTGATGGACATTAAAACGATTTTCTTGTGTTTTATTTCAATTCGAAGTTCTATACCTCTAAAAAAACACCCTATATTTTTGAACAAACTAAAATTTGTTTAAATAAAAAGAAAATTTTAATACACATGCAACGAAACCAACAAAACAAGAAAACATTTGAATATCTAAAATTTTAAACAAAGACGTTATTTTTTAATCAGAAATAATTTCTTAGTCGGGCTTAAGTTCAGTAATTTCAATTCTTATTGAATGAAATATTTTTTATTAATTAATGTGAGTTTCTAAAGAAGAGAAGAAAAATTAAATTAGACTATAAGCTGGGGGAAATACCGATATTTTTCTGTGCAGCAACGCACTTCATCAGCACCCAAGTCTATCTACTGGGGTAGAGATTGTTATTAACATCAGCTATTTAACGCAAATTTTTAATGAAATGGAATATGAGAAATATTGTGTATACAATTATTGATTTACCTTTGGTAAACACATTTGTAAGTATCACTATTCATTTTCTGTTTATCCGTTTTTTTTCATTTTTATATTCAGGTTAGCACGAAGTTATGTCACTCTACCTAAGTATGTTTAACTATTCTTGCTTATCTTTTACGATCATCACATTAATTATTTTTACTTATTCGATGTACCGTCGGTACATACCTGTAAGTATTATTGTAGTGGATATTATGTTTACATTGTTTTTGCTTTCTACAGTTGATTTTACTTTCCAGCATATGAAACTGTGATTGCCAAGTGAACATATATTTGTCACGTGCCCATGATGATTTAAATGAAACAATTTTAAATGTTTAGTTGAACTATAGTGAATTTTAATCAGAAATAATTTCTTAGTCGGGCTTAAGTTCAGTAATTTCAATTCTTATTGAATGAAATATTTTTTATTAATTAATGTGAGTTTCTAAAGAAGAGAAAGAAAACAAAGACGTTATAAATATAAAAAAACACAAATACATGTACTTAAAGTCACCCATCAGCCACAGCCGAAGCCGTAGAACGTATCGCCAGTGAGGTTAAACTCGTCCAGCATCGTTAGAAAGCCGGAGGTATTTTGTTTGTGGACCCAGACCGCCAAGGGGAAGACACCACATAGAGCAGTTGGAAGAAAAAATTTTAAGGTTTTTATGAAAGTGCCAAATATCATTTGATAATTTTATTTTGATTTATTCTATTTTATAAATTATGATAAATCTTTTTATTTAATTCAAATTTAAAATTTTTAAATTATACTTTGCCTTATTTAAAGAAAAAAAAAAACGTTTGTACTTATATAATATATATTTTTGGGGAAAAACATTAAGCGTACAGGTCAGTCTTTTTGCCCAAATTGAGGAGCTCAAAGTAGGGTAGCTTCGCGTAAGGGCTCCGTTAGCCCGCGGTTTAGGGGTTTATAAAATACATAAAATTTTTGGTTTTAATCTGTTAATTGCTTATTTTCTTATAAAATTAAATGATTATTACTTTTTGAATGCTTTGAATTGATATGAATAAATATGCTAAACACGTTTGTACATTATGAAAATTTAAATTGCTCGGCACTTTATTATTTAAAATAATTGAGTAAATTTATAAAGAGAGGAGTTGAGTAATGTGGAATTCGCACCAATGGACAGATGTTTGGGACATCTAAGTAACACAAATATGAGATGTCATGGAAGGGTGGGTAATAGAGCCTGGCATAACATCAGCTAAGTCCTCTTGCTAAAATGACGGGCTTATAAGGAGAAACAAACACTAGGTAAAATAAATTAAATTTAAATTTTTAAATTTTATTTGTACAGCTGGTATGATATTTTTTTGTTGATGTCGTAACACTGTTTTTCCTCCGATTTTTGACCGCCCCTCCCCCCAGTAACAGATCGTAACAAAACTTGTCTTGTCTTAACTTTTGTCCCTTCTACAACATTACATTTTTAATAGATAATATTTGACCATTTAAAAATTAATTATTCAAATATCGTTAAATATTCTTAAAAAATACCTTAAAATTAGAGGGGCACATTTCACTGTTGTTTTCTAAATACTTATTTTTTCTTAAGTTCAGTTGTATAAAAAATTAAAATAATATCCTTATGAAAATATTTATGTCTATGTATGACAGTTTCCATTAATACATCTCTCAAAACTTACACATTGCAGCCCCAACTTGGCCAACGAAAATTTTAAAATTTAAAAATTTGATATTGTCCTGTACATAAGTATATGGAATCAGCGTTACCGTTTGTGCGACTAAAGTGGCAATTTTACACTTTTTTGAAGCCTTGCCACTTTTGTTGCCACTTTTTCAAAAATCCCCCTTTTTGCCACTTTTTTTTATAAATAAATACTTTATAATTTAACAATAGTTTCATCTTGAGGTCATCCGTGGGAAATGAAAATCCAAACATTCCAAAGGTCAACTATACGTTAAATTATCTCAGTACTTAATATTTACATAAATATTTGCATATGTATATGAATTTGCTTCTATGTATCTTCTAAGGAATTGTTGTTTAGTTTTAATGTTAATTATTATTATATTTTATTTTATTATTTTACCGCTTTTATAAATGAACTGATTGTTTTCTGTCATGTTTTTGTTAATTTTTACTAAATTCCAATGTTTTGATTAAAATAAATGCCTTTATGAAAACTTTGCGACTTTTTTTTTCAAAATCCCCTTTTTTGTGCCACTTTTTTTTAAATCCCCTTTTTGTGCCACTTTTTAAAATTTCTCAACGGTAACGCTGTATGGAAGAATACATTTTGTGAAAGTACACTTTTTTTTGTCTATGAAAATCGGAATAAATATTTTCATAAACTCTTGCAAAGACCATTTCTTTCTATGTAAAATAGAACCCAAATTAAATGTCCATAAATTTCACATATAATAGATATTCGTATTCGCGAATATCGTTTTAAGTATTCGTATTCGTATTTGCGAATATCAAAAATTGACATTCGGCACATCACTAGTATGTACATATGTATGTACATATTGTGTATGTACATACATGTAGGCAAAGTAAATTTATATAAAGTATATGCGAGTACTCAGGTGATTAATTTTTTTCTCGTGTAGTGTGAATGCCTGAATGTCAAAATTTGTTAACAATTTTCGTACGCCATTTTGATTTGTTTTGCTTTGTTATACACAATTGTGTATACTGAAAACGTATGTGAAAAAGTTTAGATAAATTTTTACTTAAAAATGTGTTACAAAACACTTAAAAATAATTATATTTAATTATTAAAGTACATATGATTCCTTTATTATACTTATTTCACATATTAAAGGTTTATCAATTAATAAATTTACTTTGGTTTTGTCTATCCATACATTTCCTTTTTGTTGTATGCAGATCTGGGACTATTGCATTAAATAACCAAATGCATTGACCATTTTCCCACAATAAAACAAATCAATGCAAATGCAAATTTATTACATTAGCATTAACTTTGATAATATTAGTGCAATTTTTTTTTGCATTAAACTAAAACCCCTTGAAAGTAATGCATGAATATTGCATTGTTACTTTTAGTTCACTATTTTTTTCACTACTACACACATTGGCGGTATTCGATGTTTGATGCAAATTTTCGTGTGTTAGTCCATATTTATACTATGCAAGCCTTATTGCTAAGCTGATTAGTTTGATGGAGAGAGAGACGAGGGGAACAGTAACGTTTCTTTTCCCCTCGTCTCTCTTTCCTAACAAACTAATCATCTTAGCAATAAGACTTGAATAGTGTAAACTAGGACTTAGTGCAAATGCAAAATATCGTAGCTTTCCTTTAAAATCCAACAACAAAGTACATACACAAGCCAAAGAAAAGCTACGATATTTTGCATTTGCACTAACGCACGAAAATTTGCATCAAACATCGTATACCGCCATTATGAAGAGTATTATTGCATTATAGTGCAAAATACAACGTAAATGTGTACATATGTACATACATAAAAACATATGTATGTATGTACTTATAACGTTAACGTTTTATTCAATATTACTGTGTACAATATTTGATAATGCAATAATATTGAATTACTTCATGATGACTAAGCACATCAATACAAAATCAGTGCATTTTTCGCCATGCAATTTGCTGCTAATGCAGTATTAATCCATTACTTTTAAGAGATTTTATTGAAGTGCAAAAAATAGTGCACTACAAGCATCAAATTTAAATTTGCACTAAAATTTTTGTTTTTCAATCAGTGCTTATGCAAAAGTAATGCAAGTTGCCCAGGTCTGGTTGCATTCATCTGTTTTTGACATTCATCCATTATTCTTACACAAACAAATCGCCTGTTGTTTTTGTACTTTCTTAGTTGTTGTAGACCTGCATATATATACTTTATATAAATATGCTTTGCATGTACATAGGTAACACGCATGATCAGTTAAATAAATAAATGAGAAAAGCAGATGTGACGCGCAAAATAGAAAGGGACCTAAGGGTAAAAACCGGTTTTGTTCAGGAGAGCCATTTTAAAGATTTAAATACGTGTATCTTTGGTGTACCATCACTGAATAAAACGCGCATATCTCTGGGAGGGAACACTTTTGGGGCATGGGATCGGTCTCATTCGATGCTCAGATGTTGTGCACATCAAAAAAAAAAAAAAAGTGAAAATTTATTTTTTTACCCTTATGTCCCTTTCTCTATGCGCTGTCACATATGTATTGTTGTACGAAATTAGTAATTTTTTCTGTTACGTAGCATTTTCAAAGAGCCCCTCCCCCTCACACCATAACAAATCGAAACAACACTCGAACCCCTCCCCTCTGGAGCGTTAGGTAATATGTGAACGGGCCCTCAGTAGGAGTCACCACCAATCTGGCCACTTAAACATACTTTTTTTTATCAAACAGCTCCTCGCTTTACATACACCACGACATTACACCATCAGCATAACCATACAAAACAGCTGTTAAACCCATCTTTATGTGCAACACTGTATTTGATTGACACTGTGTGACAAATATTAATGAAGTCGAAATACCTGCGACATGTTAGTATTTTTCTGGTAGGTATTGACAATAAAATTGTGTTGTCTTTAGTTTTTATTTTTCTGCCAATGGATTTTTTCTAAACATTTCACTAAAAAACAACGAATATTAACTTATAAATTTTTTTTTATTAAATTTTTTTATGAAAACCAAACGCAATTTATTTTAGACAAAACCCTTAATATCTCAAATCACGAATTTTCGACATAAGCCATTATTCACCCCTATTCTGCGTTTCGATTCGGTTCGAAATTTTCTCCGTTTGGCAACTTTGGTATTCTGTGTTCCGTTCTTCGATTTCTCTTTCGATTATCAGCCCAATCATGAATATTTCCACGGAATTTAATTCTCACGGAGAATAATTTTCTCGAGAAAATATTCTTCCAATCATAAATTCCTTGGGAACAAAAAAGAGTAATACGTGGCATCACGGCAATATGAAGCTCGTTGTTTTGTTTGTTTGTTGACATTTTGTTTCTCTCCATTTTTTTGAGTGAGAGAGTAAACAAAATTATTAAAATTCACGAACTTGAAAAAATATGTAAAAAAAAGATTATAAATGATTTATTTGATCATTATTTGTGTTTTTCTAAATAAAAGAAGTATAAAATACATGTTTATGTATATAAATTTTGTTTTAATGGAGTATTAACCATGTTTTTATGTAAACTCCCTTCTGTTTTGCAAGAGAAAGATTTTTAGTGAAAAAAGCAAGTTCAATTGCGTTCATAATACATACTTACTTTTTCCTCGGGGAGTTTTGTTATTCCCGCATTTGGCAAAAAAAGGGGAAAAACAAATTCATGATAGGAGAAAAGGGAAAAGTGATAAAGCTCGTGCGGAATTTTTGTTTATGATTGGGCTGTATATGTATTGGGTGTTTTTTATTGAGGTATAGAACTTTAAGTTGGCATCACTTTTTTAACTGGCGGCCATTTTGTCAGCTGTCAAGTGATTAATATTTAGTTTGGTTTGCCATTTCATCATGAACAGGTTGACAAAAGAACAACGCTTGCAAATCGTGCAAATTTATTTCGAAAATAATGGTTCAGTTCGCGAAGTTTACCGCAAGCTCCGTCCATTTTATGGTCGACATAATCGTCCATCAGAGCAATTAATTCGGTTAACCATGGATCGTTTTCGCACTACGTTTACTCTATGTGATAATACGCATCCGCAGAGACGTCGAACAGTGCGCACCGAAGAAACAATTGCCGCTGTAGAGCAAAGTGTTGAAGAGGACCCGAATGAATCGATTCGCCACCGTGCACAGCAATTGGAGCTTTGTCCATCAACTTTATGGAAGATTTTGCGCAAAGATCTTGGCTTGCGACCTTACAAGATCCAGCTTGTGCAAGAATTAAAGCCGCGAGACCATGCAATGCGTCGTGATTTTGGTGTATGGGCCGAAAATGAGATTGATCTCGATGCTGATTTTCATCGCAAAATTTTGTTCAGTGATGAGGCTCATTTTTGGTTGAATGGCTACGTCAACAAGCAAAATTGCCGCATTTGGAGTGAAGAGAATCCACATGAGACCCTTGACACGCCATTACATCCACAAAAACTGACTGTTTGGTGTGCTCTACGGGCTGGTGGAGTCATTGGGCCATACTTCTTCCGAAATAATGCTGGAGAGTCAGTTACCGTTAATGGAGACCGGTATAGAGCCATGATAACCGACTACTTTGTTCCCGAATTGGATGGCATGAATGTGGATGAGTTGTGGTTCCAACAAGACGGCGCTACATGCCACACAGCGCACGTCACAATCGATTTATTGAAGGAAACATTCGATGAGCGCATAATTTCGCGGAATGGACCTGTCAATTGGCCACCAAGATCGTGTGATTTGACACCATTGGATTATTTTCTTTGGGGATATGTGAAGTCGCTCGTCTACGCCAACAAACCAGAAACGTTAGGGGACTTGGAAGCCAACATTCGTGGCGTTATTGCCAACATCGGCCCCATATGCTCGAAAAAGTGGTTGAAAATTGGACCTGTAGAATTGGCTTTATTCGAGCCAGCCGCGGCGGCCACATGCCCGAAATCATATTTAAACGTTAATGGCATAAAATTATCCTTCCAATAAAGCCAAATTGATGGACATTAAAACGATTTTCTTGTGTTTTATTTCAATTCGAAGTTCTATACCTCTAAAAAAACACCCTGTATTCTGGATTTCGATCGTAACTACGTTTTTGTAAGTTGTTATTTTAGTGACGGAGCGTCTTTCGATTTTGGTGATTAATTCAAAAAATAATGTAAGTATTAAATGTAATAGATGGTTTCATTAATGATCTACACAATTTGTTTTGTTTTTTTGGACTGAAATGTGATTTTTTTATTTATTACAAGTAGAAATCATCAACAATAGAACATGTGATGGCAACGAAAGACGTATTTTCTGCAGATTAAATTAAATTAAAACAAAGAAACTTTATTTTTGTGTTACAATTATGTATAAAAAATTAAAATATCTCCTCCGGTGCGGCAGGATTCTTCGCACTGGAATATTTTTGCTACAAAATACCTTTTGCTTATTTTATTGCTTATTTTGGCCTTTCAGTAGTTAACTTGTAATTTTTTTAATAAAAACGTTCACAATATTTAATTCTTCTTTGTTTTAGTTTTAAAATCACTGTTTTTTGCACTAAATTCAATTGTTTGCTAAAATTTTTGCTGTTTGCTTATTTTTGCTGTTCCAATTTAACACGTTTCATAGCAAAGCAGCTGTTTTAAACATACTCTTCTCTTCTTCTTTTTCTTTCGATTAGGTTTTTTGGCAGAATACCATTTTTCGATCCGTGCGTAACTGAATGCGGGAACGTAATCGAAACGCAGAATAGGATTGATTATTTTTTATTGCCACAGAAATAATCAGCAAACGTAGTTCTGCTACATTTTAAAATGAATTCGCCTTGGTTGGACCCTTGTATTATTGTATCATGGTTGCAAAACATGATGGACAAATTAACCTATTGCATATAATATTATGAATTGGAGTATGTCTTGGATAACAAAGCAATTATAGCAGAGTAATAAAAGTTGATAGCACAGAGCGGGTAAGGCAGTTCACACACACTGCAATAGCACAAACCATTTATTCACTTAAAAAAAAAAACATTGCCAGCAACGTTGCCATAACGTATCTTTTTGCAATAACTGATAGTTGGAAAATTATTTCTCCGACAATATAAGAAGAGCATTTTAAATTTTCATTACAAAAATTTCAAAAAGAAAATATTTTATATATCAGCATTTTTAACTCTGGTCATTGAAAATGAGAAAAACATATTAATTAGTAGTTAGGGAGCAGGGCTGCCAGATAAAATGAGCGAAAAATCGTCGAAATTCCGACAAAATATAAAATAATCGTCATTTCATACCCGAAAAATAGTCAGAAAAATCGGACAAATGAAAATTTACCTTTTTTAATATGTATACATATGTATATTTTATTTTATAAATGTATGTTTTTAATAGAAAACAAAAACATAACAATTCATGTTCATGTATGAATCTTACACTAAGCCATTCGCATTATTTTTACTCTTTATCATAACTTTGTTCCCCTCAGTGGTAAAATTTTCAAAAATATTCCAAGTTAGCACGTCCAAGTTTTGGTCTCATTACTTTTGATGGCGGAAATTTTTGATAGGAACTTCGACTTTTTCACAATTTATGTATTTTGAGGATATCAATTTACACAGAGATCAACATATCGTTGGTCTCAAGCCCTAAGTCAATTAATTGTAACTTTAGAGTAGAAGGTTAAACATAATAAAAAGTGTTATATTAAAAATTTAACTTTTTTTTTACAACTACTTGTAAAAGCGTTATTTTTGACAGTATAGCAATACATTTTTGTGGCAAGGTGTAGTCGTGTGAAATGTATTATGTGTTGCGATTTTTTCCTGTACAATTTTTTCCCATTAAACTTTTGTTCTTAGCAAATATATTAGTTCAATAATTTTCAAAGTAGAATTGTTTAATGGGTAAGCATGCAAATGAATTTACTATATATGTACATACATACATACATATGTACTGTAATATATGTAATGTATGTACATTTTTCTACCATGCTGCAAGCTAAATTTTCGTGAGCTTATTTGCAAATAAAAGTGTATATTGTTGCCATATTACTGTTTTTATTGTGACTTACTAATTCAGAAAACTATTCACGATTAACGCACTATTTGCAAATAAAATGCTTGAGGTTGCCACACTTACAAATGTGTGCTAATAAAAAACAATAAATTGATAAAATATTGCCCATAAAAACATTGCCAGAAGAAAATAATGACAATAAAAACAAATTACGATTTGTTATTTTATACATTTACACAATTTATTTGTAAACATAAGTAACATTTCTATAGAAGTGCTACCAAGTTTTTATACATTTACAATGCCGTATAAACAGTGAGTTAATTTATTTGCAAATATTTTTATTTGCAAATAGTGCGCGTATAAACGTAGTATATGAGAGGCTTAAACATATTTATGTGCATATGCATATTTATTAGCAAATATATTTACATAAGTATGTATGTATGGTTAAGCTGAGAATGTTACACTGTAAAACCATCACTTTTATGGTAATACATTTGTCTTTCTTCAGCTTAAGGGATTAATTAATAATTCCATTGTCATTTAAATCTCCTAGAGAATTGAACTGCACAATTATATACGGTATTAAATATTACGATTGATATGTAATGATATGCTCGAAAGTGTTAAGTGGCATTTATTCGCTCTTGTAAAGTGAAGTAAAAGTTAATAAAACCTGTCTCATAAAAGACATTCTTAAACTGTTTAACATAATTTCATCAACACCTGTTGTACAAAAGTAACAGAAGCAGCGAAAATTCAAAGATTGTGCAGTTCTTTTTTGTGTAAGAAGGCATTATTGCCTGTGCAAAGGAAAGTCATTTAAATTCCATAAAAGGTGCCAGGAGGAGCGTGGTATTGTTAAGCGCCACCACAGAGAGCTTTATCCACAGCTTGAAGTTCTTCAGGACAAGCACACGTCCGTTTTTGTGTATACATACATATGTATTATATACAGCTTATAGGCTGGTACTCTGTTCAAAGTTGTGAAAAATTTTCAGCACCATTGATTATTTCGCTTGAAAAATTTGACATGTACTAAATGTAGCCCAACTCGCGGTTTTTTTTTATAAATTTCTTGCTTTTATTGCTTGAAAGTATGCAACATTGTTAAAATTCCGTGCGAAAAAAGCACTGCTCAAAGTAAATTTATATAAAGTATATGCAACTACTCAGGTGATTAATTTTTTTCTCGTTTCGTGGCAATGCATGAATGTCAAAAGTTGTTTACAATTTACGTACGCCATTTTGTTTTGTTTTGCTTTGTTATACACAATTGGGTATACTGACAACATATGTGAAAAAGTTTAAATAAAATTTTACTTAAAAAATGTGTTACAAAACATTTAAAAATAATTATATTTAATTATTAAGGTACATATGTATCTTTTATTATACTTATTTCACATATTAAAGGCTTATCAATTAATAAATTTACTTTGGTTTTGTCTATCCATACATTTTCTTTTTGTTGTATGCAGATCTGGGACTATTGCATTAAATAAGCAAATACATTGACCATTTTCCCACAATAAAACAAATCAATGCAAATGCAAATTTATTACATTAGCATTAACTTTGATAATATTAGTGCAATTTTTTTTGCATTAAACTAAAATCCCTTCAAAGGCATTCATCAACATTGCATTGTTACTTTTAGTACACTATTTTTTGCACCACTAAACACATTATGAATAGTATTATTGCATTATCAGTGAAACATATAGTGCAAAATACAACGTAAATGTGTCATACATAAAAACATACGTACATACATAAATATGTAAATTTTTTCCTATGTACATATCGTCATCTAAGAGGAAAAATCATATCACTATTTTTTTATAATTTTTCGAGAGAAAGACAAAACTTGATGAAATTTTTCCAAGCGGTAGTATTTTTCGTTCATAAAATCACCATTTTTTAAGATATAACTTTACAATAAACGAAAACCTAAGTTCTGATCTTTTGTCAATTGCACGGTTTTTCAAATAAGCTCGAGATGCAACGTACTTGAAGTATGAAACTTTTCAATTTTTTTTAAATTGGTTCTGTAATCTAGTTTGTATTTATATTGACAGTTTTTTTTTTCGTTAATTTGTATGTACGTACTTATAAAAGTGCCCTCAATGAACTTTAGTGTATTTTATATTTTTTATTTGTGCTATCTCCTAAAAGTATTTTCACGTTTTATTCAATTTGACTGTGTACAATATGTGATAGTGCAATAATATTGCATCACTTCATGATGTGCTTAGTGGCAACACAAAATTAGTGTATTTTTTGTCATGCGATTAGCTGCTAATGCAATATTAATCCCTTACTTTTAAGAGATTTTATTTAAGTGCAAAAAATAGTGCACTACAAGCATCAAATTTAAATTTGCACTAAAATTTTTGTTTTTTAATCAGTGCTTATGCAAAAGTAATGCAAGTTGCCCAGGTCTGGTTGTATCCATCTGTTTTTGACATTCATCCATTATTCTTACACAAACAAATCGCCTGTTGTTTTTGTACTTTCTTAGTTGTTGTAGACCTGCATATACTTTATATAAATATGCTTTGGCACTGCTCATGTTGTTTCGCAGCTAAACTAAAATGATGCCAGACTAATTTTGCATGGAAAGACATGATTTTACGTGTTTTTCACAACAAGAACAGAGTACTACTTTTGCGAATTTATTTCGCAAATATTTCACACCAAATACTTTTATATGTAGTTTGACAGCATTTCGCACGAAATTGTGAACAGAGTACCAGGCTTATGAGTGGAAAAGTTACGTAATACCCAGCAAAGATTCTGTACGTGTGGATTTCCACTTAAATGTGATCAAACAGAGCCTCAACAATATCACCATATCACCAAGCCAACATTAATTCCACTGCGACTGTGTTATTCTACAGAAATCTACATTTTCGCACAAATCTTCAACCATACATTTTTTATATTATCAAATCACCAACATTGCCTAATTTTGTCTTCTCCTAATCTAAATTAAAATGCTTAAAATTATACTCGTATACATTAACCTCCGTAGGACATCTAGCTAAATGTTCTGAAGTTTTCTTACTAAACGCGAGGAGAATTTTATAAAAAAAAAACTTTTTATCTAATACCTAATATTTTCAAATTTTACAACACTTAATCTCATTAAATTTACATACTAAATATCTTCTACTTACATCTACTATATACACTACATTATACTTAAACCACATAATTTAATTATCATAAGAACTAATTTTTTTCTTAAAGTGCGTTACTTTAACTACCATGAATTAGACAGAAATTTAAGTACGAGCTAAATTATCTTATTAACAGCAAACAGTAACTTAACATGTTTTGTGAGTGTAAACTTTGTTTTATCATTTATTTTGTTTGGTCATAGTATCTGAATTTCGATAAACTATAATTACTAATCATTATTTACAAGCAGCAAAGCACGAACAACAACAACAACACTTATTGACTGCTGGGCCCAACGTATCAACGAAGTGAAATGGAACATCGATTGTTATTGTAAGTGATGATTCTCATTTTATAGTAATTATTTTTATTATTATTTTTGGTCTGATTCATACTGTCAATTTTATCCGAATTTAAAACTCAAACCGAAAATTCACACTCTTTAAAATTTTTCATTTCTATTCATATTGATTATTACGCTCACAAAATTCGTTGAGTGACGATCGAATGTAATTTTTTTCCCATATGCATTATACTTTAACCTTTTTCTATATTCAATAAACGTTTGTTATTTTTTTTTTACTACAAAAATTAATATCTAATTTTTTCATTAAGGGAAGGATGACTGTGGAAGGAACTGTGAGTATGATTTAGAAGTTCGTGTCTATTTTAGGGACAGACTTCAAATTCCGAGTATTAAGTCTGTCGCAGGTGTCTTTTTTTAAGGTGTATGGCATGCCATCTGGCCATCGTTTCATTTGTATACATACATGACCTTTCTTCTTTTCTTGCATACTTTGTGGGTATGAGAGTATACTATGTGCTTACACGTCATAATACGGGTTAAGAGCCAACGACACATAGACTTGAGCTAGCTGACCAACATTTTGATGCCCCTTAACCATGTTTTTTTTTGAGCGTTTATTTTCTTTCAATATTTAAGAAATTGCAGCAGTATTTTTTTTATTCGAAAAACTTAACCGGCGTGTAACATTGGAATCACCTAAAAACTCAATTCGTAAAGAAAATAGGAGTTAGGGCCTTTCTACTTGAGACCATCGATATGTTTGCATAAGTATATAACATTTCTTTTAATTGAATCCATATACATATTTTCATAAAAATTTAAAAGTTGGAAGGGTAAATTTAAATAATAAAAGTCAATATTCTATTATTATTTAAGGCTAAACAATCAACAAATAATTTTTTTGAGAGTCTGCAAAACTACACCAAAATCTTTTAATAGGAATACAGATATGAATTCTAACAATATATTTTTGGACTATTGAAAAATCGTAAACTTTAAGGGAAATATCGTCAAATCGTCATTTTGCTATTTTCGGCACCAAAAATGGTCAAAATGACGATAAATCGCCACATCTGGCAGCCGTTTTAGGGATGCTAAATGGGATTTCTTTTACATAAGAATGAATAATTCCAGCTTGCGTATCGATCGATAGTTATTTCCGGTGAATTTTCCTCTCCGTGCGGAATCAATAATCATGCATTAAGTTATTTTAAAAAACATGTCTGGACTCTAGAGCTGCAGGCATATCAAAACAAAATTTACAACACTGTCAGTTAAATTTACAACACTGTCAGTTAAACAAGTTGATTGTTGGTAATGTGGACACTAAATATAAAAGTTTCTATCTCAGCACCTTTTATTTACACCATATCAGTGGCATAAAATTTTTTTATTTTTCATTGCTTCAGAAATTCATGCTACGTCACGCAGTGGCGTGATATTAAAAAAAAGTGTTAAAAAGTCAGCAACTTTTAAACTACTAAACCGGTTTCGGTGAAACTAAAGGCTTCATTAAGGCCTCATTAGTTTTTACTTTTCGTTGTCGTTCTGTGCCGTTCTTTTCCGTGTAAAATATTTTGCAATTACTTTTTCTGTGCAAGGAATCAGCTGGCAACCTATAGAACTGATTTCAGTTGTATACAAAATATCACAACAAACCAATACATACACACTTTTGGCTGTCACTTAACGTTGAATTCTATTTTCTACAGATTTGTCCGCAACAGAACAGAACGAAAAAGGAAAAACAAATCACACATACAGACTTTCAATTGAACAGAAACAAAACAGCTGATTCAGAACGGAACAGCACGTACAAACTATTTCTACCTTAAGTCTTTACTTTCTCTTGCTGTTCTGTACTGTCCCGTTCTGCTTCTAAATTTGAGTACTTACTTTTTCTGTAGTAACTTATCAGCTGTTTCTGGTCAGAAGGGTCGCAGTTTTCCGCTAAAGCGATTAGTTTTGCCTCGTCCATTGTTAAGTTTTAATATAATTTTATGTTTTTCTCTTAAAAATTTATTTTTTTTAATTCGGAAAGCACAATCACAATTTATTTAAAAATATTTTTATTTAACTTATTCTGTCACTTACAATTACTTAACAACTTTTTGATTTTCACAGGTTGAACCGAAACAGAACAGAACGAAACAGAAAAATTAACGACTTGTATTAGATTTCTATAAACAAAAAAGACTCAGCTGATTCTTAACAGAACAGAAAGTAAAAACTAATTCTGCCTTAACGGTTTTGAAGTGTTATATTTTTGAAGAATTGCACGGTAGCTCCCAAGAGCGTCCGAGTTGGAAACTGCCGGTGTCGAAATTCTTTCGGAGCTTGTAACTGTTGTAAGTATCAACCGATCTTGATGATTTTTTTATTGGAACAACATCCGTTGGAGGACAAAGATAAAATATTACCATTTTATGTCTTACAGTTTTAAAGATATCTTGTTTGCAAAAATATTTTTGTATGTTTTAAGGCCATGAATTTTTTTCTCTTTAGCACATTAGCTTCTTTATTATGTAACCGAAATTGTATTGTTGTTTTTAAATTTATTAAAACTGATATGCGAACAAAATCTATTTGATATCTCAAAAATTGTAGCAATAAAAAATGTTCCAATTTAAATTAAAAAATGAGAGGTGCATAGTTAATTTTCTTGCATTACGTTTTGTTTTGCAAAGTTAAAAACAAATTTGTTAAACCTTAAATAATTTTCGAGATATGTATTATATTTATGTGTATTTTATGTGTATTTTACCCTGTATTTTTGGGGTATTTTCTTTTATTCTTTTATTGATCTCGCTTTTTTTAGCGTTGCTTGTAAAATGTATAAGTTTCGATGCGTTTATTATTACTATTTCATTTTTAGCTTTAATGGAAATACAATTAAAAATAAATCGTTCACTGATGGGAGTGCTCGGTCGGACAAGGTTGACCCATTGATGCACATAATAACTCCTGTCTGTAAATGCCGATTTGAAAAAAAAGAATGGTTGAATGCAATAAATTAATTTCCAAACTTCACAATGAAAATAAGGATTGGTTAGTCATGGTACTATTCGCAGAAATATACCAAAATAAGTTTGGTCGGCCAAGTAAGGATTACGATAATGTTCAACTTAGAGCTAAAAGGATTAATCAAGAAGAATGAATACAAATGTACTCGTATTTAAGTAGTATGTATTCGGAAAATCAAATTAAAGAGCAATACAAATTGATTTTAGTGAAAACCTAATAAAAAGAAGCTGCCAAAATATCAAATGGAAAGCATTCCAACGCAAAAGTCAATCTGGGCCTTTCAAGAAATAAATACGATATGTTGAGGAAGGCGCTTAAAGAAACACAATTGGACTTTGTCATCAAGTACATTGCTGCAAAATGTAAATACAGAAATTTTGCCATATCCGATAATTGTGGATAATCGAAGCACCGTCATTGGTTTGTCATTACGATCAGGTGATGTTTACAAACTTTGTCGCCCCTTGGAGCAATCTTGTCTTGCAACAGGATGCCTCCAAATACAATCAGGGCAGTGTTGTCAGATTTATTTTGAGCCTGCTCGCCAAATGAATTGTCGAATATCGCCAAATATCGCCAATATAATAAAACATTAAATTATAGCTACAAAAATATTTTTTTTATTTTGTAATTACATTACAAACATAAAAATTATATTATTTAAGAAAAATTAAGAAAAGTGTTCACATTAACATATAAATACTGGAGTACAAAAAATACTTAAAAATAACTTATTCCTCAGTCGTAAAGCAGCTCTGGGCGAGTCAACATCAAGCGTCGTTGGCAATTATCTCTTAAGTGCAACCAGGCCACTGTTGTTTATTGGCCTTCGAGAGTTTTGCGTCTCACTCGCACTGGTTGACTGATCTGCCACGGATAACCGTATATTCTTGCGGTTCTTTTGTGGAATTTCGTTAACAACCACGTTGCTACTTCCTATGTGAAGGCATAGGTCGTGTACAGTCAGTCCCAAAATATTTTTAAAATACTGTTAATAACATCTTGGGCATATGGTCTAGCTACCCTGCCCATATTTGTGCAACAATACTTTGCAAATTTACTTTGTAAAGTATTTCCTAAATAAATAAATAAATAAAATAACTTATTCCAAAAGATCAATCCAAATAGCATAAATTGAACTTGAACATCAAGATAAAAATTATTATTTAGATCTTGTGATAAAACTGAACTAACATTTACCAAAATGTGTATTTAAGTACACATATCATGTCCTTGAAGTGGTAAGTACCAGCAGCCTCGTCGTATTTTTGGTGCTTCATTAGCAAAATGTTGGTTCTAATTAATAAAAGAAAGTTTTCCCCACTGTGTTTCATAAACATCAAATGAATTCTGTGGGCCATATTTTTTTAAACATCTTGAATTTCAGAAAATTTTGTTTGAGGTAAAGAGTCACAACATTTAGAATTTCATGCACGACATTTTTTTTATGTTGTAAAAAAAATTCCTTACAAAAAAATTCATGTTTTTAACATTATTCTATTTTATTGAAATTGTAAAAATATAGCCAAAAATATCGCGCAGGAGTTCAAATATCGCCAAGTAAATCACAATTTCAAAATTTTCATCGCCGAAAACAAATTTTCGTCGTCACGATTGGCGAGATATCGCCATATCTGACAACATTGAATCAGGGCAATCATGAATAAAATTCTGCGAGAAATTTCTCCCTTTTCGAATTAGAATTTTTTTGTTTTCCCTGTTATTTTCTATTGCTTTAAACTGTTAACCGGGAAAAAATTTCCCGCGGAATGATTGCCCTCAATGCCTCAAAAATATAAGCTTAAAGCTTAGGGTACGACAAAAATTATATTTTTTAGGAGAAGGTTTTTTTTTAAACTCAGCTAAAAAATATGCATGGATCATATATGATATCCCATATATGGTTCGGATCCGAAAAACGAGGGTATATCGACATACATATGATAATATATATTATAAGTGAAATATACATACTTATGTATGTACATTCACACATACATATCTGTGGCAATAAATAATAATGGCTTAAGTTGACATAAGTGCTTTTTCATTTTATTACATAGGTATTCTTATTCTCTTCTTCAAGATCTAGATTAATTATAAAATGTTATTATTAATAACAAAAATTAAAATCTTAAAAACCCCCGATATATCTAGAAAAGATGAGATATCTTCTAACCGGTTGGACCGATTTTCTCAAAACATAGCTAAGAACCCTCTCGATCAAGTCACCGTTCAAACAGAAAAAACTAAATCAAAATCCGGCCAGCCGTTTGGTCTGTACATGGAAACATTTTATTTAAAAACTAAACACAAAAAAATACAAAACCCTTAATATCTCAAAACAAGAAATTTCGACTTAAGCCATTATTATTTATTGCCACAGATATTTATTTACTTGTTTCTGTTAATAGTTTTATAAACTGTAAATACTAAATAACAGTTTGTGAAAAATCTTTCAGTTTAGGAAAAAAGAATACAACAGTTTTTTGAAATTACAAATGGTTGCAACTAAGGGCTAGTTTTTAACATAAAGATAAACTCTACTTGTCAGTTAACTGTAGTATAAACTTAAAATATTGTTTTTCAGACAAAGGTTATCTAGTTAATAATCTAGGTTTAACCGAGCAACATTGATCAGTTAAACTCAAGTTAGAACTGTCAAATGATAAATATACATGTTACGCAATTAAAAAAAACAGTTTTGCTGAAAAGTTTAATAAATAAATACATAAATAAAATGGATGTTTCTTATGACGACGAAGATTTTAGTGATTATTAAGCCCAAATAACTTGGATAGGACAATTGCGAGTAAAATAAGAGAGATAAAAACACGTCCAAATCATTTATGAAGTGCAATTCTTGCGAAGATTTCGTTTAACAAAGGAGTTGCAGAGAAATTATATTTCGTTGTATTTTAAATTTGGTTATCTTTTTTGGTTTTATTTTTGTAGTGACACTATTTTTTAAGTCCATGTTATTTATTTTTTAATTTTCCAAAAATTCAGAATTCAGTTATTGAAGTTTTTTTTAAATAAATTTAAAGAATTGTCATATCACTTTTTAAGTGTTACCCTATTTTCATAAAATATCTTCAAGAATGCCACATATATATTGAAAACAAAGTATGGCATTTCTAGCTAAATTGACAACTGTTAATCCATCACTGAAGGTAGAGGTCCATAGTTCGCTTTTGCGCGTTACGCTTTCTATGCATCTGTCAAAAAAGTAGAATCAATGTAATAGTATGTGACAAGTTACATTGCAAAAAGCGCAGAACGCGTAGACGCGTTCAAAGCAAAAAGTAGGTCTACTTTCTACTTTTGTACGCGTTACAAGCGCCATGAAAGAAAGAAAGCTGTTCTTGAATGCTAAAGATGTTAAATAATACTTTATTTCGATAAAGTGATAAATAACGATAACGTGATAAATATTATTTTGACGTGGATAATTTTTTTCTTTTTTTCAATAAAAAAAATTTCTTAGTAAAAAAAACTTGTTTAATAAAATATGTGAATATTTTCATTAATGCGATGTATTTTAATTAACTTTTCCCCACACTTTTCTCAGTAATAAATTTTGCATATTAGTTATCGATTACTTTTACGACTAACTCCACAAATTCTTTTAAAAACTCGATTTCACTCTCCATTTTTTCTTTATAAGTATTTATAAACAAACGCCCACAGCTGATCAAAACAAAAATAAAATGGCGCATGAAAAGCAGTGCATGTAACTCAACGCGAACAAAGTATAGAATGAAACAAGAGGATGAAACGCATGGGCGGTTATACCCCGTTTAAATTTGTTTCTTGGTTAACTCAAACGTATGTTAAACTAAGTTTAACTTATTAGTAAAAAACTACAATATAGCCATTGAAAAGCTATCAATAAGTTGCTCAAGCGTTTGACAGGCTTTTCATTGATTTTTGACAGTAGCTTAAGACAGCATAAGCGCAATATTAACTATATTTAATTGTTTTTTTGTTTGTTTTGTTTATTACTTCCCAGCGGGAAAAGTGGTCATTAATTACATAATTAATGGTAGAAATAATGTATATATTATTTTCCAAAGCAAGACAATGCATTCCTTTTGATTCGAACGCTCTCAAACTACATACATAGTTCAAAAAGAAATATTTGACAAGTCTAAAGACCGGGGCACAATGAATCCGTCATACGTTAAACTTCGCCTTTTTCAACTGACATTAACGCAACGAGAGAGAAGGTTGGCACAATGATACTTTATTTGATTCTCCATTGTATACATTAGATTCAACTTTTTTTATTTATTTCGTTTATTTCTTTTGGTTTATTCTATTTTTGCTGCCGCAAAAATCAAAAACCTAAATCAGAACATACAAAAATAACTAACCAATATCTGTCAAACTACTCAACGTACGCAAAAAGTTAACCAATTTTTTTACTTTGCGTTGACGGACACGTACTAAATATAACATACCTCATACCAAACCATGTATTTCAACTTAGCTGTCAGTTGAAAAAGGCGCAGTTTAATGTATGACGGATTCATTGTGCCACGGCCTTAATGCTTGGAAACTGTTTAACTTAATAAATACGCGCCTGAATCAAACAGTTTTTCATTAGTAATTAGTGGTTACGCTTTTTAGGGCACATGTGTGCCAGATGTGTACTCGGCATAAGTAAATATACTGCAACGAATTATACATTTCATAAAAAATGATTAATTATCTAATTCAGTCCTTGGACGCATTAAAATAATTCATTACTTTTCCCGCTGGGTTTGTAATTCACGAAGAACATATTGATATATTTATAGCAAAAGTTCTGTGTAACAAAACCAGTGTTGCCGTTTTGGTCGGATCCGACCAAACTTGGTCGGAAAAAATTTAAAATTTTTAATTTGGTAGGATGGTCGGACCAATTCAATTTTGGTCGGTTTTTGTCTCTAATCACAAACTATTTTTTTCTTTGCATAATTTATTTATCTTAAAAATATTTTTTCCACACTGTTTACCATTTACCAATAAATTATGCACTTCGATGCGGGTAAGTAGTTATTAACGACGTTTATATTAGATCAGTGACAGTGAACTGATATACTGAAAACGATAGTATAAAACTTTTAAATGTGATAACTCCTGATAAGGTACTTTCAAACGACGACTTAGCAATTCTGGATCTTGTTTTAAAATTCCCTAAATTAGTTGACTGTGATCCCGATTTAATAGTTACTCAGTGGAATTTGCTACGGCTCAGCGGTATAAAAACTTTGGCCAATTTAAACATTAATGCTTTTTGGCAAAAAATAGCTTCTATAAAAAAGGTATTAAACGAGAAAAGTTTCTCAAATATTTCTTATTTTATTTTTAATTTGTTATCTCTGCCACATAGTTTTGCCGCCGCTGAACGCAAATTTTCCACACTAGCGCTAATAAAAACTAAACTAAGGAATAAACTAAAAGTGAATACTGTCAACGGTATTATGTAGTGTAAAGAAATTATCAAAATGAATAATCCGCACTATGTTTGGTCAGCCAAAAGGGACCTATATAACCAAATGTAAAATCAAGAACTTTAACTTTTTATTTTTAATGTGATGTATTTAATACATGCCTGAATTATGACATAAGTAAATGAAAACAACATATGTTAAAAAGACTGAATAAACATTTTTTCTTATAATATACAATTTTATTGTATTTAATTATTAATTACATAACATAAATATTAATTTACATGCCTGAATTCTTTAATGCAAATATGTTATATCTGACATTTTTATTTTACTTAAATATTAAATAAAATGTACATCAAAAAACACAAATATTAATTAAATTTTCAAATTTGGTCGGAAGCAGGCGATTTTGGTCGGATTTTGGGAAAATTTTGGTCGGAAAAAAATTTCAAACGGCAACACTGAACAAAACCCTAAGCTCTGTTGGCAACGCTGACGTTGTGTGTGATAAATTGTTGAAATATATTTTGCTGATCTAAGCAAATAACAACCAGGGTAAAATTGGTGAATAAAGAGTGAGAGAAGTGAGTGTTGTAAACTTTGAGAGAGTGTGCAACAAGCAAAAACTCAACAACCGGAATTAGAAAAATAATTTCAAAACCGTTTTATGGATTCAGTTGAGAATTGTGTTTTAAAACGTTTAGACGTGTGTACGGAGAAAAATATACATACATACATAAATATATACATATGAGAAATATAAGAAAAGCAAAGTAAAAAGACAACACTTCCATATTAACCTACATGCATAAATTTATAAAAAAAGATAAATAAAAGTGAACAAAATATTAGTGAATTAAAGAAAGGAGGATTCAATTACCACATACTAATATTGCACTTTGTTACATGCATAAATACCTATTTGTAGAACGGCAACAATAACTTGAGTGAAGTGAATGTGAGCAAAAATAATTTATAATACTAGTGCAGATACCTATCTAAGCAAATAAAAATAAAATTTGTTTAAGATTTTTAAATAATACATATGTAAATTTAATCTGTAAAGACAAAAAAGTGAAATAATTTCCAGATTTTTAGCTAAATTGGTGGGTTATTAATTAAACTAAACTGGAAACTGGTCTTATAGGTAAAATTTTTTTCACCGACTTACTAAAGAAAGCAGCAGCCATATAAATACGTACATGCACACATCCATACATATTTCCACCAGTGCTGTCAGATATGGCGATTTCTCGCCAAACGTGGCGATTTTTCAACTTGTTTGGCGTCTAAATTTTTCGTTTGGCGACATGGCGATAAATAAAAATGTTGGAAATTTTTTGGCTATTTGTTACAAAATTGAAATTAAAAATTTTTGTATTCCAGCAAAATAAGTTCGTTGAAAGAGTGGTTTAAAAAAATATATCCCGCCAAAACTCGTCTGCAAGAAATTAAAACAACTTTACTTTGATGATTTTTTTGTATTAATTAATTAATTTTGAATTTGGATGAGAGAAATTTAAACAAAAATAATTTTTGGCGACTTTATTTCTACTTTTGGCGATTTTCTGCTAAATTTCTATGCGGTCATTTTATAAAAATTTATATTAAAAAAAAGTGTTATATAAAATTAAATTTATCAAATTTTTATTTGATTTAGGCGATTTTTAAAATCAATTTGCCGAAATAGGCCTGAAAAAATCTGACAACCCTGATTTCCACATGTCATATATGCAGGGACCGTAACAGTTACAATTTTTATTTTAAAAATTACTTTTTAATAGTTATTTCTTTTTTTATTTATTCCTTAGAAAATAAAACTTATTTTTTGATTTATTCGAGTGCTTATTCTTCAGAGAATAACCGTTTATTTTTTGTATTTATTCCTTACAAAATAAGAGTTATTTCTTGATTTTTATTTATTCCTCAGAAAATAAGAGTTATTTCTTATTTTTTTTTTTGCTTAGAAAATAAAAATAATTTTTAAGAGAAAAAAAAAAAAATTCACAGTCTTTTTGTAAATAAAATGAAAAACAGAGACTTTAGGATAGATTCTGTATGTACAAATGATATTTTCGTTTTGAATATTGTATGGAAAAAATAATTTTTGAAACTAATTTTCGTTATTTTTTATAAAAATTTGAAATGTTTAGAAAATTTTTCCGAAAAACGCCGCATTTGAAAGTTATGTGGCCAAAAGTGTACAGTTTCTTGGGTGAAAAGTGCAATGCGCATGGCCGGTTTGCACGCTATCAGTGCAATTTTTACGCACATGTCATATTTTATGGCCAGTCTGCAGGTGAAGCGAATAAAATAAAAACTTGCGGCACATTGGGTGGTCTAATGCACGCGTATTTAATAAATTTTACTCTTTGTGAACAATGATGCAACGCAAAAATCTTCTGACTTACCATCATCTTCAAACGCTGTAACACCAAATGTTTTAGTCCCCATCCATACAGTGAGACATTTGCTGCAAAATTTTTAAGTTTGTTGATGGAGTGGGAAAGAGGAATGGAAAAGGGTACTTTGTTTCATGTACTTGTACATAGGTCTTGCTGAGTACATCATTCTCTTCTCATTCTCATGAGAAATATGTGAGAAAATGTATGTATTAAGCTGCAAAACAAAAACTTCACAGTGTGGACACGAATGCACAAAACTGAATGAACTCAAAAATGTTTCGCAGCAAATGTTTCACTATATGGACGAGGACTTACCGTCGTCTGAAAACACAAGCACATGTTCACTATTAAACGAGTTCTTAAACTCTATTGAAGTAAATTCAGAATATGATGACTCAGATGGTTATCTGGAGGGGGAAATGAAAAGGCCGATAAGCGAAATAGACAATTACAATCCTAAGCCCATTGATGTGGATCCAGATGTAATGAAGTATTGGGAGGAAAAAATATATGTATACCTACTAACCCAAGTCTCTGTAGAAAGAGAAATTAATATTAACCGATTTAATATCGAATATATCGCAAGAGTCCATGCAAAAACTCTTATTTGTTAAATTAAATAAATTTTTTTTTATACTTAAAAATTACTTTTATTTTCTAAGCAAAAAAATAAAAATCAAGAAATACTCTTCTTTTGTGAGGAATAAATAAAAATCAAGAAATAATCAGTAAAAGTTGAGTTTTTTAATAAAAATTAAAAAATTAAAATCAATGCATCTAAAGGTAGTCCAGGTAACATGGAGTATCTTGGTGTATTTATTCATTGTACACGCAGCACCTCACTTTTAGTTTGATTTTTTAGTTTAAATTTGGAAAATAGTCGTTATTTGCGATCCCTGCATATATGTATGTATGCATATGTACATATGCATACATGCTTAAATATGTACTAGATGTGTATGTATGTATGTATATATAGCACATACATACATATGTACATCATACATACATACGTACATATAAAAAGTCAGGAATGTTGTAGATTTTGTATAATTGGTTTTGTTGGTACGGCTGCTGCTGTTACTATTGTATATTTTTTAAACCAGTTTGTTGTTGGTGAGTGTATTTGTGTTAAATTTTAATATAAAAGAAATAAGCAACTCCGGAATAAGAGAACATAAAAAAATAAACGACTACAACAACCAGATTAAAAGTCGAAATCATCCAGTAACAAAAAAGTTAAAAAAAACCAGGGACCGTAACGGTTATAGGTACCTAGTTTTTATTTTAAAAATTACTTTTTAATCATTATTTCTTGATTTTTATTTATTCCTCAGAAAATAAAAGTTATTTTGTGACTTTTATTTATTCCTCACAAAATAACAGTTACTTTCGATTTTTATATATTTGCTCAAAAAATTTTAATTGTTAAAATGAATAAACTAAAAAAAAGTAAATTTCATTTAACATATAAAAGTTTTTTTTTACAGACTGGCCATAAATTCAATTTTAAATCGGTTAATATTAATTTTAATGCAAAAATTACGTTTTCTACATTTTAAAAACCAATTAAGCTAAAAAATAAAAATCAAGAAATAACTGTTATTTTCTGAGGAATAAATAAAAATCAAAAAATAATCGGTAAATTTGAGTTTTTTAATAAAAAAAATAAAATAAAAATAAAAATCATTGCATCTAAAGGTAGTCCATTTAACATGGAGTACTTGGTATATTCCTTGTGCACGTAGCACTTCTCTATTAGTGTGATTTTTTTAGTTTAAATTTGGAAAATAATCGTTATTTGCGATCCCTGAAAAAAACAAATCTAAGCGAAAAGAAACACAGATGGTAAAGTTAGTGCTGAGCTAGTAAGTAGTTAGTATAATTGAGAGATACTTAGATGGATTGATAAAGAGAGTGAGAGATTGTAGCCAGCGATGCCAACTATTTATAACCCAAACGCGCTGTTCCCCTTCGCAAAACGCGCTAGAACGCGCTAAGTTACAGCATTGTCAACTATTTATAGCCAAAACGCTCTATTTTCCTACGCGCTAAATTAAATTTTAATAAAATTCGATGTATGTACATGTGCATTAGTAAATATGTACAATTAATTTTTTTTAGTAGCTCTTTTCTTTTTTTTTAAATCATTCAGAATTGCTTCTAAATAATCGAAATCCTTTGTTTTTTTTTAATTTTATTTGCCAAATTTTGTAGCAACTTATATAAATTGTCGAATAGTTTTGCGATTCAAATGCTTTTTGTACTTCAAATAGAATAGATGCTTAATAAGTAATATAATTTTTTTGGTCACATATTTTTAGTTGTGAAATTTCAAAATGTTTGCCATTTACAGTATTAAAATGCGTTTTTAATTCTAACCACAGTCAAGGGAATTTTATTTGCGACAGCTGAATCATTAACCAATTTAGAAAATATTGAGTTTTGAATACTAGAAAATTGTTAAATTTATGCAAAAAAAGTAAAAAAATATATTGAACTGAAGTGATGATAACTTTGTTCAAAACGCGCTAATTTAGCGCTTTTTTTAGTAAACGCGCTAAGACGAAAAAAAGCGCGTTTAGCATAGTTAAAACGCGCTAAATCTAGCGCAAAACGCGCTAAATTGGCATCGCTGATTGTAGCATCACTCACAGAGCTACCAGATTGAAAATATATTTGAGGGGATTATTTAAAAACTGTCGGTTATGTTCTGTATTCCACGTTAAATTAAATTGTTCGGAATTGCCATAGCATCGTTGATATAATTTCCCATTTTCAACAAGAATTCTATGGTAATTCCGCACGTTTTAATGGAATACAGAACATACCCGTATATGTTGTTTTTAAACTATGTGTTTCGAAATAATAATAAAATTAATTTTTTTTGTGAAATCGAGATTTTTGAATTTTTCGACACAGTAGATTTTCTTCAAAAATATAATGAGTTAGGGCCTTTCTATGTTAAGGTAACAATGTGTATATTGATAACTTCGCTTTCATTTCCATTGTTCACCTCTGTCTCCGTAACCCCTGGGTTCACGGACTATAAGTTCGTTGAAATTGATTTTAGTAGAACTACCTCACTGGTTGTTCTGGATAGGGACACTTGAGTCCAATCTGATGAGCTATATGACGCTGGTGCGGTCTTTACAGACGCTTAAAAAAGGAGGAAGGCACAGGTGCTGATGTCTATATCTTGGTGTTGGGCATTCGTAGTATTCTCAGACTACCGAACGAATGTAGAGTTTTCCAAGCAGAGATCTTGACGGTCCTGAGACCCACGGAACTGGTGACGACCAGAAATGTGACTGAAAGCTCGGCGGCTCTACAAGTTTTGAAGGAACACAATGTAAAATCAAAACTAGTTAGTGACTATTGAAGAGCTCTCAACTTGCTTGTGGACAAATATAGTGTCAGACTCTTTTGGGTTCCTGGATGTGTGACAGATCGGTTAATTTACCGATGGGTCAATACTACAGGGAACTCAGTAATATAAAATCTTTATTAGTATTATCAATACTTTTCATATCTTTTACATTACAATTTGTTTATAAAATTTTTCTCTCTAAAATTATGCATTAATTTTTACAAAATTAACAATTATCCCGTTTATACGCACTTTTTATTGGCAAATAAAAGTCGAAAGCGTTGCCGTATAACTTTTTCATTGTAAGTTAATAACTCACGAAAACTATTTGCAAATAAGTCCCGGTTCACACACTTCAACTTTTATTGATCAACTCATAATTCAGCTGTAAGCAAAAAAGGGGCTATTGGTATTTCCTTCTCTGTCTTTTTACAGCTGAATTACGAGTTAATCAACAGAAGTTGAAGTGTGTGAACCGGGACTAACGTAATTATTTGTAAACAAGGTGTAAAATGTTGCAAATTATTTTTGTTTTGTTATAAATACGATTATAATACTCAGATAACAGTATGTGGCAATATAGTACACAGATAGTAATGTATGCTATCTACGTATAAACGGTGAGTTCAGTATTTACAAATAGTTTTATTTGCAAATAAGATTTGCGTATAAACGAGGTAAATGTTTTTTCTAAATACATTAAAATTATTTTCAAGTTTTACATTATTTGACAGGGAGTTGTAAAGCTGTAAACCTTTGTAAAAAAGCGATCGCTGTATCGTTGTTGTTGATACTCTCTCAATTCTAAAGTGATCCATGTTCCTTAGTTGGTAGGGTTGAGGGTCTCTCATATACATATATTATTTGTTCGGTTAAGTATTTTGGTGCTTCTCCGCTTCTGATTTTTTGAATGAAACTGATAGTGTTAAGTTTTAGTCTTTGTTCAATGTTGAGCCATTTTGTTCTCGTGTGTGAATGGTGAATAGTGCATTGACACAAAATTCAGCCCCAGAAAGCAGTCGAGAAATAGAATCTATTTTATTTTGACAGCGTTAATGATTAAGCAGAATACCGGCATAAACACCTTTTCCATACAAATTGGCACAAAAAAGCAGCCGCAGAAAGCAGTCGTGAGATAGAATCTATTTTATTTTGGGAGCGTTTTTTTTTCTTATACTCTCACATATAAGTACTGATTCTCTCAAAAATGTTACCATACTTTCAATAAATTTCATACATTTTGTAAAGAAAACTACAAAGAAACATAAGCTCAAAGGAAAACAAAACAAAAATTAGAGATCATTTGAAGTTACTGCCGACGATGTTATTATGGGCTTTATTAATTTGGGAGTGATTTTTCTGAAGTTGCAGACTTTATTGTGTTTCATCATTAAAGTTATTTTATTTTGACAGCGTTATTTCCTATTCTCTCACATATAAATAAATATTTTCTCAACAATGCTAACATACTTTCAATAAATTTCATACATTTTGTAAACAAAACTACAAAGAAAAATAAGCACAAAATAAAATAAAACAAAAATTAGAGAGTATTTGAAGTTACTGGCGTAGATTTTATTATGCGCTTTCTTAATTTGACAGCGATTTTTCCTGAAGTTCTGGACTTATTGTGTTTGATCATTAAATTGTTATTTTTATTTATTTGTTGTATCTTCATAATTTCTCTGTTATATTATATTATATTTAAATATTTCAACTTCTTTATGCGTTTTGTTTTTATAAGGATTGTACTCTGCTTTATCTATTAGTATTTCGATTGCTTCATGATCCGAAATGTTGCTAGAGATATTAATGTTCCTACTAATGTTTTTGAGCTCTGTGTTATTCTTGTAAAGTCTTTCATTATCTGCTTGAGACCGTTATCGTCCAATAAACAATTAATTTTGGTTTTATAAAATCCTTTACTCCAGTCAATATTGAAATCACCACGTTCACGTCGTGGTTATTGTTTAGGCTAAGAGTGGTACAGTAGTAATTACATAAACAAAAAAAAATATATTTTAAGTGCCGTTTATTGTCTCGCACGTGTTGTCACAAATAAGTAAAAATATTTAAATATTGAAAAATAGTACAGTGCAAGCTCGATTTTCGCGACTAATTAAAGACCAGGGGGCAAATTATGGCATTCGATACGATTCGAAATTCAAAAATATGTTCATATAAACTCTATTGAAATATTTCGCAATTTCGTTCGATAACGAGTCACCTAATTTCCCCCCAGACCTGTCGCAAAAACTGGATTTTCACGATAACAGGAACCAAAATTTTATTGAAAAATTTTATATAATTTTTAGAATTACATATTTTAAACATTTGCTTTTTAGGCAAATTATTTTTTTAGAATAACAGCTGAATCTCGTAGTTCATATAGTGCTGTTGTCGGCTTATCATTTTCCAAAGCCCATTGTATGCATATGTTTATCGATGTTATACAATCGCACACTTTAATCTTCTTTTCCTCATGACTACTATCGTATAAATCCTCCGATTTCGCACCTGATAATTCCATTTGCTCCTCATTAATTTTCACATGAAATTCTTCTTGCATCCAGTTGTTTATGTCAGCATTCGTGAAAAGATGTGCCGTACCAATTTGAGCTACAAGTGTACCAATAGTTGAAACGTCTTCGTTTTCTTCCTGAATTATATTTTGTAAAATATTTAAGGGCGTATTATCCTCTTCACTCCAGTTACTACCGAATTCGAGCAAGGCGTTCCAGGATTTTCGGATATTGGACTCTGATAATTTATCCGAGGACGTAGCTAGAATCTGAACTGCATTTTTGAGATTGAAGTTTTTTAGTTTGGGCTCCAAATTTGTTCCCTTCTCGCCAAGCAAGTGGGTGAGCAGTTTTTTTTTATAATTTAATTTGACCAAATTGATAACGTTTTGATCTAATGGTTGAATAGGCGCAGTGCGATTGGGTGGTAGACTCATTGCTATAATTAAACCGTCATCACTTTTTGGTTTCCCTAAAAGCAAAACTGCTTTTTGAGGCAGACCTTTTGAAGCTAAAATTTATCGGACCTAAAAAATTATACTTATGAACAACTTACTTTTACTAATTGGTGAAAATTAACTAACGTGGGGAACAAATTCGTGATGGAACCAGTCCTTGAATATAAATGATGTCATCCAGGCGTTATTACCGGAGTTGAATATTACAGGATTATTGAAAAAGCATTTAAAGGCGCGTGGGTTTTTCGATTTTCCAACAACTAACAATTTCAGTTTGTCTGTGCCATTCGCATTTGAATAGAGCAAAAAAGTTATTCGCTCTTTACATATTTTTCTTCCGGAAGCCGCTTTTTCATTACATGTGACAAGAGTGTGATTTGGAAGCATCCTATAATATAAACCGGATTCGCCGGCATTGTAGATTTGGTGAAGAGTCAAGCCATGCTCATCAACGTAATCCTTGAAATCTTGCACAAATGGATCAATAAGATAAGACTTCGAAAAGAGTTTCTCGCCCGTAATTTTAAAAAATCTAATTCCAGGTCGACCCTTTGATAAATTTTGGAATATAAATGACTGGCTTTTAATCGTAAAATTGCTGCTGATATTGGAACATTTTTTCCCTTTGTTTTACAAACCACTTATAAAGCATTTTTTCCCTTCTTGGGTACTCAGCTTTCTTTAAGGTGCAATGTTTGCCTGTTTTCCAGGGCCATTTTCTGTTGTACGTACGAAAATTTTTAATGAATTTTCTTGCTTTACAATGCGGTAAACCGAAGACTTATGCAACTTGTAATTCACGCAAATTGAATTTATGGAATCTCCACTTTTATATTTTTTTTAAATTTCTAATTTTTGAGAAATCGTTGTCTTTAAAATATGCTGAACTTTTCCCATATTAAGAGAAGTATTTACACAACAAATGACACGAATAAACTGACAAAATTGAAGATCAAATCATCCAAAAAGAAAGGTTAATATACCAAAAGACGGTTATTTCCCTTTTTTGGTTATAGAAATTGTAATCAAATTTAAAAAAGAACAGATAGAAGTCGCGAAAATAGAACCCGTTTTTCGTAAAATGTCGCGATTATAGAACCTGCAATTTTTAAAACTAAGCCGTCACGATAACTGGGCCAACGCGATAATGTGTAGTCGCAAATACCGAGCTTTCAGTTTAATTGCTAAATAAAACCGCGAAATGATCAGCTGTGATTTCATTCCAAACGGATTTTGAAGCTATGAAATAGCTGGAATAAAATGGCGTGAAACGTTTCATTAGGCATTTTCATGAAACTTCTTTCTAATTAGCTATTGTTATAATATAAATAAATCCAGATATGTATCATGATTTTATTTTCACGATGTGTGATACACAGGGCTCAAATCGTCACATCCATGATCGTATCGACAATTGTACTAGACTTGGGTCCAACTCGTTCACTAGTTCATTTTCGCCACAAACCAATCATCAAACCCATTTAAATTACATGGGTTTGATGATTGGTTTGTGGCAAAAATTAACTAGTGAACGAGTTCGACCCAAATCTAAATTGTACGAAAACAAATTAAGTGAAACGTCAATCGTATAAGCTGAATGAGATTTCATAATCCCAAAATGGCGTTTTTACGTAAGGAGTTATATATACGTTCACGGTTGTGACGATTCGACCCCCCCAATGTTTGAAGATCTTTTGTAAAGAAATAATTCTTAAAATTCTGGCAACACCTGTTACTTTTTACACCATCAAGAGAAGACCGCAAAAAAGCGACAACATTAAAAAAAACGCAGAAAATCCAAAAAGAAAAATAAAATTAAAGTTTTTATTTGAGTGTTGTTTGCGTGGAACACATATATATATACATACATGCATGTGTGTGTAAGCGTTAGTGTTGGGGAATTGAATTCAAATCGTGGCAAAAGTCTGGCTGACTGAAAATCACAACAAATCAGTTAACCAGAAACAGCACTCGGTGGTACAAGCAAGTTCTTGCTTTCTTCACTATTCAATACGATTTGAAAAGCGGACAAGAGAAACGAAATACAAAAACGCGTTAAAAAAATAAAAAAATACAATATTTAATTACAAACAAAGTTAATGCTAAATGTGGAGAAATTCTAATAAATAATTGGAAAAAAGTGAATTTGGTTAGTGCATGAAAGAGAAAAACGCTTGAAAAAGTAAATACATAAAAAACTAAATAATAAAAAAGGTAATTGAAATACATGAGATAAAATAATACATATTAAATAAAAATACGCCAGAAAAAAAGTAGTTACATACACTAGGCCGCATAAATATGCGTACAAGTGCGAAAATTGGAAATAAATATGTACTTGCATCAAAACACACACAAAAAAAATATGTATATTAAAATGAATTTTTTTCAGTGAAATTCTTATATATTTGAGAGAGTTAATACATAAAAAAAGCAAGGTACGGCATAACGAAACATACAAGAATTCAAAAAGTAAACAAGATTAGTTTGATAACTATGCAAAAGTATGCGTACATGATTCAAGTGATGATCAAATTTACACATAAAAAATATTTCAATACGAAGTGGGATATCCATGAAGCTTAAGAACTTTGTTTAAACGTTTTGCCATTTACAGCACAAGTTTTTTCCTGAAGCAACACGGTTTTCAGCATTTCTTTCGAATTTATGACATGATTTCGAATACGTCGTTCTAGCAAATCCCGCAGATGCTCGATGGGATTCAAATCTGGATATTGCGGAGGGGTTTTAACTGATTTTTGACTTTATGTATAAAGCAACCAATGTCTTGTATTATGCCAAGCGTGTTTTGGGTTATTATCTTGTTGAAAGATATAATGTTCCAAAATATCTAATTTTTGTGCACTTTGCTGCAGATTACTTTTCAGTATTTGTAAATATATAGACCTTATGGTCCGTCATTGATAGAATGAATTCCAGATTTCCCACACCGTTGCTACTCATACAGCAATTTAAGGCTGTACCTGGCTTTCTCCAAACTAGTTGCCGGCCTTTTATTCCAAATATACATAACTTACTCTCATCAGACCACAAAACCTTTTTCCAAAATTCTGGAGGCTTTTTTATGTGCTCCTTTGCAAAGGCAACTCTTTGACAGAAGGGGCTTCTTTCTACCCATATGACTTCGATAACTCTCTTTTCTTAAAACGCTGCGCACGCACAGTACACAGAAAAAATTATTATTGTTGAATTTTTTTCAATTAAGTGATTGCCTAAAAAAAATAATATTTTTGTTTAACATTTTAATTGAATATAGGTATGTTTATATTAATTGGATTTACTGCTTTATCAAAAAAAGTGTTATCAACAGAGCTTAACTCAGAATACTATGAAGTGGTTAACAATTATTACATATTAATTGCACTGTGGAACATTTTTGGGATTATTGTCTGGGGGGTGAGAAATTCCAAGTCAGGGTGATGGTACTAGGTCAGTATAGTAAAACCCTCAAAGGGCTTGGCGTTCGTATGTGTCAGTTTTTTTTATGACCTTTTAAATTTATTCTTTTTTTTTTATTTAAATTCATAAAAAATCCAAAATGGAAAAAAGTGCCAAAACTAATTACTTTCGCGTAAAGTCACATAACTCATAAGCAAAAAACACGAAATTAATAACACTTGATCCTTTTTTCCGTTTTGGATTTTTTATGAATTTAAAAAAAAAAAAATTTATTTTTAGGCAAAAAAATATTTTTTTGCCTCCACAAATTTATTTTTAACTTCGAAAGTGTTGCACATATAGGAAAACGGTATAGAAACAGATTAGAGGAATTGTAATTCTTAATTTTTCTAAATTTGTTTCATCAAAATCGGACAAGTAAAAAAGAAAAAATTTAAAAGGCCATAAAAAAAACTGACACATACGAACGCCAAGCCCTTTGAGGGTTTTACTATACTGACCTAGTACCATCACCCTGACTTGGAATTTCTCAGCCCCCAGATTGGCTGTTGTACTGTGTTGTATGTCAATAATGTAACTTTTGTTTTTGTGTGTGAAAATCGAGCTGTTTTTTATAGTATGCCACCTTATTTTGAAAAAATATTTTCAATTAAAATCTCCAATTAATCTTTTAATTGGTTTTAATATTTTGTATGGGAGAAAAAAAAACTACTCAGCTTAATTTTTTTTTTTGATTCGTTGTAATTTTGACATGTGTTGAATAAAAATAAAATATTAAAATGTTCCCTTTTTTTGAAAAATAGCAAGCAAATAATAATGAGAAATAAATACAAGCTTGTAGACCAAATGTGGAAGGTAAAGTTAGTACATTGGCGGTATTTGGAGTTCGATGCAAATGGTCTTGCGTAAGTATATACATGTGGAAAATATCGTAGCCTTTCTTTAATATACAATCACAAAATACATACACAATTCAAAGAAAAGCTACGATATTCTGCAAGAATATCAAACGGCCATTGTACTTTTTGCACCATTCGAACTTCAAAAGCCATACGATGCATCAGTTAGGCTTTTGTCACAAAAGACATATGTACATAACAGTACGACCACACGAGCAATTTGTTTTTTATGCATATACATACCAAAATTAGCAATAATTAGAGGTTTGGCTAATTATAACTTAAGCTTTTATTTATTTTATGTTGTTTAAACTTTTATTTTTGTCTTTTCCGTTGAAAAATATTAATATTATTTGAATTTGACAGCATGTATTAAGACATTATTGCTCAGCAATGTATTTTAACATTTGTTGCTGAATATATATTTCAACACAGTCCATATTTACACTATGCAAGTCTTATTGCTAAGCTGATTAGTTTGTTAGGAAAGAGAGACGAGGGAAAAAGACACTTTACTGTTCTCCTCGTCTCTCTCTCCATCAAACTAATCAGCTTAGCAATAAGACTTGCATAGTGTAAATATGGACACATATTCATACGGTCTACACGCTGATATCTTGTGTCCGGCAATCGAATTTGACAATTGCCTTGGCAATAATTGCCAAGATTATTGCTCGTGTGGACGGCTAGTAACATCATTTTGCATATTTTTACACTATTAGATTTTTTCTATGTTTCAATTAAGTCTTTAAACCATTTTAATTAGTTTTTTAGTTGAATCCTAAAAAATATTTCAATTAATATTTTAATTGAATCTTTAAAAATATTTCAATTAAATTTAAATTGAATCTTTTAAGAACCATCAATTAAATTTTTAGTTAATGTAATATTTTTTTAATTGAAAAAATCAAAAAATTTCAATTAAAATGGATGAGTTAATACTACAAATTTCCGTGATTGGTTGCAAACTATTTAGTGTTTTAACTGAATCTTTGTTTTTTTTTAATTGAATCTTGTTTTTACTTTTTTCTGTGCAGACAGTATTTGAATAGATTAAGAGAAATTTATAAACATTATAAAACGAAACGAGATATTTTTAACACATTTCAGTATTACGAAGGATTGACCCTTGTCATAAAACACCGCAATTCAGGTATAGCTTACATGTAATTATCTCAAAATTGGTAGATATTAATCTTAATCAAAGTTTGAGTGACAAATTCATCCCGTAAAGTCTGTGACACATTCTCGACTTTATTTACAACTGGGAGGAAAACTAAAGTGATATTCGAAAAAAAGATCGTATATTTTTTTTCTTCAAAATATAATTATAAATATGACTAATTGTAATTTTTTCTTTACTCATCAAAAAACCGAATATTAATGACGCTACATTTTTTGAAGTACTTCAAATAATCTGTCAGTTTTTACTTACTGATACATTTTTTCGATTATTTTTTATGAATTCGTATTCGTAATCAATTGCTAAATAAAATAATGAAAGAAATTTTTTAGCTTAAATGGTTGCCATTGTTTGGTAGACTTTTTATTGATTGTGAATCTGAAAACCGAATATTAGTGACACTAACTGTATATGAAACATGTCACAGAAAGTACTTTTAACGCAAAGCGAAGCGAAAAGTAAACCAACTCTCAACTTTTTGCGTGCTTTGACAATCAGTTGGTATAATTATCTGAATTTGTTTGGCCAAACTCGCATGTAAATATGAAGTTTTATTAAACTTTTGGTAAATTTACATAAAAAACGAGTAAGTGGCATCAGAGTGGTCCAATTGTGCTGTATTTTATGCATTAAAAAAGCAGTAAAACAAAAAGTGAGTGTTGTCAAAGTTTTTATTGTGTCATACACATTTTGCTTAACGATTTTCTGCCAACGCTAGAAACGTCACGCAAAACGTTGAAGTTGTATCTGACACCGCCTTAAGCGTATTTTGATTGGAAAAATGTTCTTGTGCTTAAAGCAGCAAATGGATAAATTTGCTATTGCACATACATTTTAAACCTAACCTCTTTTATCTCCTCTCAAAAGTAAATGAAAATATTTTCGTTGTTTTACATCCAAAAGTTAATATTTCCCCAGAATTTTTCGTTCTTGTTGCGGCTGCAGCCACTTCAGCCACTTCACTTCATGTTAACTTGGCAGCACTGAATTTAGTACAGCGAAAATAAGGTTGCATTTCATAAAACCTTCTTAAAACTAATTCAAAAGTTGGTTTCAAGAAAATAATTTTGTATGACAAAACCAGGTTTTAACGCTTGATTTTAACGATTTTCATAATTTTTTATACATAAAAGTATTTTACAAACTAAAATCTTCTAGAAAAAAAGTTGTTACAACTGAATTCTTGGCTTTTGTGTAAAAGTGTTTTTTTTTGTATTTTCCTGTTTTCTTCAACTATGTACATACATACATATGTATAGATTTGATTAAAATTTCTTTCATTTGGTTCATTAACCCTCTATCCGGCCAGATCGTAAAAATGATCGGATGAAGCCAATATTTTCTTAACGTGGATATAGTCAAAAGAACTGTAAGTTTTAATTTACAGGTGAAAAAACATTACGAACGAATGCCAGATAAAGAATAGTGAAGACCGTCTGTAGACGGTCATGCCGGCTTGCATGTAATAAAAAATCACAGTAAATTTTATTTATAAAAAAGTTTTATTAATATTGAAGACGAAAGTAAGTTAAAATTCTTATTATTTTTAATTGTGATACTCCCAGAAACAATTTGAATTTCGAATCAAGAATTTGGGTGTCAGATTTTTTACAATATTTGCTTTTCTATCGACCAAAAAAGTAAAATGATCGACACTATCGAACCGAACATTAGCAACTGGGCGAACAGATTATTTTACCAATACCTGATATGTTATTCTGTGCTTCGTCCAATTTGTGAGCAGATAATTTCCCTACGGATCGTTTATTTCTGAAGGCAACAAGTTCAGCAGCTATTGCCACACGAAAATCTGGAAGCTGTAAAAGCGGTTCTTGATCGGATATATTTTTAGAAGCATTGACCTTTTCGGCGTGCCGATGTCATTAAAAAAGTAATTAAAGAGTTCTATTGTTGTTTTGAGCCAATGGAAGTAGCGAATATTCTAGAAACGCTGCCTCATTCACATATAAGCACATCGAAAGCTTGTGCCCAGTGTTGTCAGATATGGCGATATCTCGCCAAACGTGGCGACGAAAACTTATTTTTGGCGATGAAAATTTTCAAATGGCGATTGGCGATTTACTTGGCGATATTTTTACGATTTCAATAAAATAGAATAATGTTAAAAACATGAAATTTTTTTTTTGTGAAGAATTGTTTCTATCTATATTTTCTATCTATCTCAAACAAAATTTTCTGAAATTCAAGAAGTTTAAAAAATATGGCCCACAAAATCTCATTTGGTGTTTATAAAACACAGTGGGGAAAACTTTCTTTTATTAATTAGAACCAACATTTTGATAATGAAGCAAAAAGCCTGCACGAGTTCTCGCCTATGCCAGCCATACACTACACAAGTTCAGTGCTTAAGTCTGGCACTGAGTAAAATAAGCTTGTGACACACATTATACAAGTAAACTGTGCAGTTTTTATTTTAATGCTCCATAATGCAGGCGATTCTTTGTATAATGCTAGGACCCCTGTCCAGAATATTTTTTCGGCGCTCATTTCTAGTTTTGAACTCTTAAAAAACCACGACACAACTGAGGGTTTGCAACAAGTTCACTGTCCAGTTTTACAAACTTGAGGAAATATCAAAATCGTTTTGATATTTAGTCAGGTCACTACCTAAATAGCACAACCAGCCCCATACACTACACAGACGCACTGTGCAGTGAATTTGTGTAGTATATGGCTGGCACTAGAGTGTATGAATACAACGATTCTGATGGTACTTACCACTTCAAGGACATGATATGTGTACTTAAGTACACATTTAAGTAAATGTTACTTCAGTTTTATCACAAGATTTATATGTATAATAATTTTTATCTTGGTGTTCAAGTTCAATTTATCCTATTCGGATTGATCTTTTGGAATAAGTTATTTTTAATTATTTTTTGTACTCCACTATTTATATGTTAATGTAAACACTTTTCTTAATTTTTCTTATATAGTATAATTTTTATGTTTTACGATAGACGTTACCTGCTGAATTTAAAATTTAACAATATTTGTAATATAATTACAAAATAAAAAAAATATTTTTGTAGCTATAATTTAATGTTTTATTATATTGGAGATATTTGACAAGTCATTTGGCGACAAGGCTCAAAATAAATCTGACAACACTGCTTGTGCCATACTAGTTTGGATAGCGTTTTTAAAGTTTTAGATAGTGCACTGACATCTGTTCAGTAAACAGAGAAAATGGATACTTTTCACCTACACCCAGGGTTGCCGTTGAAAATTTCGAAAAAGTGTCATAAAAAGGGTGTTTAAAAAAAAGGATAAAAAAGGGTATTTTAATGTAAAATAGGATCAAGTTTTTTGTGAACAAAAAAAACATTTTTTATTTTTTATTTATTTTAAATTTATCAATTAATGAAATACATTATCATATTATCAAAAAAGAAATTATTTTTACAAAAACTTTTCATAATGTTTAATGTGTGTGAAGATAAATTTAAATTTAACTAGCAGAGACAAAAACCCAAAAAGTTTACAGAGCCCAGTTTGCAGTTAACAGCGTACTGTTAAGCACTTAACAGTCCTAGTAAAATAAAGGAACATTATTTCGGTTGCGAAATCCAGGAACGGGGGCTGATACTATGCCCAACAATTAATGGAAAATATGGTCCGAGAGCTGAATAATGAAATTATACCAATTGGATATACAAAAGATATATCAATAATACAGAAACTTAATTTTAAAAAAGGGCCATATTTGAAAGGAAAAGTGAACATTGTGGGAAATAGGAGATGGGTACATATATCCCACTATATACAAATGGTGCTCCTGATGGCTCGTTAAAGAGCAAATCAGGTGGCATATCTGAGATCATTTTGGGACTTTAGAAAAATCAATTTAAAAAAAAAAGTCATATTTCTGGAGAAGATTAGTGGTCATTGTGGGAAATAGGAGATGGGTACATATATCCCACTATATAGAAATGGTGCTCCTGATGGCTCCTTAAAGAGCAAATTAAGTGGCATATCTGAAATCATTTTGGGACTTTAGAAAAATCAATTTAAAAAAAAAAAGTCATATTTCTGGAGAAGATTAGTGGTCATTGTGGGAAATAGGAGATGGGTACATATAAATATGACTTTTTTAAAATGGAATTTTCTAAAGTCCCAAAATGATTTCAGATATGTCACTTAATTTGCTCTTTAACGAGCCATCAGGAGCACCATTTCTATATAGTGGGATATATGTACCCATCTCCTATTTCCCACAATGTTCACTTTTCCTTTCAAATATGGCCCTTTTTTAAAATTAAGTTTCTGTATTATTGATATATCTTTTGTATATCCAATTGGTATAATTTCATTATTCAGCTCTCGGACCATATTTTCCATTAATTGTTGGGCATAGTATCAGCCCCTGTTCCTGGATTTCGCAACCGAAATAATGTTCCTTTATTTTACTAGGACTGTTAAGTGCTTAACAGTACGCTGTTAACTGCAAAATGGACTCTGTAAACTTTTTTGGTTTTTGTCTCTGCTAGTTAAATTTAAATTTATCTTCACACACATTAATGTTTATCACCTTTTAGAAATACTTATTCTATATTTTGTAATTAATTCTTCACTTGGAGTCCATTTTTCAGCTCTGATTCGGCCAAATTGAGAGAGGAAAGCATGGACTCACAAGTTTCTATTTTAAGTTTGTTTGTAAGTTTATTTTTAATCAGTGATAGTTTTGAAAAAATTCCTTAATTTTTTTACTTCACGCCACTGTGTGATGTTGCTCGTGCAATGCTCTAATATTTAATATAGTATGTATATAAGTCAGGGCCTACTCACAGTTGATCATCAGTTCATTTTACACAATTGTTAAACTTTATATGAAAAAAATAGGTATGCATGGAATATGACAGTTGCATAAAAGTCAGTTGTTGTAATAATAATATCGCATGCAATTTTTACATGTATGTACGTTCACAAAAGATATGTATGGAAATGTGTATGCAACACACATGCATAAAGTATACCAAAAACTTTGGTGAGGAATATTGGAACTTTAACTCTTTTTCAAAAAGTGGCATTCATTTTGTTAAAATGATACAAAGGGTCATAAAAAGTGTCATTGGCACGAAAAAAGGTCAAAAGTGATACTTTAGTGTCACAACGGAAACGCTGCCTACACCGAAAGTTGAATCAGCCGATGGTAGGTATGTCCAATGCGCTGATTTACACGGGCATAATTGTGCTGGCATAACATGCCAGTTTGCTGGTGAAATAGGCAAAGAGAGTGGTTTTGTGGTTGGCATAACTTTTCAACCAGCTACAACCCCGCATTAGCAGCATAAAACCAATACACACACAACTTAAAAAACCGCAAAATTTTAAATGAATACGAAAAACACTAACACACCCAAAGCTGTGTATACGTATACATTTTGTGCCAGATGAATTAGTCTCGTGTAATTTGAAAAAGAACAAAAATTGTGCGGCTTAAAAATTGTTCTCGTGTAAACTACCTCATTGTGCTTAAAAAATTTGCTGCTTCTATAAATGTATCCGTGGTCTCAGCTACAGCCATACTTTGAACGCATTCTGCTGTGGGCTGTTTTACATTATCGGGCAATATTTTGGGCTCGGTACTATCGAAAAACTAAGTGAGATACTCAAGACCGTTCATTGCTTTCAAAATTTGCATCTGTGCTCTCTATAGAACTTTCTACAGGGATTGTTCATTAGACATTTGATTAAAATTAAAATTTATTTTTCATACAATTGTAAAAGAGAGAGATACAAATAATACAACAATAAGTCATGATGAGTGAGTAAAAGAAATGTGAAAAAGTGTAGTCTTAGGGCAGTTTTCTTTATTTTGAAGCGAAAATATTTGTAATGTGCCCTGGAGCTCAAAAATCGAAGACCGTCTAGTGGGTTAATTTTGTGCCAAAAAAAGTGATATTTAGAAGTGAGTTTATTTATATGTGTTACTTTTGCAGAAAACTTAACAAAAACTAGTCACAGTTAAAATTCCTTTTTACACAACAAGTTTTACAACTTATGTATAATAATAATAAAAAAAAATAATGAATAATAAAAAGTAGACATTAAAAAAGAAAAGCAATTTATTTTAATATGCTGCTTTCTTGTCTTGTTTTCAGTTTTGTTTTGATTATTTTTTTTTTCAGTCTCATTAATTTCCCTAATTCTCTCTCCTCTAAACTCTTTTTTTTTCATGTTCTTGCAGCTTTTCCTGCTAAACAACGTCATCATCATCAGCACCTGGAATTTAAGAACAAGCCAAAAAAAACCTTTCCTACAACAAACACAACCATAAACGAAAAAAATTCAAAAACAAATTTTTTGGCTTAATTCATATTTGAACTTTTTGCTCAAACAACGACAGAGGAAGTAGCAACAAAGTCTTAAGATACAACAGCAAGAACAAAAGAAAATAAACAAAAAAAAAGATATTTCTTCCTTTGTTTAGTTTCCATTCCTGCAATAGAGCAAAACAGGTTCTGGCAGATCAGTGCGAAAAAGTTCGTTATTAAGAAATTTCGTGTTGTCCTGCGAAAAAACTCGTTAGAAACAGTTTACGTAAAGGCAAAAGGTTGAGGACGTCGGTTCTTGAATTGTTGTGCTTTTTTTCTTTGCAATTGTTAAATAAAAATCTTTCACGCTGGATTTGGGATACTACGAAGCTGTTAAAGGTAAGTTTTAAACTTATTTATCTTTTTTTAATTAACTATATGTATATATTTTTAAGAAGAAAATAAGGCTTATTGTAGCTATGCTATTTATTGCGCGATACAGGAGTAAGAACGTGATTTTCGTATATTTATTTTTGTTTTGATTTCTTTGTACTTAAAAGCAGAGTACGAAAATAAACGAAACAAATTGTTTGATTTTGTTTTGTGTCCTTTGAAGTGAGTGAAACAAAAACAATGAGAAGGATGGCTCAATTTGTTTTTGTATGGTTTTTGCACATGAACACAAACCAGAGAACACAGCCGATCGGCTGTAAGCCGGCTAACATACGCCACCGGCCACAAACAACACATTAATTTAATCGTACGCCGCTAGAAAAGAAAATAATGGGAATTAAATGGAAACGTTTTGAAATATTTGCGGCGAATTTGATGTCATCTTATAATATAATTTTAAAGCGTGCAGTTTTTTTTATATAACTAAGCAGCGTAGCTACAACCGGGTGTCCTAAGAAATTGAAATTGGTTTGATTAACCTACGAAAATTAATAATGTTTTTTACCAAAACTCCCATGTGTCACAAAAAAAAAACAGACAGACAGTTTTCTCAAAAAAAAAAAAAAAAATTAATTTTTCACCATAAAAGGAAATTTTTTCGCTGAATCTCAATTTTTAACTAAAATTACTTCCTGAACAATTCGCTCTGTTTAAATAACAAATAGTAGATAAATATGTAAGTATGTATGTATTAAATAAATAAATAAATGCATTCCTTAGTTTCATGAAGCCAAGAGCCAGCAAATCAATAATGAATGTGCTTAGGAGTGCAGCCACGAAACATAAACAACAAACATTAAGCGACTGACGACATTTTCAGCCAAACGACCAGGCAAGCAGCAGTCAGACAAGTCAGATAGTCGGCCACAGCCACAGCCACAGCAATCCCAGACACAAATGTAGGAAGATGTTTTTTTATAGGCGGCGTAAAGATTGTTTATTATTATTTTAAGAAGATTCATGAGGTTGAATTTTTCTTCTTAAGTTGGAGTTGTTGTTTTTGCTGTTGCTGCTGTTGTTTCCATGTTGCTGCATTCTTGGCCTTGTGATCTTTTGTTTTAATTTGTAAAGTTTTCTTTTTGCTGCGGTATACAGTTTTTTTCTTTTTTCTTCTGAAACTGGCTGCCTTTAAATAATGGCGGGTTAAATTTAATTCAATTCTTCGGATTGCTTTTGTTATTTACATTGTTGTATGTATTTGTTGGCTTTATGTTTATTTATGTTTCACTTTTGATTGTTGAAAGAAAAGTCTCAATAACCATAAAAATATCATGATGACGTTGATGGTGCATAGTGGAACAGGAACACCAAAAGCGGCTTTTCAAATTTCTATTTTTCATATCTCTCTTTTCGCACTGTGGACTTTTTCTTCCAAAGATTGGGGGCACTGCTGTCAAAGAAAAATCTAAAAAAGAAATTTCTTAATTATCCGTACAATTTGCATTTCCTGCCACTATTATTATACATGCATATGTATATTTATTGCCGTTTATTTTTTTAGTTGACCCCACTGTGAGGTGCTTCACACTCATTATGGTGTGGCACTGCTGATCTCAACATAATGAATTTTTATTTCATTACATTTCTGCTGTTTTCATTTGTATTCAAAAGCTACATAAAGTTGCAGTATTTTTAACCTTGTACATCTTCTATTGTTACATGATCCGAAGCTGAAGCATAAAATTGGCCAGTCTTTGTGAAACTGAAACAAAAAAAAAAAACACTTGTTGAAATGAGTTAAAAAAAAAAGAAATTCAATAGCTTTAAAATTTAGCAAAGGATAAATATATTAAAAAGTCAAAATTCCTTCGTTGTTCACTTAAGGATGAACCTTCGCTGTGGCATTTCAAATTTGCTCTTCGTGATTTCAAAGATAAATTTTTTCCGCTCTATTTGCCCTCCACTTGAAATGATTTTCCATGAGATTTATGTATGTACTATTTATTGCAATGTTAGAAATAAATACTTTTACTTGTTTTGTTATTTATTTGTTTTTAAAACAAAATTTCTGTTTTCTTTAGCTGTTAATGTTTGCTTTTAGCTTTAAAGCAGCGCAAAAGTGAAAATACTGTGTAAATGTTGCATTGAATGTTTAAAATTTTACTAAACGATTTTATTACATTTCATTTCTTTGAATTTCTTGGGTGTTGCATGTACGATATAAAAGCAAATACATACTCGTACATACAATAAAATTAAAAAAAGAAAAGAAAATAAAACATTCGAAACATCATCAATCAAAAATAGAAATTACCTTTAAAACATTTTTTTTTAATATTGTAAAAAGCAAAAGAAAACACGTCGTCAGTTTAGGGAATTTAAAAAAAAAAACTATTCACGCATCGTAAAAAGCCAAAGAGCCGCGCCTTTCACTTGACTTAAATAAAATACTGCAAGAAAAGTGATGGCAGCGAATACTTGGCAGCTTTAAACAAACAAATCGTGTACTCTAGTCGCCGTTCAAAAGCACCTAAAAAACTTGTTAACGAAATGACCAAAATATGAAATGATTGAAAAAATTTTTTTATTAAAAACATGGGCACGAAATGCTACCAAACACAACCAGCTGTGGTGGTCAGTCTTGTAGTTGAAATTAATAACAGCCAAGTTCGAAATATTTTTTCTACAGGTGCAATTAAATCATTAACTTGAATGGAGTTTGAAATTAGTTTGCACGTTAGGCATTTTCATATTTAAATTGAATTGCCTGCCTCTTATTCCAAAAATTTAAAACTTTAAGACAAGCGAAGATATAAAATGCGATTCTTTTATTTATTTTTAAAATGTTAGGATAAATCGGTTCTGGTAGTTAGATGACTCCGTAGAGTATGAAGCATAATGCTACTGAGCGTAGTAGTTTTCCCGTATGATATTCTCGAACAATTCGACAGGTTTTCTTATCATCTACTAATTTACACATTAGCCCAATTCACAATCTTGTGCAAATGGCCTTGTATCGTAGCATGTGCAAAATGGTATAGTATATTGATACTCACCACTTAGCACTTCTTAGAGGTGAGAATTAATATACTCTACCATTTTGTACATGCAACGATGCAAGACCATTTGCACAAGATTGTGAATTGAGCTATAGTTTAAGTTAAGTTAGGTTGGCAGGTTTACGGAAAGAAGAGAAAGTAAGTTTCTAGCTCGTTTGGGTCCAAATAACAGGTCCCTTTATGCCACCTGAGAGTAGGAAAGGGATAGTGCAAGTACAAATAGTGAAGTGAGAGATATATAGAGAGAAGAGAAGACAAGAAGCTTAGATAATTTTTTAGTTTTTGCATTTCTGATATTGTGAGTTTTGTGGCATTTTTACGGCGTCGTTACGGCGCCGCTGGTGTTAGGTCGCCGTCATACTTGAAGCTATGTAGCCATTTTATTAGTTATTTTACTTTGCCGATAATAGTTTCTACAAATATCGCGAAGAAGGGTGCTGCGTTATACATTAGTATAGACACTAACGCATATCAGAAAAATATATGATGTTTATATGAGTGGAACAGGCCAGCATTTAAACTCTGGCTCTCGAACAGCGTTATTTGCTTTGTAGTTGATGCACTAAATACTTCAGCCAATCGCAGCAGTGTTGCGACTGCACTAAATGCCCTCGGCCCACCAATTAGAATTAGTAGTGGATAGCAAAAAGTAAGGTAAATAGTGTGTTGGTAAAGTATATATGAGAGAACTATTTTAACAGATCTGAAGGGACTTGAGGTTTAAATTAAAAAAAAGTTGCAAACAAAGCTGGGTGGGAAGCAACTGGATGCAGCGTATGTGAACAATTAGTACCGAGACCCTTGGTGGAAGCTAAAATTTCCAATGAACGTTGATCTGTTCCCTTTTTTCCGAAATTAATCTCTATTGTATCCAATACATGCCTAAATTTTGTTTCATTCAGCCGAAAATAACTTTAAAATAGTAAAACGATGAACATTACTCATTATTTTTCAAAAATATGACTGAATTTATCACATACTTTTCATCAGGTAACTGACAAATGCATGACATTTATCCGAGAAGTCTTATTTTCACTATTAATTTTTTTTATTATTTTCTTCGTCCCAATCGGAAAGAAAAAAAATTTTATTTTAATTTGCTTACAAAACTTTTATTTATTCAAAAACACTTTTACCAAAAATAGTAAACAAAATGAATCAGCTGACTCAAATATTAGATACATATCGTCCCTACCATGTCAAACTATCCAATAATAAAAAATTAGTTTTTTAGATTGCTTATCTTGGTATCCTTATTTATATTGGGTGTTTTTTATTGAGGTATAGAACTTTAAGTTGGCATCACTTTTTTAACTGGCGGCCATTTTGTCAGCTGTCAAGTGATTAATATTTAGTTTGGTTTGCCATTTCATCATGAACAGGTTGACAAAAGAACAACGCTTGCAAATCGTGCAAATTTATTTTGAAAATAATGGTTCTGTTCGCGAAGTTTACCGCAAGCTCCGTCCATTTTATGGTCGACATAATCGTCCATCAGAGCAATTAATTCGGTTAACCGGTCAATTGGCCACCAAGATCGTGTGATTTGACACCATTGGATTATTTTCTTTGGGGATATGTGAAGTCGCTCGTCTACGCCAAAAAACCAGAAACGTTAGGGGACTTGGAAGCCAACATTCGTGGCGTTATTGCCAACATACGGCCCCATATGCTCGAAAAAGTGGTTGAAAATTGGACCTGTAGAATTGGCTTTATTCGAGCCAGCCGCGGCGGCCACATGCCCGAAATCATATTTAAACGTTAATGGCATAAAATTATCCTTCCAATAAAGCCAAATTGATGGACATTAAAACGATTTTCTTGTGTTTTATTTCAATTCGAAGTTCTATACCTCTAAAAAAACACCCTGTACGATATAAGAGTACATACCTCGTTTCAAAATGCTGAAATTCTCAATTCAATAAAAAATATTTTAATCCCGGCGCTTTTAGCAATACACCGACTTTAAATTCACAGTTGGCGGTTCTTCGCGCTCTTCTGAAAAGTACAAATTTGCATAATGGAAAGTTTGACATGGTAGGGACGATATTTGTATTGTATTTATCGATAAACAGGCAATGTCGTTATAAGACTGTTTGGGAACAAAAAATTAGTATTGATATTGTGTCAAAGTGATGTTGATTCAAAATTGACGACGATGTTGCCGACGCCGACGCCGACGCCAACACTTTCCACTTTTTTGCTTTAAAAACTATGCAGCAACTAAAAATTTGTAGTTGCAAATATGGCAATTGAAATTGCCAGCTGTTAGTTGCCAGTTGCCATTATGGATGGCATGGATATGCGCAACTAGCAACGCAACTGAAGTTCGGTTGCCGTCCATAATCAGGAGATTAAGTTAAAATAGGGAAGCAGATGCGGCTTATGCGATGCTCCAGAAGAAGATGCAAGATCTACAGTTTTTTAATGTAAAAAATTGCTGGAACAAGGACAAGCAGTAAATAATAAACTAGGAGTATAACCTTAACACCTGCAAACATGGCGAACGTTGGGTTATATTCCGAATTATCATGGAATGTTTACGAAAAATTTATCTGTAAAATAATTAAGGAGAAGAAAGAAAGTAAAGAGGATGTAGGAATACAACTGATAAAACTATCCATCCTGATGATATGTTAAAGCAGCTATCGTGGGGCCACTATTGATAGCACGTTGCCATTACTTCCAGCAGCACAACAAGAACAAAAATAAACTACCAGACTATAACTAAAATATGACCAGACTATTACTGGAGTATGACTTGACCATGAGTAAAATATTACTTAACTGTGACTAGACTATGGTTTAGTTTTAATCCACTACTAAGTCTTGGCGTGATTTTCAATATGAAATTGTATAGAAAAACTCGTTGAGATCATCTTCAATTTTGACACTTATGCTAATGCTAGACTAGGCTAGACTGTGATTAGACTATAACTGAACTATTAGACTCTGGCAATACTTTGACGTTGGCTGAACAAGTTAGCACGTTGACTACAAAAACGAAGGTTTTGGGTTCGAGCCTGGTTCTGACAGTCATTAGTATCCTTTGTGTCAGATGTTGTAGGAAAGTTCAAGTGATGTAAACATAGACACTGGTCACTGAACTACTTCGGCTTCAGCGGATACTAATCCTGCGTCGGTATTGTGTAGCAGTATCATGGGCGAAGTACTCGTAAAATAACCAATAAAATGGCTACAAAACACAGCTTCGAAAAACTTAATACGCCTCATTGACACCAGAGGCGCTGCAACGCTGCATTATTAAAAACGTCAAAAAGCAGAGTTGTAAAATAATAAAGCTTTCCTCTATCTCTTCCTTCACCAGCTGTCTTCTCTATCACTATCCCTTTCCTAAAGAAGGTAACTCCTAGCAATAGTGTTAGGCGTTCATTGCCTTAGTGCTACTTCTCTTTAAAATAAAAAATAAAAAAAGACTGACTATTTTATGGCTAGACTACGGTCAGACTATGAGTAGACTATGTCTGGACTATGACTAGATTTTGACCAGACTATTTTATAACTAGACTAAAAAATTACTGGACTATGATTAGACAATTTTAATTATTTTTTATTAAAAGCTTATGCTTCAATAAATTTTTCTTAAGAATGCAAAAGAATGTAAATTTTCCCTACCCGAGTAGATTAAAATATAAAATATGCCTCTCATTGCATCTTGCCTACTTTAATTACGAGTACTTCCAGTTATACACGTCATCTTATGAATCAATCTAATACCATAATTAATTAATTTCAGATTGTATGGAAGGCATTTGGAAAGAATGCTGTTCACACTTCGTTCAATGCTTTCTCACTCTGATAACAACTTAAAACACATACATTTTTCAACATGCTGCACATAACACTTCAGTGCTCAGTTTTTCTTTCTTAGTTCCAAAATGTGTGTGCTTATTTTACAAATAAATAAATTCCTTCATGTGTTCGAAATGTAAAACTTCTGATTGTTGATTTAAAAAACCTCGCACCGGAAAATCTGTGTGGGTGTTATTTTAAGTGTCATGTTGCACAAAGGCTAATAAAATATAACACACAGTGCCCTAAAATTTAAATAAATACATTTTACAATGCCTCTCTCACATTCCAACTCCAAAAGTTTTTGTTGTGGAATTTGATTTTTAATGATTTCAACTTTATTTTATTTAAAAGCACACGTCAATTAAGGCAACATAGTTTTGTTTTTAACTGCAACAAAGAAAATATTTAGGATTTAAAATCTTAGAACATAAAATAACATGTAAATGAAATGAAAAAGAAAGAAACATGCATTCAAACCCAAAAATAAAAAATAAATAAAACGTATTTCATCCAAGTGCTATTCCAAAAAATGTTTGCCATGCATCTTCTGATAGTTTTTTTTTAGAAAAATATTTATTTTATTTATGCATTTAGTATGTTGCTCCGCTTTGCCTTTCCGCTTTGCACGTCCGTCTATAGTCAGCTGCCCCTGAGCCAACGATTACATCCGCTGAATGGTTAATGCCTTTCAGAGTTGTACTTAAAATCAACACACACCTGTGGCCTCTTTCTCAATGCGAATTTATTTCAGGTGATTTTTTTTTTTTTTTTGAAAAGGAAAATAACATTTTTAGCGCAAATTTTGTTAACATCTTTCAATAACTTAGTTAACTTGTTGTTGGTTTTTATTACATATTTATTTTATTTTCGAACGTTTATCTGTGTTTCTGACTGTTTGTTTTTCGTGTTATTTGACATAATACGCGTTAATAGTTGATCTTAAACCTTTTATGCTCGTTAAAGAAGGGGATATAAAACGAGTACGCAGACATTTAAGTATTTCGAAAAGGGGGAAGTATTGCTACAAGGAATATGTATAGTAGAACGCTTGGATCACGTATCATTAATTAAATATAATTTAATTCGTTTAACAAGATAAGTCCATGTATGTACTGCATGCTTAACCCTTGCTTTGCCCCTGAGCATTACAGTGTGATTGATTACACTGTGATCGAATTCGAAACTTTTTTTTTTTGTAACAACCCCGATGGGTAAACCTAATTCAAGTACGCTAAATCCAATGGTGTTAACCCTTTTTTAAGTTAGCTCTCGTTTAAAACGTAATCAAGATTGAAAACTTGTGTCTCGATTATGGATAAAAACCGAACTTCAGTTGCCGAGTTAACTAGCAACGCAACTGAAATTAAAATTGGTGTTATGTATGACAACTTCCTTCAGTTACCAAAAAGTTATCGAAAATACGACTATGACAGATTGCCAACTGAAAATAATGTGAAAAAAACTCTAAATATAAAAAATACAAGTGCTAAAAAGAAAATTATTAAGTAAAAGTGCTTAAATAACATTACTGATCATAAAAATTATTAATTAAGTCGAATAATTTTTTAAACGGCGGCCCTTTAGAATTACCGCCTCTACTGTGAGTATATGTATGTCATTGCCTAAAATAAGTTTTAACAATCTCTTATTTAGCTGTAAAGCATATTTTCTTTAAATATGCATAGAAGAAATTCAAAAATAAAAATAATATTGCAATAACTTTTTAATTTTTCGAATTTGTTGCTTTTAACACTATGCAGCAACTACAAATTCGTGGTTGCCAATATGGCAATTGAAATTACCAGCTGTTAGTTGCCAGTTGCCATCCATAAAACCATTTCGGCAACTAGCAACGCAACCAAAGTTCTGTTGCCATCCATAATCGAGCCATTGGTTAAAAGCACCTAAAAATCGCAATTTTTCCAAGCTTTCTACCATTTATTAACCTTTATATCAATAAATATCGATTGAAGAGATACGTATTGATAAACTCACGTCCTGAGAAAACTTTTTGGAAAAAAAAATTTAAAATTTTTTTTCGAATTTTTTTCGTCAAAAATGAAATTTTTTTCTATTGGGGGAAATTTTTTTTGCAATTTTCTTTTTTAAAAAATTTCTTTAAAACACATGTTCATCTATAAAATGTTCTTTTAATTGATATAAAAATGAATGAATGGTAGAAAACTGGGAAAAATTGCGATTTTTAGGTAATTTTAACCAAGTTTTCAAACTTAGTTATTTTTTAAACAAAAGCTAACCTCAAAAAAATGGTTAGCACTGTTAGGTTTACCTACTAAAAAGCGGGGGACCTTTTTACATTGTTGAACTAGCACAGTGTTATATTTGAACAAAAATAAAAAAAATTAAAACAAAATTATTTCGTAAGAATGTAATGTTGTGTAAACATCTGGCATTTCTTGTGTTGACATTTTCCAAATGTGTGAAACGCCCGTTCACATTATGTTTTTTATATCGAAAACACAACGACAAATATCGGAAATGACAAACGTTGCCACTAGTACACACTATTGCGATGTCACAATAAGCCATAGTGTGTACTCGGCGGCATAAGAAACGTATTAACTGATGAATTTTCAATGCTCCTGTTAAGTTTCCAATGATATACATATATGTGTATTTACTAGCAAAGTATTTTCTGACTCAATTACGAGTGTCGTATTACGACGACGACGTTGAAAAAATGTTGCAATGTTCTTTAAGGCTCAGTTAGCGGACTGTAATGCAATGTAACTGTAATGTAGGAAACAGCTGATCGATATTTTTATATGAAAAGTAGGTTACGTTACATTACATCTCTTTAATCATTTCCATTACTTTTCACATAACAATATCGATCAGCTGGTTCCTACTGTTGCAGTTACATTACATTACAGTCGGCTAACTGAGCCTTTAGTCTAGTACAAAATTGTCGTAGTCGAAGTCCTAATACGACACTCGTAATAACGCCTAATGTGTCTTATTATGAGCAACTTTCGATATTCTACTGTTTCCGAAAGAGCTGATCGAACGAATTCTCGTGACACCAGGGGGCGGGTCAATAAGTTTGTTTTTTTTTTAAGAAACACAGATTTTTTGATAAATAATGGTCTTATTTTTCAACGTAGACCCCTTTGAGCTCTACACACTTTGTCCAACTTTTTTTCCAATTTTTTTATCTCTTCCAAAAAATCATTAAAATAGGTATTTGTTTGTGATATGATTTCATCGCTTTGAGACAAATCTTATTGTACCGAGCCATTTCTTCAGATTTGGGTACAAGAAATAGTAACTCGGTACTAAATCTGGAGAAGAAGCTGGTTGAGGGAGCAATTTGTGGATCGAATTCGTGCAGAATTCGAACAGAATTTTGTTGTCGATGCAGTATTTACACATGAAAGATTATTAGATTATTAGAAGTTTACCATGTTCACACTTACATACGTGTTTAACGTCTGTCTATTCGTGTTTAAGAGCTGAAGCCGGTGTAGTTCAGTGACCAGTGTCGTCTATGCCTTTATCACTTGAACCTTCCTACAGCAACTAATACAAATGGACACTAATGCACATCAGAAAAATGGGTGGTGTTGTTATTATAATAGGTTTGTTCTTTACTCTACATTGGGATCCCGCGGGATCAGCGTTACCATTTGTCAAGTTTTCCCTTTTTTTGGAAGTTTTTTGAGATGTCAAAAAGTTTTTTGAAAATATAAAGTTTTTTCAAGTTTTTTTTTTAACTTAACTTAACTTTAATTTAACTTTTGCGATATATTGAATGAAACTATTAAGTTCTGTTTGTATGCAATAAAACAATCTTATATTTTCTCACTCCCTTTTACTACAACAGTGTCTAATTGTGTTTACTACCTCTTATGTACGACTATGAAGTTTAAATGGCTTTAAATAATATATAATAATATATATTACAAATAAGAAATATATTTATAAATGTATGTGATATATTTTTTAAATATCTCTAAGCCTAAATATGGATTTTATTTTATGTTGTTTTTATTATATGTTTTTGATTTTAATCTTTTTTATATATTTAAACGAAATGAATTCCAAATACATGTTTATGTTTCCTTTTAAAATGTTGGTACTTTTGTAGAAAAAAAGGTTTTTTTTGGAAAAAAGGTATTTTTTTCAAATATAAGAAGTTTTAAAGAAAATATATATGGTAGCGCTGCGCGGGATCCCAATTTGCACGAAATGCGTTCCCGTACTCGAAAATTGGGTAAATGAGAGAGGTTTCGTGCACGAAGCAGCCCGTACTTTTTCTTCGTGCTACTTTGGACACATAGAAAATCAATCAGCTGTTTGAAAAGTAAACAATAGCAAAGAAAAATTACATACTAGAAAAATGTATGAAAATATATTTAAAAGCTAGTGGCGAACAAAGTTTAAAAAAAAAAAAAAAGTTTTTTCATGTAAGTAAATAAGTACGTGTGTATATACATAAGTATGTGGTAAGTTATGTGTGTCCGTATGTATATGTGTTAAAAATGTTGGTTTTTCGCGTTCCCGTACTTTTGTGCATTTTTGTAGTTTATTGAGAGAAATTACAGTTTGCTCTCATTTTACCCAAGAAGTAAAGAAACACACCTAATGACTGTTGCAGATCGGGCTCGAACATGTGTAAAACATAAGTGTGAACATAGTATTAAGCAATCGTTTATTTTTATTTTTAAGCATCCAAACACAATTTGTAACCTATTTTTTAACCGACTGCGCGAAGGAAGGGTATTGTGTTTATCGGCCTATGTATGTATGTATTAATCCCGGGAGTGCCACTTAAGATATGACAGAAGTAAAAATTCAAATATAGAGGCCACCAGACGCCATTTTTTAAATACGAAAAAAAGTCGGCGAACTATATCAAAATGGGTATCATTCAACAGGTATATACTTGAAAAACATATTAAGGTTTCTCTTATGGTTTTTTTTATTTCGAATGACCATTTAGGATATTTAATGGTTGAAAGTGGGTCGCAGTCGTGACTTTTAATTTTTTTATTACTACTTGTGTTGATTTTGTTTAGATCTAAGATCGTAACGTCTCACTTCAAAGTAGCAGAAGGTTCTCTATTCGGTTCTATTTTTATTTTTTTAATTTCACTCTCGGCTGATACAACATGTTGAAATATCACATTGAGTGAAACCCACAATAGCGACATTCTTCTTCAAATGCTCAATTCATGGAATTTAGTATTGGAAATTGCCAGTGTGTGCAACCTTGCATGATGGAAAACAAATTGTATTCCATACCAAATGTTTTTTTTTTAATTCTCATTAAGTAAGTTGGCATAATATTCGCCATTTACTGTTTTAAAGTTTTGAAGATAGTAAATATGGATTATACCACTTGTCATGACTTTATTGGCTGACAAAACCACTTTGCCCCAAAAATCCACTGTCTGATCTGATCTCTGTTGTGTTGTGTTGCCGTTCACGCTTACGAAACGGATCAAAAACTCATTCATATTGCGGTTGATACACTTTTCCAGGAGCAGTGTTGCCTTTAATTAAGAGGTGGGACATTCTAAAGGCCGGGGCACAATGAATCCGTCATACGTTAAACTTCGCCTGTTTCAACTGACAGCTAAGTTGAAATACATGGTTTCTTACGAGGTCTGTTACATTCAGTACGTGTCCGTCAACGCAAAGTACAAAAATTGGTAAACTTTTAATTTTTTGCGTACGTTGAGTAGTTTGACAGATATTGGTTGGTTTTTTGGTATGTTTTGATTTAGGTTTTTGTGTTTTGTGGCAGCAAAAATAAAATAAAACAAACGAAATAAATAAAAAAAGTTGAATTTAATGAATAAATTGCAGAACCAACCTATTGAAGTTGTTCAAATGCTTCGGTATATAAAGTACTCATTGTGCCAACCTTTTCAGTTCAGTTGAAAAAGGCGAAGTTTAACGTATGACAGATTTATTGTGCCCCGGCCTTAAAAGTCACGTACTTGTTGACCAGCCTTCAAATGACTCGCATTCGGCGCAGTAGCTGGGTATGGTGATTTTGCTTACACTAGCAGACTAAAGGCCGAGGCACATAGAATTCATCATACGTGATACGTCGCCTTTAATTTCAATTTAAAACTGATTTGAAATACAGGTTTTGTCACATTTAGTCAATGCAAAATAATAAATAAAGTTGGGCAACTTTTAACGTACATATGTTGAATAGTGAGACAACTGTTAGTTGCTTTTTAGGTTTGTTTTGACTTAGGTTTTTGTGTTTTGCGACAGCAAAAGTAAAATAAAATTTATAATAAAAACTCAAGTTTAAAAAATAAAATGAGGAACAAACCTATGGAAGCTGTTTAAATATTTCCGTCAACAAAGTACTCGTTGTGTAGTCAAACTTCTACGTTGTTGCCTTTAAATGTCAGTTGAAGAGAGTGACGCGTGATGTACGACGGGCTCTGTGTGCCTCGGCCTTTACAATATCTAATGAAATTATAAATATTTAGAGAATTTTGTACAAGTCATTTATTTTTCCATATCTCCTCAAAGAAAATAAAAATCATAAAAAAGGTCATGGTGTAAAGCCAGTCCAACCGATACTTATTCAAATGGCAATCAAAACTTGATAATCGAGTGGTAATAAAAATTAAAAAAATTATTTTTATTTGTGTTGTACTGTTGTATAGTGTTTATAATCGTTTAGTTTTAATCACCATTTTAATCTCTTCTCTACCACTTTTTGTAGAACGCAGTATTTTTTATTGACCAGTTTATGGGATTTCTGTAATTAAAATCGTAACAGAAAAAAAGGGTTTTTTACAGTGCTTTTATTTTATTCTGTTCACGTTTAAATATGCAACTGGATTATGCAACAAGTTGCTGAGTTTGTTATTTTATTTTCCCTTTTTTGTTTTTAGTTGGTTGTTGTATTTAGGATTTTTACTGCTGCCACCTCATGGTGCTACTGCTGAGTTGTTGCACCAACCAAGTATTTTGTTGCTATTTTTATGGGCTTCTGAGTGTTTGACTTTTCGTGTTTAAAAACCTTTTTCATTGACCCTAATTTTTTCCATTTAATTCCTAATGGGATTTAATGTTGCTCATGTTATGTTTTTCTCACCAATAGTAAAAATAAGAAGAAAACAGAAATGAAACGTTTAAAAATCTATAAAATGATTGCAGTGTTTTTGTGAAAAGTAGAAACGAAAACAGGTTGAAATACTATTGAAAAAAAAACATAACATAACACAAGAATTCAAAAATTAGAGAAAACAAGAATAGTAACGAAAGTTGTTTCAGAATTTTTGTCATTTATGTAATTTATTGCTAAAATATAAAGCCGCTATACTTGAGCCCTACAATATGTATAAAAGATGAAAAATGTCAAAAGCAGAAGCTCTAAACTTTACATGCGATATTTCAAGATCATGATATCCTTGTCTAAGGTTTTTGGTAACATTCCTTAAAACGCCGACAGAACGTAGAATTGAAAAACCTGCTAAGGCGACTTATCATGCATTAGTACGCAATATTCTTAGCAGCTGATTATTTTTCAATTTTAAATTTTTTCTTATTTTGGTGATTTCTTTAGAAATCTTACGGATTTTGTCAATTTGTTCTTTTTTCTGGCTCTTTTATGCAATATATCGCACTATTTCCTCCAAAGAGCGTCAACTTCTTAATTTCATATACATACTACTCTTATATGTATTTATGCCATAGAAATTGGAATACATCTCTCATGTATGGGCCGGTGCTTCAAAGTATATATTTTTTTGGGGCTGCTCGACCGCGTACAGGAAAGAGCACAGAAACTTGTCGGTGGCAGTAAGATTGGCAGTATCGACGGAATGTGTGGTGTACTCGTATTTTGCTGTTCTAATGCTACTGAAACATATTCAAATAAGAAGTTTCATTTTCATAAGTAAAAAACCGAAAATTTTTAAGAGAAATCATCGGATGTTTATTTAATTGTAAAGAGGAGGGTGTCATTAATAATTCTGTGTGACAAAAAAAAATACCTGAGACGTGTTACTATTTTGCTAGTAGGTATTGTCGAGTATAACAACAAACTGTATTTGAAATTTTTCAAACACCCCCAAAATCTTGAGTTACGAGTAAAAAACCGGTTTTTCGTACACGTAGGCACTTATCAACCTCTAACTAACAATAACAATATTTTGCCACAAGAATTTTGTTTTATGTATATAAAAATGTTCTTTAAAAAAACTGTTGGTAGTTGGTTTCATATGTAAACAAAAAACAGCTGATTATTTAAATCTTGTCCAAACTTACCAAAATAAAAAGATCCTACAAGTTTGTACAGGAAATGAATAAAAATTAATTTCTCATTCTCTCTCAAAATTGCATAAAAATTTCTATCTGGAACGGTTTTTGGGTAACTCTGTACAAGTTCGGACTGTTTCGTTATGCATCTGGAACAGACCTATTATTAGCATACAAAACATAAAACATCTTCAGCTGTTGTATGTCAGAAGTAATTGAACCTGCACGTTTGTGAGCAAATTTTTGTATTTTTTTCAAGACACTAGGGAGTAAATTATGTCACTCGATATCGGACGAAAGTGCGAAATATTTCAAACGAGTTTATATGAAAATGTTTTAAAATCTCGATCGGTATATAAGGGGCCATCCACATATTACGTAACGCCATTTTTTTCCGATTTTTGACCCTCCCCTCCCCCCAGTAACAGAACCCCCCCCCCCCGCCCCTCACAATAACGTAACAAGAACTTAAAAAAAATTTAAATTGTTTTAAATTTTTATTTAAAAAAAAATTAAATTTAATTCATACACATACATATGTATGTATTTTTAAATAACTTTTTGTTTGAATTGAAGTAAATTTCTTTATTTAGTTATTACAAACTAATATACAAATATTTTTATGGCATTTTCTTAAGTTTCGTTTAGGATTTATGCATTTATTTATTTTTTTTTTATGGGAAAATGCAAGTAATTTAATTTAATTTATTTTTATTTTCTGTTAGACTAACTCAGTGTGTAGACAAAAATCAAATAAGCTTGCAAAATATAAATAACAATTATGTATTTATGTACATACATATGTATATGCATATATTTATATCTATTTAACACTCATGATTCTTGATTTATTATGTATTTCTTTGATAAATTAAATACATAAATAAATGAAAAATCGAAGTGTTTTTGTACGAAATTAGTAAAATTTATGTTACGTAACAATTTTACAGACCTTCCCCCCCCCTACCCCCGTAACAAATCATAACAAAACTCGAACCCCCCCCCCCCCAAAGGGCGTTACGTAATATATGGATGGCCCCTAATGCGTAATTTGCTTTCAGACTATTATTCCGATTGATCAACTAACTTACTAAAAAATAAATAAAATGAGCCCATAATCGGAAGCAAATCTTAAGTAACTCGATGCGCTAGGAGATATGTATGTATGTATGCGATATAAATCACAGAGGATACCAGAGTTGAAGAAAGTGACTTAAGAAAAAAGCTCAAATCATCTGATTTGATCACTGTTAAAAAGGGACAAATATATTGAATATTTTTAGTACAATAATCAAAACAAACAGCAGAAATGTATACTTAGTGAAACGAACAATTGAAAATTTTTACAAATTAAATGAAAGATTTTGCAGTGTTTAACTAAATAAAACAATGTGTAAAACACTATTAGTATTATAAAAGTGATTAAAATTAGTTTCCAAATGCTTACAAACTCAATTTTAAACATTTTCCTTCAAAAATATTAATTTTTAACTTGAACTTGCAAAAAGCAAACAACGAATGAGACCACAAAGCATAAAACGAAAATACACTTGAGCACATGAACATTTGTACAAAATTAAATGGAGGAATTTGTGGTATTGAATTAAAAAACACAATGCGAAAAGGATTATTAGTATTAATAAAGTGACTAAAATTTGATTTCAAATGATTAGATACTTTGTTTTAAGCATTTTCGTTCGCAAATATTAATTTTTACCATTTATTTACAAAAACTTGGCTGCGAATGAGACCACAAGGAATAAAACGTAATTACTTTAAAATAATACCACGCGAAAGAAAAAGTAAAGAGGATTTGATGACTGTGTGAGCGAGACCTCTAAAAACACCACAAAATCACAATTATCTTCCGTCTTACTTTGTGCTCGTGACACCTCTGGTCTCCTCTGTGATATAAATGATGAAGTAACTAAATGCTGTTTTGCACAAAGAAAAGCCCAACAGCCAACCCCTAAAAAAATTAATAGTTTGCATAAATTTTGAAATTTGTATTCAGATGTGTCGTTAGATTTGCGACCTGAGTTTACGCTGCTTCTCTAATATTTTCTGTATTATTCTGCATTTATGAACCTAAGCTCAACATTTTTAAGTCTATCTATTTATTTTCGCAATAAAAAGAAAGGGTTATTCACATATTACGTATCTCGCTTGCATTGGTTGACTGATCTGCCTCGGATAACCGTATATTCTTGCTGTTCTTTTCTGGAATTTCTTTAGCAACCACGTTGCTACTTCCTATGTGAAGGCATAGGTCGTGTAATGTCAGTCACAAAAACTTTCTTAAAATAATAATAATGTTAATAACATCTTGGGCATATGGTCTAGTTACTCCGACCGTATTTGTCCAAATTTACTTTGTATAATATGTGTTAATAAATAAATTAGGGAATTCACAATGAGTATCTCAAAATTTTAACGTGTCAACATTGTGCCATCTTGAAATTAAAAATTTTAAATTATAAATTATTTTTACTTTTAATTATTATTACTTTTGTTCTGCAAATGCCTAAAGACAGCGAAAAATACAAATATTTTTTCATCAACTACAGCTGCGCTGACAGTTTTAACTTGCCTAGAGTTTAACATTACCATATTGAAAATGACATGCTTTCTGTACTTTTAAATTTGAGACCTTTTAATAAATTTTATTTACACACAAACAACAAATTTGCCAACCCATATTAAAGTATTAAAATTGAAACGTTGCAATATTAAGACATATTTTAAAACGATATTGTGAACTCCCTAAATAAATAGCTTTAAATTGGAATGAATCATAATCACGTATGATAGACTTAGAGTCAAACGATATTTTATTAATTGATTTTTAATACAAAAAAAAAACTTTAATATATTTTATCCATTGCTGTTTCTGTCTCTTACATCAAGTAAGCAAAAACGAAACAACAAGTTAATGAATTACGAGCCATGACTCCTTGTCTTTTCTTTTAGGACTCATTTTTGTTTTTATTATATGTACGAGTATGTACGTATTTTAAAGTGGCGTTCTTTGTGACCTCGGGGCCAGTCAAAGCCCTCTACAGTTTTCTAGCTGTTGTTATTTTGACTTGCATATTTTCTCTCGCCAAAGTTTGGTTTCTATAAATATTGGTTTTGTGTAATATTTTTTTAGTTTTGATTTTGCTTTTTTTGTTTCAAGTTACCCAGTTTTCATATTTTGCTTTGCTTTTGAATTTCGTGCCTAGAGTGCTACAAATAAATAATAAACTAAAAATATATATATATGTATTTATGTACTAAGTGCCAGCCAGTGTTATGAAAAATAGTTAAGTATTTAAAAATCTAACGTCATTTAAAGCGAGTTGTATGTTGTACGAGTAGTAGTTTGAAAAAAGTTCCCTGCAGGAAGTGTGAATAATGAAATTGTAGTGATTTACTAGTGACATTGTCAGTATTACTACTGACCAGGTGTACCCGAGCCAATGTAACCATTTATTGACATTTAACATTAGCTGGTCATTGAAAATCCACCACTAGACTGTAGCACTATTGACTAAGTAGTTCTTTTGGGATCAAATGGAGACATTGTCACCAAAGATTCACTAGTAAATTTTAGGGGCCTAGTCTACAATATTGATATTTCCTCGCCCGATGTCAATAGTAAAATTGTAATGATTTACTAGTGACATTATCAGTAGTACGACTGACCAGGTGTACCCCAGCCAATGTAATCGTCTATTGATATATAACGTGGGGTTGTCATTGAAAATCTACCAGTAGACTTTGGTACTATTGACGAGATAGTTCTTTTACGACCATATGGAGACATTTGAACGAAAGATTCACTAGTACTTTTTAGTGACCCTCGTCTGCAATCTTATAAACGTTGGGGCAACAAACTTAGGCCGGGTTTACATTTGTGTGCCGTGTGCCACACATGCGTAAAAAAAACGTAACCACTAATTACTAATGAAAAACTATTTGATTCAGACACATATTTATTAAGTTAAACAATTTCATACATAATACACATAGACAATTTTATAGAATCCAACATGATTGGAAACTGTTTAAATCAATAAATATATGTCTGAATCAAACAGGTTTTCATTAGTAATTAGTGGTTACGCTTTTTTTGGCACATGGCACATGGCACACAAGAAATGCCAGATGTAAACTCAGCCTTAGACACATACATATATTTTGTTTAATATTATTGCACAGGATAATAAAAAAAGAAAACAAACTATTGACGCGTTCATTGACAATGTCACCAGCAATACACTAGAACTGTTGTCTCTAACTTATCTCTACTCGTGCATAAAAGGAAAGTTGTCGACATTTTAAGTAGTGTAATTGTCTCTATAGAAAAGAGTGTTGACATAGAGACATATTCACCCTTATCGGGAATAAAAAAAAGTTCACGTGAAAAGTGTTCCCTTTCCCTAAAATTGTGATCGCCAATGTATGCGTTGTTGTTGTATCAATATACTATTTTCTAATTTTGTTCGCCATTTTTTTGTTCACGGGAAATATTTCACGTCAACAAATTGTTCGCCTTTTATTCCCGATAAGGGTGATTATTCTAGGCTGACTAGAGGGTTCATACAACACAGGCATACACACATGAATATAAACAAACGTTTTCTATTAGATACACATTTGTATTTGTTGGTTGTATCTTTCTAGTATTACAAGTATGTATGTATCTTAAAGATCTGGTTTTCTATAAAAAGAACTTATTGGCTGCAGCACATTTAAATGTTTAGCACCATTTTCCCTCCAATTTTGTTGTTTTTGCTTTTTATATTCGTTGCTGCTTGTAATTATTTTTCCCCAGCATGGAATGTTTACATTTCCAGTTTCTATATTTGTTTTTTTTTTAATTTATTGTTTCCAAATGGTTTTTCTCTTATTTCAAAAATGCATTTTCAGTCCCATTGTGGTATGGAAACCACTGCAAGCATAGAATTTGTATACATACATTTTTTGTTTGTTTCTTGTTCAGGTCGTTAGTTCCATTTTCTGGTCATGTTTATTTCAACGCCTTGCAATAATGTCAAACATTGTTTTTAATTCATACTTGAATATCAAATTTATCTTAACAAGTTCGTAATTTTATTTGATTCTTTTACACGCGAATAAAGACTTCTTAAGCCCATTTCAAAGAGTAGATTTTTAAAGACAAAACTGTGTGTGAGACAGCATTATACTCATATTTTCTTCAAATAGTAAACGATCAGTACAATTGCTTAAATCAAGGCCAAAATCAACTGTCAGTTATTACAAAGTTACCTTCACAATTTTAGCATTTCAATTAAACGATTTTTAATACTGTTTCAAATTATGTGAAAAGGTTTATAAATGCATTTTTGGCATTTAAATACTTTGACTTATTAATTATTAATAAAACTTGTATAAGAGCGATTTGTGAAAAAAAACGTACGTATGTACACAATCATCTTGCATCTTCTTTAAGAGAGCGCGTGGAGCAGCATTATCAAATTGAAAATTTTGACAATAGCCAATTTAAAAGTACGTAGCTATAATTAGGAAAAGAGACAATCACCCTTATTGTGAATGGCGTCGTCGACGTTACATCAAGACGACAGGAAATATTGCCACTTTATCGGCAACAATTGGCTTCTATTGACAATCTCTTACTAATCTCTAAGGCCTTGTAAATTAACGAAGCAAGTTAATAGCAGTCAATTGTTGTCGACAAAGAGCAGACAAGTGACAATTTTTACTGTCGTCTTGATGTTACGTCGACGACGACGACGACAATAAGGGGGAATATTAAGAAACGTTTAGAAAACCTTTTGTTAAAAAAATATCTCGATTTACTCGCTGATGATTTATCGTCAAGGACAATTACTTATTAAGTTTTGCATGGGTGACCCCCAGTTATCAAGGATTCTAGTAAATATAAGATGTATGTACGTACATGTTTTCTAAGCCTCATTAAACTTTCGATTTAATTTTATCTTAGCATCGTGTAAAAACTTATGTGTGCTTAAAGGTAAATATGTGTGACGGATTTTTCGACAAAAATCTCCTATTTGGAGAGTATTTTCTATGCGTTCAGAGTTGCATTTTTGGGGCTAGTGATGCTAACTTATAATGTTTTCACACTGACATGGTTTTAATAAAAGTTGGTTTTAACGTTAAAACCAACTGTTAAAACCTGCTTTTACCATACAAATTGTTTTTGTTAAAAGTAACTTAAAACCATTTTTGAATTGGTTTTAAGTTGGTTTTATGAAATGCAACCTTGTTTTCTATGTGCTAAATTCAGTGCTGCCAAGTTAAAATGACCGGAAGCAGCTGATAATGTTTATGCCAGTGAAAAAGAGTAGACACCAATTGATACATTTTCAACTTAAAAATATATGCAGCGGCAATAATTATCAAAAAAAAAAATGTGAATAAAAGTGTATCCTTGGGACGGAAAACAACGGAAATATATTCACTGACCTCTGGGAAGTGAAAATAGACGATATGACTGACATCCATCTGCGAAAAAAAAGGTTAAGCTTATAATATATTTGTGCATTTTTTATATAATAATATGATTTAAAAGCACTTCTTCACGTTGTATAAGTAGTTACATAATTTTAAAATGTTCATTTAACAAATATAAAATAATTTCTAATTTATTGTGCATGGTAAAATTTTTGAGTTTTTTATGCAAACAAAAACAACCGTTGTACAGGGTGTCAGATAAATATTATAAAAAGCTGAAAAAAATACAGCAACAAATACACGCAATTCTACAGTACATTGATTTTATTTTGGACAAATTTATAAGACATCCTGTTGTTTAAAACCTGAATTTATCAAACTTGCAGTGGGAATGCAAAATCAGCTGTTTATGGTTTTTAACTTTCGGTGTGAAAACACTGTTAGCTCTTTTCTGGGTAGATTTAACCCATTTTCAGTCACTCAAAACGCGAAAAAAAATTTTTGGCCCCAAACTAAAAAAGGCGCAAATCTAGCACTTTTTACAATTATCTTTCAGCCCTTTTAGCACATTTTTACTTTTTGCTCGATATGGCTACATTTTCTTTGTTTAATCTAACAAGATTGAATTTTTAGCCATATTATTTTGCTAGTTTGCTTTAAAAATTTAAAAAAGAAGACAAATATGGAATTATCTATTTCTTACAAATTTTTTGTGCCTTGAAAAATCTTCAGTAAAGCCTTAAAAACAGATAATATTTATTTTTGGAAGAGCGAGAATACGAAATTTTATTTAATAACGAAAAATGTATTGTACTTTAGTAGAGCAACTCACCTTGTATGGAGATGAAAGTTTGCTAAATTGCTTTAGCAATTTAATTTTGCTAGTTTGCTTTAGCAATTTAAAAAAGAAGATGAAAAACGATCCTTTGTTACCCTTCTCAAATCTCAAAGATCGGTCTTTTTAATGAGGACCCCCAAAAGATTTGAGGGGTCTAGCAATGACCGCTCGTGAGCTGGACCGTGTCTAAAAAGGGCTATTTTTGAACTTGTTTGCATATTTTCGTAATTGCTCCCAAGCCAACATGTTAAAAAAAGTATATCATATGAAAGATATTTTTAAGCCGCTTAAACTTTACCATTCGTACCATCAGCAATGCGTTAATTCATAAAAAATACGATTTTAAGCATTTTCTCATAGCAGGTGCTATTTATGTTAAAATAAATTCTATTATCTTGAAGGATTATTTGATTTCAGTCATTGTTAATTTATTTCTGTTAATAGTTTTCGCAAAAAAAAAAAAAAACAGTTCGCGTGAGAACTAACACAAAAAAACCGAAAATCTATCACATATTGACCCAAACATGTGTTGAAAATTTCAGCTCCACAGCTCTTATAGTTCCAGATATCATCCCTATCGGAAATTAAGTTAACTTTAAACTAACTTTAAGCTAACTATTTCGCAACTAGTACTGACTGGCACTTGGATTACTTTTCAATGTAATCAACTGACTATTTTAACATTGCGATGTCCTAGGCAGTAGTCAATTGTCTCACTCTGCATTACTTTCAGCTAACTTAAAGTTGGCTTTTTTAAATCACCTGGTAGTCAGTAAATTAAAAAAAATGTTTGGGGTTCGAACATATATCATCACACGTTGTGTACTCAACTTAGTCAGTCTAAGAAAAGTTAACTATAAGTTAACTATTTTTGTAGTCAACCACACATTCTCCGACAGGGATGGTTAGGTTAGGTTAGGTTAGCAGGCTGCTGGTAAGGAAAGGTGAAATTTAGAGTCCAGCTCACTTGGGTCCAATACAATGATCCCTTTGTGTTACCTGTTAGTTGAAGAGAAGATAGTCAGAGCGGGTGATAGGGAAGGGATAGTGATAGAGAAGAGAAGTGGTGAAAGAAGATGGAGGAAAGCTTCATTCTTTTACAACTCTGCTTTTTTGCACGCTTTTTTTGATAATGCAGTGTTGCAGCGCCTTCTGGTGTTAAATGAGGCGTATGAAATTTTGAAGCTGTGTTTAGTAGCTATTTTATTAGTTATTTTACTTCGCCAATGATTCTGCTACACAACGAAGGAGGGCGCTCTGATGTTACATTAGGATTAGTATCTGATGATGCAGGTGTAGTTTTTTAGTGACCAGTCCTTATGCCTGCATCACTACAACTTTTCCCACAACAACTGATTCAAAGGACACTAATGCACATCAGAAAAATGCGTGGTGTTATTATTTTTAATGACTGTCGGAGACCGGGCTCGAACCCGGGATCTTAGGTTTTGTAGTCAACGTGCTAACTACTTCAGCCAACGCCACCCTCCTCCGACAGGGATACTTTACAAACAAACTCACACCACGATTTTATATATGTATATATACATACATACATATGTATGTAGATAAAAACAAACATTTTATGAATTCAAATTTAATTTGATAAATACAAAATCGGTTCAGTCAACCGTAACAAAAACAATCTTTTGTTAATTTTTCCCAGTTGTATGTATCAGTTGTTTTTTTTTTCACAATTCAATTTTATTGTTTAATGCTAATTTAATTTAATAAAAGCTCCTACAAACAAATAATAGGTTTTTGTTCGTATTTTAGTTTGTTTTAAACAGAACGTTAAAGGAATCTCAATTTCTAAATTGCGAAAATCTGAAGAAAATTATGGGTAATGGCGAAAAAAAGAAGAAAACGAGAACATATAAAATATTTATACTTATTGTGAATTACCTGAATTGTGAATTGTTGAATGAGTTCTGTTATAATTTTTGTGTTACTCACAATTAAGGGCTTCTGTGGGAGTTTCAGATCAAGCAGAAAGCCATATCGAGCCATAACCGCCAAAAAAGCTTAAGCGACATATTGTTTTAACTTTGTTTTTTGTTGAATATCGGTTCTCTATGAAAGTAAATAATCGATTTTCGTTCAAAAATTAAGCTCAAATATTATGTCGCTTAAGCTTTTTTTTGGCTGTTATGGCACGATATGTATGAAGAATTGTGTTTAATAAAAAGTTATACAAAAAGAAAATCATAGTTATTTAAATAGAAATACAACATTCTGTAAGAAATTGGAATTATACTAAAATATAAAAAAAAACAATAAATTCAGACTGCATAAAATCATGGGCGCTCTCTGAAGATCATGGAATATAACATACATATAATATAACATATCGTGCCATAACAGCCAAAAAAGCTTAAGCGTCATAATTTTCGAACTTAATTTTTTGACCAAAATGGATTATTAGCGATTGTTAATAATCTATATTTGTAAAAAAAACGAGACCCAAAAAATTTGTCGGTTCAGCTTTTTTGGCGGTTATGGCACGATATAACATATCACCAAAAAAATCGAAAATTAAAAAAAGCTTCTCATAGGTCTTCTCTAGTATCTTACAGAGGACACTAGGGAGTATTACAAAATTTAAACTGCGAATGTGTTAAGGCATATTAGTTTTGGTTAGACTTGAGTCGGAGTCGTTCGGTCGGTTATTTTAGACAAAAAACTCCCATCCAACCCATGTAAATTAAATGGGTTTGATCACAGATTTGCATCTAAAATGACCGATTGAACAAGTTCGGGCCAGTTCTAGTTACATCCCCCTTGCTCAAAAAAAATAAAAAATTAAATCATAAATCAGATTAAAATATAGTGTACTGATATACTTGAAAATTTACCACCTGTTTCAGCTTTCTGGTGCTGCTGCCACCATGCATGTTTTTTAAGGGGGTTGGGGGAGATTAGTTATGAACGTATGTATTTAGTATTTAAAACTAACTTTTTAATTTAAGTGGATGCTATACCTATATATACATACATCCGGGTGCACTTATTGGATATGTTCAAATTTATAATTTAATTGTCACAGCTGCATACATGCATTTGTAATGATTTTTTTTATAGTCAGCCCAATCATGAATATTCCCTCGGAAATTATCTCTCACGTATAATAATTTTCTCGAGAAAAAGTTCCTCCAATCATAAATTCCTTGGGAACAAACAAGATTAATACCCTGTTCCCACAAGTCAGGCTGGCGACTCGTCTAGAAAATTTTTATGAAAATCACTCAAAAAACTGTGTGCTTTTGATATAAATTTTCTACTCAAGTCAACCGTCCGTGTTGTGGAAACAGTACGAAGTTCGTTGCTTTGGTTGTTTGTTGTCATTTTGTTTCTCAGTTTCTTTTTTTTTTTGGAGTAGAGAGTAAACAAAATAATTAAAATTCACCAACTTGAAAAAATATGTTAAAAAAGTTTATACATAAATGATTTATTTGGGCATTAATTGTATTTTTCTAAATACAAGAACTATAAAATACAACTTTATGTATGTATATAAATTTTGTTTTAATGGAGTATTAACTATATTTACATATCGCTCATTTACGTCAATAGTGTCACAACTAAAGAAAAACTAGTCTTGCAGAAAACGCGTTTAAAATTTTCAATTTACATACAACTCAATGAAGAAATGAAAAAATATTATTCTCTCACGATTTGGTAGTAAAAGCTATTTGTATGAAATTTTTACACCAAATAAAATACGAAACGCCGAATAATTTTGCATTATTAACTCAAAAAACGCATTTTTTGAGTTATGACACTATTGAAGTAAATGAGCGATATGTATGTTTTGCAAGGAAAAGATTTTTAGTGAAAAAAGCAAGTTTAACTGCGTTCATAATACATTTTTAGTAAAAAAAGTGGAAAAACAAATTCATAATAGGAGAAAAGGGAAAAGTGAAAAAAACTCGCTCGGAATTTTTATTCATGATTGGGCTGATATGTATATACCAATCATGTATGTAACGCCATATCATTCTATCCTGTCTCATCTCCTTTAAATATGAAATAAAACTCCTTCCCTCTTTTTAATTGCTTCGATTGTTTGATAAAGTATCTAAATTTAATAAATAGCAATATTGTGGATAGCAACTAAACTTCAGTTCGTTTGCCATTCAGCGACCAAAAATGATCAGTTAGTCCTAATTTACACTATGCAAGTCTTATTGCTAAGCTGATTAGTTTGTTAGGAAAGAGGGACGAGGGGAAAATAAACTTTACTGTTCCCCTCGTCTCTCTCTCTCCATCAAAGTAATCAGCTTAGCAATAAGACTTGCATAGTGTAAATATGGAATTATCAGTTACATAACTGCTCGCAACCAGAAATTTTCGATTGCCAGAAAGCACGAGTTACACATAAATACTCGTATGTTTATTGAAATTGACAGCTGTTATATTTGTCGATTGCCGGCTGATAACTTAAACGACGCTTGTTATCCATAATTGACCCATAAATGTTTAAATAATTTACTAAATAGAAATAAAAATTTCTTTCAGTCAACTTAAATAATATTTAATTGAAATATTAATTGAGTCAATCATTCAGCGTGTGTCGAAATGAATAACAAAATACCATGTATTTAGTAATTTTTGTTGGAGCTTTTTAGCTCATTATGTTAAGATATTTTGTAATTATCAATTATTTTTTTTTAGTTTTTATGTAAAGATTTACTGCCCTTTTCATGGAAAGTAATTTTGTTAATAAAACAAATGTGGTATGAAAAACTGTTTTATAAACCTCTTATAAATCAAAAATATATTTTATGAATAACAGCCATACCGCAACAAAGAAGTGGCAAGCGTTACATTTTATGTCGGTTACCATTAACGCTCAAGCTCTATATATCTAATAATGTATAATGAACAGTAATGTTGTTTAATAAAACCGACAATAAAAATAAAACCGACAATAAAACTGCTATATTAACCTAAAAATAACTAAAATGTCATTACTTTTTAAAAATGACAATAACAAAATCAGTTTTTAGCAGCCAACGTTCTGTCAAAATCGAATTTTCCAATTGCAAAGCGTTGCCACTGCGTTGTTTCAGTTTGCTTTATTCAAATTGTACGGGTATAAAGGCCCAGGCACATATGTAGTCATACGCTAAAATGTTTTAACTGACATTGACGCAACAACGGAGAGGGTGGGCACAGTCACTAATATATTGACGGAAGCATTTGAACAACTTCAATAGGTTGGTTCTCCATTTTATTTGTTAAACTTACCTTTTTTTTTCTATATTTATGATTTTTATTTATTTCGTTCATTTCATTAGTTTTTTTTATTTTTGCTACCACAAAACACGAAAATCTAAATCAAAACATACAAAAAAAACTCAACGTATGCAAAAAGTTAAAAGTTGTCCAATTTTTGTACTTTGCGTTGTCGGACACGTATTGAGAATTTTTGAAAGCTAAAATACGCTTGCCGCTTTTGTTTAGGTATGACTATAAGGGCTGTAGTTTCTAATTTCGAAAAATTAAAATGCAGCATACAAAATTTAAATATTTGGTTTAGAAAAAGTTTTCATAAAACCAAAATATTTTTTAATAAATATTTATATGTATGTACATGATTTTATTCAGTTATACCTGATTTAAGCATTTTCATGCAATTAATTGCACGAAATTTTTTTCATTCATAATAGAAGACCTGAAGAAGGAAATCAAATCAAAATGCCAACAATATATATGTATATCACTCTCTTCTATAGCGCAGAAATTGGAAAGTAGAGAGAGTTTCGTGCAAAAAATTTCATGAAATTTCACGAACAAATTCATAATGTTAATTAGGTATTATTTACCTATTCCTAATTACCTAGACTTTCAATCTACACTATTAGATATTAGATACTGATAGAGAACACAGCTGGTGAAGGAAGATATAGAGGAAAGCTTCATTTCTACAACTCTGCCTTTTGCACGTTGCAGCGCCTCTGGTGTCAATGAGGCGTATTATATTGTCAAAGCTGTGCTTAGTTATTTTATTGTTTTTTTTTCGCCGATGATTCTGCTACACAGCTTATTTTCAACTAATTTTTCGATTAACTCAATTAAATACTTCAATTGAAACTATACATATTAAATTATTTACTTAAAATAAATAAATAATTTATTTAAAAATGACAATACACAATACAATTTAGACAAATGCACTGATTTAAGTTTTTCAGTTTTAATAATCAATTTGGTTTTAAATGATTTTTAATTTTCTGCTTAATTTCTGCTTTTAAAAGAATTTGCTCTTTGCTTCATCTGCACTGGTTATATTTCATATTCTTTGATTGAAACTGTAGTTAACTGGATTCATTTCTCTCTTTTTTTAATATTTTTGCAATTATTTTTTTTCTTGCTGACACTTGCATTTATTTAACTAGTTATTTTTCTTTTCTGAACTTGTTTAATTGTAATATTAGTTGGAATAATTTAGACATGAGTCATGTATTAAGTTTGTAACTTTGTATTGCAGTTCACCTCATAGATCAGTGTTTTAAATAAAGTTATTAACTCATAAATTATGAATTTGTAGGGAGATCGCATGCATTTATGAGTTTTAAATTTATTTTTAAATGTTTACAATGAAATGATTAAATAAAGAATTGCGACCTTGGAACAATAACAATTGATAATTATGGGAAAACCGTTTGTACTAGAACAAGGGCGGGTCGGGCCCGTGACTTTTTGAATGAAACACAGTTTTTTAAATTATTTGCTTGTGAGATAATTTCATTCACAAGTGATCATTCAAAATTTAAATCAATGAGTTATGTGAGATATCAATGACTTCCGAAATCTCTCGCACTTTCAAACTCCGACCGATCAACATCTTATCTTGAATTTTGTCAATTGTTTTAGGTGTAGAGACCACAACTGGGATATCTTAATGGGCCACATTGGAGTTTAATGACCCACAATTAGACCGGAGCTGAATTCTATGTATTGTATTAAAGTCACATCGACAAATAGTTACGGAATAAGGAACATGATTGTTCATATACGATAACTCCTTGCATTTCTGTACAAAATTAGTAAAAAAAGATTTATTTTATCAAATGAGGTTCTGTGAGACAGAATCAAGGTATTTTGGGAATAACTTTAGCAGATGAGGATTCCAGCGCAAGTTTCGGCTGCTTATTCTATCGCCATATTGCTCAGAAGCGCCCTTGCCAATGCTTTCTCACTAAAAGGGTAACATAACGAATACTGCGATGGTCAGTTCCACACAATAATAAGTTACTATCTTACCCCTAGTTTTTAACTTAAGAATTAAGTACGTCATTAGCTAATTTTTATTTAAAATTAAGTTGTAATTAAATACGATTTAATTTTTTCAGTGGTTAATTGAAGTTCTTATTAAATTACGTTGAAAGTACGGTAGCACTGCAAAATTTCCCAGTATTATGGAAGGCTTTTCAAACAACAGCTGTTTAACATAAATAAGAAAGTTAGATTATCAAAATGCAGAAAATTAAAATTGGATAAAAACACATTTTATGAAACCAAAAGAACATCAGAATGCATTTTTCTATTTATTTATTCCATGATATAAAACTACGAATTGTATATGTTATATATTTATGAAAATTAAAGGAAATTCTTTCTAGTACGACCACATGATGTTCATGTGTATGTTTTCAACAAACACATACAGGCATGAAAACATGGTGCGCTCATAAAACTTAAATAATATTTAATTACACAAGTTTGTGCATTTAATTATTATTTAATTATGCACTCAAAAACACAATTTCATATTTAATTAGAACTTAAAAAATAATTACCAAGTGAAAAAATGGGCATTAGTCTTTTAAATTAAAAAGAAAACGTTTTTAAGCGGTTTCAAAACCGCCGATGTGGCAAGAATGTCAGCTGTTAGATATCTGTCATCAAAAGTGTCATTTATTTAGTGAAAGCCTTGCCATTTACGAATATGCATCATTTAGCAAAAGAAAAAGCGTAAAAATAGTTTAAAAAAGCAGTGGCCACTTTTCGAGCATTGCAGGTTGATTATTGTCGTCATAAAAGTCTTACTGTGCAAGAAATTTACCAGATTATAAAGAAATTTACAGAGATTGAAAGCTTTACAGATGTGGTCAGGCCTGTGCATCATTGCAATGTCTCTACGTGGATAATCCCCAAACTTTGGAAAATTTTAAAACCAACATGCGTCAAAATATCGTCGAGAAACCACCCGAAATGTGTAAAAAAAGTTTGAAAACTACCTCAAAAAAACCGACCTCTGCAACCAATCTAGGGGCGGTTATTTATGTGGCATTGTATTTCGTACGTTCAAGTTCAAGCATTATCATGATATAAAACTTTCATCCAAATCATACACATAAAAAAATTTCAACTTGAAATCTTTTTCGGCAATGATTTTGCTTTATATGTGTTTCATGTTAATCTAACATAATTTACGATAATCTTCAAAGAAAACCTTTTCCTTTATTTCATGTTGGTCAAACATGTTGAATCAAAGTTATTTCAAGTGGAACAATATGAATTTTATATTTTATTAAATATTTAACTCACGTGTTAATGTTGGCACAGGCAACAGAAACATTTTTGTTTGTATATAATTGACTTCCCCGGCCAAGATATGACTACCGAGAGTCAAAGCGCTTACCACTGCAGCCACAATAACCTTAAATATTCTGTAGATGCACACTAAGTACATATATACCATCACGAATAAAATTTTAATTCCACATTATTTAATTGATCATTTAACATAAAATTTATTTGAAAAGTTATAGTAAAAAAAATACAAACTGCGAATCTCTTTTGACTTGTCTCCAGGATTCGAACCTGTGACCCTCCGACTACAAGACTAGTTCACTATCTATAGTACTAGCCAGCAGCAGGAAGTTTTCGCTGGTAATGCGAAGTTTGTCGACTATTTACGAACATCAAAATAAACAACAACAAAACAAAAACAAACACAACATTGTATTGCAGCTACCCTATCGGAAATTAAGTTAACTTTAAACTAACTTTAAGCTAACTATTTCGCAACTAGTACTGACTGGCACTTGGATTACTTTTCAATGTAATCAACTGACTATTTTAACATTGCGATGTCCTAGGCAGTAGTCAATTGTCTCACTCTGCATTACTTTCAGCTAACTTAAAGTTGGCTTTTTTAAATCACCTGGTAGTCAGTAAATATAAAAATTTTTTCTGGGGTTCGAAGTTCGAACATGTATCATCACACGTTGTGTACTCAACGCGCTAACTACACAGCCAAGGTACCATCTAAAATAATAACAGCAAAATGTTAAGATAAAACTGGAATGAGTTTCAAAGTAGCTGAGAATAAATTTGTTGGCTCTCACCAAATTCGATTACGTACTCAACTTAAGAATTAATTTTGGATTTGTTCTGGATGACTTTGCAGTTAGCTTTTAGTCAGTCTAAAAAAAGTTAACTATAAGTTAACTATTTTTGTAGTCAACCACACATTCTCCGACAGGGTATGAACAAAGCAAATTAATACCACTACACTTAAACAAGATATTATTTCTTGTAAATTTAATTTAAATTTCAATCATGGCGATTTGACATTGGTATTTTTTCTGTGTGTGGCTTTAAGTGTGTTTTACTTAAGTTTACTTTTGAACCCGAAAAATGGACAACCCCATACAATTTCTTATTGCAACTTTTAGTATTAAGTATTAACATTTTCTCCTCCTGCAAATGCTCATGCACTCAAGAGAACAACAACAAGAATACGTTAAAAATTACTGACCTACGTTCACCTACGAATGTGGTGGGGCTTGACGTGGAGGCACGGATGATGAGGCATTGATGATGGCCGAGTTGATGGGCTGCCACATAAAAAAGGCAAAAAAGCAAAAACGCAGTAAACGCTTGAATACAATTTGCAAATACGATATTGGTACTACGGTCATAAGAATCATTCATTGTTGTTAACGACCAGAAGAATGTGGTCTGCTTTTTGTCTTTAAATTTTAAACAAACAGTAACATCTATCTCTCTCTCTTTCTCTCTTTTAACTCTTTGTGGTGCGGGTATGGTAAAGAAATAATGTAGTATTCTATTGCAATTGAAAATAGAATTTTTCGTGTATTTACTATGGCTTCATCATGTCTTTGGTGACTATTTTTTTGTTTGTATTTGTGCAAATTAATTAACACTTTTTTAGTGCCCTGGGCTGAAGTGAGAATGTATTAATAATCTGCCTTATCGTGGTTGGCGTATTTCAAATACGACTACGACTGTTTGGTAATAGATTAAAGAAGACCTCAGTAATTTTTCTTTAATCTATTACCAACCAGTCGTAGTAGTATTTGAAATACGCCAACAACGATAAGGCAGAATGTTTCTGATTTGCTTGTAGATAAGTGATACACAGTGCGCTGCAAAAGTCGGACTACGATTCGTGTAATAGTCCATTCAAGTAATTTCAACATGGATTTGCGAACAAACGCATAAGTGTTCATACTGGTAATATGTACATTAGAGTATTTTTTTCCAGTTGAATAATAAAGGCCCAGGCACATAGAATCCGTCATACATACGTTAAACTTCACCTTTTTCAACTGACATTAACGCAATGAGTACTTTATTGACGGAATCATTTGAACAGCATCAAAAGGTTGTTTCTCCATTTCATTTGTTAAACTTACCGTTTTTTATTTATTTCGTTTATTTATTTTGTTTTATTTTATTTTTGCTGCCACAAAACACGAAAACATAAATCAGAACACACAAAAAAAAACCAACCAATATCTGTCCAAACCAAACTACTCAACGTACGCAAAAAGTTAAAAGTTTACAAATTTTATGCACTTTGCGTTACCGGACACGTACTGAATGTAACAGACTTCATAAGAAACCATGTATTTCAACTTAGCTGTAGGTTGAAAAAGGCAAAGGATTCTATGTGCCCCGGCCTTAAGGCTTCTCAACATTTTTTTATATTTCAGCTTCTCACTGTTGTAAATATCTTTGTGGTTAAAAAAAGATTTTTTGGATGAAAGCAGCTTCGTCCGTTGTAATTTCCTGTTGATTTAATCGAAATTAAGTGAAATAATTTAATATGGCAAATGTCTAAATATATTGCTGCTAGTTCCAATTTTTTATTCTTATAAAAATCTTTTCCAAAAAAGACAAGAAACAATGAATTAAAATAAATAAAATCTTGTTCAGGGGCAAATTACGGCATTCGATATCGAACGAAATTTCAAAACATTTCCTTATAAACTTCATTTAAATGTTTGAGGTTTCCTTCGATATCGAATGTCCTAATTTATTTGCCTTCAGATTTTTATATTTTCCTTACATTTCTTTTCTTTACGAGGAACAATACCAACAAAAAGCAAGTAATAGGGAAAACAAAAAATTCTAATTGGAAAAGTGAGAAATTTCTCGGGGAATTTTATTCATAATTGCCTTGTCCGTCTACTTTCCGTCAAAATTTGAGAGCAAACAAGTTTTGTTTCCACATACAAAAAGCTTTCCGCAATCCTGGAACTGAGACCATATTTTATTTATATTTTTTTATTTATGAAATTTATTTTATATATTCTTCCGATTAATTTTTCAAAATACATTTCTGGTATTTGTTAAAAGAATAATACAGGGTGTTTTTTTAGAGGTATAGAACTTCGAATTGAAACAAAACACAAGAAAATCGTTTTAATGTCCATCAATTTGGCTTTATTGGAAGGATAATTTTATGCCATTAACGTTTAAATATGATTTCGGGCATGTGGCCGCCGCGGCTGGCTCGAATAAAGCCAATTCTACAGGTCCAATTTTCAACCACTTTTTCGAGCATATGGGGCCGTATGTTGGCAATAACGCCACGAATGTTGGCTTCCAAGTCCCCTAACGTTTCTGGTTTGTTGGCGTAGACGAGCGACTTCACATATCCCCAAAGAAAATAATCCAATGGTGTCAAATCACACGATCTTGGTGGCCAATCCATGGTTAACCGAATTAGTTGCTCTGATGGACGATTATGTCGACCATAAAATGGACGGAGCTTGCGGTAAACTTCGCGAACTGAACCATTATTTTCGAAATAAATTTGCACGATTTGCAAGCGTTGTTATTTTGTCAACCTGTTCATGATGAAATGGCAAACCAAACTAATTATTAATCACTTGACAGCTGACAAAATGGCCGCCAGTTAAAAAAGTGATGCCAACTTAAAGTTCTATACCTCAATAAAAAACACCCTATACATAGACTGATGTAAGGCATACATAAGTTGTTTGTTAAGTTGTATTTAAAAAAGTTTCAATTCTCCAGCCCTGATTTTTAATAAAACAATGCAAATGCCAAGAACTTTCTTTTTGATTTTGCTGATTTTTAATGCCAATCTATTTAAGACATTGTGACACAGTAAAAAAAACATCGAAGTCTCGAAATTTTCCAGAGGGCTCGAAAATCGATTTCACTTGCAGACAAATGACTTTCCGTCATCGCTTATTCAACTATGTATACTATACATTAGTGTTGAGCGAAACTGTGATTTTTAATAATGTTGCTCCTTGTGAACTTGATTTCTAAATCGCTGTTTTAAACTGTGATTGTGATCACAGTTTAGCAGTATTTTGTTTCTAGCAGTTCTGTTATTTTGAAAAAATCTAATAAGAAGAGCAGTTGTGAAATTAAACAGTGACTGTGATCACGATTTAACACATTTCAGCTCTTCGGCTTTAAAAGTACGAATTAGTATTGGTATTTTGATAAATCCCTATCGGAAATTAAGTTAACTTTAAACTAACTTTAAGCTAACTATTTCGCAACTAGTACTGACTGGCACTTGGATTACTTTTCAATGTAATCAACTGACTATTTTAACATTGCGATGTCCTAGGCAGTAGTCAATTGTCTCACTCTGCATTACTTTCAGCTAACTTAAAGTTGGCTTTTTTAAATCACCTGGTAGTCAGTAAATTAAAAAAAAATGTTTGGGGTTCGAACATGTATCATCACACGTTGTGTACTCAACGCGCTAACTACACAGCCAAGGTACCATTTAAAATAATAACAGCAAAATGTTAATATAAAACTGGAATGAGTTTCAAAGTAGCTGAGAATAAATTTGTTGGCTCTCACCAAATTCGATTACGTACTCAACTTAAGAATTAATTTTGGATTTGTTCTGGATGACTTTGCAGTTAGCTTTTAGTCAGTCTAAAAAAAGTTAACTATTTTTGTAGTCAAAAACACATTCTCCGACAGGGATGCTAATAAGAAGAGCGACAAGAACAAACAATTAGCATCAACCCCAACCAAATATTGATAATTGTCGTATGAGAGTCAGAGAGACAGTAAAATTGCAAATGCAAAAATGTGAGAGTAATACATAGTTGCCAGAAAAGACGATTTGACACGATTAGACGATTTTTTCTCGACAAACGGTGTACGTATACAAATAAATTCATGTGCTAGCTTTATTTACTGTAAAGTAAGCATGCAAGAGCATTCACAGTTTGAATGAAAGAACTACATTTGCAAAACCTGTTACTTGATAAATTCAGTCATAGTTGTGATTAGTGATTTTTTAATCGCTGTGAAAAAGTAACAGGTTTCGAAAAATAGCTCATCACTACTATACATAACGTTGGTTGGTTACTGGTTTGCCTCATCAATAATATATTCTTAATATCTGTAATCACCCGACGATAATTAGCCAGAATACATAATTTATAGGGCGCATATGAATGTTGGGAATGACAAACCATCACATATTTGGTGGAGGGTATAAAAATGAGAAAATTATAAAACCTTCGATTTTCTTCATTTTAAATTCGGTTTGACAACTCTTATTCATCTACTAACTTCCGATATCGACCGACTGGTCCTTGTTAGAAAACCCTTTGCAATAGTTTTTAAACTTATTTGGAGCAAACTTATGTACATACATATGTATGTATGTATGTATGTACTCTATTCTTATCAATTTAATTAAATTTGTTAATTTTTTTCTTTAGTTCTGTCAATGAAAGAAAAAATAATAATTTACTTTGACATTTCTATTTCTATTTGTAAAAATTCTTATGCGAGAGTAAATAAAAAATAATAATCGGCCATAAAATTGATAAAAATTAATTGTCACTATTAGTCAAGTATTTGGTTTATTATCACAAAGACATAATTTAAATGTACGATGGACTTACCATTTGTTATCTTGAAATGAATAATATTCGGTTTTTAGTTTGTAGTCAAATTACAATAAATAAATTTTTTATATGACGTTTTAGTTTTTTTTTTTTTTTTAAATTTTGATAGTCAAACTCTATTTTTAACCGATCAAAAATAGTAAAATGTGTAGTAAAGAAACTAAAGTTCTATTTTTCTTATCAGTTGTTTATTGAAAAAAGGCCAATGTTGTCTTTTAAGAAACAAAAAAAAAAAAACAAAGTTCCAATTGATTAGAACAATAATGTATGTATGTTATTTGAAAAATCTTACTCATCATTTTGAAATTACAAAATTGTTGAAATGGAGATAGTGTCTGCCTTTTATTTTTTATTTTTTATTAGTTTCAGACAATGATTTCATTGATATTTTTAGTTAGTTAATTGTTTTTCATGAATTTATGACGATTAATATAGTTCGGCCGCTACGCCGACATACTGACAGATATTTAAAATTTAAAAAAATAGTGAAAATGTCAATAACATACAATGTCTCGTTTTTGTAACTTGTGAAAAGTTTTCGCCTTGAGAAAAATTAAATAATTACATATATCAATTGTCCTATTTAAAATTTAAAAACTTGCGAAAATATCAACAAATGGAGTTTAGTTTTTGCTCATCCTGTGTTTCACAAGTTTATAACAATCTCGAAGACTCGAAATATTCTCACATTCGTTGCAGAAACCGAGCACAGATCGTGAAATTCAGTATCATTTTTCAATGAATCGTAAAATTTCTTGCGATTACAAACGATGTGGGATATACAATGTACATCATATGCAGCGAGTTATCCATTTCTCGCTTTCAAAATTATAGTTAAATAAAACACACATGAAACTTTTATTTCATTATAACGCATCTTGGCACCGTCTTGTTGAAAATACATATCGACCAGTTCATAGTCTTCAATGGCAGGACAAATAAAGTTGGTTATGATACGGCCATAGCTCTCTGAATTGACGGTAAATGTGCTTCCCGTGGTGAAAAAAAATACGGCTCAAACTATATTTTCGGCAGTGCACACATTGAATGACTAAGTATATCTGTAATGACTACCATAATCACTCCGTAATGCTCAAAAAGTTGCCACCACTTTTGTAATAAGTTTTGTATATAGTACGAGTATGTTTCCACCGGCATGACTTACACAAATCATGGTAATTTATACATGATTTACCTATCATACATTTTGCATATGAATAAATCACCTCAAAAAATTTGATTTAAATTGAATTGCTATTTCGAAAATACTATTTTTCGAACTGGATTTATCTATGCAACCCTGCGTGCCTGCGTCCCTGGGTCATCCATCAATAGTGATTGAAATTTAGAAAAAATTTCAATTTCATGTGGTTAAAATTTACATTACAGCTGCTGTGGCCACCTTATAAAGTACGTGCATAAATTGAATACGAAAATCAACGAAAACAACAAATCACTCACAAACTCGGTGGAAACACTTCGAAGTGATTTACTTATTAAACCTACTTGATTTAAACTCAGTAGAAACACATTATTAACTATTTTTACGCGCTCTTCAGTTTTTAAACGATCCATATTCGTAAATGGTAAAACTCTCGCTAAATAAATGAAACTTCAGCTGACAGCCTTGCCACACCTGCGGTGTTGAAACCACTAAATGGATAAGCCATTTCATTTAATTAACAATTCAGATCATATGCCTGAAATCTTCTTTTATTTATTTACATATTTACAACAACAATAACAGTTAAATAAAAACACCTTTACGGTTTTGCTTAAATGAATTTTTTAATAAACAAACCAGCAAATAATTTGTTTGTAATGCAATCGCTGTTCCCATATTGGCAACAGTTTATACTTCACCGAACATTGAATTTTATTTTATTTTTTTAATCAAAATTTATGGATCTTTTCGCTTGAATTGAGTCTTTTTGATGTTTGTACTTATTTTTATTTTAGTATTTTGCAAATTGAAGTAAGTTTGTTTACTTTGTGAGACTTTGAAATAATAATAATAAAAAAATTGTTTAAGTAATTTAAAATAAATTTTGCAATAAATTTGCCATTGCTAACTGCATGTATGCCATTATCATTACTGTCTTAATTGAAAGGAATTCAAAGTTTATCGTGTAATATGTAAATATTAGGTCTATTATTGTAATATGTAATAGGACTAAAGTAACATCAGAGCGCCCTCCTTATTGTGTAGCAGAATCATCGGCGAAGTAAAATAAACCAATAAAATGCTACTAAACTAAACACAGCTTCAAAAATTTAATATGCCTCATTTGACTCCAGAAGGCGCTGCAACACTGCTTTATCAAAAAGCTGCAAAAAAGCAGAGTTGTAAAAGAATGAAGCTTTCCTCCATCTCTTCCTTCATCACCTGTCTTCTCTATCACTATCTCTTCCCTATCACCCTCTCTTGTGAGCTGGACTCTAAATTTCACCCTTCCTTACCAGCAGCCTGATAACCTAACCTAACCTAACCTAATAATAGTAAATATTTTGTGATAGTTACAAGTTGACTTTAACATAAAAGTAACTGACGCACAGAGGAATATTTGAGCCAAAAAGCTGGCCACTACTTTTTTTAGTTTATATTGCTTGTGATAAGTTATTGAGTGCCCCTAGATCAATGAAACTTAGCTGAAATATGTCTTATAGTCCTAGGCTATATATAACCTTGAAAATAGAAAAAATCGGTCAAAGTGAAACAAAGTTCCCTTTAGAGGAACTAATACTACCTCTGAAAAATTAAATTTTTTTCTGCATTTTTCCCATGCTTTTGTTTAGCTAATGCAACTTTTAAAGTTGGCAAAAGTGGTCCCAAGAGATCGTAAGATGTCATTTTCGTTCCCGCTTCTTTTTGTGGGCGGCGACAAAAATATTATTTGCAAAAATAATGTAAATATTAAAAAAATGTACTATTTATGCCCTAACATCATAAAAATTAAACTTTCGAGCTTGTATCGGCAGGGGGAAGTATCTCTCCCCTCAAAGAAAAATATTCACCCTTATTCCAGTTGTCAACATCGACGTCACGTCAATGCAATACCAAAACATTGGGGCTTGTCTACTCGCTACTCGCTCTCGAGAACAATTTTGTGCTATTGACAGTCTATTTCTATTCCCTAAGGTCTAGAAAATAGCATGAGCCTGCCAAAGCAGTCAGTTGTTTTCGACAACGGATAGACAAGCATAATTTTTTTTTTATTGTATTGACGTGACGTCGCTGTTGACAACTGGAATAAGGGTGATTTTATAACTGACATACTCTTACCAATGCAAGAGGAGCAAAAACAGAAAAAAGGTGAAATTAAAAAAAAAAATTAGATTTTAAATTTTATTGTGGTATAAAACATAATTCTAAATGTAACTACCTTCACTTTTAAAAATCTTCTTCGTTTTTTTTTTGTTTGCAAAAAAGTGTATTTTTTAATTTTTAAAGGAATTGTTTCAACATTAATATTTAAAATAATTTTGTTGTTTTAATACTAACAAAAGTCTTTCAGCGAAAAAAATCAAGGTAATACTTTTATTCGTTTAGCCACAAAAAAAATGTCATATAAACATGTTGAACCCGAAAAAACATTAAAAACTCATGTAATTTTCGTCACTTTTCTGACTTTCTCAGAACTACAAATCTCAACTCAAAGTCTTTAAAATTAACAATATGATGTAAAATGTTTTTTGTGTATCGAGCAGTGTACTTATGTATGTAGTTCTTAAAATGTTTTTAAATACATTTTTGCCTTTTGGGCCAGCCTCTGGCCTGAAATACACCTCTGTATGAAGTTTGTTCTGCCGGCAAATTTAAAAATGAACGTCAGGCAGTTTCTCTGCTTAAGATATGGTAATTTAAGCGGAGAATATGACGGCTTCAAAAAAAAAAAAAAGTATATGTAACACAAAACAAACAAACAGAAAAACAACACAAAACACAAAGTAATACAAGAAACAAAATAGAACAAATAAACTAAACAATAATTCCGCCAAAAAAAAACCGACTTCAATGCATAGATGTGATAGAACATTTTCGAAACAAATTTATGGGATATAAAATTCAATTGTAATGAGCGTGCCTCCGCCCATATTTCTCAAATGCAAGATTTTGTGTTTTTCAGAGCTCAGGGTGTGTGTTAAGTTTTGTAAAAATCGGTACAGTAGAACCACTTAAAATAAAATATTAAATTTTAATGGGTGTGACTCTGCCCATTTTTTCAAAGGGAAGGTTGTGCCTATTTTGAGCTCAAGGTGTGTGGTAAGTTTCGTAAGAATCGATTAAGTAGAACCACTTAATATATAAGAATAAATTTTAATGGGCGTAGCTCCGCCCATTTTTTCAATCCTTAAATTGTGTAATTAGAAGAACCAAAGGTGTTTGCTAGGTTTCGCAGCAATCAAATAAGTAGAATATCATAAAATCAAATAAAAAAATTTGTGGTCGTATCCCCGCCCAATTTTTTTTTACCATATGATCAATGAGAAGCTATAGCCTCTCCTACAATAAAAGAATTTGTACAATTGGCCTAATATGAACCGGGCTATGAAGTCACACTGCAAAAAAAATGGATCGAACTGATAACCTCCGCCTCTTTTTTAAGTCGGTTAAAAATAAGTCATTGCCACTAATTTTTTTTTCACAATTAAAAGTTGTCGGTATCCATAGCAGTGTTGCCACAATACAAAATCTATAGAATTTACCTTATCTGACAGTTGTAATAATGGAAAAAAATTTTAAAATTTATCTAAAGTTAAGTTTAAGTAGCAGGAAGCTTATCACTAAGTTGTAATTCGTAGAAAAACAAGCAAATGAATTCCATTATCTGGTTAAATGTTGAGTGCACGAAATTGCAGTGAAAGTTTTTCGTGAAATCGTTCTGTGCATTTCAAAAAATAATTCGAAAAAGTATGTATATCGAAGTGAACTGACCTTCACCCTTATCGGCAATAAAAGGCAAACATTTTTATTGCCGTGAACAAAATTAGGAAGTAATATAGTGATACAACAACAACGCAAACATTGGCGATCACAATTTTAGGGAAAGAGAGCACTTTTCACGTGAACTTTTATTCCCGATATTCACAAAAGGCTAATAAAATATTAGAATCTCAAAATCATTTAATAGTAAAGTGATTTGAAATCACTGTGCAAACTTATTTTTGAAATTTTGCGGTTTGAGCCAATTGCCTCACAACATTTTCGAATTAAAAAAAAAACGTTTTATATTTTTTGGACACTTTTTTAATTTTGTTTACATTTTTCGCGATATACTTTTCCCATACATTGGTCAGCTGATATTGATTGTGAAGAAGACGTCTGAGGTTGCCAGACCAACAAAGTTCTAAAGTCGTGTAGTCGTGTAGCACATGACTAATTTATTCAACTAAATTAAACATTAACACCAGTATACATAAACGATTAGTAAAGTTAAATCATCCGTCAAAGCGGTTTTCTCATAAATTTTTTTTACATTAAAACAACATTAACTTTTAATAATCCTTATGAATACCGGCGTAAGAATAAACATTAACCCCCTTATGCAAAAGCATAAGTTAAACGAATTTTGTATGGCAAAACCGGTTTTAACGCATGAGTCCAGTGAGTTAAAAATTATTCACATCACTCAATAGAATATTGCGATGAAACCTTTTGGAACTGAAGCAAAATATTCAAAATAAATTTGCGCAATTCTAATCGTTGGCGAAAAATATAACTTTTAAGATAAGTCTCTATTAATCATTGGTGAGGACAATAAATAAAGCCAAATTAAGTAAAATGGCCTATTAATTTGAATTGTTGTGCAATTCAAAAATTGGGACTCAGAGAAAATTGTTTTCGTGAATGAAGCAACTTTTGTTGTTCAATTACAAACATGAGAAAGGTGAAGGAAAGTTAAAAAAACCTCTCCATTTGTCAAAGAAGTTTTTGAGCTTCACATTATTAATCGAATAAATGACGAGTAAAAAAGTTATTCGATCATGTAGTCAAAATACAAGCAAAAATATACTGCCAGTTTATAGAAGATATGTAAAAATTCTCGTGTGTCTATTTATATTGAAAACAAAAACAAAGCACTCAAAATTTGTTTTTGTTTTCAATGCAAATAGCCAGACGAGAATTTTTACTTGTCTTCTACTGTCAGCTAGATGTCGACAACGTTCGACTTGTCGCACACTTACATTCAAAACAAAAACAAATTTTAATATTAATTAAAGTTAATATTTGTGTAAGTGCGACAAGTCGAAGGTAGTCGACATCTTGGGCCAGGCCCTTAATTTTTATTCGAGTAATCTACTGATGCTAGGTTGATGTTTATTCGATTCAATTGTAATCGATTATTCGAACAACGAATATTGTTTTGTTTTTTTTTTAATTAAAAGCAAATTTCAAGAAACAAAATTAGCCTTAGTTTCATTTAAATAATCGTATAAGCTTTAAATTTCATTCGATTATTCGCAAATAAGGAACTATGTACTTTATTCGAAAATGCAAATAAAAAGATTCTTATTAACATGTTTAATTTTTATTCGAGTAATAAAATTTTAAAATTATTCGGTTATTCGAATGATAATGATGTAAAATAGAAATATAACGTTTTATTAATTGTTTGACCACGACTCTATATGAATACAAAATTTGATAAGCGAATATTGTTTTTTTATTCGATTAATTGAGTATATTTAAAATTTCGATAGATTAAAAAGTAAAGACTTTTAAGTGTTATTCGTTTGCCCAAATACATAATGAATGAAAAATTTGTTTTTCGAATATCTTCACAAAATATTTATGTTAATAAAAAAATAATGTTAGATTAATTGAATTAACTGATTTAATTGCTGTAATCGAATAAGTCCTAAGTCTTACTCGGTTATTCGAATAAATTTAAAATTTTATTCGATTATTCTTAAATTAGACAAAAATTTTATACAATAACTGATAAGTGTTAATAAATGAATCGAATAAAAAAACATTTAAAATATTTAAGTTGCTTAGAATTATTCGAATAAATAAAGAAAATAAAAATATATTCCCTTTTGAAATTTTTTATTATTAATTACATATGTACAATGTACATACATCCAAATTTATGTACATACTCGTATGTATGTATTTGTATCAATCAGCCGCAACTAGGGATGGACATGTACAGACGATTGTAAGATCTTACAATATTGTCAGGTCTGGCAATGTGCTGACAATGTACTGGCAATAAAAAATTGCCAGCAAAAGGTAGATTGTCAGTTCACACGGTTGTATCAAATTTGTCAGAAAATCTTACAATTTATTGCCAGACGGTTGTATGACAATAAATTCATCTGACAAAATCGTCAGTCGAAAAATTGTCAGTTCACACGGTTGTCATATACAAAAATTTTCAGATTTGTTGTTTTGCGTTGCCAGACTCAAAGAATTTATTAGAAATTGTTAAATATCAATCCCTTTTGGTTGTATTAAATGTAAAAAGTGAAAATATAAATTATTATGAACCATAAAGAAGCAATTGCAATGATTTAGTCGGCATATATTTTTTTATTTATATTTTCTTTAAAATAAAGCATGTGCAGTGTTGCCCATAGAAAGAATTCTCTTACAATGACGCCATTGTCAGATGCATAAAGTTCGCACATCTGACAATATTAAAATGTCTGACAAATATCTGGCAATAATTTTACAATGTGTTCACACGATTGTAAGATGTCTGACAATTTGTTGTCAGTTGCTAGTCTTGCAATGAACTGACAATGCTTTTTCTGGCAACGATGTCAGACAAAAATTGCCAGTTCACACGGTTGTAAGAAATTTTTAGCACATTTTACTAACAATATTGTAAGATCTGACAACCGTCTGTACATAGCTTAAGAAAACATCGAGGTTTTTTTTAGCGGCCAACATACATCGATGTTGCATCGATATCTCATAAAATACATCGATGTTTTTTATACATCGATTGTTTATTGTTTAATTATTTATTATTATATTTTAAAAAAATCTTAAGTTTATTTTACATCTCCCAATACCTTTTTTCAATACTGTTTAGAAATAAAAGTTTACCAAGTCTTTCACCTAGAGCTAGGTCCAACTCGTTCATTCGTTCATTAAATTACATGGGTTTGATCATAGGTTTGTGTCTAAAATGAACGAATGAACTACTTGGACCCAGCACTACCTTCACCACTCAATCGGTTTCTTTGTTGTTGTTCACCTGCGCTGCTTGCGAAAATAATCTTTCAGACGGAACCGTTTTTTAAAAGCGATCTTGTAAAGTTTGGGAAACTAGGATTTATTATCTTTCCAAATATCCAAACGATTTTCGTTCAGTGTTCCAACAGGAGTGTTAAATACTAAAATATATCAATCGACGCCGAATTTCCAGCCTCCTATTAGCCGAAAAAAATTGTAGACGGCGGCTGGTCAAAACTATTCATCGGCTCGACTTAGCCGGCACTCAGCCGATCGGTCTTAGATACGCCTTGCGCGTGGTTTGCAAGCTGTTTGTTGTGAGTAAAGATGCCAGACACGAGCTTATTCGTCGCTTATAATAGTGTTGCCAGTTGTTCACATAACATTTGCCAGGTATACATTACAAACTTTAATAATGCCAACACATATAGATATGTATACACTATAACAACATAATATATGTATACACTTATAACAATTTACACGTTTTGTATACAATTTGTCATTTCCATGCATTGAAAGAAAACATCAATGTTTTCCGATTGTTTAAAAGAAAAAAAAAAAAAAAAACATCGGATTATATCGATGTATCGACACAATACATCGAGTGTTTTTAACATAGTGTCCACACCTGACGAATTTATATAATGATGATTTTATGATGATGATGATTGATATCCGGGCCTATTCTGCAAAATCACGACATGTCAAATCACGGTGATTTTAAAAAGTTAATGAAAGCTAAATAATTGCTTTTTTAAATTGCACGATTTATAGCGTTGGAAGTTGGAAGAAAATATTCTATTATAAATGACAAAAAATTAAAATACAATAAAAACCCACTATCAAGTCAGCTATTAGTAGTTTACTTTTGAAATCACGTGATTTGAAATCACCATGATTTTCAGAACAGGCCCGATAATGATGAAAATTAATCACGTAAAGACTCAAATTATTAATGTTATGGCAATGTTAATATTCATATTATTAATATTAATCATCAGAGCTCACGGATTGATAAATCCATCCTGATATCAAATGTCATTTTTTGTGTCACTTTACATTTGACGTTTATTTATTACAAAATTTTCGTTAAAGAAAATTTAGATGTTTTTGGCAAGCTCTTTGCAATATTTTGTTTGAGAAAGTTAATATTGTAGTGATTCATCATGATATAAAGTCATCAATCGTCGGGTGGTTACTGGTTTGCCGCACAGATACTAAGAATACATTATTGATGCGACAAACCACTAACCACCCGATGCAATGTCTACTCCTTTTGTCTAGATATTAATGAAAAAATTACAGTTACTCTGCCGGCGTTCTATTACGAGTTATGATATAAAATCATCAGGTGTGGACACTATGTAAAACATCGATGTTTTTTGTCCATCCGTAGTCGCAATAGACCAGCTGGCTATTTTCGTTGCTTGTAACTTCAATATACTCGTAGATACGTTGGATGTCAATACATATACGAGGTCTGATCAAAAAATAACCGTTATTTTCAAATTTCGTGAGTTACGTATGTTCGATTTTCGCATTTTTTTCTTCTGTTATGTTGGTACACCTGTTATATATGTTGGCAATATCAGCCATTTTGGATTGTCAGTTTGTTTTTGACAGATAAAAAGGTTAGTCGTGTTTTGGTGTGCTCTTCGATTTTTTACTATTCGAAAAAATGGATCAAAGAAACTGTATTAAGTTTTGTGTAAAAAATGAAATTAAATGCGCAAGGACATTTGAAATGTTGACTGTGGCGTTTGGCGAGTCTACTATGAGCAGAACACAAGTTCAATTGTGGTATAACCGGTTTAAGGAAGGCCGAGAAGATGTCAATGACGATGCTCGTCCTGGTCGTCAAGTTCGGTGTGGTGCATCATGAATTATTGCCACAGGGTCGTACGGCGTGAAGCAATTCGTCAGAAACGCACAGAATTGTGGAAAAAACAATCATGGATTTTGCACCATGATAATGCACCAGCTCACACATCGATGCTTGTGCGTGAGTTTTTGGCCAAAAACAAAACCGTTATCATGCCTCAACCACCGTATTCACCGGACTTGGCCCCCGCTGACTTTTTCCTCTTCCCAAAACTGGAGACACCGATGAAAGGAAAGCGTTTTGCTACGATTGAGGAGATAAAAGAAAAATCGAAACAGGAGCTGTTGGTGATACCAAAAAGTGTTTCGAGGATTGGAAAAAACGCTGGTATAAGTGTATTATATCTGAGGGGGATTACTTTGAAGGGGGCAATATAGTTATTGATGAATAAATAAATACTTTTTGAAAAAATTGAAAATAACGGTTATTTTGTATGTATTTTAGTAAATTTTTTCTGACATTAAAAGTATAATTTTCTCAAAGCGAATTGAGCCGAGTATATCTTATATGAATTTGCATTTAGTTGCTTCTATATATTTTGATTATTTTCTTTTAATTTTACACTAAATAAATAATCGTTATTTCTTGGATTCTTTTTGAAAGTGATCTTAATTAATAATAAATAAATTTCGTTCAAACGAAAACTCTACTAGTGCATCCTCGCTATAATTAAGAAGACTTCTGCAAACTTATTTAACATGATTACGCCTTAACCGTAAATCTGCTAAGGCTGTAATTGCTTTTCGATTAATTTTTGCCGACTATAGGGTGTACACAAAGTTTTTATTGATATTATGCCTCTGTTGAATGCAACTGGATGTGTGAATTGTAATTTCTGCAACAAAAGAAACAATGCAAGTTTTTTTATGGCAATAATATAGCGTTAAATTTTTAAAAATGTCTTAAATATTTTCTTACGTTTTCTTTATTAAAAAGTATGAATACTTGTATGTTTGCATTATTTTGGTGTTGTTTGTTTTAATAACAAAAAAAAAAAAAAAAAAAACATAAATATTTGCATAATGCTGACATCAGTTTTAATTAAAAAATAAAGCAGAGAATAATTCGTATAAAATTGAACTTTTTTGAGCACAAACTTCAACATAAAAATTCTTTTACAAATAAACAACCACGTGGTCAAGAATTTAATGAAATTTATGCATATATTTTTTAAAAGTATTTTAATCAATATTCCAGACATACCTGTAAAATTAAAATGTTTTAAGAAAGAATATTTAGGTACACAAATTCCAAAAAAAAAAAAATTAATATGGCATTAGTTGGATTGAAAAAGGTTTTGAAAGTAATTAACAAAAACTGAGACCAGCACTTTATAATTTAAAAAAATATTTGTTTTTTTATCAGTGATAAAAAAGAGTGCTAGTTTTAAGAATTTTCCAATTGCTGTAAGAATTTAGATAGACTGCTTAGAAATGTTTAAATTTAAACGATGTATGACTAACATTACTAAGTATAAATTCCAAGTGAATCAGCAATTTTAAAATGAAATTTACCTTAACATTAAATCATACAAATATATGTATATACATATGTATGTACATACGAATTTTTGTCGATTGAGTTTTAATTTAAATAAATAACGAAATACCAAAGTTTTAACGTAAGTCACCTTGTGCATATAATAACAATAATTAATAATTCTTAAATTAATGCAAATATTAGCAAAATAAAACAAAATAACTAAAAGCTGTATATAACAAAGTGATCTTATTATTACAACAATATGTATAAAATTTATAAAATATAAGCAACTAAAAAAACTCATACATTTTCAAAAATTGATTGTGCCAAATCTATTAATACTTCGACAACTTAAAAACTGGTACAAAATTGTTAACTTCTCTGCAGAATTAATTATTTTTTTTATAAGACATTCACCCTTATTCCAGTTGTCGACATCGATATCGTTGTCGAAAACAACTGACTCCTGTAGGCATGTTTATGCCATTTTCTAGACCCTATGGAGCGGAAATAGATTGTCAGTAGCACAAAAGTGTACTCGAGAGCGAGTAAACAAGCCCCAAATTTTTGGTATTGTGTTAAAGTGACATCGATGTCGAAAACTGGAATAAGGGTGAATAATCCAGTCACCCGCAGAATGGGAGTAGGTTGGGACTAGTAGATTCCGCCAATGTATAACATATGTATGTAATACATATGTATATGTATATACATACATACATACATACGTATACTCGTATGTCTGGTGCACCTTGGATATCAAAGGTATATTTTTTTTTTTAATTGTGTACTATCCGAGTTACATTATACATATACATACATATGATACATTGCCGGAATCTACATGTGTTATGCCACCCATACATAACACAAGTTCACTGCACAAGTCTGGCACTGTACAAAGCGTTTGTGTAGTGTATGGGGGTGGTTGTGCTATTTACGCAGTGAACTGAGTAAGTAACAAAACGATTTTGATATTTGCTCAGGTTTGTAAAACTGTACAGTGAACTTGTGTAGTGTATGTGCAAATTCTCAGTGGTGTCGTGATTTTTTAAGAGTTCAAAACAAAAAATGAGCACAGAAAAAATATTCTGCATAGAGTTCCTAGAATTATACAAAGAATCGCCTGTATTATGGCACTTTAAAATAAAAACTGTACAGTTTACTTGTATAGTGTGTGTCACAAGCTTAGTTTCCGCAGTGCCAGACTTGAACACTGAACTTGTGTAGTGTATGGCTGGCATTAGGCAACTCTAAGGCAGTCTAGATGACCCGATTAATGTCTTCTCTAATTAAACAACGATTGATATGACCTGAATGTTGAGCTTTTATTATATGAGAAAATTTATTTACAATTAAATTAATAGTTATGTTTTTATAGCTTTGCTATTTATTGCGTGATACAGGAGTGAGGACGTGATTTTCGTAACAAAAATAATCGACACTATTACAGCTATAAATTTAATTTTGCTTTGATTTCTTTGTACTTAAAAGCAGAGTACGAAAATAAACGGAAAAAATTTTTAATTTTGTTTTGTTTCGTTCTCTGAAAAAAGCGTCAGTCAAAAGATATTTTTGTAGCATAAACAACACAAGATGGACTCGGAAAATAATTTGTTTAAGGAATTTACATATTTTTATGAAGTACAAGGCTGTGTGTGATGTTAAAGACAAAATATTAAGACAAGGTCGCACGAGGAGTTGTTAAGGATAAGAACACATTAAAATAATTCATTATAAAAAAATGTTGTTAGCAAGAGCTGGGTCCAACTCGTTCATTCGTTTATTTTTGCCACAAACCTATAAACAAACCCATTTAAATTACATGAATGAACGAGTTGGACCCAGCTCTATTGTTAGCAATAATGCGCACCCAATTTGTGTTTTTTCTGTGTTTGTGTGTCTAATTTTTCCTATTGAATGAAGGTTTCAGTGTCGAACATGATCACTCATGTTCGATAATGTGTACCCCACTTAAGACACCGATCTCCTTTTTTTATTTAAGGCTTTCTTTCATTAATTCCTATATTATATTAGGCTGTCAAAAAAATTTAACCGACTTCAATAATAATCCTTAAACAATTAAAAATAATTTGCATTCAGTTAAATAAAACATTTTTATATGCGCTACCTAAAGTGCTATTCGAAGTCGGGGACCAATCGCATATACATTTATATAAAATTTATGCGTTTACTTGTCATTATTTTTGTCACCCACTTCGAATAGCATTATAGGTATGGTTGCCATTTATATTCGGATAATATATTAATATAAATTTATGAGTCTCGATGTAACAAAATAAAAAACAAAAAATTATGAAAAAGTAGGACAACCCAGGACACTTTTTAAGAAAGAAGTAGGACGGTCCCCGAAGCCCCGAAAAAAGGACAGTCTCCGGGGAAAAAAGGACGGATGGCAGCCCTAACTATAGGTAACGCATATAAAAATCTCTTATTTAACTGAATCTAAATAATTTTTAACTTCTCAGGGCTTGTTTTTTTAAGGATTATTTTTTTTAGTGCCAATTTAAAATATAAGTGGTCCCACCCACTTTTATAAATGCAAGATATTTCCACTTCAAGAGCTCAAGGTGAAAAATAATTTTAAGTTTCAATGAGTATGGCCCCACCCACTTCTTTAAGCACAAGATTATGCCATTCCAAGAGCCCACTGTGTTTGCCACGTTTCATAGGGATCGGATAAGTAAAAGTCATATAGTTTAATACTTTTTTAAATACAAGTTCATACCACTTTCAGAGCTCAGTATTTTGCAATTGCTGTAAAATTTATCAAACTTGTATACTTAATATGTATCTTTTTCATCCACTAGAATAATCTTCAATTGTTGTGTAATTGAAAAAAATATACATCACTTTATCAGTGAATTCTATTTTCTACAAACTTGTTCGCGTAGCACAACAAAAAAAACAACACATGCAGATTTTCAATGGAAGAGAAACAAAACAGCTGTTTCATTACAGAAAAGAACGTAAAAACTAATTCAGCCTTAAATCAATTGAGGCACGAAAGTGCGCAAGTCTCCTTATTTGTACTGTGTTTCAAACTAGTCTCCAACTCACTTGGGTTCAAATAACAGGTCCCTTGTGTTACCTGAGTGTAGGAAAGGTACAAGTTTATAAAAACTCTGATGTGCATTTTGTTAATTTGTATTCCATCGTTGAAGCGCCTCTGGTGTTAAGTAGGCGCGTTATTTTTAAGCTATGTATGTAGCCACTTAATTAGTTATTTTACTTCGCCTGTGATTCATTCCTCATTGAGTAAGAAATAATTTCCTATATATTTAATATATTTTTTTAACTCATGTGCATATTAATTACACAAAATTCTGAAATTGAACCTTCCTGATTTTTGCTGCTGCACTTTCTGAAATGTTTAACAAATGGGAAGACCCACATCCCACAAGATATTGACCCAAGATTGAGTAGCCTGCACGGTCGCCAGATTTAAACTCCATAAAAATCCATGGTCGCACTTAAAAAAGAGAGCGTCTGCACTGAAAACAAAAAGTAGTGAAGATCCTCAGAAATCTGTGAAAGAAGTGTGGAAGTCCATTTATTCAGAAAGATGTCAAAGCTTAGTTGATTCGATGGGCAGTAATTGAAAATAACGGGCACTCAAGAAAGTCTTGAAAAATTCTAAATAATGTAATAAAGAGAAATATTTTACTTTTTGTAATTTTTTTTAAGAAACCAAGAACATTTGCATCAAAACTAACAAACGAACTGTTATATTGACTTGTTAAGTCAAGGCATTATAACAAAAGAATATTTTCTAAAATTATAATAATGGCAAAAGTTACAAGAACTTTTATTGTGCTTTAACTAAAATGACATCAGCTTTTTGAGAGTACATCTCTAAGGGGCTATTCACATATTACATATCGTTATTTTCGGATAGAGCTGCAAAACTCTCGATGTTACTACTATCGTACTATCGTTAGTATGGATAGGAAGTAAGTAAAAAGTAGATTGCGGCAGCTTTGAGGGAAATTGTACTTTTTTTTAAACAAGCACAACCCCGCAAAGCGATTAGCTTGTCTGTGGCGGGAATCGAACCCATGATTATTGAACTGACAGGCTAGCATCGCTACCACTCAGCTACATGTATTTATAAGTCGAAGTGTTATTCCACAAATAGTAGCCAAAAGTATATTAATAAATTCGACGTCTTCGACACAAAGACAAATTGCAGTGGTAGCTACATCGCGAAGGCCGCCAATCGCCCGGGCTTTATTTTGACAAATCACCGGTTAACATACCCATCTTTTTTATTTGTACTTGCATACCCACATATATTTGTAGATACTAGAAATGAAAATGTTGAGAACTTTGGCTTTTTCGAACAAATGAAAGATATTAACCTTGCTTAATGTCATTTATGTAGTGAATTTACTAAAAAAAATCATGGTGCTATTATTTTGACTGCAGGTGCACATATCGTGCCATAACCGCCAAACATCTTAAGCGTCATAAATTTCGAACTTAATTTTTTTTAACTAAATGATTTTTAGTTGCTACAGTAAATAATCGATTTTCGCAAAAAAAAAGAGGTCCAAAAAATGTGTCGGTTAAGCTTCTTTTAGGCAATCACGGCTCGATATGTAAAACAAAAAAATTTTCAAACAAAATTCTCACGAAATTCTAAGTCCCTGTCCAGACTTGCAATTTTTGTTGTAGCAACTTTTTATTTTTTAGTGCGAAAGAGATAGAGAGAGGAACACAACACTATTTCAACACTCTCACACATATTCAAGAATTGCTGCAACAAAAATTGCAAGCTGGACCGGTACTAACATGCTCATGTTCATTGAAAATTAAAACAAAACACACACGTTTCTGTGACTTTTATCATGAAAGTTTTATGAATGTGTATTTCAATTCCTGAAACAAGTATGAGCCCCAAATAAAATTCACTCACGTGCAATTACACTAAGGGGCCATCCACATATTACGTAACGCCATTTTTTCCGATTTCTGACCCCCCCTCCCCCCCCCCAGTAACAGATCGTAACAATTCTTAGACCCCCCCCCCCCCACCCCCTCACAATAACGTAACAAGAACTTTAAACAAATTTAAATTGTTTTAAGTTTTTATTAAAAAAAAATTAAATTTAATTCATACACATATATACATATGTATGTATTTTTAAATAACTTTTTGTTTGAATTGAAGTAAATTTCTTTATTTAGTTATTTTAAACTAATATACAAATATTTTTATGACATTTTCTTAAGTTTCGTTTAGGATTTATGCATTTATTTATTTTATTTATGGGAAAATGCAAGTAATTGAGAATGGACGAATATTCGGGAATTCGAATACTTTTGTTCCTTTATTTTTATTTTCTGTTAGACTAACACAGTGCGTAGACAAAAATCAAATAAGCTTGCAAAATATAAATAATAACAATTATGTATTTATGTACATACATATGTATATATATGCATATATTTATATATATTTAACACTCATGATTCTTGATTTATTATTTATTTCTTTGATAAATTAAATACATAAATAAATGAAAAATCGAAGTGTTTTTGTACGAAATTAGTAAAATTTATGTTACGTAACAATTTTACAGACCCCCCCCCCCTACCCCCCCCGTAACAAATCATAACAAAACTGAAACCCCCCCCCCAAAGGGCGTTACGTAATATATGGATGGCCCCTAAATAGTACACAAACCGTGTCATATGCAAAAGTTTCTTACTTATCAATTGCCTTTCATTAAAGCATTAATACCCTATACGAGTACATACATTCATTAAAAATAACCGTTAATTTCTTTTTACAATTTTATTTATTTATTTTAATTCTTTACTTTCTTTTAAAGGGTTTCCCAACTAACACTATTACACACAAATTCTAACTATTTTACATGGTCATTGCCCAGTTGGCCATGTCTTTCCGAATTCTTGCAAGACAGGGGCACAATAATGTTAAAACGTGCAGGGGCTCTACTCTGTAATTCGAAACGAAAGAAAATACTTTAGAATTTGTATGTTAAGTACAGAGTGTACTCTGTAATTCGAAACGAAAGAAAATGAATTCGAACTTGCTTGTAATTAACAAACGAATTCGAAAGTATTTTCTTTCGTTTCGAATTACAGAGTACACCCCCAGGACCTGTTGGTGACACCTCAAACAGATCATTGAGAAAATTTTCGAACAAATGGCCGCTAAAGGCCGTGATACACTATCATAAAAAATCGTGCGATCTACGAAAAAATACAACCCTACTATGATGAAGTTTATGAAAATTTTCAAAATACAATAACAATTCATCACACCAGGGTTGTACTTTTTCGTACATCGCACGAATTTGTATGATAGTGAGCCATGGCCTTAAGTTACAGCATGACAACTTGTCCCTGTAGAACTGAAAATTTCCATAATTTTTCATTAATGAAATTATAAATAATTTTAGACTGAACGTTGCAAGACTAGCCTGCAGACAATATCCATCAACTAGTTTAATGTGTGGCCAGCTGAGTAGTTTTTCGTATACCCAGTCTTTGAGTACGTTTTCTGTTAGATTGTCTTACAGGAAACTGTAATCGACAAATATCGCGCATGACTACAAAATTTCCTTAAACAGTCGTTGATGAACGTCCTCTGCGACAAGTTGGCCAACTGGGTATTGTTATCTCTTGTTAGTTGTTTGTGGTGGGTTCTAGTTACGCACTTTTTGTTTTCGTTTTCGAATTCGAATTACACACAGCAATGCACACAACATTTGGCTTGTCTTGCTGTCACAATCCAATTAATATTCAATAAACTAACATTAAATTGCTTTCAATTTAATTTATTGCCTACATGCATGCACATACTCGTATTCCTACTTACATACATACATATGCACATACGAGTATGTATTTACATATCGTCATAACTCAAAAACTAGTTTGCCAGAAAACGAGTTTAAAGTTTTCAATTTACACAGAACTTGATGGAAAAAGAAATCTTTATTTTGCTTTCAAAAGTTTAGTAAATAAGATATTTGTATGAAATTTGTACACAATATGAAGAACGATATGAAGATTAATTCCGCATCATTAACTCAAAAATTACATTTTTTGAGTTATGACGTTCTTTGAGTAAATGACCGATATGTATACGCAGTGTTGTCAGATTAGGAGATTTATCCCCAAATCGGGGATTTTTTCCCAAATAGTGATTAGAATTTTGGTTTGGGGATTGAGGAATTAATTGGGGATAACTCTAATGTTTTGGGGATTTCATGAGATTTTTTGGGGATTTGGATTTTAATTGTTATTTTTTTTTTATTTATTTCTCGAAATATTTTAATTTCAATACATATTCCAATTGCTCTTTTTTAGTTCATAAATAATTTAAAATTATAAATGGTAACAATGAACCCGTCTTTAACATTTGTTGTTGGCAAGATTTAAATAAGGTTTATTACAATACAAACAGGTACTCGTATTGGCGATATTACTCATCAGCTAATTTGTTTTACACGTATGGTTTACGTGGTTGCCTTCTACACGTAAGTATTCAAGTATATTCCTTTTTGATAAAAGAACAAATTATTTGACAATTAGTTCTTTACCTTGTTTGATGCTTACAATTTTTTGACACTTACGTTCTGAAAATCGCAGAGTTGCATCTAATGCGAGTATCTGTGCTTAATGTTCAATGGAGCTTAATTAATCGTGCTTATCCTTAGATTCAGCGGATTTGGTTACGATTTTGATTAGAAACTAAAGTCTGTAGAATTGACGTAATTATTAAAAGTAATAATACTTGCTTTTTATAACTAAAAAGCTAATAGCAGCAAATTTTAAAACTTTTGCCATCAAATCTCAAAATTTTCAAAACATAAACAAACATGGATTAGGACAACTTAAATTTAGCTCAATCATAAAAATACTACAACCAGAGGCAAACAATGTGGAAAAATTTATTTGATATACAAATAACAAACAACTTAAACATGTTTTAGCAGAAGTTTATTCATATCAAGATGCCGCTAGATCACTCCCGTTTAAAGAACTGTATATATGTATTAAATTTACTTTGTTATCAATGAGCAACGCTTGCATTGAACGAGTTTTTTCGGCAATGAAGTCAATAAAAACTAAAATTAGAAACAAAATACCGTACGAATTCCTAAACTCTCTGTTATGAATTAATATAAATTTTTCAAATAATGGAAGTTTGTTGTGACACTTTTGATCCATCTCCAGAAATGGTAAACTTAGTACAAATTAATTGTTGGGGAATTTTGGGGATAAAAAATTTAAAATTGGGTATGTCAGTCGAATGAAATCTGGGAACCCTGTGTATACGGAGCATTCCATGAGAAAGTGAATTTCACTAACGTTAATTTTTTAAATGTTTTTGCGACTACATAATAAGATTATGTTCTCATCTAAAATAATTTATAAAGTTACAACGAATATATTAAATTTTTTTTCGAAAAAACCATTTATTTTTTGAGACTAACAACAAGTAGACCTTTTAATTTACTTTTACAACATATTTTGCTGTGTGGCTGGCTGTCACTACTGTTTGTGAGATAAAAAAATAATTTCTTTTGACAATTCAAGTGCGTAGTAAACCAGTGTCACGGTTAAATTTACTACTGGCACGGCTTATGAGCAAAAATACATATATTTTGAGTATAATTACTTTTTACATTTGTGCACAAAAAATGCAATTTGAGATTAAAAACTAACTACATTTTTGCCAAAATAAAATATTTGTCCGATATTCCACTACACTCCTATAAAAACCTACATGTGTGAACACTGTTTTGTGTTATAAAAACCTGTTGTTAAGCCTACAGTACACGGCATGTAAAAAACGACATGTGCATGTGGTTCTGACGTAATTTTGACGTCACCACGAAGCTACATTTGCTACATGCCGTGTACTAGTAACATATGTACAAGTAGATTTTCACATGCTTACAGATGTGCTGCCTCAGAAAATGTGTTCGATTGGGCTACATGTGCCACACTTGTATTTTGGAGCAAAAATACTATCAAAATTTTAAGGCCACTACTAGTAATTTAAAAAAATGCAATCAGCATGCTGAAAATTCCCGTGACGTCATTGCCACATACGCATGTGGCTTTTTACATGCCGTGTACTGTAGACGTTACATTGAATGAAAAAAATTAAACAAGTAGTAATTAAAAAAAAATCAAAAAACCCGACTGCGACCAACTTCGAACCGTTCAATATCCTAAACGGTCATTCGAAATGAAAAATCATACGAGAAATTTAGAGAAGATGATTTTAAAATACATGTCGAATGATACCCATTTTGATATAGTTCGCCAACTTTTTATTTTTTTTTTTCGTATTTACAAAATAGCATCTGTTGGCCGCCATATTGAATTTTTGCTACTGACATATCTTTAATGACACTCCCGGGATTAAGACAAAAAATCGTAACCACTAATTACTAATGATAAACTGTTTGATTCAGACATGTATTTATTGATTGAAACTGTTTCCAATCATGTTGGATTCTATAAAATTGTCTATTAGTTATGTATGAAACTGTTTAACTTAATAAATACGTGTCTGAATCAAACAGTTTTCCTTTAAAATTTTTCAACGCACTAGTAATCCCAAATTATTATTTTACTTATTAAGTAAAATATTGGGTATTTTTTATTGAGGTAACTGGCGGCCATTTTGTCAGCTGTCAAGTGATTAATATTTAGTTTGGTTTGCCATTTCATCATGAACAGGTTGACAAAAGAACAACGCTTGCAAATCGTGCAAATTTATTTCGAAAATAATGGTTCAGTTCGCGAAGTTTACCGCAAGCTCCGTCCATTTTATGGTCGACATAATCGTCCATCAGAGCAATTAATTCGGTTAACCATGGATCGTTTTCGCACTACGTTTACTCTATGTGATAATACGCATCCGCAGAGACGTCGAACAGTGCGCACCGAAGAAACAATTGCCGCTGTAGAGCAAAGTGTTGAAGAGGACCCGAATGAATCGATTCGCCACCGTGCACAGCAATTGGAGCTTTGTCCATCAACTTTATGGAAGATTTTGCGCAAAGATCTTGGCTTGCGACCTTACAAGATCCAGCTTGTGCAAGAATTAAAGCCGCGAGACCATGCAATGCGTCGTGATTTTGGTGTATGGGCCGAAAATGAGATTGATCTCGATGCTGATTTTCATCGCAAAATTTTGTTCAGTGATGAGGCTCATTTTTGGTTGAATGGCTACGTCAACAAGCAAAATTGCCGCATTTGGAGTGAAGAGAATCCACATGAGACCCTTGACACGCCATTACATCCACAAAAACTGACTGTTTGGTGTGGTCTATGGGCTGGTGGAGTCATTGGGCCATACCTCTTCCGAAATAATGCTGGAGAGTAAGTTACCGTTAATGGAGACCGGTATAGAGCCATGATAACCGACTATTTTGTTCCCGAATTGGATGGCATGAATGTGGATGAGTTGTGGTTCCAACAAGACGGCGCTACATGCCACACAGCGCACGTCACAATCGATTTATTGAAGGAAACATTCGATGAGCGCATAATTTCGCGGAATGGACCTGTCAATTGGCCACCAAGATCGTGTGATTTGACACCATTGGATTATTTTCTTTGGGGATATGTGAAGTCGCTCGTCTACGCCAACAAACCAGAAACGTTAGGGGACTTGGAAGCCAACATTCGTGGCGTTATTGCCAACATACGGCCCCATATGCTCGAAAAAGTGGTTGAAAATTGGACCTGTAGAATTGGCTTTATTCGAGCCAGCCGCGGCGGCCACATGCCCGAAATCATATTTAAACGTTAATGGCATAAAATTATCCTTCCAATAAAGCCAAATTGATGGACATTAAAACGATTTTCTTGTGTTTTATTTCAATTCGAAGTTCTATACCTCTAAAAAAAACACCCTGTATTATTTTGATAAAAATACATTGAAATTGATTATTGAGGGGTTTAGCTGGATCCTATGCGCATTTCACTGTTGCTAATGCTGATCATCAGGGAACCTTTACCCAAAAATTTCTTAGAACAACTAGAGTTATTATGTTAAACTTTCATTTAAGCAAATGAGAAGCTCAACAAATAACAAAGTTGAAACAAGAACTCAATAATCAGCATGTTTTTTATTTTCTTACTTTATCATTACTACATTGGCTGACTTTTTTTCAGCTTCAAATTGTAGTTGTAAGAGTATGTAAAGAAAATAAATGTAAATAACAACAACAGCTATTCAAGAATAGGGTGTTGCCACACAAGTATTTTTTTGACCGGGTGCTGTTAAGTTAATGGAGCTATTCTGGAAAACGCGTCGAAGAAGTGAAAGTTACATGCAAAACAAAAACAAAACTGTGTAAATGTAAAAAAATTGTTTTTGTTTCTCATACAAAATTAACCGTTTTTAAAAGAGAGAGGAACGCGTTGAAATTCTCACGTTTATTTCATTTTAGAAATGTATGGCAAACAAAAACAATTTTTGTAAATTTGTTTTTGTTTTAATGTAAAGTTTCACTTCTTCGACGCGTTTTCCAGAATAGCGCCCAATAATTAGTGTTTTTTCATTAGTAATTAGTGGTTACGCTTTTTTTACGCATGTGTGGCACATGGCACACAGATGTAAACCCGGCCGAACATCCAGATTTAAACGATACGATAACTTCAAAAGTGACACGATACGAATCGACTAATTCTACCGTTAAACTGCATAATAATTTTTTTTGTAAAAGGCTTTGATGAGGAGAAATTAATTAAAACGAGAAGGTAAGTTTATCGCCTATGTTCTGGCTTCCACATCGTTTTCACATGTTTTCTTGTGAGTTCGGATGTTAAGACACATGCTACACCTGTTTAAGTTGAAATTTAGAAAATATAAATCAATAGTATGTGTTCTAGCATCCTAATTTAGGAAAAAAACAATTTGGAAATGAACGATTTCAAACTTTTAGATTTTTTCGTTTTCACTTTTGAGCAAAAAACTCATATTCTTTTCACTTCCTAACTAACAGTCTTGTTAGATGGTCCTTCATCAGAATTTAAGAGCGGTAAAACTAACACAATTTTGAGTGAAAATTGCGAAAAATCTTTTTTTTTATACCACGGAATAGGTATGATAAAAGGAATTGGCAGAAATGTAAAAATATTAATTAGATAGAATATGATGATGAAATGAAAAAGTAGTGGAATGCAAAAATATAGCTTATCTGTAGATAAAACTGTATTCCACTATTGATGTTTGTTTATTTTATATATATAAATTGAATTATGTTTCGTATGTGACGCTATTTTTCTGAACGTGACAAAGTATAAAAACCAATTTTTTTTATTATAAATATGTCTTTTAATGAAATTTTTCGCCAACATAAAGCTTGCTTTTTAGTAATAATTTGCTCCTTAGACACTGTTTCTCCATGTGTCAGAGTTTAGGTGAAATTTGCACTTAACCATATTAATTTCAAAAGTTGGCGGACTCGACCTGTCCCACACGTGACGGATTGTCTTTCACTTTTTTTCTTTATTAATTCTCAAATCATTTAAAAACTTATTATGTAGGATTGAGCACTAGTATGCAGTCTATTAATTAATAGAAAAAGATTATATAACTGTGTTATCATTTCAGAACTAAAAATAGTTGAATTTGTCTGTACGTGACAGTTGAATGCTCCATTAGTTTATTGAAAATTTTCATTAAATGCATGAAATTTCATAATATATTTCATATACATATAAAGACTCAACAAATTATTCTTCATTAATACAACGAATTCTTAATGATAAAATTCATTGATCCAATGAAAGGGTTCTTTTCAGTGTGCATTAGAGATGAGCGATCCCGTGATTTTTTTGAATAATTTTGCTCTTTGTGAACGTGATTTCTAAATCGCTGTTCTTTTAAACTGTGACTGTGATAATTTCGCCCCAACATGCACAAGTAAATTTATTAATTGAAGACCTTCATTTCATTTAAAAATAATTTTACTCCGTAAATTTACTAAAAAACATTTTTATAATCTGTTTATGTTTTTTTTGGCTGTACTTGTCTTGGAGATGTTTTCCAGCAAGTTAAAATTAATAAAAACTTACATACATAAAGAATAAGTTCTCGCGTCGTTGAGGGGACTTTTTTGAACCAACCAAAAATATGTTGAAAATGAAATATTGGAATTAAAAATTGCAATATATCGCATAAAGTAATAACTTATTGACATTAAGCACTTCTTCACAAAACTAGTTGCATGAAAATTTTTTAATTTGTTAACAGGAGGCCGGCAAAGCAAATCAGATAAAAACAAGTTGCTGAAAATGCTTCAGAGATTCATGTCATCACGTCATATTTATAAATCGCTGCAATTACCGAAAAGAAAAAGTTTAGTTTTTGCATATCGCTGTCTTTATTGGCACAGCAATATTCTCCTCAGTGCGCACTCTTTGCACACGGGTTGGTGGATTAATGTTCAAAAAAAAGTCACACACAACAGCTTGAAGAGGTGGATCGATTATGACTACCATAAAATGGACATAATTTACGAAACACATTTCTGACACACCACGAATTTTGATAATAAAATTCAACAATTTGAAAGAGTTTTTCGTTTGTTAGTGTATTCATGGTGAAAAAGCATTTTCGGAATTGCTATAAGTTACGAATCTTTTTTTTGCACTGAAAAAATTCACTTTGAAAAAACATAACAAAAAAATCACTCGATATATATAATATATAAAAAGCATTACTTATTATCAAACTTAAAATTTGTTTTGTGTAATTTATAACATTTTGGATTTGGCTCGTCTGTGTAAAATTGAATTTCAATTCCGGCAACACTGAATCAAACGCTTCCAAATATTGAATCAGGCAGAGAGGCAATAAAAAATGTGAGAGCTATACATAGTTGCCAGAAAAGACGACTTGACACGATTTTACGAATTTTTCTCGACAAAATTAATGTGATAGCTTTATTTATTGTAAAATAAGCATACGAGCACATTCACAGTTTGTATGAAAGAACTATATTTCCAAAACCTGTTACTTGATAAATTCAATTGCAGTTGTGATTAGTGATTTTTCAATCGCTGTGAAAAAAGTAAAAGGTATCGAAATATTGCTCATCTCCCATCTAGTTATACCCTAAGTGTTGGTGTCTGAGGAAGACGGTACTTAAATTTTACAGAATTACCACTAGAGAAATATTTTGGACTCCTTGAATTTTGCTGCCGGGAACAGGACAAAAAAATTTCTAACAGGTTCCCCATATAATGGGAACTTCTGGTCAGAAAACTGTCACCGAAAAGTTCTGGTTTGTTCTCAGTAGCCATTATATCCTAAGAATGATGGATGTTATTGGTCTTCTGCAAATCATAATAGACATTTGTTAAAATAGTATTTTATTTATTTATTTATTTACAAGATTTAGCAAATACATTAATGTAAGTAAATACTAAATATATACTATTTGTTATATATACATTAGTGTATATACATATGTACATATATGTACATAAGCTATAGCAGCAAGGCCTTATTTAAATTATTTAAATATAAATAGTTGTTTTTGCTTTCAAGCAAAAATTTTATAACATTATGACAGTGTGTAACGACCGTTCGAATCCCAAGTTATAATTCCTAATATGTATTATGTTTGTTAACAAATCTCTCGCCACGTCCGATAAGTGCTTCAAATGTTACACTATACATACATCAAAATATAAAACTTGTAAGTTGTAAAATGCGTCAAATTATGAGAGACACTGTGCAGTAATAAGTCTGTGAGTGTCATTCAAAGAAAATATAATATGAAGTAAATTAATAAATATTTGACAACAATACGAGTATGTACCAATAGCAACAATAAAACCATCATTATTAAATGTTGCCCTGTTGTAATTTGTTCATTTCAGACGTGTTTTGATATCGTGTTCTTTTTCTTTTTTAATGTGTTCATGATTGCATTTATTCCTTATATATGAAATTTTTTCTTGATCTATTGTCACTTGATTTCATGTTCGTTATTTTTTTTTTCTTTGTAATAATTGTTTGTATGCTACATTTTAATTAAAATTTTATCGCTTTTTCTTAAAGCGTAATGACTACGCCACACATTTTTATTTAATTTTTTTTTTCAATATAATTTTGGCTGTTTTTTCAATAAGGTGTAATACATACATACATATGTACGAGTATGTACATACTTATGTACATACATACGTGTGTATGTATATAGTATATATAAGATTGTACTTAATTAACGTTAGATCGAAAGTGTGTAAAAACAAATTCATAAAAATTAAATTTGGTTCAGTGATGGCATTAGGATAAATTTTTCGTATCTTTTGATGACTTCAGGTACCATGTGTAATCCCGAGATTTTTCGTTTCTTTTGAATCTGTTCGCAAAATGTACAGAAAATATGAAAATTTTTCTTATGAAATATGAACATTTTATTATTTTAAGGAAATTTATATGAACTTTTTGATATAATCGCCTTAGTATTTAGTATAAGCGCCTTAACTCGTATATTAATTTGTACAAAAATGAATTTGTTTTGATACATACATATGTATATCTAATTTTAAAGTTTGCTTATTGTATTTTTAAAAATTACATGCGTAATATTTATGACTTAAATAAATATAAAAATTAATTTATATGATATCATTTTCTTTACAATATTCATTAAATATGAAATAAAAATGTTATGTTAATAAATGTTAAACGTTAAAAATGGACGTTCAAATTTTTTACAAAATGCATCTTTTTGGAAACTAAAATGTATCTTTCTCGAAATTTCACTGGCAACACTGATTTGGTTGTGAATGTAATAAGTGAAACTATATTGTCTTGTTGGAAAAAATGAACAAACTCGTAACTATTTAAAAAATTAATTACATAAAAAAATTACATGAACTATAAATAGATCTACAAGAATTAGCGACAACTGATTTGGGTTAAAAATGAACAACTACGACTTTTTCAACAAATTTTACTTCGCTGTATATGTACATATGCATATGAGCCCTTAATTATGAAAGTGGTCTAAGTCATATGCATTTTTGCTTCGAAATCTTAAATAAATCTTAAAAAAAGCTTCAATAAATATTTCATAAATATTAAATAAATTTATATCAATCGGAGGCTACTACAACTCTAAATTAAAATGTCGCATAATATAAAAATATTTTTTGATTTGTTCAAATGTAATCTACTAAATAAGTCGACCAAAGAAATATATTACTTAGACCACTTTCATAATTAAGAGCACATATACATACATATGTATATTAATAAGCAATAGGATAGAGGATGAGAACTGGAGGCTTATTCTGAATTGCGATGCGAAAATCAATGCAATGCGAAAATACATAAATGCGAACAATTGCTATTCTGTATTGCGATATTCGCAAAGTTCTTTTTTAATCGCATTTCAAATGCGAAAAGGTGGCAAGTCGGTATTCTACATTGCGAAAACAAATGTCAAACACATGTCAAATTCGCAAAATTTATTCGACAACAAAATAGCATTCGCAAAGTACAAACATGTAAGTGAAAGATAATATTTTATTTATTTATTCATCATATATTTATTATTTAATTCAGGGAAGCAAGCAATAAGACCACCAAACAGCGTCAATTTGAAATAATGATAGAATTTATGAATAAGCACAGCCAATTGGCAAGAGGCCATTTGAAAACACCAAATGCACGTCAGTCGGCAAATACTTTGTGGCAAACGTTAACTGAAGAACTAAATATCAATGGGCCACCTATTAGAGAAAAAAGTATGAAATATATAAACCAGTTCAAAAATATTTGACTTCAACTTTAATTTTAATAGGTTTGGGCCACACACCAAACAGAAGCTTAGACGAAATAAAACCAACATTGGCGGCACTGGCGGTGGCCCATCAAGATGTAATCCACTGTTTCCCTTAGAGGAGGTGTTGGTAGCCACCTTGACCAAGAAATTTTAACGCAGCCGCTAATTTGATAATTGGCGGAATTGCACTTGATTTCGTAGTATTGCATTCCGAGCTAATATTATTTAAGACATATACAAATGCTTCTTTATTCAATCTAAAATTTTTTATAAAGCTGTAAAAAGAAATATTCTGCATAAGTAAACGTTTATTTTTCGCAAGCATCAAAATAAATTACCTTTTTCCATTCAAGCTTAGAATATCGGATTTGCTTCTAAGCAATCTTCTCTGTATCCTTTCATTTTGCTCATGCCCTTCTTTGTCGTCGAACCACAGTGCCACAGAATCCATTTTTATTATTTTTTTCTTACAGAATTTCCTAAATAAATTTTATAAACAATTTTCGCAGCCAAACACAAACAATTTATATAATTTTAATTTGACGTTTGTTGACACTGACGTTTATTTGAGCAGCGTTGCCACGATATGAAATAAATTGCGAATGCGATTGCGAAAGTCTAACAGAATACCAATTTTCTTTCGCATCGCATTTCATTTGCGCATCGCATTGATTTTCGCATCGCAATTCGGAATAAGCCTCCTGATGCTATGAGCGCAAAAGTGGTGTAACCCTACTCTATTTATTTAAACAATTTCTGTGTATTTAATTATTTAATTGCTTTACTACTGTGCAATATTATGATCTGTGCAAAAACGAGTTTTCAGCTCCATTTTCTTTAGAATACCAAAATGAGGCTTACTCTACTTTTTTTTATAAAATGTAAATAATGTATTTATTATCAGAACAGCAACCAAAAATCAAATGTGGATTTCACCGCTTCTACGCTGATAGCCTCAATTATGATGCTATCACGGTTCTCAACTCAATTCAGTCCGGTCGTCTAAGATTCAACCAAACTTACACACGATCAAACTGCGTTTTAGTTCTGTAAAACACGAACTGTTTTCAAGTTGAAATTGTCATCGCATTGCCAACTTAAAATGTTGAAAGAAATCATGTCAAATGCTGTATGCATCCATAAGTACATATGTACATGTATACAATAAAACATATCGCACATTCAGTTCAAAAGTCTCATAACTCAAAAAATTCGTTTTTCAAGTTAATAATGCAGAATAATAATGCATTTCGTATTTTATCTTGCGTACAAATTTCATATACAAAATAGCTTGTAATATCACCTCCTGAGAGGAGAATATTTGTTCATGCCTTCATTGAGTTGTATGTAAATTGAAAACTTTAGACGCGTTTTCTGCAAAACTAGTTTTTTTGAGTTATGACACTATTGAGCTGAATGTGCGATATGCTTTATTTGTAATTAATTGATCATTATTTAAAATTATTATGAAATAAACAGAAATTATTTTAAATCGTGATGTCTATTCATAATCACAATCATTTGGCTTTAAATTTATTTTGAAGGCGAAATTAATATACATTTTTCAAATAAGACTTTTCGCCCAACACACAGTTTTATTGAAAATGAAAAAAATTACATCATAAGCAGCAATAAATGCAAAATTTTTTGCTTTAATTTTTTTGTTGCTTTTTTTCAATTATGTAAGACATTTGCTTTAATACTGTGCTCTGTATCTTCAATTGACTGCAAATAACACTGAAAACATTAAAATAACACTTGTTTTCATTTTCTTAGCAAGTTGGGGGGTCCCGAAAAAAAATTGTGTTCACCATACTGTATAGTTACCATAGTGGAAGTTCACATTACCGCGAGCTCACTGTATTTGGTATCGTTAAGACCAGGGTATTCATTTAATCGCTCGATTAATTAATCGATGTTTTGGCTTAATCGGTTAATAAACGGTTAATATCGCTATTAACCGGTTAACCGATTAATAAACTTTTTTCATAAATCAAGTAATTTGAACAAATAAAAGTGCATACATTATTTATTAATTTGCTTTTATCAGTAAAACAAAAAAACGCGCATAAGAATTAAAAACAAACTAAATCAAGCAAAAAAAAAAATAAAAAAATCATACGGACTTATTCTGCAAATCACGACATGTCAAATGATGGTGATTTCAAAAAATTTAATTGGAAGAAAATATTATATTATAAATGACGAAAACTTAGTAGTTTACTTTTGAAATCACCGAGATTTTCAGAACAGGCCCGGTAAATATGTATATTAGTACTTCAATAGTTTATGGAGATATTCTAACACAATCTTTCCGAAAAATAATTTGGTTTAAGTGTTTAGGATCTTAAACTTGACTGATGAATACCCTATTCAAGATTCTGTCCAGAAGAAAATAACGCACCAAAAAGCTTTCTGCTTTCGCCTGCAGGGGATTTTAAGTTACCAACCGGCTGCCACTTTACGTTGTCGGTTTGTTTTAAAATTTGTTATGATACCGATATCAACTCAAACCGCAGTTATGTACGAGTATGTTGTGTTAAAATTTATTTATTTTTAATATTTTAATATTCATGCAAGTACGAGGTTTGTTCAAAACGTATCGCGAATTTTGAAGTTTCGCGGGTTACGTATATTCGAATTTTAATTTTTTTTGTGGCGTTATGTTGGTACTCATATCTCTCACTTATGCCGACAATTTCGGCCATGTTCAATATTCAGTTAATTGTTGACAGCTGCTTTGCTTGCACGTGTTTTTGGTCGTCCTGGATTTTTACCTATTAAAAAAAATTAAACAACGAATGAAATTTTGTGTGAAAAACGAAATTAAGTGAAATTAAGATGCATTCCAAATGTTGACTGTGGCATACGGAGAAGCTACCTTGGACCGAAGCAACGCTTATCGGTGGTACAAAATGTTCTCAGAAGGCCGCGAAGATGTGAAAGACGAAGAGCGTGCCGGACGCCCGAGAACTTCAATAACAAACGAAAAAATTTATGAAGTAAAAAAAAATGGTATTGGCCAATCGTCGAATCACCATTAGAGAAGTTGCTGAGGACCTAGACATATCGATTGGCTCGTGCCATTCGATTTTTATCAATGATTTGGTCGCTTCGACCCGTCTCATCAAAGCATCGCATGAACATTGCTAATAAGCTGTTTGACTCTGTCCACGACGACCCAAATTTGCTCCAGAGGGTCATAACTGGTGACGAATCGTGGGTTTATGGTTATGACGTGGAAACCAAAGCTCAATCAGCTCAATGGAAGCTGCCGCACGAAGCAAGGTAAAAATCGAAGACGAGCCAAAACACGTGCAAGCAAAGCAGCTGTCAGCAATTTACTGAACATTCAAAATGGCCGAAATTGTCGGCATAACGGCCTGTCCCACGATGTCACTAGAAATCGTTCAATCGACCACTTGTATTGCAAACAACAATAACATTAGAAAATTTTTTGTTGTTTTCAATATAAGTATTCGATCGAACGATTTCTAGTGACATCGTGGGACAGGCCGTAAGTGAGAGACACGAGTACCAACATAACGCCACAAAAAAATCAAAATTCGAATATACGTAATCCGCGAAAATTCAAATTCGCTATACTTTTTGAACAAACCTCGTATGTACGTATTTAATGAAATGTACGGGTACATATTTTGCTTATTTCCAACAATGTGCTTGGTTGGTTGATTGGTCATTTAATAATTTATTAAGAGTTGTAATTATTTTTATTGTTTATTTTTTGAACTGTAATTACAGATATAAATGGTTTTATTATTTGTTGAAAGTGAAATTGTTTCAAACAATAAATATTTATGTATATTTTTTCTCAGTTTTAAGAAATAAAATGTTATTACAAGATTGACTAAAAATCATTGCAAGGCGTGACTATATTCTTTTTGTTTTGCGGAATTATGAAAATTTGTGTATTCTGCGACCGGTTGTCTTAACAGTATAATTGCATCAAATTAAAAGGTCTCATATTGTTCATTCCATTCCGCAAGTTTTAAACAATTCACTCCGTTGTTGCGGTATTCTTTCGCAGTTGCCGTATCATATCTGCTATGATTCTGTAGTATGTATATATATTTTTCTCCATATTGTTTACTCTCAAATTTTATAATGGAAATTACGGAAAGAGCAAACATTTAAGGGAAGTATGTATAAAAATTTGCAAAAAATAAATTTAGTTTGTTTGCGTTATTTTAGAAAATATTTTTATACACAATTAAAATACTATGTTAAAATGGCTCTATTTTTGTCGACACAATCTTTGACAACGACTCAAACAAAACTTTTACTACTTGCCCTCTTACATCGATAGATGTTACAAATAAATATTTAAAATTGAAAAAAGTTAAAAATAACAACCGGCAACAAATAGCTTAAAGTGTTAGGGAATTTTTGGAACTGACATGCAGATTCCAGGTATTCTCTGGATATTCTCTAAATCTTTCAGTTATGCCTTTGTGAGTCGCCCTCCACCATACTGAGCAGAATTGGTTTAGCTACAGCTCCAATATGTAAGATTGGGCGAAAGGTCCCATGTCTTGCCCAGCATCTTTTTACATTGGGTTTCCACGTCAGTTTACTATCCAAAATAACCTCTAGGTACTTTGTATGTGTTTTGGGCGAGAGCGATAAACCATCTAATTTTGGTGTTTTCCATGGCCTTTGCCTGGCCTGGTGCACACTGCTCCATTATCACTTCTCGAAAAGGTCCACTTCTGTCGAGGAGTCCCACGATGAAGTATCGTTTTAGTACTTCATTGACGTTAGTGGCCGCGGATGGTGCTTTGGAAGCAGCTTGGGAAATGGACGGTTTCTCTTCAAAGCTGTTTGGACTTCTTTGCAGTCGATTGTGAGCCATCGTCTGATCTAAGTGTTTTATCTGTTTTCCGCTTCTTTTTGAGCACGCCCTCCTCTATAGTATTCGGGTATCGGTGGTCAGTAGCCTCAAAACTTTTTTATCGGCGAAATGTTCACTGCCTTTACCATAACTACCACCGTAGCCCACTTATGTCTATCTGACTATTCAGAAGACAGATCTTTCTGTAAGCCCAGGATTTGTACGGACCACTGCTTTGAATTTAGAGAGAGCTTTAATAGCCTCCTTGTTCTTCGGAGCTCTCTCCTTTTTAACAGGAGTTGGTGTGGAAGGACATAGATACTTCAAGAGCTCGATCTCTGTTTGCAGGTTGACTCAGGCAACACTTTCAAGGTCCTATTCTGATTCGATCGAGGCACTTGACTGGTTCATGTTCTTAGTCGTTGTTGTTTTAGGGCCTAGTTCACGATATCGACAAGTAGAACGTTGTCGCACGCTTACATTGGAAACAACAACAAAATTTTAGAATTTGTTTTTGTTTTTAATGTAAGTGTGCGACAAGTCGAAGGCTGTCGATATCGTGAACCAGGCCCTTAATTTTTTCAGTAGCACTGTAACTACTGTGACCTGTTTCCATCACAGTAGAGGACCATTATTTTCCCCGTGCCCGCCGGTGGTAGCAGTCAATTCCGCCACCCTCGTTTGGGCGTATATTACCACCCGCCCATGTTTGTTATTGTCACTCATCAAAGGAAAAAAACAAAGTTTTTGCGTTTTATACATTTCGCCATGTACAAAGATCCGCCGACCCTCTAGGCAAAAGACGTGGACCAGGACGCCGTCCCATATGGAACAGAAGCGCCTGGTTTTTTTTTAGTTGTGACGTTCTTTGAGTAAATGAGCGATATGTTTTTCATCACACTATAACTCATGGGTTCTTTTTATAAGACCATCATGTGGAATTCATTATCCATCATGTACGAATTATGTATACTCTCTTATTATTCTATTTATTATTCGTTTCAAAACTTCAACTGTTGTAGAAGTTGAACATACATGACAACTGCCTTGCGCAGTTGTATTTGAAACAACGTGCAATCTACAACAAGTTTTGAATTAAAGCAAAGTCTTCAAGTTATTTTAAATGTTAAGAGTCAAAAAATTTTATATGCATACACATATCTTTTTTTATTAATAAAATACTCAATTTCATATTTTCTCTTTATTTCAGGTAAATATCGATTCAGCAGTTTAAAAAGATGCGGTTATAATTTGTTTTAAAGGGGTATGAACATATTAAAAAATTTATTTTTAATTTATTTCGAAAGTAGTTTGTTATTAAAATTAAATATGCACAATTAAATTAATTCTATCAGCGTTCCATTCTAATCTGACATAAATTTTGCATGTGAATTAATTTCATTAAATGTTGAATGCATTCATTAGAAAAAAAGAGCGGAAGACAGGCGTTTTAATTGATTTAACTATAAATGTTCGATACGATATTTGTTTAGTAAACTGTAAAGCTTGTTGAAAGGTGATTCTGTTTCTTGATATAATTATACTGAATGTGTCTCAAAAGAAAGTTTTCATTTGCTTAGCTGGATGTGAAGACGTAGCAAATACCACAAAGTGCACAGAGTTGAAGAAAGTAAGTGATGCAAAAAGCTAGAATCATCTGTGACAAAGGTTCGGCGATAAAGGGACGACTGTAGTATTTTGTCATTGAGTTGTTAGCAAAATAACCAAAACAAACAAGAGAAAATGTTTATTTTGTGAAATGAACAAGTGAAAATGTTTACGAAATTAAATTAAAGAATTAAAAAACTGAATGTTAAAAAGATTAATAGTATGTATTAAAAAATTTATTAGGATTTGTTTTCAAATGATTCTTCATTTAACTTTAAGCGTTTTCATTCAAAAATATTAATTTTAACCTTTTAATTACAAAAATCGCGCAGTGAATGAGGCCACAAAGTATAAATCAATCAAAAGAAGCATTAAAGACGACAAAGGGTACTGAGTGCATGGTTGCCAGATGTGACGATTTATCGTCATTTGGACGATTTTGGGTTTCAAAAATAGCATTTTGACGACTGGACGATTTTGGCCTTCAATTAGACGATTTTTTAATAACTGAAAATTAGCACCATTTTATAGAAGTTTAGTACAATTTTGATTTTGACCAAGAACTTGGCAGCTTTTGCTGCAATATGCAATAATAAAATTAAGGAGTAAAAGGCAATCGATATTAATTTTTGTATAAAAAATTTTGGAATTATATGTTCTTTAAACTTGTTTTTGTACATAATTTATCAACTCAAACAACAGAAATACAAAATTTATATGGTCTAATGCAAAAACTACTTAGAAAAGTTACTTTTTAAAGGCAGATTTGCATGAGTGTGATAATTTTTATTTGGCGGTTTATAATGATGAGAATTTACTTAGGAATATAAATACGAACGGGATGTATGTAGTTGCTGGTGCTAAAATTAATGGAATAAAAGAATGAGGAAATCATTAAAAATCGAAATTTTTTATAGAACCGTATGAAGATTTTAATAAGATTTAACTTGGAAGATAAGTTCAAAGCCTTAAGCCTAATTGATCCCTACAATATGACAATAGAAAACAAAAGTTTCTTTTCTACTTTGTTAGAGAATCTGAAAGACAGGAATTTGAATCTGAATTCACACAATTAAAGTTATTAAATTTGAAAAATGTCTTCCTTTTTCAGCAAATGTATAAAGAGTATTTAGTTAAGTTAATTGAAAAAAACCAAAGTAAGACATATAATTATACTGCTTTTAAAACAACATTTGTTTTTTTTTCATTAATTTTCGTTTGAAAAAAGTGTTAATTTTATTTTTGATAATCTTGTGTAGTTCATGAACGAACTAGTTCAAATGAACGATTCAATACTTTGAACTTAGTTAAATTTTTTAACTAGTTCAATTTTTGAACTAATAACTAAGACACAAAATGAACTAACACAGCTTTTGCTTTACTTTTTTATTGTTTGTGTGCTTTCCCTGCAGAAAATGCGAATAGTGCAAATGTAGTGATTTACTAGTGACATTGTCAGTAGCACTACTGACCAGGTGTACCCCAGCCAATATAATCGCCTATTGACATTTAACATTAGCTTGTCATTAAAAATCCACCACTAGACTGTAGCACTACTGACTAAGTAGTTTTTTTGGGACCACATGGAGACATTGGCACCAAAGATTCACTAGTAAATTTTAGGGACTCTAGTCTACAATATCGATGTATCCTCGCTCTACTTTCGTATGAATCTTAAAATGTGACAAAACTTTACCTGATGGCACAAAATCTTCCACAGGGTCAAAATTTCCATAATTGGCACCTTTCACTTAAAACTCTTCAACTTTCACATTTTCTATTTTTATACAATATTGATTGTTATTTTATTTCTTTTTTTATTTATTTTTTGTGTATTATGTTTTTAATTATTGTTAAATACATTTATATATGTGTATTAACCTTATAATTCTATTTCTTAAGATAATTTTTATAAACACTTAAATTTTGCTTGACGTCACGTTTATTTTCAACAAACCAATAAAATATTAAGAAGAAGCAAAGTTGTGTGTATCTGAAAAAATGTTTTCTACGCATTAAAACCATTATTAGTAGACGCTCTGTTGACAATGTCACCAAAATAGTCGACAAAAGTGGTGACTTGGGGTCACTTAACCCCATGTTTTCTGCAGGGTTGCTTCTATACTCATCCATATATATGTATGTATGCATACCCTGCAGAAAACATGGGGTTAAGTATGCCCAAGTCACCACTTTTGTCGACTATATTGGTGACATTGTCAAACGAGCGTCTACATATTAACATTGTTATTGATGCGTACAAAATATTTTGTCAGATACACACAACTAAGCTTCTTCTTAATGTTTTATTGGTTTGTTGAAAATACAAGTGGCTTCAAGCAAAATTCAAGTTTTTATGAAAATTAGTTTACGAAATCAATATAAAAGGCAAATAAAAAAATGTATTAAAAAATAATTCACAGAATCAAATAAAAAGAAATTGCAAAAGACAAATAAAAAGCAATCCATTTTGTAATTATAAAAATATTTTAAAATGAAATAGTTGTGGAAATTTTTATGAGCCTGTAGAAGATTTTGTGGGATCAGTTAAAAAGTCCAGTCCAGTAAGTCCAGATTCATACGTAAGAGTTTGATTTTAATAATTCGACGGAACCTTGAATTTTTTCATTTATATTTAATACAAACAGCAAACTAAATCCTTACTTACTGAACGAATGTTCCCTTTTTTTATGTATTTTTTTTATTAAAACTAAAATTTTTAATAAAATATTCAGTTTTATTATCATTAGAATTACTAAAATGTACTAGTGACTATCTCTTTCCAATGTCTCGATATGGTCCCAAAAGAAATACCTACTCAGTAGTACCAACGTCAGTAGTTGCTTTTCAATGACACGTACATGCTAAATGTCTATAGCAAAACGCATTGCCTGGGGTACAATTCGTCAGTAGTACTGGTGACAAAGTCACTAGTAAATCACTACAATTTCACTATTCGCATTTTCTGCAGGGTATTTAGTTCTTGTTCATCGCTGACTGCTACCGCAAATGCAATAAACAAAAAAAAAGCACATGTAAACACTATACTACCCTATTCACAAAAAATATTTTAGATTTATGTGATTTTTAAATAAGATTTTCACACCAAATTTGTTTTATAAACCCTTTATAAAAGAAATTTATTAATTAATTAATTTTAGTTTACTTAAAATTTTTTTATCACAGATCTGTGTTTTTAATACAGTCAAAGACCACAACATATCTACATACATACGCATGTAGAATTATAGATGCAAAATCATTGAACTAAAAAGAGCGATTGAACTAAATGAACGAACTAGTTTATTTATAAATATTGAACTAAAATGACCGGTCACTGAAATGAACTAAATGGCACAAGTCTAATTTTTGACGTTTTCGTATAATTATTTTGACGATTTTTCGCGCGAAATTTGACGAATTCAAACCTATTTCATCTGGCATCTATGACTGAGTGAGTGAGACAGTTCGAAAACACAAATATCTTCTCTCTCTCTGTCTACTTTGTAGTGAATACGAATGAAACGAAGTTTTATCGATCTGCAGTTTCGCTTCCTTCAGCCAGTGAAGGAAAATTTGATACAATCGTACCTTTTATTACTTGACTTTAAAAAAAATCATGTATTTGCCCCTAATAAGTCTGTTACTCTCAAACATATTTTTCTACACCTTAAAAATCTTACTTTCATTATTATCGGATTAATAGCAATTGGCTTTCTTTCTCTTCTTATGATATTTAATCGTATAGCAAAAATAACATTGTAAAAAAATTTTCCTGAGAACCCATATCGTCAGCCCGTTATTGGTTTGAACCACCGACCATTAAAATAAAATTAGTTAGGTATGGGGTATATATATTTCAAATATCTGCTTTCTGAATCCAAATCGCGTTTCGCGAAATTAATTATAGTTTCAGAGATATTTAGCATTCATTTTGCTCCATTTCAACTAGCTTAAGGTTTGTTAAGTATTGTTTTGCTGTACAAGCCACAGTTTGGCGTTTGCGTCAAATTCTTCATACAAAAAGATGCGAAGTAAAATTAACCTTTGTTTTGCTTCATTTCTATAAGAAATTAAAAATAAAAAAAGGAGGTGCCGTAAGAAAATTCAAAGGCGACTGTTAAGCAAAAGCATCATCACGCAGGCGCAGCCGCCGATTAAATGTTTTAATATAAACTTATAAAACACTGAAATAAAATAAAAGAAACCTTAATTATAAAAGTTTGAGTATAACAGAAATCATTTAATTTCATTCCTTATATTAAATACACTTCAATTACTTGTTTTTCTTGTGTAAGTGTTGTAGGTACTTTTAACTTGTAAGAATATTACTTTGCATTTCAAAAATTATTTTTATCAATTTTTCATATTTTATTGTTGTCAAATATTTTTCATAAATTTTACTTTTTATTATTACAAATACCTTCTTGTAAATATTAATATAATTAATTATTTGTAAATTTCAATAAACGAATTTACATTTTTTATAAATATAAATGTGTACTCATTTATAATTGGTGACCCCGAAATAAGAATCATAATAATCAAAATGCCCGTTTTCGAAGAAGTGCCTGCTCGCGGTACATTACAAAATGCGCGAGCTTTGAATGCCGATCAACCTCCAGAAGAGCCTGTAAATATTCCTGAAATATCATCAGTAAAGACTCCTAAGCTTCCTGTTTTTTGGAAAGATGAACCAGAAGTTTGGTTTCTACAAGTTGAAGCATGTTTCCGCATGTGTGGAATCACTCAAGATACTACAAAATTTGAATATTTAGTGATGAACTTGGATCAATCGGTCTTATATATCGTTAAAGATATAATCGTTTCACCACCCTCATCCAGCAAATACGACGCAATCAAAAATCGTATTATGAATTTTATTGCTCAATTTTCCACAGACATCAGTCACATACCTGGCTCAGATAATATCATAGCGGATGCCTTATCACGTATTGAAGCAATTCAAATTCAACCCATAGACTATACAAAATTGAGTCAAGCTCAAAAGATTGACTCTCAACTTAGAGAATTTTTGCAGTCACCAGGTAATGAAAAATTTGTTCTTGTTACACTTCCAAATACAGACACTAAAGTTTATTGTGAAATGTCAACTGGTATTGCTCGCCCATATGTTCCAAACGAATTTCGGGAGATAGTGTTTAAGAATATTCACACACTATCACACCCTGGCATTCGAGCCACCAGAAAGCTCATTTGCTCTAAATTTTTTTGGCCATCAATTAACAAAAATATCAACGATTGGTCACGAGGCTGTCAAGACTGTCAACGCTCTAAAATAACAAGACATACCAAAAGCAAACTTGCAAATTTTCCAATTATTAGCAATCGATTTTCCATGATTCATTTAGACATCGTTGGACCATTGCCACCTTCGGAGGAATATTCATATCTATTAACGTGTGTTGATCGTTTCAGTCGTTGGCCAGAAGCCTTTCCTCTAAAAGACATAAAAGCTCAATCGGTCTTTCGAGTTTTTTATGATGGATGGATTTGTCGTTTTGGTATTCCAAGCACTATCGTTACTGATCGAGGAAGTCAATTTACTTCGCATTTGTTCAATACAATAACTAAGAATTTAGGAATATCTCACAATTTTACAACTGCTTATCATCCACAAGCTAACGGATTAGTAGAACGATTTCACCGAACGCTTAAAGCCGGTCTAACGTGTGCTAATAATGCACAATGGACTGTTTCCTTGCATACTGTTCTTCTGGGATTAAGAGTAAGCCTGAAGGAAAATATTGAAGCATCACCATCAGAAATGGTATATGGCGAAACCTTACAACTTCCAGGGGAATTTTTTAAACCCGTTGGAAAAATTGACCCTAAATATCATTTGAAAACAATACAAAAATTAATGCAAAACCTTAAACCAATAGAAACCTCATGTCACCAACACAATTCACAAAAATTCTTTGTACATCAAGAGTTAAGCAAATGCTCCCATGTATGGATACGTCGCGATTGTTACGTAAAGCCTCTTCAACCGAAATATGTTGGACCATTTAGAGTTTTGCGACGAAATAATAAAACATTTGATATCTTAGTTAAAGGCAAAAGGGAAACAATATCAATTGACCGAGTAAAGCCTGCTTTTTTTGTAAATACCAATATTGAAGAAAATAAATTTGAAAGTACCATCAATCAGAAAGTTTTGAAATCAAGATCTGGTAGAACTATAAGACTTCCTGAACGCTTTCACGCTCACTGAGAGGGGAGTACTTGTAGGTACTTTTAACTTGTAAGAATATTACTTTGCATTTCAAAAATTATTTTTATCAATTTTTCATATTTTATTGTTGTCAAATATTTTTCATAAATTTTACTTTTTATTATTACAAATACCTTCTTGTAAATATTAATATAATTAATTATTTGTAAATTTCAATAAACGAATTTACATTTTTTATAAATATAAATGTGTACTCATTTATAGTGTGTAAGCGGATCTATAGTTAAAAATATTACGGCGGCGGCTTCTTGGTCAGCGTTAAGCGATCGACTTATTTCTGTAGACAGCAAGAAAAATTCTCAATTCTCAGAAGTAAAGTACACGTATTAAGCACAAAAAGTTATTTTTTGAAAATAAATTAAGAAAAGTGGTGTATGCGGCACAAAACGTATATTTTTAATTTTACAATAAAGTAATATTAACTTCTAACTTTATTCATCAAAGCGCACTAAAGTTTACACATTTCTTCCAAACATGTGTCGGAAGCAATGATGAAAATACAAAAAAAAATTCCATCCGGTATACTTTGAGAAAACTTCATGTAAACCTTCTTTGTTGTTTTTCTTCATTCCAACTTTTTGTCATATGCTTGAAACCAATAATAGGCTGACGATATGTTCAAAATCAAATAATCAGAAGGGTTCTATAAATCGCGCGTTTTGAAATCGACTAATTTACAGGAAAGAGCTCAGTTTGAAAGGTGACTTAGTGCAGCTTTTTACAGCGTTGGGGAACAGTTTATTTCACTTTTGGGGCCGGTCAATTGGCCGCCTAGATCGTGCGATTTAACGCCTTTAAACTATTTGTTGTTTGGCTATGTTAAGGCTCATGTCTCTAGGGACCAGCCTGAAGATAATATTGAAGAATTTATTCGTGAAAAATTATTTTTTTAAACATTGAATTATAAAGATCGTTCTATCGACTAAAATATTTCATATATTTCTGTAACACTTTATGTTTTTTATAAATCAAATTCGAAAAATCACCCTTTATTTACTTCAAACCAGCTTTAAATAAGACCATGGACGTAAACATTCAAAATACTGAAATGATCTCTGCCAGAATAATGTCGTTAGAAACTTGTCATCACGAGCATTTGTATGGTACAATGGTATTGCAATTTCTTTTATATTTTGAACAAAAGACAAAAATATGTATTATAATGATATCATCAATATATTAAATAACTAATAAACGAAAAAAAATAAAAAATAAAAGAAGCGAAAATACAACATTGCTGCTAGGAAATTATACGCATATGACAGTTTGGGACCATAAATCATGGAATTGAATAGACTGCCAGATAAGGCAAAACCTTTGATTGTTTTCAAAAAATATTAATAAATTATAAAAAGTTTATGTATTTCTGTACTCGTACATTGAATAAATAAATTTCTAGTAATCCCGTCGTGCTACACAGCTTTCGTGCTGTTATTTTAATTTTCTAAATTTATCTCAAACTCAACTTTAAAAGTTTGTTTAGTTTTTGTAGGCGCCTAAAAATTAGTTGCTCTTAAACAACAGCAATTAGCGAAGCAATTGAATAATCAATTCAAAGTAACGCCTAAAAATTTTGCCTGCTTTAAGTGACAAGTTCAATGTGAGTGTTCATTAGTACTAAAAATATTTTTTTTTTACAAATTCTCCACTAATTTATTTAAATCAAGTAATTGTCTATTATGACTCATTTGAAGCATTTTGCTTTTATTAACAAAAATTGAGTGCGTCTGTTTATTTTTCAACTATTTGAAAACCACGACTCAAAATAAATGTTTATCATTCAGTAATTTTCATATCTTAACGTGACCACCTTTTTTTTATAAGACAATACTTAATATTTGTAAGTACACCGGTTCATGAGTAGACAATAAAACTACTTTAATAAGCAACCGATTCACACTTGAGGCGTTCATTTTGAAAGTAAGGCAAATCAATTTTTTGGAAAAATGTTTGTGAATAAAAAATCATAAAAAATTTATTCTATAAATACTATTATCTTCATATTTTCAAAAATTGTCTCATCTCACTTTAAAAATGAAGCGCTCAATTCGTTTCTTTTTAACCGACTTCAAAAAAAAAAAAAGAAGGAGGAAGGAAGAAGGAGAATTCGTCTGTTTTTTATGTCTACATATTACTTCATAACTCCGCCATTCTAAGTCGATTTTTAGAAATTCCTTATTTGTTCCGATTTCTTTATAATGTAATAATCTCTTTCTTTTGATTTTATGTTCTTTTGCTTATCCGATTGCTTGGAAACTTAGTCTCTCCTAATCACACAATCTCGAACTTAAGAAAGTGGGCGGAGCTGCGCCCATTAAAGTTTAATATTACATTTCACATTTTTCAACTTAACCAGTCGTTACGAAATTGACCAAACCCTGAGCACTGCAATTTTGCATTTAAAAAACGGGGCGGGAATATGCCTATTAAAGTTTAGTACTAATTTATATGTACTTCTGCTTATCCGATTTCCACGAAACTTGGCCAACATTTTGGGCTCTTGGAACGGCATAATCTTATGCTTAAAAAATAGAATGGGGCCATGTCCATTAAAATTTAATATTATATTTCACTAGCTTCTACTGGACCGATTCTTATGAAACTTGATACATACATTGAGCTCTGAAAGTGGCAATATGTAACGTTTATAAAAGTGGGAGGCAAAAGTGTGGTCATGTCATACCTTAAAATTAAAATTGCCACTAAAAATTAAAAAATAAAAATTGAAAAAAAAAACTTGAACACTCTTCAAAAATAAACACTAAAAATTTAAAAATAATTTACATTCAGTGAAATGGAAAACATTCATTTTTATATGTTCACCAATTAATGATTTCAATTAATAATTTAATTGATTCAATTAAATTTTTAATTGTATTAATTAATTTGAGTGGAAAAACTTAATTGATATTATCAAATTGTTTAAAGGTGAAAATTTAATTAATTTTTTAATTAATATTACAAATATTTTAATTAATATTACAAACTCATTCATATTACTTTTTTGTGTGTGCGTCAGTTACAGTAAGTGATATTCTATAGTTTAATATTAATTAGGGCCGTATTTAACCAAAATGTTTCAACATACACTTCAAACCCAAATAATTTTTTTTAGCATATTGCAGTTATTATGTAGTGGTTAGTCAGAAATGTGTATTCATATTTAAATACAAAGAGCAAAAATTTAAAAATATTGTTGTCAATTAATTGATAAAATTAATTTATTCAATGAATGATCAAAATAGTTTTGTATTTATTATATTAACAAAACACTTAATTGTATTAACTCAACACGTTTTTGAACTTGAAAGGCAAAATAACAATTTTGTTTTTTGTTACCTACAAGGGAAATGATCCCCAATAACTTTCAATGTAAATATGTGTATAATAATGGGAGATATTTTAAGAGCTTTCGGATTTGATTAAAAAACGCATATTTTTTTAGAGATAGCACGATCTACCTATGTATATATATATATATATAATTCAATGTTTAAAGATGATTTCTCTCGAATAAATTCTTCAATATTGTCCCTATAGATATGATCCACAAAAAAAATTATCAAAGGCGTTAAATCGCACGATTTAGGCGGCCAATGGAACGGCCCCAAAAGGGAAATAAACTGTTCACCGAACTCACCTCTGAATGGGCCATTGTTTTGCGTGCTCCGTCACCGTCTTGGTGAAACCACCTATCAGTCAAGTCCAGCTCTTCCATTTTGGACAAAAAAAAAGTGGAGTAAAGCTATGTACAGACTGTTTTCCGATCTTACAATATTGTTAGTAAAATGTGCTAAAAATTTCATACAACCTTGTGAACTCGCAATTTTTGTCTGACATCGTTGCCAGAAAAAGTATTGTCAGTCCATTGCAAGACAAGCAGCTGACAACAAATTGTAAGACATCTTACAATCGTGTGAACACATTGTAAAATTATTGCCATATTTTTCAGATATTTTAATATCGTCAGATGCGCAAAGTTTATGCATCTGACAATGGCGTCATTGTAAGAGAATTCTTCCTATGGGCAACACTGCACACGATAAATTTTAAAGAAAAAATATATACTGCAGTATATGCCGACAAAATCATTGCAATTGCTCATTTATGGTCCATAATAAATTATTATACAAAGTAAATTTGCATAATATGGTTGTACAAATATGGGCGGAGTAAGTAGACCATATGCCCAAGATGTTATTAACAGTATTTTAAAAAAGTTTTGTGACTGATTGTACACGACCTATGCCTTCACATAGAAAGTAGCCACGTGGTTGCTAAAGAAATTCCAGAAAAGAACAGAAATAATATACGGTTATTTTTGGCAGATAGTCAACCAGTGGCGAGCGAGACACACATGCCTGACCGCACTTAAGAAATAATTACGATGACGTGAGAGCTGTTCAGCCCAGAACTGCTTAACGACTTAATAATTAATATTTTCACTTTTTACATTTCACACAACCACAAACGATTGATATTTAACAATTTCTAGCAAATGCTTTGAGTCTGGCAACGCATAATAACAGATCTGACAATGTTTGCATATGACAACCGTGTGAACTGACAATTTTTTCAGACTGACGATTTGGTCAGATGAATTTATTGTCATACAACCATTTGGCAATAAATTGTAAGACTTTCTGACAAATTTGATACAATCTACCTTGTGCTGGCAATTTCTGATTGCCAGTACATTGTCAGCACATTGCCAGATCTGACAATATTGTAAGATCTTACAATCGTCTGTACATAGCTTAACAGAGGCCCAATTGCTGCTAACGGCGCCGAATCGATAATTCACGGTCATCAACAACAGTGCCGGATACAGCCTTTCTCCGTACTCTACGTATGCGTGTTGGCGCTTTAATGTCCAATAATTTCAATTTGTTGCAATATTTTGTCACAAGATTCCAAAACGCCGCCTCAGAAGGTCGCCCAAACAGACCATAAAATTTAAGAAGTCCACGATGCACTTTATTAACCCATCATGAATTTTGATAATAAAATTCAATAATCTGCAAGCATTGTTCGATTCATGGTTAAATTGACATGATACACGAAACTAGCTGATCTGCCAAAAACAGTTTATATAAAAATTCAATATTTGGTAATTCACACTAGAACACAGTTGGTCACATGCAATTTCATATTCATTGTAAACATTCGTTCTTAAAAAAGGTCATAAATAAAAACTATAAAAATTAGCAAAAAATTAAACGCCTGGAACAAAATTCAAGAGACGCCCTGCGGTACTGAAATTCTGAAATAATCCAGTAGCTAAAAAGGGTACAAATAAGAAATAAATGCGAGAATCAATCAATGCTTTTTGAGTATTTCGCAAATGGATTAACGCAAAACATTAAAATTAACTCAATGCTTCGAAGCGGTCAGATTTTTTTTTATTGGCACCACTTCGTACGTAAACAATAAAAACTAACATCAGTATATAGTAACAACATCAAAATCGTGGTGCAAATCTCGTGCCAGTGATGTCAAGTATGTAATTCATAAAAAAGCATGAATGTGAAAAATTTATAGAAAAAAGCATGAATTGAACTTGATCTTATTGAATTCTTGATGTTTTTTTATTAAATTTCCATAAACTCCATCATACCAGGGTTGTATTTTCTCAAAAATCGCACGATTGTCTAGGATAGTGAAATCTAGAATTTAACGACTCGACCAGATTATTGGTACTGTTTAGTGGTTGAAAACGGGTTTAAATTTAATTTAACAATGGTTTGTATTCCAGTGATCATCCAAAGTAGTAAGAAACGTAAATAAAATATCTTTGCAAATTAACAAATTTGCGATAAAATGGCATCGATTTGTTAATGCATATTTTTGCATATTTTAAAATAAATACATATTTTTTCATATTTCATTATAAATGTATATTTTTAATAAATTTTTTAGTTTTTTCATGCCATAAAACAAATTTGGGTGTTTTTTGATTAGTTGCGAAGTATTTAAAAGCTGCAATTTCTAACGCTGTGTAAGAATAAAAAAGAGGAAAACGATAAAATTGAACTAATTGAAGATGCGGTTAAAAGAAATTGTGCTCTAAAGGCAGAAGTGAAAAAAAAATTAAAAATAAATTATAGTTATACAAAATATAAAAAATTATTTATTAAAAAAATGTTTTAAATTTTATAGTTATAACAACGAAAATAAGGAAACGAAAAAATAATTTCTTCGTGTACTTTTTTTTCAAAATCTAAGCAAACGTTTTTTTCAGAATAACTTAGAGGGACTCCTAAAGGTGAATAACTTCAATATAATCTGAAGGTGTCTAAGCCAGCTCCACGAAAAATCACCCAAAAATAAAAATTTAAAATCGCCAAAATTTCAAAATGAAAAATCACCAAAAAAAAAATTTAAAATCTACCAAAAATTTCAAAATGAAAAATCGCAAAAAAAAAATAAAAAATCGTCAAAAAAAAAGATATATCCCCCAACAAATTAAAAAACACCAAAAAAATTTTTTTTAATTATAGTAATTTAATTTTTATATTGAAAAAAGAAAACTTACAGAAAATCATAAATAGCATTCGTTTCTTACTGAATTGCAATAGAAGTATGAATAAAAGGCAATAATTTCCATCGACCAAGAATTATAGTATGGCTCTCCAAGGGTAGATAAAAAATTTTTAAACATATAATACAGTAATGATAATCTATCGAAGGCCGTAAAGTTAAATTGTCAAGAAAAGCGCAGCTCAAAATTTTACATATCACCCCAGCAAAAATTAATTTGGTAAAAGTAAGAAGCGCTTCGGAAGCGTAAGCACACAGTGCATCCTCTCTGCCTTACGAGGATGCAATAACATAAGCGAATGACGAAAATTAACGCAAACACTACCAAGTTAGTCGGCTTTTTATACTCAAATTCTCAGTTTCCTTTTTTTATAGTGCATCCTCTATCGCTTACCTGGATACAAATTTTGATGCGAATGAAATTTTTACTTCGAGTTTTTATTTTTGAACTGAATTGTGTACGAAAATAAATATGTGCTTCGGTAGTTCAGTGTGTAGTGTTGTAGTCTAACATACGCAGATCCTGGGATCGACTCCTGATTCAACAAAACAAACAAAATGTATTTGATTTGATATTGTATTTAATATATAATAAATAAGAAAACAAAATAAAGTATAGGAAGTTAATCAAGAGTATGTATAAAATTCTGATCTAAAGAGCAAATTTTTTAATTATATTTATATGCAAAATGCATGAAGTATGCGCTTCTTTCTGCAAATCCTATATGCATTCAGAACCATATACCTGGAGAGCTACCAAGTCGGACATCACGAACAAAAATCGTGTGACACTTTAAAACTATTGTTTTTTTTTTTCAAGGGGCAAAGTGGTCCTAATGAGGTATTTAGGTTGCCTGGACACGTTCAGATTGTATTGATATGTTTACAAAAGTTGTTCACCTTTACCATAATTTACGAATATGGATAGTTTAACAATCGAAGGCAAACCTTTCACTAAATACCAGGGACGGCATTGTGAATTATGAAATTGTACCAACAACTTTAAAAAATTTTACTTTTTTGACCTTAATTGTACTAAAAGATTTTTCTAGTTCAAATTACATATTTTTATTTGTTTTTATTATAATAATCGACTTTTTTCTGGCTACCGAATTATTTTCACAAATTTGTTCGTAAGTTGTAATGTTAAAGCATATGGTTACAAATTAAAAGCATGTGTCTCCGAATTTAGAAGAAAAAATATTTGGAAATGGACGAGTTCATATTTTTTTGATTTTCTCACTACGCTTTGCTTTCAGAAGACTGTTTCCAAGTGAGAACAATATGAGTTTCATTGTTCAAAAGTGAAAATTTACATATGCAATCGTTTGAAAAGAAAAACGGAATGAAACTGGCGAGATTTCTTAAATGTATTAAATTAAGGGCCTTTTTCACAACTTGCCTTTCGCTAAAGTCACGATTTTGTCCGCATGATAAATGGCTTTGCATTATAAAACCTTCTTTTATTATTTTTTTATTCATTAAATAATATTATTATTGATAATAATAACAATAAAAAAATTAAATTAAATTAAATGCAAAGATATTTATCGGGCAAGCAAAATCCTACCTTTAGCTAAAGGCAAGTTGTGAAAATGGCCCAAAATGTATTAAATTAAAGGTGTACTATTGTACTTTCCGAGTTTGAAAAGCACCAAAAAAAGTACAACTACCAACTAAGTGTACCAACTTTGCCATCCCTGCTGAATACATAGAAAACGGAAGACTCTTCAGATGAAAGATATTTAATAGCTGACAGTTTTGCCAGACCAGCGGTTTTGAAAGAAGTGGTTCAAAATAATTTAATTACTGGACTCTTCTTCGTCGTTGTTAAATTTCGAGTGACAAAATTCTTATGTGTTTTTTGCGGGAATGGCAAGATTTTTAATACACACATTTGTTGTCCCTTTAAAAAAAACCAAAAACTAACCTTAAACAGGTGATAATAACATAGCAAAAAATTTCCAAAAAGTTAATCGAGTTTGGAATTAAGAATAATCGATTCTTGAGAAGTAGTTATGTTGTTTATTGTAGGAATTAATTATTTTTTTCGTTGTGGGAAATATTTATTTTTTTCTTGATGTAACTACTTTTTTTAGTCGAAAAAAATTGTTTTACTGTGTATACACCATTTTGTAAAATTTCTTTTATAAACTCAACTGAAATGGGTTATATTTTATTCGTATTCGTGCCTGTATTGTTACTTATAAATACTATATTTAGAAAATCTTCAATTGTTTTGGCTGATGCACTTTTTTAAAAAACAGAAAACGAAAGAAATGATTTGGAACTACTTATATTTAAAAGTAATTTTCCGAAAGTACTTATTAGTTTAAAATTAAATAAATAACTAGGCAATTTAGAAATATATATATAATTTATTTAAAATAATTACATATTTTGTCAATATTTTCACGTCATCTTTTAAAACCCAAAGAATATGTTCGACTTCTGCTTCCTATTTTTAAAATTTTACGTAATGTGATTTGTAACCGAGTACTTCAATTTGGCAATCAAAAAAGTAATTCATTATTAGCCCAATCATGAATATTCCCTCGGAATTTATTTCTCACGGAAAATAATTTTCTCGAGAAAACATTCCTCCAATCATAAATTCCTTGGGAAGAAAAAAGAGTAATACGTGGCATCACCGCATTACGAATCACATTGTTTTGTTTGTTTGTTTGTTGACATTTTGTTTCTCTCCATTTTTTTGAGTGAGAGAGTAAACAAAATTATTAAAATTCACCAACTTGAAAAAATATGTAAAAAAAAGATTATAAATGATTTATTTGATCATTATTTGTGTTTTTCTAAATAAAAGAACTTTAAAATACATGTTTATGCATATAAATTTTGTTTTAATGGAGTATTAACCATGTTTTTATGTAAACTCCCTTTTGTTTTGCAAGAGAAAGATTTTTAGTGAAAAAAGCAAGTTCAACTGCTTTCATAATACCTACTTTTTTCCTGGGAAGTTTTTTTATTCCCGCATTTGGTAAAAAACAAATTCATGATTGGAGAAAAGGGAAAAGTGAGAAAACTCGTGCGGAATTTTTGTTTATGATTGGGCTGTATATTGCAAGTAGTTTTGATGGTAATGTCTAATTTTTTGCTGGGAGAACATCCCATGGGTTAAAATATTCTTCAAAAATATTTGCCTAGAAATTTTACTATAAGTCTCTGTTTTTAAACTACAACTCGAAATTAAACTTCATGACCTGATATGGGTCCAAACTTGAAATGTGCTTAGGTGTTAATTTCGTACTTATTCACATCTGCATTTTAGACATTATGTAACATGGAGTTTTCATTCTCTGAACCAAGTCACAAAATTTGCATAGTTTGCTTAAGCAAATCACCAAATCAAACGTTTACTTTCTTAACAAACTAGCAACACTCTTTTTATTATTGTTTTAGAATTAACAAGCCCAACTTTATTCATTCACATTATTATGATCAAAACAGTGCTCACAGAAGCGATACAAAAAAAAAAAATGGTGAACGCCATGATGATGTCATAAGCTTTTGAGTACTGATCGTTTAAATTTCTCAGTTATTGCAGCATTAAAATTTTTTATTTGTTTTTTTTTTTAAAATAACCATAAAATTTGTAAGGGAGTTACCAATAAACGTTTATGTATATTTTCAATTTTGTTATGATTTTTATGGCGAAGTAAAAAATAATTTCTTTTAATATCTTGGAGAGTATGCAATATATGTACATATTTACACACATACATCCATATGTATGTATGTATTTATGTATGTATATTCTTAAGAATTATAAATAATTTAACATCGTGCTAAAAATGATGTCACCAGAATTTTCTTTCTGGTGTTTAAAAAATGTGTAAAAAAACTTTTATACCAATTTGCCTAAGTTATTAATAGACAAATGGTTGCAAAAATTTATTACAAAAGAGATTTTATGTTTTCAAAATATAACGGAAATATTTATTTTTATGATTTGATCAGGCTAAAGTTCGTATCGCTTTGTAAGACAAATTACATGTGATAATTATTAATGAACAAATAACACCAAAGTTAATTGTAAATATTCTGACAAACACGTAGCAGAACGGAACAACTAGCTGTTTTCGAAGGTCACTACACACTGTTGCCAGATTTGCAGATTTCTCTGCACTTTGCTGATTTTTCATTGCAAAAATGCAAAAATTATAGTGAGATTTTCAGATTTTTACTGTAAAATTGCAGATTTTCTGACATGCTTCTGTAACATGAATATTTCTTGTTTGTATTTACTCCGTAAAAGAAATAACCATAACACATAAGAAAAACAATACCACCAACATAACAAAAAATATACCACCAACATAACAATGTCAAAAAGAAACTAACAAATCTGTGCAAAGATATAGGGTGTTTTTTAGAGGTATAGAACTTCGAATTGAAATAAAACACAAGAAAATCGTTTTAATGTCCATCAATTTGGCTTTATTGGAAGGATAATTGTATGCCATTAACGTTTAAATATGATTTCGGGCATGTGGCCGCCGCGGCTGGCTCGAATAAAGCCAATTCTACAGGTCCAATTTTCAACCACTTTTTCGAGCATATGGGGCCGTATGTTGGCAATAACGCCACGAATGTTGGCTTCCAAGTCCCCTAACGTTTCTGGTTTGTTGGCGTAGACGAGCGACTTCACATATCCCCAAAGAAAATAATCCAATGGTGTCAAATCACACGATCTTGGTGGCCAATTGACAGGTTAACCGAATTAATTGCTCTGATGGACGATTATGTCGACCATAAAATGGACGGAGCTTGCGGTAAACTTCGCGAACTGAACCATTATTTTCGAAATAAATTTGCACGATTTGCAAGCGTTGTTCTTTTGTCAACCTGTTCATGATGAAATGGAAAACCAAACTAAATATTAATCACTTGACAGCTGACAAAATGGTCGCCAGTTAAAAAAGTGATGCCAACTTAAAGTTCTATACCTCAATAAAAAACACCCTTTATATCTGTATATATACATATCGCACACTAAATCATAAAAATTCACAACTCAAAATTAAGAAAATGGTTTTGTTTTTTCATAAACCGCAAAAACTTCTTTTGCAGCAAAGTCTTTTTGAACAGGTTTTTGCCACTCCTGAACAACTGTGATTTTTTGAGTTGTGACTGTTTATGGTTTAGTGTGCGATATGTATGTATTATTCATTGCACAGATTTGTATGATATATACCATTTTTTAAGTTTTATGTAGAAAACGTGTGCATATATTTCTCCCTGTCATTTTGTGAATGTTAATTTTTATTAAACAATTTGTAATATCAGTTAATTTTTAGATTCTCAGGTTTTTAGCCAATTTTTGCAGAAGTTTTTTTTAAATTTTCTGGCAACAGTGCCACTACACCTTCATCATCAGCGTTCTTTGTGTATGGTCCACTTTGTGTGGTGTCAGTTGATGTAGATTTCTGCTTTATATACGCAACTTTTATTGCAAATCGAATATGTGAATTATTTAGATTCATCTTATTACAATTTGCTGAAAAATTTTTTGTAATGAAAGCTCAATTTTACCATCTCTAAATTTACAACAGTCAGCCATTGTCGTTTGTTCTTTACTAATTCTGCACATGTTAGTTAATTTGCTTATTTTTGTTCTAATTAAGACAAACTTTTTTGATTTGTTACTATTATTTAATTTATATTTATTTAATTTTTGTCACAATCCCATGGCTATTAATTTAAGTTAATTTTAATTATAATTGTTTGAACTTCATTTGTTTCTATATTTATGATTTGATCAGGCTAAAGTTCGTATCGCCTTGTAAGCCAAATTGCATGTGATAATTATTAATGAACAAATAACACTAAAGTTAGTTGTAAATATTCTGACCGACAGTAGTATTTAGAACGGAACAACTAGCTGTTTTCAAAGGTCACTACAGCTTCATCATCGGCGTTCTTTTTGCATGGTCCACTGTGTATGGTGTCAGTTGATGTAGATTTCTGCTTTATAGATTTCAGTGCAAAATGAAAATTAATTAAATATAAAAAAAAACCAAAAATAAGAAATATCCTGAAGAAGTTAACCAAAGGTTAACAAAATATCGAACTAATAAATAAAAATATAAACAGACCTACAGCTCAAAAAAATAGTTCAATTGAATATATTAAGAAAGGTCGAAAAATTAAATAAAAGAATTTGATAACATTAATTTAGGGCGACTTGGGTTCGAGATTAAGGGCCTGTCCCAATGTCACCAACTATCGACTTGTCGCACACTTGCATTCAAAGCAAAATAAATTTTCAAATTTTGTTGTTGTTTGCAATGTAACTGTGCGACGAGTCGAACGTTGGTGACATGGTGGGACTGGCCTTAAGATTAGATTATTTCTCTAATTAACTAATTCGAAAATTAACTTCATTCTCTTGATGTTTTTGAGTGGTAGTTTAAACTTCTTATTACGTGTAGTATTACCATACTGAGGAACAAAATAGTGGCAACATTTTCTGTGCAAAAGTCATACATGTTATCAACACACTTTGATTTTTTATGGGAAGAAGAAGAAACTGCCATATATTGTTATTTACAAGTAAAATATTGCGCGATTTAAATGAAACAGATAAATAATATAAAATATATTTATTTACTTAGGTGTTTTTTAATTATTTTATCATATAATTTTTACAAAAAGTTATATGTTTCACAAGTGCATGTTGTGTAAGATTAAACCACCACGATTGGTCGCTTATGCCCGTAATTTCAACTGATAGATATCTCTGAGTGTTTATGCCTTTTAGTTATCTTCACCTAGCCGATAAAATGAATCTGGTAATTTTATCGTTTTTTTAACCTACGTGTATCTACCGACTGCATCAGTTAAAAAAAGTGGTAGCACTGGTGTTTGACGTTTATTTTACAACAAACAATTGGCATGCTTTCAAGTTTTATTTTTTTTTTTAATAATTGAAGCACAAATTGGAGTTTTCTTTAGAAATGTCCGGAAAAGATAATAAAAGAAGCGCTAATTTCTCGGAGGGAGAAAAAACTACACTGATACAATTAGTGTATCAATATAAAGTGTTTTAGAAAACAAAAAAACTTTCTTTCTCTGAATTTGTGTGTTGTTCTCTGAGCATTTCCTCTAATCATATTCCTTAAGGTTCTTAGATTTTGAAGTTCCGAATTCATATTATGTTATTTTAATTTTATTTTATTTTTTAAGAAACTAACACTATTTGACAAAAAAAATGTTACCTGACGATTAACCAACTGAAATGGTCGGGGTAAAATAAACCACCGTTTATCTGGTCGGTAAGGCTACCGACGAGTTAAAATTACCAAATTTTAAATACCCGGTTGATAACTTGACAGTGATAGATATCTATTTGTTGAAATTACGGGCATTAAACTAGCAAGTAAAACCATATAATCGACTACCCAAAAATCACAAATGAAGTCTAAGGTTAATTTAATCTCTAATCTTGAACTCAAAAAGTCGCCTTTACAGTAATTGCAGATTTGGGTTAATAAATTCTTTAGAAATTTACTGAGTTATTAAATATTTTATTAGAACAGGCAGTTATTTCCTTCTTTAAGCGGACAATAATACATTTTGGTTTAATCTGATATTAATGGTGGCAATATACATACACCTTCATAAAAAACTGCTATTAAAAATGTAAGCCACAAAAAATATATACTGCCTGTTCAACGATGTCGCAAGAAAATTTAAGCGATCGCCAGCCAGTCGCTCAATTTCGAGTCAATTTGGATTCAACGATGTCGATAGTGCTCGTTCGCAGGCACTTACGTTTGTCAGTTGATGTTTTGTCGTGTGTGCACAGCCCGCTGGTAAGGCAGTCAGCTGGTAAAACAGCCAGCGGGTAAAACAGTCGGGTGTCAGCTGTTAGCTCAGTGGCGAATCAGCTGAAAAAAATAGGAAAATAAAACAAAACATATGAAGAAAGAAAAATAAAATCGGCTAGACTCACGAAGGCAAAAATCCAGCAAATCTCTGGAAGCCAATGGATGCGCCAAAGAACTTGGAAGAAAAAAAAAGATGGCGAAGAAATTTTTGGCGGACAGAGGTTTCATGGAAGGAAAAGGGAAAATGGCGAGGGATTCTGGCTTGAGGAAGAGAACGGAAAAGACAAATCTGTGGAAAAAATGTTGTGTTAAAGAGATTGAAAAACAGCCAAAAACTTAGCAATTTCATCACTTTTATTTTAAACAAAAAAGCAATACAAATAAATTGAAAATAAATAAAAATACAATAAACTAAAGCTAAATAAAATTAACGACACAACAATTAAATACTTGAAAGCTATGAAGAAAGAATACATTATAATACAAATGAAACATTAAAAAGCCAAGCAGAACAAAAAAAAAAAAAGCAAAGAAGAAAAAGTTTGAAGAAGAGAAGCAGTTGGTAAAGTTTGCTCCACAACCCAGACTAGATTGAAGGCGCTCCAGAAGGCAGTCCGATTGAGGCACCGTAAGGAAGTAAGCGAAGGCTTTTCTGTTCCGCAATACTCCCGGCGGAAGGTTGAATACCGGCATCACCGGAAGAATCACCAGGTATCACCGTAAGAAGCACCAGCTTTATCCTTAATACACGGCAGAAAAAAAAGGTATTGTGCCCATTGACCCGTACGACCACAGAACGGACGACGAAACGAACTGTTGAAATTTGAAACAAAAAAAAAACAAAAAAACAATATATATATATATGCATAAATTAATATTTTTATTAAAGGGGTTTAATTAGGAAAACACCCATATACGTACCTTTTTATGTCCCGTAGGTCTGTTGATTTGCCTACACCCAACGTTGTTTTGAGCTCGAACCTCCGTTAGTTTTGCATTTAAATTTGTTTAGACAGGAACTTATTGGTTTCACAGTGGTTTTTCTTAAATTCATAAACTCGTCTTTGATAAAAGAAAAATTTTAATATATATATATACATGTGTACATAAATAATTGGTATAAATTGTTGAGACTTAACTCGTTGGCACCCGTACAGCACGGACGAAACGGGCTTCCTACAAAACCTGCCAAACAACAGGAAAAACCGAAATATATATACATATATATATATGGGTACATGTGTACAAAAAAAATATTTTTTTTTTTCATTTATTTAAAATATAAAAATTGTAAAAGAAATTATAGAATCACAAATATTTAGTAATATTTAAAGTTTTGTAATAAATTCCAAAATCCTGTCGAAACAAAGTAGAAATGAAAAAGTTCTAAAAATGTCCGAGTAGATTCTTTTTTGGAGAACCTCCAATAGGATGGTGGTGAAGGAGTGAGAAGGGGTAGGTAAGTGAATGCGAAGTATGGGACAACCTGAAAAAAAAATGGCAAGACAGGTTGTCATGGAAGGGTTTTGTATAATCCTTATGGGGAGGGCCGCCAAAATAAATACAGTTTTGGATGAAAAGTGGTACTGACATCTTGGACCAACTTAACGCGTTTAATTGCCAGGTAAGGTTCACTAAGGGTCCCAAAAATTCTTTTTATAACCTAACACGTAACACCTCAAATGCTGGTATGTTTTTTTTTTTATTATTATTCAAGTGCATGTAGCGTTCGGAACCCAGATTGAAATGGCAAGAACCCAACCCAAAACGGCGAGCCCTAGCCGGTGCATACGCCAGCATACCAGCGCTGCCAACAATCTGGCTACACTTGGTTTGGTTCAGCACCAAACTGGCACATCACATACCAAACAAACAACAAAAGATATAATAATAAAAATGGCGCCCAACGTGGGGCCCGAAGTGAACCTTACATTTTAGTAGTTAGGTTAATTTTTATAGGTAGCCGCGCTATAGCTGACGTAAGTCCCGTTCGAGTAATACGAGAGTCCTCGACGCGTTGCGACGACAGACTATAGTCGCACATGCTTGCCTTAACACCACTCAAGTCAATAGTTTTGTTAATAATAAAAAAATAATTCAGTTAAATTAATTGTAAGTCCCCATGGGAAAAAGTTTTTAATTCCATGTTGAGTTGCGACAATTAAATTAGCTGGATATGAAGTAGATATAAATTAAGAAATAGCCATTAACGTTCCAAATTGAGTCGAAGCCTTTAGATAAAAAAAGGGCATTCTTTGCTACAATTTGACGTGAATGACAAGTTTCATTTTGTTAGTTTCAATAGCTTAAAATTCTAATTTAGCAATACCAATTTTAATACAATAAATTTTTAAATAAAGTAAATTTACACCCGTCTTATGTGAGTGCACATACAGATAGTCCTAGATTTGAAGGCCTGTTGCATAGGCGATGTGGAGTCTAGTTGCGCTGGAGTGGGCATTCGTAAGATGAAGTTTTTGAACTAGAATACTCCTTTCTGTATCAAGTCCAAGATGTCAAGAATTCACGAGAAACTCTGAAAACAAGAAAAAACATTTGTAACAAATAAAGTTCATCCAAAATTGATATTATCTCATTTACCTGCCTTTTTCTTATTTCTTTTGCCACCTGAAAAACCTATTGTGTTCGACAATTTTGATAAAGTTTTTTGTTCAATTTTAGGAGTTTTTTTTGAGGGTCTTTTACTTTTTCTTTTCTTTTGGTTTTGTTTGTTTTATTTTATATAAACTGCAAACAAGATAGTAGCAGTGAAGTCGTTTGAAAATCAGGAGAAAGTTCTTCGCGTTTTCACATCGCATTTACTAATTAAATTTTTTTTTTTTTTGAATATTTATTTTGTCTTACTAAATTTGATTTAGTTGATTTAGTAAAATCAAACTTTGTTTTTTTTTGCCTTGAATTTTTGAAATATATATATATATAGATATTTTACTTTATATATATTTTTTTTTTTTTTAACGAATTTATTTCATTTTTTTTTTCTTCTACCAATTGGAAACGTTTAGAAACGAGTTTTTTTTGCAAAATCTGCCTTTTTTTTTATACATATTTTTTTTTATATATTCATTGCTTTATTCGACCTTTACACATTTAAACATTAATTACATCGCATAATTATATAAATAATAATATACATAATTATATAAATATTAAATGGTATTAACCCGTTCTATGACAAGTCAGATGAGAATAGAAGGTATGGACACAGATCTGACATTGAATTTGCTCAACGCGCCTCAAACAATGGCGGAATCAGGGGCCTCAGCCACTGCTTCGGCAGGTTCTGATTCTAACCGACCGATAGCCACTAATACAGCGGCTGTGATAACACCAGCGGTGCAACAGTTCATAACGTTGGCTCAGGAGAGAAACAATATCCCGCAAGAACATAATGTATCGAATAGCTCAATTCCCTCACCGGAATACAGTAGCCTGACAGCAAGAAATGTTCGCACGGACTTTCGCCTCGGTCGTCCAGCTGAGCAAGCTCCAGGAACTCATAGTATGCCACCTACTGTAGAAGCTAGAAACTCGCTCAGTGCCGAGATGATTGCTCATCTCAATGAGATGCAACAATTCTACCGGCAAGAGTTGGACCGAGTCATGAACCTTGCCTCTAATCCTCGTAGGGCAAATGAAAGGCCTCCGGTTCAGCCCAATCTACCAACGGCCAATGTCCAAACGGCTAATATAATACAAGGGAATGGGGTTAACCATAGGGATCAATTTGCAACAGCTAACCTACCTCAACAAATGATACCACAAAATTGTACGCAACATCAAGCACCAATTGGTATGTATGAACACCAAGCCACACCATTGCTTCAGCCAAATTACTCATGTAGAGAAAATAACCACCAGCCGAATTACTCAGCCAGAGAAAATATTCACCAGTCACCTTCCAATAAAGTAGATCTCTCCAAATGGGGTATTAAATTTGATGGGACCACCAAAACAATGAGCGCCGAAGATTTTATTTTTCGTGTTGATATCTTGCGGCAAGATTACAATTGCTCATTTAATGACATTAGGCGTAGTTTTCACTTATTGTTAGAGGGCCAGGCTCTTGACTGGTACTGGAATGTACGGAAACTAACCCCTATTCAGACGTGGGAAGATTTGCAAAGAGTCTTCTTACTGCAGTTCAGGAGATACGAAAGCGAGTTCCAACTGCAGAAAAAAATAATGGACCGCCGTCAAATGCCTCAAGAATCTTTTGAAGATTTTTACAACGCAGTTTTAAGACTTAGAAATCAGCAAAGAAATCCATATGCAGAAAGAGACCTGGTAGAAATCATGAAGTCGAATTTAAAACCGTCGTTGTCGCATCTGTTATTCCCCGTCAGGATGGAAGGGTTGAGTGACTTTTACCAACAGGCCAGAAGAGCTGAAAATTTGCTTCATAACCAAAGACAACTATTTGCTCATCGTCCCCCAGCCGTACAACGAGTACAGGAAATAGAGCTGGCGGAGGAATTTGATCCATTAAATATGGAGGTGGAAGCAATGGCCGATACAAGTCGCTATACTTGCTGGAATTGCAAAGAAATAGGGCACAGTTTTGTAGATTGTCCGTCTCCAACGCGTAGGGTCTTTTGTTATAAGTGTGGACGGGATAATGTAGTCACACCAAAATGCCCGAGATGTCAGGGAAACACGAAGAGGAACCAGTCTCAAACTGGGGAGGCTCGTTCAACACAAGTGTAAGCCCAGTACAAGAAATCACCCCTCTGGCCGAACCTGAGAAAAGAATTATAATTTTATCCAATGAAGAAAAACCAATTCGAAAGATAGACAATATTAAGGTTCGAGCCATAAAGCCACTCCATCAGAGGATAGCGGAGTATAGAGAGGTACGAGAGCGTATTTTTGGACACGTGTCTAAAAGAATAAAAAAGGCGAGGGAAAGGTACAAATTACGCAAAAGACATAGGCGGGAAATAATGGCAACAAATTTGTATGAGGGTACTGATACCAGATTTTACACAAAAATAAATATAAACGGTGTGGAAGTTGAGGGTTTATTAGATAGTGGGGCGACCGTTACCTGTTTGGGAAAAAATTGTTTAGACATAGTGGAGAAAGCTAAACTAACAATAACTAAATTTTTCTCGACTATCAAAACCGCAGATGGCAGCCCGCACGAAATAATAGGCCGAGTAAAAGCCACCATAGAGTTTAATAACGCACGGGAAGAAATTACTTTTTATTTGGTACCCACGTTAAGCAAATCTCTCTTCTTAGGAGTAGATTTTATGAAGAAGTTCGGGCTGTTGGCCAGCTTAAATAGCTTAACCACCAATGGCGTGAGCTTATGCTCAGAAGATAGGGGCACAGAAGATTCTGTGGTGATGCATGCTTTGACGCGAAGTCAACGGGAGCAATTGGACAAGGTAGTGTCTCAATTTCCCTGTTTCACGAAAAAGGGACTAGGTCAAACACGTCTGGAAGTCCACACGATTGACACACGTGACGCAGCTCCGGTGAAAGACAGACATTATCCAGTCTCGCCAGCTGTGCAGACGTTGATGTACGCGGAGCTAGATAGGATGCTTGATCTTGGGGTCATTGAGCCTAGTGAGAGTCCGTGGAGCCACCCTGTTACTCTCGTCCGTAAGGGCGAGAAGAACAGACTGTGCTTGGACGCTCGTAAGCTTAATGCTCTCACGATCAAGGACGCCTATCCTCTGCCGCACATCGAAGGTCTACTCAGCCGGTTGGGGGATACACATTTTATAACAAGCGTCGATTTAAAGGATGCGTTCTGGCAGATACCATTAGATGCGTCCAGTAGAGAGAAAACTGCATTTACGGTGCCAGGTAGACCACTTTACCATTTTACGGTAATGCCATTTGGGTTGTGTAATGCAGCTCAAAGACTTTGCCGTTTAATGGATAAAGTGATCCCCGCCGCACTACGTGATAGAGTTTTCGTCTATCTGGACGATCTTTTGATTGTATCGCCAGACTTTGAAACTCACCTGGAGTTGCTGGAGCGAGTGGCCGGTCGTCTGGAACAGGCGGGTTTGACCATAAACGTAGCCAAATCCAAATTCTGTTTCAAGGAGCTACGTTACCTCGGCTATATTGTAGGAGGAGGGAAATTAAGGCCAGATCCGGGTAAAATAGAAACTATTTTAAAATATACTTACACGAAAACAGCAAAGCAAGTGCGTAGTTTTATGGGTGCCACAGGCTGGTACCGGCGTTTTATACCTGACTACGCCACAATATCGGCACCAATCTTCAATACCCTCAAGAAAGGTAGAAACTTTAGTTTTCCAAGCGAAGCCAAAAACGCATTTGACAATCTGAAGAACGCTCTCACCACAAGCCCAGTCCTATCACATCCTGATTTTGACAAGCACTTCTATGTGCAGTGTGATGCATCGGATGTGGGACTAGGGGCCGTGTTGTTCCAAAAGGATGGATCTGATGGAGAACATCCGATAGCTTATTTCTCCCATAAACTCACTGCTGCACAAAGGAATTACTCTGTCACCGAGAGAGAGTGTTTGGCCGTAGTTTTGGCCATTAAAAAGTTTAGGCCTTATATCGAACTGATGCCATTTACAGTGATTACTGATCACAGTAGTCTGAAATGGCTAATGTCACATAAGGACCTAAAAGATCGCCTTGCCAGGTGGAGTTTACATCTGCAGTCGTATTCCTTTGACATAGAGCATCGACCAGGGTCCAAAAACATCGTGCCGGACACGCTTTCTCGGTACGACTTAGAGGCAATTTCTGAAAATATAACGAGTCTGATTAATCTGGAAGCAGAAGAGTTTAAAGGAGAAAATTACCTGGAATTAATAGCTGTGGTGAGCGAAAACGCTGAGCAGCTGCCAGACGTCAAAGTGATAGACGGTTTCGTTTATAAACGTGTACAAGCATACGATGGCATCCCACTTAATGAAGATTTTGCCTGGAAGTTGTGGGTTCCACCCGAGTTAGTACCTGACATTATAAAGAAATGTCATGATCCACCGCAATCTGCTCATGGCGGATTTGGTAAAACCCTTCGCAGAGTTAAAGAATATTTTTATTGGCCGAATCAAAATTCGCAGATACGCGCTTTCGTAGCAAATTGTCAAGTTTGTAGGGAAACAAAACCCTCCAATATTACTTTAAGACCGCCGATGGGAGCAGAAACGATATCTGAACGCCCATTTCAGCGTATATTTATAGATTTTTTGGGACCTTACCCACGTTCAAAAAACGGCAATTCTTTTATATTTATAGTTCTGGACCACTTGTCTAAATACGTACTATTAAAGGCAATGCCAAAGGCCAGCACCAAAAGTGTATTAAAGTTTTTAATTTCCGAAGTATTTCATAAATTCGGTACGCCAGAAACAATTGTGTCTGATAATGGCAAACAATTTGTCAGTAAAGATTTCAAAGACCTAGTTTCCAGTTTTGGAGTAAAACACGTAAGGACCGCTATACACGCACCCCAAGCAAACGCATCGGAGCGTGTTAATCAGTCTATAATAGCCGCGATACGTTCATATTTACAAAATGACCACACTGAGTGGGACAAATACTTATCCGATATTGAATTTTCGCTCAGATCGTCAATTCAAACGTCGATTGGTGTCACGCCATATTTCGCACTTTTTGGGCTAAATATGATAGGACATGGTAGTGTGTACAATTTAGCTAGAAAACTTAAATGCCTAGACGATCCCGAACTTAATGTCATACCTAAAGCAGCTAAATTGGATTTGATTCGTCAGAAAATACGCGAAAATCTGCACAAAGCTTACTTACGTGGTGAACGCTCTTATAATATGCGCTGTAGGCAAGTTAAATTTATACCGGGTCAGGAAGTCTATCGTAGGAACTTCCAGCAGAGTGTTTTCAAAGATAATTTTAATGCAAAACTGGCTCGGAAGTTTTTGAAATGTCGTATCGTAAGGCCTATCGGTAAAAGCCTTTACGAAGTCGAAGATCTACAGGGGAAATCGTTGGGGGTGTTTCACGCCAAAGATTTGAAACAGTAGCTTCAATATCTTTGGTGGTTTCAGTCCCAACATTTCCGCCCATATACCTTGTTGAACCACTAGCAAACTTCTTAAAGAGCAACTTTAATTTGTAATTTTTTTTATTTAATAATATTTCTGATAGTAAAGAACTCCAGAGCGTACATATTTCAGCATGTAAAATTTTTATATACCTCATTTTCCTTTTCGGGACAAATGGGTGAACACAATTTTATTATTTTTTATATGTTATTTTTTTTTTTTTTTGTTATACACTGTGAACATATTGAAAAAACGTGAGGATAGTTGGGGGTGTCTCTCGCCAATGATTTGGAGCAATAGTTTCAAATCGTTGGTGGTCTCAGTCCCAACACTTGCAATAAAACAAGGCAATAAAGAGACAGAATAGTTGAGGGTGTCTCTCGCCAATGATTTGGAGCAATAGTTTTGAATTCGTTGGTGGTCTCAGTCCCAACATTTCCATCAAAACAAACAATTACGTTTATTCGTAAATTTGGTGAAACATATAAACATATACCTACATATACCAATATATTCATATATGTATGTACATATATAAACAAATCTCAAAATTTCTAGTAGTAAACTAGTTGAAATGTAATGAACGTCAGTAGTAGTGCAACAAAATTTTTACTAAAGCGCTCTTAATAAAAGAGATAAAACTTCTATTATGTTATTACCGCGATAGCTGGGGGACCAAAGCAGCTCATTTCTACTGGGAGAGGTTCATGTTATTGAAATTTTTCAGTCATTCGAAGACAAACTTTTTGTGCCAACTATAGCGCTTACGTTTCTTAAGAGAATTACATTTTGTAATAGTTGTCTCTCTATTGATGCATTTCCGTTAAACACCCTGCGGAACTATGCCATTAAGGGCTAGGAAATGTTAGTCATCTAAAGAGCAACATATATCCGAGTCCGATCTTACAGCAAGTTGACACCATATAGTATTGTCATTATTTACCGAGTTTTGTTTATTTTAAAAAACGCGACTCTAACAAATCACTAAATAACAAATTGAATTTTCAACCCTGAGAAAGAGCAAATGGTCGACACAACCAGCATTCAAAAGTAATGAACAAAGGAATTTTGTTGCACGCAAAATTTTACCGCGGAAATTAACTACAAGCGAATGTTGTGAATATACACACAATAAATTTTTATATAATAACGGTCTAAATAATAATACATATGTATGTAGGTTGTAAACAGAGTAACACGTACACCCAGTTATGCCTTAAAATTCTAAAAACTTACCTAAAATTACATTTGTTCCTGCGCTGCAGTCTTTTCGTATCAGACTCCGTCTGATAAGCCCTCACAAATAGGGAAATAATACCTGTAACCTGAAATTATAAATAAAATTATTAGTAAATATTACCTAAAATTTAATGAATCTTAACTTCTAATACTCACCGTTGTCATTTGGACACTCCTCATCCAAGCAACTACACTTCGTAACCTGTAAAGAAATAGTTATATTAGTTCTTGTTTTATACTATAGTTTAGTGATGAAACATTCTCATAGGATACCCGTGAAGTAACATGTTTGAAATATATCCTATTAGAAAGTTTTACTCCTTGTTTTTTTTTTTGAATTTTTGGTTTAGTTTTGGTTCAGTTTTAGTAATAGACTCATTTTTATTAACAGAAAAGAAAAAGACTGATAAAATTAATTTCCATTTTAAAAGAAAATAAAACGATTTGTTTTAACATTTTTTGTTTGTTTTACACGCACAATTCCATAGGCATTTATTATTTTATCTTTCTTTCCTTTTTTTTGTATATGCACTCTATTCTTTTTTCATTTAAATATGAATATTATTAAAAATCACAATTAGTATTTAATGAATGAATTCAAATTAGTTTTTATTTACGATACTACGATTAATGTTTAATACGCGTAGAATTCAAAATTTCGTGGCGACAAATTAACGGCGGCGAGAATTAGGATATGACCGGCGCCGGTATAAGAAATTTGATGAGTTATCGAATTGCCAAAAATCGATAGCCGAACACATTTTATTACAACAAAAAGGAAGCTGGTTTCTTCTTACCTGTTTTCCCGAAATATTATGGAGCCATCTAACGGTCCAGCCATGTTGCCCGGCAGCAAAGCCCTAAAATGATAATCAATAAATTTGATTAAGACATACATATATATATATATAACAAAAAAAAAAAAAACTTCAAATACGTACCTTTTGCCCATCCATACAAACAATGTCCGCAATACCACGATCACCTAAAACATGAAACAAAACGTCGAATACACAATAGCTTTTATATTTCACTAATTTAACACTTACCTTCACAAAACCGCCACAGTCCCAAACACAACTCACAATTTATTTCATTTTTTTCTATTGTTTTTTTCATTTTATAAACTTTCTTTTAATTATAATTATTTAATACACCACATTTTACCCACGATCAAACTTAACACAAGCTTTTGGATCTTTCGTTGAGTTGATCTTTTCATCATTATGTATGTTTTGACCACCAACAACTAGAAAAATTCTTCAGTAATGTCAAAAGCCATACGAAAATAAACAGGAGTCCCAAAAGACACCAGCGTATGACAGTACTGAGAAACAGCTGTTAGTTTAACAGTTCGGTTGCGCTCACCCGTGGACTAGGCAGAGTGGCATTTTATAATAGAGGGGTCGTTACTACACCACACCCGATGCCCACGAGCTAAAACCAAAAATCGTGATGCCAGATCGTCAATTTCAGAAGAACGTTTTAAAAAAATCGCCAAAAGAGAATTCAGCTATACAAGTTAGTTAGAAGCTTCCCTCCCATTTCTGGCCCATAGATGGACTCAGAAATGGTTGGGTTTGTCGTGTGTGCACAGCCCGCTGGTAAGGCAGTCAGCTGGTAAAACAGCCAGCGGGTAAAACAGTCGGGTGTCAGCTGTTAGCTCAGTGGCGAATCAGCTGAAAAAAAATAGGAAAATAAAACAAAACATATGAAGAAAGAAAAATAAAATCGGCTAGACTCACGAAGGCAAAAATCCAGCAAATCTCTGGAAGCCAATGGATGCGCCAAAGAACTTGGAAGAAAAAAAAAGATGGCGAAGGAATTTTTGGCGGACAGAGGTTTCATGGAAGGAAAAGGGAAAATGGCGAGGGATTCTGGCTTGAGGAAGAGAACGGGAGACAAATCTGTGGAAAAAGTGTTGTGTTAAAGAGATTGAAAAACAGCCAAAAACTTAGCAATTTCATCACTTTTATTTTAAACAAAAAAGCAATACAAATAAATTGAAAATAAATAAAAATACAATAAACTAAAGCTAAATAAAATTAACGACACAACAATTAAATACTTGAAAGCTATGAAGAAAGAATACATTATAATACAAATGAAACATTAAAAAGCCAAGCAGAACAAAAAAAAAAAAAGCAAAGAAGAAAAAGTTTGAAGAAGCGAAGCAGTTGGTAAAGTTTGCTCCACAACCCAGACTAGATTGAAGGCGCTCCAGAAGGCAGTCCGATTGAGGCACCGTAAGGAAGTAAGCGAAGGCTTTTCTGTTCCGCAATACTCCCGGCGGAAGGTTGAATACCGGCATCACCGGAAGAATCACCAGGTATCACCGTAAGAAGCACCAGCTTTATCCTTAATACACGGCGGAAAAAAAAGGTATTGTGCCCATTGACCCGTACGACCACAGAACGGACGACGAAACGAACTGTTGAAATTTGAAACAAACAAAAAAACAATATATATATATGCATAAATTAATATTTTTATTAAAGGGGTTTAATTAGGAAAACACCCATATACGTACCTTTTTATGTCCCGTAGGTCTGTTGATTTGCCTACACCCAACGTTGTTTTGAGCTCGAACCTCCGTTAGTTTTGCATTTAAATTTGTTTAGACAGGAACTTATTGGTTTCACAGTGGTTTTTCTTAAATTCATAAACTCGTCTTTGATAAAAGAAAAATTTTAATATATATATATATGTGTACATAAATAATTGGTATAAATTGTTGAGACTTAACTCGTTGGCACCCGTACAGCACGGACGAAACGGGCTTCCTACAAAACCTGCCAAACAACAGGAAAAACCGAAATATATATACATATATATATATGGGTACATGTGTACAAAAAAATATTTTTTTTCATTTATTTAAAATATAAAAATTGTAAAAGAAATTATAGAATCACAAATATTTAGTAATATTTAAAGTTTTGTAATAAATTCCAAAATCCTGTCGAAACAAAGTAGAAATGAAAAAGTTCTAAAAATGTCCGAGTAGATTCTTTTTTGGAGAACCTCCAATAGGATGGTGGTGAAGGAGTGAGAAGGGGTAGGTAAGTGAATGCGAAGTATGGGACAACCTGAAAAAAAAATGGCAAGACAGGTTGTCATGGAAGGGTTTTGTATAATCCTTATGGGGAGGGCCGCCAAAATAAATACAGTTTTGGATGAAAAGTGGTACTGACATCTTGGACCAACTTAACGCGTTTAATTGCCAGGTAAGGTTCACTAAGGGTCCCAAAAATTCTTTTTATAACCTAACACGTAACACCTCAAATGCTGGTATGTTTTTTTTTATTATTATTATTCAAGTGCATGTAGCGTTCGGAACCCAGATTGAAATGGCAAGAACCCAACCCAAAACGGCGAGCCCTAGCCGGTGCATACGCCAGCATACCAGCGCTGCCAACAATCTGGCTACACTTGGTTTGGTTCAGCACCAAACTGGCACATCACATACCAAACAAACAACAAAAGATATAATAATAGTTTCTTTCGTGGTAATGAATCAAAACATTGCCAGATAAGAATTTTCAATATATTTAGCAGATTTCTTTAAAATTTAAAAAAATACTACTAATTTGCATGAGAATAAATACAACCATATTGAACAATGAAAAAACATTGAATTTATTATTTTACTATTTTAGTCGCACAACAACATCCTGTTATCATTGTTTTCTTTTGCAACTACATTCGTTATGTTTAAAATGTGCGAGTACCGAGTACTTTTTATAATGAATATAACACAATAATCAAAACAAAAATGTTCAATAATATTTTAATTCATATTTTGTGTATATTGTGTACAACTAAAAAATAAATTTAAAAATTATGAATAAAAAAAATTTTAAAGTTTTAGATCAATCTTTTTGCAAACTTTATTGACTTCTTGGCAAATAAATTGCACCAGTCGAAAGCAAAATAGCAAGTGAGTGGTTTTGACATTTGAGTTCATATTGTTGATAGTATTTTCGACGTAGCTGAACTGTATTTGATATGAAAACACTTATGTACGATTTCTTTCGACTTGCCGTCCGAATAAATGTGCGTTGTTGATGAACCCAAATCAATTTTCATTCGCTTAGAACGCGAAAGAACGCATAGCTTCGATATCGTTGAACAGGCTGTAAGACGAAAAGTACATATGTATGTATGTATGTACATATGTATGTATGTATATCATAAAAGTATACATACATATCGTCGGCTTAGAATGTAAACCTGCTAAATCCAGTTTTTATAGCGTCTGACATTTTAATGCCGTTCGAAAGAAAAAGAAACGCTTCATCGATTTGCTTAAATATTTATTTTAATTTGAGCCTCTATACATACGTCGAAAAAACTTAGGCCTGTCCCACGATGTCACTAGAAATCGTTCGATCGAATATTTACATATACATATTGCAAACAACAACAAATTTTCTAATGTTATTGTTGTTTGCAAAACAAGTTTTCGATGGAACGTTTGGTGGTGACATCGTGGGACAGGCCTTTGATGTATATATTAAGCGGCCCACCCACTTGCAATATAATTGTGAAATTTTTCGTATTGCACAATAATATCGCCAATGTCTACGTCATATTCGAAGGTGGCACAATATATTGGCAAATATCAAAAGACTTTTGATTTTTAGGGCCTGGTTCACGATATCGACAAGTAGAACGTTGTCGCACACTTACATTGGAAACAACAACAAAATTTTAGAATTTGTTTTTGTTTTGAATGTAAGTGTGCGACAAGTCGAACGCTGTCGATATTGTGAACCAGGCCCTTATTGTACAATCAAGACAATTGTATTATGTGGTGGCCACATTATTCAATGTTGTTTACTTTTTCACTATCAGGAAAATTTGGCAATATTTTCTTTGAAAATGGATGGGCCGCTTTAGGCTAATTTCTTAAGCTTCGTATAGAAATCGTCTCTCCTGTAAAATTCTCTGGAAGTGAGTTAGCAAGTTTACACTCTAAGCTGACGATATGTATAAATATGTGTGCGCGACATATTTGATGCCGTTATCTATTTTAAGTGCCAAATCTTTTAAGGTAGAGGTCCATAGCTCGCTTTTTGCGCGTTACTCTTTCTATGCATCTGTCAAAAAAGTAGAATCAATGTAATAGTATTTGACAAGTTACATTGCAAAAGCGCAGAACGCGTAGGCGCGTTCAAAGCAAAAAGTAGGTCTACTTTCTACTTTTGTACGCATTACAAGCACCATGAAAGAAAGTCAGCTGTTCTTTATTTATTTCTTACGTTATCGATAAATATTATTTTGCCGTGGATAATTTTTTTCTTTTTTTCAATAAAAAAAATTTCTTAGGAAAAAAAAACTTGTTTAATAAAATATGTGAATATTTTCATCAATGCGATGTATTTTAATTAACTTTTCACCACACTTTTCTCAGTAACAAATTTTGCATATTAGTTATCGATTACTTTTACGACTAACTCCACAAATTCTTTTAAAAACTCGATTTCACTCTCCATTTTTTCTTTATAAGTATTTATAAACAAACGCACACAGCTGATCAAAACAAATAAAATGGCGCACGAAAAGCAGTGCATGTAACTCAACGCGAACAAAGTATAGAATGAAACAAGAGGATGAAACGCGTGTAAAGCATAACGCGCAAAAAGCGAGCTATGGACCTCTACCTTTACATACTTACATACATATGTATATTGTAACGCTTACCAACATTGTTTTCTTGTAGGGCAAGTAGTTTGAAAAAGTCACACTCATTATCACAATCAATCATTGCGATAGACCTTTGTTGTGGGAAATTTAAATATTCTCAAATAACTATGGGTGTAAATATATATGTATGTATGTATGTATTTACTATGTAATTTTATATATGTACATATATAATTCATCCATGTTCCAAGTGCAGGTGAACGTTAAATTTCCGTTATTTTGAAATTTCCGTTAAATACAATAAAAACAAATAAATAGTAAACAAATTAACAGAATGAATAATGACTCAGTATTTAAATATTTCAAAAATTCATAGAAAACATGTACTTAATGATTAATAATGTTCAACAAATGCCAAATGTGTACAACAACAAGTTTATCAATTAAATTAAAAAATTATGTATTCAACCATTGTTTAGAAAAAAAATCTAATAATTGTTGTACAAAATTTACAAAATTTGGATATATTGTCATGAGCATAGTTTTTTTATATAAAAAATTATTTGTATACTTTCAACAATGTCTCAGTATTTGTTTTTCATGTATTCTAATTAATAAAAATCTTATTAAAACATAAGCAATAAAAAAATTTAAGTTGAATAAAATTAATATGGTGGTTTTATTTTGGCATTATTATTTGTTTTTTCTTTTAAATTTTTTAACTTGTTTATACAAAACTCATGTTTAGAATTTCTTAACATGCGCTTATTAGCGAATAAAAACATTTGACCTGCTGTTATTTGGGCTAGACTTGAAAATTAAGTCGTAATTAATAGATAAATTGTAAGCTACACGCCTGATATACCCGAAATATTGCTTGTTCTTAGCAAAAAAACTTTGCTAGAATGCAAAATATTGTATGTTCTCTCCAGTCATACAAGTATTGACGATTTGACTGAATAATCCATTGTTTTTGTTTGAGAAGTTCAAAAAGTATTGATTACTCTTTATATTTTTTTTTCTACAAGCATCCAAAAGTTAATCAATCGATTACTGTTTGCCCAAAAGTATTAAAAACTTATTAGTGTTATTTGTTGCCTACAAATATGCAACAGTTGATAGATTACTTTTTACCTAAAAGTATTCATAAGTTAATGGGCTATTTTCTCTAATAAAAATAATTAAAAATAAAATAATAAAACTTTTACCGTTTTTAGAATTGTTAAAAAAATGTAAACATGTATCCTCACAAAAACAGAAATGTGAAAAAAGGCCAAGTTTCTATCCAAAATTTTGGCCATCAGAAGTAGTGAAATAGAAATATCGACCAAGTTCTCTTTGGCACAATACCTGTCACTGCAATCTGACATGCATTATATTGGGTGTTTTTTATTGAGGTATAGAACTTTAAGTTGGCATCACTTTTTTAACTGGCGGCCATTTTGTCAGCTGTCAAGTGATTAATATTTAGTTTGGTTTGCCATTTCATCATGAACAGGTTGACAAAAAGAACAACGCTTGCAAATCGAGCAAATTCATTTCGAAAATAATGGTTCAGTTCGCGAAGTTTACCGCAAGCTCCGTCCATTTTATTGCCTCATAATCAGGGCTATCATGAATAAAATTCTGCTTGAAATTTTTCTTTTTTCCAATTAGAATTTTTTGTTTTCCCTATTAGTTGCTATTAGTTGGCATTGTTCCCCGGGAAATATTTCACGCGGAATTTTATTCATTATTGCCCTGAATAGATTTAAGTCTGGTAAGCCGAAAAAGATGAAACACAAGCCTAACATTTTATGGGCGCGATCACGCCCACTTTTTAAGATGATAGCTTAAAGCCTTGCATACGTGCAACGCATTTTTGATTCCGAGCAATACTAGCGTGGCCCCGCCTACCCTGGTAAAAATGTTTGGGTTTTCAGATTTGTCTAGTCGGCTTCTTACCTAGACATACTTGTGTATCAAATTCCATCACTTGAGCGCAACTTTTAATTTTAAATTTTTATGGACGTAATCCCGGCCACTTTTTCAAACTCATGATGTTTTTTAGGCCAGTGTTTATCATTCCTGTCAAAAATCGTTGGAAACGAATAATAATACCTACATAAGTAGTATATTTCAATCTGAGTGGCAGCAATGCTAGCCAGTCAGTCCAGAAGTTTTGGGTTCGATTCCCACCATAAACCCTGGGTGTTTTCTGCAGACAAGAGCTAATCGCTTCGCGGGTTGGGTTGGTTAAAAAAAATAGAAGACTTAAATTTTATGCGCGTGTTAATGCACACTTATTGAAAGGAAAATTAATAGCTTGTATCATGTCAACATATATGCCAAATTTCAATAAAACCGCTTTCGCCAAACGCTTCAGATTTGCTTATTTTATGCTGAGCTTCATGGGTATAGCCCCGCCCTCTAGCTGCAATTTCCAGGTTTTCAGATTTTTCTAGTTAGTTTCTCATCTAGACCTACTTGCGTATCAAATTTCAGCTCCCTAGCGCAAATTTTAATTTTTATGGGCGTAGCGCCGACCCCCTGGCTTTCAGATTTTTCTAGTTAATTGTTAATCTCTAGCTATAGCGGAAGTGCTTCATAAATTGGATGAGGTTGTCAGTGAGTCAGTGAATATGTCTTAACATATGCTTTTTTTTGCACCTTCATATCTCAAGAAGCTTTCTTTGTAAAACTTTCAAACTTCGCATATGAAATTAGATGAATTTATTCTAATTATGATCTAAGTTTTATAATTTTACGATTGTCGGGAACAAAGTTATGAGGGGGTATGGACGAATGGCTTCATGTAAATATACACACTGCGTGCATTGGCCGGAATTCGCAGGATATCCGAAAATACTTAAAACAAAAGTTAATTTATTGAAAATTAAAACACGAATACTCTTCGAATATATTTCATTACTAACTGAAAAGTTCTACAATAGGTACTTTCACATAATTATATAAATAAGTACTTAACTATAAACATAAAATAATTAGATAAATAAGTACCACTCATTACTTTGTAGGCCATTAAAAGTTCATTGCCCATTACAAAATCTCAGGAAGAACAAATGTGCAGATTTTTATTGCAGATAAAATTTTCACGCAATTGACAGACTTTTTAAAATTACATTTTGGAGCTTTTGTTTTAGAACTTACAACTAATTTTTTCTTTAATTTAATTTTATGTCGCGTAAAAAAAATTAATGAAACGAAAACTTTAAAACACGCGCAATGCTTTGTACCTAATCGAATTTGTTAGTGTAAAAGAATTTAAGCCTGCGAATTTTTTTATTGTGAAAAATGTATTGAAGTTCACTTAAATTTCACGTTTCCTCGACAATTTTCTTGATCTACGGTGTAAAAAAAAATAAATAAATAACAATAATATTCCACAACAGCAATTGTTAAGCATATTCATATGTTGTACAATATACATACATATGTACACACATAGATATACACACACACATATATTTTGCTTCATACTAATTTTTTTAATTTCTCTTCTCTTGCAGGTAAATGTTGTTTTAAAAATGTTTAATATATACAAAACACCAGTAAGTAATATTTATTTAGTTATACATACATACATACGTATTTGCACTTAAAAAATATTTTTTAAATAAAATTCCAAGGCCACATTATTAATATATATTATTCCGCTAAAATCTTCTTCTCCACTCTTAATCAATATGTATGTATTCAAACACAGAATATACCCTACAGATGTAGTGATTTACTAGTGACATTGTCAGTAGCACTACTGACCAGGTGTACCGCAGCCAATGTAATCGCCTATTGACATTTAACATTAGCTTGTCATTGAAAATCCACCACTAAACTGTAGCACTACTGACTAAGTAGTTTTTTTGGGACCACATGGAGACATTGGCACCAAAGATTCACTAGTAAATTTTAGGGGCTCTAGTCTACAATATCGATATTTCCTCGCTCGATGTCCGTAGTAAAACTGTACTGATTCACTATAGACACTGTCACCACCTGCAGGAAATTGTTTGTCATTTCTATTAAATACATATGTATATTAAAATTAAAAATTGTGTTTCGCTGAATTAGTAAAGTCAAACACTTACGTATGGATCTTAAAATGTGACAAATCTTTACCTGATGGCACAAAATCTTCCACAGTGTCAAATAAAAATTTCCATAATTGACACCTTTCACTTAAAACTCTTCAATTTTCACATTTTATATTTTTATACAATATTGACTGTTATTTTATTTGTTTTTCTATTTTTTTTTGTGTATTATGTTTTTAATTATTGCTAAATACATTTATATATATTAATCTTATAATTCTATTTCTTAAGATAATTTTATAAACACTTAAATTTTGCTTGACGTCACGTTTATTTTCAACAAACCAATAAAACATTAAGAAGAAGCATAGTTTTGTGTATCTAAAAAAATGTTTTCTACGCATTAAAACCATTATTAATAGACGCTCTGTTGACAATGTCACCAAAATAGTCGACAAAAGTGGTGACTTGGGGACACTTAACCCCATGTTTTCTGCAGGGTATGTACATATATGCATACATATATACATACATACATACTCGTATGTACATACATACATATGTATATATTTGTTTTCATATGATAATTTATTTATTATTAACTGAAATTTGCTCTAAGAAGTCAGATCCAACATCAACCAGCATTGTCAACTTTTGAATTTCAAAAAGCACTGAAACAGGAAAAAAGCGCTTAATTTAAGTAAAAAAGCACTAAGTTTACATTTTTTATTTTATTAAAAAAATTGTTATACATAAATAAGTATATAAAAAATATAGGAATCGGTTGATCTTGCATTCCTTGCATTGCAATAAATCTTAAAATTTTTTTCCGTTTTCGATTTTTCCGATGTCTCAAAATATGGACAATTTTACTTAACAATTATTTTCAAAAAAAAATTGTTTATATAATATAAAATTTTTGCCATTTTTGAACTTAGGTAGCCATGATACATCAAATCTATATAGTAGTTATTCAAGCCTTTTTTAGCTGTTGACCTGTGATATTTTAGAAAAAAGCAAACGAAATTAAAAAAATATTCAAAATTAGGGGAAAAAAAGTTACCAATTTTGGTTATATTTTTGAATTATTTGTTTTGTTTTTTCATTTGTTTGTTGTTTTTGTTTTTCTGGAAAAAATATCTTAGTATATATGATGTAAACTACCATCATATAGACTAAGATATTTCTTCCAGAAAAACAAACTTTGGTTATAAATAACCAAAAACACAATTTTCTCGTTTTAGGCCAATTTTTTATGTTAAGCAAAGCGTTAACCAAGTATAAGGACATTCTGTTACGTATTTTAGACTTAAATAATCATAGAGGTACAAACGCGATCAACTTCTGGGTTTGTATATGGAAATGACAGAAGTTTGATGGGAATTCCACTTTTGATAATGTCTCAAACGAGTTCATATCAACTGAATCGTTATTAGATTTTACTTCAGCCCAAAACTCGATATTGGACTTAATATTTTTCCATTACATTAAGTGAATCATTATTACACTATACTTGGGTAACTACTTTTAGACGACATATTCTTTGTTGTGTGGCAAAACAATGTTTACATTAATTATGCTAAAAATGTTAAAGTGTAAGTGTAAAATGACGCGTATTTCTTCAACCAAACCTTGTACAATCTTTGTAGAATTTTTTTAAATGCTCCATTTAACTTATGTTTTTTTAACAACATTTTATATTTACTGCCACTGTCTCGAAACAAAAAGCACCGAAAATTAATTTAAAAACGCACTGAGCACTAATTTCAAAAATGTTCGCGTCGAAAATTTCAAAAAGCACTAAAAACGGTGCGAAAAGCGCCGAGTTGACAACGCTGATATTAACCCTTAACTGCTTTATTCGAAATTATTAAAGCATATTTTTAGGATCGTCATTATTAATTCATGTTATTTTAATTGATACGACGATAATAATAATTCTTTATCGGTGTCATGCATGGTTCGTATTTTATATATTTATTGCTTATATGCGTACAGTGCGGATATATTTATTTATGCAAAAAGTTCCCATGTGTAACGAAATACATTAGCGTATAGTTGTTAGACGAAAGATGCAAGTAATGAAGTATTTGTGAAGATCAATATCGAGCAAAGTATTTTAAGGGCCTGTCCCACGATGTCACCAACGTTCGACTTGCCGCACACTTACATTCAAAACAAAAACAAATTTTAAAATTTTGTTGTTTCAAATAAAAGTCTGCGACAAGTCGAACATTGTCGACATCGTGGGACAGGCCCTAAAGGTAGAATTAGCCGAACGTCTCCGTCCCCTAACAAACTGCTGATCGTTTTTGTTGATTGAAAACAATGCAAATGCTTACCGAAATTTACTGTAACGTTGACGGCACGTCTCAACCTGCATAAAGTAGAATTTCCTAACGTTGTTAAGTGACGTTTGTATACCAGTGATGGCACTATTGTATGTTCAATGGAATGGGGGTATTTTGGCTCTGTTTTTCTGTACTTTTGTTAACAATAATATCTGTGTGAAAAACAACTAACAACAAAGTAATACATAAATATTTGCATATGTATACACATACATACTTACGGACATAACTACATACAGATTTATGTGCATATACATATATAATAAAGAAGTATATAAATATGAATGGGTTTACTATAAATGTGAAATACATGAAAGGATTTAAATGGTATCAAAACCTCTTATTGTGTATGCACATATTTTGATATAAAAATATTTCATTACATACATACATATACATATATATATACATATAGATATATACATATTTATTTCTTATAAAATTACACCCAGAGAAAATACAGCTCAAAATTAATCAAAATCATATTGAATTAAAAATAAACATTAACGAAAGTCTAGTTATGTTGAAATTTCTTATTTCAAAATGGAAAAATATTAATTTACATTCATTTTATTTATTTTCTATTATATTGAAAATTGTTGAATTATTGTGATGCGCTCTTGTTTTTAGGTTCGAGCTTTTCCCTGAGTGTATAACATACATAGATTTATTTTTATGTACATACACCAATACAGTTCAAGGAGCATTTACATAGTTTAGTTACTTTTTCCTCACTATTTGAACTTTTTTTAATTCCCATCACTGTTTTGTGAACAGCTGTTTCTTTTTCATATTAAAACAACAAAGTAAAGTAAAGCGTACGCACGTACCGTACCGTACGGCAATAGCAACGTTCGGCTAACCCAGCCTTAAGAATAAATTTCTTGGCTCTGACCAAATTCGATTACGTACTCAACTTAAGAATTAATTTTGGATTTGTTCTGGATGACATTGTAGTTAGCTTTTAGTTAGTCTAAGAAAATTTAACTATAAGTTAATTATTTTTGTAGTCAACCACACATTTGGGTTGCTTATATTTGTCCACACACAACTATTTTGTTTTGACAGCTAGTTCAGATAAACTGGCAATAAACTGAGATAAAAGTTATGGAAGATACCAATTTTACATCCTTCGCAAGTAGATTCATATTGAATCTACTGTGGCGAAGCAAGTTGCTCATGATTGGAGTATGAAGCACGAATAGAGAGCGAAGTACGTATAGTGGAAACATACTCACCCCCATCATGAATAACAAGTGGAATTTTTGTTCACGTGAAATGTTCATTCCCCTCGAAGAGAAAAATGCTATCGTGAATCTCCCGTGAAGTTTTTCACCGCTATCAGTCCCAGTGAATGTAAAAAAAGGGAAGAAGATTTGTAAAGCTAAAAAATTAATTGAAAATCAGATAAATTTAAGTTTAATAACAAGAAACACAAAAATTTTAGGTTCCTAATGAAATTTTTTATCTTTAAAGTTGTGTTTTTAAATATTCTAGGTGCAGAGGAAAACAATTATTTAATATACCACGGTAAATTGCACCATCATGCAATTTACTGTGTGTGAACCAAAGAGATTCACACTTCATAAAAAAGGTGTTGCAGGCAGTTATTGTTAACAATCGTAAGCTTTACTTACTAATTTTGTCCTAAAAATAAATATTTATAACTTTTAATAGATATTTCGAAGGGAAATATTGAAATTATTCGAATTATTAATTCAGTTCGGCTGCAAAAATAAAGTAAACAAAACCAAGGGAAAAGTGAAAAATTGACGTGAAAAATATTATTCATGATAAGGGGAATCAAAATAGGGAAATATTTCCGGGTGAAGGGAAAAAATTTCGAGGGAAAAACTGTTCACGATAGGGGTTACTATAAACAGCATGATTCATAAACATGACTGAGAAAACGAAGCATGTGACTCAATTCGCAGTGGAAACAATAAACCACCATTAAAAACTTTATATAAAAACATGCCACTGTTTAGCTTAAATTTATTTACATATTTTTCTTACTTTAACATAGATTAGGTTAAGTTAGGTCAGGACCCGATCCGTTAATGGTGTTATAGCATGTACTGCGCTCTTAAGGCTAGGATTCACTATCTTACACAATCGTACGAATTCTTAGAAAATATAACCCTGGTATGATGGAGTTTATGGAACTTTTCAAAAGACGACAAGAATTCATTAGATCAGAGTTGCATTTTATCAGAAGTCGTGCGATAGTGAGTCCTAGCCTTTATGAAGAGATATTGGGGAAATCACCCAATAAATAACCATAAAAACCTGTCACAGTTAGTCAGCTTAGGATCCTAGTTTCCTCAATATACTTTCTTAGGGTTTTCTAAGAGATATTCCATATCTGGTATGTTTTCCAGATGGAAGATTTGTCTCCTAATTTGACTGAATGCTGGACAGTGACACAAGTAGTGTTCGAAAGTTTCATCATACTTCTAGAAATCTCTATATTTTGTAGTCAACAACAGGTATACGAGCCAGTTGATTTTTTAACTCTATATGTGCTGTTATTAAGTTAACCAAATTCCGAAGTGTTGGCCTTTTTAAACTTAGAATGTCTTTTTTTTCTCCACAATCTGCCAATCTCTGGTGTGCTGTTCTATAGCCCATTGTTTCAGTTAATTTGTGAGTTGTTGAAAAGGCTTGGCATTTTCTTGTGTGATGTTATTCAGTATTGATCCTATCTTCAAAAGCTTATCCACATCTTTTCCATAGACATCCTGATGTCCTTGAAGTCATATTATGTATGAGTTTGTTTCAGTTTCACATTGAAAGACGCTTCGAGATTGAACTTTATGGTTTCATAAGGCTTCGATAACTTTTCTACTATTCGTAAAAATACGGATTGGTAGTTGTCAATTTCCTACTAAAATCCGCTACCTCTGACCAGCTCGTGTAAAGGATATTTTTCGGGGTTATTCCCGATTGTTGTTGCTCTCTCCCATTCCATACTTTCAGATATTTTGGTGATGCAGTTCCATATTTAATTGGAATTTTATCACACATGACGGTGGTAACGTTTCCTCAGGGTAAGGTATGTATTATACTTTGGTACTTGGTCATATGTTCTCCTGTTAGCCATTTCCCCATTACCGTCAGTATTGTGGCGGCCAAAGCTTCCTCATATATAACCTGGATATCAATTGGCACGATTGAAAGAATGTTTCCATCGCCTTGTTAGTGTAGCTCTTGTTGTGCCACAAATGCTATTACAGTACTGTATCGGTATTTTTTTTTTACATTAACCTTCTTTTTTTTAAAGATGCCCACCACAATACCGATGCCTACGTTTACATTACTGTAATATAAATAATTAATTTATTAATCGAAACTATAAAATGAAGGGTGATTTTTTATCGTTTGTGTTTTGAAAATGGAGAAAACACAGACAATTTTCAAAAGTGAATGAAGTATTTATTTACTTTTTAAAGATTTTGCCCGTGGCTACGCCGTAGATGATCCATCCATGAGCTATAATTTAGAAATACTTTTTCCAGTATTTCAGCCGATATCTCTATAATCTCAGCTGTAACGCTGTCTTCCAGGGCTGGAATCGCGGCTAAATTGTCCCTTCACACGAAAGACGTCACGTATCCCCACAAAATATAGTCTAGTGGGGTAAAATTACGTGATCTTAGCGGACAATGGACTGCTGGAAAACCAGTGATAAATTACTCATCAAACTCTCTCTCAATAGGTTTATGGTATCGCGTGCCGTTTGACATGTGTCGCTGTCTTATTCACACCACATGCCAACCAAGCCCAATTCTTCTATTTTGTGCAAAAAAAAAGTCCATAGTCATCGCACGTTACCTTGCTCCATTGACATTGACTTAGCGAGTTTCATCGTTCTTGTTGAAGTATGGTCGAATAATCCCGGCGGCTCACTAACCGCAACAAAAAAATTCATCTTTCAGGGAGCTCTGAAAGATGCATTTCTTTCTGCTCATCACACAAAAATTGGCAAATCTCTTTGTTGACGTACCCTTGTAGCCAAAAATTAGCTGAGTACAATTTTCCAATAGAAAAAAATCGGTACAGTAGAGCCATTAAAATCATATATTAAATTTCAATGGGCGTCCCTCCGCCCATTTTTTTTTATTGAAGATTGTGTCTATTTATGAACTCCAGGTGTGTGGTAAGTTTCCTAAAAATCGGTTAAGTAGAACCTCGTGAAATATAATAATATATTTTAATGGGCGTAGCCCCGCCCATTTTTTCAACTTCAAAATTGTGTAATTATAAGAGCCTGAGTTTCGCAGCAATCAAATAAGTAGAATATCATAAAATCAAATAAAAAAATTTGTGGGCGTATCCCCGCCTAATTTTTTTTGAAGTCGGGTAAAAAGGGGTTGCAAAACGTGGCATTTATCCACACACACACAGTGAAAATACAATTTCAGTCAACAACTTTTTTCTTTGATTCATTAAATTTCTTTATTGATTGAAAAAAATATTTCCAATAAAGGCAAAAGGGTACTCTGTTCGAAGTTGTGAAAAAATTTCAGTAACATTGATTATTTCGCGTGAAAAATTTAACATGTACTAAATGTAGCCCAACTCGCTTTTGTTGCTTGAAAGTATGTAAAATTGTCAAAATTCATGTTGTTTCGCAACGAAACTAAAATGATGCCAGAGTCATTTTGCATGGGAAAACATGCTGCCAGATAGATTTTACGTGTTTTTCGCAATAAGAACAGAGTACTACTTTTGTAAATTTATTTCGGAAATATTTCATACCAAATACTTTTACATGTAGTGTGACAGCATTTCGCACGAAATTGTGAACAAAGTACCATGCTTAAACGTGCATACAATTTTATTTATCAATAATGCAAAAATCGTCATCTCAGAAAATTAAAGATTTTTTTTATTGAATCAGCAATTTTCGTATTCAAATATCGAAATCATTTTTAATTTTTTCTATGATACGCTTGAATAAGCTTGAATAGCCTCGTGTCGATTATGACGACCATAAAATGGACCTAATTTACGAAACACTTTGCTCACACAGCATGAATTTTTATAATAAAATTCAATGCTATTATCACTCAGCTGCTGACGACGACACTGCCTATCTGACAAAATGTGTTTTACTCATCAAAAGCAAGTATTAATGTCGGCAAAATAGTCGACAAAAGTGGTGACTTGTGGTGAGACTTATACAAATACATACATACATATGTATGTACGAGCAGGTATGTATAAAAACGTTTTGGAAAGTATAATGTCCGTTACAGTTTAATGTCGTCTGTGATATTTATGCAATTAAATAAAATATAGGTACCTATTGGGCACAAGAAACAATTTTCTGATTTTGTTAAACCGAAAATGTGTACATAATTCTCTCTTTAATGATTTCAGCTGTTGCTGTTCTTCTTTTTAAATATACTTCCGCCTTTAGTCCTGTTAGATAAAAAGAAAATAAGAAGAAGAAAAAAAACAAATTCCCAAGCGTTACCAACTCTTGCCATACATGTTGCTCATAAATAAAACAATTTATCTTATAATCTTATGTACAGTTCTGGTATCCATCACAATGTGTTGGAAAATTGGAAATGATTAGATTTCAGCAAATTAGGAAGGGAAAGTTAGAATCGTTTGATTTTATTTTTTTTTCTTGAAATTCATTTTTTAATCGTAAAACTTACATCTGTTTAATATGTACGAGTACAATTGCCAATCAACTAACAACTAGAAAGCAAAAGAATAAAAATAAACAAAAACAAAGATAAAAAGTCAACATGTGTAAAAATGTGTAAGATACCCTTTGTCGAAACATAAACAAGATGCACACAGGCAGATACTCAGATACGCAGATACATGAAGCAAAGCAGTTGTAGTATTTAAATAGCGCAAGTGCAGCGACCTTAGGAAGTGTTTTTGTTGTCTTTGTCTCCTTTATGGCTAGATTTTCATGAGCATGATGAACTTGATACGAGTGCAACTATTTTTAGGCACTTTTTTTATTCATGCCTGCTGCATTTAACATAATTTTTCCAAGAAGCCAAGAAAAATAAAAATACATAAAAGTTTTTTCTGTTAAAAAGAAGAAAAAACTGTTGTTTTTTAAATTTCATCATGAATAACGGTCTGCTTGGGAGATTTTGTGTGAGTAAGTGAGTAAAATATTTTCTGGTCTTCGCATACCAAAAAAGAAAAAAGCAAACTAGTGAACCATGCTGGGGGGGTACGTAAGTAATAAATACATATATGTACATACATATACATATGTATGTATGTATTAGCCCTGTAACGCATAAAACAGAATATGTTGCCTGCGGCTGAAAATACATTTTATTTATCGCACATATGAACCTTCACATCAATGATTAGATTAGCCTAAATTTCGTATCGCTCTGTACGCCAAATTACTTGTGATAATTTTAAAGGACCAAATTTTTTTTTACATGCTTATATTTATTTATTGTATCTTCAAAAAAATGAACTAACGGTAAGTATTCAAATCTTAAATCTAGATATAATAATTAGGCCCAACCAGTGTCAGGCATAAACTTAGTGATAGTAATCAATAATACATAAATGTATGCAGTCTCATCAGGAGTGTTGAGTATTAGAGCCGTAGTGTCCTCTTGCATATTTTGCAATTTCTTCAGTCACTAGTGGCATATTTAAATCACGATGTAAATTTAAATTTTTGATGTACCATGGAGCCGATGTTATTAGTCTTAAAATCTTGTTTTGCCTTCGTTGGATTCTCTCTATACTGGAAGCTGAAGCAGTGCCCCATAGCTGTATTCCGTAGCACCATATAGGTATCAAGAGCGACTTGTATATCAAAAGTTTACAATCCAGACTCAGCGTGGAAATTCTACCAATCAGCCAATGTAACTGATTTAATTTTAGTTTCATTTTTGTTAACTTAGATTCAATGTGGTGTTTCCATGTAAGTCGTCGGTCAAGGTGTATACCAAGGTATTTTCATGTGAATGTTGAGGAACAACTTGATTGTTGTTTCGAATGGGCGAACAAGTATCTCTTCGTATGCTAAATGTTATCTGAGCACACTTCTGTTCGTTTACTTTTATTCTCCATAAGTTTAGCCATAGTTCCAGCTGGGTAATATGTTCCTGAAGATATCGAGATGCCTCGTGAGAGTTTTCGTGCATACTAAGGCAGGTTGTATCATCGGCAAATGTAAAGTAAAGGGTGTTTTTTATTGAGGTATAGAACTTTAAGTTGGCATCACTTTTTTAACTGGCGGCCATTTTGTCAGCTGTCAAGTGATTAATATTTAGTTTGGTTTGCCATTTCATCATGAACAGGTTGACAAAAGAACAACGCTTGCAAATCGTGCAAATTTATTTCGAAAATAATGGTTCAGTTCGCGAAGTTTACCGCAAGCTCCGTCCATCAGACGATTATGTCGAGCCAGCCGCGGCGGCCACATGCCCGAAATCATATTTAAACGTTAATGGCATAAAATTATCCTTCCAATAAAGCCAAATTGATGGACATTAAAACGATTTTCTTGTGTTTTATTTCAATTCGAAGTTCTATACCTCTAAAAAAAAACACCCCTTATAAATCAAATACAAAACTGGCCCCAGTATACTCCCCTGTGGCACACCGGATGATATAAATTCGGGCACACTCATGAAGTCTCCTTCCACAACAGTGAACTTCCGGGCAAGAATATAACTTTGTAAAAGATTAAGAATGTTTATTGGTAGATATGTCTTCAATTTTAAAATTACGTCTTCATGCTACACTTTATCAAATGCCTGAGAAACATCAATAAAAAGGGTAGAACAATATTTGTTTTCTTCAAATGTTCTTCTTATAAATTGAACCAATCTATGCGTTTGTTCAATGGTGCTATGCTGACTTCTAAAACCAAATTGATGATCCGGTATGCACGCATTATCAGTTAGAATTGGGGTCAATTTTATCATGAGTAGCTTTTCGAAAACCTTTGACATTGTTGACAGTAAACTTATTGACCTGTATGACTCAGCCTTGGTAAGATCTTTGCCCGACTTTGGAATCATTTTGACCATGGCAAGCTTCCAGTGCACATTAGGTCAAATGACTACTTTTTCTGTGCAAAATTAATTACGACTACATTATAAGAGTAATCGAAACAGTTATTATATGGATTATATAATTATGTATGGTTTCAATAAAAAAATGGAATTTAACCCATAAGTGACCAAAAATTAACCCTCTAGCACCCATTAATTTAAACACAGTGTATAGAATTAGTTAATTTGTTTTTTAATACTAAAATATTTATTAATTGTTTATATCCAATTCATTTTGTAAAATTAATTCAAAGGAGGCTTCTTCACTTTCATTAATTTCGTCGTCTTGTTCGTTATGGTGAAGTTCTTCTGTTAGTTCGCTGCAACATAATAGTTCAATTGCTTCAGGTGGTAACGTGGAACGTGTTCTTTTTTGAATGCGTCTGTTTAAAAATGTTGTGGAAATTAATGGATCTGAAGTATCCATGGCTCTATTAAATACATCTAGTAGGTTATTGAAGCGGGTGTTTCTACGTGCGTGATGTAAGCGATCGGCTTTGTATATTTTATGACGAGATTCAGCAGCTCCTTCTCCAAAAAATCCAATTGGAAGTGGAGCATTTTCTATTATTTGCTTTGAGTGAATTAACATTTTATGAACCGTAGAAGTCATTGGCAACCAGGGATATCGCTCCTGAAAAACTTTTGCTGTTTCAAAACAATATAATTCAAATTTCTCTAAATTTATTTCAAGCTGACAGGATAAACAAATCAGTATTATTTTGAACCTAAATATAATATCCTTATCTACACCAGTTATTTCTGAAAAAATTTCATGTTCAGCGAAAGCTCGGCGAGCAGTGTTTCCGTCGTTAGTAGATCCTGAGCCACCTATTCTGGGCATATCCACGCGAAGTCCAAGTTTTTTCCAAAAATCGTTTTGCATATCAGTTTTCCTTTTCAATACAATTGACTTGTCAGCTCCTCGTATTTGCCACTTTTGTACCTTACATTTGTATATTTCCTATATGTAAAAGAAACTCAAAAACTCTTATCCAGCAATGAAGTGGGCTAAGCCCAAACTTTAGGTTTTCTTCTTTTGCACGGAATATTTCACTTTTATAATCAAACGTGTTCATAAAATGTTTTGGTGTAGCATAACAAATAGGGCAAGCCTGGTTTGATTTGTTTCCGGTTAAAATGATAAAAAATTTTCCATCAATTAATGTCAAAAATAATTTGAATGTTACTTCGACGAATTTTCCATCACCAAGTGATACTTGCAAGTTTCTTAAATTGTCAATTTCTTTTTGTAGGTCCAAATTTTCCTTTAAAACCACTTCTTTCGTTTCTACCACAATGTTTAATTCAGCATTTAGCCATGCCTGGTTTTGGCTTTTGAATACATTTGTCTTTCTATGACACTTTTTCCACTTTTGTTCTAGTTTTACGCAGAACAAATTAATTTTTTTTGGTAATTTGTTTCACAATTTCATCAGAAATCGACGAGCTTTCAAGTTTGTCATATACGTGTTTCAAAACGGCATCAACTTTTTGTTTTTTTTTGTACTTTCCTTTCGCCATACTTCAAAAAGATCAATCTTTTTTATAAAGAGGTTACATAACAAAAAGAGGCATTACTCGCAAAACGCAAAAAATCGCAATTTTTGATAAATACCAAATAACTCACTAGATAATATTCTAATTATTTTGTGCTATTTGAGAGTGGAGAAATGGGGTATATTTTTTTAAAAGCTTTCAGAATATAAAAATTTTATAAAAATTTTACTATTTATAGATGTTTACGCTAATGAGTTATTTATTAAGTATAGCGACATATATATAAAACAGTTAAAATTAAAAATATATCTACTTACTTGGCTCTTTCTTTTCCATTTTACTCTAATAAATTACCACAAACACAGTCTGAGATATACGCACTTAAAGTTGACGACGCACTACTTAACTTAGGAGCACAATTATATAAAAAATTTAATCAGTTGACTTCGACACGCTGCTGTATAACGGTTATTTATATTTAGTCAAAACAAAAATCACTTTTTTTTATTCTGAAGTCTTTAGAATTAAAAAACAACAACAACAATAGTAAAACTGCAAGTTGATTTTTGGACTTTCGTACAGAAAAATGTGTCGTTTGACCTAAAGTGCAGTGGTATGGATAATACTACAGTCGTAAAGTGGCATTAAAAATTAATAACAGGACTCTAATTGCAATACGAGGCAACTTCATCAGCATCTGGTTACTAATTTCATCAATACCCGGAGCTTTTTTCGCGTTGAGTTCAGCAATTAGTTTTTGTACATCACGCGTCTTAAATTTTATGGGTCGAGGGGGTAGCGCAACTACACTCGGCAAATCAACAGCACCAGTACATGAGTTTGGGGTAAATACGGATTTTAAGTGCTCAGCAAATAATTTACCTTTTTCACAGTCGCTTCTTGCCCAATCTCGACGGGTGTTTTAAGCTTTCTAGCAGCGCGCCACAAAGAGTAATTAGATGCTGGTGTGACATCAACACCTTCCAGATAATTTTTAAGAGATGCAGTTTTTTCAAATGCAAGCAACTCTTGGAGTCGTTTAGTGCATTCTTTAAACCTAGTTTTATGTTGAGGTGATCTGTGCTGTTGCCATTCCCTTCTAGCTCTTCTTTTTTCACACACGAGACGTTCAATATCAGTAGAATAAATTCTATTAAACCCAGTCTTCGAATGGGAGGTAGTGGCATGTTCAGCAGTCTGCTTAATATTTTCGTTAAGATTGGCGATGTTAGATTCAATATCATCGTGTGTTCTTAGCGTAATATTTTCCGTGCAATGACTACTAAGATTATCTTGCAATAATGATAAACGATTTTGACGATTAGTAGATTATGCGCTGTTATATCTAGACATCTTCGGAGCAGATGAAATTTTAGATGAATTTGGGCTTCGTCCACGCTTTACCACGGTTATATATCTGTTCATTCCGACTTCGACCTTGGGTTTTGAGCTACTGTTATCTGTAGTGATAACTTGGTTAAGTGATAAGGACGAGCCCGATAGGGGATGATATCGCTGACTTATATGAAGAAGTACTATCATCAGATTTTTTTATTTGTATTGTTTTCATTAAGAACTTCAGAACTCACAGTAAAATAGGCATTTCTGCCGTTAGAACTCACTTTACAATTTTTTTGTATTTGAGGTACTCATATAGAGTATTCCTCAATGTCACTCTGCTTATGTTTTTTGTTGTTGTTGTTGTTATTTCTTGCTATGTAAAAATATTATTAAAGCAAATAAAGCTTATTTATCAAAGTCAATATGTATTACGAATATTTTTTTGTATTATTTTTATTTTTGTTGTTTTTTGTTTCGTATGTACATATGTATGTAAGAAAAACTCCGTTGTGACGTACATATGTTCACTATGAAGGTTCAACAAGAATTTTTGATAAAAAAGAAAAATGTAAAACATTTGCCGTTTTGATTTTTTTCATGAATTTTTGAAAACAAAACAACAATTTTATTTTGCATTAAAAATATTTGTTTTTCGCCACTTATTTCTGAATAACTCCGAAACCGTTGAAAATTTAAAAAATATTATGTGAGCTTGACTTGAAGGTAGTTTTATTTAACATCTTTCTCTTTTCTTTCTTTTTCTTTTTACTGTTTAATTTATTAAACTCAAACAAACCGTTATCGAGTTGTATTGAAATAAGTTAGCTTTAAAGCCGTGTTTAGGAGGTCATATTAGCCATTCCCATTAAAAAAATCTGTACGTCATAGATAAAAACTGAAAACGAATTTGAGTTTAGGGAATTAATGTCCGTCGCTATACATCACATATTTTTATTTAAAACAAATTTTTTTGCAAAACAAAATCAAAATTCTATTTTCGACCATCACTAGAACTTTAAATAAAATAATGGGAATGTTTTCTAATTTTATTTCTATATTGACCTGCATTATTTATCATATTGCATGCTAGTAATTTTGTACATACGAGTATGTATTATACATATATCAGAAATTCCAAAATTAAGCCTTAATATATTTTTATCTTTTAGCAAGTACAGTCGAACTTCTCTATAGCGAACTTCTCTATAACGAAATCTTCTCTATAACAAATAAAGTTCGTGAACAAAACATTTTTGTGAGTATTTTTATACATTTTGATCTCCCTATAACGAACTTCCCTATAGCGAAGTTCTCTCTGTAACGTAAAATTTTTTAAGACCTAAATATAATTTTTCACACTAAATAATCTCTCTATTGCAAAGTTTTTAGCAATCCATTTTTTGCATCAATTTAGTCACAGAAAATATAACTGTAAAAGACGTTACATTTTCAACGCTTGCTACGACTGTCACATAAAAAAGAAAACAGTGGCATAAGTTTACACACGACGATGAAGAATCTGACCTAGAACAAAATGTTTCAGAATTGCCTTCATTTTCGCAAGTACACTCGTCTTTTAACACGACACGAACCTTTTTGGAATCTCGAAACAATGTACCTGGGTATATTTTTCCCCTTCTTAATCGTTGTGAAGACTTTGTTGACGAAGAAAAGTGGAAACATCAAAAACAAATGAAAATTACATCTTTCTTTAACACCATATAAAAGATTGCCTTAATATATAATTTTTCTATTTACATATAAACAAAAAAATTTAAATGTGTTCATGTAAAAAAAAATGTTCTAATATAATTTTTTTCTACATATGTATGCATTAATAACAAAAAATTAATGTGTTCATGTAAAAACAATTTTTTTTTTGTCTTAATAAATATATTTTCTACATAACAAAAATGTAAAGTAAAAATTTTCTGCAGTTTCTCTATAACGAATTTTCTCTATAACGTAGAAATTTGACGGTTCCCAACTGCTACGTTATAGAGAAGTTCGACTGTACATACTATTTACATATTTACATACATACATATGTACAAATACATATTCTTGCATACATAAGTATGTACTACATATTCATAACTGGAATATTTTTGATGAAATACCACAATATCTATTTAAATCGCATACGTACATGTATAGATAAGATAAGTTAAATGTAAACGATAAAAATTTTTACCAATGATTTTATTATTATTTTTTATTATCACGGTACATACTTAATAATAAGTATGAGGAATTGCGGCTGCCAGATATAATTATTTGTCTTCATTAATAATTTTTTTAAATATATTTATTTTTATTAACCAAATTTAGAACGTCATGGCAGGTATTAAAGCAAAAGCTTAAATTAACTACCGAGAGTACCCGCCCGTTGCAAGACAACTTAGCTTCGAAAAAAGGGTATTCAATTAATCGGGTTTTTGTTTTAATCAGTTAATCGCTCGATTAATTAGTCGAGGTTTTGTGTTTAATCGGTTCATTTTGGATTAATGGGCTAACCTATAAAAATTTTCATTATTTTGAGATTTCATTAATAAAATCTCAAAAAAAAATTATGTACTCGTATACTAGTATCGCCCGGTAGTCCAAATTAGACCACTTAGCATGTACTAGGTTTGTTCAAAACGTATGGCGAATTTTTAATTTTCGCGGTTTACTTATATTCTAATTTTGATTTTTTTGTGGCGTTATGTTGGTACTCATGTCTCTCCCTTATGCCGACAATTTCGGCCATTTTGAATATTCAGTTAATTGTTGACAGCTGATTTGCTTGCACGTGTTTGGCTCGTTTTCGATTTTAACCTATTAAAAATATGGAACAAAGAACCTGTATCAAATTTTGTGAGAAAAAAGATATTAAGTGCGCGGATGCATTCCGAATGTTGACTGTAGCATACGGAGAAGCTACCTTGGAACGTTTATCGGTAGTACAAAATGTTCTCAGAAGGCCGAGAAGATGTGAACGATGAAGAGCGTGCCGAACGCCCGAGCACTTCAACAACAGACGAAAAAATTGATAAAGTGAAGAAAATAGTATTGGCCAATCGTCGAATCACCATTAGAGAAGTTGCTGAGGACCTAGACATATCGATTGGCTCGTGCCATTCGAATTTTATCAATGACTTGGGCATTAGACAGGTCGCCGCGAAATTCGTACCAAAATTGCTCAATTTCGACTCTGTCCGCGACGACCCAAATTTGCTCCAGAGGGTCATAACAGGTGACGAATCATGGGTTTATGGTTATGACGTGGAAACCAAAGCTCAATCATCTCAATGGAAGCTGCCGCACGAAGCAAGGTAAAAAACCTAAGACGAGCCAAAACACGTGCAAGCAAAGCAGCTGTCAACAATTAACTGAACATTCAAAATGGCCTAAATTGTCGGCATAAGGGACAGATATGAGTACCAACATAACGCCACAAGAAATCAAAATTCGAATATACGTAATCCGCGAAAATTCAAAATTCGCTATACGTTTTGAACAAACCAATTTTGTACTCTGTGTTGTCTTCTAATAAAATATTTCATAAGTCGGTTAATTTCTAAGGAATTTTTAAATACAAACCTGCGAATAAATCTTCATTAATTATGTTTTATAAAAAAAGTCACAAGCAGTATGCTTCTGCTGCAAAAATACTGCCTAAGAACGTATCCAAAGTAGAAAAGTCTAGAAAAAAAGACAAAAAAAAATTATATATGGTGAAAAAATATATCTATATATCTGTAGCAAAAAGGTAAAATTGCTTAAGTCGAGATAAGCTGATTTTGAGTTAATGGTACCTCCTTAATCTTCACGTTTGAAAGTACTCCTGGTCAAAAACTCAATTAATTTGTGTGATTTTTCAGGAAGTTAAGCACTGTGACTTGCGACTTATGTTTTTTAGACTTCCAATCTCATTTGGAATAATAGCTTAATTTAGGTTATATGTACTTTGATATATTTCAACTTAAATGTATTACTTATAGTGTGTAGAACGATGTTTTCTTAAAAAAAATAAGGTTAACAGTGAATTTACCAAATTTAACTGTAAAACAAATAAATTTCTGAAAATCGACCTGAACGTTTAAAAGTGCTCTGCTGCAAAACAGTAAAATATGACTTAAGCAATTTTTCCTTATTGCCACAGATATATCTATATATATTTGAAATTTACTGAAACAAAATATATATGGTCCGAAAGGTATTAGTCTCTTCTTTCTAAATCCGTTTATAAATTTAAAATCGATTGGTATTTAACTTAGTTAGAGATTGATAAGTGCATACGGGTACGAAAAACCGGGTTTTTAGCCGTAACTCATGATTTTGGGGGTGTTTGGAAAATTTCAAATACAGATTATTGTTATGGTCAACAATACCTACCAGAAAAATATTAACACGTCCCAGATATTTCGATTTCATTAAAATTTTTCACACAGTGTTAGTAATCCAGTGTTGGTTTTTGTAATAAAATTCAGAAATGTCAACAACATTATTCGGTATTGCCGAATAACTATAAAAGAATTTGGCGAATTATTAAAAATTTAGGTTGTACAAGCGCATGATGTTATTTAAAATCATGACAATCTAACAGAAAATATCATACAAAGTGCCAAGGAAACCATTGGGAATAATGAGTGTTTACATTATTGGCTTTTGTGGTTTTCACAATTGTTTCTTATGATTTTTACGATATTTTTGCATCCGATTTTTTTTTTTAATTTGACTATTTCATGCAATTTTATATATCTAGTATCTACGTGCTAAAGACGAAAAACGTTAAAAAATAAATATTATTTTTGGTTTCAAGTGGAGAAGAGAGAGAGCGAGAAGTGCTTAGATATATAAAAATATTTCTCCAATTCAAGTTTTTGTTCCATATTTTTTAACCTGCAGAAAATGAATACACGACAAAAATATTTATTTAAGCTTAAGTGGTTTTTCCTAAGAGTACAAAACAAAAAAAGGCAATTTTAAACAACAAAATGAAATGGAATACATTTCTACTGATGTTATCTTAATTGTTGTTAAGTTAATTAAGTTAAGATAAGTTAAGGCTATTTCACACCAGTGCTGCCATTAATCAATTTTTATTGGGGACGCGAGATTTTACTTTCGGGTTGCTTTGGGTATGCAGCCTTTGCTCCATCAGATACAATATAAAAGATTAACATCTTAAGTAGATATGTTTGTAAAATATATAGTATGTATGTACTAATAACTATATACATACTATGCATCACTTAAATAAATTATTTAATTTTAGAAATTTTGAACAAATATGCCTTGTGAATCAAATATTGGATGATTAAAATTTTGAACTTTTTAAATCCATATTATTAATATATATGTTGGTGAAAATTGTGAATGGTTTTACTTTCATTTAAAAAAATTGTTTTTTATTTACCTTTAATAAACTAAGGGCCATTATTACAACTTAAAGTTAGTTAAAAGTAGGATTTTTATCAGGCGTATAAAAAGTTTTTCATTATTACAAATTTAATTCAAATTACCAATTAGGATAAATTTAGCGTTAACTTATTGCTTACTTTAGGTTAAAGTAAAATTAAGCTTACTACGCTTGTTTTTCTTTTGTGATGTTCAAAAATATTGTTATTTGTGAATTCTCAAATAGTTTTTGAAAGTCTGTGCTTAAGATAAGAAGTTTGTGGCTGTTCAAAATACTCGTATATGGTTAGACTTCAACCACATATTTTTAACATTAATGATTTGGCAAAGTATCAATGAAATACATATATAGACAATGCTTAACCAGCGGCAAATAAATTTCTTCACATGGGGGAAGGTCATGATGAATTTATTTTTAAAAAACAAACAGAACTTAGTAAACAATTTCGCGATTGACTAAATACCGAAAAACCCGGGATTTAAGAAATTAAATCCCGGGATTTGGGATTCGCTGAATTGGATTGACATCCCTAGTGGATATTCAAAAGGGGTTGGAAAAATTTCATGACTTAAACTTCTTGAAATTTTTTTAAAATCTTTGTATTGAATACTTGTCGAAGAAAATAGAAATTTGAGTTATAAATGAAGGAACTCAATAGAGAATTAAAAAAATACATGAAAAACTTTAGGGAAGTATCCCGGTACTCAGAAAAAGTATCGACTAACCAAAAAGAAGTTGAGTAATTTTTTGTTATTATACATCATTAGAGGGATAGAAGTTATCAGAATTTAGAATCAATGACGCACACTCATGGACCTAAACAAAATTTACTTTAAAAATTTAAAGCCAGTATTATCATACAAAATACTGGTTGTAAACTCCTAAAGCACACATTGTTTTTACTATGATTATGCGCCAATATGAATATAATTTTTGTTTAAAAAACAAACCATTCTCAAATTTTTCGGAGGAAGACGATTTCATAAATCTGTTTGAACAAGTGCTGCAGTAGTTTAGGTATATGATGCCATAGCGCCAGAAAATAAGCGGATGTGTATCTGTAGATGTACTAGAATTTCTCCACGTCTTCTTTAGAAGAAATACATCTTAGCCTGGACAAGGGCTCAAGCCCTACTTTTTGTGGACTTAACAGAACTTCTATGAAGTGTAAGACTGACCGTGTTAGCAATACTTGGTTACAGAATATAAAGCTACATTCAGGTCAACTAACTCAATAAGACCAATTTTTGATATAGAAGTTCAAGCATTGAGGATAAACATAATGTTTCAGTATCAAACCATCAAATCTTTCATTTAGACCAATACCAAGTAAATCTCTAATTTTTGGGATTTCGATCTATGCTCCCTTTCGAGTAGTTTTGTAAAATTAACTTTGTAGTCTTCAGTTTTAAGTTCTACTTTGCATTTCATACGAAGTAGATAACCTTGTGCAGTAACTCATTCTTATGTAAAACTCCTCTCAGTTGTTATTCAGAAAATAAGCGTTGAAAACAATTAAGCAGCTTCAAAAACATAAGTGTAACAAGTAGGACAACTCCGGACAATTGCCAAAAAAAAGAATTAGGACCACTCCGGACGCCCTAAAAAAGAGGACGGTGTCCGGGGAAAAGAGGACGAATGGCAACCCTACTTGAGGGTTACACGATCAAGTTTTGCCTTTCAAGTTTCAATACACTCACACATTCTCACTAATACATTCATACTTTTAAATTTTGCTGCGAACTTGCTTTCAAATTTTCTTTCCAATTCTGTGTTCAAATTTACAATCAAAGAAACAGCTGACAGCAATTTTAATGAGCAGTTTTTCGTTTTTGTTTCAAAACATTCTGCCCTACAGGTTTTTGTGCTCTTTTATTAATATTATATTACGCCGAAATATAGTACAGGCAAATCTCGGTATAACGAATCTCGCTTTCACGAAAATCCGATAAAAGATTTTTTTACATTAACATTAACAAAAAGTCGCAAAATAAAAAACAAAAACTTGCTATAAACATATTTCTAACATTTAGTTCTTCTTTATGAATGAAAGAATGAGTGAATGTTTTGATAAATGTGTGCTCTGTATAACGAACGGCAAAAATATATTAAACAAAAACTACAGCATCAATGTAAATGCAAAAAAATGTGATATGTTAGTTTGTATTTGGTTGCTTATTTGAAAACAAATTGCCCTCATTCTTTTTATTGTATTGTATCATGTCTACAATAACAATAATATTAAAAACAATACTTTAAAAAAAACTTTGCGATATAACGAATTTTTCGGTATAACGAATGGGCCTGACATTATATCGTTCGTTATACCGGGATTTGCTTGTAATTGAATTATTAGGGCCATTATTACAACTTGCCGATAGTTAAAGGCAAGATTTTGTCGGACGGATATATCGCTTAACATTATAAAACCTTCATTTATTTTTTTATCCATTAAATACTATTATTATTAATAATAATAACAAACAAAAATCGAAGTTGTTATAATGCAACGGTTTTTATCGGGCAGACAAAATCCTGCCTTTAACTATCGGCAAGTTGCAATAATGGCACTTAATATAAAAAATATATTTGTAAATAAAGCAATAAGTACAATGATATTTGGCGACAACATCTTGAAAATAAAATTGCTATGAAATTGGGTGCTGCTTACATCACAGCTTTCAATTTGAGTGACTTTTGGCAACCAATATGTTTGAAAAACTTGAAAGAAAATCTTGGTCGTATAACTTTAGCGTTAAGAAATATTTATTGTTTATTTTCACCAAAAGTGCTTTTGCTATTATAAGGTATTTTCTTTTATCTGCTTACGAGTATACATATACAACGAAACAGTATCCTGTTTTAGATACAAATGAACTGTGAAGAAAAAATAAATATTTATAATTAGTTATAAAAATAAGTGTATAATTCGCTACATACCTACATGATCATAGTACCCATGGTAAAATTATACAAATTATACTAGATACATGCACGACTACAAGAAAATAACAACACCAAAAAAAAACACGCATTTTTTAATTTGTTAACAATAGGATGTTAAGTAATAAACACATACTTGTGTAAGCTTGTTTGTGTATATGTATCTGTAGCAATAAGAAAAAAAGTGCTAAGTCATATTTTACTGTTTTGCAGGAGAGCACTTATAAGAGTTCAAGTCGATTTTCAGAAATTTATTTCTGTTACAGTTAGATTGGAGAATTCTCCGTTAACCTTTATTGTTTAAGCAAACATCATTCTATACACTATAAGTAATACATTTAAGTTGAAATATACCAAAGTACATATAACCTAAATTAAGCTAATATTCTAAATGAGATTAGAAGTCTAAAAAACATAAGTCGCAAGTCACAGTGCTTAACTTCTTGAAAAATCACACAAATTAATTGAGTTTTTGACCAGGGGTAATTTCAAATATGCAGATTACGGAGATACCATTAACTCAAAATCAGCTTATCTCGACTTAAGCACTTTTTCCTTTTTGCCATATGTTCGGTAAACGCGTCTTTTGGTTTTTTTGCTTTGAAAAGATAATGCCTCTTTAATGGAATCAGAAATTGTCCCCAATTTTTTTGGTATTCTGTTAAAGTGACGTCTATGTCGACAACTGGAATAAGGGTGAATGCCTAGCAAATTATATTTATATAATTTCTATGGAGCGGGATCCCAGGATATTTAAAAAAATTTCCCGGGAAATTAAAAAGTGTGGTACACCCTTTTTGTAGCATTTTTTTATTTATCAATGGTAAAGCTGATATCAAATGTGGAATATACATACATACATATGTATGTATGTATGTCCCACATTTGGCTAAAATCTACACTACATCTTAGAATATCACTTGTTCACTAGTAGACAACAAATTCCTACTTTTTAAAGTTTGAATTTTCTTATTTTGTTGAAACAAATATTATTTTCAAATAATTTAAAAAAAATCAAACATACATGTTTGCTGGGTTCAGGCGGCTGCATTTAAACAGCAGTGGCAAATTTATGTATGAATGTACTTTTTTAGTTTAATTAGTACCAGAAAAAAAAGTACCAACCCTTTTGCATACCTGTCACAACGACCTTTGTTTACACTTTTTTCACACTTATTCTCAAATACATATTTATTACATGAGAGTGTGTGAGTGGGAACTTCTGTGGTGGGTTAAAATATCATATATTCACCAATACCAAGAAATACATAGCAAAAAAGCTTTAATTGTTAAAATTTTTATAAGAATCTAAAGATCGTCCGTCAGTGGCTAATCGGTGTACGGGCAGTTAAGACCGAACGAAATACATACATATAAGTAAAAAGGGAATTGTGTGACTTTGATTGGAAGAAGAAAAACAAAAAAATAAAAAGTTGAAATTGTAGAAAAAACGAATATTATCAATGTTTTTTAATATAATTAAAGTGATATAATATTTTATGAGAAATTGTAAAAAATGCGTTCGAATTTTTCAAAATATGAATATAAACGTTATATATCGTACGAACGCCGATCATTGGGTACGTTAAAAGTTGTAAACAAATCTATGTTAATATGTAAGTTTAATAATTATGTATTAAATTCATAAGTACATACATATGTACGTACATAAGTATGTTGGATTCATATGTATATATACATATGCATATAACTACATACTGGATGGGGTAAACATTAAGAGGATTAAAATATTCTCTTTCGCTCTGTATAAAAAAACAATATTTGGAAGCTGGAAAACTGTTAAAAATTAACGCTATAACGCTAAACACAATTCGCCAGTTAAGTCGAGGTTTTTTGTTGAAAAACGGAAATTGTTATTTTTGCTTAAAGATAAAAGTTTAGCTTGGGCCCAATTACATAATTTTATGACTATCCAACTTTAAACTGCTAACTGACAACTGTCAATAAAAAGAGATAAGAAAACAAGAACAAAATATCAAACTGTCAAAAATAATAAATACGAGAAGTTGCACAACCAATAAAAAAATTAGAAAATAATTTGTATTTTAATCAATCAGCTGTGAGTTTGGTATTATGCAAAAGAACAAAAAAACAGTTTTGCAAGTGATGGAAGAGGTTTATAATTGCACAATTTTGCAAACGAAATTTCACAACACTGTGAATATAACTAGTGTTTTATTCTATACACCTTAATTTTTTAAAGCGACTTACAGCCTTGCACGAATACCACTTTTCTTGCTTTTTGTGTACTATGTACATACATACATATGTACTTACATATTTACATATACATACATACATATGTATGTATGTCTGTAGGTATGAATTAAATCAATTTTATTTTCGTTAATTTTCTTATTGAATGAAAAAGATATTTGATCAAAAGACACAAAAGCATATGAAATCGTATGCACATACATACATACATGTCGTTGCCTAAGTATGGAAAAGCCCTAACTCATTTTTTTCGAGTTTTTTGTAAATTTCGATAGAAGAACATCTAATGTATCAAAAAATGCAAAAATCTCGATTTCATAAAAATAATGAGTTAGTGCCTTTCTATATTAAGGTAACGATATGTATGTATGTATGCAGCATATTCTGCTTGTGCAAATAATTATTTCTCAGTATATAGTAAGTATTATTTGTACCTTCAATTAATAGTGTTAATAGGATAATACAAGAGCTGAATACAGCGATAATTCTACTTTGGCAACATTGTAGCACATGTGACCATATTTCATTTACATTTCATACACAAATTTATGGATTAAATTTTATATAAATTGTAAATTTAATAACTGGCTCTTATCATTTATATACATATGTACATACATATAGGTATGTGTGTATATAGTATATATACATATATTTTTTTATTACACAATGATTTATTGCATAAACATTTCACTTAAATTTCAAAGTACGTAAAATTTAATTTTTCTATGAGAAATTTAATAATTAAGTTATCATTCGTTAAAGTTGATTAAAAAAATAACACTTGGTTTAAGTTTGACATTAATGCTTTAAGCATATTGACCACAACAGACTACACGACTTCAAATGCCGCTAGCTACAATTGTCGCTCTGTAGCTAGCTATATTCAATTATATGCCCCTATTACGGTTTACAACTCAACTAAGTTTAGTTGAAATTGTAACAACTTAACTTTCAGACAACTTAACTGTTTTTTGGTTTTCTGAATTACAACTAATTTTAGTTGTATTCGAAAAAATGTTCGAAGAGGAAATGTTCTTATCTATGCTATGTTTTTTTTGAAACCATAGTAGCCATGACAAAACATTTTAAATATTTTAAGTTTTGGCCGTGCATTTTATTTTTACGCGACTGCGCGAGGCAAAGAATGGTATTGTGTTTATCAGTCTATGTATGTATGTGTGTTCCTTTGCGGCCTTATATAAACCGAACGCGTGGACCGATTTTCATGATTCTTACGTCAATCGATTTGTCCTACTGTCATATTTTTAATGTCACTAAAGATATGACAGTAGTAAAAATTCAATATAGCGGCCAACAGACGCCATTTTGTAAATACGAAAAAAATAAATAAAAAGTCGGCGAACTATATCAAAATGTGTATCATTCGATATGATTTTTCATTTCGAATGACCGTTTAGGATATTGAACGGTTCGAAGTTGGTCGCAGTCGGGTTTTTTTATTTATTTTTTTTTTATTTACTACCTACTTGTTAGATTTCATGTTTTATGAACGTGGCAACAATATTGGTAGACAAATGGGATTAGTTGGCGTCTGGAATAATGATAAAATTACCCTTTTACTCCACTATATATACATATATTAATTAAAATACAATGAAAATATTGGTCTCTATTCTGGAATACGCGAGCGACTTGGTGAAAGCTACATGGAAAACAAAAACAAAACTATGTAAATGTAAAAAATTTGTTTTAGTTTCTCATACAAAATTAACCCTTTTTAAAAGAGAGAGAAACGCGTTAAAATTCTCACGTTTATTTCATTTAGAAATTAATTTCTAAGTAGAAAAGGAACATCGTCCCTAAAATCTTAACACTTTATAAGTCAAATGTAAATAAAAATAATATTATAAAATGCAAATGTAATTAAGTGCAATTATATCACGTAAAAGTATACAAATTAATTAATTTATTTCTTTGCATGAATTTCGGAGTGATCTTTCGTTTAAATACATAATAAGAAATAATTGTAAGCTATCACTCATTCCACATTTTTTATTGTATTGGCCACCAATAAAAATAGAAATTATTTTAATTTGCCTACAACGACAAAAGCAGAATGGATAACAATCTGCAGCCGTGTTGTCTTGTTGTCATCAAAATAATCGTTCGTATATAAACATGCGTAATCTACTTTTGACTAATTGAAGTCGATAGCCTGCTGTGGTCAATGTGTTTAATGCTTAAATCTGAGAGATTTGCGTTTTTATGCAGTAGTTTTGACAGATCATTGATTGGGTTTCTCAGAGGGGGAGTAAATCGCAAACTAAAAATTAATTTTATGAAGTTATTGCTATTCGCTTTTGGTCTGGTGCGTTTGGTAGAATTTGGCAATCAGAAACTTTATGCTATACTATACTGACGAATTAAGGCGCTCTGATGTTACATCAGGATTAGTATCCGATGAAGCTTTCCAAAGGCTGTTTCTAATTCACGGTTTTGAAGTCGTACGATTGTGTAGGATAGTGAATCCTAAACTTAAAGGTGACTACATCGAAACATTATTAGTTTGAATTGGAGTTAGTATGCTTTTATGATAGTTTTAAATAAAACAAAGTAAATGTTGAAAAATTTTAAGCATTTTAATTGTGATACTCCGGACACCCGCCCCTGCTACACAACAGAAATGTTTTCGCATTAAGGCAACAGGCAAAAATCAGGCGGAATGACCCAGTCACAGAAGACAGCGACGGAAATTAAATTTTTTCATTCCTTATTGATTTTTTCTGTGAATTGGGGGCAAATGACGGCATTCGAAACGATTCGAAATTTAAAAATATTCCCATATAAACTCTATTGAAATATTTCGTAATTTCGTTCGATAACGACTGCCGTAATTTCTTTACATAGGTGTAACATTTTGAGATATCATTTATTAGACAAAAAAAAAATACACATATCGATGGCTTAATATAAGAAAGGAGTAACTAGAATTTTCAATAGGATTAGGAAAAAATTTAATAAAAACTAAAGCAAAAATAATTTTTTAAATGGCCATAAATCCTTGAATTTCAACTGTAACGCACTTATTTCTTCAAGGAGGATGTAATTATACGTTGGCTACCAGAAAACGTTAAAAACGTAATTTTGGAAAAAAAATCGAGTTACGCCCTTTTTATATTAAGCCATCGATATATACTTATCGCTACTTTAATATAGAAAGGTTATTTTTTTGAAATCGAGTATTTTGTATATTTCGATCGAAGAACATCTAATGTATTGAAAAATGCAAAAATCTCGATTTCCAAAACATAATGAGTTAGGACCTTTCTATATTAAGGTAACGAAATGTATGTATATAGCCCTGTAGGCTCACGTAAGATTAAGAAAAAATTACTCATCATCATCAGTGATCATGCATAATTGAAGTTCATTTTTGCTTATCTATTGTACACATTTTAAAAATATTACTTACTAATGTTATTTAGTTACTTTAATATCCCTCCAGTCGGCGTAGCTAGCGAATGTCTAGCTATTTCGTTAACTACCAATCGTTACCCCTAACTACCAGCCCAACTACTAGCAATGCACACGACTGACGATTTTAACATGGGCATGACATTGACGGTAGTCAATTGCCACCATCTGCATAACCCTTCGTCAGTGATCTCACTATTCAATACAATTAATTTTTCTATTGATAAAACAATTAATTATTAATGCATTTTTTAATTAATTGTTCTTCGCCTGCTCATTTTACCTTTCTCCAAAAAAAACCCACTTTTTCACTTAAAATTATACATTTACTGACCACGAACTTCCAATTGTAACTTACACCAAAGCAAAATCAAAATAACTATAGTACACTTAAAATATTTTTTTTTCTTGTTGATTTTCTTTGGAATGACAGCCAGTGATGCCAACACCAAAAACACTGCGAGCATATGAAAATAGTGTAAAAAAGGGTAAAAATTAAAAAAAAAATTGCGGGTAAAAAAGCACTAAGCTAAATATTCTCTGTTATTTATGTTTCATATAAATAAGTATTTATTTTTTGTTTGACTATGACATATTAACGCATATTAACGCATCTATTGCTGGTCTAAGCCACCTTTTGAACGCTCGATAATTCTTCCAAATTTTTTTTATGTTGTTGTTTTTCTATCTTAAAGAAAGCCATAATAAGTTAATAAGATTTAACAAAAAATTAATTCCAAATTTACTTAAAAAAAACTTTTTAACTTCATAGGAACTAAGACACCTTCTTGTTATTTCTTCAATTCGCACAAGTGATAAATCCACGTTCTTTAACTGTATTCACGCACGCGAATTGAAATAGTAAAATCGTTGCTTAACAAATGAATAAAAAAAATTTCGTATATGAAATTAAAAAAATTTATTGAGAAAAGTCGAAGCGTTTGCTTCTTTGCTTTGTTGAAGTTTACAAAATTTTGATTATTGAAATAGCACTAAAAGCACTGCGAGAAATCGCAAAAAGCACTATAAATAACGTTTTTCTAAAACGGGTATTTAATAAAGTTTCAGGTACTTAGTAAGGAAAAAAGCACCAAAAAATATCCGGAAAGCACCAAAATGGCAACGCTGATAACAGCTCAGTTTTTTTCCGCTCGCAAAAAAATTGGATGTTGAAGACATTAACCAAGGTGATCTTAATTCACCAGCTGACATGACTTCTCTGCTGTCAAATCAATGCAAAACGTTGTGAATTATTCAGACAGCATGAAATTTTACACTAACAAGGCGAATATGCAGAGTTGCAAATCGAGACCACCTGGTATCAATTCGCCTTGACATTAACATATCCATGAGCGAGAGAGACAAAAAGGGAACTCTTGCATTACTTGTGGCAACTGTAAAGGTAGAGGTCCATAGCTCGCTTTTTGCGCGTTATGCTTTACAGGCGTTTCATCCTCTTGTTTCGTTCTATACTTTGTTCGTGTTGAGTTACATGCACTGCTTTTCATGCGCCATTTTATTTTTATTTTGATCAGCTGTGTGCGTTTGTTTATAAATACTTATAAAGAATATATTTAATTTTATGTGCAAAAAATGCCTATGAACAATTTCAAAAAAGAAAAGGTTTTGGGTACGGCTGTTGTATTTAGAACGGAATTTAGGTGGGTTTTTTGAAACCACATTTAAAAAATTAAAACTTTTGACCCTGAGCAATTTCGCACCGCGACAAGAATGTCTGCAGATGTCTTTGGCTATTTATTCAGCATTTTAAAAGATAGTCTTGAGAAGAACTCGGCCAGGGCTATTCCAGCAGATTGTCGGCTGTTGTTGAGTTTAATGTAAGTAAATTGAAAATTACATATAAATGTATGCACATTATTGGCTTAAGCATTAACTTTTCTAAGCAGCTATTTAATACAGATTTAGCGGAGAAGACACTAATATGCAAAATTTGTTACTGAGAAAAGTGTGGTGAGAAGTTAATTAAAATACATCACTTTAATGAAAATATTCACATATTTTATAAGTTTTTTTTACTAAGAAATTTTTTTTTATTGAAAAAAAAAGAAAAAAATTATCCACGGCAAAGTAATATTTATCGATAACGTAAGAAATAAAGTATTATTTAACATCTTGAGCATTCAAGAACAGCTGACTTTCTTTCATGGTGCTTGTAACGCGTACAAAAGTAGAAAGTAGACCTACTTTTTGCTTTGAACACGCCTACGCGTTCTGCGCTTTTTGCAATGTAACTTGTCACATACTATTACATTGATTCTACTTTTTTGACAGATGCATAGAAAGCGTAACGCGCAAAAAGCGAGCTATGGACCTCTACCTTAATAGGTAGTCGATTTTTCGTCATGGAAATGCCTAACGATTATGAGTCAATTTATACTTTTAAAACTTCAGGGATTTTTTAAATTCCAATATATCTTTACGCTCTTATACGCACATACATATATCTGTTTGTATATACATATATACGCATATGTACATACATACATACATACTCGAATATATTTATTCGCAAATGTATATTAGAAACCCAGTTCGCCATGTCTTTGATATATCTTCCAAGACGGATGCACGACAATGTTAATGCGCGCCATCTCAAACAGATCATTGAGAAATTTTTCGAACAAATGGCCGCTAAGTTCAAACACGACAACAATTTTTCATGGCAAGACTAGTTTGCGGAAAATATCCACCAACTAGTTTGATAATAATAGAAAATAATTCACTTAAAAAAGTTTACTCTTCACGACTATTTACGTTAATAATGAGAATTGTATTTGACAAAATAGTTAAGGTTGAACCGCAAGCGTGGCACTTTTAATATAAAAAATGTTTCTTTTCATCTCAAAACGTATGCATAGTTTAGCAAAGCAAACAGGGTTTTGGCTAGTTAAGCAATAACTACACTTAAAAAAATATATGATACGAATTTTTATCAGTTACATTTTAATAAAAATCGAATAAGATATTGAACATTTGAAAACTCTAAAAAGCGGGATAGAACGGGATAGAAATTCGAGGCGGGATCGACCTATGAAAAGCGGAATGTGTGGTCAGGACCCGTACTCTGTAAGCTAAATTCGATCGCTAAAATGCTGAATAAATTCAAAATTTAAAATGTTTAGTGATGGCATAAAACAGTAAAATTTTAACAGATTAGATTTCTAAGCCATTGCCTGATTTAGCAATATACGTTTAAAAATTGTATTCGTAGCCAAAAATCGATAAATCGACTTTATAGCTTTTTAGCTTTTTAGGTTTCTATTAGATTGTCTTGAAAGAAACTGTAATCGACAAATATAGTGCATAAGAACTGTCGAAATTTTCCTAATAATAAATATTTTTGAAGATCTTTTCGGCACCATAAAGTCATCGTTTGTTTTTTTAACAACACAAATTCAGTTACGGAAGTTTGCACTATTTTTTACATAACTTTTAGTAAATAAATGTTAATGCGTGTTCGTTTCTAGCGGTTCCTCTTCATTTTAGTTTCGGAATACGATTCGGCAGATTTTTTTCTGTGAACTCAATAAAAATTTTAAATGTTTTTAAAAATAAAGGTGTGCTAATTTTCAGCTGCTCCAAAATGAAACAAACAAGAAAAATAATAGAATAATAATAAGGAATATACCTATCTAAAGTGATATAAGTATCTAAGAAAAAAAAAATATTTATTTACTTTTAATGCACACATTTTAATTAAAATTATCAACAGTATTTGCTTTCTACAATAACACACTCGTTAAAAGTATTTTACCGCAAATAAATGTTTTGTATATAATTTTAGAGTCAATTCAAACCACAATTATTAAAACAAATTGTTAATTTACTATACATAAATAAACTGCACGTCACAAAACCTCATATTAAATAACGAATATTCGTATTTATTTAAGTTAAGCCAATAGTAAAAAAAACTGAGCAGCTAACAATTAGGAAAAAAAATGAGTTTACTTAAAATCCATTCTGAAGACTAATAAAATAAATTCAGTAAAGTGCGACTGCGACTTGCACACGAAGGGTTCCGTACGGACGCTACATATAAATACACATATACATACATATTTATGTACCCTGCAGAAAATGCGAATAGTGAAAATGTAGTGATTTACTAGTGACATTGTCAGTAGCACTACTGACCAGGTGTACCCCAGCCAATGTAATCGCCTATTGACATTTAACATTAGCTTGTCATTGAAAATCCCCCCCTAGACTGTAGCACTACTGACTAAGTAGTTTTTTTGGGACCACATGGAGACATTGGCACCAAAGATTCACTAGTAAATTTTAGGGGCTCTAGTCTACAATATCGATATTTCCTCGCTCGATGTCCGTAGTAAAACTGTACTGATTCACTATAGACACTGTCACCACCTGCAGGAAATTATTTTTCATTTCTATTAAATACATTTGTATATTAAAATTAAAAATTTTGTTTCGCTGAATTAGTAAAGTCAAACACTTACGTATGGATCTTAAAATGTGACAAATCTGTACCTGATGGCACAAAATCTTCCACTTAAAACTCTTCAACTTCTTAAGATAATTTTATAAACACTTAAATTTTGCTTGACGTCACGTTTATTTTCAACAAACCAATAAAACATTAAGAAGAAGCATAGTTGTGTGTATCTAAAAAAATGTTTTCTACGCATTAAAACCATTATTAATAGACGCTCTGTTGACAATGTCACCTAAATAGTCGACAAAAGTGGTGACTTGGGGACACTTAACCCCATGTTTTCTGCAGAGTATGTAACACTATACGAACATTAGGCCGGGCTTACATCTGTGTGCAATGTGCCACACATGCGTGAAGAAAACGTAACCACTAATTACTAATGAAAAATTGTTTGATTCTGAAACGTATTTTTTAAGTTAAACAGTTTCATAGATAACTAATAGACAATTTTATAGAATAGAACATGATTGGAAACAGTTTAGATCAATTAATAAATGTCTGAATCAAACAGTTTTTCATTAGTAATTAGTGGTTACGCTTTTTTTGGGCACATGGCACACAAGAAGTGCCAGATGTAAACTCAGCCTTAGCCTATATAACCTGGGGGCCAATTCCTGCACTCGTGATCGTAATTGCATTCGTATAGAAATTGATTTCGATACGAAAAATTTTCTGATGATGTCACTCGACACCAAGAGAATCGCGTTAGAAAAAGGCAAATAAATTCAAAAAAGTGTTGGAAAAAGGCAAATAAATTAATTTCACAACACTGAACAAATTGTAAGCAAAAACATATGTTTGTATGTATGTATGTATGTATGTGAGCGTATATACGAGTACATATGTATGTATGTATATTAGGGCGGGTCGATTTAAATATCGCTCAAATTACAAGGAAAATCGTATTCTAGGGATCAAAATAAGAAACTTTGGCGAAGGAACCATACCCCTAAAATGTATTTTGATGTCCCGACTTTTGATCCGAAGGGTCAAATTTTTACAAGAAAAAATCAGCGAAATGAAATTTATTTAGTCAGAATGAATTGAAAAAATGAATTTTACTTAGTAATAGAAAAGAAAATAAAAAAAATTATTGTTTGAAGTCTTTTTTTGCTTTCAAGTCTGGGCAATTTCGCACGCTCTCTATGGGGAACACCCCAGGGGTGGTTCCAGGGGGTGTGCCACTGGCATAGGTGGGTCGGCCCTCCAAAATTAGTGGGGGTCGGTCATACATTTTGACTCGATTGAGGAACTCTAAATGGGTCAAAGTGAGATTTTTCAAAATTTGACCCTTCGGATCAAAAGTCGGGACATCAAAATACATTTTAGAGGTATGGTTCCTTCGGCAAAGTTTCTTATTTTGATCCCTAGAATACGATTTTCCTTGTAATTTGAGCGATTTTTTTGCCTCCATACAAATCGACCCGCCCTAATGTACATATATGCAAAAAAAAGGAACGAATAGGTATAAATGTTATTTTAATTTTTATTTAATTAATAACTTAACTTAACTAATTAGTATAAAGTTAAAGGAGAAAGCACTAGCCACATTTTTGATTCTTTTATTGGTTGACCAGAAGCAGTTAATTTGTTATTTAGATGCTCCCAGAGTTGGTTGATTTTCCCTGACAACTGTTGTAAAGTCAACTAGGATTTCTTTATACATATTAGTATATTTTTTATACGTACATACATACATATGCACATAGTACATACAGATATAAATAAATAAGAAAAATAATGATAAATTTACATTTTCTTTTTCTTCGCTTTTTCTATAGAATAAATTCGTCGAATCAAAAAATTTTTTCGTTGTATTTATTTACCCTTTTGGTTCAGTGTATGTCAAACGTTATTTCGAATGCCTTTTTGCTTACGAGTAAAAACACGATTGGTTGCATTCGAATGGCTGCTTGTTATCGAATACTGTCATTACAAATGTCATAAAAATTTGGGCGGCGACACGCCCATAAATTCTTTATTTTAATTTATGACTTGATTGCTGCGAAACCTAGTAAACACCTTTGGTTCTTGTAATTACACAATTTTAGAATTGAATAAATAGGCTCTGAAAACACATAAAATCTTGCATTTAAAAAATGGGCGGAGGTACGCCCATTTAAATTAAATTTTCTATCCCATAAGTTTTTTTTCGAAAATTATCTATCAGATCTCTGCATTGAAGTCGGTTTTTTTTTGGCAGAATTATTATATGTAAACTTCCCATAACTTAGGAACGGCTTAGTCTATTGGAACCAGTTGCGCGGCACTCTAAATATAATGAGAATTTTCAAAAATAAAGTTTGCGAAAGTTTTAATCTAATAAATGAGTTCCAAATCTAAGCAGGAGTCTTCTCATCACATTCGCTAAAGAGTTGAGTCGTTTACTTTTTTTAGTGTTTGAAAGTCTTTTAATTTTTTGCTTTTGTCAGTTTTATTTTGCTTGCACATTGAACTATTGAAAAGGAAAATCAAAGCAACGGTCTTTTCTTCAAAAAGTAAACTCTTGCTTTCCCTTTTGCCTTGAAAGTAAATAGCAACTGATGAAAAGTATTTTGTTGTGTTTGCGTTCGTACAGTTTTATTTTGCTGTGACTTCGTATTAGGGAGGTAACGAATGTTCGCATTCGCATTCGCAAATTATTCGCTTACTTTTGCTATTTGCATTCGCTAAAATGTATGCGAATATTTCAAGCGAATACTTAAGCTAAAAAATATTTTTGTACTTCTTTTACGAAAATAGTTTACGATTAACTAACGTCAAAAACACAAAAATGATTTTAAGCCAGCATACATATACTTACAAGTAAAGCATTCTAATGAAAGTTTTAAAATTTTAGCGGAAAGCTTTTCTGTAAATAAGGTCTCATAAGTATCAAAATGAAATTAAAAGAAAATGCAGTATATTTTCGGCAGAAGTATTTTCTATTTAAAGCTAGTCTGTCCAAACTTTTGAAATATGTTGAGCACCATTCATTATTTCGTACAAAAAATTTGATATGCACACAATATTAACTAAACAAGTGCCACTCATATTATTTCACATGAAAACTTAAAATGTTTAAGATATATTTCATATGTATGTTTTTCCCAAGATGAACAGAGTACAACTTCTGCAACATTTTTCCATTAACAATTCATTCCATTTTTTCTTAATATGTATTTTGACAGCATTTCACACGAAATGTTGAACAGAGTACCAGGCTTTAGGGTGAAAGTACGAATGGGTTGATTGCCTAACATTTTGTAAATTTTGTAAGTGAAATTTATTTGCTGGTGGTTAAGCGATGTCACACACTTTCATAAGATAAGAGGTTTGTGACAGACTTTCATAAGATAAGAGGTTTGTGACTGTTCAAAATGTGTGGTTGAAGTCTACTGACGATTTGTTACAGCAACAATGAAATGCATATAGACATCGCTTAACCACCAGCAAATAAATTTCACTTATAATATAATTATGACAATATGTCGAATAATAAATCTCTTGAATAAGTAAATACTCGTACGTTTATATTATTAATCCATTAAAGAGCCCTTTAGATAACTGCTATGTTTTTCATGTTTGAGTTATGACTATATTGCAATAAGGGAGCGATATATAAATATATAATGAATATGTTACATATATTTATGTATAATAAAATAAGCCTTTTATTAACCTGTTACATACATTGCTTGTAGTTAGTATTTTATAAAATTTGAGAAGTATATAAGAAGTTAACTTAGTTACTGTAAAATTTTTGAAAAAACCTAAAAATATTTTTTTTAGCTATTTATCGCTAAATCTTCAAACATTTTTTAATTTTAGCTATTTTATTGTCTAATTTAGCGATATTTGTTGGAAAAAAGTTGGCAAACAGTGCTTTCAAAGCAAAGGCGAAAGCAAGAGTTTATTTTTTTAACAAAAAACTGTTGCTTCAAAGCAATAACATATTAATTGAAACTTTTGCTTTTCTGCTGACAGTTTTAGGAACACTGCTTTTTTTATATGAAAAACTGCGTCGAATGCTGCAAGTTTGAACTGAATTGATTGACTGAGAGATTTCCCTTAATATGCTACCATAGAAAATTTATAAATTTTCGACCGCATTAAAGCTCAGTTAGGCGACTGTAATGTAATGTAACTGCAGTAGTAGGAAACAGCTGATCGATATTGTTATGTGAAAAGTAATGAAAATGGTTATAGAGATGTAATGTAACGTAACCTACTTTTCATACAAAAATATCGATCAGCTGTTTCCTACATTACATTTACATTGCATTACAGTCGGCTAACTGAGCCTTTAGTGTTGATCTTAACGGAAAGTTCCGTTCAAATTCAACCGTTCTCCATATTAATTTTTTTAATTTTTATTTTTTGTTATATAAAAGAGCTTATCCCTCCTGTTGGTTACATTAATTTATTGGCTTTCCAGTTGCGATTTTATTTTTCAACAACAATTATTAAATATTGAATTTATTTTTTATTTTATTTCCAGCATCACAATATGAACCCGGTGGCTATTCATTACAGACACAAACCAATCGTAATTCTACCAACATGACACAACGCGATGGCATAATGAAATTCGAAAATGAAAGAATTAAAACCTTACAAGAAGAGCGCTTACACATACAAAAGAAAACCTTTACAAAATGGATGAATTCATTTCTTTTAAAAGTAAGTACAAAATAAACAAGACATAAAAAACAACAACAAGTTGTAATATATACTGGGAATAAATAATTGAAATGCAAATAAAAATAATAAGTTGATCAAATTTCACAATTAATTCTTATTCCCATTCTTCTCTCTTTTCGTCATTCTGTAGGCAAAAATGGAGGTCGAAGACCTTTTCACAGATTTAGCGGATGGTGTCAAATTGCTGAAATTACTTGAAATAATATCAGGTGAAAAGCTGGGAAAACCCAACAGTGGACGCATGCGCGTGCATAAAATTGAAAATGTTAACAAGAGTCTGGCATTTTTGCATACAAAGGTATGTGAGATATATATGTACATAAGTATATAGTACGTACACATTTTCTGGACTTCAATTTTTTGACGAAAGAGAGATTTTGGAAAAAAAAAATTAAGTTCGAAAATTATGTCGCTTAAGCTTTTTTGTTGGTTATGGCACGATATAGTAAAAATAATTTATATTTTGTAAAGAACTTGAGCTTAATTCTTAAATAAACTTTCCCATTATTCATAGAATATATGTAAATTAAATTATACGATATACACATGTATGTACATTTGATTTATGTTTGGGGTTTGGGATTTCACGGACTTTTGCTTTGCACTTCCCGAGAAACGGGAATGAAAAAATCGCATTGCCGGGAAAATTTAATTTTCTAAATTAAAAACATTTATTAAATGAAGGTTGGCGAAATTTCGATTGTTTTATTAATGTAAGCATTCCTTTTAAATAAAAGTTAATACGAAATAAAAGTTAATACGAAATTAGTAAGCAATTTTATAACAAGGCCTCCAAATCATTTTATTAAAACTTTGCTTTGCTTGTTTCTCATTCTTCTTGAAAAATTTCCAGAAGGATTCTTATCGTTAAGTACAAGCAAGTTACAGTACTCATCTCCGACGAATTTTAAATACCCCGAGCCTCAGTCTGTCTAAATGTCTTTCATTTTTCATTTTATTTCTCCTAAAATATTTCTTTCAGGGTTTCAATAATAGCGTCTACTTACATATGTATAATAAATTTAAGTATTGTCAACTCTAAAGTTTTTGCAGGTTCTATGAGCTTAAAATTTCCACCACACTTTCCAAAATTTGTTCACTGATTCGGCGAAAAATCACTTCAAGTTCGTTTAACATCGAATTATTTACTTTAGGAAACGATTGGATCATTGCAATCAATGAAGTATCATCATACAATGTATTCCACTTTATTATGTTATAGTGCTTTAGCGACAGTCATTAAGGTTGTTTTAGATATAGTTAGAGTTTACATGTGTGTGACATGTGCCCTAAAAAGCGTAACCACTAAGTACTAATGAAAAACTGTTTGATTCAGACATGTACATATTAATTTATTTTTATTTTTAATTTCTTTTTTTCTTATTTTTAAACAAGCGATTAGCTTGTTTGCAAAAAACACCCAGAGTCTATGGCGGGAATCGAACCCACGACCTACAGTTTCCAATCATGTTGAATTCTACAAAATTGTATATTAGTTATGTATGAAACTGTTTAACTTAATTAATACGTGTCTGAATCAAACACTTTTTCATTAGTAATTAGTGGTTACGCATTTTTAGGCACATGGCACACAGATGTAAACTCGGCCTTAAATGCCTCGCTGATCTAATTTCAGTTCCAAAAATTTCAAAAAACAATAACAACTCAGCATGTCAGAGTATCATATTCCACAAAAGTATTAAAATCTGAAAATTCCTTTACTAGATGTATCTTGCATGTAGTTTTCGAATAGATCAATAATTTTTGTCGCAGACGAATTAGGAGAAATTTTATGACTTCAATTTTGTGGAATTTTTATGAAAGTTGCGTATAAATTTAAACAGCTCACATTTTTATTTTATATGAAAAAAAAAATTTATGAAATTATACTGCCTTATACTGGTTATTGGTGTCGAAAGAATTATTTTTTTCTTACAGTTAAATTCTAAACAAAAGCAAAATTTTAAAATTTGTTTTTCTTTTAAATGAAATTGGTAGAATGAAAAATTTTCTTCGACGTCTATAAACAGGTTATTAGTGTTTGAACAGAATGATGGAAAACGTATCAACTTTAAAAGATACCCCAATCAATTTCATCGTGTAATTTAGTCATATTTAAAAAAACACGATTATAATACAAATTTCTTGTATGAATGGAAATAAATTTGACAGCCACTTACGCCATTTATAAATATGTTTGTCACAAAAGTCTATATATTTATGAAATAACGCGTACTTTTAAATTTTCCGTTATTAGGCAAACATTTTCCGGGATTTCCCGCTCGAGAATTCCCGTCTCCCAAACCCTATTTATATTATATATTCAACAAATTGTTGATTTTAACTCTCTTTTCCCTCAGTGTGAGAAATTACTTTCTTTGAATAAAAATTTGTTTCTTTTGCAGCATCAATTTCTATTATCAATTGAGTGAATATTTCAAATTCCTTTTTTCAACCAGTCTGTTTCAAATAGTCTGCTCATCTAAATCGCAACAACAATTTGCAGTAAAAATAACAATAACAAAACTAAATTAGTTAGATTAACCAGACAAACAAAATTTCAACAACTTTTATTAAGTGTAAACTGGAAAATTGAGAGATTAACCTGCGAGATTTTTTATTCCTTGTGGGGCAAATTTCGATATTCTATATCGAACGACATTAAAAAAAAATGTAGTTTAAATTGGAAATATTTCGAAAACTCTTTCGGCATTAAATGCTAGGAGTGTAATTTGCATACAGAATTTCAGTTTAATTTCTGCTTTTTATACTTCTTATTGCAACCTTAAATTGAAACCGAACTGCATATTAACCTTTATATATTTTCTAACAGAAAATTCTATATTTCCATAATATTTGCAATTAGATATTGAAAAAGAACATATCGGCCATCTTAGCAGTATACGAGTATGTAGTTGCAATTGAACTCTTGTGTTTTAGAAAAAAAATTTTGCATTTCAAGTAAACGAAAGACCTGGCACATACTTTCATGCATTTGGACATACGTATGTAAGTATTGAATTTCATGAATTGCGCATGCGTACATGGCGCATTTATTTACATTTCTTGGTTTATAAGTATGTCACTGTCCGTTACTGAGACTAAAAACAATGAATACAAGTATATATAACTACTTAAAACAAAATGCAAACTGAAAATAGCAAAGAATTAAGAAATATTAGAGAAGATAATAAAAATAATACAAGCTGGATGGACTTAACTGAATGAATGTAACGCATTAATTGTCAAGAGTTCAGTCACCGTGTACAAGTAATCGCAATTTATTTTTTACATGTACATACTCGTATGTGTCTTCTGTAAAGATTTATTTATATTTAGTTAAATAATTTAAGTTCAGAGTAAAAAATACAATGAAATAAAACACTATAACATTTTGCTTAATTCAGTCGACAAAATAAAACTTAAACAGATTATGGCAAACAGCAAACAAACAATAACACTTTAGAGGCTTCAGGAGTTTTTTTTTATGCGAAAACTCAAATAAAACATCTCAAAATGAAAAACTTTTCCCTCTTGTTTTTCATTTAAATTTATCGTGTACTCGTAAGGTGTTTGTTTTGCTTATGTTTTGCATTGTTTTTTTTTTGTTGCATTTCTGTAGGTTGGCGTGTGACATAGTTTTCATTTTTTCCTTACCATTTTCTCTAACTCTTAATTTGATTTCCTTTTCCTCTTCATTTTCTCACTTGCTTGTAATTTAAATAATAACATTTGTTAGCTTGTCTGTAACTGCATTTGAACTCATGTGCAGCATTGCTACTTTCATTACTTACTGTTGTATTTTGTTTTTTTAGTCTCTGTGTTTAAGTTGTTGTCTAGTAGCTTAATTTATTTTACACTCGAAAATTTAATGCGAGTATAACACTAAAAAAATGCCGTAGTGCATGATTGCACTCTTGATTGTAAATTTATGGGAATTTCTCGGTTTGCAAAGTAGCTCTAGATATTTCTTTCTTCAATATACAAAGAAATAAATATACATATCGTGTTACGGCAGATAAGACTGTAGAACAAAATCAAAGTTTTCCCGAAAGAACAAGGTTCTACATAGAAATTATATTAGGGGCCGTTCATATATTACGCACTTTCACCACTGTAACAGATCATAACAAAACTAAGAACCCTCCCCACCCCCCAAATAACGTAACAATAACTTAAAAAATATTTTAACAGCTTAAAAAGTTTTTATTGAAACAATTGTAATTTAATTAATTGTAATAAATTCATTTGTTAGACAAGCACAGTGCGTAGACAACAATCAAATAAGGTTACATATGAATGTACTTATACACATGTACCCCAAATATTGGCAAAACTATTTTTTAAATTTCTTCTCAAGTGTCCTCAAACTCCAAAAATTATGGTTTTATGGAGAGCTTATTCCTAAAGGTGTCTTTGCATGGTAATACAAAGTATTACGACTTTCTAGAATCAAAATATTATGAAATGCTCTCCGTGTTTAAAAAAAAGAGAACAAGAGTCTGTTGTAGGTATTTTTCATGTTTACACTGATACTATAAGTAAAATGAAGTAAAATGCAAGCAAAGATATTAAACTGCTGAGTTAATAACAAAAATTGCAAAATTGCAAAAAAAAAAAAAAGATTTGTACTAATAAAACTAAATATTGGAGAAAACATTTTGTAATTTCAATGTAATTTTACTACAAAATATAATTTTATTCTAAGTTTATTTATTGTTAATTGGATTTTGCTATACCAGTTGAGTAGCTGATGGTTGCAGTCGTAAAATATTTACAAAAACAACGTGAAAATTACCTGAGTTGATTTTGGTTGTTTTTGTAAAAGTGTCAACACCTTCAATATATACCATTAGTGCTGCCAATGTTTCCTGTGAAATACACCTCTGGTGTGATGAGAATACTTAAGTTTCTAAAATGGTTTAGAAACTTAAGTATTCTAAAACATTTTCGAATATCGAAAATAACTGCCTTATTCATAAAATATATTTCAGTTTGACATATTTCTACGGGAGGTTTGTCAAATAAAGCTGTAATAAACCTAAAATATTTTTTTTTATTATGGCAGTAAACATTTAAGGTGTCTTTACATGGTAATACAATGTATTACGACATGTCAAAAAATGCTGTAGATTATACAAAATCTTATCATGTAAAAGCCGATACATTTTGCATCTATATATATTAGTGATGCGTATTCGTTTAGAAAAATATACATATAAAGATTTATGCATAAATACAAAACGAAATTTAAATGAATGGCATAACAATATTATTATATGAACGGTCCCATATGAGTAAATCTAGCAAATTCCGACCATTAAAATTCCGCCAACTAGCAAAATTAGTTAAATATACTAGTGTGAAGCAGTTAAAACATTAATCCAAAATCATACATATTACAATTTCCGTGATTAAATTATATGTAAATATTAATAAATTAGCTGACCCGGCAAGCGTTTTTTTGCCACATAAATTATTGCTAGGGAATTTTTAGGATATAAAATAATAACTAAGTCATTGTAAGTGTGTGGGGATGTGGTATACTCGTATGAGTGATGGAGGCAGGGAGTGCTGTGAACAAGGCCGGATTATAAAAATAATAAAACACGAAACATTTACAGCCGTATCCAAAAAAATAATTCGAGCTTGAAGTGTACGTTAAAGCAAAATTTCCATTACAAAAGAATACTTGAAGTTCAAATAAATTTTTTTGGATACGGCCGTTATTATTTTCAATTAGTTATAATTTATACATATATTTATTGTTTTAAAATTAAATCGTACAAAATTTGACTATTATTAATTAGTTTATATGTTGGGTGCCCCTTCCCCCGGTCCTATTCTACTAATATCTTGAATTACTTCGCACCTCGCTCTCAAATTTGAAGACTCTTGCTATTACAGCTTCCCAGATATAATATTCACCCTTATTCTGCGTTTCGATTACCTTCCCGCATTGAGTTACGCACGGACAGTGTTACCGTTGTAAAATTTCAAAAAGTGGCACAAAAAGTGGATTTTTAAAAAAAAAGGTGGCACCAAAAAGGAGATTTTAAGAAAAAAAGGGGCAACCTTAAAAACAAGAAAAATTAAAACGAATCTGCTTATTTTTATTTTTTTCAGTCTGTTAGACAACTTATTTTCTAATGATGCCAATTTAGAAAGGAAAACGCTCAGCGGGAGCACTAGTATGCAGAAAACTAAATATAATGATTATAAATTTTTACCAAGCAATTTGAGAAATTGCTTTTTTCATACCAACATTTCAAGTTGAGATATTTTGAAAATTGCATCTCAGCTTTTTTATGCACTTAGCTTTCTTATACGTGTAACTTTTAAGCTTAAATTAGTCGTGCCATAGCCATAATGTCATATTGAAGCAAAACACTGGTCTCCTCGACACAAAAACATCGATATACACTTTAAGATGCGACTGTAAATGCTGAAGATATAACGAAAAATAAAATTTTTTTTCGAAACTGCCTTGCAACAATACTTTATATTCGGTGGTGTACGGCGAACTTTTTTTGCGAGACACCCTAATATACATATTGCCTTATTTAAAAAAAATAAATGTTTTTGTTTTATAAAAACCATTTTTCTATGGAAATTTTTATTATAAAACCCAATTATTTTTCATGAACAATAATATGAATATGTACAAACGAAATTAACCTTGAAATGTATTTCAAGTGTTGAATTATTTCTCTTCTTAAAGCTAAACTTTAAGCTGTGTTCAAAAAACTATAATAGAATATTTTAATTCTTTTTTCGAAATGGAGAGTTATAGTGTTCTACAAAAATGTGGAATGGAATTTTTCTTTATCTAAAATACAAAGATTTCATGATTTCCTTTGCCGACTCATCATAGCAATATACCAAAAGGGGAAATTAAAAATCAACTCTATAATAAATAGGTTCAGAAGTAGAGATGCTAAACGGGAAATCCCGAGCCCGGACTATGCAAATCCCGGAGCCCAGGATTTTTTAATTTTAGAGCCCGGGATTTCCGGAATTTTCCGAATCCCGTTTTTGCATAAATAATGTTTTTGACTGTCATCTTCTATATTAAAAATTATTAGAAACTCCCTGTTATAAAAAGTTAAAATAAAAAATTTGCTTTGAATAAATATTTTAGTAGATAATATTATATTGTATATACATAATAATAATAAATAAAATAATTCTTATGGCGTTTTCTTTTCTTGGAAAAATATTATGTACATACATTACACTTTTCAATGAAAATTTGCAATAAAATGGTTTTTTGAAATAAAGAGTTTATTAGAAAGTATTGTATCACACCTTACTGTACGGCTCCACCTGACATGAAATTTTGCTGTAACTTGAAGTTATAACTGCCCTGTTAAAACAAATGCACTAACAATAATGTTATAACTTGAAAAAAGCATTAACTTGAGCAGTCTACACACAAGATTAACTTGAAGTTAATGTTAAAGTTAAGCCTATAGTACACGGCATGTAAAAAACCACATGAGTATGGGGTTCTGGCGTAATTTTGTCGTCATTACGAAGGTACATTTGCTACATGCCGTATACTAGTAACATTATGTACATGTATATATTCAAATGCTTACAGATGTGCTGTCTCGGAAAATGTGTTCGACTCGGCTACATGTGCCACATTTGTATTTTGCAACAAAAATAATATAAAAATTTTACGGCATGTAGCCACTACTAGTGATTTTAAAAAATGCAACCAATGCACAGTGGTCGAAAAGGCTCATTTAGCGGCGTTTAATTAATAGCGCTTAGGGAATTTTTTTTTGTTTGTGTAATATTTTTTTTATTTGAAAATAGATTAAGCTACAATGTTAAACAAAAAAAAATTTTTTTTTAATATATTAAATTTTTTTTTTGTGAAAGTTGCAATTTTTTCATATTTACGATATTTTTTATTTCATTCAGGAAAACATTATAAAGTTAATATATTTAATATTTCACATTCTTTTGGGCTAAACAACAATTTTTATTTATTTCAGTGCTACATATATATTGTTAATAAAACGACATACGTATATATACATAGGTGCAGTTATTTTGGAAATAATAGGCTTAAACATTCATTGTGCCTAAAAAATTAATTCACCAATTACATTGCGCGAACTGGCATGTCATATTGGACGATTCACAACAACAATAATCAAAATTAATAAACAAAAAAAGAATTAAACCGAACACAATCGAATCCCAAAAGTTGCACTCCATCATACAATAGCATATAACACTTTAAACACCCTATCACAAATGCCAACTTCTACAATTCACTATTACTAAACTAGATACACACAGGTCACAAACATTTATTTTTTAGTTAATACATACCTTCGTCTTTCAATTACAACTTTTAGGCTCAAAATTGATAAACAATTGACATTTAATTCCTTAAATGCACGTGCTGCCGCAAATGTTGTGTTTGACAGCTAACAGCTGAGCGAATATTGAAAGCAAAATAAAAGTAAAAACGCAGAGTTGCTCAGAAAAGTATCGGTAATCGATACAATGCAAAACATTTATCGATTTTAAACATTTAGTTTTTGACTTAAGCGCCGCTAGATCAATTATTTCGACCAGTGTGCAATGTGCTGAAAATTCCCGTGACATCATTGCCACATATGCATGTGGCTTTTTACATGCCGTGTACTATAGGCTTTAGTCATTTTATGTCAGTTGAGAGCGCAAATTACGAACGTACATTTTTGCTTAAAACGAAAACCAAATTTGATAATAAAAAGTTAAAAAATGTGACACTAAAAGAAAAAAAACGGCATTAGTGTTTAATATTTTAATTAAATGTCTTATATAAGTACATATAAGTAAGTACATATCGTCACCTTAAATGCAAACGAACGTTACTACGCTTTTATATTTTTTTTACAGGAGAAACAAAAAACGTTACAAAATCAATAACAATAAAGTATTCTCGAAAATGCTCTTCAAAATTATTTTTAGTATGGATACTTATATGTTTTTTAACCATTTATGCCCTTTTTATATATACGAGTATTTAAGCTTTTATGTTGGTAACGTTCTTTGCAATAAGAAATAGATGCATTCGTAGTTACGTTCGTTTCAATTTCTTTAATAAAGTCGTAATTTTTGTTCGCAGAGGTCTAAATATATGCGTGAACATGTAGTTTGATAAAATTAACCATAATCCATCAAAAACTCGATTTCGAATTTTTATGTAGTTAAGTCCGTTTGCATTTAAGGTGACGATATGTACATATGTTCGTCTGTATGCACCTTTTAAATATGCAAAAAAAAATGAATTGTTAAATAAAAATATTATTTTTAATATAAAGACGCACATTTGTTCACAATTTTTTCGGGGTCCCGGTTCGGGATTTCGAGACTCCATCATTAAATCCCGAAGCCCGGGATTTCAAAAAATTTGTCCCGATTAGCATCTCTAGTCAGAAGTCAGATTCATACGATATTTTTTGAGCTCCTTTGCAATAATCAGTCAGTCGTTGCAATTTTTTTTATTTCGGTAAAAGTTTCATTTTGTTGTGTTTTTAAAGACTAAATTAAATACAACTCATTTTCGACGGGTGTAAGAAAAACGACACCAGTAAACCTGCTTTTAAAATATAATTAATTAAAAAAGCACAATGACTTTAGCTAAATTTAAGATTTTTTTGTGTTTTAGTATTTCACGTAATTAATTAAAATGAAAACTGTGGCAAAAAATAACAAATAATGTTTTTAAGCATAATAGCATTTGTTTTTTATTTGCCAATTGTTATAATTTTTTAAATTACGCCTCTTCAATGTGGTTTTTTGTGATAGTCAGGGAAACCCGAAACATGACAATGCAAATTCTTTTCTAACTTTCAAGTAAATACCTTTAAACGGGTTTAAAATGTACTGGAAAGCTACTCGCCATAAACTGCCGATCGAACAAATTTTTATTTGGGATTATGATGCGAATTCGTCGAAGAATGTCGGTTTTGTGAATTTGACTCATTGTGATTTTTGAAAATAGTATATCAGCTGAGAATAAAAGTAAATACAAAATAGCCTTGTGTAGCAGCTCTGGGCTGAAGAACAGCTCTTGCGACATCGTAATTATTTCTTAAACACGGTCAGGCCTGTATTTGTTGTTTGATCAACGCTGGTTTCGAGTCTCGCTTGCACAAATTGCAATTAGTTGTATCGCTTACCGTCATTTTGTTGAATTCGCTATTATCGTGTGCAGACCATAAAAAATTGTTGGAATAGATTTTGTAAAATTTTATTGAAAATATGTATGGTCCACATATTTTTAATATATATATGAATGTATACAAACACAGAAAAAAGTAAAAACAAGATTCAATTAAAAAATTAATTAGTTTTCAACCAATAATTGAAAAATTTTTTGATCTTTTCAATTGATGGGTTTTTTAAAGATTCAATTAAAATTTAATTAAAATATTTTTAAAGATTCAATTAAAAAATTAATTGAAATATTCAATTCAATTCAATTCAATTAAACAACTAAATAAAAAAATTCAAAGATTCAATTAAAATGTTAATTGAAATGTATAAAAAATCTAATATTACTCGTATAACAATATAAAAAATGATTGAAAAGAAGAAAATAATCCGTTTTTATACTAACACTAGTTTTCAATATACTTTTTTGCAATGATAAGAACTGTTTCTTAAAAATATCTAGAAAATTCTCTTTTTTCTCTTTTTTTTTTCTCTTTTTTTTGAATCATCATTTTTATTATTTAATTTATTAAATAGTAAATAGAGCCACAATCAGTGTTGCCGTTTGAATTTTTTTTCCGACCAAAATTTTCCCAAAATCCGAGCAAAATAGCCTGCTACCGACCAAATTTGAAAATTTAATTAATATTTGTGTTTTTTGATGTACATTTTATTTAATATTTAAGTAAAATAAAAATGTCAGATATAACATATTTGCATTAAAGAATTCAGGCATGTAAATTAATATTTATGTAATGTAATTAATAATTAAATACATTAAAATTGTAAATTATAAGAAAAAATTTTTATTCAGTCTTTTTAACATATGTTGTTTTCATTTACTTATGTCATAATTCAGGCATGTATTAAATACATCACATTAAAAATAAAAAGTTAAAGTTCTTGATTTTACATTTGGTTATGTAGGTCCCTTTTGGCTGACTAAACATAGTTCGGATTATTCATTTTGATAATTTCTTTACACGACATAATACCGTTGACAGTATTTACTTCTACTTTATTCCTTAGGTTAGTTTTTATTAGCGCTAGTGTGGAAAATTTGCATTCAGCGGCGGTGAAACTATGTAGCAGAGATAACAAATTAAAAGTAAAATAAGAAATATTTGAGAAACTTTTCTCGTTTAATTCGTTTTTTATAGAAGCTATTTTTTGCCAAAAAGCATTATGTTTAAATTGGCCAAAGTTTTTATACCGCTGAGCCGTAGCAAATTCCACTAAGTAACTATTAAATCGGGATCACAGTCAACTAATTTAGGGAATTTTAAAACAAGATCCAGAATTGGTAAGTCGTCGTTTGAAAGTACCTTATCAGGAGTTATCATATTTAAAAGTTTTATACTATCGTTTTCAGTATATCAGTTCACTGTCACTGATCTAATATAAACGTCGTTAATAACTACTTACCCGGCATCGAAGTGCATAATTTATTGGTAAATGGTAAACAGTGTGGAAAAAATATTTTTAAGATAAAATATATGAGATTTTAAATAAATTATGTAAAGAAAAAAATAGTTTGTGATTAGAGACAAAAACCGACCAAAATTGAATTGGTCCGACCATCCTACCAAATTAAAAATTAAAAATTTTTTCCGACCAAATTTGGTCGGATCCGACCAAAACGGCAACACTGGCCACAATACTCGTATATAAAATCGTACAATAAGAGTAGGGTAACCATTCTAAATCTTCCTAAATATACTTAAATAAGTTCTAAAATATATATTTAGCTAAAAAAATATAAAATTTTCGAGTTTACATCCAACCATTGTTAAATAAAAATATTATTTTTAATATAAAGACGCACATTTGTCACCTTGTTACCCTCAGATTCTCTGGTCTTAGATCCTCGTTCAGTTTTTGCTACAGTATCACATTCGCTTATTATTAAAATTGTGGAAAACATTCGGGTAAATAAGATGAAATAATTTTAAAGAAATGGTAAGCAAAACCATTACATGGTAATTATTATACTTACAATCAGGATTCTACATTATTGTTGTATCTGATGGGAGCAAATAGGATCAAACATTAAAAGTTTTATTCATTAAATGTCAACTGCAGACAGTATTTGAATAGATTAAGAGAAATTTCTAAACATTTTAAAACGAAACGATATATTTTTAACAGATTTCAGTATTACGAAGGATATGGCCATTGTCATAAAACAGCCCAATTCAGGTATAGCTTACATGTAATTATCTCAAAATGGTTCACTTTACCCACGAATTGGTAGATATTAATCTTAATCAAAGTTTGAGTGACAAATTCGTCCCGTAAAGTCTGTGACACATTCTTGAGTTTAGTTACAACTGGGATATTCGGAAAAAAGATCGTATATATTTTTAATTCAAAATATGTCAAATTGTTTAAGTGAAGCCCTCTGATGAGATAAATATTCCTACAAGGACTAATTATAATCAAAACGGTTCATACTCCCTTGATTTTTTCTTTACTCATCAAAAAACCGAATATTAATGGCGTTACATTTTTTGAAGTACTTCAAATAATGTCAGGTTTTACTTACTGATAAAATTTTTTCGATTCTTTTTTATGAATTCATATTCGTACTCAATTTTCATTTTAAATGGTTGCCATTGTTTGGTAGACTTTTTATTGATTGTGAATCTGAAAACCGAATATTAATGACACTAACTGTACATATATAAACTGTGCATACTCTATATAATTTCCCACACATTTCCAATTCAACGGTGATAACAAAAGACGATTTTATGTGCGATATTATGTACTTATGCATACATTTTGATATACAGTGTTGTCAAATTTGAGGTTAGAAAGTAAATTGGCTGTCAAATGATGAAATGTCAAGAATTGAGCTGTCATCCTTTGACATTCATTTAGTAAAAAGTTGGAACGCTACATTATTGAACAAACATCGAACGTTTGTGAAGTGGCTGTTTAAAAAACTGAACGAAAACAAAGTATTTTTCAACAAACTTATTTTTAGTGATGATGTTTATTTTCAATTAGGCGTTTTTTTGGCAACACTGTGTTTGGCAACTCAGCCGTTTTCGCTTATCATGTTACTGTTAAACATGTTCAGTTTGGTCTCAAATTTAACCATGAATTGACTTGCAAATGAACAACGCTTGCAGATATTAAATTTTATTATCAAAATTCATGACCGGTTAAGAAAGTGCATCGTGCACTTCTTACATTTTATGGTCAGTTTTTGCGACCTTCTGCGGCGGCTATTCGGAATCTTGTGATTAAATTTCGTACCAAAATTACATTTTTTAATATTAAACCACCAACACGCATACGTAGAGTGCGGACAGTGGAAAATATCGCAGCTGTATCCGCCAGTGTTGTTAATGACCGTGAATTATATATTCGGCGCTAACGGAAGAGCTGGACTTGGCTGACATGTGGTTTCAGCGAGACAATGCCACATGCCACACATCACGCGAATAGTTAATTTCACGTTTGGGGCCGGTCAATTGGCCGTCTATATTGTGCGATTTAACGCCTTTAGAATATTTTTTGTTTGGCTATGTTAAGGATCATGTCTCTAGGGACCACTGGAAGACAATATTGAAGAATTTATTCGTGAGATACCGGCGATATGATGGAGAAATTATGCCAAAATTGCACCTAGCGTATGAACCATTTCATACATATCCGCTGTCAAAATTTACATGAAATCATCGTTACACATTGAATTATATAGATCGTTTTACCGACTCAAATAAAGATTTCAATCATCCTATATAAATAAACAAAATTGTCGAATATGGGGCTCACAAAATCCACAAACAGTCCTCGAAAAACCATTACATCCAAATAAAGTGACCGTATTTTTTTCCAAAATGAGCAAGGGAACATTGTCACCGGTAATTCTCTGCGCTACTAAACCGTGGTAACCTATTTTTTGTGATCGCAATTAGCTAATGCTGAGATCAGTTATGTTTGGTTTCAGCAAGTCGGCGCCACATGCCACACAATTCAGCTATTGCATGAGAAATTTCCCGGTCGCGTAATTTCTCGATTTGTCAATGTCAATTGGCCGCCTCGTTCTTGTGATTTAACGCTTCTGGATTATTTTCTCTGGGGCCATTTGAAAGACCGGGCTTATGTGAACAAACCAGAAATAACTGACGCTCTGAAAGATGAAATTCGGCACTGCATTGACGAGATAAGCCAAATGTGGTTCAAACTTATTTATTCCCATATTTCTACTTTTCATTGGTATCAATAAAACTGAATTTGTAAAAAAGTGTATTTTTAAGCCAATTTACTTCCTAACCTTTAATTTGCGCACCCTTTACTTATACCCAGCAAAAAAATGA